>CM033470.1:238906238-240380394 GCA_019447015.1 Hymenochirus boettgeri
AGACAGAAAGAGAGGGAGAGACAGACAGAGAAGAGAGAGAGAGACAGAGAGAGACAGACAGAACAGAGAGAGACAGACAGAAGAAAGAGGACAGACAAGAGGAGAACAAAGAAAGGAGAAGGACAGACAGACACAGAAGAGAGAGACAGACAGACAGAGAGACAGACAGAAAGAGAGGACAGGAAACACAAGGAGAGGCAGAGAGACAGACAGAGCGAGAGAGAACAGGACAGAAGAGAGAGACAGACAGAGAGGAGAGACAGACAGAGGGAGAGGGACAGAGAGAGAGAGACAGAAGAGAGCAGAGAGAGACAGACAGACAGAGAGAGAGCGACAGACAGCAGAGGGCGAGAGAGAGACAGAAAGAGAGGACAGAGAGACAGACGACAGGGGAGAGACAGACAGACAGAGGAGAGCAGAGAGAGAGACAGACAGAAGAGGAGGGAGAGAGGACAGAGGGAGAGGACAGAGAGAAGAGAGACAGACAGAGAGAGACAGACAGACAGAGAGAGGGACAGACAGGGGAGAGACAGAGGGGAAGAGCAGACGAGAGACAGACAGAGGGAGAGACCAGACAGACACAGAGGAGGAGACAGAGGAGAGAGGAGAGACAGAGAGGAGAGGGGAGAGAGACAGACAGAGGAGAGAGGCAGACAGAGAGAGAGAGACAGACAGAGAGAGACAGGACAGAGAGAGAAGAGCAGACAGACAGAGAGAGACAGAGAGAGACGAGAGAGAGGAGCAGAGACAGACAGAGGGGAGAGAAGAGACAGACAGAGACAGAGACAGAAGAGACAGACAGAGAGAGAGAGACAGAAGAAGAGAGAGAAGAGACAGACAGACAGAGAAAGAGAGAGAAGAGAGAGAGAGACAAGAGAGGAGACAGACACAGAGAGACAGAGACAAGAAGAGAGAGAGAGAGACAGACACAGAGAGAGAGACATACAGAGAGAGTGAGAGACAGAGAGAGACAGACAGACAGAGAGACAGAGACAGACAGAGGGAGAGAGAGAGGACAGACAGAAGGAGAGAGAGAGACAGACAGAGAGGAGACAGACAGACAGAGGGAGGGAGAGAGAGAGACAGACAGAGAGAGAGACAGACAGAGGGAGAGACAGACAGACAGAGAGAGAGACAGACAAAGGGAGGAGAGACAGACAGACAGAGGAGAGAGAGAGAGACAGACAGAGAGACAGACAGACAGAGGAGAGATAGAGAGACAGCAGAGAGAAGACAGAGACAGACAGACAGACAGACAGACGGAGAGACAAACAGAGAGGAGAGAGAGAGACAGACACAGAGAGAGAGACAGAGACAGAGAGACAGACAGACAGAGGAGAGACAGAGAGAGACAGACAGAGAGAGAGACAGACAGAAGAGAGAGAGAGAGACAGACAGAGAGAGAGACAGACAGACAGAAGAGACAGACAGTGAGAGACAGACAGACAGAAGACAGACCAGAGAGACAGACAAAGAGAGAGACAGACACAGAGAGACAGACACAGAGAGACAGACAGACAAAGAGACGACAGATAGAGACAGACAGAGAGAGACAGACAGACAGATAGAGGGAGAGACAGAGAGAGAGAGACAGACAGAGAGAGAGACAGACAGACAGAGAGAGAGAGAGACAGACAGAGGAGAGAGAGACACAGAGAGAGAGACACAGACAGACAGAGAGAGGAAGAGAGAGAGAGAGACAGACAGAGAGAGACAGAGAGAGAGACAGACAGAAAGAGAGACAGACAGAGAGAGAGAGACAGACAGGGGAGACAACAGAGAGAGACAGACAGAGAGAGAGACAGAGAGAGACAGAAGAGAGAGAGACACACAAGAGGACAGACAAGAGACACACAGAGAGACGACAGACAGAGACACACAGAGACAGAGAGACAGACAGACACAGAGAGAGAGACAGAGAGACAAACGAGAGAGACAAACAGAGAGAGACACACACACAGAGAGAGTGTTCACTAAAGCAAAAAACTAATAACATTTAGACACTTACCAGCCTTCAGGGGAAGTCTTGAGTAAAGCAGTGTCGTTTGGCCACGCCCACCCACTCCACACACACATTGCATCAGGATGTGAAGTTCTCTCCCACAATGCAATACAGCTAGATATCATCTACACTTACTGGGAAAGCTAACTTTCTTTTGATTGGCCATTAACTCACACATGCTCAGTAAGTCTTTACCACAATGCAAAGCTAAAGAATGTTACTGTAAAGCATGCATTGCGTCAGATGGTGATGTAGTGCTACAGAAGCTACAAGAAGCACACCTATTGGATAATAAGGACTATAAGGAAATGACAGCAAACTTCCATGCAGAATTTAATACATTTGAGAGGGTGTGTCTATAGCTCCTTTTTGACCAGTCCATTCAATCGTGGGGAGATCTGTATTCGTTATGTTACTTTTTATTTTTATTTCATATGCCATTTACACACTGTTACACACTTATATATCTTTTTTGTACATATTAATAAACTATTCATGTTATACCTTTTACATTACAATATACACTGTAACCATGTATAATATTATTTTAGCCTACCCCCACCTCACATAGTACAGTCTAAAAACTCAATGCAATCCACAAAATGGAAAATAATTTTATATTAAGGAAGGATACATATTTTTAATCAGGAAGCGATCTGTATATTTCTTTTTCAGTTCTTCTCCAACAAATTTCCAAATTTTCTCAATATCTAGCATGCGCCTGAATATCTTTCTGTTTTAGAAAGAGTACAACCTATTTTATTCATGTGTACAAGTACTTGCTAGACAAAAGTGGGATTACAGGTCTTGAGAAATATGCGAGAAATATGCGTATCAGGATATTTTCTAGCTTTGACATGTCCAATATACATTATTAAAATAAAATAATTTATTTTAATAAAAGATATGTCCAGGTATAAAGCCAATTCAATTTAAAGGGTTTCAGATGTCTTAAGGGAGGAGTAGTGGGTGGGCTTACTGACTACATCAAACATGCTTGATCCTCTTAGCAGTACAGAGAACTTCTTTCCATTAGTCATGAGATTCAGACAGGCATGAAGAGACAGTGCAGAGGTAAAACGCTGCCAGAGGGCTGAGTTTAAATAGGATTCCTGTCACCTTTTACTATTTACAGAATATCATAAAACAATAGGTTCGTAAATACTAGAGCAGTTCTCGGCACAAACTATTAAAATATCTGAGAGTTAGCATTCAGTGCAAAATATTTCTTATAAATTACCCCTTCAGCATTTCGAAGAAAATATCAGCCTGTGACTTATCACACAGTTGTTGCAGGGCATCACATTCTAGCATCTTGTTCCAGCAATTAGTTTCAACTATGGTTGGTAGAGGATTCCAGGAGCTAGAGGACAGTAACTGGGTATGTTGCATTGACCTTGTTATAGGTAATTGCATATAGTTATGTACAAGTCAACACTTGAAAGAGTGCTTTGTCCTCTTTATTGTGTAAAGTAGATTTTCTCTTTTAAAACACATCTATCCAAAAAAATAAACCCCCTTGACTTACCTAAAACTATAAAATAAAGTAAATGCGGCTATTTATACCTTTCATTTTGAAGAGTATACCTGGTAAATTTGCAAGGGGCTTTGTGCTTTCACATTTCCTGCTCCCAAGCTGGAAAGGATAGCTATACACATGGATAATATTAGGCTAAAGGTGTCCACCCCCCAAACAAACTTTTAGGATTAGGCTAATTGCCCCAAAACCTCAACCTCACAAGGTTCTTACAGGGTTATTCAATAAAAGTTCTTATCGTTTAAAATAGTGCTAATTTTGCCCCAACCAATCAGATGTTAGCTTTCAAATGGTAAATAAGATCTGATTGGTTGGCACCATTTTCAAGTATAAGATCTTTTATTGAATCTCCTTATTGAATGTGTAAAATGAATCACATCTGACCTAAATGAGATGGTTTTACTGCAGGAACAATATATGGACACATTTAGTCCACTGTTTGCCCAGTTTTCAAACCTTTTATTAGTTAAGTACAGAGAACATGCCTGTACACAAATCAAATGGAAAAAGAAACAACTGGCAACTCCCACTAACAGAAATTGAAGTGTTTCACTCACGTGAAAAGAGGGGATACAACTAGCGAGATGCTAGCGAAAGCATAGTACAGGAGGAATAACAAAATCTAGAGTCAGGAACAGAGCCAAGGTTAGTAGACGGAAAGTCAGGATATAGTCTGAGGTCAGGGCAGGTGGCAAGCAGTCACAGCCGAATAGCAGTCAGGAGTCGGGAACCTAAATAATACACGAAAAACACAAGTCATGGCAAACCAATAACTATAATGGGCAATCAAGAAAGGTAGAGAGGAAAATTAAAAAGGAACAAGAAACCAATCAGCATGAAGCAGAAAGTCCAGCAAGGACAGAAAAGGATGAGAAGAATTCATATTTGCCACAAAAATCTTGAACTGCCAATAGGACTAGACGTTCGGAACTAACAAGACTTGTGCACGCGCACACCCGAAAGAGGCACAAGCAGCCGAGGAGTTGGACAGAGCAGTGAGTAAGTTTTGCCAGCGGATACTGACAATTTCCCACTGTCCTGTTAAATTAAACACTATTGGGGATAAATTCCCCCATACAATAAAAGGGAAATATCAGTTATTTGAAAAGCAATTTGAACATTTATTCATCAAACTTAACTGAGAAAAATGCCAAAAGGTTTTAAACATTGTCAACATTAATTTATAATATTTTTGGCTAAAAAAATATAACATGCGTCCAAGATTGGTTATTGACTCGGGAAGTGTAATGAGAATGTATTTATTTTATGGGGTAGTACAACATTGGCAAGGATGGTGTGTACAGATTGCTTCCTGCTGATATCTAAACTAAAAGTTAAGTATTTAAGATATAACTAGAAAGGGAAAGTATAAACTTTGAATTTGGCTTGAAGGGCTGCATTTTGGAAAGGAATATGTGTGTTTGCTGCAGATTGTAAAACCCAATATGTAATAATAATAATGGGAATGATGAGTTTGTAGTGAACACTTGTTTGGGACAAAAAAAACTTTTGTGTGTACCTAGCCCAAAGTGGTGCTAATTTTGATCCAATCAATCAGAAAGCTAACATGTGATTGGTTAGGGCAAAATTAGCACCATTTTCAATGATAAGAACTTTTATTCAATCTCTCTATCTTTTTGATGATTGGTCAAAATTTGTTTTTTTGACTTTAGTTACCCTTTAAGTATGGCTGCCACAGTAATGGATAAGTAGATCAGTAGGTGTGTGTACCTGTGTCGGGTTGGGGGTTAAAAAAACAAACTTTTTTGACGATTGGTCAAAAAAATGTTTTTACTTTAGTTACCCTTTAGGTATGGCTGCCACAGTAATGGATAAGTAGATCAGTAGGTGTGTGTACCTGTGTGCGGTTGGGGGTTAAAAAAACTTTTTTGATGATTGGTCAAAATTAGTTTTTTTGACTTTAGTTACCTTTTAAGTATGGCTGTAACAGTAATGGAGGGGTAGGTCAGTAGGTGTATGTAACTGTGCCACATGGGGGTTAAAAAAACAAAATTATGTCCGGAAATTCGATGATAACGCTGTAACACTTCCGTGGATTTCTTAGCTAGAAGATAGCACACTTCTCCTATATGCCCCGCACGTCTGTACCGAATTTCATGTCTCTAGCTCAAAAACTGTGGGAGGAGATACGGTCCAAAAAAGCGGAAGAAGAAAACGGAAGAAAAAGAAGAAGAAATAGAAAGAACAGTAATTTGGCTTTTTCAAGCCAAATTAATTATCTCAGAAGTTTTCCCACGGAGCAAGGGAAGTGGCACAATCAAGCTTTACTGCAGTTACCCCACTGCCACGGTAGCTGGTCAAAAGGGGAGCTGGCTCACAAGCAGCCCAGCTCTCCCAGCTGCTGGATCCTCTGAAGGTGGCAAAAGCTTTGGGCCTGTCAAATAGCCCAGAGACTTAAATGCTGACATCACTAAGGTGCTGACACTAGATGCAGAGGATTATGGGAAATATTACAATAGTGCCTTTATAAATTGTATCTGTTTTTGTATTTTTAAGTAAAATATGCTGCGGATAATGTCCTTATTATAAGACTAAAACTAGGGACACACTCCATAATTTAGCCAGTAAGCCTTGCATGGATCCCTAATGCCTAAATAATATAAAATAATATAAAACAAATAACCGTACTATCAAGTGGGGAAGGATCATAATAAGTACATTGGCTTTAACATCTAGATATTAAATACGTGAATGCAATTTGGCAGTAGAAAATAGTGGGTTGCAGTAGTTTGTAGCATCCACTATAGGTTTAAACAGGACTCATTCTTATTATAGCAAAGATTTATAAAAAAATATATAATGGAACAATACCCCTAAACATGCCGATATCTTTAACAAGCTGTTCCTTTTCAACAGGAATAGACTGCATGGAAAGTTTCTTAAATGAACTGAATATGTCCCAATATGAACAATAATAAATGTAGCCAAACAAACGCAGACTTTCTAACTACACTTAGTAGACATATGATAGAGTCAACGTTGAATCTATTAAATGTGTAAAAATAGACCTTTAACTGAAATCTAGCGTGGGAGCAAGATATATAAAAATAGACCTTTAGGCTGGGTACACACCAGAAGATATTTTCGGCTGACCGACCGATTCACATCCGGACTGTTCGCCCCGCACCATTTTCAGCCTGGCCCATTCAATTATCTCTTTAATTACTTTTTAAATACAATTTATATAAGATTTATGAATATTCATAGTTTTAAGTCAAATCATTTGCTTATTTCTCTCTAGCCTTTAATTATATATGATAATACATGATATATATCATGCCTTTAAAAAAGTTTTCTTTTTGTTTGTTTTTGCATTGCACAAATAAATGTACAAATGTATCTGAAAGAACCAACATGAACAGGAGGCTGCAAGTTTCAGCACTTTTTCACAACTGCTAAGTGATAGCTCCTCTCCAGATTTTTTTTTGTTTTGTTTTGGCAGCAAAGCAGGACAGGTGGACGCCTTTAGGTGATATGTGTGGACAGATTGATTGAATTATTCCACCCCAGGAGATTAATGTGTTACCTCAGCAACCTGTTCACATTCCTGTAACCCAATCACATTGCTCCAGACAGTGCTTTTAATATGCACAAGAGATCATAAATAAACATCTGAGAATGCAAATAACCTTTTAGCATTAAATTTCTTAGTTTTAATGTACATAATATAATTATTTGTTGTTGAAAAGTTTTAAAAAGTTAAAAAAAAAAAAAGCATCTGAGTAAAAAATGTATTTTATTGTATGTAAAAGAAACTTTTCTTTTCTACTTTTAATGCTTCTAAACGTTTTTCACACTTTAATATAAAAGGACAGGCTACTTCGCATCTGAGTTAAAAATGTATTTTATTTTTTATGTAAGTAAAAGAAATCCTAAGGGTGATTGTTGCATAATAGAAGCCATTAATGGAAAGATGGATGTAAGAGCTGTGGGTATCAACTTTTCTCGTAAAACAGGGGTATATTTATCATCAAGCGTATTTTTTTGCTAATTATCGATATACTTTGTTACTATTTTCATTATTAACGCTATATTTGTAAAGAGGCGAAAGTATGAGTGTGCAAAATGAGCAACAAACCTTGATTGATGTGAAAAATATTCAATAGAAAAATACGAACGCAAAAAGGGATTTCACGGCAAATAGAAAAAAAGATCTGATTGAGTCAGGTCACCGTAATGTCCTATCAATAGTTTTCAGAATCATAAAAGTTTAACATTTGAAAGTTAATGATAATTAACTACCATACAAACTCATGTATAAACGGCCACAATATGGAGCAGTCAGGAGAGACGGCGCGAGCGTGCACTAAGGCGCAGGAACCTTCCCTCACCCCTCACCGGACATACCGTAATGGACTGACACTCCTGTCAGTGGAGCTGGAAAGACCAAGTGCCTCTTCCTCTATGGGGGGTTTAGGGGTGGGCAGTTTGTTTTGCATCCAAAGCATGCTGGGAGTTGTAGTTTCCAAACATTTGTCGAGGAATTGGGCATTACTGGATATGGCTATGGTATTATATTGGCACCAAAACAGTATGGGACTACTGTATGGTAACTCTGATGTTTATTATGGTATAAAAGGGTCCATTTAAAGGGCAACTAAAGCCTCAAAACAATACTGAATCAGAAGGCAGACCACCTTTATATAAAAGCAGCAATCAGTACCTCACTTATCATTTTAATGTGGTTGCTGAGAAATGTACCTTTCTAACATGGGGTTTGTGTTTTATTTCTCAGCTTTCCAATATCACAAAGTGATATTAACTAATAACAGGTTTGCAGTAGAGATGGTCGAACTTTCGAAAGTTCGGTCCGTTTTCGAAAAAGTTTGAAAGTTCGAAAACGGACCCATTAATGGGAGTCAAATAGTTTGAAAAGTGCTAATGAAATACAATTAAAATATCAATGGTAACTTAATGTAAATAGCTGTGGGACCTGGGAAATGGTCGATTTTACTCTCACTTGGGCTATTTCTGAGCTCTCGCGTTTGAACATTCGATGTTCGCGCCTAGGTATCATGTACATTTTACTTGTGGATTCGATGCTTGTGTATAGGTTTTAATGGACATTTTACTCGCAGATTCGATGCTTGCGTATAGGTATAATAGGCATTTTACTCGCGGATTCAATGCTCGCGTATAGGTGTAATAGACATTTTATTTGCGGATTCGATGCTCGCGTATAGGTATAATAGGTATTTTACTCGCATATTCGATTTCCTCGAACATTTGATAATTATCTAAAGTCTGGAAAATATCGAAAATCTGGGTCCGGGATAGTTCGAAAAGTCCAAATTCGTTCAAACTCGAATAGTTCGTCTCGAACTCGGGTTCGAGTTTGAGTTCTAGTCCATCTCTAGTTTGCAGTAGTGGTCATCATTTCTACCCTCAGCTTATACTGGTAACTTAATGTAAATAGCTGTGGGACCTGGAAAATGGTCTGGGGAACATGTTCGAATATCCAGGACTTTCGAAAACTCGATTTTACTCTCACTCGGGCTATTTTTGAGCTCTCGCGTTCGAACATTCGATGTTCGCGCCTAGGTATCATGTACATTTTACTTGTGGATTCGATGCTCGCATATAGGTTTTAATGGACAATTTACTTGCGGATTCGATGCTCGCGCCTAGGTATCATGGACATTTTACTCGCGAATTCCATGCTTGCGTATAGGTTTTAATGGACATTTTACTCGCGGATTTGATGCTCGCGTATAGGTATAATAGGCATTTTACTCGCGGATTCAATGCTCGCGTATAGGTGTAATAGACATTTTACTCGCAGATTCGATGTTCGCGTATAGGTATAATAGGTATTTTACTTGCATATTTGATTTCCTCGAACAGTCGAACATTCGATAATTATCGAAAGTCTGCAAAATATCGAAAATCCTGGTCCGGGATAGTTCGAAAAGTCCAAATTCGTTCGAACTCGAATAGTTCGTCTCGAACTCGGGTTTGAGTTTGAGTTCTAGTCCATCTCTAGTTTGCAGTAGTGGTCATCATTTCTACCCTCAGCTTACACTCGAGTCAATCAGTTTTAGTAGTTTTTCAGGTAAAAATAAGTACCTCGGCTTTTACTCAGATCGGCTCGTTTATATACCGTATTTAGCAAGCTAATTGGATCAAATCAATCAGAAAGATTGTAACTGTCTCTAAAAAATTAAACCTCTGTAGTACTTTTATTGTTAAGGTGGCCATACACATGCAAATCCCATAGCATGTATGCATCAGTAGCTTGACCTTAAATGTTAGACTACTGAGAAGTAGAGGAGTCTAGTTAAGGGGAAAGTAACCTTGTGAGAATATTTAGAATATTAAAGGGGGTAACATGGTATGAGGAGGAAGATTAGAGGTACATGTACAATTAGCCCTTTATATTAAAACATACTTTGTAGGTGCTAGATAGAGATGAGTCCGGGTTTGGAAATCAACCTTTTTTCATTCTGTTCGTGGATGTGGCGCAATTTCTTGATTTAAAACTTTCTAACACAAATGAAAATTCAGAAATTGCAGATGAAAATTCAGAAATCATCAGAAAACAAGTGCTGAACAAAAAACACAGCCAAAAGGCAAAAAAATGGTAAATTTTTTTAAAATTCCATTTTAATTGGGTTCAAATCAATCCGAACCATTGGCAGAGTGCAACACCAATTTTGTTCAGCTCTACTGCTGGATGCTTTTTTCTTCTGTATAGTTTTCTCTTCAAATGTTGGCTTGTAACTAAATGTAAACAAATGGTTGTCAAGTAGTAAAGATCATACACTGTCAGATACAGTAGATGGAACTCTACTGCCAGGTAAAATAAAAAAAAATGTATTTAATCTACCACCATTTTGCAGCAGAATAGAAGGTATATATGGACTGCCAATAATCAACCACAATGCTAGAGTTAAATAACCTAAAAAAACCTGACATGAGGTCAACCCGTAATCTAACCAACATAACTTGGAACCAGCAGGGAAACTAGTCCACTGAGCTTACAACAATAGAAACACCAAAGGCTTACAAGCAACAAAAAAGAGACCTGCAGGATTGCAATTAATAGAAAAAATACACAAAGCTTGCTTCAACCTGAGAAAAAGAATTTCAACTGAATGAAATTTATCAGCACGTTTTCCCACTGCACTGCTTAAGTAGGTTACAATAGTAAACAGCAGTTTTCCTTTCTTCCCTATTCTACTTGCAAAAGTAGATTAAAACTTGACATTTAGGGGTCTGCCTTTTAAGGAGCTGAAAATAAAAATCTGCACTTGACAATTACTCCACTTTATTCCCTATATACACGGTTGTATTTTGAAGCAGAATAAGTGAGACCAGAACCAGCAATTCCCATCATATATATCGCCTGAATTCTAAAAAGCACAAAACACATTAAAAGTTCAAACTTTTAAAAAGCAGAAAAAAATTATCTTAGCCACAAACCAAGGATGTGTTTATTGGCTTTCTTGCCTTTCTGAGTAATTTTTCAAAGATATTGTAATCCTTTCAATCCTGGCCCCTCCTCCTCAGCTCTACCGCTGGTACAGGCACGTCCATTGTGCTTTACCCAGGGGGAGATAGCAGCTTTCTAACAAGATAGCCTTATTAAAAGTGGCCATACATATAACCGATATTACTTACCCGACCGAGAGATGACAGACTGTGTATATGCAGATCTTTGAAAGATGACAGACAGGATCTTGTAGATCCTGTCTGTCATCTTTCAATGATCTGTAGTGTGTGTACCCAGCTTTACCATACCATAGATACCTAAGCTTGTTTTCCACCAATTGTAGGAATTTGTCCACCTCAGGCCACATAAGTTTTTGGGATAAAAGGTTGATTTAGGTTTAAAGGTGACCATACATTAGGCCAATTTTATGTACGATCCGACATACAATCTGACATTTCCATTGATTGGCCTTAAAATTGTACATTTTCCTGGTTGTATTATGCAACATTAGATAGTAAAATCGATTGTAATTACGATCGGGAAAGTTGATTAATGGTGAAATGATTGTAGTGTTTTCTGAAGTCCCCGTTTAAATGTAAATGTAATTAACCTCGTAATAGACGTCCATTAACATTAATCACAAAAAAAATTGAATATCGAACAATAAGTATGGTATATCTACGTACAATTAACATTGTGCATCTGTCTATCAAAGTATTGGATGGTTTAAGATTGCAATTACGATCGTAATAACCTTTTGTAGTGTATGGCCACCTTAAATCTATCCTCATATGTTCTGAGATCAATTCCCAGTTAACCTTGACTCAATGGCTCCTGATGTGACACTTCCCACAAATGCTGTAAATTACTAAGGGTTTAATCATCCTCATTCTGATTCTCATGAAAAACACATTTATCACATCTATCATTTTTATTAACTTTAGACATGAACCATTTACCCAAAATCAATTTTCTTTTGAATCTCTTAACATCTATCACTGTTTCCAGTAAATTAAACTTTTCTGTGGGGCCAAAAGGTAAGCCCTGCTCAAGTACATTAGTGTCTTCGACTATTAGTGTCCTTTCAGACAAGTTCAATACATTACTTCCTCATCCTGTATCCCATTGTGGTATCCTCCGTTTGTCCGATATTGTCTTTGTCCACGTATAAAGGGATTCTTTATCTTATTTCTCTAACTTGTGATCCAGATTCTGGATGTGTCCTAGTGTATTTGATATTTGGCTTATATGTATATGTCCTTTTTCTGACCATAGAAGGTTCATCCATGCTCTCAAATAGTAACCATTAAGAGTTGGTATTTCTAAATCCTGGACGGCTTTCAGAAGCACTAGAAGATACAGATAACAGAGGAGAAGAACCTTCTGAAGAAAAATCATATTCACTATCCCCTTCCAGGTCACTCCAACTGGTTGAGAATCTTACTCGTTTATTTCTTAATCTATGCTTTTTTAATATGGACTTGGTTGGCCTATCATATTTATTAGGATGGTCATATTTTCTTTGTACTAAATCCCTTATTGGGTATTCTCTTATACACTAGATTATTCCTAGAATCTTTAGTACCACCGTTATATTTCATTCCCTTAATATCCATTATTTGTCTCTCTATTTTATCCAGATTATCATACATTCTATCCTTTAATCTTTCATATGTATTATCCTCTATATGTTCATCTACCTTTTCCTCATGTGCTCAAATCACCCCTTTGTGTCTTTGTGTCACAATTGTGTAAGAAATACTTAAGCTGCCCATACACTGGCAGATGTTTTTTCGATTGGATTGCTGATCTCCACAGTCATTTAGAGGAACTGATCTAATATCCCCACCTTGCACCCACTGACGACCTTCCACTAATTTCACCTTGATGGGATTGATAGAAAGTTTTCTATCTGACCCTCTCTTAATTTTTTGTTAAACCACTCGATATTGTTGAGGGGTCGAAAAACGTAAAACCACTATCAATAACTTGAGTCATTCAATTGAATTAGCCGAATTTATCGAATTATCAATGTCATGTATGGGAAGCTTTAGACCTAAGCCCAATTGCCAGACCACACTTTGGGCATTGCTTGCCCAATCCGATATTGGGCAGAAAAAGCACTGCAAAACTGCATGGAAAATCACGGCAAAAAATAGTACATGTGTATGCAGTGCAGTGGGGCCTCAAAAATGGAAGTGATAAATTGTTGAAACAAGTAATATCTTCTATGTTAGGAAAACGTGTTGAAACCTTCTCCTTCAAGCTCTTCTCTATAGAGAATTCAACTTTGTTAGCTTACAATTGAAATTTGTTTTCTTACAATTGAATTAATATATGTAAAATCGTATTTATAAACTGCCCTACTTATTGTTGTTATATAATGCCTCCGGGAAAACTGATCTTGCCACCTGCTCAAACTCATTTCATAACTTGAAATATGTTTCATTTTCTCTCTTAATGTAATTTATGCAAAATAAGACTGATTATTCTATTGAGCTGCTCCCATTATGTTTATTCTGTTTATAATTGCGCTTTAAATCTGCAGGTCTGTAAGCAGTGACCTTGCACAACTCTTTATTTACCTCTCTAGTGTAGGACATACAATATCTTCACTAGAAGCTTGCATTGTAGTTTTTGCAGCACTATGAAAGAATGAGGATCTGCACATCTGAAATCCTAAATTTAATTTGACATGGGCTGCTGCTAATATGACTGTATAAGAAGTATAATAAAGCATATACAGGTGTCAAATAGACATTCAAATCCCCAGTTTGATATCACTAAAAAGAATTACTGATGATGGCAGCACAGCACAATTCTGTTAGGTTGGTACCGAATGAAGATTTGGACACCTGGAAAGTTAATGTTTGGATCACCCAAAGACCAATTATGTAGAAATGAACATTCAATGGAATTGGCATCCTTGGTAGAAGAAGGTTCACTATAGCAAGTGAAATAACTAGATTTTTCTTAAAATGAAAAGAATATGTAGAATTACTGAGGTATGTGTATTATATATTTTTTAAGTATGATTTTTCCAATGTACTCTATGAATAAATTAAACTTTCAGTATCTGAAGGTGAATAAAACCTTCATAGTAAATTAATTAACTTTTTGTAATATCCCAACCAAAAAACTCCTGAGACACTAACACTCTGGGACTGAGGGCTGGCTGAAATCAGTGTGCGAGACTTCTTACTATGTGAAGAAGTGACAGGAAAATATATCATATTAGATAGATAGATAGATACTACTTACAAATGACAGAAGACTTTGATGGTAGGAGAAAGATATAAGGTGTGTATAAGGGTGTATGTGTCCTTTAACAAAAAGGAGAGCCTGTATAAATGAATTTAAATGCAGAAAAGTACAAAAATACAACAAAGGTTATTAAAGGACATGTCCACCCCCCAACTAAAATTTGCTCCACTGTTAAGCTCACTGTGTTGTGTTAAAAGAACCCTACCTCTCTCTTCTGCTCCATATGGTTGTCCTGCAGGTCTTGATGAAAGTACAGGAAACTGAAGAGTAGGAAGACACTCTGTGTGTAATCAGTTTCTACCTCTTCCTGCGCCTCTGAGAGGTTTGTGGCATGTGCAGTGGAGCTATCGCCCCTCCCTCCCCCTCTCCATCCGGCTCCCTTTGAATTATGCATTGCGTCTCAGCCAAAAACAAAAATCCTTTAAAGGGAAGAAACCCCCCCAACACCAGACGCTAACATGAGATGTAATAATTTTGCCCCAACCAATCAGATGTTAGCTATCAAATGGTAAATAACATCTGATTGGTTGGGGCAAAATTAGCACCATTTTAACTATAAGAATTTTTATTACATCTCCCTGTAAGTTTAAAAACCCAAAGGTAAAGTTACTTGCCAGACCTCGTTCCCTTGGCTGCTATTCCACAAAGATTAGCAAAAGGGGCCAGACCAGCAGCCACATCAGTGATTGGTTGAGTCTCAGCCAATCACAGATGTGGCTGCCGGTCCAGCTTCTTTTGCTAATCTATGCAGAAGAGCAGTAGAAGGGGGAGGGAACGAGGTTTGGTAAGTACCTTTAGAAGCCAATTTCGAGTTTTTAAACCTAGCAAGGTCTAGAGTTGGGGGGCTTTCTAACCTATAAAAGATTTTTGTTTCTAGGGGTAGAGATACCCTTTAAACATCTGGCGGGAATGGCATTCAAACTACAAGACTGCAAAATGTAAAGCATCTGCTAAATTATCATAACATAAAATGCAATATGGGTCAATCTATGTGGAAATTGAACTTGATGGATGAGGATCTTTTTCAGACATTAACATACTGTACGTTTCAGCATAAAACAAAAAGCATATTTCACAACTTTCATTATTTAGAGAGGAATGTAGGAATGTTGACACCTGTCCATATCTAAGAATGCCCAGAGCTTTTCTATGAACCGGAAGAATTTCCCTTCATCATTGTTGGTTTATTTGGCTGTGAAAGGAACATTTGCTTTAAATTACCAGATTTTAGGAATTAAAAATACTTGTTGCAATATTTCTTTTGATTCCATTTGAATAGGAAATTATAAATGTAGAGATGGACCGAATTAAACTTCGAACCTGAGTTTGACCTGAACTTTAATAGTTAGGATGAACTCGAACTCTTCCGAACTTCCCGAACTACGAATTAGTTTGGGTTTTCCAAACTCGCTGACTTATTTTCAAAAATCTTTGAACGTTCGAGGATTTCTGAACATTCAGGGACTTTCAGCCAGTCACAGACACAAATGTTGGTCTGGCCCCTATTTGCTATTTCCGGGAAGAAGAGAGCCGAGGGAACCAAGGATTGTAAGTCTATTTCTGTGGCTTGTTTTAAAAAATGAACATGGCGGTTGGGGGTGGGCTGGGGTACACTACACTACAGAAAAAGACAACTTTGGGGGTAGAGATAAATACCCTTTAAGTTATATCATTGGAGAAATTAATTTAATGTCTATGGGATAGAGTTTATTTTTAAACACTTAAAAAAAGGTTACTCTAGCACACCAATGTGGGCAATTGCCGTGTATATGTAGGAACAATCCTCCAAATTTCGGTATACAGGTGCTTCCAGACTGAAAAAGACTCCAATGGATATCTTTGATGCTTTTATTGACACGACATGTTTCGGACAAGGTGTCCTTTATCACACTGATAGCACCTGTATACCAATTTTTGATTTACCTAGTTAAAGTGCTTGGGACAGTGCACAGCAGGATCCAGCAGCCTAGAGAGGTGCAGGACACTACCCATTGGTAATCCTCCAAATTTCCCCTACCCTGGGGTAAATGTTATCCAGGGAGTGCAAACAACTGACAACATTTTGGGAGGCCTCTACCCCCTTCCTCAGGTATACCTCATGAAACACTGTATGTTGTTTGCACAATAAATCCTTAGTTTTTGCAAGTAGTGTGCTCCCCTCATCTTTACATTCACTGGAGTTTATTTTTACCATATCCCAGTGCTGTGTACCATATTTAAAGTACATATTGTGTATTTTAAAATGTATTACACCCTTCCTACTCCGTGGAAAAATATATTTTATGTTATGCTGTATTTGTTAAAATAATGCATAAAATGAAAGGTGCAATCAATAGAAGTATTCATTCCATGTGTCTCATACAATATAGATTTCATTTGTACCAGTTTTCAAATTTTTGATTAGACTTTCAGAAAAATCTTCTGCGTTTTGTACAGTATGTAAGGGTCACAGTCCACTGCTAGTTACTATAGGGGCAAACAGGGCAATTGTCCAGGGCCCCAAACCCCTTATGGGGTCCCCAAACCAACATTTTGAATAGTGGAAGGTTGAAAGGAGGCCCACACACACTGCTTTTCACAGGGACCCCCACAGATTTTGCACCAATAATGACAAAGTTACTGGGGCTTAATGTTAATGATTATTGACACGTTCAAGGTAATAGAAGCGCAGATTCCACAGGAATCCATCTGCAGCATGCAAAGAAAGTCACATACATGCACCCAACCTCATTTATTCTTTATGAGGAAAGGTCAGATGGGTGCAACATTTCTAACATGACAGTTTATTTACTAATGTGGACTTGTGTCACGGTGTATTTTTACTTTTTTTTTAACATTTTGAAGAACACTAAACACTAAAGAAAATCTAATTTAGAATACCATTGCTTTCAAATAAAATTAAAAACACTTACCTAAGCCTATAAGCCTTGTTTCTACATTAATCATTTACAAATCGTCTCTTTGGTGGTTTTTTACACATTTTATCTGAAAAAGTGGAAAAGCACCATTTGTGTGTGTAGACGAGTAAAGGTGCCCATACATTAGTACTTACCCTTCGACCGATCTGCAACATCCAATCAATATTCCTGGAACCGACATACGATCTCGCCTGGCCCCATTTATTTTGTGATCTTATGTCGGTTGCAGTAGAACGGGAAAGGTGGTTTCAGGAGTATTGTATTGAATGTCACGGATTGGTCGGAGGGTAAGTACTAATGTATGGGCACCTTTACTTGACTACACACACAAATGGTGCTTTTCCACTTTTTCAGAAGAATAAAATGTGCAAAAAAACACCAAGCCGATTTGTAAATGATTAATGAAGAAACAAGGCTTATACACAAGGTAAAAGTGCCTTCACCTCCTGGCAACATTCGAGCATTTCTTCAGG
Source organism: Hymenochirus boettgeri (assembly GCA_019447015.1). Lineage (NCBI taxonomy): Eukaryota > Metazoa > Chordata > Amphibia > Anura > Pipidae > Hymenochirus > Hymenochirus boettgeri. The sequence goes on from CM033470.1 coordinate 238,923,886, forward strand.
AACCGCCTAGAACGGTCATTTTGCAACTGACATACAATCGCAGAGTGAATGGGCCAGACGGGACCATCTCAATAGTGTGAATGGTACTATTGAATTCTATGTGTCCTTGCATTTTTAAAAACAGCCCGTTCAGAAAAACGCACCAAAAACAGACCTAGGGCCATATTAATAACCGGCCACTAATAACGGCGGAACATTATCGCTGTGGAAAAAATATCGCTATCGCCATATTTATAATGGCGAGCGGCATCGTGATGAAATGTGTCGCAGCCGCGATGTGCGAATCACCAAAGTACAATATCGCCGCAAATCCCAGAGCAGAGGCCTGGGAGGGGATGCTGGGAAAGGATCGCCGCGGGTTATCGCATTCCTCAGAGGGGCGCTGGTGGTTTTACATTAACCAATCAGATATTGAAATCTGATTGGTTAATGTAAAACATATAAACCAAGCATTAAAAAATTGACCAATCAGAAACGGATTAGGGTTTTGTGCAAAACTATATTAAGAGGTGCACTCCGCCACGGTTCCAGCAGCGGGACTCTCGCCAAAGGCACTTCTCAGTGCCGCAAGGGCCTTTACAAGGGCCGGGGAGGGGGGTCCCAGTTCGAGCTGCGGGACTCCTTAAGCCCCAAAGGCCCTTCTCAGGGCCGCAAGGGCACTTGTAAGTGCCACAAAGGCCCTGATAGGGCCAGGGAAGGGGGTCCCGGGTTCAAGCTGCGGGACCCCTAAGCCCCAAAGGGCTCTCGTTAGAGCCACAAAGGCACTTGTAAGTGCCGCAAAGGCCCTGATAGGGCCAGGGAGGGGGGTCCCGGCTCGAGCTGCAAGACCCCTTAAGCCCCAAATGGCACTTTTCAGTGCCCCCGCTGGAGGTTCCCTCTACCCCCCTTGCAGGCCCGTCCCCAGCAGAGGGATGGGAGGGGATGCTGGGAAGGCGTTGCGGCAGGTGGTCGCATCCGCCGCGGGCGGGGGGGGGGCGTACCACCCCGCCCTTGCCCCTCTGAGAAATGCGACCACTCACAGTGATCCTTTCCCGGAAGCAGCGGCAACTGTTCCGATAGGCGCAAAAAGTTTACGCCTCACCGCTTTCCGGCCATTTATAAATCGCGGTAATCGTGATTTTGGTGAAAATGGTGGGAAAAGCGGCCACGAAAAGATAACGCTCGTTTATAAATATGCCCCCTAGTGTGGAATGAGCCCTAAAGCCCCTCGGATCCGACGGGTCGTCCGAACGCTCGTACCCAGCTTTAGTGTACATACAATGTACCCCTGAAGCACAAATGTGTTTTTCACACATCATTTTGCCAATTGTTAATTTCTTCTTCTGTATCTTATATGTAAAGTGTTTCCCTTTCTTTTTTTGGTTTGTTATTTCCCATTAGGGGATACTGTATATAGATTTTTTATTGTATGAACAGAGATTTTGGGTATAAATTTCAGAAATCATGGGTCAATATTTATGTGGAAAATGTCAAAACTTGGGGTGAAACATTTACATCAAAATGTTTCATCAACATTTTTCAAATGTTCCACATTACATTAATATTTTCAATAAGCACTACAAAACTTAATACGATATCATATCATGTTAATATAATAATAATAAGTGGGGTGTAAAATTCATCAAAACTTAGTTCTCAAGCATGTTCACAATTGATAAAACATCTTAAACATGCATTTGTACAGAGAATTGGGTGAAAAATAAGACTGAACAAAATATGATACTGTATTGGTAAATGTACTCTTTCTACAGACAGTAACCCATGTGCACTAATGTTTAACAGGAAATGGACATGGCTGTGTGCATTGGTGCATTGAAGATAATTTTAGACTGGGTACACACTGAGGGACTTTTTGCGAACGATCGATCGAGTGTTCCCATAGGGAACCGCACGATCGATCGCAATTTTCCGACACGTCCGATCATTCGTTCATCCAATCCAGCCGAACGAACGATCGAGGTTGGTTGCCCCATGCCAGCTATTTTCGACCGACTGACCGAAAGTGCCGTGAATCGGTCGGTCTGCCGAAAATATCATCTGTTGTGTACCCAGCCTTAAAGGCATCCTTTAGCAGACCACACTCATCTGTTCAGTAAGATCCATTAGCAGAGGAAGTGTGCAATACAGTTGGTGTGCTGATGAGATGTCTTTGGACTTAGAAAATATGGTCTGGATTGTTTTCCATTATTTTTAAGCTCTAATTTATAGGTTTCTGTGGAACCAGCCTGCCAATAAAGATATAGATGTAATTGCACAGCGACTTCATTGCTAGGGATAACTGGAAATGCTGCACACCAAGTCAAATGCTACAGGTCTGAAGGTGAGAGAGCCTGTGGATCCTATTATAATACCATATTACACACACTATCAGGGAGATTCAATAAAAGTTCTTATTGTTTAAAATGGTGCTACTTTTGCCCCAACCAATCAGATTTTATTTAACATTTGAAAGCTAACATCTGATTGGTTGGGGCAAAATTAGCACCATTTTAAACGATAAGAACTTTTATTGAATTACCCTGTATATTTGTTTATTATGAGCAATGGCAAAGCTATGATTGGATCACATGTAGGAAGGAGAGTCAAAGTTCCAGCAAAGATCAAATCACTATTTTGCTGGTAATATATTATGGTAACACATTGGAATCAGACTCCCAAAAGGAATAGGCTGTCTCACTTTCCTCCCCACAGGATCACAGGCAGGTTACAGCCAAACAGGGCTATGTACCGAAAGCCGCAAATGGGCGTTAACCTATCCATGTACCAAGGGTTAACGTGACTTTAAGACATAACTTATAGCGGTTGCAGTGGTACGCAAAAAACTGTTGTGTAACTGCCGCAAGGTATGTACTGAGCTGATAACGTCTCTTTAAGATGGAAACTTCGTAATGGAAAACCCCATTCACTATGCACAGAGAGACACTATTGGTTCAGTGCATTGCCTAGAGGAGGCAATAGAGAGAGATACCGCCTAAACATTTTCTAATCTGAAGTATCTCTAAAAGAGACAATTTTAGTGGAAAACTGAGATCTGTCTTCCGGTATTGTAGATTTTATGAAAATACTGAATTTGCTGCATAGGCCAACAATTTGTGTTAGCTTATGGCTATTTTTAGACTTACTAGCCAAGCAGTGATTTGAATGAAAGTAAAAACATAAATAATAACTAATGAACCTAAAGAGAAAAGTTTTAGCTTGAAATACTCTTTTAACTGTAGTGAAAAAAACTACCTCTCCTCACCTTTATCTATAAATAAATATGGGCGGTGGCGTAACTACCGCCCCCACCACCACGCGACCGCAGGGGGGCCCGGACGGTAGTAGGGCCCGCCACAAGCCCATAATCCGTGCAGCTTTTTTAAACAGCCGATCGTGCGTATGAATAAAACATACGTGCACTCAGCTGTTTAAAATACCGGAAGTTTGGGTCCAGTTTTAAACAGCTGATCGCGTGTATGTTTAAAGGGTATGTCCACCATTATTTTAACTTTTATGTTTCCAGTTTAACTGAAGGACAGGAGGTAAATGCGATATGTCTTACCTCCTGTCCTTCAGTAAAACTTACAGGAGACCAGAAGAAACTTACCGCGTAACGATCCAGCGCTGCTGACAGCCTCCGACTACACTGACATTCCCTGACGGATCCACAGTCCTTTGCATTGTGTGCGCGTGCGCACACAGTGCATAGGAGCGTGGACGCGGCGGAGACTGTCAGTGAGGCCGGCGCTGGAGCGATACGCGGTAAGTTTCATCTGGTCTCCTGTAAGTTTTACTGAAGGACAGGAGGTAAGACATATTGCATTTACCTCCTGTCCTTCAGTTAAACTGGAAACATAAAAGTTAAAAATAACGGTGGACATACCCTTTAAAAAGGCTGCACACTGCACGGAGGGGCTGAGACCTGCGTGCAGGGAGTCAGGGGCCTGGCCCCCAAAGGTACAGGTACACCCCTGAATATGTGTAAGGGGCATTTACTCTGGGGTGTGTGTGTATTGCTGCATGCCTTCAATCCATAGGGGACAGATCAACAAGAAGAATTATAGTTTCCAGTAATGGTCATATTAAAAAAACAAACAAACAGTATAGATGCCCTGTACTTATTAAAGAGTTCTCTTAATATATTCTAAGCTCACATTAACAGTATGAGCCTATTTTATTTTTTGTAGGAAATTAGCTGTCAATTGCTAAAGCTAAAAAACATTAGATAGCAGATCATGGTATCTAAACAGCACATTAAGTTAAAGCATTGGAGGGGGACTTGTTTGCTATCCTTTAAAAAAAAACCAGCTGTTTCATCAAATATGTTTATTATATAACTAAGGATATTAATAAAAGGAATGTGGAGCAGAGCATATGAAAGAATGACCTTAGAGAGCTTGCCCCTAGTGGCTGACATGCACATTTGCTCTAATCAAGGTGTTAAGTTTCTCAGTTGAATCAATAACTGCGGGGTCGTACTCTGGTGTCCTGCAGCTGTATGTATGTTCATTCCGATCATCAGAAATATTTACATGCATATTTGTTCACTTTAATCAGTATCAGTTTGCGAATATTTAGATGAATATTTATAGAGCAGAAAAACATATTAGCTGATATAACCTAATGAAAAATGTTACCAGTGCTATTAACAAAAAACCAACCAGTTATTAGTTTCAGATGGTCTATGCCTCTACTATTTCAAAAGTGTTGAAAGCAGTGCCCTTGTAGGCAATTACATGTGCACAACATGTTTTTTTTTAATTTCAACATGAGACACATCTCCATTGAAATTATGTAATTTTTAACATAATTTGAATATAGTATGTGTTGTGTTTACTACATTTATCATAGCCTATAACCAAACAATGATGAAGGAGGGGGACAATCCGCAGAGAGAATCTGCAAGGTAACCAACTTTTATTGCAACGTGTGTCGGACTTTGTTGCAAGTCGTTTGTCAAGCCTTGCGTGTTGTCCCCCTCCATCATTGTTTGGTTATAGACTACACTGCAGGGCACGGAGCAGTTGGAGGGTGTGGACTCAGATTCGGGACTGCTAGTGTGCATACCTACCTGTTTGAATTTATCATAGGCTTTTCTGACACAGATGCATGCACCATCTGTGTTGGGCAGGTGGAGCCACATCATTAGATGCATTCTTTAAAGTGATCGGGCTCTGCATTAATATAAGAACAAGAGGTAGGAGGTTTGTCTCCTACCTGCCTAAAAGACCCTTCTTCCTTTTTTTATTTAATGTTTCTTTCCTTCCCTTACTTTTTAAGGTTCAGTGTCTCGTTTGGAACACAGGTATGCCGCAACAGATATTTGCCTCATCCAATGCTAGCCAGTTTTCAGATTTCCTTTTGATAACTAGGGTTGGAATAGCCCAACAGAATACCAGAAAAATCCCTAGTGGGCCTACAATCCATTCATTAATCAAATAAGAGAAGATTGTTAAAATTTATATACTGACACTGATTTAATATTGCTTTTGTGGCATTGTTATTCTTTGGGGATATCCCCAGGTTAAATTGCCCTGAAATAGTTGGGAGTGAGACAGATATGTAAATAAGGTGAGAAAAGGTGGAAATGTTAAGTCAGATCCTTAATGTTTGCTGGCAGCCCCTGGTCTTATCTTTGCTGGAAGGTCCAAACACACCAGTCTGACACTTTATAACTTACAGTTCAGTAAAAGCTGGAGGACCTATGGGAGGGGATACGTATTCTGGCTTTGTACAGCTCAGCCTTAACTTGGCACTAATCGTTCATAGAAGCTGCTGCTTGGACATGAAGTTTGTTTATGTGTGAAAGAATTTTATTATGTGTGGGGGATTTCCTATTTGGTCTGTGCCATGACAATTTGCACATTACAAAAAATAAACAATGTATAGAAAATCTAACAGTTCAATGGGTGTTTACTGGGTTTTGTGAATTCATTTACACAGCAAAGTCTGGCGTTTGATACCATCTCCCCACCCCTACTCCCTGGATGATTCCACAGCTCAGTGGCTTGGCTTAAGTGCATTTGGAAATGCCCAATAATAGCTCTTTGTTGATTTTCGCCTGTGTTAGAGCCAGTGTTGCTGCAAAGCACAGTGCCATTGAATTTGCTCACTCAGGCACAACACTCAACAGGAAGGAAGGAAACTACCATTCTTTCTGGTTCTATTGTCTGACCACCAGGCTTAAGCAATCAAACAGCTTTGTGGTCTGAAATGCTAGTGCCTGTGCCCCAGTCTGTTAATGTGGGCGTCAATAGGGGGAGGAAATCTACCTCCTCTTGGCTTTTGTTAGTGATATTCAACAGGGTGAATCTATTCATGGCTGAGAGCTCAGGTACCTGCATCCCACTGGTCATTCTCTTTCCTGTTCTGATTGCACCTACATTTTGCAAAATATATACATGAGAGATAGATTGATAGAAAGATAGAAAAGCAGACAAATATATACAGACAGGCAGACAGATAGATAGATAGATAGATATATAAATAGACAGACAGAAAGATAGAGAGAGAGATAGAGATGATAGATAGATAGATAGATAGATAGATAGATAGATAGATAGATAGATAGATAGATAATCAATAGATATATAGATAGATTGATAGATAGATAGACAGATGATAGATAGATAGACAGACAGATAGATAGATAGATAGATAGATAGATAAGATAGATAGATAGCAAGTATATAGAGTGATAGATAGATAGATAGATACGATAGATAGATAGATGGAGATAGATGAGATAGATAGATAGATAGATAGATAGATAGATAGATAATCAATAGATATATAGATAGATTGATAGATCGATAGACAGATGATAGATAGACAGACAGATAGATAGATAGACAGATAGATAGATAACAGAGTTAGATTGATAGATAGATAGATAGATAGATAGATAGATAGATAGATAGATAGATAATCAATAGATATATAGATTGATAGATCGATAGACAGTGATAGTAGACAGATAGATAGATAGACAGATAGATAGATAGATAGATAGATAGCAGAGTTAGATTGATAGATAGATAGATAGATAGATAGATAGATAGATAGATAGATAGATAGATAGATAGATAGATAATCAATAGATATATAGATAGATTGATAGATCGATAGACAGATGATAGATAGACAGATAGATAGATAGACAGATAGATAGATAGATAGATAGATAGCAGAGTTAGATTGATAGATAGATAGATAGATAGATATAGATAGATAGATAGATAGATAGATAGATAGATAGTGGTTCTCAAACTTTTTTTAGATTATGGCGCACTTGGCAATGAAATAGTTCTCTAGGCACACAGGTTTCTTAATGTTGGACATAAAGTTGTAATTACCCATAGTTTATGTACTTTACTGTGTATATTGTATTCAAAGTAACACTACATTGACTGTGTTTCAATGTTATCATAAATATATATTTTTAAAAATATACAAAAATACCTAAATCCTGAGGCACTCCTCTGGCTCTTTAAAGTCACGCCAGTGTGTCCTGGCACACCCTTTAGGAAACCCTGAGATAGATAGATAGATAGATAGGTAGATAGATAGATAGATGCATAGTTAGCTAGATTGATAGATAGATAGATAGATAGATAGATAGATAGATAGACAGACAGACAGACAGACAGACAGACAGACTGACAGACAGATAGATAGATAGATAGATAGATAGACAGACGACAGAAGACAGACAGACGACAGACAGACAGACAGACGACAGACAGGACAGACAGATAGATAGATAGATAGATAGATAGATAGATAGATAGATAAGAGTAGATTTTGCAGGAAAAGTTAGTGTGAGTTTTTTTAATTTAGCAGTGTTTTTCTAATATTTCTCTAATGCCATCTCACTAGGAGTATTTGTACAACAACCCAAAAAGGCTTCTAGTAATACCAGGGGTGAATGTAAAATGGAACCTGATATTACAAATATTTATATTTATAATAATATTTTTTCAATGTTGGAGGAGCAGTAAACAGCTATATTAAAGGACAACTGTAGTGTCCAAAATGTCCCAACCAAGAGGTTAACACTTAATCCACTAGATCCTCATCCTTGAGTTTAACTTCAGTCACTGGCAATGCAATATCCAACCACTGGTTCAACATTCAAAATTAATATTCTAGAAATATTAATTAGTTTACGGAAAAAAATCTTCACTGCAATACATGTGCAACTGCTCACTCTAGACATTTAGAAAGTGCAGATTTATCCACCCTTTCTACCCATGGGATACAGTGGACCTAGTTTCCATTTTCAGATTAAATGGACAGACGCACAATTGATCACAGATGTACTTTAATAGTTAGATAACTGCAAACTGTTTTGTATGTAGGTGCACCGGATGGGAGGGGCAATAAATACCCCTAAAACATTTAGTATCCTTTTTGGTATTTGGTCTGGCTTAGTCAGCATGTATGATATAGGCAGAGGTCCTAGAGGAAGGCATTTTCTAAAGGGCAAAAGGCTAGATGCACTTTCCATGAAATAATTTTCTTTCAGCATGATTCTTTCAAGGCTTCTAAAGTGTTTGCCAACAGGGCCAAATTCATACTTTTTTTCTCCCCTAGGCCAGAAAGCTTGTGCTACCCTCCCTTGCCACCTATTTAGTTTCACACGAGCAGCATGTTTTCACTCAGGTAGCATCCCCCCCATCACGCGTTTTTTGAGCAGTCATCATTGACAAAATGTTACTATTGTTACTAAATGTTTTCTGACACTAAACATCTGGATCTACTCAGAAAACACTAAAAAACTGTTTGTGTAAAAATGGACTAAAATGTACAGCAAGGCTGTAACGCTCAGTATCTTCTGAGTATGCCTCGAGGACAGATATCATCTTCACCTATAATCAAGCCCCCATTTGCCGGGGCCTAATGCATATCCCCCAGGATGGTTGCTGCCAGATCTTAGAGTGCAATGTATCTGTGCTGTGGCTGTGTATTTCCCCATAGAAGACCAAAGCACAATTGACAGACTGGGCACTAACCAAGACCTAAATGCACAAAGAGTCGATATGCACCGCTGCCTATGCGGGTGCAGATGTCTGATATCCCTACTTCCAAGGGAATGGGTAAGCCAGTAAAATATGATGCAGAGTCGCACTCCAAAGTGAAAGGTACAGTAAGTTTATTCCAAACCACTCATCAACATACACAACGTTTCGAGGGTCTAAGCCACCTTCATCAGGTGAAGGTGGTTTAGAATAAAATTAGCTTTCACTTTGGAGTGCGACTCTGCATCATATTTTGCTGACAGAACCAAGGGTCAACACACAGGAAATCAATCAGTGGAGTGAGGTATCAAGGATGAGTGTAATGGTAGTCAATAGGTCGGGCAGAAGTCAAGTCAGGCAAAAAACAATCGTAACCTAGGACAAGCAGAAGCAAAAACTTGAAAACCAAATAAGATATTACACATTGAGCAAGAGAGAACCACAAGTTATAACGTGCAGTTGACCATGAAGAAACAGGAACTTAAAAAGGCAGACCAAACCAATCAGAAGAGCAGGAAAACATGACTAGGAAGAAGATGGGAAGATAAGAATGTGAAGTTGGCACAGAAATGAGAAACCAATAGATAGTGTCTAAAAAATTATCTTTTCTGGAAATGAACGAATGATTAAAACAGAAAGAAAACTCTTCTATTATTTGCCAGTAAAATCTGCCCCCTGCCTGTTCACTGGAAATCAGATTGATTTTAAATGGTGAGTACTGCATCCCTAGAATGTTGAATTGGTATAATACAAAATGGATTTTTATGCACCCCCCTTGGGGGTTGGTTGTATGTGTAAATAAAGTGATTAAATTGTAAGCTCTTCTGGGCAGGGCCTGGTGTGAATTGATTAAATAATTGTAAATAATAGTATTTAATAAATAATATAAATACATACATACATAAGTAAGGCACAAGGCAAGTTCATTTACTGCTTTTCTTCTCCTTACATTAGGAGGTGACAGTGTAACCAGATGGAAGGTTACTATCAGTGAAGTACAAGGCAGGTTCATTCACAGTTTTCCCTCTCTTTACATTAGGAGGTGAATATAAGTCAGAGATTAGTTACTTATTTTTCGATCCCTTGGCAGGTTAAGCTTTTACCCTTGTTAATTTTTGCTTTATTTAAGAGATACGTTTTGCTTTTTACTATCAATGCAGTAAGCCACACATGTCAAACAAAAGGCCCGTTGGTTGAATCCGCCCATCTGGACATTTTTTTCAGCCCCTAGTGACTGTACTTACTGACTTACTACACTTTGTGCAGTATGCAGATACCACAGATCAGCTGATCGTGGGCACCTTTACTAAGATACAGGCGATCAGCTGTTTAGAAACAGATCTATAGTAATATCACTGCGGGGACTGCACAAATGTGACTTGTACAAATGGATAGCTGAGTAGTAAAGCTTGGATGCAGTCACTGCTGTAACAGTTAATTGCATATCTAGCCCAGCACTGATGAGGAAGGGAGTGTGGACAAAGGGCCTTCCATTGGTCTGGCCATTCCAATACTTTGCCAGAAGATTATGGAGGGCAATGATCATGTCATAGGCAAAGAACCCAGTCCAAAACAGTGTGCTTCATATCCTTTCCCTGCTAAGACCTAGCACAAGTGTGACAGAGTCACAATCCTATATCTTAAAAAAAAATTGGACCCATCTGTCTTTTTTTATTTTGTCCCCTTGTGTAAATTGAGTTTGACACCCCTGCAGTAAGCAATTCATGTTTCAGTAAAAACTGAGGAATTCAGACATGCCAACCCTATAGACTCTGACACCTATGCCATTCCCTAGTTGGCCTTGTGGGAAATCCATCCATGTTTACCGAAGAAAACAAAAAAGACAACATTGCACATAAAAAATATTGCCTGATCCTCTGAGGTGTGTTTCCAGATTAAGAATCCTCACAGTGGGATATGGGCTGACTAAATCCTGATTAGGAAGAAATGCAATTGAAAGGTGCAAATTTGCATGTGCTATTAATCTGCAGTAACCAATTGGATGTTATTAAACTGTAGTAATCTAGTTTCCATTTTTCAGACAGCCCCAATTCTGCATTGATTTACCGGTATTCACTGGTCTTGTACTTCTTAATCAATGGAGGGGGAAGAGCAACTCCTATTAGTAAATGGATAATACTATGCTTTCTAATTATGTGTAGTATTAGTTGCAAACTATTAGTATAATTCTACCCCTACTTTTAAATCAAGTGTGGCAAAGCTTGAGAAAGTGCCAAATCTTGCCATATTTTTGTACTATAATAGGAACATAAAAGCACTTTTTAAAAATTTCCTAGATCAAGGATGAACATTTATTTTGACCTTGATGATTTTAGTTGGCTTATATTGGATTCTATTATTTTAAAAAAAAACTACATTTATATATGTGCTATCCTGATTTAGTTTCTACATATTTATGTATACCACTAGACAAATATCTAACTATTATAGTATAGTATATCATATTTTTAAAGAAGTAGCATGAAGATCTCCCTATTATTTGTTTAGATTATGCCTTGTAGTTAAAACAGAACTTCAAATTATCTTACCTATGGAACTGATGCAATAAAAAGTGCAGCAACCAATCAGATGTTAGCAAGTTACTGGTTAGTACAGTTAGGTAACATCTGATGATTGCTTCAGATTAACAGGCAAAACGATTCTTTGTGCTATATAGTTATTTTTTGTCTAGTTTGCTTTAAATACAGTATTTAAATAGATTTATCACTGGATATAAAATTGAACAACTAACATGTAAAAAACATCAGGACATCATTTGCTTTTGCTTTTTTAAAACCTATTATACTGGAGATTTTGTTTATTCACACTATTTTTCAATATTGAGCCGAAGCAGATATTATACAGTAATTGATATAAAGTATTTCAAGTTAAATTACTCCCGCTACACACATTAGAGCATAAAAAATGAATGCAGAATTCCTTCCTAAAGGTCATTGCCTTTTCAGTAATTGTACAGTAATTACTGTGATGAGTGGTGGTGTCATCACTTTGGATTCAAACCGCTTAGAAATTTGACCCCATCCACATTACTAGTTGTATTTAGTGCAAAGTTTCTGCCACCGGACAATAGGGTTAAGAAGACTCTCCGACTAGGCTTTAGCACTTACAATGTATATAATAATAATAAATGTAGAATTAATATAGTGTAATTTATTCAGATGAAGTTTGTTAGGAGAATGCTGTAAAATGCTGTCTAGGTAGGAATTTCACATGCTCATTAAAATAAATAAAATTAAAAAACTGGTGCTGCAATTAATAAGGACGGGTTTTAAACAGGTAGAGTCAATATACAGACTACATCAGGAAGTTCTATATCTGATCTGATCTGTATCTTTAACCCCTAAGGGTTGGATCAAGGACGCAAAACATAGTTGTTTCATGTTAATAGCAATTTGAGTTTTACATGCTGAGTTTATCTTTTAAAGAAGTTTATCTTTTAAAGACTTTACTTGTAAAGAAAAAAAAATTATATAAGCCTAGAATTGTACTTCTTACAATATTGTTTTATTAAATGAAATCGCTGAATTAGGACTAGGTCCCACCATATGTGCTTATATCCGTTTTCCTAAAAGCATGTTTTTTCATTTAGCAATGACATTTTATTTTTAATGGAAAGGGCAAGTTCCCACTATGCATTGTGTTCTGATCCAATTTATAACCCTGTGTGTGCACAACTTTGGTCTGTTTGTGTCCATGTTTTTTCATGGGTGCAATCGACCCATCACCCATTTAGGGCACAGCCACACCGCACTGCAATCGCATGCGATGATGCGTTTGCGCTTGCGTTTTTCTTTAAGATAGAAACCGCACACGAGTGCATAAAAGGCAAACGCATGCGAATGCATCACACTGAAAACGTGTGTTTCTGTGCATTTCCACTATTGCAATGTGCAATCACATGCGCAAACACAGCAAAATTGCGCTAGTGTGGCCTAGCTACTGGGTTTATTTTCAGTACACGTGATTTTAAAAGGGCTCGTTCACATGTACAGCATGCGTTCTATCAGTTTGTATCCATTTTTTTGCATGCATTTGTATCCATTTTTTGCATGCATTTGTATCCATTTTTTGCATGCATTTGTATCCTTTTTTTTGCATGCATTTGTACCATTTTTTTACAATTGTGTATTTCATAGATTTATATAGAAAATGCATGAAAATGTCCAGAAATGCTGCATGCAGTGTGTATTTTAAACGGACTGGAATGGAACAGATATAACGCAGAAAGTGTGAATGATATTATGAAATCTTATGGGGTTTTCTTATGGGGTTTCAATGTCTGTCCATTTTTTTTCCAGGCATGAACAATGGAAGGGAGGAGCAGTGGATATAACAAATATAAGAAATGAGTCACTTAGTGACATAGCTGAGTGATTATTATAAGGGTATATACCACTGCAGCTCCCATGATAAAATATCACACTTATGTATAATATATATATAATACAATGTTAACAGTCAGCTATACAAACACTAAGCCCATCACAGTGCAGTAGGTACAGTAAGTACTGTATATAAACCCAGTCTCGACAATAACCTCAGCAGCAGCTGCAAGGTTAATGTTGATAAGTCTCATGCTGCTGTCATCACAGGCAGACTGGATACATGTTTCAAACAACCAAATGCTGCTTCTCACTTTCACTCACAGCTCAATTAACAATGTAACAATCCATGTAACAATCTATATAGCAGTCTATGGACATCAGGAGAAGTGGAACAGCACTGCACTGAGCAGGCAGACAACGGGGAATCCAGACAACAGCAATCCCTCCTAAACACGCCCCTGCACAGTTCATGTAATAAACAAGGATGTTATTTAAATATTATTATGTATCTTGAAATTCCAAAAAAAATACATTTTAGGGACTATGTACCAAAAGCTGCAAACGACTTTTTGCGTCTTAAAGTCACCCATGTACCAAGGCATAACTAACGGTGGTTGCAACAATACGCAAAAGTCGTGTCGCACAACCACCGCAAGCTATGTACCAAGCAGATAGCTGGTGTTAAAGTTTTGGAATGGAAAACCCCATTCACTATGCGTGAGAGCCGTTACCAGCTCAATGCATTGCCTAGGAGGGCAATAGAGAGTGATAATGGCTCTCGGTACATACTGTATATACTCAAGTATAAACCGTCCCGAGTATAAACCGAGGTACCTAGTTTTACCTAAAAAAGGGAGAAAAAGGGATTGACTCGAGTATAAACCGAGGGTAGAAAAAAATCCCACATACCCCTACTAGTACTGTATTTGCCACTTAAGATGTTTGGAAACTACAACTCACAGCATGCTTTAATTGCTGGGAGTTGTAATTTTAAAACATCTGCAGAAGCCAATACTTGCAAATAGGGGTAAATCCTCCTTTATTTGTGCATACGTATGCACAAATAAAGAGGGTTTTACTCTTATTTGTAAGTATCGTGTGCCCTGGTGTCCCTGTGTTATTCTCCTACCTTGTCCGGCGGCCGTGCTCTCCTCGCTCCACACTTCTCTGCGCTTCAGGATGATGTCACTACTCGTGAGAGTGCCGGGTAGTGACGTCATCCGGAAGCGCACTGAGGATGCGGATCACACGGCCGCCGGACAAGGTAGGAGAATTATTGACTCGAGTATAAACCGAGGTAAGATTTCAGGCTTTTTTTTAAAGCCTGAAAACCTGGTTTATACTCGAGTATACTGTAGCCCTATTTGTGTTTCCGTGTCATCTGGATCCAGTGAAGCATATAAAGTTTCATGACATAATTTCTGTCATTACAGAAAGACATGGTTGATTTTAGCAATGGGCAAAGAGCTTTGGACACTTTAATGTTACATCAAACTCCAGCATTATCATACCCAAGGTTGCCATTATTGACATACTATCATCACTTGTATTTTTACAACAAACTATGTTATGCACTACCTATTAACATTCTTGGCCATAAGCCTGACATTTTCCACCAGTATGTATGTATAACTCAGAGACAGATTCAGCTCTGAAAACCTCATTGTTTACTGCTTGTGAAGGTTCTCATTCATCCAGGTCATGGTATATTCTGTTGTAATTCAATTAGATCAACTGGACTTGAAGTTTAGTTCTTGAATACGTTTCGCTAGTCGCTTGTTTACTATTATTGCATTTTGTAAAGAAAATTTCAATTGGATTCTATTCCAAGGACATGTTAAAACACAAGGCAGATTTGCTAGCTGAATTATTAATACAGGCCAGGAATAGTCAATTGGAAAACCTACATGAAATTTGCTGTGATAATAGAGCAGGGGGTGTTCAATATGAAGATGCTACATGAGGATGGTTTTATCAACCAAGGAATGCTGGGGTTGTAGTTTGCAAGCATCTGGGGAGCAACGCAGGTTTGTTTAAATAACACACTTTACCCAGAGAAGCAAGCCCTTTGTGAAGATCTTCCTTCCACAGTTCAGTATGTGAATTGCTGGTGTGGGTATTGCTGGATATACCCACAGCGTGACTATAACGCCAGCTATTAGCTGATGTTACAAAGTCACACTAAAAGAGCGACAATTAAAGGTATCTATACTCAAAAAAATTTAATTTTCAAAAATATTATAATAATAAATATATTATACAGCAAGATCCCACTGCATCAAAACTTTTTTCAGATTTTAAATCGGAGCTGTAGATGCTGAAAAATCATCATTTAAAACAGTATTTCCCGGCGATGCGCCCCCATATATGGGGGCGCATCGCCGGGAAATACTGTTTTAAATGATGATTTTTTTCAGCATCTACAGCTCCGATTTAAAATCTGAAAAAAGTTTGATGCAGTGGGATCTGTGCTGTATAATATATTTATTATTCATAATATTTTTGAAAATTAAATTTTTTGAGTATAGATACCTTTAATTTCGCTCCTTTTAGTGTGACTTTGTAACATCAGCTAATAGCTGGCGTTATAGTCACGCTGTGGGTATATCCAGCAATACCCACACCAGCAATTCACATACTGAACTGTGGAAGGAAGATCTTCACAAAGGGCTTGCTTCTCTGGGTAAAGTGTGTTATTTAAACAAAACCTGCGGCTCCCCAGATGCTTGCAAACTACAACCCCAGCATTCCTTGGTTGATAAAACCATCCTCATGTAGCATCTTCATATTGAACACCCCCTGCTCTATTATCACAGCAAATTCATGTAGGTTTTCCAATTGACTATTCCTGGCCTGTATTAATAATTCAGCTAGCAAATCTGCCTTTGTTGTTAACATGTCCTTGGAATAGGAATCCAATTGAATTTTCTTTACAAAATGCAATAATAGTAAACCAAGCGACTAGCGAAACGTATTCAAGAACTAAACTTCAAGTCCAGTTGATCTAATTGAATACAACAGATATATACCATGACCTGGATGAATGAGAACCTTCACAAGCAGTAAACAATGAGGTTTTCAGAGCTGAATCTGTCTCTGAGTTATCACATACATACTGGTGGAAAATGTCAGGCTTATGGCCAAGAATGTTAATAGTAGTGCATAACATAGTTTGTTGTTAAAAATACAAGTGATGATAGTATGTCAATAATGGCAACCTTGGGTATGATAATGCTGGAGTTGATGTAACATTAAAGTGCCAAAGCTCTTGCCCATTGCTAAAATCAACCATTCTTTCTGTAATGACAGAAATTATGTCATGAAACTTTATATGCTTCACTGGATCCAGATGACACGGAAACACAATAGGGCTACAGTATATACTCGAGTATAAACCGAGGTTTTCAGGCTTTAAAAAAAGCCTGAAAATCTTACCTCAGTTTATACTCGAGTCAATAATTCTCCTACCTTGTCCGGCGGCCGTGTGATCCGCATCCTCAGTGCGCTTCCGGATGACGTCACTACCCGGCACCTCTCACGAGTAGTGACATCATCCTGAAGCGCAGAGAAGTGTGGAGCGAGGAGCGAGCGGCCGCCGGACAAGGTAGGAGAATAACACAGGGACACCAGGGCACACGATACTTACAAATAAGAGTAAAACCCTCTTTATTTGTGCATACTGTATGCACAAATAAAGGAGGATTTACCCCTATTTGCAAGTATTGGCTTCTGCAGATGTTTTAAAATTACAACTCCCAGCAATTAAAGCATGCTGTAGTTGTAGTTTCCAAACATCTTAAGTGGCAAATACAGTACTAGTAGGGGTATGTGGGATTTTTTTCTACCCTCGGTTTAATACTCGAGTCAATCCCTTTTTCTCTCCTTTTTTAGGTAAAACTAGGTACCTCGGTTTATACTCGGACGGTTTATACTTGAGTATATACAGTATGTACCGAGAGCCATTATCACTCTCTATTGCCTCCCTAGGCAATGCATTGAGCTGGTAACGGCTCTCACGCATAGTGAATGGGGTTTTCCCATTCCAAAACTTTAACACCAGCTATCTGCTTGGTACATAGCTTGCGGTGGTTGTGCGACACGACTTTTGCGTATTGTTGCAACCACCGTTAGTTATGCCTTGGTACATGGGTGACTTTAAGACGCAAAAAGTCGTTTGCAGCTTTTGGTACATAGTCCCTAAAATGTATTTTTTTTGGAATTTCAGATACATACATATATTTAAATAACATCCTTGTTTATTACATGAGACTGTGCAGGGGCGTGTTTAGGAGGGATTTGCTGTTGTCTGGATTCCCCGTTGTCTGCCTGCTCAGTGCAGTGCTGTTCCACTTCTCCTGATGTCCATAGACTGCTATATAGATTGTTACATGATTGTTACATTGTTAATTGAGCTGTGAGTGAAAGTGAGAAGCAGCATTTGGTTGTTTGAAACATGTATCCAGTCTGCCCTGTGATTGACAGCAGCATGAATCTGAATCAACATTAACCTTGCAGCTGCCTGAGGTTATTGTCGAGACTGGGTTATATACAGTACATTACTGTACCTACTGCACTGTGATGGGCTTAGTGTTTGTATAGCTGACTGTTAACATTGTATTATATATATATTATACATAAGTGTGATATTTTATCATGGGAGCTGCAGTGGTATATACCCTTATAATAATCACTCAGCTATGTCACTAAGTGACTCATTCTTATATTTGTTATATCCCACTGCTCCTCCCTTCCATTGTTCAGCCTGGAAAAAAAATGGACAGACATTGAAACCCCATAAGAAACCCCATAAGATTTCATAATATCATTCACACTTTCTGCGTTATATTCTGTTCCATTCCAGTCCGTTTAAAATACACACTGCATGCAGCATTTCTGGACATTTTCATGCATTTTCTATATAAATCTATGAAATACACAATTGTAAAAAATGGTACAAATGCATGCAAAAAAGGATACAAATGCATGCAAAAAATGGATACAAATGCATGCAAAAAATGGATACAATGCATGCAAAAAATGGATACAAACTGATAGAACGCATGCTGTACATGTGAACGAGCCCTTTTAAAATCACGGTACTGAAAATAAACCCAGTAGCTAGGCCACACTAGCGCAATTTTGCTGTGTTTGCGCATGTGATTGCACATTGCAATAGTGGAAATGCACAGAAACACACGTTTTCAGTGTGATGTCGATTTCGCATGCGTTTTGCACTTTTATGCACATCGTGTGCGGTTTTCTATCTTAAAGAAAAACGCAAGCGCAAACGCATCACGCATGCGATTGCAGTGCGGTGTGGCTGTGCCCTAAATGGGTGATGGGTCCGATTGCACCCATGAAAAAACATGGACACAAACAGACCAAAGTTGTGCACACACAGGGTTATAAATTGGATCAGAACACAATGCATAGTGGGAACTTCCCTTTCCATTAAAAATAAAATGTCATTGCTAAATGAAAAAACATGCTTTTAGGAAAACGGATATAAGCACATATAGTGGGACCTAGTCCTAATTCAGCGATTTCATTTAATAAAAACAATATTGTAAGAAGTACAATTCTAGGCTTATATATTTTTTTTTCTTTACAAGTAAAGTCTTTAAAAGATAAACTTCTTTAAAAGATAAACTCAGCATGTAAAACTCAAATTGCTATTAACATGAAACAACTATGTTTTGCGTCCTTGATCCAACCCTTAGGGGTTAAAGATACAGATCAGATCAGATATAGAACTTCCTGATGTAGTCTGTATATTGACTCTACCTGTTTAAAACCCGTCCTTATTAATTGCAGCACCAGTTTTTTAATTTTATTTTTTTAATAGCATGTGAAATTCCTTACCTAGACAGCATTTTACAGCATTCTCCTAACAAACTTCATCTGAATAAATTACACTATATTAATTCTACTTTATTATTATTATATACATTGTAAGTGCTAAAGCCTAGTCGGAGAGTCTTCTTAACCCCTATTGTCCGGTGGCAGAAACTTTGCACAATACAACTAGTAATGTGGATGGGGTCAAATTTCTAAGCGGTTGAATTCCAAAGTGATGACACCACCACTCATCACAGTAATTACTGTACAATTACTGAAAAGGCAATGACCTTTAGGAAGGAATTCTGCATTCATTTTTTATGCTCTAATGTGTGTAGCGGGAGTAATTTAACTTGAAATACTTTATATCAATTACTGTATAATATCTGCTTCGGCTCAATATTGAAAAATAGTGTGAATAAACAAATCTCCAGTATAATAGGTTTTAAAAAAGCAAAAGCAAATGATGTCCTGATGTTTTTTACATGTTAGTTGTTCAATTTTATATCCAGTGATAAATCTATTTAAATACTGTATTTAAAGGCAAACTAGACAAAAAATAACTATATAGCACAAAGAATCGTTTTGCCGTAATCTGAAGCAATCTATCAGATGTTACCTAACTGTACTAACCAGTAACTTGCTAACATCTGATTGGTTGCTGCACTTTTTATTGCATCAGTTCCATAGGTAAGATAATTTGAAGTTCTGTTTTAACTACAAGGCATAATCTAAACAAATAATAGGGAGATCTTCATGCTACTTCTTTAAAAATATGATATACTATACTATAATAGTTAGATATTTGTCTAGTGGTATACATAAATATGTAGAAACTAAATCAGGATAGCACATATATAAATGTAGTTTTTTTTTTAAAATAATAGAATCCATATAAGCCAACTAAAATCATCAAGGTCAAAATAAATGTTCATCCTTGATCTAGGAAATTTTTAAAAAGTGCTTTTATGTTCCTATTATAGTACAAAAATATGGCAAGATTTGGCACTTTCTCAAGCTTTGCCACACTTGATTTAAAAGTAGGGGTAGAATTATACTAATAGTTTGCAACTAATACTACACATAATTAGAAAGCATAGTATTATCCATTTACTAATAGGAGTTGCTCTTCCCCCTCCATTGATTAAGAAGTACAAACCAGTGAATACCGGTAAATCAATGCAGAATTGGGGCTGTCTGAAAAATGGAAACTAGATTACTACAGTTTAATAACATCCAATTGGTTACTGCAGATTAATAGCACATGCAAATTTGCACCTTTCAATTGCATTTCTTCCTAATCAGGATTTAGTCCAGCCCATATCCCACTGTGAGGATTCTTAATCTGGAAACACACCTCAGAGGATCAGGCAATATTTTTTATGTGCAATGTTGTCTTTTTTGTTTTTCTTCGGTAAACATGGATGGATTTCCCACAAGGCCAACTAGGGATGGCATAGTGTCAGAGTCTATAGGGTTGGCATGTCTGAATTCCTCAGTTTTTACTGAAACATGAATTGCTTACTGCAGGGGTGTCAAACTCAATTTACACAAGGGGACAAAATAAAAAAAGACAGATGGGTCCAATTTTTTTTTAAGATATAGGATTGTGACTCTGTCACACTTGTGCTAGGTCTTAGCAGGGAAAGGATATGAAGCACACTGTTTTGGACTGGGTTCTTTGCCTATGACATGATCATTGCCCTCCATAATCTTCTGGCAAAGTATTGGAATGGCCAGACCAATGGAAGGCCCTTTGTCCCACACTCCCTTCCTCATCAGTGCTGGGCTAGATATGCAATTAACTGTTACAGCAGTGACTGCATCCAAGCTTTACTACTCAGCTATCCATTTGTACAAGTCACATTTGTGCAGTCCCCAGCAGTGATATTACTATAGATCTGTTTCTAAACAGCTGATCGCCTGTATCTTAGTAAAGGTGCCCACGATCAGCTGATCTGTGGTATCTGCATACTGCACAAAGTGTAGTAAGTCAGTAAGTACAGTCACTAGGGGCTGAAAAAAATGTCCAGATGGGCCGGATTCAACCAACGGGCCTTTTGTTTGACATGTGTGGCTTACTGCATTGATAGTAAAAAGCAAAACGTATCTCTTAAATAAAGCAAAAATTAACAAGGGTAAAAGCTTAACCTGCCAAGGGATCGAAAAATAAGTAACTAACTTCTGACTTATATTCACCTCCTAATGTAAAGAGAGGGAAAACTGTGAATGAACCTGCCTTGTACTTCACTGATAGTAACCTTCCATCTGGTTACACTGTCACCTCCTAATGTAAGGAGAAGAAAAGCAGTAAATGAACTTGCCTTGTGCCTTACTTATGTATGTATGTATTTATATTATTTATTAAATACTATTATTTACAATTATTTAATCAATTCACACCAGGCCCTGCCCAGAGAGCTTACAATTTAATCACTTTATTTACACATACAACCAACCCCCAAGGGGGGTGCATAAAATCCATTTTGTATTATACCAATTCAACATTCTAGGGATGCAGTACTCACCATTTAAAATCAATCTGATTTCCAGTGAACAGGCAGGGGGCAGATTTTACTGGCAAATATAGAAGAGTTTTCTTTCTGTTTTAATCATTCGTTCATTTCCAGAAAAGATAATTTTTTAGACTATCTATTGGTTTCTCATTTCTGTGCCAACTTCACATTCTTATCTTCCCATCTTCTTCCTAGTCATGTTTTCCTGCTCTTCTGATTGGTTTGGTCTGCCTTTTTAAGTTCCTGTTTCTTCATGGTCAACTGCACGTTAATAACTTGTGGTTCTCTCTTGCTCAATGTGTAATATCTTATTTGGTTTTCAAGTTTTTGCTTCTGCTTGTCCTAGGTTTACGATTGTTTTTTGCCTGACTCTTGACTTCTGCCGACCTATTGACTACCATTACACTCATCCTTGATACCTCACTCCACTGATTGATTTCCTGTGTGTTGACCCTTGGTTCTGTCAGCAAAATATGATGCAGAGTCGCACTCCAAAGTGAAAGCTAATTTTATTCTAAACCACCTTCACCGATGAAGGTGGCTTAGACCCTCGAAACGTTGTGTATGTTGATGAGTGGTTTGGAATAAACTTACTGTACCTTCACTTTGGAGTGCGACTCTGCATCATATTTTACTGGCTTACCCATTCCCTTGGAAGTAGGGATATCAGACATCTGCACCCGCATAGGCACGTGCATATCGACTCTTTGTGCATTTAGGTCTTGGTTAGTGCCCAGTCTGTCAATTGTGCTTTGGTCTTCTATGGGGAAATACACAGCCACAGCACAGATACATTGCACTCTAAGATCTGGCAGCAACCATCCTGGGGGATATGCATTAGGCCCCGGCAAATGGGGGCTTGATTATAGGTGAAGATGATATCTGTCCTCGAGGCATACTCAGAGATACTGAAGCGTTACAGCCTTGCTGTACATTTTAGTCCATTTTTACACAAACAGTTTTTTAGTGTTTTCTGAGTAGATCCAGATGTTTAGTGTCAGAAAACATTTAGTAACAATAGTAACATTTTGTCAATGATGACTGCTCAAAAAACGCGTGATGGGGGGGATGCTACCTGAGTGAAAACATGCTGCTCGTGTGAAACTAAATAGGTGGCAAGGGAGGGTAGCACAAGCTTTCTGGCCTAGGGGAGAAAAAAAGTATGAATTTGGCCCTGTTGGCAAACACTTTAGAAGCCTTGAAAGAATCATGCTGAAAGAAAATTATTTTCATGGAAAGTGCATCTAGCCTTTTGCCCTTTAGAAAATGCCTTCCTCTAGGACCTCTGGCCTATATCATACATGCTGACTAAGCCAGACCCAAATACCAAAAGATACTAAAATGTTTTAGGGGTATTTATTGCCCCTCCCATCCGGTGCACCTACATACAAAACAGTTTGCAGTTATCTAACTATTAAAGTACATCTGTGATCAATTGTGCGTCTGTCCATTTAATCTGAAAATGGAAACTAGGTCCACTGTATCCCATGGGTAGAAAGGGTGGATAAATCTGCACTTTCTAAATGTCTAGAGTGAGCAGTTGCACATGTATTGCAGTGAAGATTTTTTTCCGTAAACTAATTAATATTTCTAGAATATTAATTTTGAATGTTGAACCAGTGGTTGGATATTGCATTGCCAGTGACTGAAGTTAAACTCAAGGATGAGGATCTAGTGGATTAAGTGTTAACCTCTTGGTTGGGACATTTTGGACACTACAGTTGTCCTTTAATATAGCTGTTTCTGCTCCTCCCAACATTGAAAAAATATTATATAAATATAAATATTTGTAATATCAGGTTCCATTTTACATTCACCCCTGGTATTACTAGAAGCCTTTTTGGGTTGTTGTACAAATACTCCTAGTGAGATGGCATTAGAGAAATATTAGAAAAACACTGCTAAATTAAAAAAACTCACACTAACTTTTCCTGCAAAATCTATCTATCTATCTATCTATCATCTATCTATCTATCTATCTATCTATCTGTCTGTCTGTCGTCTGTCTGTCTGTCTGTCGTCTGTCTGTCTGTCTGTCGTCTGTCTATCTATCTATCTATCTATCTATCTGTCTGTCAGTCTGTCTGTCTGTCTGTCTGTCTGTCTGTCTATCTATCTATCTATCTATCTATCTATCTATCTATCAATCTAGCTAACTTGCATCTATCTATCTATCTACCTATCTATCTATCTATCTATCTCAGGGTTTCCTAAAGGGTGTGCCAGGACACACTGGCGTGACTTTAAAGAGCCAGAGGAGTGCCTCAGGATTTAGGTATTTTTGTTATTTTTAAAAATATATATTTATGATAACATTGAAACACAGTCATGTAGTGTTACTTTGAATACAATATACACAGTAAAGTACATAAACTATGGGTAATTACAACTTTATGTCCAACATTAAGAAACCTGTGTGCCTAGAGAACTATTTCATTGCCAAGTGCGCCATAATCAAAAAAAGTTTGAGAACCACTATCTATCTATCTATCTATCTATCTATCTATCTATATCTATCTATCTACTATCTATCAATCTAACTCTGCTATCTATCTATCTATCTATCTATCTGTCTATCTATCTACTGTCATCTATCATCTGTCTATCGATCTATCAATCTATTCTATCTATTGATTATCTATCTATCTATCTATCTATCTATCTATCTATCTATCTATCTATCTATCTATCTATCAATCTAACTCTGCTATCTATCTATCTATCTATCTATCTGTCTATCTATCTATCTGTCTATCTATCATCTGTCTATCGATCTATCAATCTATCTATATATCTATTGATATCTATCTATCATCTATCTATCTATCTATCTATCTATCTATCTTCATTCTAACTCTGTTATCTATCGTCTATCTATCTATCTGTCGTCTATCTATCATCTGTCTATCGATCTATCAATCTATCTATATATCTATTGATTATCTATCTATCTATCTATCTATCTATCTATCTACTCATCTATCTCATCTATCTTCTATCTATCTATCTATCTATCTATCATCTAATACTCTGCTATCTATCTATCTTATCTATCTATCTATCTATCTATCTATCGTCTCTATCTATCTATCTATCATCATCCTGTTCTATCTATCTATCAATCTATCTATAATACTATTGATTATCTATCTTAGATAGATAGATAGATAGATAGATAGATAGATAGATAGATAGTGGTTCTCAAACTTTTTTTTAGATTATGGCGCACTTGGCAATGCAAATAGTTCTCTAGGCACACAGGTGTTCTTAATGTTGGACATAAAGTTGTAATTACCCATAGTTTATGTACTTTACTGTGTATATTGTATTCAAAGTAACACTACATTGCATTGACTGTGTTTCAATGTTATCATAATAATATATTTTTAAAAATACAAAAATACCTAAATCCTGAGCACTCTCTGGCTCTTTAAAGTCACGCCAGTGTGTCCTGGCACACCCTTTAGGAAACCCTAGATAGATAGATAGATAGATAGGTAGATAGATAGATAGATAGCATAGTTAGCTAGATTGATAGATAGATAGATAGATAGATAGATAGATAGATAGACAGACAGACAGACAGACAGACAGACAGACTGACAGACAGATAGATAGATAGATAGATAGATAGACAGACAGACAGACAGACAGACAGAAGACAGACAACAGACAGAACAGACAGACAGACAGATCGATAGATAGATAGATATATGATAGATAGATAGATATATAGATAGATTTTGCAGGAAAAGTTAGTGTGAGTTTTTTTAATTTAGCAGTGTTTTTCTAATATTTCTCTAATGCCATCTCACTATGGAGTATTTGTACAACAACCCAAAAAGGCTTCTATAATACCAGGGGTGAATGTAAAATGGAACCTGATATTACAAATATTTATATTTATATATAATATTTTTTCAATGTTGGAGGAGCAGTAACAGCTATATTAAAGGACAACTGTATGTCCATAAATGTCCCAACCAAGAGGTTAACACTTAATCCACTAGATCCTCATCCTTGAGTTTAACTTCAGTCACTGGCAATGCAATATCCAACCACTGGTTCAACATTCAAAATTTAATATTCTAGTAATATTAATTAGTTTACGGAAAAAAATCTTCACTGCAATACATGTGCAACTGCTCACTCTAGACATTTAGAAAGTGCAGATTTATCCACCCTTCTCCCCATGGGATACAGTGGACCTAGTTTCCATTTTCAGATTAAATGGACAGACGCACAATTGATCACAGATGTACTTTAATAGTTAGATAACTGCAAACTGTTTTGTATGTAGGTAGCACCGGATGGGAGGGGCAATAATACCCCTAAACATTTTAGTATCCTTTTTTGGTATTTGGGTCTGGCTTAGTCAGCATGTATGATATAGGCCAGAGGTCCTAGAGAAGGCATTTTCTAAAGGGCAAAGGCTAGATGCACTTTCCATGAAAATAATTTTCTTTCAGCATGATTCTTTCAAGGCTTCTAAAGTGTTTGCCAACAGGCCAAATTCATACTTTTTTTTCTCCCCTAGGCCAGAAAGCTTGTGCTACCCTCCCTTGCCACCTATTTAGTTTCACACGAGCAGCATGTTTTCACTCAGGTAGCATCCCCCCCATCACGCGTTTTTTGAGCAGTCATCATTGACAAAATGTTACTATTGTTACTAAATGTTTTCTGACACTAAACATCTGGATCTCACTCAGAAAACACTAAAAAACTGTTTGTGTAAAAATGGACTAAAATGTACAGCAAGGCTGTAACGCTTCAGTATCTCTGAGTATGCCTCGAGGACAGATATCATCTTCACCTATAATCAAGCCCCCATTTGCCGGGGCCTAATGCATATCCCCCAGATGGTTGCTGCCAGATCTTAGAGTGCAATGTATCTGTGCTGTGGCTGTGTATTCCCCATAGAAGACCAAAGCACAATTGACAGACTGGGCACTAACCAAGACCTAAATGCCAAAGAGTCGATATGCACGCTGCCTATGCGGGTGCAGATGTCTATATCCCTACTTCCAAGGGAATGGGTAAGCCAGTAAATATGATGCAGAGTCGCACTCCAAAGTGAAAGGTACAGTAAGTTTATTCCAAACCACTCATCAACATACACAACGTTTCGAGGGTCTAAGCCACCTTCATCAGTGAAGGTGTTTTAGAATAAATTAGCTTTCACTTTGGAGTGCGACTCTGCATCATATTTTGCTGACAGAACCAAGGGTCAACACACAGAAATCAATCAGTGGAGTGAGGTATCAAGGATGAAGTGTAATGGTAGTCAATAGGTCGGGCAGAAGTCAAGTCAGCAAAAAACAATCGTAAACCTAGGACAAGCAGAAGCAAAAACTTGAAAACCAAATAAGATATTACACATTGAGCAAGAGAGACCCACAGTTATAACCGTGCAGTTGACCATAAGAAACAGGAACTTAAAAAGGCAGACCAAACCAATCAGAAGAGCAGGAAAACATGACTAGGAAGAAGATGGGAAGATAAAGAATGTGAAGTTGGCACAGAAATGAGAAACCAATAGATAGTGTCTAAAAATTATCTTTTCTGGAAATGAACGAATGATTAAAACAGAAAGAAAACTCTTCTATTATTTGCCAGTAAAATCTGCCCCCTGCCTTTCACTGGAAATCAGATTGATTTTAAATGTGAGTACTGCATCCCTAGAATGTTGAATTGGTATAATACAAAATGGATTTTTATGCACCCCCCTTGGGGGTTGGTTGTAGTGTGTAAATAAAGTGATTAAATTGTAAGCTCTTCTGGGCAGGCCTGGTGTGAATTGATTAAATAATTGTATAATAGTATTTAATAAATAATATAAATACATACATACTAAGTAAGGCACAAGGCAAGTTCATTTACTGCTTTTCTTCTCCTTACATTAGAGGTGACAGTGTAACCAGATGGAGGTTACTATCAGTGAAGTACAGGCAGGTTCATTCACAGTTTTCCCTCTCTTTACATTAGAGGTGAATATAAGTCAGAAGATTGTTACTTATTTTTCGATCCCTTGGCAGGTTAAGCTTTTACCCATGTTTAATTTTTTGCTTTATTTAAGAGATACGTTTTGCTTTTACTATCAATGCAGTAAGCCACACATGTCAAAACAAAAGGCCCGTTGGTTGAATCCGCCCATCGGACATTTTTTTCAGCCCCTAGTGACTGTACTTACTGACTTACTACACTTTGTGCAGTTGCAGATACCACAGATCAGCTGACGTGGGCACCTTTACTAAGATACAGGCGATCAGCTGTTTAGAAACAGATCTATAAATATCACTGCTGGGGACTGCACAAATGTGACTTGTACAAATGGATAGCTGAGTAGTAAAGCTGGATGCAGTCACTGCTGTAACAGTTAATTGCATATCTAGCCCAGCACTGATGAGGAAGGGATGTTGTGACAAAGGGCCTTCCATTGGTCTGGCCATTCCAATACTTTGCCAGAAGATATGGAGGGCAATGATCATGTCATAGGCAAAGAACCCAGTCCAAAACAGTGTGCTTCATATCCTTTCCCTGCTAAGACCTAGCACAGTGTGACAGAGTCACAATCCTATATCTTTAAAAAAAATTGGACCCATCTGTCTTTTTTTATTTTGTCCCTTGTGTAAATTGAGTTTGACACCCCTGCAGTAAGCAATTCATGTTTCAGTAAAAACTGAGGAATTCAGACATGCCAACCCTATAGACTCTGACACTATGCCATTCCCTAGTTGGCCTTGTGGGAAATCCATCCATGTTTACCGAAGAAACACAAAAGACAACATTGCACATAAAAAATATTGCCTGATCCTCTGAGGTGTGTTTCCAGATTAAGAATCCTCACAGTGGGATATGGGCTGGACTAAATCCTGATTAGGAAGAAATGCAATTGAAAGGTGCAAAATTGCATGTGCTTTAATCTGCAGTAACCAATTGGATGTTATTAAACTGTAGTATCTAGTTTCCATTTTTCAGACAGCCCCAATTCTGCATTGATTTACCGGTACTTCACTGGTCTTGTACTTCTTAATCAATGGAGGGGGAAGAGCAACTCCTATTAGTAAATGGATAATACTATGCTTTCTAATTATGTGTAGTATTAGTTGCAAACTATTAGTATAATTCTACCCCTACTTTTAAATCAAGTGTGGCAAAGCTTGAGAAATGTGCCAAATCTTGCCATATTTTTGTACTATAATAGGAACATAAAGCACTTTTTAAAAATTTCCTAGATCAAGGATAACATTTATTTTGACCTTGATGATTTTGTTGGCTTATATTGGATTCTATTATTTTAAAAAAAAACTACATTTATATATGTGCTATCCTGATTTAGTTTCTACATATTTATGTATACCACTAGACAAATATCTAACTATTATATTATAGTATATCATATTTTTAAAGAAGTAGCATGAAGATCTCCCTATTATTTGTTTAGATTATGCCTTGTAGTTAAACAGAACTTCAAATTATCTTACCTATGGAACTGATGCAATAAAAAGTGCAGCAACCAATCAGATGTAGCAAGTTACTGGGTTAGTACAGTTAGGTACATCTGATAGATTGCTTCAGATTAACAGGCAAAACGATTCTTTGTGCTATTAGTTATTTTTTGTCTAGTTTGCCTTTAAATACAGTATTTAAATAGATTTATCACTGGATATAAAATTGAACAACTAACATGTAAAAAAACATCAGGACATCATTTGCTTTTGCTTTTTTAAAACCTATTATACTGGAGATTTTGTTTATTCACACTATTTTTCAATATTGAGCCGAAGCAGATATATATACAGTAATTGTATAAAGTATTTCAAGGTTAAATTACTCCCGCTACACCCATTAGAGCATAAAAATGAATGCAATTCCTTCCTAAAGGTCATTGCCTTTTCAGTAATTGTACAGTAATTACTGTGATGGGTGGGTGTCATCACTTTGGAATTCAACCGCTTAGAAAATTTGACCCCATCCACATTACTAGTTGTATTGTAGTGCAAAGTTTCTGCCACCGGACAATAAGGGTTAAGAAGACTCTCCGACTCAGGCTTTAGCACTTAACAATGTATATAATATAATAAATGTAGAATTAATATAGTGTAATTTATTCAGATGAGTTTGTTAAGAATGCTGTAAAATATGCTGTCTAGGTAAGGAATTTCACAGCTCATTAAAATAAATAAAATTAAAAAACTGGTGCTGCAATTAATAAGGACGGGTTTTAAACAGGTAGAGTCATATAACGACTACATCAGGAGTTCTATATCTGATCTGATCTGTATCTTTAACCCCTAAGGTTTGGATCAAGGACGCAAAACATAGTTGTTTCATGTTAATAGCAATTTGAGTTTTACATGCTGAGTTTATCTTTTAAAGAAGTTTATCTTTTAAAGACTTTACTTGTAAAGAAAAAAAAATTATATAAGCCTAGAATTGTACTTCTTCACATATTGTTTTTATTAAATGAAATCGCTGAATTAGGACTAGGTCCCACTATATGTGCTTATATCCGTTTTCCTAAAAGCATGTGTTTTTCATTTAGCAATGACATTTTATTTTTAATGGAAAGGGCAAGTTCCCACTATGCATTGTGTTCTGATCCAATTTATAACCCTGTGTGTGCCACAACTTTTGGTCTGTTTGTGTCCATGTTTTTTCATGGGTGCAATCGGACCCATCACCCATTTAGGCACAGCCACACCGCACATGCAATCGCATGCGATGCGTTTGCGCTTGCGTTTTTCTTTAAAGATAGAAAACCGCACACGATTGTGCATAAAAGTGCAAAACGCATGCGAAATCGCATCACACTGAAAACGTGTGTTTTCTGTGCATTTCCACTATTGCAATGTGCAATCACATGCGCAAACACAGCAAAATTGCGCTAGTGTGGCCTAGCTACTGGTTTATTTTCAGTACCGTGATTTTAAAAGGGCTCGTTCACATGTACAGCATGCGTTTCTATCAGTTTGTATCCATTTTTTGCATGCATTTGTACCATTTTTTGCATGCATTTGTATCCATTTTTTGCATGCTTTGTATCCATTTTTTTGCATGCATTTGTATCCTTTTTTTACAATGTGTATTCATAGATTTATATGAAAATGCATGAAAAATGTCCAGAAATGCTGCATGCAGTGTGTATTTAAAAACGGACTGGAATGGAACAGATATAACGCAGAAGTGTGAATGATATTATGAAATCTTATGGGGTTTCTTATGGGGTTTCAATGTCTGTCCATTTTTTTTCCAGGCATGAACAATGGAAGGGAGGAGCAGTGGGAATAACAAATATAAGAAATGAGTCACTTAGTGACTGCTGAGTGATTATTAAAGGGTATATACCACTGCAGCCCCATGATAAATATCACCTTATGTATAATATATATATAATACAATGTTAACAGTCAGCATACAAACACTAAGCCCCATCACAGTGCAGTAGGTACAGTAAGTACTGTATATAAACCCAGTCTCGACAATAACTCAGGCAGCTGCAAGGTTAATGTTGATTCAGATCTCTATGCTGCTGTCAATCACAGGGCAGACTGGATACATGTTTCAAACAACCAAATGCTGCTTCTCACTTCTCACTCACAGCTCAATTACAATGTAACAATCCTGTAACAATCTAATAGCAGTTCTATGGACATCAGGAGAATTGGAACAGCACTGCACTGAGCAGGCAGACAACGGGGAATCCAGACAACAGCAATCCCTCCTAACACGCCCCTGCACAGTCTCATGTAATAAACAAGGATGTTATTTAAATTATTATGTATCTTGAAATTCCAAAAAAATACATTTTAGGGACATGTACCAAAGCTGCAAACGACTTTTTGCGTCTTAAAGTCACCCATTTACCAAGGCATAACTAACGGTGGTTGCAACAATACGCAAAAGTCGTGTCGCACAACCACCGCAAGCTATGTACCAAGCAGATAGCTGGTGTTAAAGTTTTGGAATGAAAACCCCATTCACTATGCAGTGAGAGCCGTTACCAGCTCAATGCATTGCCTAGAGAGGCAATAGAGAGTGATAATGGCTCTCGTACATACTGTATATACTCAAGTATAAACCGTCCCGAGATAAAACCGAGGTACCTAGTTTTACCTAAAAAGGAGAAAAAGGGATTGACTCGATGTATAACCCGAGGGTAGAAAAAATCCCACATACCCCTACTAGTACTGTTTTGCCACTTAAGATGTTTGGAAACTACAACTCACAGCATGCTTTAATTGCGGGAGTTGTAATTTAAAACATCTGCAGAAGCCAATCTTGCAAATAGGGGTAAATCCTCCTTTATTTGTGCATACAGTATGCACAAATAAAGAGGGTTTTACTCTTATTGTAAGTATCGTGTGCCTGGTGTCCCTGTGTTATTCTCCTCCCTTGTCCGGCGGCCGCTCGCTCCTCGCTCCACATCTTCTGCGCTTCAGGATGATGTCACTACTCGTGAGAGGTGCCGGGTAGTGACGTCATCCGGAAGCGCACTGAGGATGCGGATCACACGGCCGCCGGACAGTAGGAGAATTATTGACTCGAGTATAAACCGAGGTAAGATTTCACAGGCTTTTTTTTTAAGCCTGAAAACCTTGGTTTATACTCGAGTATATACTGTAGCCCTATTTGTGTTTCCGTGTCATCTGGATCCAGTGAAGCATATAAAGTTTTCATGACATAATTTCTGTCATTACAGAAAGACATGGTTGATTTTAGCAATGGGCAAGAGCTTTGGACACTTTAATGTTACTAATCAACTCCAGCATTATCATACCCAAGGTTGCCATTATTGACATACTATCTTCATCACTTGTATTTTTACAACAAACTTATGTTATGCACTACACTATTAACATTCTTGGCCATAAGCCTGACATTTTCCACCAGTATGTATGTATACCTCAGAGACAGATTCAGCTCTGAAAACCTCATTGTTTACTGCTTGTGAAGGTTCTCATTCATCCAGGTCATGGTATATCTGTTGTATTCAATTCATTAGATCAACTGGACTTGAAGTTAGTTTCTTGAATCGTTTCGCTAGTCGCTTGTTTACTATTATTGCATTTTGTAAAGAAATTTCAATTGGATTCCTATTCCAAGGACATGTTAAAACACAAGGCAGATTTGCTAGCTGAATTATTAATACAGGCCAGGAATAGTCAATTGGAAAACCTACTGAAATTTGCTGTGATAATAGAGCAGGGGGGGTTCAATATGAAGATGCTACATAGGATGGTTTTATCAACCAGGAATGTCTGGGGGTTGTAGTTTGCAAGCATCTGGGGAGCCGCAGGTTTTGTTTAAATAACACACTTTACCCAGAGAAGCAAGCCCTTTGTGAAGATCTTCCTTCCACAGTTCAGTATGTGAATTGCTGGTGTGGGTATTGCTGGATATACCCACAGCGGGACTATAACGCCAGCTATTAGCTGATGTTACAAAGTCACACTAAAAGGACGCAAATTAAAGGGTATCTATACTCAAAAAATTTAATTTTCAAAAATTTTATAATAAAATAATAATTATACAGCAAGATCCCACTGCATCAAAACTTTTTTCAGATTTTAAATCGGAGCTGTAGATGCTGAAAATCATCATTTTAATCACAGCATTTACAGGGAAAGACCTGTCCACTCCAGGAACAGAGATTGTAACATGTGACCCATTAATGACCTCTTACTAGATCTTTGGCTGCCTGCCAGCACACTTTCTGCAACAATTATGAGAATCAGCAGAGAAAAAAGGCAGGGGAGGGTTGGGAGATGTGTAAGCAGAGCAGTGTCCATGTTAGGCTGTGCAGATCTACATGTGTCGCAGACACTACAAGGAGGCAGTGAGTAAGGAGGGTGGGGGCTATTAGGAGTATTCACTAAACATTATTATTTAATGACAGAGCAAGCACAGATACATATTGTGAATACCACAATTTTACTCTCTCAAATTGTAGTTTCAGATAATGTAAAGTTTGTTGAGTGAGTATAGTGACCCTTTAAATATTATGTTTTGTTGCGCCATCAGTGCGGGTGTCTTTTGCTATACCAGTGGTCTTTAAGCATGACTTTAACTCCAAAAAGTTGTGCATGTGTGGATAAATGAAAATCGCCCTGTTTTAATTTAAACTGCTTGTATTTACTTCACTTCTGGAAAGAGAATTGACTCACTAAATTTTATATAAAGTTTAGCCATCTGTTGGCTTAAAGTAACCATTAGGAAGAGTATGTTTTGGTACCAATTTCAAGTTAAGTGCTGTAAAGTACACTAGTCATCCAATTATGTAGAAGTTTGGGTGGGTTTCATTGCTGTTGATTTAGCCCAATTCTGTTGGAATTGTTATGGAGCCATTACATATATATTTTGCAGCTGTTGTATGCAGCACTGATCCTTGATAATTGTGTTAATGGTTTGGAGCAGTACAGTATGGAGCCACAAGATCACATATCAGTATTTATATACATCAAGTAGTTAACAACATAGATTAGAAGATAAAAATGTAAAAATAAAACAAGCATTTTTAATCAAAGTCAAACATTTGTCTATCTAGAAAACTCCCAACCAGTCCCAGGTGTCTTTATTAATTGCCAAAAAAAAAAAAAAAAAGAAAAGAAAAGATTCTATATCGGACCATATGAAATCATTTACTGTAAAGTAATGTACTGTAACATCTAGTATCCATGATACAGATAGTAGCAGTACAACCTCCACATGGGGTGATGGGGAGAAACAGTTAATAAAGGGACACTAAACCACAAATACGAAACTGGAAATAAAACTAAAAAGTACTTTCAGGAATGTAGGAGCACTACTTTTACCTCCTGTTATAACCTTGGTGTTGGAACCACCTCCTTCAAAGATTGCTGGAACAGCAGCTCACCTGCCCATCCTTGGATTACCCCCTTCTTTGACATAGGCACATCATGTGTTTTTAAGTTTTTTTTTTCTTTCTTTGTATTGATTGAAGTAGATCTAAATTGTTCAACTTAATGAATATTAGCTGATTTTAGTAATAAGAATGATTTTTATGTCACCATTAATATACTTTGTACATTCCAAAGATAAGTACAGTTACAGTTAAGATTGTATTGAAGGGAACTAAAGTCTCAACATTCTCCCAATAGACAGGGCATATCCATAAACAAAGCTGCATATCACATCTCCCTTTGCTGTGGCTGGGTGATTTAGGAATTAACCTGTGGGTACTAGGGGTCGGCTCCCATAATCCACTTTAGCTGGGTGATATATTGTTATCAGTTAAAGGGTATGTCCACCCCTCCCAAACTAATTTTATAGCTGTGACAGGTCCCCCCAAATGTACTTGCCTTCGTTCCCCCGATGACTTCTGTTACTTTTCTGTGCATGGAAGTAAGGCTCGACCGGCGTCCGCTCCTATGATTGGCTAAGGTGCGATGCCATTCTTCCAGGCACTTAGTAAAATTAGTTTGGGGGTGGCATACCCTTCAAACATTCTAATACTGCAAGGAGATTCAATAGAAGTTCTTATCGTTAAAAATGGTTCTAATTTTGCTCCAACCAATCAGATCTTATATAACATTTGAAGCAATATCTGATTGGTTGGGGCAAAATTGCACTATTTTTAACTATAAGAATTTTTATTAAATCTCCCTGTATGTTGCCAGCATAATACATAAAGTAGAGCTGATCCAGGTATTTACCGATTGCCACTTGGAGTCACGAAGGAATCTTTTTCCCCTTCATAATTTGGTGGGGTTTTTTTTGCCTTCCTCTGGATCAACAGTTAGGCAGGAAATGAGGATTTTGCTAGATGGGTTGGATTGAATGGACGTATGTCTTTTATTCAACCTCAAAAACTAAATACTAAAATACCTAATGCCTTTCGCCTATGTTCAGAAAATAATTGGTCACATAGCAGGGTTTATTAACTTACAAAAGTCAGGGTAATATCAACAGATGTGTTTTGCTGATTTTTACCGCTTCCTCAACATTCGTTCTTATCTTTCTAAACTGAAGCATTTCAAAATCACCCCAAATGTTGTAATCCAATATCTGTAAAGCCTTTTGACAATGTCATAAAAACTAAAATATCAGTTAGCTGTTGCTATTTCTCCCCTCTGGGATTTCTTTGGCTTTGTACTTCATATCTTTAGTCTGATGCCATTTTACAATAATGATTAGTTGTGAATTATCTTTTCTCTTATTCTGTTTGTTCCTGTACAAATTCATAACAAATCCCAACGGAACAAACACGATAAGAGTAATAGGCTTGCTTATAATTTATTGAGTCTTTTTGGCTGGTGGACAATTCCTTTTTGTAATATGAAAGTATAAATTACACATTTAGTTTGATTACATTATAGCTCTGGAAAAAAACAACCTATCATTCGGAAATACTTTTTTCCCAAGCTATGTTCTTTTTTATGAGCGGACATAAAGACCTTCTTTACGAGAAAAATTGTGGGCGACATGTATATAGCCTTGAAAATGTTTCTAGGCATTTCTAAACATACATAAAATGACTATTTGACACAAAGAAATCCTTGTTGTACGATACACATGATATAACTATATGATATCAGATACCCATACATCCACAGCAGGTATACATAGGTAGTGAAACACATTGACAAAGATTACGATTTTTGTTGTTGTTATTGGTATAAATAAGAGCCTTTAGTAACCTGAAGAACCTATGTTTCTAATATTTTTAGGCATCTAAATAAAACAGATGTATAATAAGACCAAGCTTCATCTAATGCACACACTTTAGGAAAGTCAAAACATTAAAATTAAGAGAAGACAGAATTACTGCAGATTTCTTCAAAAAATGAATTTTGAAAGAGAAGGGCAGATTGCAGCGTATTATTTTTTTTTTACAATACGTAACTATTCCTATCCAACATGATACCAGGGATATTTTCTTCCTGTATGATGCATGGGGAATGACTGCCAGTGCTGCCCTCCCTCGCAAGCACTCCTAATGGGTGCACACCTCAGACTTGAATGGCAGGGGTGCCAGTGCCCTGAGGGAGCTTTTCAACTGAATGACCCACCGCCCTGTTCATTTTCTCTACAGAGTGGTTTAATAGGCCACAGACAAAAAAAAACTTCATTTTCAAGTTTGAAATGTTTCAGCAAAATCAAACCATTGGGATGAACAAAGTAATTAAAAGGAACTTACTAAGCTATAGAGATGTACTAGAACTGAACCCAAGTCCGAATCAGAATCAGAGTTCAAATCAGGGTTTGAACAAACTTGGACTTTCAGACCTAATGGACTTCGAACTTGTCCTAAATTCACCAATGACAGCTATTTAGGCATGCAAACCCCCTGGTATAAAAAGCAGCTCAATAGGTGCCTTATGAAGTGTTACCCTTTTGCCCACTTTCCCTTGCACGATGCATAATCTAAAGGAGTAGAAGCCAATGTGGTGTGTGGGGTATGTTCAAGGGGCCAAGCCTTCCTGGCTCCTTAACAATGGAGGTCTACTGCAGTGATCTTACTCTAACTCATGGTTCTGCTGGTTGTGAAGTGTTACCTTTTCACCCCACTTCCCATGCACAATGCATACCCTGAGAAGTAGAAGCCAATGTGGTGTGGTATGTCCAGGGGGCCAACCCTGCTTGACTCCTCAGCATGCTGGCAAATTGCAGTAAGCCTACTCTAACACTCATTGAGCTATGCTATAAAATGTTACCTATGCCCGCTTTCCTCTATATGATGCTAATATAATGCAATTTCAAAAATAAGATTAAAGATTTATTTTATACCCCCCCCTTTTTGTTGAGGTATGCAACAAAGGCATTGCCACCTATGCTGGGCTATGATTCTACTTGTGTAATGATAAGCACACCCGACTCAGAGACAGATTCTAGCAACATATATTATATATAGTAAAATATTGAATTTTGAAAAAATATTGAATTTCCGCTGCATTTTTCAAGTATTTGTGTGTGCTCCCCGATCATTCCCAGGTCACAGAGCCATGTACAGTAAGTTACCTATTTGCTATTTTAATTTTAACCTTATTTTATTCAAACATTTCAAACTATTTGGTCCCCATTGACTTTATAGAAAGATTTCGGATTTTCTAATGTTTTTACTTTTCAGAAGTTTAAAATCCGGATTTTTGAAATCTCTACTATCTCTACTAAGCAAGAGAGAAACTTACTTTAAAAAAAAAAGTAAACTTAATATCTTTAATAATTTAGCCTAAACAGCAATCCATAGTCATTTCTAAGACTAGACCTTGTTCAAAGGCCATTTATCTGAAGGATGCTTTTAGAATTTGATTTCTCCATTTTCCCAGAAAATAGTTTTCAGATACAAAATAACAACCCAAATAAATTAGAGAATAATTACATTTGCATCTCAGCTGTCATAGTATAACCCATATACATTCCAAAGTTAAAATCTTCTGTATTCCTTTATGGCATGATTTCTCTTTCTAAAGACACTAATGTCATTAGGGATGGAATCTTAATGGTTCTTTGATGGGTGATCAGAGTCACAATGGAATGGCAGCAATATTGGCAGCAATTCACATCTGCAATTAATAAGTTTTGGTGGAATGATAACCTAAGAATGTCGGGTCATTTGATGTTAGGTCTAGTTAACATGATGCTTAAGTAGGCTAAATATTGCCTGAGTTTACAATATAATTTAAATGTTCTATAGATGAAAAGAAATTATTCAATGTCATAATGAAGCATGAATAGTTTAAAGGTCCATTGCAAATCTGTACCTTTCCCCACTTTACTTGCTAGCATTCCTGCTCACGTGTATCTTGTTCAATCAGTCAGGACTGTATATTACACTAGCAGGGTGATTTACCCAGAGCCGCTATCGATCTGGGTATCTTGCAAACGCATTTCAATTTCTGTTTACGCACATGGGTTAGGGATTTACCCACACAGGATTTTAACACCAGTTGTTTGCCGGCGTTAAAATCATGTGCTAAGAGTGCGCAAACGCAATATTGAGCAGCAGTCATTGATAGATACTGCTGCTCAATGCCCCAACATTATTTTGCCACAGTGTTAGCCCTTTAAACATCATTGCATTATGTAAATAGAAGCAGCACTCTGTTAATCTAATCCACGTTTTATTATACAGCAATACTAAAAAATGATCCTATTAATAAAATCCGTAATTAATTCTAAATAGAACTTGATACCTTAATTAGCAGCAGGTGGATCTATAATAACTTAAGGTGCCCATACATCTATAAGATTTTATTTACCCGACCGAGCACTCACGCGATGTTTTCGATCCTGCCGGAACCGCTTCTCCTGATCTTACATTCGCCGACATGCGTTCAACAAATTAATATGGATTTTTGTGATCGCATTTCGGTCAATGTAAGATCGGGAGAAGCGTTTTCCGCAGCATCGATAACATCGCGTGAACGCTCGGGTAATAAAATCTTATAGATGTAGGGCACCTTATTTAGAGCAATGTGTGGTCCGGGTGCTAATGCCCCAGACCATCACCCAAAGGTCGATCCAAGTATTCACCAAACAGAAACAAAGAAGGGGAGCTTAAATGCATCCGGAGTGACTGCAAATTATTATCCAACTAAATAGAACAACTTTTTCTTTAAGTCATAGTGTCCCACACAGTGTCCCTTTTTGCTAGCTGCTAGGGTGAGTGTCCCTGCAAACAGTGCTGTTGGCATTACATAAGGATTTCACTATGTTACTCTTATTTTTCTAAGCCATTGGCAAAGTTTACCTTTCCCACTTTACTTAGAGACACTTCCTGCTCACTTGTAATCTCCTTCATCCACTACTCCCTGAGAATCTGAGGTGAATCTTATTTGGTCAGTTAGCTTGTACACACCATGCATTTGGGCCAAAATAATCACATTTGTTTTTCGGCCATGCCACCGTATCTTCTGAATTGGATGAACGATCGGGCACGTTCCGAAACCACAATGCACCACCGATCATGCGGTCCTCTACAGGCTGCACAATCAGCCCAGTGAACTAACAGTCGCAGCATAGTGGCCGAATTGCCGATCAGTCAGTCAGAGGAATATATCTCATGATGTATAGGATGCTTTGTTAGGACTGACCTGCTAGCTGTATATTATACTAAATCAAACACAGACTAGATTAAATGAGTGCTGTTTCTATGTATATAATGCAATGATGATAAAGGGCTAACACTTTGGCAATGATCTATTGCCACGACTGACAGTCCTTCCTCCTGGCCGACCGGTTCAGATGTACCGAACAGTCGGTCAGGAGGATGAATCTCATGGTATGTACGATGCTTTAGATAGGACTGCCCTACTAGCTGTATATTACAGTGCATATTATGGTAAATAGTAACATTCCCTGGTGTCAAATTGGGTACCTATCTTTGTTATTTTAAAAAATAGCTTATAGCCTCAGCAGCAGATATGTTGAATATTGTAAACTCACCCAGCAATTTTTTCTATTTTATTAAAGGGCATGTCCACCTCCAAAACTAAATTTAACTCACTACTGGCCCCCCTGTGTAGTGTAATAAAATCCTTACTTACATCCCAGCTCCAAAAAGTTCTCCTTTAATGTCCCCTACAAAGTGCAAAAAACTGACACCAGGAGCAATGCAGGGAGGGAAATTGTTTCCGCCTCTAGGTCTCCTCTCAGAGGTTTTTTGGCTTGCTCTGAGCAGCCCTCCCCCCCCCCATACATAACTTGAATTGAGTTAAATGCTATGAAAAATGCTTTTATGATGTTTGGCAAAAATTCTGGTAAAACTTGCAAAAAAATGCAACAAAAGGCAGAAAGGTTTTCAAAAGCGAAACTTCAGCTATTTATAAATAGTATTAAATAAAAATGACAAAATAGCTCTGAATTCACCTCTCTGATTTATAAATATGCCTCTAATTCAACATATCATTAGTGCATTTTTTGCAAAAGACCCCCCAAATTAGTATAATAATGGGCGACGCTAGAGAGCAATTTCTCTTTTTGCCATGATCCAGACTTAACACAATGAATAGCAAAGTTGTCAGTGCACATCGCCATACTACAACCGCCACTTCGCCGCAGCCATACCTTAAAGGGCATGTCCCACCCCCAAACTATAATCCCCCCCAGTAATGGCCCTATCATGTAGTGTAATAAAATCCTTACCTCCCATCCCAGTCTCCAATGGTTCTCCTGTAGTCAACCCCCCCACGGTCTCAAAAACCTTCCCACAAGGTGGATAGCAGAGTCCCATATAGGAACTCTGCCTCCTCTCTGGCCTCGGGAGAAGTTGGCATGCGTACTGCACCCTTCTTCCCCTCCCTCCTGTTTTGCGATCCCTCCCCTTAGCGTAAATCCTTTCCATATAATATTCCCGTGCCCCCCAGCCCCAACCGCTATATTTTTATTTAGAAAGTGCCCGCCACAAAATTACTTACCTTCCCTTTTCCTTCCTCCGCCGCACTGACTCAGCAATCACAGACGCTCACTCCGGGTCCCCGCCCCCGCAAGCAGAGGGCCTGGCAGTGCGGCGGAGGAAAGAGGGAAGGTAAGTAAAGTTTGGGCACTTTCTAATAATAAAAATATAGCAGTTGGGGCTGGGGGGACAGGGGGAATATTATATAAAAAAATTTTTGGAAGGGTGGACATGCCCTTTAATAAATACGGTGAAAATAAAGCTCTTTGCCATTGCAAAGTCCGGGGAAATGGCAAAATAAAATCGTTTATAAATATGCCCCTAAAGCTAGCTTTACCAGGGGATATTTTGAACAAATCAACTGGATGCCACAAAAGTTTGTGCATGAAAATTTTTATGTACTTTACTGTGTATATTGTATTCAAAGTAACACTACATTGACTGTGTTTCAATGTTATCATAATATATATATTTTTAAAAATAACAAAAATACCTAAATCCTGAGGCACTCCTCTGGCTCTTTAAAGTCACGCCAGTGTGTCCTGGCACACCCTTTAGGAAACCCTGAGATAGATAGATAGATAGATAGGTAGATAGATAGATAGATAGCATAGTTAGCTAGATTGATAGATAGATAGATAGATAGATAGATAGATATATAATAGACAGCCAGACGACAGACAGACAGACAGACATAAGAGCATAGAGACAGACAGACAGATAGATAGATAGATAGATAGATAGATAGATAATCAATAGATATATAGCTAGATTGATAGATTATAACAGATGATAGATATATAGACAGACAGATAGATAGATAGATAGATAGATAGATAGATAGCAGAGTTTAGATTGATAGATAATAGAAGATAGATAGATAGATAGATAGATAATAGATAGATAATAGATAGATAGATAGATAGATATAATAGATATATAGATAGATTGATAGATCGATAGACTAGAGAAGAAGACAGATAGATAGACAGAGATAGAACATAGTAATGATAGATAGATAGATAGATAGATAAGATAGAAGATAGATAGATAGATAGATAGATAGATAGATAGATGATAATAGATAGATAATCAATAGATATATAGATAGATTGATAGATCGATAGACAGATGATAGATAGACAGATAGATAGATAGACAGATAGATAGATAGATATAGATAGCATAGTTCATTGATAGATAGATAGATAGATAATAGATAGATAGATAGATAGATAGATAGATAGATGATAGATAGATAGATAGATAATCAATAGATAATAGATAGATTGATAGATCGATAGACAGATGATGATAGAGATCAGATAGATAGACAGATAGATAGATAGATAGATAGATAGCTAAGGTTAGATTATATATAGATAGATAGATAGATAGATAGATAATGAATATAGATAGATAGATAGATAGATAGTGGTTCTCAAACTTTTTTTTAGATTATGGCGCACTTGAATGCAAATAGTTCTCTAGCACACAGGTGTTCTTAATGTTGGACATAAAGTTGTAATTACCCATAGTTTATGTACTTTACTGTGTATATTGTATTCAAAGTAACACTACATTGACTGTGTTTCAATGTTATCATAATATATATATTTTTAAAAAAACAAAATACCTAAATCCTGAGGCACTCCTCTGGCTCTTTAAAGTCACGCCAGTGTGTCCTGGCACACCCTTTAGGAAACCCGAGATAGATAGATAGATAGGTAGATAGATAGA
Source organism: Hymenochirus boettgeri (assembly GCA_019447015.1). Lineage (NCBI taxonomy): Eukaryota > Metazoa > Chordata > Amphibia > Anura > Pipidae > Hymenochirus > Hymenochirus boettgeri. The sequence continues at coordinate 238,966,682 of CM033470.1, forward strand.
TAGATAGCATAGTTTAGCTATGATTGATAGATAGATAATAAGATAGATAGATAGATAGATAGATAGATAGACAGACAGACAGACAGACAGACAGACAGACAGACAGACAGATAGATAGATAGATAGATAGATAGATAGCAGAGTTAGATTGATAGATAGATAGATAGATAGATAGATAGATAGATAGATAGATAGATAGATAGATAGATAGATAGATAGATAGATAATCAATAGATATATAGATAGATTGATAGATCGATAGACTGAGAGAAGACAGACAGATAGATAGACAGAAGATAGAAACATAGTTAATGATAGATTAGATAGATTAGATAGATAAGATAGAAGATAGATAGATAGATAGATAGATAGATAGAATAGATGATAGATAGATAGATAATCAATAGATATATAGATAGATTGATAGATCGTAGACAGATGATAGATAGACAGATAGATAAGATAGACAGATAGATAGATAGATATAGATAGCATAGTTCGATTGATAGATAGATAGATAGAGAATAGATAGATAGATAGATAGATAGATAGATAGATAGATGTAGATAGATAGATAGATAGATAATCAATAGATAATAGATAGATTGATAGATCGATAGACAGATGATATAGAGATCAGATAGATAGACAGATAGATAGATAGATAGATAGATAGCAAGTTAGATTGATAATAGATGATAGATAGATAGATAGATAATGAATATAGATAGATAGATAGATAGATAGTGGTTCTCAAACTTTTTTTTAGATTATGGCGCACTTGAATGCAAATAGTTCTCTAGCACACAGGTTTCTTAATGTTGGACATAAAGTTGTAATTACCCATAGTTTATGTACTTTACTGTGTATATTGTATTCAAAGTAACACTACATTGACTGTGTTTCAATGTTATCATAATATATATATTTTTAAAAAAACAAAATACCTAAATCCTGAGGCACTCCTCTGGCTCTTTAAAGTCACGCCAGTGTGTCCTGGCACACCCTTTAGGAAACCCGAGTATAGATAGATAGATAGGTAGATAGATAGATAGATAGCATAGTTAGCTAATTGATAGATAGATAATAAGATAGATAGATAGATAGATAGATAGATAGAGATAGATAGACAGACAGACAGACAGACAGACAGACGACAGACGAAGACAGACACAGAACAGACAGACAGACAGATAGATAGATAGATAGATAGATAGATAGATAGATTTTGCAGGAAAAGTTAGTGTGAGTTTTTTTAATTTAGCAGTGTTTTTCTAATATTTCTCTAATGCCATCTCACTATGGAGTATTTGTACAACAACCCAAAAAGGCTTCTAGTAATACCAGGGGTGAATGTAAAATGGAACCTGATATTACAAATATTTATATTTATATATAATATTTTTTCAATGTTGGGAGGAGCAGTAAACAGCTATATTAAAGGACAACTGTAGTGTCCATAAATGTCCCAACCAAGAGGTTAACACTTAATCCACTAGATCCTCATCCTTGAGTTTAACTTCAGTCACTGGCAATGCAATATCCAACCACTGGTTCAACATTCAAAATTTAATATTCTAGTAAATATTAATTAGTTTACGGAAAAAAATCTTCACTGCAATACATGTGCAACTGCTCACTCTAGACATTTAGAAAGTGCAGATTTATCCACCCTTTCTACCCATGGGATACAGTGGACCTGTTTCCATTTCAGATTAATGGACAGACGCCACAATTGATCACAGATGTACTTTAATAGTTAGATAACTGCAACTGTTTTGTATGTAGGTAGCACACGCGGATGGGAGGGCAATAAATACCCCTAAAACTTTTTATCCTTTTTTTGGTATTTGGTCTGGCTTAGTCAGCATGTATGATATAGGCCAGAGGTCCTAGAGAAGGCATTTTCTAAAGGGCAAAAGGCTAGATGCACTTTCCATGAATAATTTTCTTTCAGCATGATTCTTTCAAGGCTTCTAAAGTGTTTGCCAACAGGGCCAAATTCTACTTTTTTTCTCTCCCCTAGGCCAGAAACTTGTGCTACCCTCCCTTGCCACCTATTTAGTTTCACACGAGCAGCATGTTTTCACTCAGGTAGCATCCCCCCCATCACGCGTTTTTTGAGCAGTCATCATTGACAAAATGTTACTATTGTTACTAAATGTTTTCTGACACTAAACATCTGGATCTACTCAGAAAACACTAAAAAACTGTTTGTGTAAAAATGGACTAAAATGTACAGCAAGGCTGTAACGCTTCAGTATCTCTGAGTATGCCTCGAGGACAGATATCATCTTCACCTATAATCAAGCCCCCATTTGCCGGAGGCCTAATGCATATCCCCCAGGATGGTTGCTGCCAGATCTTAGAGTGCAATGTATCTGTGCTGTGGCTGTGTATTTCCCCATAGAAGACCAAAGCACAATTGACAGACTGGGCACTAACCAAGACCTAAATGCACAAAGAGTCGATATGCACGCTGCCTATGCGGGTGCAGATGTCTGATATCCCTACTTCCAAGGGAATGGGTAAGCCAGTAAAATATGATGCAGAGTCGCACTCCAAAGTGAAAGGTACAGTAAGTTTATTCCAAACCACTCATCAACATACACAACGTTTCGAGGGTCTAAGCCACCTTCATCAGGTGAAGGTGGTTTAGAATAAAATTAGCTTTCACTTTGGAGTGCGACTCTGCATCATATTTTGCTGACAGAACCAAGGGTCAACACACAGGAAATCAATCAGTGGAGTGAGGTATCAAGGATGAAGTGTAATGGTAGTCAATAGGTTGGGCAGAAGTCAAGTCAGGCAAAAAACAATCGTAAACCTAGGACAAGCAGAAGCAAAAACTTGAAAACCAAATAAGATATTACACATTGAGCAAGAGAGAACCACAAGTTATAACGTGCAGTTGACCATGAAGAAACAGGAACTTAAAAAGGCAGACCAAACCAATCAGAAGAGCAGGAAAACATGACTAGGAAGAAGATGGGAAGATAAGAATGTGAAGTTGGCAACAGAAATGAGAAACCAATAGATAGTGTCTAAAAAATTATCTTTTCTGGAAATGAACGAATGATTAAAACAGGAAGAAAACTCTTCTATTATTTGCCAGTAAAAATCTGCCCCCTGCCTGTTCACTGGAAATCAGATTGATTTTAAATGGTGAGTACTGCATCCCTAGAATGTTGAATTGGTATAATACAAAATGGATTTTTATGCACCCCCCTTGGGGGTTGGTTGTATGTGTAAATAAAGTGATTAAATTGTAAGCTCTTCTGGGCAGGGCCTGGTGTGAATTGATTAAATAATTGTAAATAATAGTATTTAATAAATAATATAAATACATACATACATAAGTAAGGCACAAGGCAAGTTCATTTACTGCTTTTCTTCTCCTTACATTAGGAGGTGACAGTGTAACCAGATGGAAGGTTACTATCAGTGAAGTACAAGGCAGGTTCATTCACAGTTTTCCCTCTCTTTACATTAGGAGGTGAATATAAGTCAGAAGATTAGTTACTTATTTTTCGATCCCTTGGCAGGTTAAGCTTTTACCCATTGTTAATTTTTGCTTTATTTAAGAGATACGTTTTGCTTTTTACTATCAATGCAGTAAGCCACACATGTCAAACAAAAGGCCCGTTGGTTGAATCCGGCCCATCTGGACATTTTTTTCAGCCCCTAGTGACTGTACTTACTGACTTACTACACTTTGTGCAGTATGCAGATACCACAGATCAGCTGATCGTGGGCACCTTTACTAAGATACAGGCGATCAGCTGTTTAGAAACAGATCTATAGTAATATCACTGCTGGGGACTGCACAAATGTGACTTGTACAAATGGATAGCTGAGTAATAAAGCTTGGATGCAGTCACTGCTGTAACAGTTAATTGCATATCTAGCCCAGCACTGATGAGGAAGGGAGTGTGTGACAAAGGGCCTTCCATTGGTCTGGCCATTCCAATACTTTGCCAGAAGATTATGGAGGGCAATGATCATGTCATAGGCAAAGAACCCAGTCCAAAACAGTGTGCTTCATATCCTTTCCCTGCTAAGACCTAGCACAAGTGTGACAGAGTCACAATCCTATATCCAAAAAAAAAATTGGACCCATCTGTCTTTTTTTATTTTGTCCCCTTGTGTAAATTGAGTTTGACACCCCTGCAGTAAGCAATTCATGTTTCAGTAAAAACTGAGGAATTCAGACATGCCAACCCTATAGACTCTGACACCTATGCCATTCCCTAGTTGGCCTTGTGGGAAATCCATCCATGTTTACCGAAGAAAACAAAAAAGACAACATTGCACATAAAAAATATTGCCTGATCCTCTGAGGTGTGTTTCCAGATTAAGAATCCTCACAGTGGGATATGGGCTGGACTAAATCCTGATTAGGAAGAAATGCAATTGAAAGGTGCAACATTTGCATGTGCTATTAATCTGCAGTAACCAATTGGATGTTATTAAACTGTAGTAATCTAGTTTCCATTTTTCAGACAGCCCCAATTCTGCATTGATTTACCGGTACTTCACTGGTCTTGTACTTCTTAATCAATGGAGGGGGAAGAGCAACTCCTATTAGTAAATGGATAATACTATGCTTTCTAATTATGTGTAGTATTAGTTGCAAACTATTAGTATAATTCTACCCCTACTTTTAAATCAAGTGTGGCAAAGCTTGAGAAAGTGCCAAATCTTGCCATATTTTTGTACTATAATAGGAACATAAAGCACTTTTTAAAAATTTCCTAGATCAAGGATGAACATTTATTTTGACCTTGATGATTTTAGTTGGCTTATATTGGATTCTATTATTTTAAAAAAAAAACTACATTTATATATGTGCTATCCTGATTTAGTTTCTACATATTTATGTATACCACTAGACAAATATCTAACTATTATAGTATAGTATATCATATTTTTAAAGAAGTAGCATGAAGATCTCCCTATTATTTGTTTAGATTATGCCTTGTAGTTAAAACAGAACTTCAAATTATCTTACCTATGGAACTGATGCAATAAAAAGTGCAGCAACCAATCAGATGTTAGAAAGTTACTGGGTTAGTACAGTTAGGTAACATCTGATAGATTGCTTCAGATTAACAGGCAAAACGATTCTTTGTGCTATATAGTTATTTTTTGTCTAGTTTGCCTTTAAATACAGTATTTAAATAGATTTATCACTGGATATAAAATTGAACAACTAACATGTAAAAAAACATCAGGACATCATTTGCTTTTGCTTTTTTAAAACCTATTATACTGGAGATTTTGTTTATTCACACTATTTTTCAATATTGAGCCGAAGCAGATATTATACAGTAATTGATATAAAGTATTTCAAGGTTAAATTACTCCCGCTACACACATTAGAGCATAAAAAATGAATGCAGAATTCCTTCCTAAAGGTCATTGCCTTTTCAGTAATTGTACAGTAATTACTGTGATGAGTGGTGGTGTCATCACTTTGGAATTCAACCGCTTAGAAAATTTGACCCCATCCACATTACTAGTTGTATTGTAGTGCAAAGTTTCTGCCACCGGACAATTAAGGGGTTAAGAAGACTCTCCGACTCAGGCTTTAGCACTTAACAATGTATATAATAATAATAAATGTAGAATTAATATAGTGTAATTTATTCAGATGAAGTTTGTTAGGAGAATGCTGTAAAATATGCTGTCTAGGTAAGGAATTTCACATGCTCATTAAAATAAATAAAATTAAAAAACTGGTGCTGCAATTAATAAGGACGGGTTTTAAACAGGTAGAGTCAATATACAGACTACATCAGGAAGTTCTATATCTGATCTGATCTGTATCTTTAACCCCTAAGGGTTGGATCAAGGACGCAAAACATAGTTGTTTCATGTTAATAGCAATTTGAGTTTTACATGCTGAGTTTATCTTTTACTTTCGGTGGCAATTGATATGTGTTCAATAAAGGAACATTTTTTGTAAAGAAAAAAAAATTATATAAGCCTAGAATTGTACTTCTTCACAATATTGTTTTTATTAAATGAAATCGCTGAATTAGGACTAGGTCCCACTATATGCGCTTATATCCGTTTTCCTAAAAGCATGTGTTTTTCATTTAGCAATGACATTTTATTTTTAATGGAAAGGGCAAGTTCCCACTATGCATTGTGTTCTGATCCAATTTATAACCCTGTGTGTGCACAACTTTTGGTCTGTTTGTGTCCATGTTTTTTCATGGGTGCAATCGTTTGCGCTTGCGTTTTTCTTTAAAGATAGAAAACCGCACACGATTGTGCATAAAAGTGCAAAACGCATGCGCAATCGCATCACACTGAAAACGTGTGTTTTCTGTGCATTTCCACTATTGCAATGTGCAATCACATGCGCAAACACAGCAAAATTGCGCTAGTGTGGCCTAGCTACTGGGTTTATTTTCAGTACCGTGATTTTAAAAGGGCTCGTTCACACTAGAAATGTACAGCATGCGTTTCTATCAGTTTGTATCCATTTTTTGCATGCATTTGTATCCATTTTTTGCATGCATTTGTGTCCATTTTTTGCATGCATTTGTATCCATTTTTTTGCATGCATTTGTATCCATTTTTTTTACAATGTGTATTTCATAGATTTATATAGAAAATGCATGAAAAAACGTCCAGAAATGCTGCATGCAGTGTGTATTTTAAACGGACTGGAATGGGACAGAATATAACGCAGAAAGTGTGAATGATATTATGAAATCTTATGGGGTTTCTTATGGGGTTTCAATGTCTTTTTTTCCAGGCATGAACACTGGAATGGGAGGAGCAGTGGGATATAACAAATATAAGAAATGAGTCACTTAGTAACATAGCTGAGTGATTATTATAAGGGTATATACCACTGCAGCTCCCATGATAAAATATCACACTTATGTATTATATATATATAATACAATGTTAACAGTCAGCTATACAAACACCTCCAGGATTTTCCAACATCCCTATTCCTACTCACTAAGCTCCATCACAGTGCAGTAGGTACAGTAAGTACTGTATATAAACCCAGTCTCGTAACCCATCTCGACAATCCTCAGGCAGCTGCAAGTTAATGTTGATTCAGATCTCTATCCTGCTGTCAATCACAGGGCAGACTGGATCATGTTTCAAACACCAAATGCTGCTTCTCACTTCTCACTCACAGCTCAATTAACAATGTAACAATCCAGTAACAATCTATATAGCAGTCTATGGACATCAGGAGAAGTGGACAGCACTGCACTGAGCAGGCAAGACAACGGGAATCCAGACAACAACGCAATCCCTCCTAAACACCCCCTGCACATCTCATGTAATAAACAAGGATGTTATTTAAATATTATATATTTATCTGAATTCCAAAAAAAATACATTTTAGGGACTATGTACCAAAAGCTGCAAACGACTTTTGCGTCTTAAGTCACCCATTTACCAAGGCATAACTAACGGTGGTTGCAACAATACGCAAAAGTCGTGTCGCACAACCACCGCAAGCTATGTACCAACAGATAGCTGTGTTAAAGTTTTGGAATGGGAAACCCCATTCATATGCAGTGAGAGCCGTTACCAGCTCATGCATTGCCTAGAGGAGGCAATAGAGAGTGATAAGGCTCTCGTACATACTGTATATACTCAAGTAAACCGTCCCGATATATAACCGAGGTACCTAGTTTTAACCTAAAAAAGGAGAAAAAAGGGATTGACTCGAGTATAAACCGAGGTTAGAAAAAAATCCCACATACCCCTACTAGTACGTATTTGCCACTTAAGATGTTTGGAAACTACAACTCACAGCATGCTTTAATTGCTGGGAGTTGTAATTTTAAAACATCTGCAGAAGCCAATACTTGCAAATAGGGGTAAATCCTCCTTTATTTGTGCATACAGTATGCACAAATAAGAAGGTTTTACTCTTATTTGTAAGTATCGTGTCCCTGGTGTCCCTGGGTATTCTCTCCCTTGTCCGGCGGCCGCTCGCTCCTCGCTCCACATTCTCTGCGCTTCAGGATGATGTCACTACTCGTCGTGAGTGGAGGTGCCGGGTAGTGACGTCATCCGGAAGCGCACTGAGGATGCGGATCACACGGCCGCCGACAAGGTAGGAGAATTATTGACTCGAGTATAAACAGGTAAGATTTTCGTCAGGCTTTTTTTAAAGCCTGAAAACCTGGTTTATACTCGAGTATATACTGTAGCCCTATTTGTGTTTCCGTGTCATCTGAGATTGAAGCATATAAAGTTTCATGACATAATTTCTCTGTCATTACAGAAAGACATGGTTGATTTTAGCAATGGGCAAAGAGCTTTGGACACTTTAATGTTCAATCAAACTCCAGCATTATCATACCCAAGGTTGCCATTATTGACTACTACATCACTTGTATTTTTACAACAAACTATGTTATGCACTCCCTATTAACATTCTTGGCCATAAGCCTGACATTTTCCACCAGTATGTATGTATAACCAGAGACAGATTCAGCTCTGAAACCTCATGTTTACTGCTTGTGAAGGTTCTCATTCATCACGGTCATGGTATATCTGTTGTATTCAATTAGATCAACTGGACTTGAGTTTAGTTCTTGAATACGTTTCGCTAGTCGCATTGTTTTACTATTATTGCATTTTGTAAAGAAATTTCAATTGGATTCCTATTCCAAGGACATGTTAAAACCAAGCCAGATTGCTAGTTGAATTATTAATACAGCCCAGGAATAGTCAATTGGAAAACCTACATGAAATTTGCTGTGATAATAGAGCAGGGTGTTCAATATGAGATGCTACATGAGGATGGTTTTATCACAAGGATGCGGGGAGTTGAAGGATGCTGGGGTTGTAGTTTGCAAGCATCTGGGAGCCGCAGTTTTGTTTAAATAACACACTTTACCCAGAGAAGCAAGCCCTTTGTGAAGATCTTCCTTCCACAGTTCAGTATGTGAATTGCTGGTGTGGGTATTGCTGGATATACCCACAGCGGGACTATAACGCCAGCTATTAGCTGATGTTACAAAGTCACACTAAAAGGAGCGCAAATTAAAGGGTATCTATACTCAAAAAATTTAATTTTCAAAAATTATTATATAATAATAAATATATTATACAGCAAGATCCCACTGCATCAAAACTTTTTTCAGATTTTAAATCGGACTGTAGATGCTGAAAAATCATCATTTTATCACAGCATTTACAGGAAAGACCTGTCACTCCAGGACAGAGATTGTAACATGTGACCCATTAATGACTCTTACTAGGATCTTTGGCTGCCTGCCAGCACACTTTCTGCAACAATTATGAGAATCAGCAGAGAAAAGAAGGCAGGGGAGGTGGGGAGATGTGTAAGCAGAGCAGTGTCCATTTGAGGCTGTGCATTACATGTGTCGCAGACACTACAAGGAGGCAGTGAGTAAGGAGGGTGGGGGCTATTAGGAGTATTCACTAAACATTATTAATTTAATGACAGAGCAAGCACAGATACATATTGTGATACCACAATTTTACTTCTCTCAAATTGTAGTTTCAGATAATGTAAAGTTTGTTGAGTGAGTATAGGTGACCCTTTAATATTTATGTTTGTTGCGCCACAGTGCGGGTGTCTTTGCTATACCAGTGGGATCTTTTAGCATGACTTTACCTCCAAAAAGTTGTGCAGTTTCGTGGATAAATGAAAATCGCCCTGTTTTAATTTAAACTGCTTGTATTTACTTCACTTCTGGAAAGAAGAATTGACTCACTAAATTTATATAAGTTTAGCCATCTGTTGGCCTTAAAGTAACCATTAGGAAGAGTTATGTTTGGTGTACCAATTTCAAGTTAAGTGCTGTAAAAGTACACTAGTCCACTTATGTAGAAGTTTGGGTGGGTTTACATTGCTGTTGATTTAGCCCAATTCTGTTGGAATTGTTATGGAGCCATTACATATATATTTTGCAGCTGTTGTATGCAGCACTGATCCTTGATAATTGTGTTAATGGTTTGGAGCAGTACAGGTATGGAGCCACAAGATCACATATCAGTATTTAATATACATCAGTAGTTACAACATAGATTAGAAGAATAAAAATGTAAAAATAAAACAAGCATTTTTATCAAAGTCAAACATTTGTCTATCTAGAAAACTCCCACCAGTCCCAGGTGTCTTTATTATTGCCAAAAAAAAAAAAGAAAAGAAAAGATTTCTATATCGGACCATATGAAATCATTTACTGTAAAGTAATGTACTGTAACATCTAGTATCCATGATACAGATAGTAGCAGTACAACCTCCACATGGGGTGATGGGAGAAACAGTTAATAAAGGACACTAAACCACAAATACGAACATGGAAAATAAAACTAAAAAGTACTTTCAGGAATGTAGGAGACACTACTTTTACCTCCTGTTATAACCTTGGTGTGGGAACCACCTCCTTCAAAGATTGCTGGAACAGGCAGCTCACCTGCCCATCCTTGGATTACCCCCTTCTTTGACATAGGCACATCATGTGTTTTTAATGTTTTTTTTTCTTTCTTTGTATTGATTGAAGAAGATCTAAAATTGTTCAACTTAATGAATATTAGCTGATTTTAGTATACAAAATGATTTTTATGTCACCATTAATATACTTTGTACATTCCAAAGGATAAGTACAGTTACAGTTAAGATTGTATTGAAGGGAACTAAAGTCTCAACATTCTCCCAATAGACAGGGCAATTCACAAAAAGCTGCATATCACATCTCCCTTTGCTGTGGCTGGGTGATTTAGGGAATTAACCTGTGGGTACTAGGTCGGCTCCCATAATCCACTTAAGCTGGGTGATATATTGTTATCATTTAAAGGGTGTCCACCCTCCCCAAACTAATTTTATAGCTGTGACAGGTCCCCCCAAATGTACTTGCCTTCGTTCCCCCGATGACTTCTGTTACTTTTCTGTGCATGGAAGTAAGGCTCGACCGGCGTCCGCTCCTATGATTGGCTAAGGTGCGATGCCATTTCCAGGCACTTAGTAAAAATTAGTTTGGGGGTGGACATACCCTTCAAACATTCTAAATACTGCAAAGGAGATTCAATAGAAGTTCTTATCGTTAAAAATGGTTCTAATTTTGCTCCAACCAATCAGATCTTATATAACATTTGAAAGCAAATATCTGATTGGTTGGAGCAAAATTAGCACTATTTTTAACTATAAGAATTTTTATTAAATCTCCCTGTATGTTGCCAGCAATAATACATAAAGTAGAGCTGATCCAGGGATATTTCCGATTGCCACTTGGAGTCACGAAGGAATCTTTTTCCCCTTCATAAATTTGGTGGGGTTTTTTTTGCCTTCCTCTGGATCAACAGTTAGGCAGAAATGAGGATTTTGCTAGATGGGTTGGATTGAATGGACGTATGTCTTTATTCAACCTCAAAAACAAATACTAAAAATACCTAAATGCCTTTCGCCTATGTTCAGAAAATAATTGGTCACATAGCAGGTTATTAACTTACAAAAGTCAAGGGTAATATCAACAGATGTGTTTTGCTGATTTTTACAGCTTCCTCAACATTCGTTCATTATCTTTCTAAAACTGAAGCATTTCAAATCACCTCCAAATGTTGTAATCCAATATCTGAAAGCCTTTTGACAATGTCATAAAAACTAAATATCAGTTCAGCTGTTGCTATTTCTCCCCTCTGGGATTTCTTTGGCTTTGTACTTCATATCTTTAGTCTGATGCCAGTTTTACAATAATGATTAGTTGTGAATTACTTTTCTCTTATTCTGTTTTGTTCCTGTACAAATTCATAACAAATCCAACAGGAACAAACACGATAAGTAATAGGCTTGCTTATAGATTTATTGAGTCTTTTTGGCTGGTGGACAATTCCTTTTTGTAATATGAAGTATAAATTACACTTTAGTTTGATTACATTATAGCTCTGGAAAAAAACAACCTATCATTCGGAAATACTTTTTTCCCAAGCTATGTTCTTTTTTATGAGCGGACATAAAGACCTTCTTTACGAGAGAAATTGTGGGCGACAATGTATATAGACTTGAAAATGTTTCTAGGCATTTCTAAACATACATAAAATGACTATTTTGACACAAAGAAATCCTTGTTGTACATACACATGATATAACTATATGAATATCAGATACCCATACATCCACAGCAGGTATACATAGGTAGTGAAACACATTGACAGAAGATTACAGATTTTTGTTGTTGTTATTGGTATAAATAAGAGCCTTTAGTACCTGAAGAACCTATGTTTCTAAATTTTAGGCATCTAAATAAAACAGATGTAAATAAATAGACCAAAGCTTCATCTAATGCACACACTTAAGGAAAGTCAAACTTAAATAAGAGAAGACAGAATTGCTGCAGATTTCTTCAAAAATGAATATTTGAAAGAGAAGGGCAGATTGCAGCGTATTATTTTTTTTTTTACAATACGTAACTATTCCTATCCAACATGATACCAGGGATATTTTCTTCTGAATGATGCAGGGGGAATGACTGCCAGTGCTGCCCTCCCTCGCAAGCACTCCTAATGGGTGCACAACCTCAGACTGGAATGGGCAGGGGTGCCAGTGCCCTGGGGAGCTTTTCAACTGAATGGACCCACCGCCCCTGTTCATTTTCTCTTACAGAGTGGTTTAATAGGCCACAGACAAAAAAAACTTCATTTTCAAGTTTGAAATGTTTTCAGCAAATCAAACCTATTGGATGAACAAAGTAAATTAAAAAGGAACTTACTAAGCTATAGAGATGTACTAGAACTGGAACCCAAGTCCGAATCAGAATCAGAGTTCAAATCAGGGTTTGAACAAACTTGGACTTTTCAGACCTAATGGACTTCGAACTTGTCCTAAATTCACCAATGACAGCTATATTTAGCAGTGCAACCCCCTGGTATAAAAAGCAGCTCAATAGGTGCCTTATGAAGTGTTACCCTTTTGCCCACTTTCCCTTGCACGATGCATAATCTAAAGAGAGAGAAGCCAATGTGGTGTGTGGGGTATGTTCAGAGGGGCCAAGCCTTCCTGGCTCCTTAACAATGAGGTCTACTGCAGTGATCTTACTCTAACTCAATGGTTCTGCTGTTGTGATGTTACCTTTTCACCCACATTCCCATGCACAATGCATACCCTGAGAAGTAAAGCCAATGTGGTGTGGTATGTCCGAGGGGCCAAACCTGCTTGACTCCTCAGCAATGCTGGCAAATTGCAGTAAGCCTACTCTAACTCAATTGAGCTAATGCTATAAAATGTTACGCTATGCCCGCTTTCCTCTATATGTTGCTAAATGATGCAATTTCAAAAATAAAGATTAAAGATTTATTTTATACCCCCCCCCTTTTTGTTGAGGTATGCAAACAGAGAGCATTGCCACTCTATGCTGGGCATGATTCTACTTGTGTAATGATAAGCACCACCCGACTCAGAGACAGATTCTAGCAACATATATTATATATAGTAGAAAATTGAATTTTTGAAAAATATTGAATTTCCGCTGCATTTTTCAAGTATTTGTGTGTGCTCCCCGATCATTTCCCAGGTCACAGAGCCATTGTACAGTAGTTACCTATTTGCTATTTTAATTTTAACCTTTTTTATTCAAACATTTCAAACTATTTGGTCCCCATTGACTTTTATAGGAAAGATTTCGGATTTTCTAATGTTTTTACTTTTTCAAAGTTTGAAAATCCGGATTTTTGGAATTCTACTATCTCTACAAAGCAAGAGAGAAACTACTTACTTTAAAAAAGTAAACTTAAATATCTTTAATATTTAGCCTAAACAGCAATCCATAGTCATTTCTAAGACTAGACCTTGTTCAAAGGCCATTTATCTGAAGGATGCTTTTAGAATTTGATTTCTCCTATTTTCCCAGAAAATAGTTTCAGATACAAAGATATAACAACCCAAATAAAATATAGAATAATTACATTTGCATCTCAGCTGTCATAGTATATACCATATACATTCCAAATTTAAATCTTCTGTATTCCTTTGGCATGATTTCTCTTTCTAAAAGACACTAAGTCATTAGGGATGGAATCTTAATGGGTTCTTTGATGGTGATCAGAGTCACAATGGAATGGCAGCAATATTGGCAGCAATTCACATCTGCAATTAATAAGTTTTGGTGGAATGATAACCTTAAGAATGTCGGGTCATTTGATGTTAGGTCATAGTTAACATATGGCTTAAGTGGCTAAATTTGCCTGAGTTTACAATATAATTTAAATGTTCTATAGATGAAGAAAATTTCAATGTCAATAATGAAGCATGAATAGTTTAAAGGTCCATTGCAAATCTGTACCTTTCCCCACTTTACTTGCTAGCATTTCCTGCTCACGTGTAATCTTGTTCAATCATTCAGGACTGTATATTACACTAGCAGGGTGATTTACCCAGAGCCGCTATCGATCTGGGTATCTTGCAAACGCATTTCAATTTCGTGTTTACGCACATGGGTTAGGGATTTACCCACAGCAGGATTTTAACACCAGTTGTTTGCCGGCGTTAAAATCATGTGCTAAGAGTAGCGCAAACGCAATATTGAGCAGCAGTCATTGATAGATGACTGCTGCTCAATGCCCCAAACATTTATTTGCCACAGTGTTAGCCCTTTAAACATCATTGCATTATGTAAATAGAAGCAGCACTCTGTTAATCTAATCCACGTTTTATTATACAGCAATACTAAAAAATGAGTCCTATTAATAAAATACCGTAATTAATTCTAAATAGAACTTGATACCTTAATTAGCAGCAGGTGGATCTTAAATAAACTTAAGGTGCCCATACATCTATAAGATTTTATTTACCCGACCGAGCGCTCACGCGATGTTCCTTCGATCCTGCCGGAACCGCTTCTCCTGATCTTACATTCGACCGACATGCGTTCACAAAATTAATGGGATTTTGCGATCGCATTTCGGTCGAATGTAAGATCGGGAGAAGCGGTTCCGGCAGCATCGATGAACATCGCGTGAACGCTCGGGTAAGTGAAATCTTATAGATGTATGGGCACCTTTATTTAGAGCAATGTGTGGTCCGGTGTGCTAATGCCCCAGACCAGTCACCCAAAGGTCGATCCAAGTATTCACCAAACAGAAACAAAGAAGGGGAGCTTAAATGCACTCCGGAGTGACTGCAAATTATTATCCAACATTAAATAGAACAAGCTTTATTCTTTAAGTCATAAGTGTCCCCACAGTGTCCCTTTTTGCTAGCTGCTAGGGTGAGTGTCCCTGCAAACAGTGCTGTTGGCATTACATAAGGATTTCACTATGTTACTCTTATTTTTCTAAGCCATTGGCAAAGTTTACCTTTCCCACTTTACTTGAAGACACTTCCTGCTCACTTGTAATCTCCTTCAATCCACTACTCCCTGAGAATCTGGAGGGTGAATCTTATTTGGTCAGTTAAGCTTGTACACACCATGCATTTGGGCCAAAATAATCACATTTGTTTTCGGCCATGACCAACCGTATCGTCCGAATTGGATGAACGATCGGGCACGTCCGAAAACCACATGCACACCGATCATGCAGTCCTCTACAGGCTGCACAATCAGGCACAGTGAACTAACAGTCGCAGAATAGTGGCCGAATTGCCGATCAGTCAGTCAGGAGGAATAATCTCATGATGTATAGGATGCTTTAGTTAGGACTGACCTGCTAGCTGTAATTATACTAATCAAACACAGACTAGATTAAATGAGTGCTGTTTTTATATAATGTATATAATGCAATGATGATTAAAGGGCTAACACTTTGGCAAATGATCTATTGCCACGACTGACATTCCTTCCTCCTGGCCGACCGGTCAGATTGTACCGAACAGTCGGTCAGGAGGATGAATCTCATGGTATGTACGATGCTTTAGATAGGACTGCCCTACTAGCTGTATATTTACAGTGCATATTATGGTAAATAGGTAACATTCCCTGGTGTCAAATTGGGTACCTATCTTTGTTATTTAAAAAATAGCTTAATAGCCTCAGCAGCAGATATGTGATATTGTAAACTCACCCAGGCAATTTTTTCTATTTTATTAAAGCGTTCCACCTCCAAAACTATAATTTAACTCACTACTGGCCCCCCTGTGTAGTGTAATAAAATCCTTACTTACATCCCAGCTCCAAAAAGTTCTCCTTTAATGTCCCTACAAGTGCAAAAAACTGACCACCAGGAGCAATGCAGGGAGGGAAATTGTTCCTCCGCCTCTGAGCTTCCTCTCAGAGGTTTTTGGCTTGCTCTGCTCCCTCCCCCTGTTTGCGATCCTCCCCTTAGCGTTAAAATCCTTTCCATATAATATTCCCCTCCGGTCCAGCCCAACCGCTATATTTTTTATTGTATAAAGTGCCCCAAAAATTACTACTTACTTCCCCTCTATTCTCCGCCGCACTGACTCAGCCATCACAGCGCGATGCCGGTCCCCCCCCTCGCAAAGCAGAGCCTGGCAGTGCGGTGGAGAAAAGGGAAGGTAAGTAAAGTTGGGGCACTTTCTAATAATAAAAATATAGCAGTTGGGGCTGGGGGACAGGGGGAATATTATATCAAAAATTTTTGGAAGGGTGGACATGCCCCTTTAATAATACGGTGAAAATAAAGCTCTTTGCCATTGCAAAGTCCGTGGGAAATGGCGAAAATAGAAATCGTTTCATAAATATGCCCTAAAGCTAGGCTTTACACAGGGGTATTTTGAACAGAATCAACTGGAATTGCCACAAAAGTTTGTGCAGGAAAATAATATTTATACCCAATCGGTCCATGTGGAAATATGGCCTTCAAGTCTGGCTTTAAACATTCTGTGCAGATTTTCCACAATAGCATGTTAAAGGGACAGTTCAGTGGAAATTAGGAATTTTGTTAAATTATTAGTTTGTAATGCCTTCTTGTATTCTGCATATTCCCTCCCATTTTGAAAATCAGTTGATTTTCTACCCTTTGCTGTTCTGCTGTTGACATCATTTTCTAACGGTCCTTCCCAGAATGCATCACTACCTTGGAATGTTCCTAACGTAATTTCTACTGATTGGCTGTTGGATGGGTCAAAATGCTCGATATCTACTGAGCAACTGAATCAACCCAGGCTCTTGGTCAAGGGAAAGACCATAACGGTCTCAACTAGGGGTCCTGCAAACAGGAAGTCAGTATTACGTTTGCAGTTATTTATACACGACAAATGCTGATTTGGCAGATTAGGTCATTGGGATGGAAAAATACTTCTCTTTTTTCTGAAAAGCAATGTATTTGCACTGACTTCCCCTTTAAATTGCCTGCACCAGATCACTGGTGTCCTTTGCTAAACCCGTGCAGCCACGGCTATTCCCATATTAAACTCGTGCTCTTTGTTAAAGGGTTAGCATGGCTTTAAGACTGGAAAAAGCACTTGCAATGCTTATTTAATGTCCCTTAAACCGTGAGAAGTAACCAATAGGTTGACCACAAAGCCATTAGAGTATTTATTTCTTTTCCATAACACAGCACCTTTAAATAAACCAATGACACACATAACTACTGTTTAAGTTCTAAATAGTACCCCCTTGTGAAACAAAATGCTATTAAATGTTAGAAAAGAACCTAATTACAAAACATCTTATTTTTGTTGAAACAGCAAACACAGCAAGGTCTGTTTAGCTGCATTTGCAGATGTTCGTGGCTTGTTTTTCCCTATTTTGCTTGGCAGGTTTTTTCCCTTGGTTAATTTTATTATGCTAATTTTAGTAAGGAACATGTTTTTGCTGTACATTATTCTGGTGAAAGAACATTTTTTTCACTGTCAGCTAAGGAGCAATTTCTTCTGTTAAGCTTTTTATACCCATTATGATGTCAATGTATTTTCAAACAAGAACCGGGTTTCAGAATTCGCCCCTCAGACATAAGAACCTCCACTATTGGTAAACCTGCTTGGCTCCTAATGCTGAAAAACTAGACCGTATACATTCTTCAAATTGTCTACTGTATGTTTAAACAATCAGCACGCAAAGAATAACAAAAAAGGAGAGTCAGGGTATTGTACCTTTAAAACGATCAGGTGACTTACTTGTGTATTTATATTAATTCATCAAACGGTTCAAACCATAATCGTGACCCTTGTTTGTGCTTACTGCTGTTTTTTTACAGTTCCTCTGGCTGGCAACAATATTTTGATTAAACATGTGCTCTCTAGAGATGCCCGAACTTTCGAAAGTTCGGTCCATTTTCGAACTTTCGAACTCCATAAAATTTCGAAAGTTCGAAAACGGACCCATTAAAGTCATGGGAGTCAAATAGTTTGAAATACAAAAAAAATTAATGGTAACTTATGTAAATGGCTGTGGGACCTGGGAAATGGTCTGGGGAACATGTTCGAATATCCAGGACATTTGAAAAATCAATTTCTCTCACTGGCGCTATTTTCGAGCTTTTGCATTTGAACATTCGATGTTTCGCCCTAGCTATCATGTACATTTACTTGCGGATTCGATTCTCACGTATAGGCTTTAATGGACACTTTACTCGCGGATGCGATGTTCGCGTCTAGATACCATGGACATTTACTCGCAGATTCAATGCTCGCCTATAGGACACTTTACTCACCGCGTATTGGATGCTTGTGCCTAGATACCATGGATATTTTACTTGCGGATTCGATGCTCACAAATAGGTTTTAATGGACACTTTCCTCGCGGATTCGATGCTCGCATATAGGTATAATAGGCATTTTACTCGCATATTCGAATGGTCGAACATTCGATATTTATCGAAAGTCCAAAATATCTAAAATCCGGGTCCAGGATAGTTCGAGAAGTCCGATATTCGTTCAATTCGAATAGTTCGGCTCGAACTCGGGTTCGAGTTTGAGTTCTAGTCCATCTCTAGTGCTCTCTTGTAATATGAATATAATATTTGCAAACTATTACATCCTTGGTAGTGAACAGTGTATATGATCTCAATTGAAAGTCTTTTGGGGCTTACTAGTCACATTCAGTAAGTACACTGGAAGACACTGTGTAGAGATGAGGAAGCTACTAAGTGTGGAAGCTGTAAACAGAGAGGAAGCGCTGCAACTTTTCAGTGCTTTTCCATATAGTCTTTTGAGGGCTTATAGAATGTTAGAATCAACACTGATTGAGGTCCAATCACATGAGCTTCAAACTTGCTCATTAAACTTTCAGGGTTATTCAATAAAAGTCTTATCGTTAAAAATGGTGCTGATTTTGTCCCAACCAATTAGATGTTAGCTTTCAAATGTTAATAAGATCTGATTGGTTGGGCAAAATTAGCACCATTTTTACAAATAAGAACTTTTATTGAATCTCCCTGGTGTCTAAACAAGTGAAAAAGCAGTGTTCACCTGTAGTAGCTTTAATGTATCTCAGTCCAATTGAGAATGGAGTGAGAGCCCTTCCAAATTGTGTAACTTTACATTAGCTTTTAGCCCACCCAGGGGTGCTTCTAAACTTTTTTGCACCTAAGACAAACTCTAAAAGACACCTATAAACTGCAGTGGAGATGGAATGAACATGTAAAAGTGGAATGTGAGAAGACTAACACTGGGTGGTGGACTGTAGGGCTGACTGACACTGACTGGTGAACTGGGGGTCTGACTTAGCATTGGCTGGTAAAACTGAGGGCTGACATATTTATGCTACCCAGAATTTTAATATGAGTGTCCCCACGAGAATTCAATGTCTGTCCATTTTTTTTCCAGGCATGAACAATGGAATGGGAGGAGCAGTGGGATATAACAAATATAAGAAATGAGTCACTTAGTGACATAGCTGAGTGATTATTATAAGGGTATATACCACTGCAGCTCCCATGATAAAATATCACACTTATGTATAATATATATATAATACAATGTTAACAGTCAGCTATACAAACACTAAGCCCCATCACAGTGCAGTAGGTACAGTAAGTACTGTATATAAACCCAGTCTCGACAATAACCTCAGGCAGCTGCAAGGTTAATGTTGATTCAGATCTCTATGCTGCTGTCAATCACAGGGCAGACTGGATACATGTTTCAAACAACCAAATGCTGCTTCTCACTTCTCACTCACAGCTCAATTAACAATGTAACAATCCATGTAACAATCTATATAGCAGTCTATGGACATCAGGAGAAGTGGAACAGCACTGCACTGAGCAGGCAGACAACGGGGAATCCAGACAACAGCAATCCCTCCTAAACACGCCCCTGCACAGTCTCATGTAATAAACAAGGATGTTATTTAAATATTATGTATGTATCTTGAAATTCCAAAAAAAATACATTTTAGGGACTATGTACCAAAAGCTGCAAACGACTTTTTGCGTCTTAAAGTCACCCATGTACCAAGGCATAACTAACGGTGGTTGCAACAATACGCAAAAGTCGTGTCGCACAACCACCGCAAGCTATGTACCAAGCAGATAGCTGGTGTTAAAGTTTTGGAATGGGAAAACCCCATTCACTATGCAGTGAGAGCCGTTACCAGCTCAATGCATTGCCTAGAGGAGGCAATAGAGAGTGATAATGGCTCTCGGTACATACTGTATATACTCAAGTATAAACCGTCCCGAGTATAAACCGAGGTACCTAGTTTTACCTAAAAAAAGGAGAAAAGGGATTGACTCGAGTATAAAACCGAGGGTAGAAAAAAATCCCACATACCCCTACTAGTACTGTATTTGCCACTTAAGATGTTTGGAAACTACAACTCAAGCATGCTTTAATTGTGGGAGTTGTAATTTTAAAACATCTGCAGAAGCCAATACTTGCAAATAGGGGTAAATCCTCCTTTATTTGTGCATACAGTATGCACAAATAGAGGGTTTTACTCTTATTTGTAAGTATCGTGTGCCCTGGTGTCCCTGTGTATTCTCCTACCTGTCCGGCGGCCGCTCGCTCCTCGCTCCACATTCTCTGCGCTTCAGGATGATGTCACTACTCGTGAGAGGTGCGGGTAGTGACGTCATCGGAAGCGCACTGAGGATGCGGATCACACGGCCGCGGACAAGGTAGGAGAATTATTGACTCGAGTATAAACGAGGTAAGATTTTCAGGCTTTTTTTAAAGCCTGAAAACCTTGGTTTATACTCGAGTATATACTGTAGCCCTATTTGTGTTTCCGTGTCATCTGGATCCAGTGAAGCATATAAAGTTTCATGACATAATTTCTGTCATTACAGAAAGACATGGTTGATTTAGCAATGGGCAAAGAGCTTTGACACTTTAATGTTACATCAAACTCCAGCTTATCATACCCAAGGTTGCCATTATTGACATACTATCATCATTGTATTTTTACAACAAACTATGTTATGCACTACCTATTAACATTCTTGGCCATAAGCCTGACATTTTCCACCAGTATGTATGTAAACTCAGAGACAGATTCAGCTCTGAAAACCTCATTGTTTACTGCTTGTGAAGGTTCTCATTCATCCAGGTCATGGTTAATCTGTTGGTATTCAATTAGATCAACTGGACTTGAAGTTTAGTTCTTGAATACGTTTCACTAGTCGCATTGTTTACTATTATTGCATTTTGTAAAGAAAATTTCAATTGGATTCCTATTCCAAGGACATGTTAAAACGCAAGGCAGATTTGCTAGTTGAATTATTAATACAGGCCAGGAATAGTCAATTGGAAAACCTACATGAAATTTGCTGTGATAATAGAGCAGGGGTGTTCAATATGAAGATGCTACATGAGGATGGTTTTATCAACCAAGGAATGCTGGGGGTTGTAGTTTGCAAGCATCTGGGGAGCCGCAGGTTTGTTTAAATAACACACTTTACCCAGAGAAGCAAGCCCTTTGTGAAGATCTTCCTTCCACAGTTCAGTATGTGAATTGCTGGTGTGGGTATTGCTGGATATACCCACAGCGTGACTATAACGCCAGCTATTAGCTGATGTTACAAAGTCACACTAAAAGGAGCGCAAATTAAAGGGTATCTATACTCAAAAAAATTTAATTTTCAAAAATTATTATATAATAAATAAATATATTATACAGCAAGATCCCACTGCATCAAAACTTTTTTCAGATTTTAAATCGGAGCTGTAGATGCTGAAAAATCATCATTTTAATCACAGCATTTACAGGGAAAGACCTGTCACTCCAGGAGCAAAGATTGTAACATGTGACCCATTAATGACCTCTTACTAGGATCTTTGGCTGCCTGCCAGCACACTTTCTGCAACAATTATGAGAATCAGCAGAGAAAAGAAGGCAGGGGAGGGTTGGGGAGATGTGTAAGCAGAGCAGTGTCCAGGTTGAGGCTGTGCAGATCTTACATGTGTCGCAGACACTACAAGGAGGCAGTGAGTAAGGGAGGGTGGGGGCTATTAGGAGTATTCACTAAACATTATTAATTTAATGACAGAGCAAGCACAGATACATATGTGAATACCACAATTTTACTTCTCTCAAATTGTAGTTTCAGATAATGTAAAGTTTGTTGAGTGAGTATAGTGACCCTTTAAATATTATGTTTGTTGCGCCGGCAGTGCGGGTGTCTTTTGCTATACCAGTGGGATCTTTTAGCATGACTTTAACTCCAAAAAGTTGTGCAGTGTCTGTGGATAAATGAAAATCGCCCTGTTTTAATTTAAACTGCTTGTATTTACTTCACTTCTGGAAAGAAGAATTGACTCACTAAATTTTATATAAAGTTTAGCCATCTGTTGGCCTTAAAGTAACCATTAGGAAGAGTTATGTTTGGTACCAATTTCAAGTTAAGTGCTGTAAAGTACACTAGTCATCCAATTATGTAGAAGTTTGGGTGGGTTTACATTGCTGTTGATTTAGCCCAATTCTGTTGGAATTGTTATGGAGCCATTACATATATATTTTGCAGCTGTTGTATGCAGCACTGATCCTTGATAATTGTGTTAATGGTTTGGAGCAGTACAGGTATGGAGCCACAAGATCACATATCAGTATTTAATATACATCAGTAGTTACAAACATAGATTAGAAGAATAAAAATGTAAAAATAAAAACAAGCATTTTTATCAAAGTCAAACATTTGTCTATCTAGAAAACTCCCAACCAGTCCAGGTGTCTTTATTAATTGCCAAAAAAAAAAAAAAAAAAGAAAAGAAAAGATTTCTATATCGGAGCATATGAAATCATTTACTGTAAAGTAGTGTACTGTAACATCTAGTATCCATGATACAGATAGTAGGCAGTACAACCTCCACATGGGGTGATGGGGAGAAACAGTTAATAAAGGGACACTAAACCACAAATACGAACATGGAAAATAAAACTAAAAAGTACTTTCAGGAATGTAGGAGACACTACTTTTACCTCCTGTTATAACCTTGGTGTTGGGAACCACCTCCTTCAAAGATTGCTGGAACAGGCAGCTCACCTGCCCATCCTTGGATTACCCCCTTCTTTGACATAGGCACATCATGTGTTTTTAATGTTTTTTTTTTCTTTCTTTGTATTGATTGAAGAAGATCTAAAATTGTTCAACTTAATGAATATTAGCTGATTTTAGTAATACAGAATGATTTTTATGTCACCATTAATATACTTTGTACATTCCAAAGGATAAGTACAGTTACAGTTAAGATTGTATTGAAGGGAACTAAAGTCTCAACATTCTCCCAATAGACAGGGCATATTCACAAAAAGCTGCATATCACATCTCCCTTTGCTGTGACTGGGTGATTTAGGGAATTAACCTGTGGGTACTAGGGGTCGGCTCCCATAATCCACTTTAGCTGGGTGATATATTGTTATCAGTTAAAGGGTATGTCCACCCCTCCCCAAACTAATTTTATAGCTGTGACAGGTCCCCCCAAATGTACTTGCCTTCGTTCCCCCGATGACTTCTGTTACTTTTCTGTGCATGGAAGTAAGGCTCGACCGGCGTCCGCTCCTGTGATTGGCTAAGGTGCGATGCCATTTCCAGGCACTTAGTAAAAATTAGTTTCGGGGTGGACATACCCTTCAAACATTCTAAATACTGCAAAGGAGATTCAATAGAAGTTCTTATCGTTAAAAATGGTTCTAATTTTGCTCCAACCAATCAGATCTTATATAACATTTGAAAGCAAATATCTGATTGGTTGGGGCAAAATTAGCACTATTTTTAACTATAAGAATTTTTATTAAATCTCCCTGATGTTGCCAGCATAATACATAAGTAGAGCTGATCCAGGGATATTTCCGATTGCCACTTGAGTCACGAAGGAATCTTTTTCCCCTTCATAAATTTGGTGGTTTTTTTTGCCTTCCTCTGGATCAACAGTTAGGCAGGAAATGAGGATTTTGCTAGATGGGTTGGATTGAATGGACGTATGTCTTTATTCAACCTCAAAAACTAAATACTAAAAATACCTAAATGCCTTTCGCCTATGTTCAGAAAATAATTGGTCACATAGCAGGTTTATTAACTTACAAAAGTCAAGGGTAATATCAACAGATGTGTTTTGCTGATTTTTACAGCTTCCTCAACATTCGTTCATTATCTTTCTAAAACTGAAGCATTTCAAAATCACCTCCAAATGTTGTAATCCAATATCTGTAAAGCCTTTTGACAATGTCATAAAAACTAAAATATCAGTTCAGCTGTTGCTATTTCTCCCCTCTGGGATTTCTTTGGCTTTGTACTTCATATCTTTAGTCTGATGCCAGTTTTACAATAATGATTAGTTGTGAATTATCTTTTCTCTTATTCTGTTTGTTCCTGTACAAATTCATAACAAATCCAACAGGAACAAACACGATAAGAGTAATAGGCTTGCTTATAGATTTATTGAGTCTTTTTGGCTGGTGGACAATTCCTTTTTGTAATATGAAGTATAAATTACACTTTAGTTTGATTACATTATAGCTCTGGAAAAAAACAACCTATCATTCGGAAATACTTTTTTCCCAAGCTATGTTCTTTTTTATGAGCGGACATAAAGACCTTCTTTACGAGAAGAAATTGTGGGCGACAATGTATATAGACTTGAAAATGTTTCTAGGCATTTCTAAACATACATAAAATGACTATTTTGACACAAAGAAATCCTTGTTGTACGATACACATGATATAACTATATGAATATCAGATACCCATACATCCACAGCAGGTATACATAGGTAGTGAAACACATTGACAGAAGATTACAGATTTTTGTTGTTGTTATTGGTATAAATAAGAGCCTTTAGTAACCTGAAGAACCTATGTTTCTAAATTTTTAGGCATCTAAATAAAACAGATGTAAATAAATAGACCAAAGCTTCATCTAATGCACACACTTTAAGGAAAGTCAAAACATTAAAATTAAGAGAAGACAGAATTAGCTGCAGATTTCTTCAAAAAATGAATATTTGAAAGAGAAGGGCAGATTGCAGCGTATTATTTTTTTTTTACAATACGTAACTATTCCTATCCAACATGATACCAGGGATATTTTCTTCTGTAATGATGCATGGGGGAATGACTGCCAGTGCTGCCCTCCCTCGCAAGCACTCCTAATGGGTGCACAACCTCAGACTTGAATGGGCAGGGGTGCCAGTGCCCTGAGGGAGCTTTTCAACTGAATGGACCCACCGCCCCTGTTCATTTTCTCTACAGAGTGGTTTAATAGGCCACAGACAAAAAAAAACTTCATTTTCAAGTTTGAAATGTTTTCAGCAAAATCAAACCTATTGGATGAACAAAGTAAATTAAAAAGGAACTTACTAAGCTATAGAGATGTACTAGAACTGGAACCCAAGTCCGAATCAGAATCAGAGTTCAAATCAGGGTTTGAACAAACTTGGACTTTTCAGACCTAATGGACTTCGAACTTGTCCTAAATTCACCAATGACAGCTATATTTAGCAGTGCAAACCCCCTGGTATAAAAAGCAGCTCAATAGGTGCCTTATGAAGTGTTACCCTTTTGCCCACTTTCCCTTGCACGATGCATAATCTAAAGGAGTAGAAGCCAATGTGGTGTGTGGGGTATGTTCAGAGGGGCCAAGCCTTCCTGGCTCCTTAACAATGGAGGTCTACTGCAGTGATCTTACTCTAACTCAATGGTTCTGCTGTTGTGAAGTGTTACCTTTTCACCCACATTCCCATGCACAATGCATACCCTGAGAAGTAGAAGCCAATGTGGTGTGGTATGTCCAGAGGGGCCAAACCTGCTTGACTCCTCAGCAATGCTGGCAAATTGCAGTAAGCCTACTCTAACTCAATTGAGCTAATGCTATAAAATGTTACGCTATGCCCGCTTTCCTCTATATGATGCTAATATGATGCAAATTTCAAAAATAAAGATTAAAGATTTATTTTATACCCCCCCCCTTTTTGTTGAGGTATGCAACAAGAGAGCATTGCCACTCTATGCTGGGCATGATTCTACTTGTGTAATGATAAGCACACCCGACTCAGAGACAGATTCTAGCAACATATATTATATATAGTAAGAAATATTGAATTTTTCGAAAAAATATTGAATTTCCGCTGCATTTTTCAAGTATTTGTGTGTGCTCCCCAGATCATTTCCCAGGTCACAGAGCTTACCTATTTGCTATTTTAATTTTAACCTTATTTTATTCAAACATTTCAAACTATTTGGTCCCCATTGACTTTTATAGGAAAGATTTCGGATTTTCTAATGTTTTTACTTTTTCAGAAGTTTGAAAATCCGGATTTTTGGAAATTCTACTATCTCTACTAAGCAAGAGAGAAACTACTTACTTTAAAAAAGTAAACTTAAAATATCTTTAATAATTTAGCCTAAACAGCAATCCATAGTCATTTCTAAGACTAGACCTTGTTCAAAGGCCATTTATCTGAAGGATGCTTTTAGAATTTGATTTCTCCTATTTTCCCAAGAAAATAGTTTCAGATACAAAGATAACAACCCAAATAAAATTAGAGAATAATTACATTTGCATCTCAGCTGTCATAGTATATACCATATACATTCCAAAGTTAAATCTTCTGTATTCCTTATGGCATGATTTCTCTTTCTAAAAGACACTAATGTCATTAGGGATGGAATCTTAATGGGTTCTTTGATGGGTGATCAGAGTCACAATGGAATGGCAGCAATATTGGCAGCAATTCACATCTGCAATTAATAAGTTTTGGTGGAATGATAACCTTAAGAATGTCGGGTCATTTGATGTTAGGTCATAGTTAACATGATGGCTTAAGTAGGCTAAATATTGCCTGAGTTTACAATATAATTTAAATGTTCTATAGATGAAAGAAAATTATTCAATGTCAATAATGAAGCATGAATAGTTTAAAGGTCCATTGCAAATCTGTACCTTTCCCACTTTACTTGCTAGCATTTCCTGCTCACGTGTAATCTTGTTCAATCAGTCAGGACTGTATATTACACTAGCAGGGTGATTTACCCAGAGCCGCTATCGATCTGGGTATCTTGCAAACGCATTTCAATTTCGTGTTTACGCACATGGGTTAGGGATTTACCCACAGCAGGATTTTAACACCAGTTGTTTGCCGGCGTTAAAATCATGTGCTAAGAGTAGCGCAAACGCAATATTGAGCAGCAGTCATTGATAGATGACTGCTGCTCAATGCCCCAAACATTTATTTGCCACAGTGTTAGCCCTTTAAACATCATTGCATTATGTAAATAGAAGCAGCACTCTGTTAATCTAATCCACGTTTTATTATACAGCAATACTAAAAAATGAGTCCTATTAATAAAATACCGTAATTAATTCTAAATAGAACTTGATACCTTAATTAGCAGCAGGTGGATCTTAAATAAACTTAAGGTGCCCATACATCTATAAGATTTTATTTACCCGACCGAGCACTCACGCGATGTTCCTTCGATCCTGCCGGAACGCTTCTCCTGATCTTACATTCGACCGACATGCGTTCACTGGGATTTTGCGATCGCATTTCGGTCGAATGTAAGATCGGGAGAAGCGGTTCCGGCAGCATCGATGAACATCGCGTGAACGCTCGGGTAAGTAAAATCTTATAGATGTATGGGCACCTTTATTTAGAGCAATGTGTGGTCCGGGTGCTAATGCCCCAGACCAGTCACCCAAAGGTCGATCCAAGTATTCACCAAACAGAAACAAAGAAGGGGAGCTTAAATGCACTCCGGAGTGACTGCAAATTATTATCCAACATTAAATAGAACAAGCTTTATTCTTTAAGTCATAAGTGTCCCACACAGTGTCCCTTTTTGCTAGCTGCTAGGGTGAGTGTCCCTGCAAACAGTGCTGTTGGCATTACATAAGGATTTCACTATGTTACTCTTATTTTTCTAAGCCATTGGCAAAGTTTACCTTTCCCACTTTACTTGAAGACACTTCCTGCTCACTTGTAATCTCCTTCAATCCACTACTCCCGTGAGAATCTGGAGGTGAATCTTATTTGGTCAGTTAAGCTTGTACACACCATGCATTTGGGCCAAAATAATCACATTTGTTTTCGGCCATGACCAACCGTATCGTCTGAATTGGATGAACGATCGGGCACGTCCGAAAACCACATGCACCACCGATCATGCAGTCCTCTACAGGCTGCACAATCAGGCACAGTGAACTAACAGTCGCAGCAATAGTGGCCGGAATTGCCGATCAGTCAGTCAGGAGGAATAATCTCATGATGTATAGGATGCTTTAGTTAGGACTGACCTGCTAGCTGTATATTATACTAAATCAAACACAGACTAGATTAAATGAGTGCTGTTTCTATGTATATAATGCAATGATGATTAAAGGGCTAACACTTTGGCAAATGATCTATTGCCACGACTGACAGTCCTTCCTCCTGGCCGACCGGTCAGATGTACCGAACAGTCGGTCAGGAGGATGAATCTCATGGTATGTACGATGCTTTAGATAGGACTGCCCTACTAGCTGTATATTACAGTGCATATTATGGTAAATAGGTAACATTCCCTGGTGTCAAATTGGGTACCTATCTTTGTTATTTAAAAAATAGCTTAATAGCCTCAGCAGCAGATATGTTGAATATTGTAAACTCACCCAGGCAATTTTTTCTATTTTATTAAAGGGCATGTCCACCTCCAAAACTATAATTTAACTCACTACTGGCCCCCCTGTGTAGTGTAATAAAATCCTTACCTTACATCCCAGCTCCAAAAAGTTCTCCTTTAATGTCCCTACAAAGTGCAAAAAACTGACCACCAGGAGCAATGCAGGGAGGGAAATTGTTTCCGCCTCTGAGGCTTCCTCTCAGAGGTTTTTGGCTTGCTCTGAGCAGCCCCCCCCCCCCCCATACATAACTTGAATTGAGTTAAATGCTATGAAAAATGCTTTTATGATGTTTGGCAAAAATTCTGGTAAAACTGCAAAAAATGCAACAAAAGGCAGAAAAGGTTTCAAAAAGGCGAAACTTCAGCTATTTATAAATAGTATTAAATAAAAAATGACAAAAATAGCTCTGAAATTTCACCTTCTCTGATTTATAAATATGCCTCTAAATTCAACATATCATTAGTGCATTTTTTGCAAAAGACCCCCCAAATTAGTATAATAATGGGCGACGCTAGAGAGCAATTTCTCTTTTTGCCATGATACCAGACTTAACACAATGAATAAGGCAAAGTTGTCAGTGCACATCGCCAATACTACCGCCACATATCGCCGCAGCCATACCTTAAAGGGCATGTCCACCCCCAAAACTATAATCCCCCCCAGTAATGGCCCTATCATGTAGTGTAATAAAATCCTTACCTCACATCCCAGCTCCATATGGTTCTCCTGTAGTCAACCCCCCCACGGTCTCAAAAACTGCCCACAAGGTGGATAGCAGAGTCCATATAGGACTCTGCCTCCTATCTGGCCTCCGGGAGAAGTTTGGCATGCGTACTGCAGCCCTTCTTCCCCTCCCTCCTGTTTTGCGATCCCTCCCCTTAGCGTAAAATCCTTTCCATATAATATTCCCCCTGTCCCCCCAGCCCCAACCGCTATATTTTTATTATTAGAAAGTGCCCCAAAAATTACTTACCTTCCCTCTTTCCTCCGCCGCACTGAACTCAGCCAATCACAGACGCGACTGCCGGTCCCGCCCCTCGCAAGCAGAGGGCCTGGCAGTGCGGCGGAGGAAAGAGGGAAGGTAAGTAAAGTTTGGGGCACTTTCTAATAATAAAAATATAGCAGTTGGGGCTGGGGGGACAGGGGGAATATTATATAAAAAAATTTTTGGAAGGGTGGACATGCCCTTTAATAAATACGGTGAAAATAAAGCTCTTTGCCATTGCAAAGTCCGGGGAAATGGCGAAAATAGAAATCGTTTATAAATATGCCCCTAAAGCTAGGCTTTACACAGGGGATATTTTGAACAGATCAACTGGATGCCACAAAAGTTTGTGCAGGAAAATAATATTTATACCCAATCGGTCAGGTGGAAATATGGCCTTAGAAGTCTGGCTTTAAACATTCTGTGCAGATTTTCCACAATAGCAATGTTAAAGGGACACGTGGAAATTAGAATATTTGTTAAATTATTAGTTTGTAATGCTCTTAGTTATTCTGCATATCTCTCCCCTTTTGAAAAATCAGTTGATTTCATACCCTTTGCTGTTCCCTGCTGTTGACATCAGTTCTAACGGTCCTTCCCAGAATGCATCACTACCTTGGAATGTTCCTAACAGTAATTTCTACTGATTGGCTGTTGGATGGGTCAAAGATGCTCAGATATCTACTGAGCAACTGAATCAACCCAGGCTCTTGGTCAAGGGAAAGACCATAACGGTCTCAACTAGGGGTCCTGCAAACAGGAAGTCAGTATTACGGTTGCAGTTATTTATACACACAAAATGCTGATTTGGCAGATTAAGGTCATTGGGATGGAAAAATACTTCTCTTTTTTCTGAAAAGCATATGTATTTGCACTGAACTTCCCCTTTAAATTGCCTGCACCAGATGCACTGGTGTCCTTTGCTAAACCCGTGCAGCCACTGCTATTCCCATATTAAACTCGTGCTCTTTGTTAAAGGGTTAGCATGGCTTTAAGACTGGAAAAGAGCACTTGCAATGCTTATTTAATGTCCCTTAAAACGTGAGAAGTAAACAATAGGTTGACCACAAAGCCATTAGAGTATTTATTTCTTTTTCATAACACAGCACCTTTAAATAAACCAATGACACAACATAACTACTGTTTAAGTTCTAAATAGTAATCCCCTTGTGAAACAAAATGCTATTAAATGTTAGAAAAGAACCTAATTACAAAACATCTTATTTTTGTTGAAAGCAGCAAACACAGCAAGGTCTGTTTAGCTGCATTTGCAGATGTTCGTGGCTTGTTTTTCCCTATTTTGCTTGGCAGGTTTTTTCCCTTGGTTAATTTTATTATGCTAATTTTAGTAAGGAACATGTTTTTGCTGTACATTATTCTGGTGAAAGAACATTTTTTCACTGTCAGCTAAGGAGCAATTTCTTCTGTTAAGCTTTTTATACCCATTATGATGTCAATGTATTTTCAAAACAAGAACCGGGTTTCAGAATATCGCCCCTCAGACATAAGAACCTCCACTATTGGTAAACCTGCTTGGCTCCTAATGCTGAAAAACTAGAACGTATACATTCTTCAAATTGTCTACTGTATGTTAAACAATCAGCACGCAAAGAAAATAACAAAAAAAGGAGAGTCAGGGGTATTGTACCTTTAAAACGATCAGGTGACTTACTTGTGTATTTATATTAATTCATCAAACGGTTCAAACCATAATCGTGACCCTTGTTTGTGCTTACTGCTGTTTTTTTACAGTTCCTGGCTTGCAACAATATTTTGATTAAACATGTGCTCTCTAGAGATGCCCGAACTTTCGAAAGTTCGGTCCATTTTCGAACTTTCGAACTCCATAGAAAGTTCGAAAGTTCGAAAACGGACCCATTAAAGTCAATGGGAGTCAAATAGTTTGAAATACAAATAAAATATTAATGGTAACTTAATGTAAATGGCTGTGGGACCTGGGAAATGGTCTGGGGAACATGTTCGAATATCCAGGACATTTGAAAAATCAATTTTACTCTCACTGGCGCTATTTTCGAGCTTTTGCATTTGAACATTCGATGTTCGCGCCTAGCTATCATGTACATTTTACTTGCGGATTCGATTCTCACGTATAGGCTTTAATGGACACTTTACTCGCGGATGCGATGTTCGCGTCTAGATACCATGGACATTTTACTCGCAGATTCAATGCTCGCCTATAGGACACTTTACTCGCGTATTGGATGCTTGTGCCTAGATACCATGGATATTTTACTTGCGGATTCGATGCTCACAAATAGGTTTTAATGGACACTTTACTCGCGGATTCGATGCTCGCATATAGGTATAATAGGCATTTTACTCGCATATTCGAATGGTCGAACATTCGATATTTATCGAAAGTCCGAAAATATCTAAAATCCGGGTCCAGGATAGTTCGAGAAGTCCGAATTCGTTCGAATTCGAATAGTTCGGCTCGAACTCGGGTTCGAGTTTGAGTTCTAGTCCATCTCTAGTGCTCTCTTGTAATATGAATATAATATTTGCAAACTATTACATCCTTGGTAGTGAACAGTGTATATGATCTCAATATGAAAGTCTTTTGGGGCTTACTAGTCACATTCAGTAAGTACACTGGAAGACACTGTGTAGAGATGAGGAAGCTACTAAGTGTGGAAGCTGTAAACAGAGAGGAGAGCGCTGCAACCTTTCAGTGCTTTTCCATATAGTCTTTTGAGGGCTTATAGAATGTTAGAATCAACACTGATTGAGGTCACAATCACATGAGCTTACAACTTGCTCATTAAACTTTCAGGGTTATTCAATAAAAGTTCTTATCGTTAAAAATGGTGCTGATTTTGTCCCAACCAATTAGATGTTAGCTTTCAAATGTTAAATAAGATCTGATTGGTTGGGGCAAAATTAGCACCATTTTTACAAATAAGAACTTTTATTGAATCTCCCTGGTGTCTAAACAAGTGAAAAAGCAGTGTTCACCTGTAGTAGCATTAATGTATCTCAGTCCAATTGAGAATGGAGTGGAGAGCCCTTCCAAATATGTGTATACTATTACATTAGCTTTTAGCCCACCCAGGGGTGCTTCTAAACTTTTTTGCACCTAAGACAAACTCTAAAAGACACCTATATAACTGCAGTGGAAGTGGAAATGACATGTAAAAGTGGAAATTGTGAGAAGACTAACACTGGGTGGTGGACTGTAGGGCTGACTGAACACTGACTGGTGAACTGGGGGTCTGACTTAGCATTGGCTGGTAAAACTGGAGGGCTGACATATTTATGCTACACAGAATTTTAATATGAGTGTCCCCACACAGAGAATACTTATTTTTACATTAGATCAATACTGCTCCCTTTACTATAGTAGAAGGTGCTAATAATATGTCACTATGTGTAGCCGCATCAAATGACCACTCTGTATAAAGAATCATTCCTGTGTATTAGTGTATCCTGTGTTTTAGTTAATTGAGCAAATACATGATCGGATTCTAATAGAATTTGCTATGTGGCATGTGTATGGGCAACTTAACAATGTCTCTATCTCTAACTGTAACACAGTGCCTTCTACACTTATAGCTGCTATTTCACATACTGCAGAAAATCAGTCAACGGATACCTCCCAACATTTGGGGCCCTTCAGATGCAAAGACTGGGTACACATCACAGTATACTTCGCCCCGAACCGTACAGCCGCCTATAAAAGGTTAGACATTTAGAGAGTTAAACAGACATTCGTAACAAAATGTTTCATATTCCTGGTGTGCTTAATAATAGCTATTAGTGGAGAGGGCTTCCTTCTGTCCCAGCAGCAAAGACAGCAGTGAGCATGGGTATGGGAAAGGTGCAGATCATCTGTTGATGTCACACCAGACAGTGCCAAGAAGTAAGTTAATAATTGTGGATAGGATAAATCTGCAGACTAGGTCCTGGCTTGTTTTAAAGGTAGGAGAGATGTCTAATAAATGGAGGACATTTTTTTTATATAGAGACCACAGTTCCCCTTTTAATGTTTATAAAGGGTAATCAGCTTGAAAAAAGAACTAAAATGTTCTGAAAGCTTGCTATGATTATCTTAGTTAAACAATAAAGTTATCACCTTTATACCACTTTTGTTATTTTTTATTTCAAAAGGGTTGCCCTGTTAATGTAATAAATGAAAACGCTGAAATGGACGTGCACACCGATGAACGAAAACCGGAACTCCAGATCAGTAAAAACTTTATTGAGCCATCATGTTAAAATCTTTGTAGAGCAATCCAAGCCCACATAACCTGACGCGTTTCGTACCGCAACAGGTACTTAATCATAGGTAGACATTACCCTGTTAATGTTTATATATAAAATACAGTAACAGTGGTATGAGGGAGTGAACTTAAGAAACATCTATTCAGGCTGAAACATGTGCAGGGTCATGGAAGCTGCTATTATTCGGAATGGCCCCTTTAAATCTGATTGGACATATTCAGTTTTGTGTAGTTATTTGCTGGCATTAAAAAAGTCAAACAAAAGTGAAAAACCTATTCAACCAATCGTGTTGGTACATTGGTTGTAGGTCTTTTTATGACAGCTGCAACTGCCGCCGTTCCCAACATCACACTATTATTATTATTATTGACTTATATAGCGCCAAAATCTTCCGTGGCGTTTTACAATTACATAATCATACATTACATACAGGGTAATACATGTTATATAAAGTCATACATATTACATACACAGGTAATACATAGTATAAGTAAACAGAGTGAGGAGTTTCTTACAGCAATACCATGATACAATAGGAGAGAGGACCCTGCCCAAAGAGCTTACAGACTATATAGAAAATTGGGCTGTTGTACATCCACATTAAAGTGCAACTAGAGACCAAAAATATAATACATACAAAAAATAGAATTCTAGTGCACAACCAATTCTAATTGCATATTGGCTACCTCCATAAGGTTGCTACTACAAACAGTCTGTTAAACCCTGGATAAATAAAAGCAATTAGTTCAATAAGTTGGCCAAATTATTTTAAGCCCAGTCACCATGTCAAGGTTGCTTTCCTTAACTGGGTCCTAACCTACTGGTACTTGCCTTTTTAGCTGAATGAACTGACAGCTTCTCCTGTGTGGCCTGGATGCTTGAAGCTGACTCTCTAGTTTAAAGTACTTTACTCAAACAAGCACATGACCTAACTCTGGGTGGAGTGCAATTTCCCAGAAGGCTTGGTCAAACCTTCAATGTAACACAGAATATATAGAAAATTGGGCTGTTGTACATTCATATTAAAGTGCAACTAGAGACCAAAAATATAATACATACAAAAAATAGAATTCTAGTGCACAACCAATTCTAATTGCATATTGGCTACCTCCATAAGGGAGCTTACAGACTAGAGGATATGGGGGCGAGACATAAGGTGACAGGAATCAGTAGGCTGTAAATAGATTGTCAGTGGAGCGTGAAAGGCGGGTTGGATCATATTGGGTAGTAAGAGGGGTAATGTTTAGGCCAGGTTATATGCTTGCCTAAAGAGGTGGGTTTTAAGGTTACGTTTGAAGGTGTTGAGGGAGGGTGAGTGAAGGACAGATGGAGGAAGGGAGTTCCAGTGCAGAGGGGCAGCACGAGTAAAGTCCTGAATGCAGGCATGGGAAGAGGTGACCAGAGTGGATGAGAGGAGGGTATCATTTGCAGAGCGGAGGTTGCGCCTGGGAGGGTATCCCTGGATCAGCTCTGAGATATATGGAGGGGCTGTGTTGGATAATGCTTTATAG
Organism: Hymenochirus boettgeri; assembly: GCA_019447015.1. Lineage (NCBI taxonomy): Eukaryota > Metazoa > Chordata > Amphibia > Anura > Pipidae > Hymenochirus > Hymenochirus boettgeri. The sequence continues at coordinate 239,002,374 of CM033470.1, forward strand.
GATAAGGTAAGCAGTTTGAACTGGATCCTTTGCATGATGGGCAACCAGTGGAGGGACTGGCAGAGAGGAGAGGCATTAGAGAAGCTAGAAGAGAAATTAATGAGCCGGGCAGCAGAGTTGAGAATGGATTGAATCGGTGCCAGGCGGTTGTTTGGTAAACCACACAGGAGTGTGTTGCAGTAGTCTAGCCGGGATATGATTAGGGCATGGACTAGGATTTTTGTAGCTTCCTTCGAGAGGAAGGGTCGAATGCGGGAGATGTTTTTGAGTTGGAGCCGACAGGAGTTGGCAAGCAAATTGACATGAGGTTTGAAGGAAAGATGGGAATCTAGTGTTATTCCCAGGCAGCGGACATGAGGAGATGGGGATATGGGTGTCTTGTTAATATTAATAGTAAGGCTAGGGAGGGGAACAGATCGTGAGCGTGGGAAAAGGACAAGTTCAGTCTTATCCATGTTTAGTTTAAGGAAGCGGGAGGACGTGAAGGCAGAGATGGCACTAAGGCAGTCGGGGACCTGGGATGTCAGTGTAGGGAGATCTGGGGCAGAGATGTAAATTTGGGTATCGTCAGCATACAGGTGATACCGGAACCCAATGAACTAATGAGTTGTCCAAGGCCATGGGTGTAGATGGAGAAGAAGAGGGTCGAGTACCAAGCCTTGCAGTGTTTAGTGTGACTTACATCTCAATATTTTGAAATCAGCAGATGTTTTATTGCACCGGTAGTGCACATTATACAAAATGGCAGAATAGGAGGTGATGAGTGATGTGCCAAATACAGAATTGGGTGTAAAGAGTTACATCAAGATTATTGTCCTTAAAAATGGACATGTACTAAAACTGCCCTCACTGGTCACTATTTGGAGCTACATTTACAGATGGCGGCAATGTATTACTACCTGTGTTGGCGATAAATCACTGTCTAGGTATAATTTCCAGGGGCATCGCTTAAATGAAGCAAGGTGAAACTTTTGTTTAGAGTGACAAAAAAGCAGAGAGAGTAAAGCAGACTTTTACCAACTTTTAAAAATCTTCCATCATTGCATCTTCACCAAGCACTGCACAACTCTTTACCTTGATCAGGGCTCCGTACTGTTTCACCTGGTATCAAACAGTATTACTGTATATATTTACTATATTCACAAAGGACTGTTTTCTTGCCAGAGCCCGTAGAAAGTCTGGCACAGAAAGCACCATTTTCTATTTATTGTTAGGAAGGTTCAGCTATATTACCTTCTGCTTGAACACTTCCTGTTTTAAGCCATATGACCAGCCTCTCCCTGCTTTAATAGGCTCCACATCTCAACTGTCAGTTTTCCCCCCAGGTACTTCCTGTTTTCCCTAAAATTAAGGGGCATATTTATAAATGCTCGATAGCTAATCGCTATCGCAGGACATCGCAATGACAAATAGCGCTATTTTCGCCTTATTTATAAAACCACTTGTTTTCGCTTTCGCCTTTGTGGAAAAATACCTCTGAGGCGATGTGTGGCGATAGTTTTCGCCTTATTCATTGCGTTAAGTGTGTATCACTGCAAAAAGAGAGATTGCTCTCTAGTGTAATTTCAGAGCTATTTTTGTCACTTTTTTTATTTAAAGCCATTTATAAATAGGTGAAATTTTGCCTTTTTGCCCCTTTTTTCCCTTTTGTTCCATTTTTTTTTTGCAGTTTTACCAGAATTTTCGCCAAGCATCATTACTTACTGGAATGTTCCATTAACATGACTATTTCTGACACAGCACTATGGTATGTTCCTATATTAATGGAACTTGTTTGATAATTAGCTGCAGTTTGCTGAAAATAAGCAATACTAAAAAATGTATCCTATTAAGAAAATAGAGAAAATTCGCCTTTTGAGTTTTACACTATTTACATGTTTGGTTGAAAAAAACACCAAATGTGTTAGGCTATTTTTAAATAACAAAGATAGGTATTCAGTGTGCAGTAACCAATTTAATACTGCTTTGAAAAACCACCAGGGAGTATTACCGATTTTCCATCATATGTGCTGAGCTTTTTCTGCATTATTAGTGCTACGTTTTGCTGGATAATTTTCGCTTTTGATGAAAATTCACCTTTTTAATAACTTTGATGAAAGGAAAAGTTGAAAGTTAATTAAAAAAATTATGGTAGATGCTGGTGGGGAAAAAAAAGCAAAAATAATGCCCCTTTATAAAAAATGTCCCTCAGACCCCCATTTGACTTTATAGGTAAATAAAGAAAACTGGAACCTTAAAAAAAAAAAGATCTTTAAAAGCGTAAAATTAACCTTAAAAAAGCGAAATCACAGATGGTATTGATCTTTAAAAGCGTAAAATTAACCTTAAAAAAGCGAAATCACAGATGGAATTACAGTAAATGCTGGAAAATAGTCTAATACCCCCTGAGTACTTATTAGTATTGAGAAACACTCCACAATGTACTGACACCTCTATAGACCCATTGGCAGGCTAAATAAATGGCCACTTATGTGTTTTCGCCACCTCAGACTTGGTGAATTGGAAAGGCTGAACTTAACCCAAAAATACACTTTTCGCCATTTTATAAATATGTGCCACTGGTTATCACTGCTTTATAAATAGAGAAAAGTCCAAATTTGGTAAAAAGGCTGCTTTAAAGAAGGCAAAAAGTTTAAGAAACCTTTATAAATATACCCCTAAGTCTTAACCGAGCATGCTTCTTCCCCAGGGTGGAGGGGCGGGCAGAGATCAGGTGATGTCACTCAACCTACTGGAAGCAGAAAATTTGAACATTCACCCCAATATTATTTTTCAAAGGCTGCAGGCTCTCATTTAACCCTAACTTTTGGAGACCACAGTTGCCCTTTAAGAACTTCTTTATCGATAATTTATCAAATATTCAATATTGAACATTGAGTATTCAATACTGAACTTTGAATTTTTAATACGGAATGCTGAGAACAATTGAAACTTTTATTGACTTCCAATTCACATCTATTTCAAAACTTTTAGAAAATTTGAAAATCTGAAAAAGGGGGAAAGCAATTCCTTTCTGACTCTAAATAGCTATCGGAAAGGATCCCTGGATCAACAAGAACTATATGAATTAATACCGTATATACTCGAGTATAAGCCGACCCGAGTATAAGCTGAGGTACCCATTTTTACCTCAAAAAGGAAGAAACATGATTGACTCGAGTATAAGCCGAGGGGTTGAAATGATGACCACTACTGCCTTCATACTACTGTATTTATTGCACTTTAAATACAGTGCACCCCCCCTGGAAAGGCCCCCAAGTTCAGTGAGGTAAGTAAGAGTTAAGTAAGAGAGGTCCCCCAAGTTCAGTGAGATTAGTAAGAGTAAGTAAGAGAGGTCCCCCAAGTTCAGTGAGATAAGTAGAGTTAGTAAGAGAGGTCCCCCCAGTTCAGTGAGGTAAGTAAGAGTTAAGTTAGAGAGGTAAGTACTCACTCGTGTCCCCCCAATCTTGCTGCCGATTGCTATGTGGATGCTACTCTTAGAAGCAAGTCTTCCGCCTGGCACTCCGCGCTGATCTGCAGGATGATGTCCATACGCGACGACTGTTTCACTTACTGCCTGGCGCCGAGTAGGGACATCACGACTCGGTGCCGGGCAGTAAGTGAGACAAGGCGCCGCGTATGGACGTCATCCTGCAGATCAGCGCGGAGTGCCAGGCGGAAGACTTGCTTCTAAAGTAAGTTACCCTAGCTTCTGCAGCCGGAGAGTTACTTGACCCGAGTATAAGCCGAGGTCGGGATTTCAGGCTAATTAAAGACTGAAAACCTTGGTTTATACTCGAGTATATACCGTACCAGTAATTCTAATAATTATTTAGTTTTAGAAACTTATCTAGCCCACTTTTAAAGCTACTCAATGAACTTGCCAACCACATCTGCTGGAAACCGGTTCAAATGTTCAATGTTCTCACTGTAAAGAAACCTTTCCTAACCTGAAGATGAAACTTCTTTTCTTCCAACCTTAAAGGATGTCCACGAGTCCTCTGATATGACCTATTGGTGAACAATGCATCAGAGAGTTTATTATTTGGCCCATTAATATATTTGTATAAAGTGATCATATCCCCGTGCAAACTACACTTCTCCAATGTAAACAGCCCTAACATGAATAATCTGCCTGCATAGTCAAGCCCTTCCATTCCCCTTGTAATTTTAGTTGCCCTTCTCTAATGTCCCTTTTGTATATAGGATTCCAAAACTGCACCGCATATTCCAAGTGCTTTGTAAAGAGGGAGAATAATATTTTTCTCACTGTAATCTATTCCTCTCTTTATTTTGCTAACTCTAGCCGTTGCTGCCTGGCATTGTTTGCTACAGCTAAGTCTGTTATCTACTAGAACCTGCAAATCTTTTTCCATTAGAGATTCACTTATTTATGGTGTAGTTGGCACAAGGATTGTTGAACCCCAATTTCATCAGCTTATATTTATCAACATTGGATCTCATCTGCCATTCTGCTGCCCATTTTGATAATCTATCTAGGTCTCCTTGCAGCAATTGCACATCATTTGAAGTTTGCATATAGTTTTGTGTCATCAGCAAACATAGAGAACTTGCTCTCAATGCTCACTTATAAAGGTGGGGAGACACAGTACAGATCTCTAATAGATAACAGATAGAATCTTTAAGATCCTCCTACACACAGTCCTGAGCATTCTCCCTATATAAAGCATAGGATGAACATTTGGGACTGCAGATTTCCTTATACTTTAGTACAGGGAGATGACCGCAGACTAGGGAAATTTCAGGCGGTTCTTGGTGATCCCGAGGCTGACGGTGAATGTTTGTCTGGCTCAGGAACACGCAGAACTGCAGTACACGCATTACTGATGGGATTAGACCTTTATCAGTAATGTGTGTAGCCAAGTCAATTTTAAACAGATTCAAAAGCAGTGGCCCCCAGTACCGAACCCTGAGGCACTCCACTTAGAACTCTCTCTATGTGAAGCAACATCCAATTCTCTATCCGTGTACAATTGCTTTTTTTCTAGGCTAGGTAAAGTATATACATAGATCATAAGAGTAACACACAAGACTGAGGGTTAGATCCACCATAGATACAAAACATATACATGTGCAATTATTGCAGTTATTGTTATTTTGTAGATTAAAATTTTTGCATTTCAATCTACAAAATGTTTAGTATGTAAATGCCATAGTTGTGGTACGACTTCAAATTCTGGCAAATTAAACAGTAGAAGGGGAAGAAGCTGAAGGAGCCACCAGGTACAGGTACAGTATAGGGGGTCAGTGGTTTGTGTTTATCAGTTTTCTGTTCATATCACACTTTGTACAGGGAGCCCATAATGTCCCAGTTCTATGTATATATTAACATTACAGGAGCAATCTATGTATCTTTTCCTACAAACCATTTAAAGGAACACTAATCTGGGTTTTTTAAGTACATGAAATCTGTATCTATTCACAGGGAGGTGAGAACGCTTATTCCCACCTCCCTGAGAATAAGGCCAGAGGAACACGACAACACTTACCTTACCGGCGATCCACTCACAGATCCTTATCAGGAGCACACCTATCTTTTATATTGGCACGTATGCATTGAAGATAGGCGGTCTGTCAGGACAGCGCACCTGACAGTAGAGCTAAGTGGAGTTCCGGTAAGGTAAGTTATAGTTATAGGGCTCCCTGGCCATTCTACTATTCACAAGTAGGTGGGAATAAAAAGGAACCACCAGGTACAGTATAAAGCATCAGTATCTATAGAGGTATCTAGAGTATGTATGTATATGTTTATTTATATAGTATTGGGGACTCATCGCTGTACAAAATATAGAATACATAAAGCCGTACATAAATATATAACTATATACTGTAAATAAGTATGTGCATCAAAAGGTAAACAAGTTCTTTTACCCTGAAACATGAGCAAAGAGTTCCCTGTCCCATAGAGCTTACAATCTACACAACTGAACTATCTATACATATTAACACTGCAGGAGGAATCCATTAATCCATTCCTATGAACTGTAATTAACCTGCTTTTTAACCAGACGGTTCCCGTTAATTCTAATTGATTCTATACCAAAGTCTATGCCCTCATGGGTCTTTTTAATGTTCTCCAATGATTTGATTGGTCTAGCCATTAAAGGCATCATACTAATTATAGGGAATATATTATTATTATTATTATTATTATTATTATTATTAAGGATAATACATTCAAATCAGACACTGCCCTGAAGGGCTTACAATCTAAGCACATTTATTTGACACATACAACCTATCAGTATGTCTTAATGATTGTGGGGGAAAGTGGAGTGCCTGGAGGAAACCCACGCAAGCACGGGGAGACCATACAAACTCCTTGCAGATGTGTTCAACAGTGGAATCGAACTCAGGACTTCAGCACTACAAAGCATCAGTGCTAACCACTGAGCCACTGAGCCACTGTGCTGCCCCATAGAATATATACAAATACAGAAAAAATATTAACTGATTATTTTTACTTTGCTGTCCCTCACCATACTCTTTTGTGTAAGGCGATGTCTTTCTCCCGTTCGCTTGGATCGGGCGAAAGGGCGTTCAGATATGGTGGTAAATCATGGCTGATCGTGGGGCCTCCTATGGATCAAACGATCAGTCGCAGTGAACAGTCAGCTGCTGTGATTTTCCCTGAGTCGACAGTGATTTACCCTCGGACAACCGTTCGCTTGTGGTGAAAATTTCGCCCGTGCGTACCCAGTAAACTTGTGAGAAAGAAAAAGAGTTTTCGCCCAAAAAACAAGCAGCACATTAATTGCACCGTAAGTGTTTTACCTCACCTGAGGAAGAAGGCACCTTACCCCCCGAAACGTTGTGTTTTTTAATGTTGGTCACTTAATAAAGTATTGATTTTGGAGTGCGACCCTCAACTTTTTCTTCTCTAAGATAAGTCTATTACCTCACATTAATTAACAAGCATTCGGCTGTATAATCCCATGTGGTAGTAAACTACCAGAATGGTATTCTATGGAGATCATAAATCTACGATTGTGTTATTGTATGATTACATTCGTTATCTGTAATTTACGATCATTATTTTTAATTTACGATAACCATTGTAAATTAACAAACGATAAAATGAACAGAAATTAACGATCATCAAACGGATCGTTAAAGGCGCAGTATCACTAAAAAGCCATTATGCTCCTTTATGAATATGGTCCAATGTATCATAGTGTTTCAGGCCGCATCTACATTCTGACACCGTTTTCTATTGGTAGCTATGGAACTGGCTACCTAAAAATATTGATTGGCTCATAAAGGCTCTGAACGTCAAAAATAATTAGTATGCCCAGGGCATTAAACACTTCCCAACCTGCATAACACAGGAATTCAATTAATTAGTGTAAAATGGTTTGAATGGTGTAGTAAATAAATAAAAACACAAGCTATGTGGCTGGTTAAATTGTCACAAAAAAATCTGTCACAAATTCAATATTAAATTGGCTTAATATCGAGTTAGTACAAGTCACACTAACTAACACTAATTAAATAAAATGAGTGTAGTTAGGGATTTGTGTGCAGCGCCTCTGGGCTGAAAGTATTAGACCCCATAGTCACAAAACATTAAATATGCAATAATTAATATTCCAAAATACTCATTTAATACTAATGAATACGGAGACAAGATTTTAATTACAGACTATATGGATCAATAGCAGTCGCCCAAGTGAAGACCAGTTGAAGATATGAATCCAATTGAACTGCAAGAAGCCAAGCAACCACCAGGTACAGTACATAAAGTATTGGTCTGTGTTTTTTATTATTATTCTGTACAACCAGTGTAAACATCACAGAACTGTAAAACACATATTATGCTGGAGCCATCAGTGTCCCAGGGCTATGTAAACAACAACAAAAAAAGAAAATTGGAATGAACTTTCTAGTTTCCAGATCTTAGTAAAAACATCTAATTTACTGTATTATTATAAATATTAAAAAATGCAGCGTAATATACATAAGAACATAAGGACAATGTGTATAGTTAGACCTTAAAGGGCATGACCACCCCCAAAACTATAATTTCGCCCACTACTGGCCCCACTGTGTAGTGCATAAAAATCCTTACCTTACATCCCTGCTCCAAATAGTTATCCTGTAATATCCCTCCAAATTCCAGAAAACTGACTAACAGGAGCCTGGCCACCAGGGAAATTGTTTCTGCCTCCGAGATGTCCTCTCAGAAGTTTTTGGCTTGCTCAGAGCAGTATGCACAATGCATATATCAGTAGAACAGGAGGTATCCATTTGTTATTTCTGACAATCTGTAAATGATCTGCATTTAAGCAGGAGATTTTATGTCAAAGTTTTCACTAGAGATTTACACTTGGTAGTTCTCAAACTGAAAATGAATATGGCTACAAATGATGTACCTAACACAGAGTGTTTACAGTACTGTCTCAAAATCATTGCGACTTTATAACAGTGTATCTCTATGGTCCTGAAATGGGGGTCACCATCTTTGTATATTAATTATCCTCTCTCTGTAGTCAGTGGCTACTGCATATATAAAGTCTGGAACACACATCTGACCCAGCCCAATATTTCTGTTGGGCAGAAACCATCATTGGTGATGTGAAACGATAAATGAACAAAGCCCTAATCTATCTGATGTATTCAATTAGATCAACTGGACTTGAAGTTTAGTTCTTGAAGACGTTTCGCTAGTCATCTGACTGGCTTTCTCAATTCAGAATGACTTGTACAAGAATCTGTGGCAATTATGTACAAGTCATTCTGAATTGAGAAAGCCAGTCGGATGACTAGCGAAACGACTTCAAGAACTAAACTTCAAGTCTAGTTGATCTAATTGAATACATCAGATATACCATGACCTGGATGAATGAGAACCTCCACAAGCAAAGCCCTAATCTAGCTAAAACACTGGAATATATTAAACAGGGCACATTATAAAAAAAATTTTACCACTCATGTCAAAAGTGTAGAACCATTGGGTCTTTGATTGCTTCTTTCCGTACAAAGCTAGATTATACTAAGGCTTTTGATACTGTGCCACGTAGACAACCTATGTGCCTGTAATAGACGGCGTTAAAAGTGTCGGGATAGAAAAGCGACAGGTAGTGATGCTCCAAGAGCCACTATTGGCATGTAACATCGCAGGGCTGTTTGCACCGGGTTGCCAATAGCGGCTCTTGGTGCATCGCCCTGATAGAGTTTTAGCAACATATTTATGATCATAAAAATAAAAAGTCTTTTAATCACATTATTTGTTTCTTGTGAAGTCTCATATATCTTTGCATCCGACTGCTGCATTCTGTTATTATGAACACCCCACTTAATTTCAGCAATTGAAAGATGCAATTGTGTGATAGCACATGCCTTCTGGCCAGAAAAGTTGATATCCACAGGACTTTGTGTAGCTTAATGAATACTTTCACCAAGCACAGAGAACTATGAGAACTATGATACAGTTACAAATTGTTATTACATTACTATATAGCGCTGTTTGTAGTGATTATGGATTTAATAATTTTAAATTAACTTATGAACCATTTTATTGATATGCACTATCCTAAACCTAGTGGTTTAGGTCCTCATGCTGGGTCCATTTAATGTTAAAAAGACGAGAGGAGTGAGGAAGTTAGGTATAATTGCTTTATAAATCTGTTTGTACCTCCTCTGTGTGATCTTCCTCACTGTCCAAACTGCTAGGGCTCACAAAAAGTACTGGGCAACATAACAGGGAGATGTAATAAAGCTTCTTCTGCCAGCCGCTATCACTCTGGGTAAATGTCCTGATCGCGAGCGTCAGATGAGCAGGTGTCTTTTGCGTAACCCGCATGCCATATTTATGTATTGGGTCTGTCATGTTGAAGTGTGAAGATATTTAATAGACAGAAGCCCACCAACTCACAATGCCTTATCTTAATTACTGCTGGTGCTGTTACTGGATTTGGCAACCACTGCAGACATGTCACAATAAGGAATCCTACAAATTTTTAGTAACACAGTGTGACACACCATATCTGCAATTCATTTTTTGTACATCAAGTTAATAGAATGGTAAAAATAAAAAAGCACAAACATTTCATTTATAACTAGAAAGGGAAAGTTTAAGAATAATCTTTGAATTTGGCTTGAAGGGCGGCATTTTGGAAGGGAATATGTGTGTTTGCTGCAGATTTTAAAACTCAATAATGGGAATGATGAGTTTGTAGTGAACGCTTGTTTGGGACAAAAAAAACTTTTGTGTGTACCCAGCCCAAAGTGGTGCTAATTTTGATCCAATCAATCAGAAAGCTAACATCTGATTGGTTAGGGCAAAATTAGCACCATTTTCAATGATAAGAAATTTTATTGAATCTCTCTATATCTTTTTGATGATTGGTCAAAATTAGTTATTTTGACTTTAGTTACCCTTTATGTATGGCTGCCACAGTAATGGTTAAGTATATCAGTAGGTGTGTGTACCTGTGTCAGGTTGGGGGTTAAAAAAACAAACTTTTTTGATGATTGGTCAAATTTTTTTTTTAATACTATTAACATTATAGGGAGAAAATTAGTTTTTTTGAATTTAGTTACCCTTTAGGTATGGCTGCAACAGTAATGGAGGGGTAGGTCAGTAGGTGTATGTAACTGTGCCACATGGGGGTTAAAAAAACAAACCTTTTTTATTATTAATCAAAATTAATTTTATGGACTTTAGTTACCCTTTAAGTATGGCTGCCACAGTAATGGATAAGTAAATCAGTAGGGTTGTGTGTACCTGGGTCTGGTTGAGGGGGTATGTCTTTTTGTGTTTACAAACATAAAACTATATTTATTGAGGATAAATCTAAATTGTTTTTTTGACTTTAGTTACCATTTAAGTATGGCTGCCACTGTAATGGATATGTAGTGAACGCTTGTTTGGGACAAAAAAACCTTTTGTGTGTACCCAGCCCAAAGTGGAGCTAATTTTGATCCAATCAATCAGAAAGCTAACATCTAATTGGTAAGGGCAAAATTAGCACCATTTTCAATGATCAGAACTTTTATTGAATATCTCTGTATCTTTTTGATGATTGGTCAAAAATGTTTTTGGGGATTTTTTTTACCCTTTAAGTATGGCTGCCACAGTAATGGATAAGTAGATCAGTAGGTGTGTGTACCTGGATCTGGTTGAGGGGGTATGTCTTTTTTGTGTTTACAACCATAAAACTATCTTTTATTGAGGATAAATCTAAATTTGTTTTTTTGACTTTAGTTACCCTTTTAATATTGCTTCCATGGTTATGGAAAGATAGGTCAGTAGGTGGGTGTACCTGGGACTGTGTGGGGGGTTGGGGGTATCACCATTTGTATTTATGACCATAAAAAAAACTGTTTTGAAATATCCACATTTGAGGATTGTTACCATTATAGTCTATGGGAAAAAATGTCCGGAAATTCGCCGATAACGCCGTAACGCTTCCGCGGATTCCTTCTGTACCGAATTTCATGTCTCTAGCTCAAAAACTGTGGGAGGAGATACGGTCCAAAAAAGTGGAAGAATAAAACGGAAGAAGAAAAAGAAGAAGAAGAAATAGAAAGAACAGTAATTTGGCTTTTTCAAGCCAAATTAATTAAAGGGGGCATTTCTAGTCTTTTTAGCACCTGAGGCAAATGCTTAAAGGCTCTCCATATAACCCCCATGATGCGTGTGCTGCTGTAGAAGTTGCCATGGCTTGTGAAAATGGCCATAGAGGGCTGACGAACACTGGCTTCTGAACTGGAGGGCTGATATAACACTAGCTGGTGAAATGGAGGTCTGAATAAAGGTGGCCATACACACAAACGATAATGGGCAAATCCCATCGGGGAACAATGTGATTTACCCATTCCCTAAAAAATTTATTGTGTATGGCCACACGGCTGACTCATCCCTATACCGCATATGGGGATTGATCAGGTCCATGTGTGAGGTCCCACAGCACGTGTGTTGACAGATACCAATGTGATCTGTTGGAACACATGCTGTGGAGATCGCATGTTGTATGGCAACCTTAACACTAGCTAGTGAACTGGAGGGATAACATAACACTGTCTGGTGAACTAAAGAGCTGGCTAACACTGGCTGGGAAACTGGAGGGCTGACAAACACTGTCTAGTGAATACTAATTGGTGGTAGCACAAAGTTTTGTCACATAGGATGCAATCTACAGATGTGCGCAGAATCACAGAGGACTCTTTGACTAAAGGATATTAGGTGGCCTCTGGGGATGACTAGGTTATTTAAACCTGCTGATCTGAGGTTGCGGGATGAGCAATGTAGCAACATTTCTTCATGTATTCAGGGACTAAATTATGCAGCAATTTATATGTAAGCAGGCCAATTTTGAACTGGATCCTTGACTTTATGAGTAGCCAGTGAAGTGTTATGTGGAAGTGGCATGGCTGGTTTGTTAGCAGTCTGGCAGTGGCATTCTGCACTAGCTGTAGGCAGCGAAGGTCCCTTTTTGGGAGGCCTCTTTACTAATGATGGTTGCTGGTTGAGCTGTATTGTTGCCAGGTGCTGGCCTCCAATTTTTAGTTTTGTCAGCATTTATGGCGAAATTTATAAAACTTTGTTAATTTTACAAATTTGTTAGTTAAACAATAATGTTATTTTATACTTGTCATTTAATTTTTTAGTAATTAAGGGTTTTAACTCTACCTAACAGTTGATCAACTCCTTATTTAACACTTTGTCAGGATAGAACCTGTAAAGTCTCTTTGGGGAGAAGCAACCATAACTGCTTTACTGAGGACAGGTGGGACAGAAAGCTGACCTAGAAATAGTCCAGAATAAAAAGTCTTGGAAGCAAGGCACGGCAATACAGACAGGTCCAAAATACAGCTGCAGGAAAGCAAAGGGAATGGACCAGGAGGGAATCAGGAGGTAGCAGAATATAAGCAAGGCTAGGAACAAAAGCAGAGCTATCAGCAAGTTAAGCACCAAGCCCTGGGATCTTGCAGAGATAGTGGCACTTCGAGTGGACCTGCCTGGCTGGGAACTTCCCCCATAGTCGGGGGACCGTGGACTGAGCTTGACACACATGTTATTTAATATTTTAGTAATTTAGGTTGAATAAAGATCTAGGGGCATATTTATAAACGAGAATTATCTGTTCGCTGACGCTTTTCCCGCCATCTCCCCCAAAATCGCTATTACCGCAAATTTATAAATGGCCGGAAAGTGGACGCAAAAAGTTAACGCCTCTTCTATTTATAAAGCGGCGGTAACTGAAGTGCCGCACTAATCTCGGGCATTTCACTTCGCCAACTTGAGGGTGGTGAAAACGGCCGAGATTACAGGGGGCTGGGAGGGGATGCGGGGAAAGGATCGCTGCAGGTGGTTGCATTCCTCAGAGGGGCGCGGCAGGGTGGTACGCCCACCCCGCCCTCGCCCCCCGCGGCGGATGCAACCACCTGCCGTGACCCCTTACCAGTAGCCCCTCCCAGCCCCCACCCCGTACTCTCACGGGGAGGGCCTGCTGGGGGGGTGGAGGGACCCTCCAGCGGGGGCACTGAAAAGTGCCTTTTGGGGCTTAAGGGGTCCTGCAGCTCGAGCTGGGACCCCCCTCCCTGGCCCTATCAGGGCCCTTGCAGCCTTGAGAAGGGCTTTTGGGGCTTAAGGGGTCCCACAGCTCGAACTGGGACCCCCAGTGAGTGGCTCTTAAAAGAGCCCTTTGGCGGCATCTTCTTTCTTCCATCCGGCAACACCAGCTCCGCTGAGGCCGCCGCCCCTCAAGAGGTACCCTGTGGCCGCCCCAGCAGCCTTTAAAGGGCATTTCCACCCGAAAAACAACATTAGAAAGTGAAGAGCACATTAAATATGCCTGGTACCTGTTGTGGTTTTCGCATTGTGCCCCTGTATCTCTCCGTTATGTCCGTACGATCAGCTTGGGCCACTTATATGTAAACGCTGCCTGCCTAATAGCAGGCACTCCGAGCGCGCCTTCCCGCGCATGCGCAAAATGTCAAAATCCAGCGTCGGAGTTCTTGACCCTGCTCCGGCTGAAGTAGCCAATGGGAACATGCGCGTCCCGTTCCCATGGCTACAGAGACAGCCGCGAGAGCAGGGAGAGGACACAATCTTGATATGTAGTGCATTTCCTCCTCTGCCTATACAATAAAGTTTATTACCCACACAATTACTTGTTGTTGGAGTCCTTACTGGGTTGTTGGCAAAGCTTTCTATACAATTTATTCTGTTGTACAGGTCAGTAAAACTAAATATTTGATATAATATGTTTCCTGTCAAGTCTGCATGTTCTGTGTGCCTGGATGCTTTATTATAGTCTGAAATTTTTGTTTGCCACTTTTTTTATAGTTTATATGCAATGAACTTTGTGGGGATCTTTGTATGAGGAATTGTGTTTATTTAATTTATTTTATTAAATTATCTACTACATGTAACATATTTATAAATAAATATATTATATATGTACATGTTACATACATATAACATTTAATATTTATATAAAGTTTAAATACAGATTTAATATATATATTAAAAATAAATTACATAAAAATTAATTAATATAAACATTGATTATTGTTTATAATTATATATAGTGTATTTAATATAATGCATAAATATATATAATATTTGTATGTTTCATATATTATATATAATATATATTACATCTAATATTTTATATTAAATTAAAATTATATATATATTATATTACATATATTATGTAATATATACGTTTTTTAAATATATAAACATATGTATTTAAAATCATATATTTTTATTATTGAATATTGTTTCTATATATTTTTAGTTATTTTATTATACATAAATATAAATAATAATATTTATAATATTTTTCATAAAAATATATGTATATATATTACATCTAAGAATATTTTATTAAATAAAAATTTATAATATTATTATATTAAATATATATTTTGTATATTAAAATTAATTAGTTAAATATTTATTGATTTTTATTAAAATAAGTTATATTTCATATATTACATAGCTATATAGCTATAAATATACTATATTACTACATATATGCTATATAATATTATTATCCATATTAATAGCTAAGATAATATTTGTATAATTTTTTTTGCGCAGAGAGGCAATTGTCTATATAATTAATTTTAATTGATGCCATATTACATATTATCATATTACTGGAGATTGAAATAAAACACTTGATATTTAATTATCGGTAATCTTTAAAGTTGAAATAGATGGACGTATGTACTTATTATTTATAGTATATAAAGATTGGATGGCCATATGTCTTTATACAACCTCCAATACACAGTTACTATGTAATTGTTATACTGGCATTATGGGTAGGGTGTAAAGGTTGGTTGGACTATATAGACCTATGTCTTTATACCACCTACAATACTATGATACTATATAACTGTTATACCAACATTATGGGTAGGGTATAAAGGTTAGTTGGACTATAGACCTATTCTTTATACCACCTACAATACTATGATACTATATAATGTTATAACCAACATTATGGGTAGGGTATAAGGTTAGTTGGACTATATAACCAATGTCTTTATACCACCTCCAATACTATGATACTGTGTACTGTTATACCGACATTGAGGTAGGGTATCAAGGTTGGACTAGATGGACCTATGTCTTTTTACAACCTCCACTAATATGTTACTATCTAACTGTTATACAGACATTATGGGTAGGGTATAAAGGTTAGTTGGACTATATAGACCTATGTCTTTATACCAACCTACAATACTATGATACTATAGACTGTTAGACCAACATTATGGGTAGGGTATAAAGGTTAGTTGGAACTATATAGACCTATGTCTTTATACCACCTACAATACTATGATACTATATAACTGTTATACCAACATTATGGGTAGGGTATAAAGGTTAGTTGGACTATATAGACCAATGTCTTTATACCACCTCCAATACTATGATACTGTGTAACTGTTATACCGACATTGAGGTAGGGTATCAATGGTGGACTAGATGGACCTATGTCTTTTTACAACCTCCACTAATATGTTACTATCTAACTGTTATACAGACATTATGGGTAGGGTATAAAGGTTAGTGGGACTATATAGACCTATGTCTTTATACCACCTACAATACTATGATACTATATAACTGTTATACCAACATTATGGGTAGGGTATGGTTAGTTTGGACTATATAGACCTAGGTCTTTATACCACCTACATACTATGATACTATATAACTGTTATACCAACATTATGGGTAGGGTATAAAGGTTAGTTGGACTATATAGACCAATGTCTTTATACCACCTCCAATACTATGATACTGTGTAACTGTTATACAGACATTATGGGTAGGGTATAAGGGTTGGACTAGATGGACTTATACTACCACCAATAAAAAGGAATTGTTCACACAAAAAAGTATTGATTGATGACTTACAGTCAAAGAACCTATTCCTTTTTTCAATCACTTCACCAGGATCCATGACCTAAGGTGAGTATATTTAGCTCATGAATGATCAACCACAACTCCATTGACAACTGACAACTGCTTCCAGTTGTATTTTCACTATAACACGTAAACGCAATTTGCGCAGGTTAGTAAACTAAACCTGTAAACAGTAAGCAAATGTATTTTTTCAATGTTCTTGAATGTACATAATAAATTAACTTGTTATTTTTGCATAATTTACAGATACATATAATTAAAAAAAATATGCCTTGCATGTATTGTGCATGGATGCCCACATGGTACGGGAAAAAAAAATCAAGATCCAATGTAACCATGCATACGTTCCCCCCGAATATTGAAATGATTAAAATTGGCTTTTACAAACTGGTCAAGAATTTGGGGACATAGATGAAATGGCAAAAAAAATTCTGGATGGAAAAAAAACAGACAGATTTAGGTTGTGTTCTAGTCATTTCCCTCAAGATTGCTACATGAAAAAGGTGTAGAACAGTTCTTAAACTACCATCTGCCGTGCCAACAATTTTCCATCAACATCTCATCTTTTGTGCAACCTTTGCACACAATTACCTCTTCGTCCACCTGCTCCACCCAAACCAATAATCAGAGTCAACAAGACAATATTTACAGAACACCAAGACCGATATCATCCGATTCTCCATCTACATCGAGTTTAGTTGTACGCATAGTTGCAAGACTACATAACGTACAAACACAACTGAAATAAAACTCAAAGATATATTGCAATACAGACCATTGGGTAAACCAACAACATCGGGTATGCAAACAGATAAAAAATATTGGTTGACATGGCAACGCAAACAGAAGATCCCTCTTCGTCTGGAGTACACATCACGATATTGGCTTAAGTAATTACCCAATTACTTCAACACCCTCTGTTATAAAAAGCAAAACCGAAACGTGAAAGAAAACCAAAAGGAGAAGGATTAGCGAACATTTCAAGAACATGTTATGATGTCACCAATACCAACTAAGTCTTCTCAAACAGTTACCATCCCTGATACATCCATTAGTGAATCATCTTTACATGTGGATGATCCTCATGATGCAACTTTGATCCTGCAAATGTTTCAAGTGCTAACGAGTCATCGTGTTTATAACCGAAAAATCTGGTATAGGAAGTGGAGTTTTGAACAAGACTATGTTGATGAAAAAAAATTCATTGTTTAGAAAGTTGTTTGGACTATCTGATAAGTCTAGTGCGTGTAAAACGAATGTCCTGGAATTTGTAATGCAAGAATTATAGACTGTCGAAAAATAATCCAAGGAAGCCTTTTGATCTTGTGATGATGTGAAGATGGGCACACAGCATGTCGATGGCATAGTCAGCCAATGGAAAAGGGTATATCAGTTGGAAATGTTCAGATGTCAGCAAGCTTCTTTTAGCGGTTCTAGCTTCAAAAAGGTAGCAGAAATGTACGATATATTTAAAATCATCAGGCAATTTCAAATCAAGTTTCTACAATACACAAAAACGATTTCTGTTTCCGCAGTCCATGAAGAGTGGAAATTGGACGCAGAACATTGCAAAATGAACTTCATAATCAACACTACTGCTGGCCGGTGATGGACAGTTTGTAGTCGGTCACTGTGCTAAATACTGCACATACACTCTAATGGCTTACTTCCAAAAAATAGTTGCATTTCAAAATCGATCAGCTTGGACCAGGAAAGACATCAGTTGGAAGGACGAAAAGCACATTTGAGCAATGCTTACAGGAAATACTTGCTAAAAACCATGGATGTTGGAGTTATAGCAACAGATCGTCATGTTAGCATTAGAAAAGTGATGGCAGAAAAATCCCAGACATTAACCATCAGTTTGACATATGGCACTTAAGTAAGAGCATAAGGACTAAATTATTGCGGCTAGTAGAAAAGCCAATTGTTCTGTTAGCAAGGTGGATCACACCCATAATAACCATTTATGGTTTTTGCACTAAATCATGCCAGGCAATGCAGAATTGCTGATTGCTAAATGGGAATCCTTGTTAGATCATGTCTCCAATAACCACAACTTCCCAGAGAACAAACTTTGTAAAAAGTGATCACAGAACTATCTAAAAAAAAGAGAGAAGAGACACCGTGGATTCCTCAGGGAGATAAGGCACATGTCCTTATCAAGGAATTGTGTGTTTCACCAAAGTTGCTCAAGGACATCCGCAAGATAGAAAATTCGTCATACTGGTGAACTTGAGGTGTACCACAGCAAAATGCTGAATTCGTCCAAAGCATATCATATGATGGATGCAATGATTTCTAGAACCATTCTTGCAGCAATCTCTCACATCGAAATGTAAACCGAGAGCAAGCAGTCATTAAACTCCATCCGAAGCTCTCTTGAGCTTGGAGAAAAAGATTTGAAATTGTTTATCCCAAATATAAAAAGATTGGATAGCAAAACCAATTTACGAGGATGTGAAAGATGGAGCATGTTATGGACATCATGCGAAAAGCAATGAAGATACTTGAAGGCACTTTGCAAAGTGATTGGAGATTCTTTTTTTCAATTGTGCCCAAGAACATTGCATTGGTCGAAAGACCTGAGCGACATCTTGTAATTGAAAAGCACAGGTCACGATTTGGAGACAATGAAAACACTTGAAAATGTCATGCAGATCTAAAGGACAGTTTCTAAAAAAATAACTGCAATTTTGCACTTATTTCATAAACTATTGTTATTGTTTGTAATACAGTTGAATAATATTTAAATGTTTATAAATATTTATTCTGTAGATTTTTTATTTTTTGGCATGTCTATCACCCAAAACATCATTGATTTAAATAAAAATGGTAGGCCCTGCTTACTTTACAGGGTACTGCACTGAAAAAGTAAAGTTTGTAAATTTATTTTAAGGAAGAACAGGAGTTAAAGGAGCTGTGTCTTACCTCCGTTTCTTCATTAAAGTAACGAGCTTGAGAGAAGGTTAGGTACATACCCGATCTATCACTCCCTTGACGGGTAGTCTAACAAGTCTTGATGGAGTCTGTCTTCAAACGCGATGCTCAAGCATGAAAAGACCTGTCAGACTACGTGGCGGGTGAGCCTCATTGTGTAAGTAGCTACGTTCTTTTGTGGCTCATGTAGATTTTTTTGAAGAACAGGAGGAAAGACACAGCTCCTTTACCTCCCGTTCTTCATAACAAAAATAAATGGAAAAATTTTGCTTTTTCAATGGAGATACTATTTAACATTACCTACATAGTTTGGAGATTAGTGCAGAGTGGAGGATATATATCTATTTTCTTTATCTTAACTAGAATATCAATAGATATAATGGGAGTCTTTTTTTTAAATAGTTTATCATGCTTGATTGTTGACAAAAATAGGAGAATATTTCACATATAATAGTTTAGAAACATTTTGCACATTTAACAGTTTTTAAAGAAATAAAAAAAAATTTTTTTACAATAAAAATGTTTTTTATTATTATTATTAACAAATTAGGTTAAATATATATATATATATATGTATATAATATATAAAACAACAAAAAACAACAAAAGTAAAAATATGCATACAATATGATTAGCTTAGTCCATTCCATATCTCAGAGAATAATCAAGAGCATCTTTAAATCCTACATAGTGGCCTTGAGGATCAGGAAATGCATTCCTAATAATGTGAACCATACATGATGGTATTGGTTTTCTGTTTTTTGCACCTAGGTAACCATAGTTACAGCCGTAAAGGTACGGTATGATGCCTTTCGTTTTCCCCTGTAAAAAACATAACAGAAATAGAATATCAGTCATCAGCTTCAATTACTAACTTTAACGAATATGCTATTGCAAGTAACTTGGAGTTATTCTATCTTGGACTCTGAGTTATATACAATAGGGATAGATTATTGATAAATCAGTAGAACAAAACTGGATGAACGTTAATGGCCAATATTTCATGTTTATGTTACTATTCTTATTTTTTTGGACATTATTACTACAATGCCCTGACAATAAAACAAAATTTCTTCTCCTAACATCATCAAACAACATGAAATATTATTTTAAGACTGGTACATTGAATGGATTTAAAATTTAGGTAAGTTTAGGGTGAAATTAGGTGATAAGATCAATACGGATGGGTCAATTTAAATTGTTGGTACACACTACAAGATTATTATGCTCATCTAAACCATTACCACACGTGACAGTTAAGTGGCCATACATACAGACGATAACGGTTTCATCCCATCGTAACCTCTGGATTGATATATTATCGTTCATGTGTAGGAATGTTCCCGATCGATGGAGTGCTGATGGTTGACCGTAGTTGGCAATTCGATCGATCAAAAATGATGGAAAAATTTGGTCAGTTGTTCTCGGCCCCCTTTACTTTAAGTAGAGGGAGCAGATACTATTGTGCGGTGTTTATCCGCACGGCCGAAATATCTCCATAATGTGTATGGGGAACGGTAGGGTACATGTTTGCTGTTCCCACAGCATGTGTGATGACAAATACCAATGTGATTAGATACCAATGTGATCTGTCGTCATACATGTGTATGGACATCTTTAGGCCTTGAGGATTCACTGACTTCACTGTCAGATATGGCAATATTATCCAAGATTGACAATTAACTGAAAACAATTGTGTGGTCCTCTGAAGACCAAAGACAGATAAATAACTTAATTTCAACATATCTGAAATCAAATTTTATAAAAAAAATAAAAATTGTAAAGGTGAACATTACCTACCTCATAAAAACCGCTTCCCAGGGCTTCTAGACAACGAGGGGTTTAGTATTCTATATGCTATTTCCCCTCTTCTCTGTTTGTGCATTCATGAACTATGTCTTCATTGTCCGTAATACAGTTTCCATCAGCGGGTATTTCTGCCTTAGTTTGGTGCAATTTCTTTACAAACATAACTTTCAACTTCAGTTGGCATAGGATGACATTTTCCACATTCACACCAATTAGTGTGACCAGACCTTAATTGGGTTCTCTGTCTTCTTCATTATCACTGGTTGAGTCTTCCTCAACTGCTCCTCATTATCATCTTCAGAGCTGCTGTCTTCATCCCCATGTTTCTCTTCTATCCGAGGATCATTGTCGAAAGAATATCGTGGGGGTGCTGCCTCTGGACGGTTTCTAAGTTTTTAAGTGCATCTTCCAACTATCGAAAAATCATATTGGTTTTAGAAATATGCTACACATTATACTTAATGGCTGCTTATAGAAAATAATTTAAAAAAATATTTATACTGACCCTTCTTTTCTAATGGCAGCATTCGCTTCATTATATATAAATTGTGGATTTGAAGATTCCTTTTGAGACTTTTGTGATGTAGAATACTAATTCAATCAAAAAATGTTATATATACAAAGTGTCACAAAAGTACGTAGTCATCAAGCAGTCTTTGATATGATCATCTTCAATACAGATGATTACACATGATATAACAATACTGGTTATATATAGTGTATAATAGGCAATTAAACTGTATTTAAGATAATTATATTTTATGATAAATTTAAATAAAATTATTATTATATAATATTGCATATATATATATATATACACACACACTATTATTATACAATTATATAATAATATATAAATTTATAGACTAAATTTATATATTTTATATAAAAATACATATGTTGTGTGTGTTGTGTGTGTTATATATATATATATATATATAATAATATATATATAATATAGATAAATAGATAGATTAGATAGTAGCGGGGAGCGGGGGGGCACGGCCGCTATTTATACTCCGATGCTCATGTGCTCGCCAAATTATGTTCCAGTCATTTGGAAAAGATGAAGCAATACTTGGTCTTTGTGCAAAAGGTATGATATTTATTATATCCCAAAAAACTCCATAATCAACGCGTTTCGGACAACATGGAGTGCTTCCATCTTTTACAAACGACTGTACAAACGACTGTACATATATATAATATATATATATATATATATATATATATTATATCTTAATATATATATATTAATTTAATAATATAGATTAGGGGAAAAAAAAAATTATATATACACACACACGCTTGCAAAGACACACAGAAAATGGGCAAAATTCACACTCATATACCTACAGTTTAAATATATTATATATATATTATAGGTAACATAGGTGAAAGAGCAAACCAGGTTTTGCAAATAAACGTATTTATGCAAACAAATGTGGACGCGTTAAGTCTGGCTTGGACCGTTCTCAATATGCTGGACCGTAACGTTTCGACTTGTATGTGGCTGTGAAAATCTGAGCGGCCGCTCCTACAACATTCACTATAGTAGATATATATATATAAGAGAGATATAGTATTTTTTTTTCAGACCAGACATAATACAGACTAAGATTAAATGTTTTATATAGTATATATATATATATATATATATATATGCATAAAAATTATAGATTAATCTTATTTGTTTATATATATATATAATATTATCTATATAATATTTTATTATATATATATATATATATATATATATATATATATATATACATATATATAAATAAAATAAATTATATAATAACATTTACGGCTAATTTATATTTATTTACACACACAAACTTATTCATAAAAATTCAAAACAAAATACTAAAAATAAATTCACACATACATACTAGAATATTACAGTTAAAAAAAAACCAAACCTCATGCATTCAAAAGCACACAGAGGCAAACGCACGCACGCACGCACGCACGCCCCACGACACACACACACACAAGCAGTCATATAAACAGTATGGGTAAGACAGTATGGGGAAACATTTATGTTTTATTTGTAAATAGAAATCACTTTCCCTGCTTCCCTTCCCCCAGCCACAGAAAGACACCTGTTTACCTCTCTCCTTTGTCTCTGCCAGCACTGTTTGTTTTATCTATAGATCTGACAATGCAGAGAGGATTGTTTACATAACACAGACACGTGTCAAGTGGGCGGGGCAAAAACGCAATGGTAAAGCCTCATTTAGTAGCCGCTCACTTCCAATCCAGCACAGCTAAGGCACACCCCAAAAACGAATGGAACTTCTAGAGACTGCTGCAAGTAGGGAATGGATTTTTTTAAAAGAAAGGCGGAAAGGCCTGGGATGGTACTTACCTTATTAAAAAAAAAATTTTTTGATTTTGGTGAATAGACATACCCTTAACGAGGCCGATGTTGCCGATGTCTTGATCCGTTGCGACGTCTTGGGGCTGTCGACACCAACCCCACTGAGGTCACCGATGCCAGGCAGGCTCACTGTGGCCGCCAGGCCGTGTATCTGAACAAGTTTGTCAAGTGGAAGCATATACATTGTGAAAAGCAGGGGAATAGGATTGAGCCCTGGGGCACTCCATACTTTAGTGGTACAGAGGTGGACAGAAAGTGTCCCATGGATACTCTCTGTGACCAACAAACAGAGGACCATAAACCACTGGAGGACTGAACATTATATATCACAGTATTCTTGTAGTCTGCTTATCAGGGTGTCATGGTCAATGGTGTCAAAAGATGCAGTGAGGTCCATTAGGATCAGTATGGAACCTTTTCTTTCTCTTGTCATGAGCAGGTTGTAGCAGACCTGGATGAGGGTTGTTTCAGTGCTGTGATGTCTCCTGAAGCCAGACTGGAAAGGGTCATGGATGTTGTTTGCTCAGAGCCTGGTATCCATTTGAAGGAAAACAGCCTTTTCTGTGATTTTTCCAGGAATGGGAGGTTACAGACTGCTCTGTAGCTGGTTAATGTGTCAGGATCCAGGGATGGTTTCTTGAGGAGGGGCCTGATGATTGCTTCTTTCACCAAGCTAGGAAATAATCTTAAATGTAAGGAGCAGTTGACTATTTTACGGAACGCTGGTATAAATAGGTCAAGGCATTTCATGAACTGTGTTGTAGCAGGATGTAGGTTGTAGGTGATCAGGCGAAGGTTCATGAGAATGCTAGAGATGTCTGATTCATCATTTAAGTTTTACTTGGACCAGGCTGCTTAGTTTTCCTGAGAGCAGCCAGAGAATGCAGGAGTTGTAGTTTTCAAACACCTGGAGGGCTGCAGGTTGGACCACTCGCTCATGATCAATAATTCAAATAATGAGCTCACTCCCTCACCTGGATACTGATTTTACCCAACCTTCCAGAAATGGCAAACTTTGGCCATAGGTGTGGACACAATATTCAGACTGTGGAAACCTGCTCTGGTTGGCTTATTAACATCACTTCTTGTAGTACAACTGGGAGGTTCAAAAAAGAGTTAGCAAGAATGATTCCAAGGAGTCTCTTGGAATATTAATGTACATTTCTTTAATGTTTATTACACAGGCTATATAGGCTCTTTGGTATACTGGCCTATATAATGCATCCTTGATTGTGGATAAAAATCTTAGAACAGCAAGCGAGCATGCATATGTATAATATCTGTCTTAAATAAGGATTAGTGTGCTGAGTACATACTGCTGTTAATACTTAAATTCTGGGCAAAACGTTTGTCTGCAATCAACTGATCAAATCAAGTGGAAAGGACTCCTATTTCAAAGTAACTCTTTACATATGTTCATCTTAATTTCACTACTAATTGCTGTCATGTTTCTGCTACAAAATATGTCACAAAAATAACAATTGAATAAGCGTTTTAAATACAACTTTAGAACACATGGGCCAACAACCACAGAATCTTTAATACCAAAAGATTTATCACACCTGCAATTGAATTACAATAGAAAATAAAGGTGTTCAACGCCAATCGCCCTATTCTCTACAGATAGATCCGGAGAGGAAGAGGACCTGAAGATCATTTACAGGTTTATGGGGCCTTCAGTAGGAGAGGATACACGCATGTAACTGAAATCTATTGGGCAGCCATCGTAAATGCATGTTTTAAATATCTTTTTTAGCCTGATTTATCTTACTACTCTATATCAGCTTAAACCCAGTATCTTCTAAGATTGATTTTGTTCAATCCTATCTTATATAGTGCTCTGCGATATGTTTACATAAACCAAATGTCAGCCTGTCCTACAGCAAGCAAAATCTCCCGATCTCTAGAAATTATGTTCCCGGGGTTCCTTCATATTTTGCTAATTGATGGAAGGAGCAAATGATCCATCGGAAAAGTTGCATCATTAACTTAATTGAGACCAAAGCCTTATTAGAGGGGAAATGAAGTAGACAGAGCCAGCAACACAGCATGCTTTCATCTGAGATGTCAACAAACAGACATTGTAACTAAAACCAGACAGCGGCAGAACTGCTTCATTTACATCTTCAGTCTCACTGTGAAAGAATTTAGAGTGGATTTAACAAGGACAACTATGTCTGAAACGGTTAAAAAAAACAGATTGGGGCTGGATTAATGCTTACGTGTTCACGAGAATTTTACTACATACTAAAAATGTCTTTCATTAATTATTCTGATTAACATTAGTATCCTCTTTTGTTAGCTGTGATTGAAGGCATGTCCCATAGTACACATGTTAACCAAATTAGTTTGCTTTGGGTTCTCATAGAAATCTAGTAATCAGTCAGACAGCTCCGGGCAATAAGTTGTGTATCTCCCCCTTATCTTTTCCTTATGCCTACAGCGATGTGCTGACAGAACAGGAAACAGTATTTAAGTACCTGGTGTTTGTCTCCAAGAGATGTAATATAAATTGTCTCTGCCAATAATACTTTCCTTACCCCCACAAAGCCTCTAATCTCCCCTCCTAATCTGAAGAGTGAGCTGTGTGTATTTGGTTTTAATCATCCTCTGTTAAAATAGCCTAGTACAGCCTAAAGCCTGAACAACAACCGTCTACTTTAATGGGCAAATTAATCAAGCTCAGGTTTCACGGGTTCTCTCAGAATTTAAATATATAACAATTAGAATACTGTTCTAAAATATTGTGCAGACTTTGCACAAAGCTTGACCTAATATTTTACTTTAAGCTGTTTAAAAGAAATAATAATGTAAAAACGGAACAATAACATTATTAAACAGAGGCCTTGTTAACTCTATGTTCATTGTTATGTTTATATTGTTGTTTTATATTCTGTGTTTAAATTTCTGTGGTATATGTGTTCTCCATATCTACAAAGGAGAGGATTCCTGAAAACATCCGATCTTTAGCATCCTGAGTTCAGATTAGGGTTAATACTTCCTTTTAAATCTGCCCGGAGGAACATTAAACAACAACCCGAGCAAACACATACACACGCGTGACAATCAGCTGAAACAGTGTCTCATCTTATTGGGTGTCGGACCACATCCTCACACTCACAATCAGACGTGTGTGCGAGCCCTATTTTTTCTCAGGCTGACTTTTAGCCACACATCATGGATTTTATGGCACTCTTTACAAAAACAAAAAATTTTAGTTTCATACAGCTACCCTCTGTAGGTGATAAGCCACTCGGGGATCAATATAACACTGCAGAAAAGTATTTTCATCGACTTGACATTAACAACAAAACATAACATGAAACACACTTCAGCACCACGTAAAAAACACATCCAAAGACCATTCTCAAGAAGGTATACCACCCCTAGAGAGCAGTCGGCTTTTTTTTGTTTTTTTTTTTGCGGAGTCTCCTGGATTTTGGAGTGGTGTCCTGCACTCCCGAGTGACCACTCTAAACTCCTGCTACTTACCTGCTTTCTACCTCCCCCTTTTGGCTGGAATGCCTCCACCACACCCCGAAATGCCTCAGTTACTCCCCCAACTTGGCCCCTTTGATGACGTTTTCCATTTCATATACAAGCCCTTCTTCCAAACCAGCCCAGAAGCCATATTTGGCAGAGTGGGATGTCTGCTCAAGTCTTACCCACAGTTAATTAACAGCATTCTTACTGTTTAATCTCTGGGTTTCAGGGATGGCCTCACAAAAGACTATTTCAACATTCTGGGAAATGTTATAAAAAAAACATAAATAAGTATTGTGAAATTAAAATGAAAGAAATGTATCTAGCATGTTAATTCACTGCGTTATTGTTCTCAGAATTCAGCATTTCAGATCAGGCTTTGGAGCTAATGCCACAACTTGTGCAGACTAGCTCCCTCTGCTGCCAACTCAAAATGTGTGTGACAATGGTGATGAGATGGATGGGCAGCATGGTGGCTCAGTGGCTAGCATTGATGACTTGTAGTGCTGAAGGTGATTACACCCTTTGACACATCTGCAAGGAGTTTGTATGTTCTCCCAGTGCTTGCATTGGTTTTAGCCGGGCACTCCATTTTCCCCTACAATCATAAAGACATACTGATCGGTTGTGTGTGTCAAATATATGTGCTTAGATTGTTAGCTCTTAGGGGCAGGGCTTGATGTAAATGTATACATGTAATTGTAAAGTGCTATGGAATATGTTGGTGCTATGTAAATCCACAATAATAATAAAGTTGGTTTCCCAGCCACATTAACAATTTCTGAGCAGTATACCGCTAAAAGGAACGACTAAAACCAAATACAATTAATTTTAATTAATTTTGCCTGTAGTTTAATATGTTTCCTTCCTTAAAGGGCATGTCCACCCACAAAACTATATTTTAACCCACTACTGGCCCCACTCTGTAGTGTATAAAAATTCTTACCTTACATCCCTGCTCCAAATTGTTCTCCTATAATGTCCCTACAAAGTCCAGAAAACTGACCACCAGGAGTCTGGCAGAGTCCATATAGGACTCCTGTCTCTCCTCCGGGAGAATTTGCACATGCTTAGTGCATTCCTCCTTCCCCTCCCTCTCCCTCCAGTTTTGCTCTCCCTCCCCCTAGCTACAAACCCATTTTCTGTAGTGTAGGGCTCCCAACCCCAACTGCTATAGCAATTTGTCTAAAAATACTTACTTTGCCTTTTTACCCCGATGTTCTGTGTAGCCGGGAAGCCGCGTCCGTGATTGGCCTCTCAGCCAATCATTTGTAACCAATCACTATTATTTAATGAATAAATACAACTAAATTAAAATGCAGCCGATGCTCCTGTATTGTTAGAAACATTAACATGGCCCAGAAAGAAAGTTTTCCTGGATTTCTGGAAACAAACTACTGCTGTGCTTTGGGTCTAGTTGACCAACACAATGGTTTATACAATGTTAGTATAAAAAGAAGGAAGGGCTGGTCTTTTGGCATGCCTATAGTTGTAATATGGAAGATGGGACTAAAGCTAGACATACATGTACAATGATGGTACATCACCTTGAAGTCTACCCAAGATAATGTAGCTGTGGATGGGAAAAATTTCCTACTGATCAGATTGCTTTCTGATCAATAGACTAAATTGGAAATCTCGACCCGTGTATGCCAGGCGTTAGAGGCACAGGTGCTTAATGGACGTTTGTACAGTATTTAACGGATTGAATGTTATTTTTTGTTCAACATTGTTGATAGTTATTGGCTTTCACTGAAAAGTTATCTAAATGTATTGTACACTAGTTAAAATTTTTTTTGAATTGTATGCATAGAATAAACATTGTATGGAGTGATAAGAAAGAACAGAAACTCTAATCCAACCTACTGTCTATTAGAGATGTAATGTGGGTTCAAATAGAACCTGGTTTTCCAATCGAATCAAAACTCCAGATTTCACAGAACCCGGATTTTCCGAATTTTTGATTTTTATAAAAATTTCGATAATCATTGAAATCAAAAATAGATGATTACCAGAATTTGTCCCTCAAAATGGACAGAAACTTTCACATTTTTTTCTCTCATAGACTTCTATGGGTTCGTTTACGAATTTCAAAATTTCCGGGAATTTTGGAAAATTCGAAAACGGAACGAAACTCAACAGTTTCGAACATCTCTACTGTCTAGAAGGCAATAGAAGAAATAGCTGTTCTGTGTTCAGAAAATTTCTAATGTTGTAAAACCTACTAATGCATATAGGGGTTTCAATGAAGAGTAGAAAAAAGTAAATGAATAGATAAATAAACCAATAAAAGAATTTATTCTCGTATAAAATACTGTATAAAGCACCACAACTGAATGAGATATAAATACTTACAACTGAGTGAAGGGTTAACAAATGAATCTAGGTAGAAAGTCTCAGCAAAAATGTTTCACAAGAATCATGGTTACTGCCTTTTTGAGAGCTAGTAGTCTCGCTTTTTAGAATTAAATGTATCACTGGCAGGATTGAAATGACGTATTTGAAGCTTTTAACCCCTTTTACATCTGTTGAACTCCACACACATTAGTTGAAGCTTTTATTTATTTACTTCAAATGTGGCAGAAATGAAATGGAATATAATATAGCTCACAACTCTCTGGTAGATTCACCAACTTACAGGCCTCCGGCAAAAAAACAGATGGACTCTGGGTCAAACCTCTGTTCACATTTTCTATAATAAAAGATTGACACTAACCCTTTGAGCTCTGCTTCCAGTCAAAGACAAAAGCAGTCACAGAGCAACACTAATAACAGGATTTAGTTTAAATCCATCTCAGGAATTGAACATTTGTATTGGGGGGAAATTCTAGGGAACACTAACAGTAATGTTAGATAATGCCACACAGCTCAGACAGAGAAAGGCTGTAAATATGAAGAAATGTCACAACAAATCATTATGAAACATTGCATTTGTCCTCAACTTTATATTTTGTTACATTTCTTTAGGTCTATTCATAAAATGAATAAAGAATGGGACACTCTGGGATATTTTCTGTATAGTGGTCTTTGCAACTGCCTTTAAATGACTATCAAACAGATTAAAAGCAAGACTATGATCCTAATTCTTTTCCAGTTACCAAAACAGGGATCTAATATGTATTCGCAAAATATTACTATTACAACGTCTTGTTTATGGATAAAAAAATATCTTATTAATCTCACATATGCCATTAATGGCCAGTTAAGCCTAAGAAGTACTGTATGCTTTAAATGAAATACTATAATATAATATAATGATTGTTAGCTGGCTGAGCACTTTGTATCCCTCTCCTCGCTTGTATTTGTATGTTGTCCCTCTCACTTAGATTGTAAGCTCTTCAAGGCAGGGATTCAAATCCTTATGTGTCAAGGCACACCACATGTATATCTAACCATCCATATGTAGTCTTAACCTATGTATGAAACTTTATTTATAGAATTATTTTATCTGTTTTATGTCTTGCACTTATCTTCTTATCCACTTAATACTGTATTTTCTTCCAAAAAACAAAAAGGTCAAGAATATAATATAATAAAAAAGTGGATAGATTCCACTTTTTGGATGCTTTCGACTTTTTTCCTCCTTGCTAGTGATTCTATATCGTCAACTATACAGTTTTACAAGTTTATAGAAACTTAAAGATACAATCAGGGGACCAAGCCAGAAGGGTCAGACAGGGTCAGATAAACCCTCACTATACCTCACAAACCTACAAAAACCAAAGGGATATAAAATCTACACACAATGTATATAATTAGTTAATATATATATAACCTACCCCTGTAGTGGATTTCTACAGGAGGAACTGTAAGATTATAGCCTTATAATCTTACAGTTCCAGGAGGAGAAGGAAACCAGAAGCCACAAAGAGGTAGGTTATAATAAATAATGCACCCCCAACTGTAAATTAAAGAGATATTAGAAGTCACCTTGGAGTTCCGTGCCCTGTATAAAAGGTACTCGGCCTGCGACCTCGTACTTTTATATGGTCAAGGAACTCCTCGGTGACTTCTAATATCCTTATAATTTACAGTTGGGGGTGCATTATTCACTATATAACATTAGATAATAGTAGATAATCATTACCAGAAAGTAGAGGAGACCAGCTAGGGATCTCGGATCCAGTGAGATTTGTGTATTTAGAATATTGAGCAGCTCTGATTGACAAGGAATTGTATTGCATGTATTCTAAACAGGAAACGTATTTATCTTAACCAGAAACCCTGGCTAATGATGTCCTTTGTCTTATCATTAAAGTAAAAAAAAAATTGTTTTAAATTCCAACTGTGTCCTTGCATCGAAAATTGTTGAAGGACAAAATGTAAATGTGATGAAATAAGCATGCATAAAATGGCCTGTTAAGCAGATATGGAGTAATTTATCAGTCTGTTGAGGCCATAACTAGTCCTGTCTGCAAAATTAAAGGTATGATATTACATTACTTACCACATTACAAATGACATTGAATCACTTACCAGTTTATTATTATTATTATTATTATTATTATTATGGATTTATATAGCACCAACATCTTCTATAGCGCTTTACAATTACATGTATACATTCACATCAGGCCCTGCCCCAAAGAGCTTACAATCTAAGCACATTTATTTGACACATATAACCTATCAGTATGTCTTTATGATGGTGGGGGAAACTGGAGTGCCCCGGAGGAAACCCACACAAGCACGGGGAGAACATACAAACTGCAACATACACACTTGCAGATGTGTCCAAGGGTGGAATTGAACTCAGAACTCCAGCGCTTTTTATAAGCTCATTGCGCAGAGCAATTGTGGTCCCCATACCATTATCCTGCAGCTGATTATGCTCTGCTCCAGCAGTGGGCATGCTGCAAATTTAGATTTGGAGGCAAACTCCAAATGCTGGTAATGTCAAAGCTTTTTGTTTTAAGGGTGAATATGCCCTTTAAGATAGGCTATATGAAAGCATGTCTAGTTCTTATTTCATTTTAAAGCACAAGTCTAGCCTGAAATTTTTTTTACATTGTTTGAAGTATCACCCCTCAAAACCCCAGTTTCAAATCTTTACCTGACGCTCCCACACTGAGGAATTAGATCTTACAGAACCACAATCGCTTGTTGGAAGAAATCTGCTCCTGTTGCGAGCTAGTTACAAGTGTGTTCAGGAGCAAAGCATGCTCGTAACTGCTCGATCGGCAATGACAGCCGGTCATGACTGACAGTCATTACCAGAAAGTAGAGAGGATAGGGATCTCGGATCCAGTGAGATTTGTGTATTTAGAATATTGAGCAGCTCTGATTAACAAGCAGTATTCATGTTGATGGGTAATAACCAATTGCCAACTCTAATGTTACTAAGCAAGTTGTTAGATAGTACCATTACTATGATACATAGAACAAAGCAGAAAGCATTTCCACAGCATTCCCCTTCAGCTCCTGAAATAACAACATTTCTTTTTTTATCTCTTATCCCCTAAAGCGCTGCATTCTTTGTATAAAGATTGTGTCTCACTACTCCAATAACTATTTGCATGGGTCTGGACCTTGACAGTAAAGCTCAATTCATGGTATAATCACTTCCATGTTTCTCAAGTCATCCTCTTTGTTTCTGAGAAAAATACAATATCTCTGTGTCTCCTTGTTCCCAATAAAACAGCATTAGTCTCTTTAAAAAGCAGCCAACAAAAGTCCCACATCCCAGGATCTCACACCTTGTGTGTCTTGCTGCGCCCTATAAAATGCTATTCCTCTGCCTCTTCCTAAACAGTAAAATACAGTCTCCTATGTTTCTCAGTCTTGGTGCCTGAAAAATAAGAATTTCTCTGCGTTTTACTGCTCCTCTCTCCTCTGTTGTTCTGAAAGTAACAACATCCCACTGTGTATTACCAAACTGTTTTCCTCCTTTTCTTCACCTGCTATTTCTGAGTGTAGATATTGGCAGTGTCAGTCTTGTGTTTATACATATTCTTGTATTTTAATGCAGAGGCCAGAAAACCTAAAAAAAACAAAAAAAACAAACAAAACATTTTATTTGTCTTTCCTGTCCTGTTTTGAGTCCACTATACTATGGTTTTTCATTATACTGTCATCATTCAGAATTTCTTTAGGGTGCTCTTATTCCCTGTGCAAAGTAATCATACTTGCTCACATAAATAAAGAAAAGAATTTGCTATTACTGTACATATGGTAATCATCATCAACAACATTATTATTAGGCACCTCCAAAGTCATTGTCAAGGTCTTTCTTCTGACAGGACAAAGAACTAACAGCATGGAATCACGCCAACCCTATGGTTTTGTATTCATTTTCTGGATACTGGGCATAATTGTTAATGCTGAGAATCAGGCATGAACAAATAGCTGTAAAAGCTCTACAATTGTTATGCCAACATCAAAATATCTAATAGACTATAAATGCAATAACAAAAATATATATATATCAGGCAGTGTGTCTGCTTCAGAATGTAACAACAAAAAATGTTTTATATTTCACTAAATGGTGCTGACATTTAGAATCCTATGTGATCAGTTTCTTAATATTTTTATGAGCTTTAGCTTAGTTGAAATGGGGGTAGACTTGTATTGTATGAAGATGGCAAACATATAGAACCTATTAAATGTACATAATATATATAGAAAATAATTCATTCAAAATGAATACATTTAATGAATTTAAACTGTATTATTGGAGAACTATAGTCTCCATTATTCCCCCCCACAACTCTTCATCCTTAATAGTTCCTAGGATAAGGGCCTTAACTGCTAGGTCCTCACCCCTGGGTTTCCCCCAAATAAGCTCTTGGAAGTCTGACTTGTTCTGCCTCCTTCTAATTTCTCGAGCTTACTAAATTTTGGGACGCAATATGCAGTAAATGTGTTTTTACTTTGTTCAGTCTGGTACCAGTCCAGGACTGGGGTCAAACTCTTTGAACAAGCCAGACTAAAGGCTCGTACA
Source organism: Hymenochirus boettgeri (assembly GCA_019447015.1). Taxonomy (NCBI): domain Eukaryota; kingdom Metazoa; phylum Chordata; class Amphibia; order Anura; family Pipidae; genus Hymenochirus; species Hymenochirus boettgeri. Next base: position 239,036,328 of record CM033470.1, read on the forward strand.
CATGCTTAATTTTCGAGTGAGGAATGACCCCCGATGGCCGAGCACTACATGCGACGAAAGGCCCTTTTCGATCGAGAATCATCCATGTGTATGCGTTCAGTCGGCGGTCGTTCGCAGCTCCGCCGATAAGATCCCATTGGTATCTGTTGGCACATGTGCTGTGGGGAACGCACACACAAACCCGTCCGATCCCCATATGCGGTATAGGGATCATGTGGCCATACACAGTACGATCGTAAAGGGAGCCATACCTTCCCAACTGACCATAATGCCAACTACGGTCGATCGTCGGCACTACAATCAGTCAGGAAGAACCCCTACACACTGACGATAATGGGTAAATCCTGTCGTTCACTGACGGGATATATTCATTTTCGTTAGAGTATATGGCCACCTTAACATACTGAGTAGAGTCACATCACTTTAGTGGACATAAATGCAAATTAAAACTGTTCTTAAATCAATTTATCTCACGTTTAAAGGCTTTTCAGCTCATGTTACTCTCCTCTTGACATCCAAACATGGCAGATCTCACAGTGCTCATAACTGACATCACTGAAATCAAATCCAAAAAGGTAATAGAGGTAGCATAACTTCTCTGCCTAGCATACACTACTTTTTTATGGTTGACTAAAAATGGCATGTGTTTTAAACAAAGGGCATAATTGATGTAGTGATGCAATCTAATATACATATTACCATTCCTCACATTTTAATTGGTTAAAACACAGTGGTTTTCACATACAGGGGAGGTGAAATTAAGACCTACCTAATAATAACAAATGGCACACATAGATATACATCTGTCCCATAACTAATAATATATAACCCTGTCTTATTGTGAGCTCCTAAAAACCTAATGCTAAACTTGTAAATTATTTTATAGAATAGGAAAGATAAATAATACAGTACATACATACTATATTACACCACACACATACAATATCATTTCTAGGGATCTGCTCCTTGAACACTCAAAAACTCTGGCAGTGACATCCTACATTACTTATTGGAAATTGAAATATAAAGAGCTATGACTGGAACTTGGAACACAACCCAGAGGTCTCGCTATTGGCAGACTTAGATTTAACAGCATGGAATTGTGCCAACTCTGTGAATTTGGATTATTTTTATTAGTACTGTGCATAATTATTGATGCTGAGAACCAAGTATAAACAAATATCTATTTAATTTCTGTAGTTCTTACACCCAACTTCCAAATACATAATAGAGTGTTAATCCAATGACAAAATAATTATTGCATGCAAAAAAACTATTTAAAGTAGGACTTTTGTCAAAAATAATATTTTGTTTGGTTGATTCAGATGCACATTGAGGGCTATTGGACAATGCAGTCCATGTACATAAAGTCTTTCCTCTCACATGAATATGAGGGGCCTCCAGTGCATTTGCAAAAATGTTTTTATAGTTCTCCTTTAAATCCCATCATTTTCTTTTCCTGCATGGTACTTGGGCATCTTAAATATAGAAAGAGAGAAAAAGAATAACTATCTGCACTCCTTTGTCTGATATGCAATAAATAGTAATGTAGGTTGTATAAAGACATCCGTCAATCTAGTCCAACCTTTAAACCCTACCCATAATGTCTGTCTAACAGTTACATAGTAACATAGTATTGGAGGTTGTATAAAGACATCCGTCCATCTAGTCCAACCATTACACCCTACCCATAATGTCTGTCTAACAGTTGCATAGCAACATAGTATTTGAGATTGAATGGAGGCCCTTAAGAGATTGACAGAAACTGTATGGATGCATCATTGTGATGAATACAGATATATTTTTCTATATATGTATCAATGTTCTAATGTTTGTATGTAAGGGTTCCCCGAGATATTTATTCAAGGGTTCCATATGAATAAAAAGGTTGATAAACACTGGTACAGACCCATCCCCTGCGGGGAATTTGAGTGCATTTTTTAAAATCAAGATATATTTGTAGATCTATCATTTATATTTGATAAATTCTGTATTTTGATGATTTGATAAAAGATAAATAATAAGGTAAATAAAAAAATATTGTTTTAAGGGTTCCCCACAGAAAAAAAGGTGGAAAAACAGTGATCTAGTCCAACCTACTCAGCAATCCCCATATATCCTGCCTAATTGTAATGAAGACCCTCATGGCTTCCTCTGAATGATCGCACCAGCAATGATCTCCACACTCAGGAAAATGTCCTTAGCAGAGCCCTGGGCCTATCCAGGCCTTTCAGTCTCACCATTACGATGGCTATGTGGCTACAATTAGCTACAAGTCCCAGCCAATTATGACAGACCTTAATATACAGAGCTATGTCTGTCAGGCCACAGGAATAAGATACATAGATAGAAAGGTGATTGGGTTTCTACCCCATTTACCAGACATCTGATAAAACAATCATTACTCCGTAATAAGGTTATAAAGGTGAATTAAGAGCTTAACAGGCCTGTAAAATGGTAACATAAGAGTTAATGGCTACTGTCTGTTACTTTTATCTTATAATGATATCTCAGGAGAGTATTACAGCAATGCCGCGGGGTATATTTATCCTTAATTCAAGCAGCGGTCAACGTTCGAAAAGACTACGTAATAAATGACCTTTCACTGCAAGGTCATTAATAAAAAATCCTTTATTAATCACAATAGGAAAAAACACTAAAAACACTTAAAAACATGCCTCAGAGGTAGGGTACAAGTCATTATATATCAATACATTGTACATAGGTTACAACCCTATAGAGATAAACTGGTGTGGTGAGAGTGAGGGAAGATTAAAAGAGCAGATACTGGGTGCATCTTCACCAGCTGACAGCTCTGACTGCTTCCTCCTACAGCTACATATCGCATATGGCAATATAGCTCAAATAGTTTTACCCTTTAATTGCCCTTTAAATCAATATATGAATGCAATGCTTATCTGTATAGGCTTTTACTAAAAAAACACTGCTGTTTAATTTAATTTTTGCATGTCAGATAAAGCAAACAATTTAAAGGAACAAAAGCAATCATAAATTAAAGAAGTGGAAGACAGAATGGGGAGTAGTTATAAAGCTATCAGTTACTGCACAAGTTATATATTGCTTGCCTGTATTGTATTTGTTGCGTTAGTGCAGCCAAAGCTACCCTAAATGATTGTACGTAAAAGGCTAGGTACAGACAGGACGATATTTCACCATATCGTCCTGATCATTCGGTCGATCAGGCCAAAATATCGGCCTCTGTGTACCTACCCTAGATGGGTCGTTTGGCTTTATTCAGTGATAAGTCTTGCTGGATTTCTGAATGATGCCATTTAAGTAATTGTAATTTCCCACTGCAGGCAGGGCTGGATTTATACTTATTTCTCCCCTAGGCCAGCTTACTTGTACTGCCTGTGCCCCCACTCCACCACCACCACCACCACCCATACGTCGTCATTCATTGGCTGAAGCCAAGCTTTGTGATTGGGAGAGAGACCTGCCGCCCCTAGCAAATCAGCAATCGCTGCCTATTACACATTTAACAGAAGCTGCTAAGGCTCTGCTGTGTGCCAACTAATGTGCATTGTGTAAATTTAATATGGGGATGCAATGCTGCCTAACGTTAACATATTTTATTTTGCCGCACCAGGCAACGGCCTAGGTGGCCTAGTGGGAAATCCGGCCCTGACTGCAGGGGGTCTAAGTATTTTTCCCACTCTGTCTGGCACAAAAAGCCTGTCTGTACAGAGGTCTTTGAGTAAATTACCATTTGAACGAACATGAAATAATCATTGTAAACAACACATATCCCATGTGTATGTTGCCTAAGTGTATTGCAATTTAGCAACATTTTAACACATTAGTTATGTTTGGAAAATGACGTCCTACTATTCTAAATTGTAACTTAACTCATATTTTTCCAAATTTTCAAAAAAGCTCTAACTTTGTTAACATGTTTTTTGTTCAGTGTAATACTATATAACTAGTAATGATTCTAGTAAAAGGGAAACCTTCTCAGTTTATTAAAACAACCAACCGTTTTGTGAACCTATTTGTGCCTGCCAATAAAACGTTTTCAGACACAGAATTCCACAGCTTTACTGTTTTTACTGTTTACCCTAAAAGGTGCTAACAAATCAAATAATGTTTAGGGCATTCCTTCTTTCAAACCATAGTGAGTCTTAATTTCCTGTAGTTCTTTTAATGACAAATACTTTTCATAGACTGCATAGAAATCCAGGCACCTGCAAAAGCTTAGATAGGAACAACGTTAATTGCTTAGACAGCATAACGTAGCTGGAATATTTTCATTGAAATGGATTGATTTTTTTGTATCATTTGTGTATGAAGATTAAAAATAGAAATGCCAATTAGGACAAATCTTCATAATAAAAACCTGGGTAGAACTCTTATGTGAGCAGTCACTTAATAGAACGCTCACAGAACTGTTTACATAAATTAATATTTAGCAGATCATAGGGTGAAGAGGCTCCTCTAGGGGTCAAAGGGCTCTTGTTATGTTCAATGGTGGGTCTCACCTGCGTGGAAGCTACGTTGGTGACCGTGCCATAGGAAAGACCTAAAAACATCACCACTAAGATTTTAATAGTGCAAACTTCATTATAGACTATTGAGGTGGTGAAAGGCCTCTGAACTTATGATTTCCTAGCCTACGGGGTGTTTTGTCATATTAACTGGTAAGGTTTACCCCCAATAGACTCTTGAGTTTCTCCATAAAACACAAATTAAACTCAAGGGAGTTCCATCATCCATCATTACGTTTTTCCTTTCACAAACTCTCCCCCAGTGCAAAATTAATACCACATTTTCAGTTCAGGGTAAATGTCATTGTGGTTATATTTCCTGCATTAGTTAAGAAACTCATATTGATTTGCTGCCATTTTAAAAGCTTGTTCCCTCTAAGGGAGCGTTTTGGTATGATTTCATGCGGTAAAATCCCACCAAAAACTATGCTTATAGGAGTGAACATTACCGATTACACATTACACCAATGAGCTGCGATGCAGTATGTTGTTGAAATCAATGGACACAGCTATGCGATAATGCAAGGGAACATCGCACAACATGTGCGACGTTCCCCTTAATTGAAGAACACACAGTGCGAGCGTTGCCTAAATCTCTTGCAGTGGCTGCACCAAAGAAGAACTTTTAAAGAGAACTACTCTTGCGTGCCTCTCTGTGAATCCTTCCCACTAGATATGTAAAGAAGGAATAGAGAGGCAGTCAGCTGTGTCTTGGCGAGTGACAGAACAAAGAAATGGACAGATGCAAAGTTAACTTTAAATTTCTACTTATTTAAGTAAAACAGGAGGCAGGGATCCCTCGCCTTGTGTCCTTAATGTCCTTAACAGAGATATTAAAAAAATCTCAGTTCACTGTGAAATGCAATAAGTCTTAAAGTTTGACTTGCGAGCAGTTAACATAATGTTTATTAAATAGGCTGCCAATTCCAAGAGCAACAAGACTCTATCAGTAGTAAATATTTTAGCTTATCAAATAACCAAGGAAGTAGTATGATTCCAAAAAATAACCCAATATTTCATAAAACAAGCCTTCATACAGGCTTATTTTACTGAACTGGAGACAGCTAAAGGCCACTCAAAACTGGAACTCCTACTTGTTTATTTCGCAACAATCCTTGATGATTAATGGAGAGCCAGGGGAGGTGATGTTGTCCTATGACTCTGCTGAAAAGCTGAACTAGGCTTGTATCAGCAAAACGACAATAAATTGCATCTCCAGGTTATTGCTAGGAAATGACTCATCCTTTGGAAACATAATAGGATTTGTACTATCTCTCTTTCAGACTAAAGCAGTGGTCTTGGTGTCCAGACTACAGTGGATGTCAGTGCTTGGCACCAGTCAGGAAAATAAAAAGTCAGCTATGTTTGTGTGTGCAATCTGAATGTTCCCTGCTACATTTAAACATTTTATTGGTAGAAAAGTTTAATATTGCATTATACAGTCTGCTTGCTGTTTTGAAGTTAATGAATAACAGGTAAATTTAGATATAAATTTTAATAAAAAGTTTACAGGAAATAAATATATTTCTCATTGAGGATGACCTAAAAAAAGTAATTTAACAGTGCTTTTATACAGTACATGGAACTCCAAGGTGATATAAATCCATATATTACACTGTAGGTAGCGTATTATTTCTTATAATACATAAGGCCAGACAAAAAAGTAAATAAATAACCCAGCACAGACACACTCTCCCCCTACCCTTCCACTGTCTCTCCCCCTCCCTGTATTAGTCATTTATATAGGAATCCCTGTTCAGTGTATAAATAGTTAATTACCGTTCCTATTAAAAAGAAAAAGAAGGACCAGTCATCCGCTGTCAACAATAAACAGAGCTTTCTATATAAATGACTAATACAGGGAGGGGGAGAGACAGGGGGTGGAGCAGTGGAATACAGGAAGTCACTCAGTGACATCACTGAGTGACTGTAATACAGATTCTCACCACTGAATCTCCCCATTGAAAATGCATGCCTTATGTATTATATAAAGCATTACAATATTTATGCATTCTCCATATGCTATTGAAAGTTCCAAGTAGAACAGGATTCCTTCCCATTAACAGTCTCCAACAAAGCAGGCTAGAGCAGCGAGGGGAACTTTAATTAAGTAAAACAGCTGATTGGGAAAGTACCTTGTGTACTACTAATGGGAGAAGAGGAATGACGTTGTTATAATTATACACCTGAGGAAGGGGGACAACCCCGAAACGTTGTGCACTGTTTATGTCACAAATAAATTGAATATAAAGTAGAAGGAGTGTGTTTTCTCTCTACAAACCCACAAAAATTATAATAATTATACATTACCTTATGAGTTAATTTGTGAAATGAATACTATAGAACAATATCACATTAATCCTACATGAATCTTGATACCTATATTCACCATTTTTCCTTCTGATCAGTGTCTTTCAGACATTTTCTGTGACATAACTCACTTATTTTTGGGTGTAGGAAATAAGAAGGTAAGCATGATTCTTTACACAAGGGCCTTGTGTGGTTCTAATAAATACACACAGTAGTTTCAAAACTGCAGTTACTTTAACCTACTTTAAACTGCTATGAGTTTGGAAATTATTCTGTGGAAGGCACAAGACGGATATTTCCATAAGCTGTGTAATGTTTTTTTTTAAAGGCTTTAAAATACCTCCAGGCCTCATCTGAATAACCGAGATAATAGCTGAGATGTTATTGCATTGGAAGAAACACAGGTTTTATCCTTTTCAACAAATGGGCATGTTTAGAAATGAACCAATTGGCATTGCTGTGGAATTTATGTCATTTTTCTTTAAAAAAACTAATTATAAAATGTTGATATTTCTGCAAATTATTTCATGTAAATATTTTACACTTTTTGCTGCACAATCTTGTTGGTATTTCTAAAGCATTGAAAAGCTATTTTTTTTTTGGCATATTTTTTTTTCTAATTCCATTACACACAAGAAAAGTGTCCATAGGGTGTTTTACTGTTTATTTCATGGTTGAAAGCTAATAGTCATTAACTACATTCAAATCCCCCTTGCTGTATTGTAATATATGATATGATTCCGGCTTTGTTATTAAGTGGCACTGTTTTATTTACTGTAGTCTTATGGCCTTAGTCCTTCTACAGCTCCACTAAATCCCAAACAGATCCATACAGTACCATGTGTTTTCAGTCTGGTATGCAAATATTCAATTACCTAGGGTAACATTTTGGATACATCGGCTGGGGGATCTATGGCGATTCAGCACATAACTTGGTCAAAACAAAAGTCAGACATGTTGGTAAATCACATCTTCATATGAATTCTTTAATTCATATGAATTAAAGAAAATTATAAAGAAATTATTTGGCCATACTTGCCAAAAAAAAAAAAGAAACGTTATTATCCTACTATAAGTATTCTATAGTTGCAGTATAATAATATCTCATAAAATCAAGATAAAAAAGGTACTGGCAGTTGCTAACAGTCTGATTCTTGTTCCTGAAATGGCATTAGAATATTCTGAACTGTGAATCTTTACAATTAAGTTTGTGCACACAGAATCCTACAATATTTTCTGAAAATTCTGCATTTATTTTTATGAATCCAGTGGTTATAATTTAAAAATGTAAGTCTTAAAGAGTATCTCCACTGAAAAAACAAGGTTTGTCCATTTAGTTTTATTGAAGAATAGGAGCTAAAGGAGCTGTGTTCTTCAATAAAATGATCAGGAGCCAGGAGAAGAGGTAAGCTACTTACCTGATCGCTCGCTCCCGCCGCATAGTCTAACAGGTCCCGACGGACTGTCTCCAACGCGCATGCACAAGTGCGATGCGCATGCACCTAGAAGACAGAGTGTGCCAGGACTTTTAAAAGATGCTCCAGTGACTTTTTGTGCTTTTGAGGTAGAGTTTGTTTCCTGTTCTCTCAAATTTCTTTTTTCTCTCTAATTTTCTGTTTTAATAGTTAGCATGTCTTGCTTTATGGCAATACATTCAAAAAAAAATTTTAATCAGATGTCTCTCAAGATATAAAGCAAGATTAATGATCCTTTACCTGAAAAGCTTATTTACATTTATTGCATTGCTAACTGGAAAAGGCTGAGACAAATCAAACTTCAAAGTTGTAAAGACCAATGCAATAAATTCTGGTTATGAAAGTATGAATGTATGGACAATTGTAAAAAAAAAATGAAATTGTAAAGGTAGTGGCACTATAAACTCTAGATTATTTTCTTGTCAGTATCACAAATTATTTAACAGTAAACTATGTTTTAAATCAGACCCTTGGACCTTCTGGATGCACATGCATCTTAACTGGCCCTGCCTGCATCAACTTTTTTGATTCTCTAGCTAACCTGTCCCCGGTAAGGGAAGATGAGATTATTCTGACATTACTCACATACATGTTAACACTTAAGTTAGTATTTAGGATGTGCAGAGGCACCACTTCAATGGGAACAGCCCCCGCTACTACAGATGGCTTGGAGACCCCACCTTTTTACTACCACACATACACACCTGTCTTTGACTGCATGCATAACCTTCCACTTGGGTACCAACATTTAAAAAGCCTTTTTTAAACAAATCTATGTTTTACTCTCAGTGCTTTGGGTTGCATAACTGTCTACAATACAAGTTAATTCAGAACCTGTTTAGATATATTTCATAAAACGCATTATATAAAACATAATTTAGAGAGCTTTAATGGAAAGGTTAATAAGCAGTCTATATTTTTATTTAAAATAGACAGATGGAAAATTCCATTAGTCTAGCAGTCAGCGAAAGATGGTAAGAATTCTGATTGGTATCATACGTACCTATTAAGTGTAGTAGCAATGGGTTTTTTTCTCAGACTAATGAACCTCATTTGGATTTTCCAGTCTTGTTAATGTGCACAAGCAAAGTCTAATTTTAAATTAAGGTTGCACTACAGAACTGCAAAAATCATCAACCTTTAATTTGCAGCAAGTTCTTGAATTGTTTGTTATTTTCAAAGAGCAACACAGTCTCGTTAGATGGAACTGTTGGTAAATCACTTGCTCTTTGCCAAAAAAGGAAATAAATTGAAAGCCTGATCCTCTTAGAAGTTGTGACAGGCGTGCAAAATTAATAAGAACACACATTGTACTTGTACAGCTATTGTATACAAAGGAAGTACATAAAATGTAGGGCTTTCAGGAGTAATTTACCAATCAATCAAAGCAAGGAGGAAGTTGTTCTGAGAGATTATTGGCTGAATGCCATCCTTCATATTATAACTATCCAGAATATTTAACCTCTTTACACTTGTTAACTAGCCTCAATTACAGCATTTAGCATATAACCTTTTCGATTTTTTTTTCTGCTTTATTTGGATTCACGTATTTTGGTAAATTATAAAAAGAAACGAGACAAGAGATTAGTAAATATTAAGAAAGGTGTGTTTTAAAGCATTTTATAAACTGGTAATGCAGGTTTGCAATTTTACTTAAATTTTTTATAAAATTTTATTTTTTCTATGAAAGGTCTGTTCAATTCAAGGTTTTCGGAAAAGTGCACATTTCATAATGTTAGACAGTTTGAGAATTCACGGGTAGTTTTAAGCTAGCCTTACACGTGTAAAAATGTTTCTCAGATCGGAAGAACCGCTCCAAGTTATCCACCTTGAGGCTCTGATCTTTTCACAGATTTACCCTTGAAATCTGCAGAGAGATGATGAATGAAGATGGGGTCGGCGAAAAAAAATTCTGCCTGTCCCAATCTTTGTTTTTTTTAAAAAAACCAATTGACGATTGATCAGGAAAATTATATACACAGGATAGATATTTTGAGCATTCTAATCACTCAAAATGTCAATCCCATGTATGGGGAGTCTTAAGGCTTTAAGAATGTTTAAGACTATACTGGAACAGTAGTACATATGTAAAAAAAGATCCCATTTAAGCTGTATACCCTATCCTATAAAGCATCTAATAGCCCCTCCAGATATCTCAATGCTGATCCACAGATACCATCACAGGCGTAACCTCAGCTCTGAAAATAATATCCTCCTCTAATTCACCCTTGACACCTCTTCCCACATTCAGGACTTTGCTCACTCTACCCCTTTACTCTGGAACTCACCCCCTCTGTCTGTCATTAACCATAATATCTTCAAAAGTAACCTCAAAATCCTCATCAGGCAATTATATAACCTGGCCTAGACATTACCCCTCTCACTGACCCAACATGATCCTACCTGCTTTTAACACTCCACTGCCAATCGACTTGCGCCTGAAAGCTCACTGGGCAGGGTCCTTTCCTTCTGTATGATGGTATTGTTCAAAACATTTGGTGCACTTATATTATATGCATTACCCTTGTATGTAATATGTATGACTTTGAATTAGATGTACTACTATCCTTGTAAGTAACCTGTTTGACTGTGCAATTGTAAATCACCTCAGAAGATACTTAGTACACTATATAAATCATCAAATAATTATTAAAAAATTTACCCAAAGCTATTTGTGATTACTACAGATGTGTATAGCATGTGCATATTAATGTAATGTCTGGGTTGAACTGGCCTGGTCTTAAATTCGGTAATGAAGGGGAGCTATTGCTTTTTTCCTTTTACGTTGAGACCCCAGGCTCCCTGCATTGCCCAAGGCTAGAAATTAATGTAATTAGAAGGGCTACAAAGATCGCAGACTGATTGCATTTAACCTAATCCTAATTCAGCTTTCCTTTGTATGTGTTTAATAGGAGTAAATTTAAAGGAATAGTTCACTGCAAAGGAGGATAAAACCACATAGTTATTTTTTTGCAGGATATGACCTTTAATCTATTATCTTTTTTCATTATCTACTGAGTGTTTATTCCTCTAACTTCTAACTCATTATTGTAAAGAAATGTTTAAATTTTTACTAATCTTTTTCTTCAATACAGTGTACTTATTATTTTACTTAAAGGACAACTATTTGGATGTTGCTCCATCCCCCTTTTAACCTAGGGCCTAACCAATGGGAAGACACTTTCTGCAGGGAGAACTTTTTCACATTGGGTATATCCCATACTGGGATGAGGAGGAATGTGCAGCAGATTAATGTAATTTCCTTACAACAAGGTTAAAGCAAATTTTCCTACTATGAATACACAGCAGTGTTGGTTGTCTTTGTGCCAAGTCTGCAGGAACACTTGAAATGGCTCATGTATGTTTACAAATGCAAGAAACTTTTAATGGGATGTATGATGTAATTGATATAGCAGAAACATATTGGCAAAATTAACTGCCAATAAATGTAAAAAGGTATGCGTTTTTGTTTTGAGTGGAGGCCAAATTTATAAAATAAAAAGAACTGTGGGAATAAATGGAACTATATAAAGGGGTTGAAACGGTGCACAAAAACAAGGTGGGTAAATTCATTTTAGATGTCTGTTACAAGCCACCAAATGCTAGCTAAAAGGAGGAAAATCACCTCCATATGCAGATGGGAAAGGCAGCAAGCTTGGGGAATGTTCTAGTCATGAGGGAATTTAATTACACTGACATTGCCTGTAATAACTGCCAGCACCTCAAAAGGTATCAAGTTTCTAAATATTGTTGCATCAGAGTTTTTTTTGTCACGGAATGTAGAAGTTCCTCTAGAAAATACTTTTTGTTGGATCTAATAACCCTGAGCTCATTATGGGCTACTGTACTCATCCTGTTGGGTTCCCTGGACACGGATGCATATTAAACTATCAGGGTTATTCAATTAAAGTTCTTATCGTTTAAAATGGTGCTAATTTTGCCCCAACTAATCAGATGTTAGCTTTCAAATGTAAACTAAGATCTGATTGGTTGGGGCAAAATTAGTACCATTTTAAACGATCAGAACTTTTATTGAATCTCCCTGTATATTTATTAGGGAAGTACACAGCACATAAACTGTGCACTTCATACCATAGGTGATATGTTATAGATATGTTAAAGATTAGAGATGGCCGAAACTCACCAGTTTTGTTACGTTTTCGGATTCCCAGATCTCGGAAAAATCGCAAAAATCCAAAAACGGAACAAATTTTTGATTATTTTCGAATGTTCAAGGCTATTTTCGCTAATTATCAAAAATAGCCTCAAACTTTCGATAACATTCAAAAATACGATCAAAGACTACTTTCTATTTTCTGATCATATTTTCGAGGATTATCAAACGTTTGAGGCTATTTACGATAATCCAAAATTGTTTGATAATAATAGAAAATAGGCTCAGAAGTCCCGAAATCCAGACAATCCATTCGGATTCAGAAAGATCATTCGGATTTTGGAACCGAGGGATTCTGTGTCGGATCCGGATCCCATCTCTAGTAAAGATACTGAACAGAAGTAGACTGATTTATAGGAGCATTAAACTATTATATTCTAAATTTATACCCTAAGGGTAAAAAATGAAATAAAGAGATGAGCTCCAAAATTTTTGTAATAGATGCTTAATTATTTTGTACTTCCGGCTTAATTATCCAGTAAAAAGAGAAATGCAAAGGGAAAAGGGGCTTTAGAAGTCTGAAAGAACAGAACTGTCCTTCAGAAACAATAAAACAATAGTAAGGACTGTAAGAAGGAAAAAAAAGGATTGTAAGAAAACAATTATTTAGCTAAAATAGAAATAAAATAGAAGTATTAATTGCTGAACCAAGCAAGATCAACCCAAAAAGTTCCTTCTTCCTGACTGACCATTCGAGGCTTCTGACTGGTCGGCCAGGAGGAAGGACTGTTGACTGTGGCAAAAGCAGCCGTGTCTGACAGTTAGCCATGACCAAGCGGCTATTTTTTTCAAAAATGTCCGGTGGTGCGTTTTTCCGATTCAGACGTGGCTGCAAAATGAACCCATACAATATGTCGGCCCGACTGACCAAAACACTGGAATGTCAGTTGGTCAGGCCAAATTATTGTATGTTGTGTACCCAGCTTAAGGAATGTATACTGAGATCACTTCTTTTTCACCTGTTTACAGTAAATAATTAGGTCGTTAATGAGAGCAAGGCATCTGTGCTTGTTGGTGACACAAAAAAGCAGGGTATTTTAAAACTACAGACGATGTCAAATTCTTGCAGGCAGATCTAGACACACACTGTCTAAATGAGCAACAAAGTCGCTGTGGTGGTCTGACAGAACTTGTCTCCTGGACTATGTATTAAAAGGATTGATAGTTGGAGTTACCTCCTATCTATAGACACTTATGGACAGTGACTCACTATTATGCAGTTTGGTAACATTGAGTTTAGGAGAGTTGACATTGGGGTAAGTTTAGAAACTTCACTTGGTTTTTACCTCTGCTTATTTGGACTGCTGCCATCCTGAGCCTAACTTTTGTGTTTGTATATTCTTGAAATTAATATAATGCTTTTTACTGGGACTGTGTGTTTGTAATTGTGTTAATATTATGAAATAGTGATATTAAAGTTGTGGGATGAGCCACATGGTATCTGAGCTATGTTTTTTAGGTAAGAGCGCCATTAGTAGGAACTTTTTCCCCCCCTTTTTTTTTATATTAAATATTTTCCCCTACAGGCCTTGCCTTGTAGTGTATGGCTTTGCCAAGACCATTTTTGTGTCCTAAAATAGTTGTGAAAATATACATAAACCTTTTATGTCCCATTGATGTTTATTCTATATATTCATATTTCATTTTTAAAGATGTCTGTTTATTATTCCTCTTTATGATTGAAATTTGATTTAGGAGTGGACATTTTAGTGATTTCCCCCTATAATACATAGGAGCTAGGTGTATCCGAACAAGAGCCTTTACTCTTTCAAAATCATAGGAAATTGATCTCTAAAGTCTGTCTCACAAGTAAAAAGTTCTGTAAAGTACAGTATTGGGTTACAATGTGCAGGTGCATTTGCTGAGATGACTTGCTGATAGTAATTGTAGGTGAGGGAGTCTTACTCTTTGAATGAAGAAAAACTTTGTCAGTGACATGAATAATGTCTTGCATACCACAAATTCCACAATATTAAAAATATTGAATTGGAGAAAATGAAGCAAAACTACTTTTCTTGACAGTACCCAGACTGAACTTAATGCAGGTGCAATATATTTCTGAACAAAGAAAGTTTTGTTACTGTAACATTCTGTACAATGAAAACGAACCCTTTTGCACAGTAGATTAAAATGTTGATACTAATTCTTGGCATAAGCTTGTTTTTTATAGTTTTTTTTCCTGTTGCTGTTGAAAAAAGCTTTTATTACTCTGCACAAACCCTTAAAAAGTTGCATTCCATTTTTTTTAAAATATAAAAACAGAAATCATTGCGTTTATCTCTTTTACAAAGACATTAAAATGAAAGTAATTTGTCTAATTATGGTTAATGTGTTTTAAAAAGTAGTAAACGCAATTAAAGAAAATCCACAACAGGAGACAATATGTAATGATACCCATTATAATGCCACTTTCATTCCTGTACAGTAGGGCACATAACTGCCAATGTAGTCAGAAGAGAAACATTGAAAAGCATTCTCTGTGGTGTCCATTGACACTTTTTATGTTAGTAACATTATTATACACAGCCCCATAGAAAGTCCCATACACAGCCCCATAGCAAGTCCAATACACAGCCCCATAGAAAGTCCAATACACATCCCCATAGAAAGTCCCATACACCGCCCCATAGAAAGTCCAATACACAGCCCCATAGAAAGTCCAATACACATCCCCATAGAAAGTCCCATACACAGCCCCATAGAAAGTCCAATACACATCCCTAGAAAGTCCAATACACAGCCCCATATAAAGTCCAATACACATCCCCCGATAGAAGTCCCCTCCCAGCCCCATAGAAAGTCCAATACACAGCCCCATAGTAAGTCCCATACACAGCCCCATAGAAAGTCCCATACACAGCCCCATAGAAAGTACAATACACATTTATTGAATTTATTATTGTACAAAAGGGATAGGGTAGAGGTTGGGGTGGTTTGTTGGTGGGGTGGGTTGACTAACACTGGCTGGTGGACCAGAGGGCTGAATTTACACTGGCTGGTAAGTTGGAGGGATGACTTTTAACTGGTGAACTGGATGGCTGAGTGTGTCCACAACACAGACTGGTAAATATAAGATGCCCACACAGACCTTTAAATAAAATGTGTGCCCAGACTGGTAATGCCTCATGCCCAGACCACAAAGACTTATATACATAACATGCCCTCATGCCCAGCCCAAACAGACTTGTAAATATAAGATGCCCACATGCTCATCCCAGACTGGTAAATATAAGGTGCCCTCATGCCCAGTCCAGACTGGTAAATATAAGGTGCCCCCAGCATAAGAGTTTAAGATGCCGCCATGCCTAGCACACACAGAGTTGTAAATTGTACTTACTTACTGTCTTAAAGGAAGCCAGGGTGAGCCAGGCCTGAGCAACATCTGCTTAAGACCCCTGCATGCAGCCCCCCATTTTGCATGCGTATCTCATTTGCAAGCCGTGAGCAGACTTTTCCATTTGCTTCATGGCAGGCCGGAGGCCCAGATTTTTAACTAGAGATCATTCCAGGGGGGCATTTGCCCCTCAGCCTACTGGGCTAGTCAGCTCCTTAAGCCATATCAAAACATCACAGTTCATGGCCCCAACTGGCCTTATCTCTCTGCGATCAATATTATATGTTTGTATTGCATATTCACCACAAGAGGAACTGCTGCCTTTCTAGAGAACACAAAGGGCTTTGCACGCTCGGAGGGGAAGTGGGCATGGCTTGTGGAGGTTGGGGTGGTTTGTGGGTGGGGGCTGACTTTACACTGGCTGGTAAGTTAGAGGAAGATGTCTTTCACTGGAAGGTATACAGCTTGGATAGCTTTTGCAGTTATAATGCATTACATGAAAAAAAATTGTAGAAGTGGGATCTGTACTTTGTTTGTACTGCATTATCACCACAACAGGAAGAAAAAAATGCTAATGATAACAGAGAAAATTTGCAGTTTGGTCCATTTTCGAACTTTCAAACTATATGGAAAGTTCGAAAGTTCAAAAACGGACCCATTAAAGTCAATGGGAGTCAAATAGTTTGAAAAGTTCTAACGAAATACAATTAAAATATCAATGGTAACTTAATGTAAATGGCTCTGGGACCTGGGAAATGGTCGGGGGAACACGTTCCAATATCCAGAACTTAATAATTATCCAATAAACGATTTCAACAATTGATAATTATCCCATAAACGAGTCGAACATTTGATAATTATCCCCTAAATGATTCGAACATTCAATAATTATCCCATAAACGATTTGAACAATAGATAATTATCCCATAAACGATTTGAACAATTGATAATTATCCCATAAACGATTCGAACATTTGATAATTATCCCCTAAATGATTCGAACATTCAATAACTATTCCATAAACGATTCGAACATTCAATAACTATTCCATAAACGATTCGAACATTCGATCGATTTTCGAATCTATAGTATCGAAAGTTCGAAGTCCGTTCGAACTTGATAAGTTTGGCTAGTTCTAGTCCTTTTCTAGTGCTAATGGGAAAGTGCAACGCTCACACTATTGGGTTAGTGAGGGTTTTTCCCCTCATTTGGCACTGCCTGTTATGTTTCCAAAGATGTTTGGAAATAGCACAATGCATGCAATGCAAAAAATTTAGCAATGATTTTTTTCACTCACTGTGCTCCATGACATTGCCCCCTTGTACACCCCTTATCCTTTCCCCTCTTCTGCACCCATGCACCTATGTAATAGTTAGGTGCTGGGCACAGGATCAGTGTATTCACTTACTGATTGTGGCTGTGAAGTAACTAATAGAGATTGTTTTCTTTACAATCAAGGTTTTTTCACTTTAGTGGCCCTATGATGGAGAAGGCTTAAAATGTTTCTTAAATAGGAGTAATGCTTGTGAAGGTTCTCATTCATCCAGGTCATGGTATATCTGTTGTATTCAATTAGATCAACTGGACTTGAAATGTAGTTCTTGAAGACGTTTCGCTAGTCATCCGACTGGCTTTCTCAATTCAGAATGACTTGTACAAGAATCTGTGGCAATTATGTACCCTGGAAAATCCCAATTAGCATATCACAGCCAGGTGTTAAGGGTGTGATTAGATAGTGGCTAAGAGGTCACATGCAGTCTCACTGCTCATAAAGACATCACTGAAATCAATCCAAAAGGTAATAGAGGTAGCATAACTTCTCTGCCTAGCATACACTACTTTTTTATATGGTTGACTAAAAATGGCATGTGTTTTAAACAAAGGGCATAATTGATGTAGTGATGCAATCTAAATACATATTACCATTCCTCCCATTTTAATTGGTTAACACAGTGGTTTTCACATACAGGGGGGTGAAATTAGACCTCTAATAAAACAAATGGCACACATAGATATACATCTGTCCCATAACTAATATTATACCCCTGCTTATTGTGAGCTCCTAACCTAATGTCTAACTTGTAATTTTTTGATAGAATTAAATAATAATACAGTAACACTCATACTTACACCACCACACACCACTATCATTATCTAGGATCTGCTCCTTGAACACTCAAAAACTCTGGCTGACTCCCATCTTTATTGGAATTGAATATAAGATCTTGACTGGAACTTGGAACACAACCCGAGGTCCTCCTATTGGCCGACTTAGATTTAACAAGCATGAATTGTGCCAACTCTGTGAATTTGGATTATTTTTATAGTACTTTGCATAATTATTGATGCTGGACCAAGTTTAAACAAATAGCTATTTAATTTCTGTATTTCTTCACCCAACTTCCAAATACATAATAGAGTGTTAATCCAGATACAAATTATTGCATGCAAAAAACTATTTAAAGTAGGACTTTTGTCAAAAATAATATTTTGTTTGGTTGATTCGATGCACATTGAGGGCTATTGGACAATGCAGTCCATGTACATAAAGTCTTTCCTCTCACATGAATATGAGGGGCCTCCAGTGCATTGCAAAAATGTTTTTATAGTTCTCCTTTAAATCCCATCATTTTCTTTTCCGCATGGTACTTGGGCATCTTAATATAGAAAAGAGAAAAAGAATAACTATCTGCATCCTTTGTCTGATATGCAATAAATATTAATGTAGGTTGTATAAAGACATCCGTCATCTAGTCCAACCTTTAAACCCTACCCATAATGTCTGTCTAACAGTTACATAGTAACATAGTATTGGAGGTTGTTAAAGACATCCGTCATCTCTTCCACCACACGCAAACCCTACCCATAATGTCTGTCTAACAGTTGCATAGCAACATAGTATTTGAGATTGAATGGAGGCCTTAAGAGATTGACAGAAACTGTATGGATGCATCATTGTAATGAATACAGATATATTTTTCTATATATGTATCAATTTTCTAATGTTTGTGTATTAAGGGCTCCCCGAGATATTTATTCAAGGGTTCACTATGAAAAAAGGTTGATAAACACTGGTACAGACCCATCCCCTGCGGGGAATTTGAGTGCATTTTTTTTAAAATCAAGATATTTTGTAGATCTATCATTTATATTTGATAAATTCGTATTTTGATGATTTGATAAAAGATAAATAATAAGTAATAAAAAATATTGTTTTAAGGGTTCCCCACAAAAAAAGTGGAAAAACAGTGATCTAGTCCAACCTACTCAGCAATCCCCATATATCCTGCCTAATTGTAATGAAGACCCTCATGGCTTCCTCGAATGACGCACCAGCAATGATCTCCACACTCGAAAATGTCCTTAGCAGAGCCCTGGGCCTATCCAGGCCTTTCAGTCTCACCATTACGATGGCTATGTGGCTACAATTAGCTACAAGTCCCAGCCAATATGACAGACCTTAATATACAGAGCTATGTCTGTCAGGCCACAGAATAAGATACATAAGAAAGGTTGATTGGGTTTCTACCACCACATTTACCAGACATCTGATAAAACAATCATTACTCCGTAATAGGTTATAAAGGTGAATTAATATAGCTTACCAGGCCTGTAAAATGGTAACATAAGAGTTAATGGCTACTGTCTGTTACTTTTATCTTATAATGATACTCAGGAGAGTATTACAGCAATGCCGGCGGGTATATTTATCCTTAATTCAAGCAGCGGTCAACGTTCGAAAAGACTACGTAATAAATGACCTTTCCACTGCAGGTCATTAATAAAAATCCTTTATAATCACAATAGGAAAAAACACTTAAAAACACTTAAAAAACATGCCTCAGAGGTAGGGTACAAGTCTATATATCAATACATGTACATAGGTTACAACCCTATAGAGATAAACTGGTGTGGTGAGAGTGAGGGAAGATTAAAAGAGCAGATACTGGGTGCATCTTCACCAGCTGACAGCTCTGACTGCTTCCTCCTACAGCTACTATCGCATATGGCAATATGCTCAAATAGTTTTCCCTTTAATTGCCCTTTAAATCAATATATGAATGCAATGCTATCTATAGGCTTTTACTAAAAACACTGCTGTTTAATTTAATTTTTGCATGTCAGATAAGCAAAAATTTAAAGGAACAAAAGCAATCATAAATTAAGAAGTGGAAGACAGAATGGGGAGTAGTTATAAGCTATCAGTTACTGCACAAGTTTTATTGCTTGCTGTATTGTATTGTTTGGTTAGTGCAGCCAAGCTACCCTAAATGATTGTACGTAAAAGGCTAGGTACGACGGACGATCTATTCCACCATATCTTCCTGATCATTTCGGTCGATCAGGCCAAATATCGGCCTCTGTGTACCTACCCTAGATGGGTCGTTTGGCTTTATTCAGTGATAAGTCTTGCTGGATTTCTGAATGATGGCCATTTAAGTATTGTATTTTCCCACTGCAGGCAGGGCTGGATTTATACTTTTTTTCTCCCCTAGGCCAGCTTACTTGTACTGCATGTGCCCCCACCCCACCACCACCACCCATACGTGGGTCATTCATTGGCTGAAGCGAAGCTTTGTGATTGGGAGAGAGACCTCCGCCCCTAGCAAATCACAATCGCTGCCTATTACACATTTAACAGAGTGCTAAGGCTCTGCTGTTGCCAACTAATGTGCATTGTGTAATTTAATATTGGGGATGCAATGCTGCCTAACGTTAACAATATTTTATTTTCCGCACCATGCAACGGCCTAGGTGGCCTAGTGGGAAATCCGCCCTGACTGCAGGGTCTAAGTATTTTTCCCACTCTGTCTGGCACAAAAGCCTGTGTGTACAGAGGTCTTTGAGTAAATTACCATTTGAAGCGAACATGAAATATCATTGTAAACAACACATATCCCATGTGTATGTTGCCTAAGTGTATTGCAATTTAGCAACATTTTAACGCATTAGTTATGTTTGGAAAATTACGTCCTACATTCTAAATTGTAACTTAACTCATATTTTTCCAAATTTTCAAAAAAGCTCTAACTTTGTTAACATGTTTTTTGTTCAGTGTATACTATATAACTAGTAATGATTCTAGTAAAGGGAAACCTCTCATTTTATTAAACAACCAACCGTTTTGTGAACCTATTTGTGCCTGCCAATAAAACGTTTTCAGACACAGATTCCACAGCTTTACTGTTTTTAACTGTTTACCCTAAAAGGTGCTACCAAATCAAATAATGTTTAGGGCATTCCTTCTTTCAAACCATAGTGAGTCTTAATTTCCTGTAGTTCTTTTAATGACAAATACTTTTCATAGACTGCATAGAAATCCAGGCACCTGCAAAACTTAGATAGGAACACGTTAATTGCTTAGACAGCATAACGTAGCTGGAATATTTTCATTGAATGGATTGATTTTTTTGTATCATTTGTGTATGAAGATTAAAAATAGAAATGCCAATTAGGACAAATCTTCATAATAAAAACCTGGGTAGAACTCTTATGTGAGCAGTCACTTAATGAACGCTCACAAACTGTTTACATAAATTAATATTTAGCAGATCATAGGGTGAAGAGCTCTCTAGGGGTCAAAGGGCTCTTGTTAGTTTCAATGGTGGGTCTCACCTGCGTGGAAGCTACGTTGGACCGTGCCATAAAAAGACCTAAAAACATCACCACTAAGATTTTAATATCAAACTTCATTATAGACTATTGAGTGGTGAAAGGCCTCTGAACTTATGATTTCCTAGCCTACGGGTGTTTTGTCATATTAACTGGTAAGGTTTACCCCCATATACTCTTGAGTTTCTCCTACACAAATTAACTCAAGGAGTTCCATCATCCTCATTACGTTTTTCCTTCACAAACTCTCCCCCATTGCAAAATTAATACCACATTTTCAGTTCAGGGTAAATGTCATTGTGGTTATATTTCCTGCATTAGTTAGAAACTCATATTGATTTGCTGCCATTTTAAACTTGTTCCCTCTAAGGGAGCGTTTGGTATGATTTCATGCGGTAAAATCCCACCAAAAACTATGCTTATAGGAGTGAACATTACCGATTACACATTACCCAATGAGCTGCGATGCAGTATGTGTTGAAATCAATGGACACAGCTATGCGATAATGCAAGGGAACATCGCACAACATGTGCGACGTTTCCCCTTAATTGAAAGACCACACAGTGCGAGCGTTGCCTAAATCTCTGGCAGTGCTGCACAAAGAAACTTTTAAAGAGAACTACTCTTGCGTGCCTCCTGTGAATCCTTCCCACTGGTGCTAGATATGTAAAGAAGGAATAGAGAGGCAGTCAGCTGTTTTTGGCGAGTGACAGAACAAAGAAATGGACATGCAAAGTTAACTTTAATTTCTACTATTAAAAAACAGGAGGCAGGGATCCCTCGCCTTGTGTCCTTAATGTCCTTAACAGAGATATTAAAAAAATCTCAGTTCACTGTGAAATGCAATAAGTCTTAAAGTTTGACTTGCGAGCAGTTACATAATGTTTATTAAATAGGCTGCCAATTCCAAGAGCAACAGACTCTATCAGTAGTAAATATTTTAGCTTATCAAATACCCAGGAAGTAGTATGATTCCAAAAATAACCCAATATTTCATAAAACAAGCCTTCATACAGGCTTATTTTACTACTGGAGACAGCTAAAGGCCACTCAAAACTGGAACTCCCTTGTTTATTTCGCAACCAATCCTTGATGATTAATGGAGAGCCAGGGAGGTGATGTTGTCCTATGACTCTGCTGAAAAGCTGAACTAGGCTTGTATCAGCAAAACGACAATAAATTGCATCTCCAGGTTATTGCTAGGAAATCTCATCCTTTGGAAACATAATAGGATTTGTACTATCTCTCTTTCAGACTAAAGCAGTGGTCTTGGTGTCCAGACTACAGTGGATGTCAGTGCTTGGCACCAGTCAGGAAAATAAAAAGTCAGCTATGTTTGTGTGTGCAATCTGAAGTTCCCTGCTACATTTAAACATTTTATTGGTAGAAAAGTTTAATATTGCATTATACAGTCTGCTTGCTGTTTTGAAGTTAATGATAACAGGTAATTTAGATATAATTTTATAAAAGTTTACAGGAATAAATTATTTCTCATTGAGGAGACCTAAAAAAAGTAATTTAACAGTGCTTTTATACAGTACTGGAACTCCAAGGTGTATAATCCATATATTACACTGTAGGTAGCGTATTATTTCTATAATACATAGGCAAACAAAAGTAAATAAATACCCCAGCACAGACCACCTCTCCCCCTACCCTTCCACTGTCTCTCCCCCTCCCTGTATTAGTCATTTATATAGGAATCCCTGTTCAGTGTATAAATAGTTAATTACCGTTCCTATTAAAAAGAAAAAAGGACCATCATCCGCTGTCAACTAAACAGAGCTTCTATATAATGACTAATACAGGGAGGGGAGAGACAGGGGGTGGAGCGTGGAATACAGGAAGTCACTCAGTGACATCACTGAGTGACTGTAATACAGATTCTCACCACTGATCTCCCCATTGAAAATGCATGCCTTATGTTTATATAAAGCATTACAAATATTTATGCATTCTCCATATGCTATTGAAAGTTCCAAGTAGAAAGGATTCCTTCCCATTAACAGTCTCCAACAGAGCAGGCTAGAGCAGCGAGGGGAACTTTAATTAAGTAAAACAGCTGATTGGGAAAGTACCTTGTGTACTCAATGGGAGAAGAGGAATGAAGTTGGTATATTGTACACCTGAGGAAGGGGGACAACCCCGAACGTTGTGCACTGTTTATGTCACAAATAAATTGAATATAAATAGAAGGAGTGTGTTTTCTCTCTACAAATCCACAAATTATAATATTATACATTACCTTATGAGTTAATTTGTGAAATGAATACTATAGAACAATATCCCATTAATCCTACATGAATCTTGATACCTATATTCACCATTTTTCCTTCTGATCAGTGTCTTTCAGACATTTTCTGTGACATAACTCACTTATTTTTGGGTGTAGGAAATAAGAAGGTAAGCATGATTCTTTAACACAGGGCCTTGTGTGGTTCTAATAAATACACACAGTAGTTTCAAAACTGCAGTTACTTTAACCACTTTAAACTGCTATGAGTTTGGAAATTATTCTGTGGAAGGCACAAGACGGATATTTCCATAAGCTGTTAATGTTTTTTTTAAAGGCTTTAAAATACCTCCAGGCCTCATCTGATAACCGAGATAATAGCATGAGATTTTATTGCATTGGAAGAAACACAGGTTTTATCCTTTTCAACAAATGGGCATGTTTAGAAATGAACCATTGGCATTGCTGTGGAATTTATGTCATTTTTCTTTAAAAAAACTAATTATAAAATGTTGATATTCTGCAAATTATTTCATGTAAATATTTACACTTTTTCTGCACAATCTTGTTGGTATTTCTAAAGCATTGAAAAGCTATTTTTTTTTTGCATATTTTTTTTTCTAATTCCATTACACACACAGAAAAGTGTCCATAGGGTGTTTTACTGTTTATTTCATTTTTGAAAGCTAATAGTCATTAACTACATTCAAATCCCCCTTGCTGTATTGTAATATATGATATGATTCCGGCTTTGTTATTAAGTGCACTGTTTATTTACTGTAGTCTTATGGCCTTAGTCCTTCTACAGCTCCACTAAATCCCAACAGATCCATACAGTACCATGTGTTTTCAGTTGGTATGCAATATTCAATTACCTAGGGTGACATTTTGGAACATCGGCTGGGGGATCTATGGCGATTCAGCACATAACTTGGTCAAAACAAAAGTCAGACATGTTGGTAAATCACATCTTCATATGAATTCTTAATTCATATGAATTAAAGAAAATTATAAAGAAATTATTGGCCATACTTGCCAAAAAAAAAAAAAGAACGTTATTATCCTACTATAAGTATTCTTATAGTTGCAGTATAATAATATCTCATAAAATCAAGATAAAAAAGGTACTGGCAGTTCTAACAGTCTGATTCTGTTCCTGAAATGGCATTAGAATATTCTGAACTGTGAATCTTTACAATTAAGTTTGTGCACACAGAATCCTACAATATTTTCTGAAATTCTGCATTTATTTTATGAATCCAGTGGTTATAATTTAAAAATGTAAGTCTTAAGAGTATCTCCACTGAAAAAACAAGGTTTGTCCATTTAGTTTTATTGAAGAATAGGAGCTAAAGAGCTGTGTTCTCAATAAATATCAGAGCCAGGAGAAGAGTAGCTACTTACCTGATCGCTCGCCCTCCCCGCATAGTCTAACAGGTCCCGACGGACTGTCTCAACGCGCATACAGCAAGTGCGATGCGCATTGCACCTAGAAGACAGTGTGTGCCAGGACTTTAAAAGATGCTCCAGTGACTTTTTGTGCTTTTGAGGTAGAGTTTGTTTCCTGTTCTCTCAAATTCTTTTTTCTCTCTAATTTTCTGTTTAATAGTTAGCATGTCTTGCTTTATGGCAATACATTCAAAAAATTTTTTATCAGTGTCTCTCAAGATATAAACAAGATTAATGATCCTTTACCTAAAAGCTTATTTACATTATTGCATTGCTAACTGGAAAGGCTGAGCAAATCAAACTTCAAAGTTGTAAAGACCAATGCAATAACTGGTTATGAAGATGAAATGTATGGACAATTGTAAAAAAAAAATGAAATTGTAAAGGTAGTGGCACTATAAACTCTAGATTATTTTCTTGTCGTATCACAAATTATTTAACAGTAAACTATGTTTTAAATCAGACCTTGGACCTTCTGGATGCACATGCATCTTAACTGGCCCTGCCTGCATCAACTTTTTTGATTCTCTAGCTAACCTGTCCCCGTAAGGAAGATGAGATTATTCTGACATTACTCACAATACATGAACACTTAAGTTAGTATTTAGGATGTGCAGAGGCACCACTTCAATGGGAACAGCCCCCGCTACTACAGATGGCTTGAGAACCCCACCTTTTTACTACCACACATACCCCCCTGTCTTTGACTGCATGCTAACCTTCCACTTGGGTACCACATTTAAAAAGCCTTTTTTAAACAAATCTATGTTTTACTCTCAGTGCTTTGGGTTGCATAACTGTCTACAATACAAGTTATTCAGAACCTTTTATATATTTCATAAAACGCATTATATAAAACATAATTTAGAGAGCTTTAATGGAAAGGTTAATAAGCAGTCTATATTTTTATTTAAAATAGACAGATGGAAAATTCCATATTCTAGCAGTCAGCGAAAGATGGTAAGAATTCTGATTGGTATCATACGTACCTATTAAGTGTAGTAGCAATGGGTTTTTTCTCAGACTAATGAACCTCATTTGGATTTTCCAGTCTTGTTAATGTGCACAAGCAAAGTCTAATTTTAAATTAAGGTTGCACTACAGAACTGCAAAAATCATCAACCTTTAATTTGCAGCAATTTCTTGAATTGTTTGTTATTTTCAAAGAGCAACACAGTCTCGTTAGATGGAACTGTTGGTAAATCACTTGCTCTTTGCCAAAAAAGGAAATATTGAAAGCCTGATCCTCTTAGAAGTTGTACAGGCGTGCAAAATTAATAAGAAACACACATTGTACTTGTACAGCTATTGTATACAAAGGAAGTACATAAAATGTAGGGCTTTCAGGAGTAATTTACCAATCAATCAAAGCAAGGAGGAAGTTGTTCGAGAGATTATTGGCTGAATGCCATCCTTCATATTATAACTATCCAGAATATTTAACCTCTTTACACTTGTTAACTAGCCTCAATTACAGCATTTAGCATATAACCTTTTCGATTTTTTTTCTGCTTTATTTATTCACGTATTTTGGTAAATTATAAAAGAAACGAGACAAAGATTAGTAAATATTAAGAAAGGTGGTTTTTAAAGCATTTAATAAACTGGTAATGCAGGTTTGCAATTTAACTTAAATTTTTTTAAAATTTTATTTTTTCTATGAAAGGTCTGTTCAATTCAAGGTTTTCGGAAAAGTGCACATTTCATAATGTTAGACAGTTTGAGAATTCACGGGTAGTTTTAAGCTAGCCTTACACGTGTAAAAATGTTTCTCAGATCGGAAGAACCGCTCCAAGTTATCCACCTTGAGGCTCTGATCTTTTCACAGATTTACCCTTGAAATCTGCAGAGAGATGATGATGAAGATGGGGTCGGCGAAAAAAATTCTGCCTGTCCCAATCTTTGTTTTTTTAAAAAAACCAATTGACGATATTGATCAGGAAATTATATACACAGAAGATATTTTGAGCATTCCAATCACTCAAAATGTCAAATCCCATGTATGGGAGTCTTAAGGCTTTAAGAATGTTTAAGACTATACTGGAACAGTAGTACATATGTAAAAAAAGATCCCATTTAAGCGTATACCTATCCTATAAAGCATCTAATAGCCCCTCCAGATATCTCAATGCTGATCCAGATACCATCACAGGCGTAACTCAGCTCTGAAATAATATCCTCCTCTATTCACCCTTGACACCTCTTCCCACATTCAGGACTTTGCTCACTCTACCCCTTTACTCTGGAACTCACCCCTCTGTCTGTCATTAACCATAATATCTTCAAAAGTAACCTCAAAATCCTCATCAGGCAATTATATAACCTGGCCTAGACATTACCCCTCTCACTGACCCAACATGATCCTACCTGCTTTTAACACTCCACTGCCAATCGACTTGCAGCCTGAAAGCTCACTGGGCAGGGTCCTTTTCCTTCTGTATGATGGTATTGTTCAAAACATTTGGTGCACTTATATTATTGCATTACCCTTGTATGTAATATGTATACTTTGAATTAGATGTACTACTATCCTTGTAATAACCTGTTTGACTGTGCAATTGTAAATCACCTCAGAAGATACTTAGATACACTATATAAATCCATCAAATAATATTAAAAAATTTACCCAAAGCTATTTGTGATTACTACAGATGTGTATATGCATGTGCATATTAATGTTTGTCTGGGTGACTGGCCTGGTCTTAAATTCGGTAATGAAGGGAGCTATTGCTTTTTTCCTTTTACGTTGAGACCCCAGGCTCCCTGCATTGCCCAAGGCTAGAAATTAATGTAATTAGAAGGGCTACAAAGATCGCAGACTGATTGCATTTAACCTAATCCTAATTCAGCTTTCCTTTGTATGTGTTTAATAGGAGTAAATTTAAGAATAGTTCACTGCAAGGAGGATAAAACCACATAGTTATTTTTTGCAGGATATGACCTTTAATCTATATCTTTTTTTCATTATCTACTGAGTGTTTATTCCTCTAACTTCTAACTCATTATTGTAAAGAAATGTTTAATTTTTACTAATCTTTTTCTTCAATACAGTGTACTTATTATTTTACTTAAAGGACAACTATTTGGATGTTGTGCCCATCCCCCTTTAACCTAGGGCCTAACCAATGGGAAGACACTTTCTGCAGGGAGAACTTTTTCACATTGGGTATATCCCATACTGGGATGAGGAGGAATGTGCAGCAGATTAATTGTAATTTCCTTACAACAAGTTAAAGCAAATATTCCTACTATGAATACACAGCAGTGTTGGTTGTCTTTGTGCAAGTCTGCAGGAACACTTGAAATGGCTCATGTATGTTTACAAATGCAAGAACTTTTAATGGGATGTATGATGTAATTGATATAGCAGAAACATATTGGCAAAATTAACTGCCAATAAATGTAAAAAGGTATGCGTTTTTGTTTTGAGTGGAGCCAAATTTATAAAATAAAAAGAACTGTGGGAATAAATGGAACTATATAAAGGGGTTGAAACGGTGCACAAAAAAAGGGGTAAATTCATTTTGATGTCTGTTACAAGCCACCAAATGCTAGCAAAAGGAGGAAAATCACCTCCATATGCAGATGGGAAAGGCACAAGCTTGGGGAATGTTCTAGTCATGAGGGAATTTAATTACACTGACATTGCTGTATAACTGCCAGCACCTCAAAGGTATCAAGTTTCAAATATTGTTGCATCAGAGTTTTTTTTGTCACGGAATGTAGAAGTTCCTCTAGAAAATACTTTTTTGTTGGATCTAATAACCCTGAGCTCTTATGGGCTACTGTACTCATCCTGTGGGTTCCCTGGACACGATCATATAAACTATCAGGGTTATTCAATAAAGTTCTTATCGTTTAAAATGGGCTAATTTTGCCCCAACTAATCAGATGTTAGCTTTCAAATGTAAACTAAGATCTGATTGGTTGGGGCAAAATTAGTACCATTTTAAACGATCAGAACTTTTATTGAATCTCCCTGTATATTTATTAGGGAAGTACACAGCAACTAAACTGTGCACTTCATACCTAGGTGATATGTTATAGATATGTTAAGATTAGACATGGCCGAAACTCACCAGTTTTGTTACGTTTTCGGATTCCCAGATCTCGGAAAAATCGCAAAAATCCAAAACGGAACAAATTTTTGATTATTTCGAATGTCAGGCTATTTTCGCTAATTATCAAAAATAGCCTCAAACTTTCGATAACATTCAAAATACGATCAAAGACTACTTTCTATTTTCTGATCATATTCGAGATTATCAAACGTTTGAGGCTATTTACGATAATCCAAAATTGTTTGATAATAATAGAATAGGCTCAGAGTCCCGAATCCAGACAATCCATTCGGATTCAGAAAGATCATTCGGATTTTGGAACCGAGGGATTCTGTGTCGGATCCGGATCCCATCTCTAGTAAAGATACTGAACAGAAGTAGACTGATTTATAGGAGCATTAAACTATTATATTCTAAATTTATACCCTAAGGTAAAAAAATGAAATAAGAGATGAGCTCCAAAATTTTTTGTAATAGATGCTTAATTATTTTGTACTTCGGCTAATTATCCAGTAAAAGAGATGCAAAGGGAAAGGGCTTTAGAAGTCTGAAAAACAACTGTCCTTCAGAAACAATAAAACAATAGTAAGGACTGTAGAAGGAAAAAAAAGGATTGTAAGAAAACAATTATTTAGTCTAAAATAGAAATAAAATAGAAGTATTAATTGCTGAACCAAGCAAGATCAACCCAAAAGTTCCTCTTCCTGACGACCATTCGAGGCTTCTGACTGGTCGGCCAGGAGGAAGGACTGTTGACTGTGGCAAAAGCAGCCGTGTCTGACAGTTAGCCTGACCAAGCGGCTATTTTTTCAAAAATGTCCGGTGGTGCGTTTTTCCGATTCAGACGTGCTGCAAAATGAACCCACTATGTCGGCCCGACTGACCAAAACACTGGAATGTCAGTTGGTCAGGCCAAATTATTGTATGTTGTGTACCCAGCTTAAGGAATGTATACTGAGATCACTTCTTTTTCACCTGTTTACAGTAAATAATTAGGTCGTTAATGAAGCAAGGCATCTGTGCTTGTTGGTGACACAAAAAAGCAGGGTATTTTAAACTACAGACGATTCAAATTCTTGCAGGCAGATCTAGACACCTGTCTAAATGAGCAACAAAGTCGCTGTGGTGGTCTGACAGAACTTGTCTCCTGGACTATGTATTAAAAGGATTGATAGTTGGAGTTACCTCCTATCTATAGACACTTATGGACAGTGACTCACTATTATGCAGTTTGGTAACATTGAGTTTAGGAATTGACATTGGGGTAAGTTTAGAAACTTCACTTGGTTTTTACCTCTGCTTATTTGGACTGCTGCCATCCTGAGCCTAACTTTTGTGTTTGTATATTCTTGAAATTATATAATGCTTTTTACGGGACTGTGTGTTTGTAATTGTGTTAATATTATGAATATTGATATTAAGTTGTGGGATGAGCCACATGGTATCTGAGCTATGTTTTTTAGGTAAGAGCGCCATTAGTAGACTTTTTCCCCCCCTTTTTTTTTATATTAATATTTTCCCCTACAGGCCTTGCCTTGTAGTGATGGCTTTGCCAAGACCATTTTGTGTCCTAAATAGTTGTGAAAATATACATAAACCTTTATGTCCCATTGATGTTTATTCTATATATTCATTTTCATTTTTAAAGATGTCTGTTTATTATTCCTCTTTATGATTTATTTGATTTAGGAGTGGACATTTTAGTGATTTCCCCCTATAATACATAGGAGCTAGGTGTATCCGAACAAGAGCCTTTACTCTTTCAAAATCATAGGAAATTGATCTCTAAAGTCTGTCTCACAAGTAAAAAGTTCTGTAAAGTACAGTATTGGGTTACAATGTGCAGGTGCTTTCTGAGATGACTTGCTGATAGTAATTGTAGGTGAGGGAGTCTTACTCTTTGAATGAAGAAAAACTTTGTCAGTGACATGAATAATGTCTTGCATACCACAAATTCCACAATATTAAAAATATTGAATTGGAGAAAATGAAGCAAAACTACTTTTCTTGACAGTACCCAGACTGAACTTAATGCAGGTGCAATATTTTTCTGAACAAAGAAAGTTTTGTTACTGTAACATTCTGTACAATGAAAACGAACCCTTTTGCACAGTAGATTAAATGTTGATACTAATTCTTGGCATAGCTGTTTTTTATAGTTTTTTTTCCTGTTGCTGATGAAAAAAGCTTTTATTACTCTGCACAAACCCTTAAAAGTTGCATTCCATTTTTTTTAAAAATATAAAACAGAAATCATTGCTTTTATCTCTTTACAAAGACATTAAAATGAAAGTAATTTGTCTAATTATGGTTAATGTGTTTTAAAAAGTAGTAAACGCAATTAAAAAATCCACAACAGGAGACAATATGTAATGATACCCTTATAATGCCACTTTCATTCCTGTACAGTAGGGCACACTACCTGCCAATGTAGTCAGAAGAGAAACATTGAAAGCTTCTCTGTGGTGTCCATTGACACTTTTTATGTTAGTAACATATTATACACAGCCCCATAGAAGTCCATACACAGCCCCATAGCAATCCAATACACACCCCATAGAAAGTCCAATACACATCCCCATAGAAAGTCCTACCCCCCCATAGAAAGTCCAATACACAGCCCATAAAAGTCCAATACACCTCCCATAGAAAGTCCCATACACAGCCCCTAGAAAGTCCAATACACAGCCCCATAGTAATCCATACACAGCCCCATAGAAGTCCCATACACAGCCCCATAGAAAGTCCATACACAGCCCATAGAAAGTCATACACACAGCCCCATATAAAGTCCAATACACATCCCCATAGGAAGTCCCATACACAGCCCAATAAAAAGTCCCATACACAGCCCATAGAAAGTCCCATACACAGTCCATAGAAAGTCCCTACACAGCCCCATAGAAAGTCCTATACACAGCCCCATAGAAAGTCCCATACACAGACCCATAGAAAGTCCCATACACATCCCCATAGAATCCCATACAAGCCCCATAGAAGTCCCATACACAGCCCCATAGAAAGTACAATACACATTTATTTAATTTATTATTGTACAAAAGGGATAGGGTAGAGGTTGGGGTGGTTTGTTGGTGGGTGGTTGACTAACACTGGCTGGTGACCAGAGGGCTGAATTTACACTGGCTGGTAAGTTGGAGGGATGACTTTAACTGGTGAACTGGATGGCTGAGTGTGTCACAACACAGACGGTAAATATAAGATGCCCACACAGACCTTTAAAAATAAATGTGTGCCCAGACTGGTAATTGCCTCATGCCCAGACCACAAAGACTTATATCATAACACTGCCCTCATGCCCAGCCCAAACAGACTTGTAAATATAGATGCCCACATGCTCATCCCAGACTGGTAAATATAAGGTGCCCTCATGCCCAGTCCAGACTGGTAAATATAAGGTGCCCCCAGCATAAGAGTTTAAGATGCCGCCATGCCTAGCACACACAGAGTTGTAAATTGTACTTACTTACTGTCTTAAAGGAAGCCAGGTGAGCCAGTCCTGAGCAACATCTGCTTAAGACCCCTGCATGCAGCCCCCATTTTGCATGCGTATCTCATTTGCAAGCCGTGAGCAGACTTTTCCATTTGCTTCATGGCAGGCCGGAGGCCCAGATTTTTAACTAGAGATCATTCCAGGGGGGCATTTGCCCCTCAGCCTACTGGGCTAGTCAGCTCCTTAAGCCATATCAAAACATCACAGTTCATGGCCCCAACTGGCCTTATCTCTCTGCGATCAATATTATATGTTTGTATTGCATTATCACCACAAGAGGAACTGCTGCCTTTCTAGATGAACACAAAGGGCCCAATGCTTTGCACGCTCGAGGGGAAGTGGGCATGGCTTGTGGAGGTTGGGGTGGTTTGTGGGTGGGGGCTGACTTTACACTGGCTGGTAAGTTAGAGGAAGATGTCTTTCACTGGAAGGTATACAGCTTGGATAGCTTTTGCAGTTATAATGCATTCATGAAAAAAAATTGTGAAGTGGGATCTGTACTTTGTTTGTACTGCATTATCACCACAACAGAGAAAAAAATGCTAATGATAACAGAGAAAATTTGCAGTTTGGTCCATTTTCGAACTTTCAAACTATATGGAAAGTTCGAAAGTTCAAAAACGGACCCATTAAAGTCAATGGGAGTCAAATAGTTTGAAAAGTTCTAACGAAATACAATTAAAATATCAATGGTAACTTATGTAAATGGCTCTGGGACCTGGGAAATGGGTCGGGGGAACACGTTCCAATCCAGAACTTAATAATTATCCAATAAACGATTTCAACAATTGATATTATCCCATAAACAGTCGAACATTTGATAATTATCCCCTAAATGATTCGAACATTCAATAATTATCCCATAAACGATTTGAACAATAGATAATTATCCCATAACGATTTGAACAATTGATATATCCCATAAACGATTCGAACATTTGATATATTCCCTAAATGATTCGAACATTCAATAACTATTCCATAAACGATTCGAACATTCAATAACTATTCCATAAACGATCGAACATTCGATCGATTTTCGAATCTATATATCGAAAGTTCGAAGTCCGTTCAACTTGATAAGTTTGGCTAGTTCTAGTCCTTTTCTAGTGCTAATGGGAAAGTGCAACGCTCACACTATTGGGTTAGTGAGGGTTTTTCCCCTCATTTGGCACTGCCTGTTATGTTTCCAAAGATGTTTGGAAATAGCACAATGCATGCAATGCAAAAAATTTAGCAATGATTTTTTTCACTCACTGTGCTCCATGACATTGCCCCCTTGTACACCCCTTATCCTTTCCCCTCTTCTGCACCCATGCACCTATGTAATAGTTAGGTGCTGGGCACAGGATCAGTGTATTCACTTACTGATTGTGGCTGTGAAGTAACTAATAGAGATTGTTTTCTTTACAATCAAGGTTTTTTCACTTTAGTGGCCCTATGATGGAAGAAGGCTTAAAATGTTTCCTTAAATAGGAGTATGCTTGTGAAGGTTCTCATTCATCCAGGTCATGGTATATCTGTTGTATCAATTAGATCAACTGGACTTGAAATGTAGTTCTTGAAGACGTTTCGCTAGTCATCCGACTGGCTTTCTCAATTCAGAATGACTTTACAAGAATCGGTGGCAATTATGTACCCTGGAAAATCCCAATTAGCATATCACAGCCAGGTTTAGGGTGTGATTAGATAGTGGCTAGAGGTGTTATAGGTGTTATAGAAGGCAATAGGAAGGCGGTTTAGCTATAGCAAGCCATACAATTTAGCAGCAGCTAGGCAGTAAATCATGTTTTGTATAGAAAGGGGTATAGACTTTCAGGGGAAGATATAATTGTGTCTATTTACAAGGCAATGCTGGGGCTCCATGTAGAGATCGTTGTGTCCAATATACAAAAGGTACATTTTGGAACAAAGAAGCACACAAAGAAGGGCAATAATGTTAATAAAAGAAAGAAAGTATTTCAGCTATGAAAACAGACCTGTCAATCTGGGGTTGTTTAAACTGTAAAAAAAAAGCTTTAGGCAGGTGTCAAACTGAATTTTCACAGCCGACAGTTTCCTGAGGGGGAAATGAAAGGGGAAATGATGCAGTGAAGAGTTTTTCCAAGCAATAAGCAATATACTTACCTGTTGAATGCTGCTGACCTA
Organism: Hymenochirus boettgeri; assembly: GCA_019447015.1. Classification (NCBI taxonomy): domain Eukaryota; kingdom Metazoa; phylum Chordata; class Amphibia; order Anura; family Pipidae; genus Hymenochirus; species Hymenochirus boettgeri. The sequence goes on from CM033470.1 coordinate 239,071,143, forward strand.
TGACACATTTCACTTACACCCCACAACTCTTCATCCTTAATAGTTCCTAGGATAAGGGCCTTAACTGCTAGGTCCTCCACCCCTGGGTTTCCCCCCCCCAAATAAGCCTCTTGGAAGTCTGACTTGTTCTGCCTCCTTTAATTTCTCGAGCTTACTAAATTTTGGGACCAATATGCAGTAAATGTGTTTTTACTTGTTCGTCTGGTACCAGTCCAGGACTGGGGTCAAACTCTTTGAAAAGCCCAACTAAAGGCGCGTACACATGCTTAATTTTCGAGTGAGGATGACCCCCGAGGGCCGAGCACTCTACATGCGACGAAAGGCCCTTTTCGATCGAGAATCATCCATGTGTATGCTTTCAGTCGGCGGTCGTTCGCAGCTACCGCCGATAAGATCCCATTGGTATCTGTTGGCACATGTTGCTGTGGGAACGCACAACACAACCCGTCCGATCCCATATGCGGTATAGGGATCATGTGGCCATACACAGTACGATCGTAAAGGGAGCCATACCTTCCCAACTGACCATAATGCCAAATACTCGACGTCGGCACTACAATCAGTTCAGAAGAAAACCCCTACACACTGACGATACATGGAAATCCTGTCGTTCACGACGGGAATATTCATTTTCGTTATAGTATATGGCCACCTTACACTACTGAGTAGAGTCACATCACTTTAGTGGACATAATGCAAATTAAACCTGTTCTTAAATCAATTTATCTCACGTTTAAAAAGCTTTTCAGCTCATGTTTACTCTCCTCTTGACATCCAAACATGGCAGATCTCACAGTGCTCATAACTGACATCACTGAAATCAATCCAAAGGTAATAGAGGTAGCATAACTTCTCTGCCTGCATCACACTTTTTTATGGTTGACTAAAAATGGCATGTGTTTTAAACAAAGGGCATATTGATGTAGTGATGCAATCTAATATACATATTACACATTCCTCACATTTTAATTGGTTAAAACACAGTGGGTTTTCCACATACAGGGGAGGTGAAATTAAGACCTACCTAATAATAACAAATGGCACACATAGATATACATCTGTCCCATACTATAATATATAACCCTGTCTTATTTTGAGCTCCTAAAACCTATGCTAAACTTGTAAATTATTTTATAGAAATGAAAGATAATAATACAGTACATACATACTATCTTACACACACACACTACACATATCATTTCTAGGATCTGCTCCTTGAACACTCAAAAACTCTGGCATTGACATCCTACATTACTTATTGGAAATTGAAATATAAAGACTATGACTGGAACTTGGAACACAACCCAGAGGTCTCGCTATTGGCGACTTAGATTTAACAGCATGGATTGTGCCAACTCTGTGAATTTGGATTATTTTTATTAGTACTGTGCATAATTATTGATGCTGAGAACCAAGTATAAACAAATAGCTATTTAATTTCTGTAGTTCTTACACCCAACTTCCAAAATACATAATAGAGTGTTAATCCAATGACACATTAATTATTGCATGCAAAAAACTATTTAAAGTAGGACTTTTGTCAAAAATAATATTTTGTTTGGTTGATTCAGATGCCCATTGAGGGCTATTGGACAATGCAGTCCATGTCACATAAGTCTTTCCTCTCACATGAATATGAGGGTCCTCCATGCATTGCAAAAATGTTTTTATAGTTTCTCCTTTAAATCCCTCATTTTCTTTTCCGCATGGTACTTGGGCCATCTTAAATATAGAAGAGAGAAAAGAATACCTATCTGCACTCCTTTGTCTGATATGCAATAAATGTAATGTAGGTTGTATAAAGACATCCTTCAATCTAGTCCAACCTTTAAACCCTACCCATATGTCCTGTCTAACGTTACATAGTAACATAGTATTGGAGGTTGTATAAAGACATCCGTCCATCTAGTCCACCACACAGCCACACCCTACCCATAATGTCTGTCTAACAGTTGCATAGCAACATAGTATTTGAGATGAATGGAGGCCCTTAAGAGATTGACAGAACTGTATGGATGCATCATTGTAATGAATACAGATATATTTTTCTATATATGTTCAATTTCTAATGTTTGTATGTAAGGGCTCCCCGAGATATTTATTCAGGGTTCCATATGAAAAAAAGGTTGATAAACACGGTACAGACCCATCCCCTGCGGGAATTTGAGTGCATTTTTAAAATCAAGTTATTTGTAGATCTATCATTTAATTTGATAAATTCTGTATTTTGATGATTTGATAAAAGATAAATAATAAGGAAATAAAAAAATATTGTTTTAAGGGTTCCCCACAGAAAAAAAGTGGAAAACAGTGATCTAGTCCAACCTACTCAGCAATCCCCATATATCCTGCCTATTTTAATGAAGACCCTCATGGCTTCCTCTGAATGATCGCACCAGCAATGATCTCCACACTCAGGAAAATGTCCTTAGCAGAGCCCTGGGCCTATCCAGGCTTTCAGTCTCACCATTACGATGGCTATGTGGCTACAATTAGCTACAAGTCCAGCCAATTATGACAACCTTAATATACAGAGCTATGTCTGTCAGGCCACAGGAATAAGATACATAGATAGAAAGGTATTGGTTTCTACCCCCATTTACCAGACATCTGATAAAACAATCATTACTCCGTAAAGGTTATAAAGGTGAATTAAGACTTAACAGGCCTGTAAAATGGTAAACATAAGAGTTAATGGCTACTGTCTGTTATTTTATCTTATAATGATATCTCAGGAGAGTATTACAGCAATGCCGCGGGGTATATTTATCCTTAATTCAAGCAGCGGTCCAACGTTCGAAAAGACTACGTAATAAATGACCTTTCACTGCAGGTCATTAATAAAAAATCCTTTATAATCACATAGGAAAAAACACTAAAAACAACATTAAAACATGCCTCAGAGGTAGGGTACAGTCATTATATATCAATACATGTTACATAGGTTACAACCCTATAGAGATAAACTGGTGTGGTAGATGTGAGGAAGATTAAAAGAGCAGATACTGGTGCATCTTCACCAGCTGACAGCTCTGACTGCTTCCTCCTACAGCTACATCGCATATGGCAATATAGCTCAAATAGTTTTACCCTTTAATTTGCCCTTTAAATCAATATATGAATGCAATGCTTATGTTAGGCTTTTACTAAAAACACTGCTGTTAATTTAATTTTTGCATGTCAGATAAAGCAAACAATTTAAAGGAACAAAAGCAATCATAAATTAAAGAAGTGGAAGACAGAATGGGGAGTAGTTATAAAGCTATCATTACTGCCACAAGTTATTATTGCTTGCCTGTATTGTATTTTGTTGCTTAGTGCAGCAAAGCTACCCTAATGATTGTACGTAAAAGGCTAGGTACAGACAGACGATATTCATCACCATATCGTCTCTATCATTCGGTCGTCAGGCCCAAAATATCGGCCTCTGTGTACCTACCCTAGGGGGTCGTTTGGCTTTTATTCGTGATAAGTCTTGCTGGATTTCTGAATGATGCCATTTAGTAATTGTATTTTCCCACTGCAGGCAGGGCTGGATTTATACTTTTTTCTCTCTTCCCTGGCCAGCTTACTTGTACTGCATTGGCCCCCACCCCACCACCACCACCATACGGTGTTCATTCATTGGCTGAAGCGAAGCTTTGTGATTGGGAGAGAGACCGCCCGCCCCTAGCAAATCAGCAATCGCTGCCTATTACACATTAACAGAAGCTGCTAAGGCTCTGCTGTGTGCCAACTAATGTGCATTGTGTAAATTTAATATGGGATGCAATGCTGCCTAACGTTAACATATTTTTTTTTGCCGCACCCATGCAACGGCCTAGGTGGCTAGTGGGAAACCCGGCCCTGACTGCAGGGGGTCTAAGTATTTTTCCCACTCTGTCTGGCACAAAAAGCCTGTGTGTACAGAGGCCTTTGAGTAAATTACCATTGAACGAACATGAAATAATCATTGTAACAACACATATCCCATGTGTATGTTGCCTAAGTGTATTGCAATTTAGCAACATTTTAACGCATTAGTTATGTTTGGAAAATTACGTCCTATCAATTCTAAATTGTAACTTAACTCATATTTTTCCAAATTTTCAAAAAAGCTCTAACTTTGTTAACATGTTTTTTGTTCAGTGTAATACTATATAACTAGTATGATTCTAGTAAAAGGGAAACCTTCTCATTTATTAAAACAACCAACCAACCGTTTTGTGAACCTATTTGTGCCTGCCAATAAACGTTTTCAAGACACAGAATCCACAGCTTTACTGTTTTTACTGTTTACCCTAAAAGGTGCTACCACTCAAATAATGTTTGAGGCATTCCTTCTTTCAAACCATAGTGAGTCTTAATTTCCTGTAGTTCTTTTAATGACAAATACTTTTCATAGACTGCATGAAATCCAGGCACCTCCAAAAGCTTAGATAGGAACAACGTTAATTGCTTAGACAGCATAACGTAGCTGGAATATTTCTCTTGAATGGATTGATTTTTTTTGTATCATTTGTGTATGAAGATTAAAATAGAAATGCCAATTAGGACAAATCTTCATAAATAAAAACCTGGGTAGAACTCTTATGTGAGCAGTCACTTAATAGAACGCTCACAGAACTGTTTACATAAATTAATATTTAGCAGATCATAGGTGAAGAGGCTCCTCTAGGGTCAAAGGGCTCTTGTTATGTTCAATGGTGGGTCTCACCTGCGTGGAAGCTACGTTGGTGACCGTGCCATAGGAAAGACCTAAACATCACCACTAAGATTTTATAGTGCAAACTTCATTATAGACTATTGAGTGGTGAAAGGCCTCTGAACTTATGATTTCCTAGCCTACGGGTGTTTTTGTCATATTAACTGGTAGGTTTACCCCCAATAGACTCTGAGTTTCTCCATAAACCACAAATTAAACTCAGGGAGTTCCATCATCCATCATTACGTTTTTTCCTTTCACAAACTCTCCCCCATTGCAAAATTAATAACACATTTCAGTTCAGGGTAAATGTCATTGTGGTTATATTTCCTGCATTAGTTAAGAAACTCATATTGATTTGCTGCCATTTTAAAAGCTTGTTCCCTCTAAGGGAGCGTTTTGGTATGATTTCAGTGCGTAAATCCCACCAAAACTATGCTTATAGGAGTGAACATTACCGATTACACATTCACAATGAGCTGCGATGCAGATGTTGTTGAAATCAATGGACACGCTATGCGATAATGCAAGGGAACATCGCACAACATGTGCGACGTTTCCCCTTAATTGAAGACCACACAGTGCGAGCGTTGCCTAAATCTCTTGCGTGGCTGCACCAAGAAGAACTTTTAAAGAGAACTACTCTTGCGTGCTCTCTGTGAATCCTTCCCACTGGTGTGCTAGATATGTAAAGAGGAATAGGAGGCAGTCAGCTGTGGTCTTGGCGAGTGACAGAACAAAGAAATGGACAGATGCAAAGTTAACTTATATTTCTACTTATTTAAGTAAAACAGGAGGCAGGGATCCCTCGCCTTGTGTCCTTAATGTCCTTAACAGAGATTTAATAAAAAAATCTCATTTCACTGTGAAATGCAATAGTCTTAAAGTTTGACTTGCGAGCAGTTAACATAATGTTTTTTAAATAGGCTGCCAATTCCAAAGCAAAGACTCTATCAGTAGTAAATATTTTAGCTTTCAAATAACCAGGAAGTAGTATGATTCCAAAAAATAACCCAATATTTCATAAAACAAGCCTTCATACAGGCTTATTTTACTGAACTGGAGACAGCTAAAGGCCACTCAAAACTGGAACCTACTTGTTTATTTCGCAACAATCCTTGATGATTAATGGAGAGCCAGGGAGTTGATGTTGTCCTATGACTCTGCTGAAAAGCTGAACTAGGCTTGTATCAGCAAAACGACAATAAATTGCATCCCAGTTATTGCTAGGAAATGACTCATCCTTTGGAAACATAATAGGATTTGTACTATCTCTCTTTCAGCCTAAAGCAGTGGTCTTGGTGTCCAGACTACAGTGGATGTCAGTCTTGGCACCATCAGGAAAATAAAAGTCAGCTATGTTTGTGTGTGCAATCTGAAGGTTCCCTGCTACATTTAAACATTTATTGGTAGAAAAGTTTAATATGGCATTATACAGTCTGCTTGCTGTTTTGAAGTTAATGAATAACAGGTAAATTTAGATATAAATTTAATAAAAAGTTTACAGGAAATAAAATATTTCTCATTGAGGATGACCTAAAAAATAATTTAACAGTGCTTTTATCAGGACATGGAACTCCAAGGTGATATAAATCCATATATTACACTGTAGGTACGTATTATTTCTATATACATAGGCCAGACAAAAAGTAAATAAATACCCCAGCACAGACACTCTCCCCTACCCTTCCACTGCTCTCCCCCTCCCTGTATTAGTCATTTATATAGGAATCCCTGTTCAGTGTATAAATAGTTAATTACCGTTCCTATTAAAAAGAAAGAAGGACCAGCAGTGTGTCGTCAACAATAAACAGAGCTTTCTATATAAATGACTAATACAGGGAGGGGGAGAGACAGGGGGTGGAGCAGTGGAATAGAAGTCACTCAGTGACATCACTGAGTGACTGTAATACAGATTCTCACCACTGAACTCCCCATTGAAAATCATGCCTTATGTATTATATAAAGCATTACATATTTATGCATTCTCCATATGCTATTGAAAGTTCCAAGTAAACAGGATTCCTTCCCATTACAGTCTCCACAAGCAGGCTAGAGCAGCGAGGGGAACTTTAATTAAGTAAAACAGCTGATTGGGAAAGTACCTTGTGTTACTACTAATGGGAGAAAGAGAATGAAGTTGGTATAATTGACACCTGAGGAAGGGGGACAACCCCGAAACGTTTTGCACTGTTTATGTCACAAATAAATTGAATATAAAGTAGAAGGAGTGTGTTTTCTCTCTACAAATCACAAAAATTATAATTTATACATTACCTTATAGTTATAATTTGTGAAATGAATACTATAGAACAATATCACATTAATCCTACATGAATCTTGATACCTATATTCACCATTTTTCCTTCTGATCAGTGTCTTTCAGACATTTTCTGTGACATAACTCACTTATTTTTTGGTGTAGGAAATAAAGGTAAGCATGATCTTTACACAAGGCCTTGTGTGGTTCTAATAAATACACACAGTATTTCAAAACGCAGTTACTTTAACCTACTTTAAACTGCTAGTAGTTTGGAAATTATTCTGTGGAGGCACAAGACGGATATTTCCATAAGCTGTGTAGTTTTTTTTTTTAAAGGCTTTAAAATACCTCCAGGCCTCATCTGAATAACCGAGATATAGCTGAGATGTTATTGCATTGGAAGAAACACAGTTTTATCCTTTTCAACAAATGGGCATGTTTAGAAATGAACCATTGGCATTGCTGTGGAATTTAGTCATTTTTCTTTAAAAAAACTAATTATAAAATGTTGATATTTCTGCAAATTATTTCATGTAAATATTTTACACTTTTTGCTGCACAATCTTGTTGGTATTTCTAAAGCTTGAAAAGCTATTTTTTTTTGGCATATTTTTTTTTCTAATTCCATTACACACAAGAAAAGTGTCCATAGGGTGTTTTACTGTTTATTTCATGGTTGAAAGCTAATAGTCATTAACACTTCAAACCCCTTGCTGTATTGTAATATATGATATGATTCCGGCTTTGTTATTAAGTGGCACTGTTTTATTTATGTAGTCTTATGGCCTTAGTCCTTCTACAGCTCCACTAAATCCCAAACAGATCCATACAGTACCAGTGTTTTCAGATTGGTATGCAAATATTCAATTACCTAGGGTGACATTTTGGATCATCGGCTGGGGGATCTATGGCGATTCAGCACATAACTTGGTCAAAACAAAAGTCAGACATGTTGGTAAATCACATCTTCATATGAATTCTTTAATTCATATGAATTAAGAAAATTATAAAGAAATTATTTGGCCATACTTGCCAAAAAAAAAAAGAAACGTTATTATCCTACTATAAGTATTCTATAGTTGCAGTATAATAATATCTCATAATCAAGATAAAAAGGTACTGGCAGTTGCTAACAGTCTGATTCTTGTTCCTGAAATGGCATTAGAATATTCTGAACTGTGAATCTTTACAATTAAGTTTTGTGCACACAGAATCCTACAATATTTTCTGAAATTCTGCATTTATTTTTATGAATCCAGTGGTTATAATTTAAAAATGTAAGTCTTAAAGAGTATCTCCACTGAAAAAACAAGGTTTGTCCATTTAGTTTTTGAAGAATAGGACTAAAGGAGCTGTGTTCTCAATAAAATGTCAGGAGCCGGAGAAGAGGTAAGCACTTACCTGATCGCTCGCTCCCCCCGCATAGTCTAACAGGTCCGACGGACTGTCTCCAACGCGCATGCACAAGTGCGATGCGCATGCACCTAGAAGACAGAGTGTGCCAGACTTTTAAAAGATGCTCCAGTGACTTTTGTGCTTTTGAGGTAGAGTTTGTTTCCTGTTCTCTCAATTTTCTTTTTCTCTCTAATTTTCTGTTTTAATAGTTAGCATGTCTTGCTTTATGGCAATCATTCAAAAAAAATTTTTAATCAGATGTCTCTCAAGATATAAAGCAAGATTAATGATCCTTTACCTGAAAAGCTTATTTACATTTATTGCATTGCTAACTGGAAAGGCTGAGAACAAATCAAACTTCAAAGTTGTAAAGACCAATGCAATAATTCTGGTTATGAAAGTATGAATGTATGGACAATTGTAAAAAAAAAATGAAATTGTAAAGGTAGTGGCACTATAAACTCTAGATTATTTTCTTGTCAGTATCACAAATTATTTAACAGTAAACTATGTTTTAAATCAGACCCTTGGACCTTCTGGAGCACATGCATCTTAACTGGCCCTGCCTGCATCAACTTTTTTGATTTCTAGCTAACCTGTCCCCGGAAGGGAAGATGAGATTATTCTGACATTACTCACATACATGTTACACTTAAGTTAGTATTAGGATGTGCAGAGGCACCCTTCAATGGGAACACCCCCGCTACTACAGATGGCTTGGAGACCCCACCTTTTTACTACCACACACTACACACCTGTCTTTGACTGCATGCATAACCTTCCACTTGGGTACCAACATTTAAAAGCCTTTTTTAACAAATCTATGTTTACTCTCAGTGCTTTGGGTTGCATAACTGTCTACAATACAAGTTAATCAGAACCTGTTTGATTTTTCATATAAAACGCATTATATAAAACATAATTTAGAGAGCTTTAATGAAAGGTTAATAACAGTCTATATTTTATTTAAAATAGACAGATGGAAATTCCATTAGTCTAGCAGTCACGAAAGATGGTAAGAATTCTGATTGGTATCATACGTACCTATTAAGTGTAGTAGCAATGGGTTTTTTTCTCAGACTAATGACCTCATTTGGATTTTCCAGTCTTGTTAAGTGCACAAGCAAAGTCTAATTTTAAATTAAGGTTGCACTACAGAACTGCAAAAATCATCAACCTTTAATTTGCAGCAAGTTCTTGAATTGTTTGTTATTTTCAAAGAGCAACACAGTCTCGTTAGATGGAACTGTTGGTAAATCACTTGCTCTTTGCCAAAAAAGGAAATAAATTGAAAGCCTGATCCTCTTAGAAGTTGTGACAGGCGTGCAAAATTAATAAGAACACACATTGTACTTGTACAGCTATTGTATACAAAGGAAGTACATAAAATGTAGGGCTTTCAGGAGTATTTACCAATCAATCAAAGCAGGAGGAAGTTGTTCTGAGAGATTATTGGCTGAATGCCATCCTTCACATTAAAACTATCCAGAATATTTAACCTCTTTACACTTGTTAACTAGCCTCAATTACAGCATTTAGCATATAACCTTTTCGATTTTTTTTCTGCTTTATTGGATTCACGTATTTTGGTAAATTATAAAAGAAACGAGACAAGAGATTAGTAATATTAAGAAAGGTGTGTTTTAAAGCATTTTATAAACTGGTAATGCAGGTTTGCAATTTTACTTAAATTTTTTATAAAATTTTATTTTTCTATGAAAGGTCTGTTCAATTCAAGGTTTTCGGAAAAGTGCACATTTCATATGTTAACTTGAGAATTCACGTAGTTTTAAGCTAGCCTTACACGTGTAAAAATGTTTCTCATCGGAAAACCGCTCCAAGTTATCCACCTTGAGGCTCTGATCTTTTCACAGATTTACCCTTGAAATCTGCAGAGAGATGATGAATGAAGATGGGGGCGCGAAAAAAATTCTGCCTGTCCCAATCTTTGTTTTTTTTAAAAAAACCAATTGACGATTGATCAGGAAAATTATATACACAGATAGATATTTTGAGCATTCCAATCACTCAAATGTCAATCCCATGTATGGGGAGTCTTAAGGCTTTAAGAATGTTTAAGACTATACTGGAACAGTTAGTACATATGTAAAAAAGTCCCATTTAAGCTGTATACCCTATCCTATAAAGCATCTAATAGCCCCTCCAGATATCTCAATGCTGATCCACAGATACCATCACAGGCGTAACCTCAGCTCTGAAATAATATCCTCCTCAATTCACCCTTGACACCTCTCCCACATTCAGGACTTTGCTCACTCTACCCCTTTACTCTGGAACTCACCCCTCTGTCTGTCATTAACCATAATATCTTCAAAAGTAACCTCAAAATCCTCATCAGGCAATTATATAACCTGGCCTAGACTTACCCCCTCTCACTGACCCACATGATCCTCCTGCTTTTAACACTCCACTGCCAATCGACTTGCACCTGAAAGCTCACGGGGCAGGGTCCTTTTCCTTCTGTATGATGGTATTGTTCAAAACATTTGGTGCACTTATATTATTGCATTACCCTTGTATGTAATATGTATGACTTTGAATTAGATGTACTACTATCCTTGTAAGTAACCTGTTTGACTGTGCAATTGTAAATCACCTCAAAGATACTTAGATACACTATATAAATCCATCAAATAATTATTAAAAAATTTACCCAAAGCTATTTGATTACTACAGATGTGTATATGCATGTGCATATTAATGTAATGTCTGGGTGAACTGGCCTGGTCTTAAATTCGGTAATGAAGGGAGCTATTGCTTTTTTCCTTTTACGTTGAGACCCCAGGCTCCCTGCATTGCCCAAGGCTAGAAATTAATGTAATTAGAAGGGCTACAAAGATCGCAGACGATTGCATTTAACCTAATCCTAATTCAGCTTTCCTTTGTATGTGTTTAATATGGAGTAATTTAAAGGAAAGTTCACTGCAAGGAGGATAAAACCACATAGTTATTTTTTGCAGGATATGACCTTTAATCTATTATCTTTTTCATTATCTACTGAGTGTTTATTTCCTCTAATTCTAACTCATTATTGTAAAGAAATGTTTAAATTTTTACTAATCTTTTTCTTCAATACAGTGTACTTATTATTTTACTTAAAGGACAACTATTTGGATGTTGCTCCCATCCCCCTTTTAACCTAGGGCCTAACCAATGGAAGACACTTTCTGCAGGAGAACTTTTTCACATTGGGTAATCCCATACTGGGATGAGGAGGAATGTGCAGCAGATTAATGTAATTTCCTTACAACAAGGTTAAAGCAAATATCCACTATGAATACACACAGTGTTGGTTGTCTTTGTGCCAAGTCTGCAGGAACACTTGAAATGGCTCATGTATGTTTACAAATGCAAGAAACTTTTAATGGGATGTATGATGTAATTGATATAGAGAAACATATTGGCAAAATTAACTGCCAATATGTAAAAAGGTTGCGTTTTTGTTTGTGAGTGGAGGCCAAATTTATAAAATAAAAAGAACTGTGGGAATAAATGGAACTATATAAAGGGGTTGAAACGGTGCACAAAAACAAGGTGGGTAAATTCATTTTGATGTCTGTTACAAGCCACCAAATGCTAGCTAAAAGGAGGAAAATCACCTCCATATGCAGATGGGAAAGGCAGCAAGCTTGGGGAATGTTCTAGTCATGAGGGAATTAATTACACTGACATTGCCTGTAATAACTGCCAGCACCTCAAAAGGTATCAAGTTTCTAAATATTGTTGCATCAGAGTTTTTTTGTCACGGAATGTAGAAGTTCCTCTAGAAATACTTTTTGTTGGATCTAATAACCCTGAGCTCATTATGGGCTACTGTACATCCTGTTGGTTCCCTGGACACGATGCATATTAAACTATCAGGGTTATCAATTAAAGTTCTTATCGTTTAAAATGGTGCTAATTTTGCCCCAACTAATCAGATGTTAGCTTTCATGTAAACTAAGATCTGATTGGTTGGGCAAAATTAGTACCATTTAAACGATCAGAACTTTTATTGAATCTCCCTGTATTTATTAGGGAAGTACACCAGCACATAAACTGTGCACTTCATACCATAGGTGATATGTTATAGATATTTTAAAGATTAGACATGGCCGAAACTCACCAGTTTTTTACGTTTTCGGATTCCCAATCTCGGAAAATCGCAAAATCCAAAACGGAACAAATTTTTGTTATTTTCGAATGTTCAAGGCTATTTCGCTAATATCAAAAATAGCCTCAAACTTTCGATAACATTCAAAAATACGATCAAAGACTACTTTCTATTTTCTGATCATATTCGAGGATTATCAAACGTTTGAGGCTATTTACGATAATCCAAAATTGTTTGATAAAATAGAAATGGTCTCAGAAGTCCCGAAATCCAGACAATCCATTCGGATTCAGAAGATCATTCGGATTTTGGAACCGAGGGATTCTGTGTCGGATCCGGATCCCATCTCTAGTAAAGATACTGAACAGAAGTAGACTGATTTATAGGAGCATTAAACTATTATATTCTAAATTTATACCCTAAGGGTAAAAAAATGAAATAAAGAGATGAGCTCCAAAATTTTTGTATAGATGCTAATTATTTTGTACTTCCGGCTTAATTATCCAGTAAAAAGAGAAATCAAAGGGAAAAAGGGCTTTAGAAGTCTGAAAGAACAGAACTGTCCTTCAGAAACATAAAACAATAGTAAGGACTGTAAGAAGGAAAAAAAGGATTGTAAGAAAACAATTATTTAGCTAAAATAGAAATAAAATAGAAGTATTAATTGCTGAACCAAGCAAGATCAACCCAAAAAGTTCCTTCTTCCTGACTGACCATTCGAGGCTTCTGACTGGTCGGCCAGGAGGAAGACTGTTGACTGTGGCAAAAGCAGCCGTGTCTGACAGTTAGCCATGACCAAGCGGCTATTTTTTTCAAAAATGTCCGGTGGTGCGTTTTCCGATTCAGACGTGGCTGCAAAATGAACCCATACAATATGTCGGCCGACTGACCAAAACACTGGAATGTCAGTTGGTCAGGCCAAATTATTGTATGTTGTGTACCCAGCTTAAGGAATGTATACTGAGATCACTTCTTTTTCACCTGTTTACAGTAAATAATTAGGTCGTTAATGAGAGCAAGGCATCTGTGCTTGTTGTGACACAAAAAGCAGGGTATTTTAAAACTACAGACGATGTCAAATTCTTGCAGGCAGATCTAGACACCGTCTAAATGAGCAACAAATCGCTGTGGTGGTCTGACAACTTGTCTCCTGGACTATGTATTAAAAGGATTGATAGTTGGAGTTACCTCCTATCTATAGACAATGGCAGTGACTCACTATTAGCAGTTTGGTAACATTGAGTTTAGGAGAGTTGACATTGGGGTAAGTTTAGAAACTTCACTTGGTTTTTACCTCTGCTTATTTGGACTGGCTGCCATCCTGAGCCTAACTTTTGTGTTGTATATCTTGAAATTAATATAATGCTTTACTGGGACTGTGTGTGGTTTGTAATTGTGTTAATATTATGAAATGTGATATTAAAGTTGTGGATGAGCCACATGGTATCTGAGCTATGTTTTTTAGGTAAGAGCGCCATTAGTAGGAACTTTTTCCCCCCCTTTTTTTTTATATTAAATATTTCCCCTACAGGCCTTGCCTGTATGTATGGCTTTGCCAAGACCATTTTTGTGTCCTAAAATGTTGTGAAAATATACATAAACCTTTTATGTCCCATTGATGTTTATTCTATATATTCATATTCATTTTTAAAGATGTCTGTTTATTTTCCTCTTTATGATTGAAATTTGATTTAGGAGTGGACATTTTAGTGATTTCCCCTATAATACATAGGAGCTAGGTGTATCCGAACAAGAGCCTTTACTCTTTCAAAATCATAGGAAATTGATCTCTAAAGTCTGTCTCACAAGTAAAAGTTCTGTAAAGTACAGTATTGGGTTACAATGTGCAGGTGCATTTGCTGAGATGACTTGCTGATAGTAATTGTAGGTGAGGGAGTCTTACTCTTTGAATGAAGAAACTTTGTCAGTGACATGAATAATGTCTTGCATACCACAAATTCCACAATATTAAAAATATTGAATTGGAGAAAAATGAAGCAAAACTACTTTTCTTGACAGTACCCAGACTGAACTTAATGCAGGTGCAATTATTTTGAACAAAGAAGTTTTGTTACTGTAACATTCTGACAATGAAAACGAACCCTTTGCACAGTAGATTAAAATTTGATACTAATTCTTGGCATAAGCTTGTTTTTATAGTTTTTTTTCCTGTTGCTGATGAAAAAAGCTTTTATTACTCTGCACAAACCCTTAAAAGTTGCATTCCATTTTTTTTAAAAATATAAAACAGAAATCATTGCGTTTATCTCTTTTACAAAGACATTAAAATGAAAGTAATTTGTCTAATTATGGTTAATGTGTTTTAAAAAGTAGTAAACGCAATTAAAGAAAATCCACAACAGGAGACAATATGTAATGATACCCATTATAATGCCACTTTCATTCCTGTACAGTAGGGCACATAACTGCCAATGTAGTCAGAAGAGAACATTGAAAAGCATTCTCTGTGGTGTCATTGACACTTTTTATGTTAGTAACATTATTAACACAGCCCCATAGAAAGTCCCATACACAGCCCCATAGCAGTCCAATACACCCCCATAGAAGTCCAATAACCCCATAGAAAGTCCCATACACCGCCCCATAGAAAGTCCAATACACCCCCCATAGAAAGTCCAATACACATCCCCATAGAAAGTCCCATACACAGCCCATAGAAAGTCCAATACACACCCCATAGTAAGTCCCATACACAGCCCCATAGAAAGTCCCAACACAGCCCACTAGAAAGTCCATACACACCCCATAGAAAGTCCAATACACAGCCCCATATAAAGTCCAATACACATCCCATAGGAAGTCCCATACACAGCCCCATAAAAAGTCCCATACACCCCCATAGAAGTCCCATACACACGTCCCATAGAAAGTCCCATACACAGCCCCATAGAAAGTCCATACACAGCCCCATAGAAAGTCCCATACACAGACCCATAGAAAGTCCCATACACATCCCCATAGAAAGTCCCATACACAGCCCCATAGAAAGTCCCATACACAGCCCCATAGAAAGTACAATACACATTTATTAATTTATTATTGTAAAAAGGGATAGGGTAGAGGTTGGGGTGGTTTGTTGGTGGGGTGGTTGACTAACACTGGCTGGTGGACCAGAGGCGACTTTACACTGGTGGTAATTGGAGGGATACTTTTACTGGTGAACTGGATGGCTGAGTGTGTCCACAACACAGACTGGTAAATATAAGATGCCCACACAGACCTTTAAATAAAATGTGTGCCCAGACTGGTAATGCCTCATGCCCAGACCACAAAGACTTATATACATAACACTGCCCTCATGCCCAGCCCAAACAGACTTGTAAATATAAGATGCCCACATGCTCATCCCAGACTGGTAAATATGGTGCCCTCATGCCCAGTCCAGACTGGTAAATAATAAGGTGCCCCCAGCATAAGAGTTTAAGATGCCCATGCCTAGCACACACAGAGTTGTAAATTGTACTTACTTACGGTCTTAAAGGAAGCCAGGTGAGCCAGTCCTGAGCAACATCTGCTAGACCCCTGCATGCAGCCCCCCATTTTGCATGCGTATCTCATTGCAAGCCGTGAGCAGACTTTTCCATTTGCTTCATGGCAGGCCGGAGGCCCAGATTTTTAACTAGAGATCATTCCAGGGGGGCATTTGCCCTCACCTATGGGCTAGTCAGCTCTTAGCACATATCAAAATCACAGTTCATGGCCCCAACTGGCCTTTCTCTCTGCATCAATATTATATGTTTATTGCATTATCACCACAAGAGGAACTGCTCCTTTCTAGATGAAACACAAGGGCCCAATGCTTTGCACGCTCGAGGGGAAGTGGGCATGGCTTGTGGAGGTTGGGTGGTTTGTGGGTGGGGGCTGACTTACACTGGCTGGTAAGTTAGAGGAGATGTCTTTCACTGAAGGTATACAGCTTGGATAGCTTTTGCAGTTATAATGCATTACATGAAAAAAAATTGTAGAAGTGGGATCTGTACTTTGTTTGTACTGCATTATCACCACAACAGGAAGAAAAAAATGCTAATGATAACAGAGAAAATTGCAGTTTGGTCCATTTTCGAACTTTCAAACTATATGGAAAGTTCGAAAGTTCAAAAACGGACCCATTAAAGTCAATGGGAGTCAAATAGTTTGAAAAGTTCTAACGAAATACAATTAAAATATCAATGGTAACTTAATGTAAATGGCTCTGGGACCTGGGAAATGGTCGGGGAACACGTTCCAATATCCAGAACTTAATAATTATCCAATAAACGATTTCAACAATTGATAATTATCCCATAAAACGTCGAACATTTGATAATTATCCCCTAAATGATTCGAACATTCAATAATTATCCCATAAACATTTGAACAATAGATATTATCCCATAAACGATTTGACAATTGATAATTATCCCTAAACGATTCGAACATTTGATAATTATCCCCTAAATGATTCGAACATTCAATAACTATTCCATAAACGATTCGAACATTCAATAACTATTCCATAAACGATTCGAACATTCGATCGATTTTCGAATTCGATAATTATCGAAAGTTCGAAGTCCGTTCGAACTTATAAGTTTGGCTAGTTCTAGTCCTTTTCTAGTGCTAATGGGAAAAGTGCAACGCTCACACTATTGGGTTAGTGAGGGTTTTCCCCTCATTTGGCACGCTCTGTTATGTTTCCAAAGATGTTTGGAAATAGCACAATGCATGCAATGCAAAAAATTTAGCAATGATTTTTTTCACTCACTGTGCTCCATGACTTGCCCCCTTGTACACCCCTTATCCTTCCCCTCTTCTGCACCCATGCACTCTGTAATAGTTAGGTGCTGGGCACAGGATCAGTGTATTCACTTACTGATTGTGGCTGCTGTAAGTAACTAATAGAGATGTTTTCTTTAACAATCAAGGTTTTTTCACTTTAGTGCCTATGATGGAAGAGGCTTAAAATTGTTTCCTTAAATAGGAGTATGCTTGTGAAGGTTCTCATCATCCAGGTCATGGTATATCTGTTTGTATTCAATTAGATCAACTGGACTTGAAATGTAGTTCTTGAAGACGTTTCGCTAGTCATCCGACTGGCTTTCTCAATTCAGAATGACTTGTACAAGAATCGGTGGCAATTATGTACCCTGGAAAATCCCAATTAGCATATCACAGCCAGGTGTTAAGGGTGTGATTAGATAGTGGCTAAGAGGTGTTATAGGTGTTATAGGAAGGAGGTTTAGCTATAGCAAGCCATACAATTTAGCAGCAGCTAGGCAGTAAATCATGTTTTGTATAGAAAGGGGTATAGACTTCAGGGGAGAATATAATTGTTTCTATTTACAAGCAATGCTGGGGCTCCATGTAGAGATCGTTGTGTCCAATATACAAAAGTACATTTTGGAACAAAGAAGCACACAAAGAAGGGCAATATGTTAATAAAAGAAAGAAAGTATTTCAGCTATGAAAACAGACCTTTCAATCTGGGGTTGTTTAAAACTGTAAAAAAAAGCTTTAGGACAGGTGTCAAACTGAATTTTCACAGCCGACAGTTTCCTGAGGGGGAAATGAAAGGGGAATGATGCAGTGAAGAGTTTTCCAAG
This sequence comes from Hymenochirus boettgeri, assembly GCA_019447015.1. Taxonomy (NCBI): domain Eukaryota; kingdom Metazoa; phylum Chordata; class Amphibia; order Anura; family Pipidae; genus Hymenochirus; species Hymenochirus boettgeri. The sequence continues at coordinate 239,089,202 of CM033470.1, forward strand.
CAATAAGCAATATACTTACCTGTTGAATGCTGCTGACCTATGACACATTTCACTTACTGCTCCAGCAGCTGCACTTACTGTGGTTGGATGCGTTAAGTTGTGGTTCATTTATAAATGACTGCTTTTATTCAGGTCATGCATATAAGGGAAACCAACATGTAATACTCTGAAAAAAGATCTTCTTAAAAGGAGGATTGAATCAGTTACTATAAAACTCAACTGCCCTCCCTCCTCTAGAGTAATGCGTGCAGAAATGTTTATTGAATTGTCACCACTGTGCAACACCACTGTGCTACAGCAGGGGTTGAACGCACATGTGAGCACCTCACCCTTTACATGGCCCAATGTTATCGGCTTCCTCTACAGTAGTAAAGGGGGCTGGTAATGGAAATTTTCCATCTTGCCTGATAGGTCCGATGCCGACAATATTGAGAAAATTCTGTCAGATCCCCCATCAGTGTCACAGCTCTGACTTTGAAGGACACTAATAGTTTGTACGTTAGTATTACAGGTTGAATAAAGACAAAAGTCCATCCAGTCCACCCCATCCAGCAATACCCTCATTTCCTGCCTAACTGGCAAAAAAAACCCCACCAAATTTATGAAGGGGAAAAATTCCTCCTGACTCCAAGTGGCAATCGGAAATTTCCCTGGATCAACTCTACTTTATGTATCAATACCAGTAACGTGCAACATTCCTGTTTGCAAAACTCATCCAGCGTTTTTTTGAAACTGGCCAATGATAATGGTAATGTAGTGCAAATGTAGATTTCTCATTAAAACAGAACGTTAGGCTGGGTACACAGAGACAAATTTTCCTGCAGACCGTTCAGCGCTATAGAGTTGTCGGCTTCTGCAAATGTCAGATGGACCACACGATCTGTAATGATTTACCGGCATGTCAAATTGCCCGTTCATCCATTTCAGGCAAACGATGACAGATAGGATTCACCGCAGCCTCTGAAATCACCTAAGATTTTTCAGGCTGACCATCCGATACAAGGAAATATCGGTTGGTTTGCCCGAAAAATCTGTTTGTGTGTACCCAGCCTTAATGAATATACTTTATAACAAAAGTAAAGGGGATATCTGTATTGGCTAACTGTGTTGATAATCATGGCAACTAGAGAATACATATAATATTATTATATGATCCATATATAATAGAATACATGGATGTATTCGGTCATGAACCTCCTTCTGGGCTTGTTCAATCATAACTCATTTAGGAATTCCCCAATGAAAATCCTGCGTTTGCCACTGATCTTGGTGAAATCCCTGGGAATGCTAATATATTAAACTGCAATTCTACTTTGAGGCACTATACTTGTGCAGTAACTGACTGCTCTCTTGCTTTTTTAACAGTTAGTGTCCTTGACACTCCTCCAATGGGAGGGTAAACTTTGGGAGGTGCCATAGAGCAGTCAGTTACTGCAGGAGTCAAGTGTCCCTTTAAATATCAATGCTTCCATTCTCCTGACTTTTGTGCACTGTTCGAAGAAATGCCTTGCCTGATCCTTTTTGGTCCAGACAGGCAGATCGCATAAACGTAAAATAAACCAGCCCTGGAACTGACATTACTATTATTTTAATGTTTGGGTCCACCCAAAATGTCCTCACTAATGCAATTTCTACACCTCATACTTGGCAATCGAGAGATTTTGCCACAATGGATGACTATATGCAGGGAAAGCAAAAAGGCGTCAGGGCAAGTTTTTCTAATAATGGCAGCAAAAACGTAAACATCTTTTATAAATATGCCTGTTAAAACAAAGTGGGAAACCAGATATTAATGGTTATAGCAATTTGGTGACTGTACGATGTGCTGTTACTTTGATATAGAGAAAAGATTGCTTTTCTCTTCTTATCCCTTCTGCTACAATTTCTATAGAAACCAAGTTGGGGAGTTATGCAAAAGCAAATCCGATGTAAAGTGAATTTGCCAGTAAGGATTATTTCATAATAAACAGTGAACCCTTAAACATACATTGATCATAATGAACAGCCTTAAACTGATTAAAGAAACTCAGCCAAAAAAGGAAGTTCTTGTGGTGAGAGAACTCACATGGTTGTACTGGAAAACTGCTCAAGTACTTCCTGTGGTCAGCTAAATTCCATGGGTTTGCTCAACTAGTGGAGAGGCTGAATAAAGGCTGTCTTAGAAACTACTATACTTTATTTTGGATCTTTTTATATGGTATGTGTCTCAGTAATGGAGTATCGCTGTTTCTTGTTCCTAGGACAAACTTAGGATATATGTTCTAAATAATTCTTTCTCTGCTTATGTTGGATTAAATCTATAAATGAAAAGGATAGATTTCAAAAAGCATTTTGCTAACACACATTTAATGCCCTCTTTTTGCTAAATTTGGCAAAACTGTACTGCAAAAGGTATTTTATTAAAAAGATAGTCATCCTTTAAACTCAATTCTGAGTTTAAAGGCAATACTATATTGCAAAGGGTATTGTATATCGCTCCACACATACAAAAATGTATTATTTATTAATAGAGCCCCTAATTAGGGCAATAAATGAGCACCATTGAGAAAGCTCGTTTTTCGTGTTGATATAAAGGTGGCACCTACTTTACTTACTTTAAAGGTCATTAAAAGGTCATATCCATCCCCCAGACAAAAATGTACAGTTACCTTCCTCACCCTCAAATCATCAGGACCATAATTCTTATCCAGCTGTTGGATGTTTTCTAATGATTTTCACCCTGATGTTATATTAAATATTCATTGTCTTCCTGTTAAAGAGAAACACCTTAAAAAAAGAATACACGTTTTTAATGTAAATATTCAATGAAATGTATTTTTTAAAAGAATATCCATCGAATTGCCATGGAAAAAATGGGAACATTTACCCATTTGAACTAGACAGGGTCCCTAGTTCTTTCTCTACCAGGGGATTATTAACTTGTGGACCACATGCCAGTAATAGTGGAGGTATTTTCAAAATAAAATAAACCATGTTTCCCATATGTTTATAGAGAAGAAAATGTTTATTATTCCATATCCTAACATGACATTTCCCACAACTGTAAACAGCTTGTTATACTGCTCTCTAGTCTGTGCCAGCTTTTGGCATGGTGTTTGTAAAATGTAATGGTTACTTGTTTGTATGTTTGTCTTGGAAAAGTTTTAATTTCCCTTAATGGAAACATCGGTAGTGCACTTTAATTTAAAGAGGAGAGTAAAGTACTTTTTATTTAGGAAAAGATTGAAAGAGCTCACTGAGAATGAAAAGTACAGGAATATCTGTAAAAAAAAATTCTAGCCGAGAAATGTATTAAATGCATTTACACTTGCTGTACATTTTTGTGGTCTTGCAAATTTATTCTTGGTATTAACATTTTTAAAGGTCAGTGATGAAAAAGGGATAAAAAGATGACAAATGTATTGATTTTTTTTATTTAATTATCTTACGTTACATCATTTGCTGCATACAAAAATCTTTGCATCTCACAAAATACATAGCCTACATTAAAGGTAATATACCAATATATTAATGTTCTTCTGCATTATAAACTGTATTCAATACTAAGATTTTTTTTTCCCCTCTCCCTAGACATTTTTTCAAGCCTGAGGAGACCAATACATCAACTTGTTAAAAATTCTTAACAATTTTTTCTACATCAATGAGTGATGACTCATAAAAATCCTTTCGACCCAGACACTGTGCCACAGCAAATGAAGGGAAATGGTAAATGCAAAAAGAACATTACGGAGCAATAAAAGATCCAGAGAAAGGCAACTAAATTCATAACAAGAGCATATGATCTTACTTAGGAAAATATATATATACTACTACTTGTTATATTTAGTGAAAATGTGACAAGATCACTTTGCATTAGTATAAAAAATGGCCGTATAGAAAGTAACTGGATGAGTATTAACCAGTTGGTCCATCCAACTGATAATATATATATAATATATATATATATATATATTATATATTAATATATACAACCCACAAGTGTAAATGATTTGCTTGAGAAAGGTCTAGAATGCAGACCGAAATGTTGTAGTTTAACCACCAATAAAAAGTTTATACAAGTTTACCCTAAAGGAATGTACTAACGTTTATATCTACTATTTAAAACATCTCTTAGGGCTATGTGGCCACACTGATGCACTTTTAAGCGTGATCCGATTGTGCATTTTAAAGTGCACACTAGTGTGGCCCAGTTGATGTGGTGTCTCTAGTGCTCTCAGTGTGCGATTCGATAATCTGAGCGCATGCGATCAGCATTATTTGTGCAATTGCATGCGCTCCAATTGTGAAGCACGAAAATGTGCATGCAACTGCAAACGTTAATGCACGCGCTTCTGTGCACGGGGGAGCGCGGTGCAGTGTGGCCTCAGCCTTAATAGCACTCAGGCAATAATTGACTTAGCAACAGCAGGTGCTGGTGAATTATTATTACTACCACATGGAAACTTGATCTTGCTTCCTAATAATGTGGGAGCAGTCTTTAGGCTAAATTACAATTAAATTTAAATAGCTAGTAGTAGCTACCCCAACACAGCCCTTTAATTGCAGGTCCTATGCCTTTAATATTAAGAACTGGATGAATGACCTCAGCTTTTTTAAAGAAATAAACTTTGTGGTTGGGGTGACCTGGGGTGCCCAACAATACAGAAAAAGAACATTTTGGTTGTGGATATACCCTTTTAGGTTTCTCACCTACACATGGTGGGGTAAAACCAGAATACTAAAGCTTTTACTGGGTCTGGTTTTAATGGGAATCCATCAATGAAGCATGTAGGTAGGAGCCATAATCCTTTAACCTATTCTACGTTTTTTTAGCTGGCTGATCCTTCAAAGGGTATATTTTAGGTGTCTCTAGCTATCCTACACTCTGGATAGAATAAAGCCTGACAGCTGGAAACTTCAGGAAGCAGTGAACTTCTTTGAGCAACTGAAGTTTTTGATTTGTTTTTCCCATTGTTTTTGGCAGACACTGGTATATCAGGGAACTGTCCTGTTTATTAGTCAGAGCTCATACAAACATTTTGTTTGATTTTTTTGTTTGGACTGTTTTTACTATGCCTGCATGCATAAGCCTGTCACTCATTGCATGATGGACATGGAAATCCTGCTGTAAAAATAAAAATACAGACATAAACGCCCACCTCCAAACTTTTTGTGTGCTGCTACCTATTTTTTGAGTACTCCTATAATATATATAGGTAGATATCAGGGAACAAAGCAGAAAGGCCAACCCTGTTACTAATTCGCACATTTAATGCTCTCATTTCTTTGCGTAAAATTTTTGACTTCATGCTCAGGCCTGGTTTTGCAGACTTTACTGACAGCAATATTTTGCGCAAGTTACTACAATTTTAACTAAGTTTTAAACAATCCATATAAAGCATTGTTTCCAGATTTTATTTGCGTCCAGCATACGATTGTGAGATCCCGCCAGTACCTTTCATTTTGCTATCGCATATCGGTCACAAAGATTGTGCGTAAAGGTGGTTCCTCTGACATTGATTGTATGTTGCAAGATCGGTCTGCAGATAAGCTGCTATGTATGGGCTTGTTCAGACTGGGGTGAAATTATGCAAATATTTATCACCCCCAGACTTCCTTTTAGACCAGCTTGATCCAAAACTATTAGGGGGTTGGATACATTCTGTAATCAATACTTCAGCGTTCTACTGTTATTCTCTCAGAGGTGCTACATCCACTAAAGCAGCCATCTGCTTCCTAGAAAAATCTGAATAGCCATGAGATCTTACGAGGACACAAAAAGAGTCAGGCCCTATGGATCTGAACTTTCATTTTTCTTCCCAGCAGCATAACGAGAAGCAGTCGCCTTTGCACCCATCTGTTGCTAGGTGACTGTTCTATTCCTTAAGACAAACTTCTCTGCATATGAACAAGCTCATAATAGGGTTTAAAGCATGGGGAGGAGGCGGGTACCTGTGACAGTGCCACAGATTAGTGATTTGTCCCAGTTTTAAAACAACTGCGTTTTTCAAAAATTCGCAGATCAACTAGTAGTTTTGGAATTTTTAGGGTGGAACATTGTGGTATTTGAATGGAAATTCAATGTCTAAAAATGAAGTTAAAAATTGGTGTTGAATTTCTAAATTCTGTGTCAAAATTCCATTGGCAATTTTGAAAATCAAAATTGCAAAATTAGTAATTTCCACCATTAAAGTGGAACTGTGGTCTACAAACAAGCTACGTTTCAATGAAGGCCAGTTTCCAACCTTTAAAAACGAGCCTTCAACCACCTCTCTATGTGTTCCACAGCCCAAGATAAACAGAAATGACTGACCAGAAAGTTAAGGGGGGAGGCTGACTTCTGACATTCTGAGGCTTCTCCGGCACAGTGCCACGGTGTGCACCAGCTCCAGACTCCCTCAGTGTGTGAGGGAGACAGGAAGTCCCTCCTCCTCTTGCTGTGTGAAGTTGACAGAGAAGGTAAGGGGAATCTAAGCTCTTCTCTTTCACTGTGTGAAAACAGCCTTTTCAGGCAGAGTTTGACTCTGCCTGAAAAGGTTGATTCCACAGAGTTTTCTGTAGGTTTGGGTCTGAGTAACCCACAGCACCCGTGAGTGGGTGCGGCTTAGGCACCCATGAGTGGGCGGGGCCACATGGGGCTACAACTGGAGGGACCATGGGTTCCATGAGTGGGAGGGACCAAGGGGGCTGCAAAGTGGAAGAGGAGACACAGAACAGATTGACTGACAGTTTCAGAGCAGGAAGCAGGAAGTGCAGGGGATCTGGTGATGCTGCTGCCATATCACACACAAAAATGTAAATATCTTCAAAACTATGCAAAATAAACAATGGAAATAACTTGCAAAAATTCTCAGGGGGACAATTCCTATCAATTTACCTAAAGTCATTTTTGGACCACAGTTCCCTTTAAACCACTTCTAGTAGGAGTGCCAGTACAAAAAAAACTGCTTGCCCAGGATTCCTAAGTATTAATTAATATTCTTTATCTTTAATACAGGAAAGTTTAGGTCACTAACCTGTCAGATGAAAACTTTACATGTGGGGCTCCTCAACCAAATAATATTGATAAGTAGGAATAATCAATCCAAACTCCCTGCCATAGGTACTTTCCATTTTTATTAAAAATAATTTGTACGAGGAATTGTCCTTTAAGAAAGAATCCAGAAAGAAGTAGGATGAATATGCCCTTTAAACAAATTTCAAGCCTTGCCATGTTCCATGTCCAAAATAATGCTTAAAGAGCATGTCCACCCTAAAATTCATTTTTTTTGTATGCCAATCCCCATGGGCTCCCAGCCCAACCGCATTATTTATTTTTTTATAAAGCCCCCAAACTCTACTTACTCCCCCTCTTCCTCCGACGCGCTCGCGGCCCTTGCTTGCGAGGAAATGCAAGCAGAGGGGCGGGACCGGCAGCCGCGTCTGTGATTGGCTGAGCGGCAGCCATCACGGACGCGGCTGCCGGCAGCTCACGGACGCATAGGAAAGGGAGAGGTAAGTAGAGTTGAGTTTGGGGAGCTTTATAAAATAAAAATTATGCGGTTGAGGCTGGGGGACATGGGGGGTTACTACTTAAAGGGGATTATGCTAGGGGGAGGGATAGCAGAACGGGAGGGAGAGGGAGGGGGGGAGGGGGGAGAAGGGCTGCAGTAAGCATGGCAATGATCTCCGGGAGGCCAGGTAGCAGGCAGTGTCCTATATGGACCTGTAGCCTCCTGGTGGTCAGTTTTTGGGACTTTGGGGGGGACTACAGGAGAACCCTATGGAGCTGGGATGTGAGGTAAGGATTAAACTACCATACATGTGGGGCCAGTAGTTGGGGGGATTATAGTTTGGGGGTGGACATTTCCTTTAAAGGATAAGTGCACTGTAAAATCAAGTTATGTTCATTTGGAAGCTGCAGCTTTAAAAATACTGTTGCCATATTTTTTTTTACCTATGCCCCTCCAGAGCCTAGCTTTGTGCCTTGAAAGTTGCTGACATCTTGTTACTGGTTTGCTAAATGTTAAGCTCCACCCCTCTGAGATTTCCTCTGATTTCTCCTGCTTGAGCATCAATAGGTAATGCCTGTGAATTCCGTGCACACGCACATGCACGGAACTCACAGGCATTACTGTTTGAGGCTCTGGCAGGAGAGTGCACGGAACTCACGGGAATTACTGTTTGAGGCTCAAGCAGGAGAGTGCAGGGAACTCACAGGCGTTACCATTTGGTAAAAAAAAATACGGCAACAGTATTTTTAAAGCTGCATCTTCCAAATGAACATAACTTGTACAGTGCACATCCTTTAATTTTGCCAATTTTATGAAGACCTTGAGGTTTTTTGCTTGGTTATTCCTGGTGAAAGGTATTACCACAAATTTCTTCTATGCTGGCAGTGTCCATCACATAATAAAATAAAACATTGTTATTTTATGATAGTATAGCACATACCTGGGCAAAGTAAGGCCACATGCGGCCCTTTGGCTGCCCCTGACTGGCCCCTACATACTAGACCTAGACCCAAAAAAATAAGATAAAAAATAATGTTCATTGATTTTCTCAGGCTGGATAATTTATTTTATAAAACAAATAATGAAATGATCAAGTGATTAAGTGAATTTTATGGAATGGATCTGAAATATTTCTATTAAAAATGGCAGCAAATAAAAAAACTTCCAATAAACCAGAGATTTTAATTACATCTGTTTATAAAACCCAGTTTTGCAATCTTGATAATAAGAATTTGATTGAACCTATTGGCCCAGCCCATCACGGCAGTTCAAGTTCCTCATGTGGCCCCCTGTGAAATTTAGTTGCCTACCCCTGGTATAACAGTTTATTAAAATACATTTAAATCATACTAATATGGGTGATGCTACTAAAAACAAGGCATCTTTACAGTATGATATCAAAGAATACCTGTTAATACAGGCTGATGTCTTAATTCTCAAAATTGCCATCCTTTTCGTGCCAATGATTAATTTCTTCCATAATGTTTAGTTGTTAATGAAATCATAATTTTCTTTGAATATTACTTTAAAAATATTTTATGATGCATACATGACACAAAATTGAAAAGGACTTTCAACTTCCCAACTCTAATTTAATTAAAAAAAAGAATCCCTTTAATAAACTCACCACTCATTAGACTTATGTCATCACAAAATAAAATTTACAAGCTCCGATTGTACTCCTTCTACAGGAAATACATTTTTAAAAAAAGTAATAATCATTGGCTCTAAATTAATTGGCAAAAAATAGCAATGTTTGATGTTTCATTCAACACATCTAAATAAAAGAAAATTACAGTTATGATACATAATTGTACCTCATTAAAAGCTACTTGTACTTCTCTAAGTATAATGAGAGTTGCATATTTCTTATAGAACAAGGTTTAATGAAAATGTAATTGCTATAGTTAATAGTTATTATATTCCAAACAAAGGCTTTATGAACAACATTGCAACCTTGAATAAACAGAGATAATTTACATTGTTTTGGTTTTAATATCGACATGTTATAACATGTACAGTAAAGCTAAGTATAAAGAAACCCATTGTAACAACTTTTTTTGGCACTTGTAGCCCCCCAATATATACTGCAAGATATTGAGGTTTTGGAAACACATAAATCACAAGCATATTTCGTAAACTAGGTTCTTTCCATTAAGGCTCCAACTTTCACTTTTTCCTTAATTTCCTATTATTGTGTTTATGCGTTTTTATTTTCTGTAATTCTAGTACCTGCCCTCACTTATTGCATAAGGTAACCCTACTACATAGAGTGTTATCATATAATCCAAATAACCATCTTTACATCTTTTTTCTTTGCAGTCATTCCATAATACAAAATTTGTTTTGTTGAGAGACCATTAAATCTTTTTTTTTTTCTTCACCTGTACCACCAATTTTAGGAGTCAACTCATCTTAATATTTCATTACATTTCAATCCAAAGATATAAATATCTTAATTAACTCATTTGCATCCTGTTCAGTCACAAACAATAATAAAGTAAACAACCACGTATTTAATAGTTGTGCCAACACATACAAACCTCTTTGTCACATGTCCTAATGGTTGACTGATTTTTTTTAAAGGAGAACTATAGTGTGTATAAAGTTGGAAAAAAAACAGTTAAAATGAAAAGTGCTTGGGACAGTGATAGGGGTCTGGTAATTGCTACCTCCCAATATTGTTTCTGTTATAAAACTAATTATGCCAGTCTTCCTCCTTGCTTCAGCACAATCTTTACTTAAGGTCTACTCCAGGATTAACCCGGCAAATGAAAATTGTACGTACTGTAGCTTCTCAACAAAACAATATTGTGAGGTAGGAATGATTATGTGCCCCAGGTACGTTACATTTTAAAAAGTAAAAAGTATAGTTATCCTTTAACACAAAACACCTTTAAGATCTTCTTAAATTTGTAATAATCAAGAAATGACATGCCAAGTAAGGGCTTATGTGCGCCATGTTAGGTCACTTAGTGAGAGCTATGTAGAGGAGATGATTATTAGGCTCACTCTCTGGCACCTTTTGCATTATATCTAAAATTTATTGTGACGTGAGCTGGTCATGCAGGAAATAACTGTAGTAGTTCTTGTGGATGTGTGTAACACTACACTAATATGTTTGGCATGTTTTGCTGAAAGTGAGAATTTGCAGATACATTTATTGGAAATTAAATGAGTGAATTTGAAGTATTAGTAGGGAAGTAGCCATGGATAAGTGAGTTGGTTTTTATTTTTTATGTGTTGGTGAAGGTACTGACACAAGTGGTGTGTAGTTTATTAAAATTAGTGTGATGTCCCTAGTCTATTTCTGTGGACAGCTCATTGTCGATTTGAAGCATAGAATTTGTTTGTTAATAAAATAGTTTTCAAATATTCTTGCAAATGTACTATATAAATAAGTGTTTCTTAAAATGTTTGCTGAGTGTGTTAGATTTCTGGAAATATTCTCACTGTCATGATATGGATCCTGCTGTAAGCAGATCTAGTATAGTTATTAATTATATAATGTCTGTAATAGTAGGATTCCATTTGTTTTATTTTTTATTATTGTTATTATTGTGTTTTCCCCCTTTTCTTCTGTACTCCTCTACCATTTGGCTGAGGTGCCATGAAACCCAGCAGGATGACAAGGATTGTTTATTCCTTGTACCTTACTTCTAAAGGATACAGTAGAATTGAGTCTCGTAATCTCAGCAGGAGGTCAAACAGACCTGGGAATGTGACCTTTGGTTTAACTTTGATAAAGGCACAATCCCTTTTTCTATAAAATATACATAACTCGGCCTATGTAATAGAATATGGCGGGCCGATATGAAATATGGTTCCAGGTAGGTGAAACCATTTGGTACAATCCAAACATCATGTATGTAGGTCTTAGTAGAGGCTGAAAACCTACATTAGGTTGTTCTGGTCAACTGTGATTTCCATAACTGTCATGTTTGGTGTTTATCAACTGGTAAATTCATGACAATAACTAATTTAGTGATTTCCAGTTGGTAGTACTTTGGACCACAGAGTTATGAATTCTCTAAAAAATAATGTCACTGCGGGTGTGTCTTCCATAGGTAATCACATATCTGACACACCCTCAGTCCAGCCTACACCTGTTGGTGATTGGTTGGGGGTAAATTATTTGCCCCCCTTTTTCCTGGGGATAGATAAGGAGCTACACAGCTACTGGAGGGAGCTCCTGATTTACATCTTATGAAATATCAAAGTGGATTACAGCGAGTTACCTTTTTGGAGCCAATGAACTCTTTTTTATCAAATGGACTTGGACTTTTAAGGACTTGGATTTTGACCAGCATATAAGTATTTTTCCCTTTTATCCCTTTATTTTACTGTTGCTTGTTTTTATGTCTGTTTATTAATTATTTTTGTAATCACTTTTTTGTTGTTCTTTTATTAAACGTTATTCTATAAAATCGTTAGACTGATTCTCCTAGTGCTCTAACAGAATCCTAACAGAATCCTGTCCTCTGAGATGCTACATACAATAATTGCATTTAGTATTTGTTGTATTATCTGGTACTATTCCTGGCAGCGAGTGATACAGGTATTTAGTATTATTTTAGATTTGTAGCCGTTAAGGCTGGTATCTGTTTCCACGGCCATTAGTAAGTGGGTTTTTGCAGTAGTTTATATACCTGGTAAGGGGCATATGTTAGTGATGACAACCTTCAACCTGGTTTTTACCTGATGAGCTGGGAAAGCTCTGTTTGGTCTGAGGTTAAGAGTTGTGGTATCGTCACTAGTATTGGCTCCCACAGCCATTAGTGAGTGGGTGGTGGCAGTGTTTTATATACCTGGTACGTGGTATATGGTAAGTGACGGCAGCCCTCAACCTGGGTTTGACCCTGTGAGCTGGGAAAGCTCAGTTTGGTCTGAGGTTGAGAGCTGTAGTTCCGTCACACTCACAATGTTAGTTATGTTTTAATTTAAAGGAGAACAAAACCCCCAAAAAACAAAGTTTGGGTAAGAAAGTATTTGCCTTAGCAAACTTCCTTCTCCTCTATGAGCTCACTTGATCCTTAAAACTGAAGTAGACATTTCCCTACTGTGCTGGTAGATTGTGACTTTATAACATTTTCTGCACATGTGTGATCTCACAGGTGCAGCGATTCAGTGATTTGCACATTCATAGTAGCAGTGTTGTAGTGTGAAGGTCTCTACAAAAATATTATCTTTTTAATTGGGAAAATATAACTTTTTAATGGGAATGTTTGTGGGTGTGGCGAGCAGCCTTCTTGATGGATCAGTTTTATATAATATGCATGCAATATTCCCCTTAAATAAGTTACACTCATTAGAAATGCATTGCACTGAGCTGTGCTAAGATCAGGTTTAATTTTGTTACCAACACCCCATCTTTGTACTAGTTTGTATAAGTGTACCATTTAGAAGGGTAATTTTGACAAATGGGTATGAAACATGCAGCTCTGCACCATGTTGTTTCTTCAAGTGTAACTATTAGAGGGGAATGTTGGAGGGAATGGCACTTGCAACTCACAATGTTGCTTTTGTAATTTGACCAATTAAAGGTAAAACGTTGAAGGTATGCATACATGTACTATAAAATTGATGCAGCAGAAGGGCTGCCTTTTTGCATTAAAAAAACCACACTATTCTTACCCTCCAATTTGGGTTGCTAGATCATCAGAAATAATTGGGAGACACTTAATAAATGTAATTAGCAGGGCTGCAATTATCGCAAAGTTATTGCAATTAAACATTAGAACTCAGTCATGCTACATTTGTTTTTAATAGGTGTCCCCACATGTTTCACTGATCTAGCAAACATGCATGCAACATTCGCCTTTAAATAGGTACACTATTGAGAAATGTATTGCACAGAGCTGTGCTAAGATCAGGTTCACTTTATTATGCAGCTCCTGCAGCTCTGCACTATGTTTAAGTGTACCTTATGAAAAGCACATAATCCATACATCAACGTTTTGGGAATTATGCCTTCATCAAGCTGAATAGAAATACATATGTAAATGTATGGATGTAGCACTCCAAGTATTTTGGAGTGCTACACTGGAAATAAGTACACTGAGAATGGACAAGCCTTTGCCACCCAATGCACAGAAGCCAGTGATCATATTGCACATTAATTGAATAGACATTGGCATTTATTAAAGCATACATATCCCAAAATCAAGAAATTCCAGGTGCCCCTCTCATGTCATATAAGAGATCTTATAAGACATAACCCTGAAAAACAGGTTAGTAAAAGCCGACCTGACAAACTAAAATCTTTGGTTAACCCAAGATTTCTCTCAGTCCTTATATGATGACATCAAACTGTGTTACCTGTACTTAACAACTATGAAGGAAAGGGTCACACAGCAGATGCTTAAAGAGGAACTGTGGTCCAAAAATGACTTTAGGTAAATTGATAGGAATTGCTCTCCTGAGAGTTTTGCCATTTATTTCCCCATGTTATTTATTTTGAAGATGTTTACATTTTTGTGGGTGATATAGCAGCAGCATCACCAGGTCCCCTGCACTTCTTGCTTCCTGCTCTGAAACCTGTCAGTCAATCTGCCCTGTGTCTCCTCCCCTTTGCAGCCCCCTGGTCCCTCCCACTCATGGACCCCATGGTCCCTCCAGTTGCAGGCCCCCCTTTGCCCATTCCCTTACAGCCCCATGTGGCCCAGCCCACTCGTGGGTGCCATGGCTCTGCCTACTCGTGGGTGCCTAAGCCCCACCCACTCACAGGTGCTGTGGGCCACTCTGACAATCCCCCTACCTCCCGAAAACTCTGTGGAAACAGCCTTTTCAGGCTGAGTGAGAATTCTGCCTGGAAAGGCTGTTTTCACATAGTGAGAGAGAAGGGCTGTAGATTCCCTTACCTTCTCTGCAGCTGCAGGTCCTTCACACAGCAGGGAGGGGGAGGGACTTCCTGTCTCCCTCACACACTGAGGGAGTCTGAGGCTATGCTCGCTGGCGGCACTGTGCAGGACAAGCCTTAGGAATGTCACATGTCAGCCTCCCACCCATTAACTTTCTGGTCAGTCATTTCTTTATATATTGGGCTGTGGAGCATGTAGAGAGGTGGTTGATGGCTTGTTTTAAAGGTAGGAAACTGGCCTTTCATTTAAATACAACTTGTTTGGAGACCACAGTTCCCCTTTAATAGACTATGATTTATATGTGAAATGCCTCTGAAAGTTCTTTTTTTGTTGCAGAGATTGTAATAGGTTAGTTTGCATCATATGATAGTGATCATTTGATTTATGAGTCCCAGTTTCAAAATTAATCTGCTTTCAATTCTGGACTTCCGGTTTAGAAAATTTGTGAACTTGTCAGAATTTCAAGAGTCTGAAGTTTTACATGTTACAAAATGTGAAAATCGTGGTCAAAAACATGACAATTTCAGTCCAACATGCATACATCACATGTAAAAACCATAATGAAAATGTGAACCATAGTAAAAAAAAATCAAAAATTGCATTGAAAATGTTGAAATCAAAGTCAAATATTTGAAAATCAAGGTTGAAAGGAGAATATCGTGGATTTTTGGAATTCCAATAATTTCCACAAAATCACTAGCAGAACATTTAAATTGTAATATTATCTGGTGTTAAATAGTCACATACAGCCTTGCAGATGCTTCCAAGGAAGCAAGTAAATGATAAATCTTTATTGGGGCCTCCAATAGACCTAATCTGACAATCCAAAACATTTCTTTTTGTAACAAATTCTGCTCCACATTTTTTCCACCAAGACTGACATGTTACAAACCGAACACTTCATTATACTCCCCCTAAATGTGTTAAGCTATTCTGTTCCATGTAACTTTATTTACTGTTGCTCTTAAATGTTCTTGAAATGGTAACTCACTGTAACAATTTGTTTTTCTGTCATCTTTCAAAGATATGGCTACACGTGTGGTTCGGGACTGCCAAACTCCCTATAACCGCAGACAGCTTCTTTTACTTTTCTGGAAGTAAATACCCTGTCCGATGTCGACGCTGAAGTTTATCGGAATCAGAAATGGTCATTTTGTGGGTACACACAGTACCGAAATAAGACTGGTGGGATTGGCACTTTATTGGTAATGTGTATACTCGGCTTTATATACATTAAGGTACACACTCAGTTTTCCTTTTCACTTCTTTATTGTGACATAACACGTGCATGTTTTTACCGACAGTCCCTTATTGAAGGTGGTTTGGGAAATTTCTTGAGGGAGAATGCAAGTCTTAGTAAATCTCCCCCTATAACTAGCATTACACAAAAATCATCAAAAAGTGTGGTAAAATCATTTTACTGCTTTATAAAAATGCCCATAAAATGGATCTACGTGAACTTCATGGACCACATTGTGAAGTGTGATGAGAGAAGAACCATTTAAGAATTTCTACAATATACATGTGTCTGTATACAAATTATGCTTGTATTTATACCATTGTAGACAGTGACGCTGCAAGGAGAAATGGTGTCTGGAGCTAAATGTCTTTCATGCTATCCCCTTGCAGGCACTACGGGTGGAAGTGTGAGGCCGTAGCCATAGCTTTTACTGCAGGGTTAGCTAGCACCCTAAACTATTGTTAAAGCTGCATTATATCTGCCGAATCCCTGCTTCCAGGGCAAAGTGTCTCAGCCACTATCTTTGACATTAACAATAATTTACAGATTGCTCCTAATATTAAAATTATGTTCCATTAATATCTATACTATTAAAATAATTAAAATGATGTTACATTATAAATGTAAAAATAGATCAAAATGTATTGATGAAACTGAGTAACTGAGCATCCTATTTGCTTGTTATCAGGATGACTTAAGCTTTCACTATAAGAAAAGTATCTGTGTCTGGAATGTGCTATGCTATTTTCCCTATCACCCAATGTACTGCTAAAATTGTATCAGACTGTCCTTGAATTCATCTTCACAGTGGAGTTGTCTCCCAGTCTAAAAATAGTGCTTTTCAGAGTTAAAAATCATAGCCGTGTCTAAGGTTACCATGGTATTATCAGACGGAGCTTAGCTATACGTAGGTATCTAGAGTGCTTCTACTGTAAGCATCAACTGTACAGCTATTCTGTGGTCATAGACAAGGCAATTAACGCTAAATAACTTGAGCTTTATGAATACAGTTACATTCTGATATAATTGCTGCCAGACCTTTTTGCATGTTCTTTAATTCATTCTTGTGCACTAAATATTGTTATTTTATCCTGAAAGACTAATTATCTAATTTTTTAAAAAATGATTTTCTAGCAATAAATAAAAATGTTCCTCATTGAAAAACTGATATATCTTCTTTTATTTTTGTGATTTAATTGCTCTTCCAATATTTGCAGAAGTACCAATAACCTTTCTTGTCATGGCTAATACTTTATAATGTTAATATGTTAAAGAGATACAGTATTAACATTTATGTCACAAGCTAAAGAACATTACTGCACAATTTGCATATTGCTGAAAAGTTCATGTCAGAAACTTTCGTACAGTAACATATCAATTAAAGGGAATCTAGTAAATTTTAGTTTTTTATTATCTAAACTTTTTTTTTCATAGTTCCTATAATTAAATGGGTAATACCTTTTTAGAAGTTAAGGAAACATTTGTCAAATGGGATTCTACAAATAAAAAACAGAAAAAGAATATAAAAAATTAATCCTTTGGGATTTGAAAGAAATATAGTAATAAAAAAAACCTTAGGAAAACAGAGAGTCAAAAAGAAGAAATAGAACCACCATTTGTACCACCCACTAAGGAAATCCAAAGCAAAGTAGATACGGTGAAGCTTTGAGAGACAAGTTCACCTAGCAAAAACATTTTATGCTAGGTGAAGGGCAGCCATGGAGGGATCGGGAGGGAGGGGGGGGGGGGGGAGAGGAAGAGGAAGAGGCAGAAACCTTTTGGACAGGAAGACACCTCCTATTCTTCAGTTTCCTGGACTTTGGACAAGCACTGCAGGAAAACGATAAGGAGCAGAGATGTAAGTAAGGATTTTTTTAAACTACACAGTGGGACCAGTAAGGGGTTACATTTTAGTTTGGGGAACGAGCAGGGAAATGAATAAGCTAGGTTATGGCTAATGAGGCAGAGGAAGCATGGGAAAAATAATTTGCAAACTTCTATGAGCAAGGGGGGTATCTTATAAACTAAAAGCAATTGCAACTACACAGACACTGGACCCATCTGCTCATGCACACCAGAGCAGCCCACAACGTGCGCACACAGGTGGTGCATTCCCCCAACCACTCTGTTGTGCACCACTGGGGGGGTGTGCGTAGGGTAGCGCTTTCACACCATGAGGCTGCCAATTCTTTAAAGAAACAAAGGTTTACTAGTAAGTAATATACCGCAGCTGTCTGGTAAAATAAATTCAATTGGTGCAGTCTCTGGTAAATGTAAACAGTTTTTTAAGAAACAATGTTTAGTAAGATTTTTAAAGGCAATGTAATACAGACAGTGACAGTCTGCGATCTGGCCAATGAGAAGACATTCCTCTGTACAGATATTGTCTTCCCATTGGCTATTTCACAGACTGCAGAGGCAAGCATATACAGTAAGTATCAGCTGATCGGTAAAGTACCGAAGGGTGAGGAGTTTAGGGCCTCACAGTTATCCTGAGTACTATTAATGGGTGGTAGAATGGAGTGAGAAGAAGGGCAGTATAATTGTCCTTTAAGTTATATTTACCTTTTTAAATATATGTTGGAGTACCTTTGTTTTACATTTACCTCCAAAACCTCAAAAAACTTTTGCTACATGTGAGCCAGTAATGCGAAATACATTGTTGTTGCAGTTTAGAGCTTTTCTGCTCTATAAAAACTAGAAAGTAGATTCCCCGTTTTTAATGTGAAAAGGCAGTTTGGGGTTTTATGAAACAGCATTTGTTAAATATTCACATATACACAGTGCTGAGTACTGGATTTTTAGAATGATCTGCAAGCACACAGCAATGTGATCTTTCAAAAGCAACAGTTTTCTTTCCTATAATAAACACTGCTAAAAGAAAAACAGTGTTATCCAGATCTGCTTGTTTGAGATAAAATATTCTTTAATATGACATGTTAACTGTAGTGCAAAGGTTACCTGATACATATTTTTAAGCTTTAACCATGTCTTAACACTAGGAAGTTACTTATTAAGAATCAACACCAGGGATGCCAAGCTAAGCCCTTGTGCTTGGTCATATTCCAAATGAATATTCAGGTCCTAGTCTGAGCCTTGTTTTCAGGGAAGTACATGCCTGGAATGTTAGCAAGCTGTCCAATGGGAAAAAATGCCCACAACAGTCTTAATGTTTATCACATTGATGCATTTGAGTGGGTATAGAGAGCAAATGACTGAAAGTGCTTCCAGATCTTGGTTGCCGGGGACAAAGCAGGCTCTGTTCTCTGATCTGATGGCCATTTTATTCAGGAGAGGATGTGGTGCAGGAAAGGGAACAGTGCCAATCACTCTCTAATGCTTCCAAACAGGACCTAGGCCTACATCTTTGGATGCCGATGAGTGGGAAATGAAACACAGATGGGTCAGATGGGTAAGGAGAAGGGGATTACAGGTCAGGGCAAAGAGTTGGAATAAATTAAGTGCTTATATGGTACAGAATGGAACATTGTTAAAGTGAATGGACAGTGTAAAACAATTTCAGCATTGTCACACGCAGTAAGCAGCAAAACCGTCCCTCTTCTCAGACCACTGTAGTCCATCACATCCTCATTATTTCATGATGAATGTATGAATTACTATTTGTAATTCAAGCACTTCATGCCTAAGACATTCTGTAGCATCCAAAAGAAGGCAACGTTCCAGTAAACACTTAGGAATACATTTGTTAAAAGCTTTATTGTATTTCTTAAAGACTCTGTTAGTTGGCTTTTTGGTTCCCTGGATACCATTAAAGGAATGTGGCTGCCACAACCATTTAAGAGATGTAATCATACGTACATTCAGAAAAGCAATTTAGCTGAATAAAATTATAGCATTCTGAGCATTATTGTATGTAAAAGAATTTGACTTGTGAAAATAACAGAAAAATGGCCATTTATTATGTTCTTTCTTGTTAGTACAATTTTGAAATGTCAAAGACTTGTGATATTTAAAATGTTAAATAATTTTATAATTTTTTTTTAAAGAGAGAAATATATTAATGTAATGTTGTGTGTATATAGATATATATATATATATATATATATATATATATTATACACACACTCACACACCCCACAGGCATTTAGCAAGCAATTGTTTAATACTAAAATTATTTAGTAACACTTTGGATACAAGGCATTAGAATGTTTTGCCTTCTTCTAGGATAATGCCAGTACTCAATATTAATAGTAGTAAAATGTTTAGTTATTTGTACTTTGTACCAAATTAACTTAAAGGAGAACTAAACTTCATTTTTTTCAATTTAATATTAAAGTTTTTCTCCCCAGAACACCTATACATTGTAAGATTTTTCTCTAGTAAGTAACATTTAGTACATGTGAGAAATAGATTCTGTAACTAAGATTTCCATGTTGTTGCCAGTACAACCCACAGCCCTTCATCAAAGAGCCACGTCCCCTGACCCCAGTATTGACTGTCTCTATGCACAAAGTATTTTCTATTCAGATGTCTCCATGCAAATATGGAAGTTCCTATTAAGCTGCTTGTTACCTGCAGTTTATTTACCAGTCATTGTGAGTTGCTGGAAAATAAACTGCAGGGTAACAAGCAACTTTCAAAGTTATTTTGGTGTAGAGATGTCTGTATGACATTTTTTTATTATTCTTTTCCTAGCAATGTATAAAGCTATAAATATACCTAGGTTCTCTAAATATGCAATGGTGGCACACCTTTTTAAGGAACCAGTTTTAGAAACACACAGTCAAGAAGGTCACAAGTTTAACTCCTCAAACCTACTTTTTTTTGGTTCCATTATTTTCCTAGCAAAAGATTAAGATTCTACATGTACTAGAGAACCATATAGAATCTCTAGTTAGGATATGGGTAAGAGCTATACTTATAACAAGACAGAATACAAGAAATTGCAGGTTCAATTCCCCAGACTTAAGGTTCGAACGACACCCAACCCCCAGAGCGCAAGCCACATGCACAGCAAACAGACATTTTGTCTGGTGGTGGCGTATATGTGTATGCGCTTGATTGGGTGTCATTCTTTGATCAGCTATGGCAGATTGCCGAACTACACCTGAGCGAATGCATTCACACGTGTGATTATCGGGCATTCATCACGCATGTGCACATGCTCGGGGGTTGTTCCTCGTTCATCCTATCGGACGTGTGTACGAGGCTTTACTTATAATTTTTACTGAAATGCACAATCGATAGTTTGCAAATTCGACCGCGGACGAATTTGCCACGACCGACGGACATTTGTCCCGGCCGGTCACTCGCTTGTAGCAAGCGCTCGGTCGGGACAAATAGTCTGGCCGTGTGTACCCAGCCTTAAGCTTTACAGAGCATGTACTTATCAAAATAGCAGATCGGTGTTGGGTAATCACATGGCTTGATGGATATTAGGATATCCTGATATTGTATGATCTGAATATTTGCATGGATAGGCCCCTTAAGTGTATGTATACTGAAACCATTACCATTAACATGTAAGTAACACTTACTCTGAGGTATGTGTGTTGCAGCATGCCTTCAATAAAATAATTTTTTTGCTTAGGGTCTGACCACTGACCTGACTATTTCCCCCCGTACCCCCAACTGTCAAACCTGCATACAGTATACAGCACACCAACTGTCAAACCATTCCAGCTACAGCAAAACTTCTACTAAAACGTAAGATGTTTCAGATTAGATATCTAATGAAATAGGGGCAGATCAACAAAAAAAATGGTACAGTAATAGTTGGGATGATTTATATTTTCCACTTATGGGAAACATAAGAATAACAAATTTTCCAGTGTACATATCCTTTAAACCATAAGAGAATGTATAAAATATGATACAAGTTTCTTATTGTTAATTTCACAAAGTCTTTATCAAATATTGAAATGACTGGTATAGAGTGAAATTATCCAGATGCGTGACATAAAAATTACTGTATCCTGAATGTTTTATATAATTCCACACCAATTACCTTTATTGTTGGAAATGTACATTTCTCACCATATTTAACTCAGTGTTAATGTGAAATTGCGTCTGTTTTGTAATGTATCCGTCCCTCTGTTTGAAGCGTGCTGCTGAAGGACAGCTGAAAATATATAATCCAAAGATCTGGTTTTATTTGCTGGCAGTCAAAGCCTGTTGATCTTGTTCCATTTTAGTCCTCTGGGCTCCCAGTTCAAAGAACAGGGAGGACTGCGAAGATATTACTGCCATATTGTTCAATGG
This sequence comes from Hymenochirus boettgeri, assembly GCA_019447015.1. Classification (NCBI taxonomy): domain Eukaryota; kingdom Metazoa; phylum Chordata; class Amphibia; order Anura; family Pipidae; genus Hymenochirus; species Hymenochirus boettgeri. The sequence goes on from CM033470.1 coordinate 239,110,996, forward strand.
GCCACACTAAGCAATATGCAGGATTATAATTAAGAACACATTAAGGGAAACAGTTCACTGGAGATAAGCTGTTTGACTGCTATACTTTGTGATGAGGATTTAGTGCCAATCCTAGAATAAGAAAAGATTAGGTGTTTGTTACCAGACGCTTTGATCTTTAGGCAGAACATTTGGTGAAACATATTTGATTCAAATAAAAAGCATCCTCAGATAACAAAAACCTTGATCTGCTAGATCTAGCAAAGATCTCTCTAAAGTTTTCTCAATATTTTTCTTTATGTTTGAACAATTAAACATGCATAGAGAAATGATAAACCAGAAGAGCATGAAATATTTATAGCTGTGTAGCACACTTAAAAGTCCACATTCTTATCTCCCAACATTCCCACAACATATTTCCCTGGGCAATTTTCGTCCGACATTACAGCCTTGATGTTGATCGTAATACATGCCCTACTCGGGGAACACCAGTGGGTAAAACCACAGCTGTATCTAATTGCAATGTATAGATCACACTACAATTAATTAGATATCCCTTTTGACAGAAGCATCTAATTAACGAAAGGGCCATTTTAATAATCAATATGCTATAGCCTAGAATGTTAATTTATTTATTTATAGTATAATATTGACCACAAAAGGATCGGGAAAGGTGGTTGCATATTGATCTTTAAAATATTGTGGAGACAATGCATGGGCAGTATAACAAGCCACAAGCTGCCTTTCTAGGTAAATCCTAATTTAATATACAGAACTGTATTAAGGTGGGTACACACACTAATGATAATGGTACACTACCATTTGATGCGATGGTATGATCCCTTTATCGTTAGAGTGTTTTAGCGCATTTCCAAGCACTACCAAGGCAAACTTTCACCATAGGCCCCGCAATCACATGGAAATGCCCGAAAATCTCCCTCAGTCACAGTGGTCTCTCTTTAAGTATAGGGAGTGGGCCGTGGCTGAAGGAAATGTGCAGTCTCTAGCTTGGGACTGTGAGCAGTGTGATCTTTAAAAAATGACAGACAGAATCTTGCAGAGTCGTCCTGTCATCTTTTAAAGGTCTGGCATGTGTGTACCCAGCTTTACAGAGTGCCCTATCTTGTCATGTTCAGACATGCTCAGTGTGAATTACCCTGGAAGAGGGAAAGGAATTCTTCAATCAGATAATTTGTACTTCCTTGTGTTAAAGACAGGGGGTGGGGGGGGGGGTTTAGATTGGAAGTGAAAAGTTTTCTGTAGTAATTATTAGTAATCATTACAGTGAAAAAGTTTGTAAAATTGGTTCTAAATATGTTCTTACAGGGAGATTCAATAAAAGTTCTTATCGTTAAAATTGGTGCTAATTTTGCCCCAACCAATCAGATGTTAGCTTTCAAATGTTAAATAAGATCTGATTGGTTGGGGCAAAATTAGCACCATTTCTAATGATAAGAACTTTTATTGAATCTCCCCGTTTATTTATTAAACGGAATGTCAATCTCAGGGATGTAAGAGCCATGGGTCTTACCCCCCATCCAGTGATGCTACTCCCAGTCTATATCAATCTCGTCTGCTTTCAATGCCGCACCAGACTTTAAAATAAAAATGTATTAAATGTAATATCTGTTGTGTTCATTTAGATCAACTGGACTTGAAGTTTAGTTCTTGAAGACGTTTCGCTAGTCATCCGACTGGCTTTCTCAATTCAGAATGACTTGTACAAGAATCTGTGGCAATTATGCACCCTGGTAAATCCCAATTAGCATATCACAGCCAAGTGTTAAGGGCGTGATTGGATAGTGGCTAAGAGGTGCTATAGGAACATCCAGGGTAAGGTGTCAAAACAGCATTGTACATGGCAGACAGTTGGTGTCGAACCCCCCCACCTCTATTTTCTATATTTTTACATAAATGGCCTCCTTGATACCTCTCTTGAACCAGTCACGTTCCTTTGCCAATATGTTAACATTACAATCTTCAAAGGTCCTTTATCCTTAAGATGCAGGTACACGGCTGAGTCCTGACCCGAGGAACTGGCTCTTCTGTGCTGGGCCATATGTTGATGCAGTTGCTGTTTGGTCTCCCCCACATATAAATCAGAGCATTCTTCACTGCACTGCACTGCATATATGATGTCCCTTTTTTGTGTGTTTCGTTATTGGGTCTTTCGGATTTACCAACTGCTGCTGTGTTTTTTTGAAAATTCTTCTTAATTTCTCGGAGACCCCTGTTACATATGGGATGACCATGTTCTTTCTCCTGTCTTGCTTTCCCCCTTCACTGTTGGTATTTGTGTTTTTTTCTTTCCTTCTACTTCTTTTGGCAAAGGCCCAGTCTGGATATCCACAAGATTTAAGGGCTCCTCTGAGATGTTTAATTTCTTTAGCCTTCACCTCTGTGCTAGTGGGGATGTTCTCAGTTCTGTGTTGCAGGGTTCTGATGACACCCAGCTTGTGATATAAAGGGTTGTGGGAGTCAAACATCAAATACTGATCTGTGTGTGTTGGTTTTCTGTAAACCTCTACTTCCAGTTTACCATTTTCCATTGAATCCAACAGATATACCATGACCTGGATGAATGAGAACCTTTACAAGCATAATAAATGCAATAAAACAACTTAAAACCAAAAAATGAACATACCCTTTCATTTAAGAAAGTATGGTACCACACAGAATATGGGAATAGAGTTTTAAAGTAACTGTAGCACGATGTAATATGTACACTGAATAAGTTTTTTATATATAAACACCTGTTTTAAGGCTACATCATATAAGTAACACTGTAATTTTATGTAATTTATAAATGTAACATTAATTTATAGGATTTTATAATGGGAGCACTTTATATTTATTAATATTTTTCAGATGTTGCAACGTAAAGTTAATTCACAGGATATGCTGGAATAGTCACGCCCCAGAAGGGGAGGAGTTATGGGTATTTAAGAGCACATTGTGTGTTGATTTGTATGCACCTGAGGAAGGGGGACAACCCCAAAACGTTGTGCACTGTTTATGTCACAAATAAATTGAATATAAAGTAGAAGGAGTGCGTTTTCTCTCTACAAACCCACAAAAATTAGAAAGAAACTTTACATAAACTAAACAATATTCAATAAACATTTACTCATGCCAAGTTCCAACTAAATACAAAAACCATAAAGAAGGCAAAACAGTGGCTTCCTGCCAGTGTGGGGAGGAAAGGGGGCGTGGCGGGGCAATTGCGACAAGAAAAACGTATGCAAAGGGGCGGGGAAGAGTTATGGGGTGTGGTGGTGCGCGTGATGTGTATACATCATAAAAGGCATAGTTAGGGGCATGATGGCCGAAAAGGGATGTTCCGGAGGTGGAGACTGCAGGTAAGTGCGGGTCGCAGGAGTTTGGGGTGGTCTTGCGGAAATGCAGGAGACCACCCCAAAAACTGAGAGACTCCCATAACTCCTGGGAGGGGTGGGAAACCTGTAGTTGATGTAAAGGCTACCAATACCAATAGATGAGAATTTTCTAATCATACTGACTGACCAAGATACCAAAGGCAGTATTTCGCCAGCATAATGTGAGGGTAGAGGAACTGAAGTCACCAAAAAGTAAAATAAATCATTTGAAAAATTATTCCAGAGCAAGAATTAATCATGTCATTACAAAAATGAAACATTTAGAACTTTTATTAACTATGTTTCATTTTTAAAAATGGTCCGTTGCAAAAACACACCAAAAAATTAACTTAGTGTGAACAACCCCTAAGCTTACCCAGGCAGAAGCCTGAGAACATGTGACACTGTCTTCCTATAATTAGCTTTTAGATCTGTGATCGCTTCAAGCAAAAACAGGAGCAGAGGGCCTTTGCGCTGACAGCCGCTCTACTTCCTGGTTGGGCAGTCAGGTGATTGGGAGCGGCTGTCAGGAAGTGGAGCAGCTGTCAGCCGCAGAGCAGAGGAGGTGTGGCAAGGGACTGGGTCAGGTAAAAGACTTATTTTTTTCTTTCTCTGTATTCTCCCAATTTTTGCTAAATTGAAATATAGTGCCACTAATGTTGAACAGCTGGCTAGTCGGTAACAATGATTGGATGTGGTTTTCACTTCTTTTGCTACAAATTTGACATAATTTAAAAACAGGAACAATAAAGTTTTATTGATAACAAACACTATTTAAACAAACAGCTTAAGCTTATCATTGTGGCTAGAGAAAATGAGTGAGGAGAAGCTACTAATGTTTGGCTATGTCCAAATTGTTGCAGCAGCAGTTGCTGGTGTCCATGTTCAGACTGCACACAGGCAGCGTGGAGAGCAGGAGAGGGAAATGTGTCAGTTAGGATCAGACAGCCTCATTTTTTTTCAAAGGAGATTTTGTGTTCTGGACAAGCTGTCTGATGAGGGGGTTGTGCGTCACTTTCAACTAAATCGCCCAACCATACAGGAGTATGAAACACAAACAAATCTCTGTAAGTCATTTTTATACACATTACCTTGAAATTGTGGGAAAAGAACCACTTACCCACAAGCCAGCCCTCTGGCATCTGTCCACTGGTAAACTTGTGGTAGAGAGCTGACTGGCGCAAAATATGGGAGTCATGGCAACTTCCAGCAAACGCACAGGTTATACTCATAATGCGCAGGTGGGAATCACACACCACCTGAACATTAAAGGAACACTAAACTTAAAAAAACAAGTATTTGGCATCTGTTTCTATTATTCACAGGGTGATGAGAACGCTTATTCCCACCTCCCTGTGAATAATAGTTTGCTCAGGGGACCTGGAACTTATTCCGTGGAACCATATGGAACCATACCGTGCTCCTCTCGCAAGGTCACTGTCTGCCTTGTAAAGCAAAGTAGAGAGATGAAAAATGGGGCAGCTGGGGGAGAACCCCATAGAAAGTAAACAGTCTATGGGAAGTCAGTATAGATGGGATTCTGTAATGATACTGTCTAAGGGCTACACTAGGTTTGCTGGAAACACAGACAAATACAAAGAAAATCGCATGTCACTTAACCCGCAAATGGACCTTAATGCAGACAAAGCGCATTGTCCAAAACGCAATGAAAAATTGATGCACATAGTGGGACCTAACTCTTTATCTATCCCTATGTAGACACTTGCTGAACTCTCTGACGTGGTTTGCAACTCACTGTTTAGTTTCCTACATTAAAAGGTAACTCCTCCCCTAAATGAAACTTTTTACTACGTGTAGCTCACGCCATCCCACCCCCAACCACCTATTTACTTTTGCAAGAAAAGCCACAGAAAGATACTCGCTATGAGAAGAGATTTTATATCACAGTATTTTCAATGTGATTAGTCCGCTACAACATTCCCTAAGTATAAAAGGCCCAGCTAGGAATAAGCGCTCTGTGATATATAAACGATTGAAGGGGTCTTATTTGTAGTGGAGGGGCTCGTCCTGTTAGTTACCTAGGACGCTGGTTGTTAGGTATGACGTACCTAGGGTTTGGGTAATCCGTCACGCCTTCCATAGTTAGTGAATTTTGATTCTTATATTATTGAGTTTTTATATTCTATAGATGGGGTGATGGTTATGGGCTGCACTGGGACAGGGTACCGAGGTTATTTTAGCTTGTGCTGCTCGTGGTATTGTTTATTCTGAGGATGGCTCAAGTGGGAGCTGAAACGTGGCCACCATTTAATATGTGTTAATAAAACGCATTTTGGATGAAGATCTGAGTGTGTATTCACTTATGGGATATTCAAAGGAACATCAAGGGCTACTCACAGACCTCGGACCAGGAGTGCAGGCCAAGGGACACTCCCCACCGCGCCAGAAACTCCAGGTAACTTCAAAATAAGGCCTCACTTCCTTCAAAAACCTTATGGGATATGTTATGAACTTTTGAAGTTGCACCCGGGTGGGTGATAGGAGGAAACAGGAGTGTTTTTATGATCTATAACATCTCTATAAATAATCATTATATTATAATGTACTTATATAGAGTCCTTGCAAACTACAAATCCGAGCATTCCCCGACACTACTGCTGGGAGTTATAGTTTGCAAACATCTGGAGTATTGCAGGACTGACATCCCTGCTTCACACTGACAGGTGAGCTGCCACTTAAAGGAATAGTTCACTCTCGAATTGAACTATTCCTTTAATATACTGAGCAGTGCCTTACCTCCCAATCTTCAATCAGTATTGCAGGGCCCGAGAACGACGATGGGAGCTAACTTACCTTTTACGCGATCCACAGCGGCCAAGCTGGAATCTCAGACCGCTTCAATGTCCGGTACAGCCATAGCACGCATTCCGCGCATGCGCATTATGGCTGTACAGGAGAGTGAATCGGTCGGAGATTCCAGCTTGGCCGCGGTGGATCGCGTAAAAGGTAAGTTAGCTCCCATCTTCGTTCTCGGGCCCTGCAATTGATTGAAGAGGTAAGGCACTGCTCCTTAACCTCCTGATCTTCAATCAGTATATTAAAGGAATAGTTCAATTCGAGAGTGAACATTTCCTTTAATAAAATGCTGTAGATTTTTTTTTAGTTTTTTTGATTTATCTTACTTTTAAAATCTCCACAGAAAAAACTATGGGCCATATTTATAAACGGCTGATAGTAGTGCCGTAAAATTACCGCAGCACATCGCCATGGAAAAAATACCGCTATTGCCATATTTATAATGGCGAGCGGCCGGGATGTGCGGCGGTAATTTGAACTATCTTTGCAGCGATACTGCACTTAGTGCAATGCGCTAAGTACAGTACCGCCGCGAATCCCGACGGAGCAGGGGGCTGGGAGGGAATGCTGGGAAAGGATCGCCGCGGGTGGTTGCATTCATCAGAGGGGCCACCCCTGCTGAGGCCGCCGACCCCCGAAATGTACCCCTGCAGCCACCAGGGGTACGAGGTTGCTGGTGTCTTGATCCACCGCGACTTCTTCAGGCTAGTGACACCAACCCCACTGAGGTCACCGATGCCAGGCAGGCTCACTGCAGCCGCCAGTGAGCCCACTGGCACCGCCGGCCTCAGCACAGCCGATGTTGTTAGCCGCTTCTTTCTTCAGCCATCTACTTCAATGGCATCTGAGTTCCGTGGTGGTTTGCAACTCTTTATATAGGTTTGCAGAAAACCCTAATCCGTTTCTGATTGGTCAATTTTTTAATACTTGGTTTACATGTTTTACATTAACCAATCAGATTTCAGAAATTTCCTGGCAGCAGCAGGGGTACCTCTCAGGGGTCGGCGGCCTCAGCGGAGCTGGTGTCGCCGGATGGAAGAAAGAAGGCGCTGCCAAAGGGGTCTTTTAAGAGCCGCTCACTGGGGGTCCCGGTTCGAACTGCGGGAGCCCCGCCAAAGGCACTTCTCAGTGCTGCAAGGGCCCTTACAAGGGCCAGGGAGGGGGTCCAGGTTCGAGCTGCGGGACCCCTTAAGCCCCAAAGGCCTTTCTCAGGACCGCAAGGGCATTTGTATGTGCCACAAGGGCCCCGATAGGGCCGGGGAAGGGGGTCCTGTTTCAAGCTGCGGGACCCCTAAGCCCCAAAGGGCTCTTGTTAGTGCCCGAGGGGCACTTACAAGGGCCAGGGAGGGGGGTCCCGGTTTGAGCTGTGGGACCCCTTAAGCCCCAAAGCCCCTTCTCAGGGCCGCAAGGGCACTTGTAAGTGCTGAAATGCAGCCAATCACGGACGCGGCTGCCGGCAGTTCAAAAGGCGGAGGATAGAGGGAAGGTAAGTAAAGTTTGGGGGAGTTTCTGGCCATAATAATAATGTGGTTGGGGCTGGGGGAGGAAGCACTACAACATATAAAAAGAGATTTGTGCTAGGGGGAGGGAGACCAAAACGGGAGGGAGAGGGAGGGTGGAGGGCTGCAGTGCGCATGGAGGGGAAACAGGAGGTAGAGTCCTGGAGGGGAAAAAGGAGGTAGAGTCCTATATGGACTCTGCTAGGCTTCTGGTGGCCTATTGCTAGGCTATTGCAGGAGAACCATTTGGAGCTGGGATGTAAGGTAAGGATTTTATTACACTACAGAGTGGGGCCATTAGTGGGGGAAATTATAGTTTTGGGGGTGGACATGGCCTTTAAATGCAGGAAAACAAGGATCAAGTATTAATAGGCAAATAAATACAATTTTGGAAGAAGGGTATCTTTATGCTTGTGAAGGTTCTCATTCATCCAGGTCATGGTATATCTGTTGTATTCAATTAGATCAACTGGACTTGAAATGTAGTTCTTGAAGACGTTTCGCTAGTCATCCGACTGGCTTTCTCAATTCAGAAAGACTAGTACAAGAATCTGTGGCAATTATGTACCCTGGAGAATCCCAATTAGCATATCACAGCACAGGTGTTAAGGGTGTGATTAGATATGGGCTAAGAGGTGTTATAGGACGCCCAGAGTAAGGTGTTAAAACAGCATTGTACACTGGCAGACAGTTGGTTCGAACCCCCCCACCTCTATTTAGGCTTGGTTTCTTTATTTTCACATAATGGCCTCCTTAACACCTCTCTTGAACCAGTCGCGTTCCTTCGCCAGTATGTTAAACATACAATCTTCAAGGGTATGTCCTTTATCCTTAAGATGCAGATACACGGCTGAGTCCTGACCTGAGGAATTGGCTCTTCTGTGCTGGGCCATACGTTGATGCAGTTGCTGTTTGGTCTCCCCCACATACAAATCAGAGCATTCTTCACTGCACTGCACCGCATATATGATGTCGCTTTTCTTGTGTTTTGGTATTGGGTCTTTTGGATGTACCAATTGCTGCCTCAGTTTGTTTTCGGTTTAAAGCAGACAGGGATACGATGTTTTTTGAAAATTCTTCTTAATTTCTCAGAGACCCCTGCTACATATGGGATGACCATGTTCTTCCTCCTGTCTGCTTTTTTCCTTCACTGTTGGTATTGGTGTTCTTTTCTTTCCTTCTACTTCTTTTGACAAAGGCCCAGTCTGGATTCACAAGTTTTAAGGGCTCCTCTGAGATGTTTCATTTCTTTAGCCTTCGCCTCTGTGCTAGTGGGGATGTTCTCGGCTCTGTGTTGCAGGGTTCTGATGACACCCACTTGTGATCTAAAGGGTGGTGGAGTCAAACATCAATACTGATCTGTGTGTGTTTGGTTTTCTGTAAACCTCTACTTCCAGTTTACCATTTTCCTTAACTTCTACCAAGCAGTCCAAGAAAGCCAGTTTGTTGTTTTGTAACCTCTTCCCTTGTGAATTTAATGTTTTGGTCCACCGCATTAATGTGTTCTGTGAAGCTTGTACTTCCTTCTGGTGGATTTTAACCCAGGTGTCATCAACATATCTGAACCAGTGGCTGGGTGCTATGCCCTTAAAGGTATTAAGCGCCTGTGTTTCTACCTCCTCCATGTAAAGGTTGGCCACAAAGGTGAAACTGGAGATCCCATAGCACATCCATGTTTTTGCTTATAGAACTTATCCCTGTATTTGAAATAGGTGGTATTCAGGCACAAGTCCAACAAGGAACACACCTGTTCTGGGTTGAGATCAGTTCTGCTGGTAAGAGTGCTGTCTTGGACCAGCCGTTTTCTCACCATTCAACAGCCTCCTTGGTGGGGTATACAAGTGAAGAAGATGTCACATCATAGGACACCATAGTTTCTTCTACACCGAGTACTATATCTTCAATCTTGTTGGTGAAATCCTGAGAGTTCTGGATGTGATGCTTAGAACTTCCCACCAAAGGTCCTAAGATGTTAGCTAGATATTTTGCCACCTTGTATGTTACAGAGTTGATCCTGCTGACTATAGGTCTTAGTGGGGCCCCTTCCTTATGTATCTTTGGGTCCATATATGCATGGATGTGCCTCACCAGGGTAGAGGCGATGATACATGCTCGGTCATGGCTTTATCCTTTTGAAGCTGTTGTAGTAAGTCTATGACTCTTTTCTGTAACGGCTGGTGGGATCCCTTGTTAAAGCCTCATATGTGTTGTTATCGGCCAGAGCAGGGCACCCAGAACAGGTGTGTTCCTTGTTGGACTTGTGCCTGAATACCACCTATTTCAAATACAGGGATAGTTCTATAAGCAAAAACATGGATGTGCTATGGGATCTCCAGTTTCCACCTATTGTGGCCAACCTTTACATGGAGAGGTAGAAACACAGGCGCTTAATACCTTTAAGGGCATAGCCCCCAGCCACTGGTTCAGATATGTTGATGACACCTGGGTTAAAATCCACCAGAAGGAAGTACAAGCTTTCACGAACACATTAATGCGGTGGACCAAAACATTAAATTCACAGGAGAGGTACAAAACAACAAACTGGCTTTCTTGGCTGCTTGGTAGAAGTTAAGGAAATGGTAAACTGGAAGTAGAGGTTCCAGAAAACCAACACACACAGATCAGTATTTGATGTTTGACTCCCCACCACCCTTTAGATCACAAGCTGGGTGTCATCAGAACCCTGCAACACAGAGCCGAGAACATCCCCACTAGCACAGAGGCGAAGGCTAAAGAATGAACATCTCAGAGGAGCCCTTAAACTTGTGGATATCCAGACTGGGCCTTTGTCAAAGAAGTAGAAGGAAAGAAAAGAACACAAATACCAACAGTGAAGGGGAAAAGCAAGACAGGAGGAAGAACATGGTCATCCCATATGTAGCAGGGTCTCCGAGAAATTAAGAAGAATTTTCAAAAAACATCGTATCCCTGTCTGCTTTAAACCGAACAACACACTGAGGCAGCAATTGGTACATCCAAAAGACCCAATACCCACAACACAAGAAAAGCGACATCATATATGCGGTGCAGTGCAGTGAAGAATGCTCTGATTTGTATGTGGGGGAGACCAAACAGCAACTGCATCAACGTATGGCCCAGCACAGAAGAGCCAATTCCTCAGGTCAGGACTCAGCCGTGTATCTGCATCTTAAGGATAAAGGACATACCTTTGAAGATTGTAATGTTAACATACTGGCGAAGGAACGTGACGGGTTCAAGAGAGGTGTTAAGGAGGCCATTTATGTGAAAATAAGAAACCAAGCCTAAATAGAGGTGGGGGGGTTCGACACCAACAGTCTGCCATGTACAATGCTGTTTTAACACCTTACTCTGGGCGTTCCTATAACACCTCTTAGCCACTATCTAATCACACCCTTACACACCTGGCTGTGATATGCTAATTGGGATTCTCCAGGGTACATAATTGCCACAGATTCTTGTACTAGTCTTTCTGAATTGAGAAAGCCAGTCGGATGACTAGCGAAACGTCTTCAAGAACTACATTTCATCCAGTTGATCTAATTGAATACAACAATAAGGGTATCTTTACTCTAAAAAATCGAATTTTGAAAAATAGTACCTTTAGAACAGCAAGATTCCACTCCTCCAAAACTTTTTCAGATTGAAATCTGAGCTGTAGAATCTAGAAATCATCATTTTAATCACAGCATTTACAGAGAAAAGACCTGTCACTCCAGAAGCGAAATTATAATATGTAACCCATGCCTGACCTCTTTGCCTGCCTGCCAGCACACTTTCTGCAACATTTAAAGGGCATATCCACCCTTTTAAAAAAATTAGATCGGTTGGGCACCTTCCCCCAGCCCCAACAGCATCATTAGATTTTCCAGAAAGTCCCCCGATACTTCTCACCTTACCTCTTTCCCTGCCGCAAAATCCCGGCCCTCTGCTTGCACTGAACTGCAAGCAGGGGCGGGACCGGCAGCCGCATCCCTGATTGGCTGAGAGGCATTTCAGACTCTGGGGAAAAGAGGTGAGGTAAGTAACTATCGGGAGTCTCTGTAAAATTTAATAATGCGTTGTGGCTGGGAGGCAACCTTCTACTGGGGAAAGGGTTTAATGGTAGGGGGAGGGCTTGCAAACGGGAGGGAGAGGAGGGAGTGGGGGGAGGCCTGCAGTACGCAGGACAAAATCTCCCGAGGAGAGACAGGAGGCAGAGTCCTATATGGACTCTGCTATCCTCCTGGTGCCAGTTTTTTTCAGACTTTGGGGGAGGGATCCAGGAGGACCATTTGGAGCTGGATGTGAGGTAAGGATTTTATTAACTACAGAGTGGGGCCAGTAGTGGCGGGGATTATAGTTTTGGGGGTGGACATGCCTCTTCAGAAATCACAAAAAAGACTGCAGGGGGGAGGGAGGGGGGAGATGTGTATGCAGAGCATGTCCATGGTGAGGCTGTGCAGAACACATTAAGTGTCGCAGACACTAAAAGAAGGCAGTGAGTAAGGGAGGGTGGGGGAATTAGGAGCACTCACTAAACATTAATAATTTAATGACAAAGTAACGTAGTAAATATGTGAGTACCATCATTTTACTTGTCTCACCGTTGTAGTTTCAGAAATTGTAGTTGTTTCAGTGAGTATAGTGACCCTTTAATCCTTCTTCCAAAATCCAGAGTTTTACAAAAAAATTACACTAGATTACTACTACATGAAAGAGTTTTGCCATAATTATACAGTATAACAGTTGTGTTTAGACTGATAGCTGTGTTAGGTTGACTGGCTTTCAGTTTATTCATTCATATTTACAATGACAAAAAACAAGCATAGATGGCTTTGGCACATTGGCCCAGCTAACTCATTAACTTGACGTCTGGGCTGTAGCTTTTATAATTACTTCTCTCTTCGACGTCTTCTTGTTTAGCTGCATTTTGGACCCCCTCCTAACCTTGGAGGGATGGAGACTCAAACACACCTGCCAAATGGCACCTAATGGATACCAAGTGGACAAGGCAGCATATGTCAACCATACACAATGCTCATTCTAATCTATATTTATGTATGTTTTTGATTGTGGATAATCCGCAAACACAGGGAGAACATATTTAACTCCTTGCAGACGTGTCCATGAGTGGTTTAGAACCAGGGACCCTGCTACCCACTGTGCCACTGTGTCACCCCACATCTATATAGTAAAATAGATAGTGATATTGATAATTGGTCAAACGAGTTTTTTTACTTTAGTTACCCTTTACATGGCTGCCATAAATGGATAAGTAGATCAGTAGGTGTGTGCACCCGGTCGGGTTGGAGAGTTAAAAAAAAACAAAATTTTTTGATTATTGATCAAAATTTGCTTTTTTGACTTTAGTTACCCTTTAAAGTATGGCTTCCACAGTAATGGATAAGTAGATCAGTAGGTGTCGTGTACCTGGGTCGGTTGAGGGGTATGTCTTTTTTGTGTTTATAACCATAAAACTATCTTTTATTGAGAGATAATCTAAATTAGTTTTTTTGACTTTAGTTACCCTTTAAATATGGCTTCCATGGGAATGGAAGGTAGGTCAGTAGGTGGTGTACCTGGGTCTGTGTGGGGGTTTGGGGGTATCACCATTTGTATTTATGACCATGAAAAAAACTGTTTGAGGATTGTTACCATTATAATCTATGGGAAAAAATGTCTGAATTCGCAGATAACGCCGTAATGCTTCCGCGTTTCCTTAGCTAGAAGAAGCACACTTCTCCTATATGCCCCGCACGTTTGTCCGATTTCATGTCTCTAGCTCAAAAACTGTGGGAGGAGATACGGTCCAAAAAAGCGGAAGAATAAACGGAAGAAGAAGAAGAAATAGAAAGAACAGTATTTTGGCTTTTTCAAGCCAATTAATTAGAAATGTATTTGAATAAAGGGGCATATTTATAAAAGTCTGAAATTAACTGGCGCGATAAAGACGAAAAGTATCCCACGTAAACTTAACGCGACTAGAGATTAGATAGGATTAGAGCATGCGAAAACCTTATACCATTACAACCATATATAACACAAGAATAACCACAGAAATGTCTCTCACATTCAAAAATGAGAAACCAACATATTACAAATTAGTACGTTTCATTTCAATATTTTCCCCATGACTTTTATTGCCCCCCAAAAATAGGAATCTCGTAGCATTACAAGCTAATGTTAAACATCTACAACAAAACATTGTTGTTAAGGGCATAGCCACACTGTGCTGCAAAGGGATGCACAAGTGTAATCGCATGCAATTGCACTTGCAATTTGCGTGCGTTGCATCAACCAATTTCCCTTATGGAAGCCCATGCGATTCCACTTAAAAATGGTGATTGCATGTGTTTCCCAAAATAGAATTGGAATTGCAAATGCAGTGCATTGGAAATCGCAGGAACCCTTTGTGTAACCTGGGATTATATTATATATAAACTTAATGAGCATTTGCGCATGTGTTCCTGCTTGGAGTTGTGTGTGTTTAGCGCGTTTGCGCACCCAATTTTAATGCACGTTCACTTTTTAAATGCATTCACCTTACTAATGTGCGGTCGCCTTTCTAATGCATATCGTCCTAATGCGTGTTCGCTTTTCTAATGCATATTCACCTTTCTATTGCACAGTCGCCTTCCAATGGCGTTCGCTTTTCTAACTCACATTCACCTCTGTGCGCGGTCGCCTTTCTAATGCGCAATCGCTTTTCTATGCAATCACCTTCTTAGTGCGTGGTCACCTTTCTAATGCACATTCGCCTTCCAATACGCGTTCGTATTAAGAATGCGCTTTCATCAGTTCATTCGCGAAAGAGTTTTATTAAAGGGTATGTCCACCCTTAAATCAAACTTTTAATATAGGCTTCCCCCTGGTCCCCCCAGCCCCAACCGCATAGTTTTTATTTTAAGAAAGCCCCCCAAACTCTTACCTCCCCTCTTTCCTCCGCCGCGCTCCCGGCCCTCTGCTTGCGAGAAATGCAAGCAGAGGGGCGGGACCGGCAGCCGCGTCTGTGATTGGCTGAGCTGCAGCCAATCACGGACGCAGCTGCCAGCAGCTCACTTCAGCGGAGGAAAGAGGAGAGGTATTAAGAGTTTGGGGAGCTTTCTTAAAATAAAAATTATGCTGTTGGGCTGGGGACCAGTGGGAAGCCTATACTAAAAGGGTTAAATGCTAGGGGGAGGAATCGGGAGAGGGAGGGAGAGGAGGGAGAGGGGAGGGGGGAGGGAGGGGGAGAAGGGCTGCAGTACGCATGGCAAAAATCTACCTGAGGCCAGGTAGGAGGCAGAGTCCTATATGGACTCTGCTAGCCTCCTGGTGGGCAGTTTTTGGGACTTGGGGGGGGACTACAGGAGAACCCTATGGACTGGGATGTTGGTAAGGATTAAACTACACTACATTGTGGGGCCAGTAGTTGGGGGGATTATGTTTTGGGGGTGGACATGCCCTTTAGAATTGTTTGTTTCTCTTAATTCTCAATCCAATGTTCCAATATAGTAATATACATTGAACAGCTGACTAGCCGGTAACAATGATTGTGTGTTTTTTTTCACTTCTTGTGCTACAATTTGACATAATTGAAAATCATCAACAATTAAGTTTAATTGAATAGAAACACTATTTAAACAAACTTCTCATTGTGAGTAGAACATGGCTGAGGAGAAGGTTATTTTGGTGCACTTTCCAAATCTTGCAGCAGCTGCAGTGCTGCATGTGGAGGCTGCAGAGAGGCCACATGGAGGACAGACAGGGAACATGTGTCAGTTAGGATCAGACAGCCTTGTTTTCTTCAAGGAGATTTAGTCATCTGGATGAGCTGTCTTATGACGAGGTTGTCGTCACTTTAGACTAAGGTGCCATACATATGAACGATATTTTGCCGACGATCGTAGTGCGCGTTATTGCTCTTTTATTAGCAAAGGAGCTGATACATCGTTTACATGTATGGCCGCACAACGACCGATCTCCATACCAAGGCTGTCTGATCCAAGCTGATCTGTCCTGTCCTCCATGTTCTCTGTCATGTGGCCTTTACACACATGCAGCATTGCTGCTGCTGCAAGGATTTGTCAATGCCACCAGAAAACCACTTCTCCTCCACATTTTCTCTACACACAATGATTAGCTTAACCTGCTAAATAGTGTTTGCTTTCAATCAATTCTAAAAGCGACCAGCGTTATAAATACGACCGCGCATTAGGAAGGCGAACGCACATTACAAAGGCGAACACCACTAGCAAGGTGAATGTACATAAGACAAGCGAACGCGTTATAAAAGGTTAACGCACGTTAGGAAGTTGAATGCATTAAAAAGCGAACGCGCTTAAGGTTGGAGAGGTTGGAGAGAAGGTTGAGAGAAGAGTCGCATTGTGTTGCTACAAAAAGTAGTACATTTTTTTATGTATTTTCTGTTTTTTTGTAAAACAAAGTTAATATTTCTTCACAGTAAATAAATATATATATATATATATATATATATATATATATATATATATATATTATTATTATTAAACACTAATATTTATAAATTTAAAGCCAAATAGAAGTTGCCTATCTCTTTAATATTCACAAACTCTTCTGTTTTTCTTCTCATGATATTAAAGGCTGGTACCCACCATGCACTATTTCAGTCTAATCTACCGATAGTTCAGTGTATCGTCAGAACGAAATAATCGCATGGGATTTCACAGTGTCCCACCAAACCGTTCGTCCAAATCGGACAAAAGGATGATCGGACCACGGAAAACTACGTCCGATCGTGTGGTTCTCTATGTACCACACGTTCGGTCATGGTAAACTGTCGGTTGACGGCCACTATTGCCGTGACCAACAGTCCTTCCTCCTGGCCAACCAGTCTGAAAGCCAAATGACCAGAGGAAAAGTTGCTGGTGTGTGTACCATGAGAGAGTGGAAGTGTTTTCTATTAAGTACTTCCATTCTCTCTTAGGTGGTACAGGGCGATTTACATTTTAAGATAATTATTGCGTAACAGCACAACAAACAATGACTTCAGGCGCATTGCAGTGTGGCCTCAGCCTAAAGTAATAACTAAAAAGGTTAACAAACCTGTCAAACAAGTTTACATGAAATAGGTATTTGTGGAAATTATCCTCAATATTGACAAATGTGCAATTATATACCTTCAGATATGTCCTAAAAAGGGTAAAATAGTATTCATGTGCTTTACGTGCATTGATTTACAGTTATTTGTGCAGTAAAATAAATGAAAGAATCTATGTACAAACTCACATTGGAAAAAGGACTTTTCACCATCTTAAGTTCGCGATAAGATAGGCTCCATTTAATGCGCTAAAACACTTTTCGCTTTGTTTATAAATCACGATACGCCTTTTAGTTCACTTTTTATAAATAGTTCACTTATAAATGGCCCCTAAAGCTTGTTACACATATTAGGGATAAAGGGGCAATCCCGTTGGTACAGACGGGATTGGCCCTTTATTGTTAATGTGTGTACCGCAGTTCCGAGCATTCCCGAGGGCAGACCAATTTCCCCGTTTGGCCTTTGGATCTCTTGGAACTTCCTGAAAATTTCCCTTGTCCGTGGTAACCCCTTTACTAAAAAATAAATAAATAGAAAATGTGCAGTCCTATGCTTTACATAGGGAGAATGCTTGGCACTGTGTAAGTGTGATTCTGACAAATCTTGAATCTCATGTTCTGCCTGTATTTCTTCTGATTTTTTGTTCACAATGTTTTGATTGCGTGCACAGTTTGCATAGTCAGCACATCGCTGTGTACAGCCTGGAGGGAACTTTGATTGAAAGCATATTTTATATGTATTGTATCTGGTAAAGTCAACCCCATTCAAGTTTATACAAATGATGATTTGGCCAGATAAAAGTGTTTTCATTGTTTATTTGAACATTGTATTTTATGGTAAATTAAAGGAGAAATCAACTAAAGTCTAATATAAGGTTTTGTGACAGCTCTCAGTGATGTTAGCTACATGTGAATAGCATCCACTCCTTTTATATTTTGGATGTTTATACCTTACAATATATGCTTGACCATAGAAATAGAAATAGGATGTAATGTATTATTCAAGATTTATGGGAACTGTAAAGAAAACACATTCCTTTTCTAGATGTTTAAAATAGTAAAGACCAAATTTTAGTGTTTGTTTTATTCTGCCAAAACACATGAATAAAATGTTTCATTAATATCTGAATTGTCATACAAAAAATTATAGCAGATGAATAATCCTCTAATACTGTATGTTGAATAAAAAAAATGAGATCTAATAATGTGTGGAATAATACATTTAAAACCGGTTGGAATAGATTACATTCAAATCTTCCATCAATTAAGCTGTAATTGCATTTGGAAGACAAATTAAAATACAGAGAAAGACGTATAGCATTTGGATGATATAAAATGGTGATTATTGAAAGCTGAGCCAGTGTTATCTATAACACAAGATAAAAAAAGATAACTAAACGGGAGGTAAGGAGGGTGCACTACAAAACTCAAATGTTTCAAGAAGCTGCTCTCGCTTCCTGAAATATTTGAATATGTTAGCTCAATTATTAATTATTGGAAGTTCCATGACAGTAACAATAATTTGGAACAACGGTACAGACAGGATCAGCAAATGTTTGTATCTGCTAAACAACCATTTGTAATGCAGACAAACGTTTGTTGTCGGCATCGGAAACGGTTGATAAAACCTAAAATTTTTCCTCTGCCACAGCCCTTTACTGTAATATAAGGAGTTCCATGATCGAAAGGGCATACAGCAGACCAGAACAATCTCCCCTGTGCCCACTTTAATTTTATATAAAGAATATATAAGGGAGTATATCTATTCGACATAAACGTTTGACTTCATCTGTAATACTTAGCATTGAAAATAAGGCAGGGTTGAGTTAGCATTGCTGGAGCTCGATTTTTGCTCCATTTCTATATCTAAACTAGAGAGAGAAATATGCATTTTTTTTTACAAATAATTAAAATTTTCAAGTGTCCAATCAAAGTTCCATTTAAATATCCCCTTCTATGTTGGCAAATAAATAAATGTATTAGTTGTTAACATATCTAAATATTTTTCTTAAATATTTTTATCTATCTCTCCATACATCAGCACAGAAAGTTATAAACCACCTTGTCAGGAAACAGATTGCAACAAATGTGTTTTATTGCCTTCATTTTATTAATAGTGGCAATCAGAAATTTTATGCAAAAGCTTTGCTTCACAAAAAGCTCATTCTTTGTCTGCTAAATGGTGGGAACCCTTACAGGACGCTCATAAATAGACAAATTTACAACCTGGACTGTGTAAAGTGCCAATAGCAGTTTTTACACATCAGTCTGTCTTTGTGTTTGCTGTACCACCTGTGATGCCAGAGGGCTTAGGGTCAAAGCTGAGCGATTCCTTTGGATTTTATATAGCACAGACCAAATCAACAAGAACTTATCTGAAGCTTATGACTTCTTTATTTCCTTTACATTTCCTGACATTTTTTAATGCTGAGTTGTTTTTTTTTAATTCCATTATATTTTGATGGGGGGGAAAGATAGTTTTAAAAGTCTCGGAATGACATCTTGCGACAGCCGGGCAAAGAGATAATTTTAAAAAAGATAACTTTTTAAAATATAGTCATGCTTCATTACCTTTCCAATATAAAATACAGAACCTTTTATCAAAAGCACAAATATAATTATTATTTATCGTCTGTATTTTCTCCGATGCCCATGTTTATATATAATGACTCAGTATTATCATTTATTTATAAGACGTATTTTTAAAATGAAGAAATTCCCCATAGGAATATTAATGAATGAGAACTTCTAATGAGCCTTCTTCTTTAATATATGACATAAGAGAGAATCTGGGCTTTTTCAAAAGTCACAGTTGAATTTCTCGATTAGTTACCATGTAATTGTTTTGTAAGGCTGGGTCACACCATGCAATTTTTCTTGTATCAGTCAGTTGGCCAGAAAAATTGCATGGTGTGTGTGGACCACACTATCGGTCACAACAAACTGTTGGCCATGGATGCTTTTTGCCTTTTGCTCACAGTGGTCGGGGGGATGAAAAACTGTATCATGTGGCACGGTGGCTCAGTGGTTAGCACTGATGCCTTGCAAGCGCTGAGGTCCTGAGTTTGATTCCACCCTTGGACACATCTGCAAGGCGTTTGTATGTTCTCCCCAGCTTGCGTGGGTTTCCTCCGGGCACTCTGGTTTCCCCACAATCATAAAGACATACTGATAGTGATTAGATTGTAAGCTCTCGGGGCAGGTCTTGATGTGAATTGAATATGTAGCGCTATATAAGATATATACAATACATACATACATGTGTACCCAGCCTTAGGATGAGGCCACATCATGTCGGACCGCACGGCAAAGGAAAAGCACAAGCGTTTCATACGTGTTTAGCCTCCATTTGAGCTGTGATATGTGCAATTTTGTTGTAATCAGAGCCATGTGATTAGCAAAAAAATGCTGATCGCATGCACTGCAAAAATAGTAGCTCATAGCGCAACCTTGATATGTGCTGTGATTTTCCACACGCTTATGGATTGTAAGCACGTGAGAATTCTCGCTAGTGTGCCTAGCTCTTATTAGTCAACATCTGGGAAATAGTGACTACTGTATTTATATCTCATCAATGCCAAGCAGCACAATCAACCAATTTTTTTAATAAATGTATAGGTTAACAGGACCCAACATGTTTAATACATAAAATCACACTATTAATTTAACATTCATTTTAACAAAATTCATTTGATGCATTTGAATGACTAAAAATACTCGTAGTCATCAGGCAAAGTATTCATATATCATTTCATTCAGTCCAGTTCCAATCACCATGTAACCTTCTGACCTATGTCCTATGACACTGGTCACTCAAGAGCAAAAGTTCAGCTGCAGGTTAAGTCTGTATGTGTTTGCACTGAGGAGGGCACTGTCTGTCCTTACTTCCTCTTCTTGGTTGTTACACACATGCAGTTACTCTCTAAAGTTAGAATTGACCCCCACTGTGTAACTCTCTCTACAGCAAAACATATAAGAAGACCTATGCCCCTAGCCTTCTCTAACACAATCTTTTGTTGTTTTTACATCTGGAATTTACTAAGTGAACCCATTTGACCACGTAAATTCAATATACTATTAACCTCTCCAGGAAATGTATCTCTTTGAAATATAATTTTACATCAGTACATATAAATAATTCAGTAGATCAAACTTTGATTTTGTAGGTAAAACATTTATTACGTTAATATGTTGTACATTTATGCTCCTCTGTGGCAGGTCTTGTAGCTACTTTCAAAATGCACTCTAAAAACTTTGTTTGTCTATCCCTTCTCATAGGCTGTTTACTGCAGCCAAGGAATGCTAGAGGGCCTCAGGTAGGATATCCCTGTCATAGGCATTTGTTATAAAAAGCCTTAACCGGCTATTACACTACAAAGTACCCCTAATGTTCTGACAACTGCCTGGCCCGATTATTTTGCAACGGATACAGCAATCATAATTTTATCATAATTACGATCCAAACATGTCTGGCGAAATTGTGGGAACGAACGTCAGCAGGAAAATTGCTGCTCCAGTTGATATTACAATCGATTTGACATTTCATCTCGGGTTGAATTGGTGTAATGTCGAGGCCGTGTATGGCCAGCTTTACTATCCTAATATGTTTAAACACTAGACTATCTTTTTCATTAAAGGCTTTCATTGAAAACTCCTAGAGCAGACTGTTTGGATTAGCAATGTTCAAATCCGAGCAAATCTGCTAATTACTACTCGTTTCACCTCAATTATCCTTGAAAATTAAAGTAGAGGATGCTTATAGAAATGTTAAACATAAAACAGAACATAGAAGCCCACATTAATTATGACCAATCCTTAATAAACAATATTTCAAAAATAATAAAAAAAAAATCTATAACCCTTTTTTATATTACTTGCAGCCTCTTTCTATTTTCTTACTGTGCTGGATTAGTGGAGACTGCAAGGAATCACACTGCCTCCACAGGCAATTTTACCTACAGCTGGAAGAAGCTTGCATTTGTTTAATAGGCCTTGCCATAAGAATATTAAGCTGTAAAAGTAAAACCTTTCCAAATTAAAATACTGGGCCCACTAATAGCTCTTCATGCTTTTAATGATGCTGCACATTCATGGAAAACTGTAGTGTTTTAAGGGGTTATAAGGGGTAAATTCAACCATCGCTCAAAAATATTTTCCGACTGACTGCTTGGGGGAAAAAAGATCGGGTTAGGCAAAATCCATCTTTAAGTCCCACTATCTTCCCAAAGATCGTCACTCAAGCTGGGAAGTTTAATTGGTTCTCTGGTTGTTGCATTTGATTGGAAATCCGAACAGAAAACATCTGCATGTGTATGGCTAACTTAACACATAAGATCATTTCTGTATGCCAAGACTACTGACTGTAATGCATCTTGAGTGTGGAGATATGGGGACATTTTTTAATATGTTTGGTTATATTATAAGAAGACTTCCACAATCTATGTAAATATCCACAATTACATTATATTTAATATACACTGCCTGCTCTGGGAATGTTATTGTTTAATAATGCTGCTTGCATAAAAAAAATGTCAAACATTTCTGAAATGAAAAAACACATTTTTGCACTACACAATGGGGATTTTATTTCACTTCAAATGCATTGATTTACATTTTAGCTAAATCTAACCTTTCGTGACCTTTACTAATGACGAGTGAAAAGTGCCTGGAAACACCCAATTTGTTTTGTGGCTCACATACACTAGACTGCACCAGTTCCCCATTGTATGCTTAGTCACATGCCGATGACAATGCACTGAGCGAACAATTCAATTTCTCAGACATTATTCAGTGGGTAAAATCTCACTGCTGGAAGAGCCTGCCAAGTTCTGATTCCACTTCATCACTCATCAGATAAGGATTTTATCTCTCACAGATAAAAAAGCTTTCACAACAATATTACTTTGAAAAAAAATCCATATTTTGTAATTACCAAAATGTGCATTGATTCTTTCATGGAATATCATAGTACACAGCTAGAAAGCAAATAAAAAGTGTACACACCTTATCATGTGCTGTATAAAATACGAGATACCGGACTCTAAGGGGCATATTTATAAACGATCGTTATGTTCAGACAATCGCAATAACAATAGCGCTATTTTCACCTTTTTATAAAACCGCTTGTTTTCGCTTTTGCGGAAAAGTATCGCTGAGGCGGTGTGTGGCGATAGTTTTTTGCCTTATTCATTGCTTAAGTGTGATATTACTGCAAAAGAGAGATTGCTCTCTAGTGTAATTTCAGAGCTATCTTTGTCACTTTTTTAGTTTATTATAATAGGTGAAATTTCGCCTTTTTGCCCCTTTTTTCCCTTTTGCTGCATTTTTGGGCGGTTTTACCAAAATTTTGCCAAACATCATTGTTCCATTAACATAACTATTTCTTACACAGCACTATGCTATGTTCCCATATTCCTGTACTGGTTTGTAATTAGCTCAGTTTTCTGAAAATAAGCAATACTTAAAAAATTACTCCTATTAAAATAGAGAATTTGCCTTTAGTTTTACACTATCATATCCTATTAATGAATAAACCACCAGGGAGTAAGTATTACCTATTCTGAGCTTTTTCAGCATTATTAGTGCTACGTTTTGCTAGATATTTTCGTTTTGATGAAAATTCGCCTTTTTAATAACTTTGATGAAAAGAAAGTTAAGTTAAAAAATTGTGGTAAAGGCTGGTGGGGGAAAAAAGCAAAATTAATGCTTTATAAACATGTCCCTGCACTCCCAAATTCGCAGATCACATTACAGTAAACGGGAGTGGAAAAGTCTAACAACACCTCTGGGTACTTTATTAGTATAGTATTGATTAGTATTGATGAAAATTCGCCTTTTTAATAAACTTTGATGAAAGGAAAAGAATAACTTAAAAAATTATGTTAAAGGCTGGTGGGGAAAATAGCAAAAATATGCCCCTTATAAATGTCCCTCAGACCCCCATTTGATTATTGGTAAATAAAGAAAATCTGAACCTTAAATGGGCATTTAAAAGTGAAAAATTAACCTTAAAAAAAGCGAAATCACAGACGTATTACAGTAAATGCTGGAAAATAGTCTAACACCCCCTGGGTACTTATTAGTATGGAGAAACACTCCACATGTACTGACACCTTCCATGGACCCATTGGCAGGCTAAATAAGGGCCACTTATGCGTTTGTCGGCAATTGGAGTGGCTGAACTTAACACTTTTGACATTTTATAAATCTGCTTGAGCGGTTACCGCAGCGATATATGGTGAAAAGCGAAATGTAGCAGTAATGCCCCCTACGTAAATGGCAAATTTATACGTTTTCGCCACCTCATGGCGAATTGAATGGCTGAACTTAAAGGACAACTAAGCCACAAAACAACACTGAACCAGAAGGCAGAACACCTTGACATAAAACTAATAATCTGTGTCTTACCTCTCATTTGATACGGGCGCTGAGAAATTTACCTAATCATATAATTTGTGCTTTATTTCTCGCATTCTAGTATCACACAGTTAGGTCAACGACCATTATTGTCTGCACATGCTCTTCCTTAGCTATGGCAGAAACTTGTTACAGTTGGTCACACCCATTAATAATCTCTAGCCAATCCTTTTACAGGACAGATAAAGCAAAGCATGTGACTGAGGTCAGGCGGTGTGGTCTGACACTGCACATACACACAGATACTTCATCAGTTCATAATAGGCTTACATTTACTTTAATACAATTTCTGAAGTGGGATTTTATAGCTTATGGTGTTTTTAAGGGGTTGTTTTCAGTAAAAAATTGGGTTTAGTTCTCCTTAATGCAAAAATACCTTTTCACCCATTTTATAAATATGGTGGGCGGTAACGACAGCGATGTATGGCGAAAAGCGAAAGCAGCGGAATGCCTTTCGCTACTGGTTATTGCTTTATAATGCGAAAATAAGGAGAAAAGTTTAACGAATTATAACTATGCCCCTAAATAAATGGCCACTTATGCGGTTTAAACTTTTTTCGCCTTCTTTCCGCAGCCTTTGCCTTCTTTAACGCAGCCCTTTTCTCCTAATTTGAAACTTTTCACTATTTATAAAGAAGTGATAACCAGTGGCAAAGGTCATTACCGCTAACATTTCGCTTTTCGTCATACATCGCTGTGGTAACGACTCAAACAATTATAAAATGGGAAAAGTGTATTTTTGCGCTAAGGTCAGCCATTCCAGTTCCTCTGGAAAAACGCATAAGTGTGTCCATTTATTTGGCCTGTCAATGGTCCATGGATGTGTCAGTACGTTTTGAGTGTTTCTCAATACTAATAAGTACTCATGGGGGTGTTAGACTATTTTCCAGCAATTACTGTAATACGATCTGAGATTTCGTTTTTAAAGTTTTTTTTTTTTTTTTCAAGTTTTTAAGGATTTACCATAAAGTCATATGGGGGTCTGATGGACATGTTTTATAAAGGGGCATTATTTTGTTTTTTTTTCCCCACCAGACTTTACCATATTTTTTTAACTTTCAAACTTTTCCTTTCATCAAAGTTATTAAAAGGCGAATTTTCAAATCAAAATAAAATTATTTGTTATAAAGTTTTTGTCATCAAGTTTATATTTTCACGGGCGGGGAGTTATTCTAATAACGCTTATTCTCACTCCCTGTGAAATATAGTTTGCTCAGGGCACACGCGGCACTTACCATAACTGGCGCTCCACTCGCAGGTCCTTCTGACTGACAGCCGCAATGTCCTGCTCTCAGTTGCCAGTAAGGTAAGTTCGGCTGTGTCCCCTGAGCAAATCTATTATTCCCAGGGAGGTGAGAATAAGCGTTCTCACCTCCCTGTGAATAATAGAAACAATTGGCAAGGTATAGTGTAAAACTCAAAAGAGAATTTTCTCAATTTTATTGACAATGGTAGTGTAAACCTCAAAGGCAAATGGTGTTTGACGAAATGCAAAAAAAAAAAGAAGGGAGCAAAGTGCAGCTTTTAAATAAAAAAGTGACAAAAATAGCTCTGAATTAGATTAGAGGACATCTCTCTTTTCCCGGCAGGATAACGCAATGAATAAAACGAAAGCTATCACCACAGTGATACTTTCCGTAAAGACAAAAGCAAAAACAAGCGGGTTTTATAATAAGGCGAAAAGCGCTGTTTGTCAATGCAATGGCTAAAAAGGCAAAAATTGTTTATAAATGCCCTCACCCAAAAAATACACTTTTCGCATTTTATAAATATGTTTGAGAGGTAACGGCACGATGGTATGGGCGAAAAATGTGAAATGTAGCGGTAATGCCCTTCGCTACTGGTTATCACTGCTTATATAAAAGCGAAAAGGTCCGAATTTGGCCGAAAAGTTTAACAAACCTTTATAAATATGCCCCTATAATCTATAATTACATTTAGTATTAATTTATCAACTTCATAAAAGGGGGGGGGAGCTTAGACAGCACTCTATATTGTTGCCGCAAAGTATGAAGTTTTTTACACAAGAATCTGATGTATGAAATTAAAGACAGATATTTATATTAAATTCGGGCTTGCCTGGATCTCTCATTAAATTATATGGCAGAGAAACATCCAAAATCCTCCAAAAGATGTGAACTGTAATTTATTTGGAGACATTTTAAGAGGCACATGGGAAATGTCTGTCAACATTTACAAGTTACTTTAGTTGTCTGTTCTTTCAAATGAACTGTTGGGTATTTGCCAGCTAAACCTGTATAGGCTTTTGCATGGCTTGTTGGCTTTGGCATAGCGTGACCAATCAAAAATGAAAACTGTTAGTCTATACAGCCTTCATATTACTATAGTATGGAGAGCCAATACGATTGGCCATAACATTTGTGGTCGGGGGATCAGTTCAGGCAGCTAGGCTGTGGCTGTATACCACTGCATGTGTAACTGAGAGATTACGTCAATGGGTACTCTGCCAGAGATCATGGCCATGTAATCGGGGGCATGTATAAGATGTATATGAGGGACCTTTCTAAGATGTTTATGCCCATTTGCCCGGCCGCTGTGAAACGCTGTGACTATGTTGTTTGCATGCCCAGTCTGGTTTGCTGTTAGTTTTTTGCGTGTGTAAATTCTTAGGTAAATGGAGCAACCATTTCCAGTGAGGGTTACGGCAGCTCTGAAAACAACGTGTGAAAATAAGGCATCGCCCCCCCACGATCGTCACGTGTGTATGAAGCTTTATTAGTAGTTGATGTCATTACATGTTTATGTGATTTAACCCACTCAAGTATTATTTCTTAGAGGTGATAACGGTGGGCTCTAGTGCTAGCTCTTATGCATTGGCAGCGTGAACATCCTGAGTTTGTATTCCACCCTTGGATAGCATCTGCAAGGAGTTTGTATGTCTCCCCGCGCGTTGCGTGGGTTTCACTTCCGTGGCACTCCGGTTTGCGCCCCAATCAAAAGACATACTGATAGGTTGTATGGTGTCATACTACGTGCTTGATGTAAGCTCTTCGGGGCAGGGCCTGATGTGAATGTATAATATGTAATTAGAAGGGATATGGAAATGCTGGCTGGGGCTATATAATCGCTCAATAATAATAATAACATAAGCTTAAAAGTATTTCATTATTCAGAAATGGAGCCTTCATTTTACACAGCTATAACATGATTATAAGCGATTAACTTTAACAGTAGAGATGTCGAAACTGATGAGTGTCTCGTCCGGGTTTTCGGAGTTTCGAAATTTTCGAAAAAATTCGAAAATCCGCGAAATCCGAAAACGGACCCATAGAAGTTATGCGAGAGAAGATTGAAATTTCTAATCAATTTGAAGGGTGATGAATAGTAATAGTAGTGTAAGGATCTACCGGAGGTGCCGCGCTCGGCTCCTCCCCCATTCCGGATCTTATCCTGGCAGGCGCTCACCTAACTCTCGTTCGCGTGACTGGTGACGTCGCCATCTTCCGGACGCCAATCGGCGGGGGCAAGATCAAATAGTACTCGCAGAGGGTGGGCGAGTGCCTATTCGTAGTCCTTGGCTAGCCCTGACGGTAGACGTTTGTCTGCCTAGTAGCATTCCTACCCTCTCAGGTTCCAGCCTTTGGGCTCTTGTTTCTGCCTCTATGCCATTAGTGGTGAGGGTCTTCAGCCGATGGGTTGGTGCTTCAATCAGGGAGTCAAAATAAAAAAAAAAATAATGTGAGTCGGGGGGTTTCCAGTTACCATCTCTTCACCAAAACACATCTATCTTCATCAGCCAGGGTATCGCCATTGTTCCAGTTACGCATTGCTCTTCATCGCCAGTGTTTCCAGCCATTGTTCCAGTTAGCGCGACCGTTCTTCAGCCCATTGTTTCTGCAGGCGCATTGTTCCAGTTAGGCCATCCTCTTCACATCGGCCAGTGTATGTGCAGCCTATTGTTGGGCCAGTTACTACGGGTGGCATCATCTTCCCAGTGTTTCTCCAGCCCGTTTATATCTTGTTCCAGTTACCACCGTCTTCAGCATTGTTTCCAGCCATTGTTCCAGTCTACGGCAATCTCTTCCGCGCCATTGTTTCCAGTCCATTGTTCGCATTTCGCATCTCTTCAGCGCAGTGTTTCCAGCCATTGTTCCAGTTAGGCCACTCTCTTAGCCATTGTTTCCACTGCGAGGCCATTGTTGCTCAGTTACCATCACCTCTTCAGCCATTTGTTTCCATCCAGGCCATTGTTCCAGTTACGCATCTGCTTCAGGACCAGTGTTTCCAGGGCCATTGTTTCGCGTTACCATCATCTTCAGTGCCATTGTTTCCAGCCATTGTTCCAGTACCATCTCTTCAGTGGCCATGTATCAGCCATTGTTGCCAGTTAACCATCTATCCCTATCTGCAGGGCCATTGTTTCCACCATTGGTTCGGCAGTTATAGCATCTTCCAGCCATTGTTTCGCATTGTTTCCAGCCGTTGTTCCAGTTACTCATCTATCCAGCCATTGTTTCGCAGGCCTATCTGACAATCCCTCCTCCTAAAAGGTACAGTGAACTTCGCCCTCCGGGACTCAATTTTGCCTTACAAGTATTTACTGATAAATAACACAGGGACCGGGGAATGGTCTGGGGAACTAATAAATATATAAGTAAACACTCATTTAAATCTATCTTTCCTCATGATCTGATCTGGCTGTTTTCGAGCTTATGGCGGGTCAGAGCTATTTTATTTGAGGGGTACCGAATTGAGAACATCTATCTTTGACTAGCTTTCGAGGGTTACGCGATATCACAAATACGAGGTTAAGCCGAAATCAGGCTTGTTACATTTGAGGGTTGGCGGAGAAAAATCGGCACAAAGCCTTCGACGGTTATTGCGAAATCGATCGCTAGGACCGGTTTCGAGTGGTTGATGGACTTATTACGATTTCGAGGGTTACCGAGGATCTCGTACAATTAGCGGGGTTACGCGAAATCCGATCTGCCGCACCTACCTACGATCCACGTTTTTTGCGAGGGTCCGAAATGGATCCCACCATAAAGCAAGTTCGAGGGTTACCAAAAAAATCGATCGTCATGTTTTGCGAGGGTTAAGCGAAAACGCATAAAAATCGAAAACTCGGAAAATCGAGTTTCGAAAATCCGGAGAGTTCCAAAAATTCGCGAAATGTCGTCGGGACTAATCGATTCTCGAAACGCACCAGGGTTTCGATTCTGAAACTGCTAGGGTTCTATTAACCCCAAATTACCCTCTACTTAAACAGGCACAGTCATACGAAAGGCAATTTTTGGAACGACCTACCTGTTGACTTCCTATGTAAAAATAAATATAATATATGGATTCTTTAACTAAAAACTTATAAAAAGGTAGATCCCCATTTTCCTACACTACTACTACTATGGGTATTGAGCATGCAAATAAGGAAAGGCTGGGCATTTTTTAAAGGATAAGTAAAGGTAAAAGCAAGTAAATGTATATTGGAACGCAGTCACATTGGCTTTAATCTGATTCATCTCCCCCCGCCTTGCCCAGTCTCCCCAGCTCGGCCCCGCCTCTCCCCCCCGCTGGGTCGAGTCTCCCCCCCCCCCGGCCCCCCCTTTTTTTTTTTCCTAAGGGTCCGTCTCCTGCTACCTACTCCTGGTGCGTTTGGAAAGTTTCTGTCTGACATCTTGGATTTCATTGTCTATATGCTTAGAAACAACTCCCCGCCCCCCCCCCCCCCGCACCCCAAAAAAAGAAACTCCCCCCGCCGCTCCCCCAGTTACTTCCTTTCCTGGTCTCCTTGTTCTGTAGTCCGGGCAAAAAAAGGCAGGGCAGTCGCATTTGCTCTGTGCATCTCCACTGGCCCCGCCCTGAGCCCCGCCCCCACACCCTCCCTGTCATAATAATTAATTAATCTTTAGTTATCAGTATTGAAGGGGGAAGTGGTATAGGCTTCGATACTAATCCAGGTGCAAGGTCAGGAGGAGCCACCTTCACACCCACCAAGTTCACTACGAAACATGGCAATCGCAAGCAGCCAGTGTCAGCTCCGATAAATGACTGGCCAAGTTAATTAGTTAGGATCTTCGCATATGCGGGGTACGCTTGATCCTGGTTGGAAGGCTTTTTCACTTTTAATACGCATAAATTTAACTAAAATAAAAACCTTCGGTCCATGTTTTTTACTGTTTGCACTAGCACAGGATTATATGATATATGTGGGGCCCAGGAATGTGGCATTGATCATCTTCTTTTCTTGTTTATTTCATTGCATATGTTACATCAGCAGTCTACTCCGACTGAATCGTCATACGAAATAACGAGAAATAGTTGTGAAATGTTGGAAGATCGTTGAAGCTTCATTTTGCGCTACAATGTCTGACGGTGTTATCTGACGTGTGTAAGAAGGGCTTTATCTTTTGTTTTTTTTTTAGGCATTTTGTCATGTTTCTCTTATCCATTAACACTAGAATAAAACTCCTTCTGACGTAGCTTTTAAGCCAGTGTAAAATTTAGTTATCAGCAATGCAGAGCTCGGTGACATATGCAGCAAATAAAGTAATAACACAGTGGCTAACCAATCGCGATTAGCAATGTTCTTTGTTAGGCCGTTTTGCAGTCTGCCAGCTTTGTCGGTGTTGTCTCTAGGAAGCTCCTGTTAGCGCAGAACTGTTTGCCTGGGGCAGACTTTGGCAGGGGCTTTTTAAGTGTCCAGACTGCAAGTTTTCTGGCGGTAATCAATTGGTTGTTAATGAGGGTACTAGCCGGCTTAGTGGGATAGTAACAATGAGATGTAGTCAAAGAAATGTTGATGGTATAAACAAAAGCATTTCTTCTATCCAGCTCATGTATAAAAAATGGTTTATATCGAGGATAGAGAGAGAGAGAGAGAGAGAGAGAGAGAGAGAGAAGTAGAGAGAGAGAGAGAGAGATGTAGAGAGAGGAATATATAGAGCAATATAGAGTAATTGTATTAAAAGTAAAAGTCGGTCTGCATTATCGCTAGCGGCGTTCGGCATATTGGTCACAATTGCGCATCATCAAGGTTGCAATATGTGCTAAATGGCGCTTAATAGCCTAAACGTGTAGGAAATGCAGTCGCTACTTTTACGCTTTAATATAATTTTCATAGAAGTCCTTGGGAGATGCTCTGTAGCATTGCATATGATGCAGTAGGCACAGGAAGAGGGAGAGGCTTGGCCTCCAGAGTACGGATGCAAAGGATCTACTTGTGATAGGGTATTATATGTATATATATATATATATAGTGGGCAAAGAAGGAAATCCGGGCACTCGGCAAGAGGCTTATAGCATCAGAGTTTTTCACACAACAAGGTCAATTCACGCGACTCATCAGTCACCGACCGTTTCAGCAGCGCCGAAGCTACAAGTGCAGGTCATCATGTTGTTATATATATTATATAAGCCATTTTGACATTTTGACAATACAACTTTTGTATCTGGTAACTGGCACAGTGACATGGAATCAACTCTTCTTTTTGTTATTTGTATCATTAAGTGATACTACAGCTCCTGATGAGATGAGAGTATACACACGCATTTACACTACCATTAGAACTCGTTGGGTTCTGGAGTGCTATTTATATAAATAAATTTTTAATTTGCATGGGGAATACATTGGTGTTTTTTTTCTTTCAGAGTACTATGTTGGTGGGGGTTTGTAAAATAATATAGCTAGGGATATTGTTTATGTGTTGTTAAGGCACAAATAGATCGTAATATCAATATTAACAAATAATGTAGTACTGACATTAACGTATATACAGAGAGATGGCATTCCATCGCGCTAATGAGAAAATAAGCGCTAAAATCACGCTAACTATGTACTAAAGTGTTAACGAAGGTTTTGGACTGGCCTGGCACACTTGCATGTCGGGCAATTATTTTTTTTTTTTTTGCGCAGCGCAAAGTGTGATCATATCATTTTGCGCCATTTTTTGCGCGAAGACATTAACCTGAACTCCTCTTCAGTGGAGTTCTTTAAGATGGTCCGCAAAAGGTCGCACCTTAGCTGCGCTAGTGTTTTCAGCGGCAATTGTAATTAACAGGTCGCAAAGTGTTAATATCATTGTGGAAACGGTGGCAACGTAGTTGGATAGTCGAATAATTGCCTTACCTGCCTAGAATAAATGTAAATAAGGGTCAAAATCTATAAATAAATAAAAGTACTTAATAGTCCGCCACTCCTTTTTTGTAATGGTATCTTCAAAATGGACTTTAAGTGCCACATGCCCTGCAGGAAAGTTTGTACATGGAGGCAATCAGGAAGCTACAAAGGAAGCTATATTTCTCACGTCCCTTTTAGTGTTGTGTCCAATGGTGTGGTTAATATAGATTGACAGCAGTTCATTAGCGAATTCAAAACATTTTGCTGCGTGTTAGGTAGAGAAGTAAGTAATTGTTATCTGATGTCTTCTTCGGCTTTGTAAATCGCATGTGAGCGTCTCTTCACGCTTCACCCTATCACGCGCAGCCCGCAGTCTCCCCGTCTCAATAGAAACAAAGGAGATCTGGCTGCTGTTCTGCTGACACGTGCTAAAGAACAATGTGTACGAACGTTCGTTCACCGATAATCGTCTGCTTGTGTGTAGGGCCTTTAACACGGGGCCGAAAGTCAGACGTTCGTGATCAGGATTGCCGAACGAAACGCGATTAACTTGGTGTCGAACCCCCCCACCTCTATTTAGGCTTGGTTTCTTTATTTTCACATAAATGGCCTCCTTAACACCTCTCTTGAACCAGTCGCGTTCCTTCGCCAGTATGTTAACATTACAATCTTCAAAGGTATGTCCTTTATCCTTAAGATGCAGATACACGGCTGAGTCCTGACCCGAGGAATTGGCTCTTCTGTGCTGGGCCATACGTTGATGCAGTTGCTGTTTGGTCTCCCCCACATACAAATCAGAGCATTCTTCACTGCACTGCATATATGATGTCGCTTTTCTTGTGTTTTTGGTATTGGGTCTTTTGGATGTACCAATTGCGGCCTCAGTGTGTTGTTCGGTTAAAGCAGACAGGGATACGATGTTTTTTTGAAAATTCTTCTTAAT
Source organism: Hymenochirus boettgeri (assembly GCA_019447015.1). NCBI lineage: Eukaryota > Metazoa > Chordata > Amphibia > Anura > Pipidae > Hymenochirus > Hymenochirus boettgeri. The sequence goes on from CM033470.1 coordinate 239,144,119, forward strand.
TTCTCAGAGACCCCTGCTACATATGGGATGACCATGTTCTTCCTCCTGTCTTGCTTTTCCCTTCACTGTTGGTATTTGTGTTCTTTTCTTTCCTTCTACTTCTTTTGACAAAGGCCCAGTCTGGATATCCACAAGTTTTAAGGGCTCCTCTGAGATGTTTCATTTCTTTAGCCTTCGCCTCTGTGCTAGTGGGGATTTTCTCGGCTCTGTGTTGCAGGGTTCTGATGACACCCAGCTTGTGATCTAAAGGGTGGTGGGAGTCAAACATCAAATACTGATCTGTGTGTGTTGGTTTTCTGTAAACCTCTACTTCCAGTTTACCATTTTCCTTAACTTCTACCAGCAGTCCAAGAAAGCCAGTTTGTTGTTTTGTACCTCTTCCCTTGTGAATTTAATGTTTTGGTCCACGCATTAATGTGTTCTGTGAAAGCTTGTACTTCCTTCTGGTGGATTTTAACCCAGGTGTCATCAACATATCTGAACCAGTGGCTGGGTGCTATGCCCTTAAAGGTATTAAGCGCCTGTGTTTCTACCTCCTCCATGTAAGGTTGGCCACAATATGTGAAACTGGAGATCCCATAGCACATCCATGTTTTTGCTTATAGAACTTATCCCTGTATTTAAATAGGTGGTATTCAGGCACAAGTCCACAAGGAACACACCTGTTCTGGGTTGAGATCAGTTCTGCTGGTAAGAGTGCTGTCTTGGACCAGCGGTTTCTCACCTGTCAACAGCCTCCTTGGTGGGTATACAAGTGAAGAGAGATGTCACATCATAGGACACATAGTTTCTTCTACACCGAGTACTATATCTTCAATCTTGTTGGTGAATCCTGAGAGTTCTGGATGTGATGCTTAGAACTTCCCACCAAAGGTCCTAAGATGTTAGCTGATATTTGCCACCTGTATGTTACAGAGTTGATGCTGCTGACTATAGGTCTTAGTGGGGCCCCTTCCTTATGTATCTTTGGAGTCCATATATGCATGGATGTGCCTCACCAGGGTAAGGCGGATAATACATTGCTCGGTCAATGGCTTTATCCTTTTGAAGCTGTTGTAGTAAGTCTATGACTCTTTTCTTGTAACGGCTGGTGGGATCCCTTGTTAAAGCCTCATATGTGTTGTTATCGGCCAGGAGCATGGTCACCCAGAACAGGTGTGTTCCTTGTTGGACTTGTGCCTGAATACCACCTATTTCAAATACAGGGATAAGTTCTATAAGCAAAAACATGGATGTGCTTATGGATCTCCAGTTTCACCTATTGTGGCCAACCTTTACATGGAGGAGGTAAAACCCAGGCGCTTAATACCTTTAAGGGCATAGCACCCAGCCACTGGTTCAGATATGTTGATGACACCTGGGTTAAAATCCACCAGAAGGAAGTACAAGCTTTCACAGAACACATTAATGCGGTGGACCAAAACATAATTCACAGGGAAGAGGTACAAAACAACAAACTGGCTTTCTTGGACTGCTTGGTAGAAGTTAAGGAAATGGTAAACTGGAAGTAGAGGTTTACAGAAAACCAACACACACAGATCAGTATTTGATGTTTGACTCCCACCACCCTTTAGATCACAAGCTGGGTGTCATCAGAACCCTGCAACACAGAGCCGAGAACATCCCCACTAGCACAGAGGCGAAGGCTAAAGAAATGAAACATCTCAGAGGAGCCCTTAAAACTTGTGGATATCCAGACTGGGCCTTTGTCAAAAGAAGTAGAAGGAAAGAAAAGAACACAAATACCAACAGTGAAGGGGAAAAGCAAGACAGGAGGAAGAACATGGTCATCCCATATGTAGCAGGGGTCTCCGAGAAATTAAGAAGAATTTTCAAAAAACATCGTATCCCTGTCTGCTTTAAACCGAACAACACACTGAGGCAGCAATTGGTACATCCAAAAGACCCAATACCAAAACACAAGAAAAGCGACATCATATATGCGGTGCAGTGCAGTGAAGAATGCTCTGATTTGTATGTGGGGGAGACCAAACAGCAACTGCATCAACGTATGGCCCAGCACAGAAGAGCCAATTCCTCAGGTCAGGACTCAGCCGTGTATCTGCATCTTAAGGATAAAGGACATACCTTTGAAGATTGTAATGTTAACATACTGGCGAAGGAACGTGACTGGTTCAAGAGAGGTGTTAAGGAGGCCATTTATGTGAAAATAAAGAAACCAAGCCTAAATAGAGGTGGGGGGGTTCGACACCAACAGTCTGCCATGTACAATGCTGTTTTAACACCTTACTCTGGGCGTTCCTATAACACCTCTTAGCCACTATCTAATCACACCCTTAACACCTGGCTGTGATATGCTAATTGGGATTCTCCAGGGTACATAATTGCCACAGATTCTTGTACTAGTCTTTCTGAATTGAGAAAGCCAGTCGGATGACTAGCGAAACGTCTTCAAGAACTACATTTCAAGTCCAGTTGATCTAATTGAATACAACAGATAAGGGTATCTTTACTCTAAAAAATCGAATTTTGAAAAATAGTACCTTTAGATACAGCAAGATTCCACTCCTCCAAAACTTTTTCAGATTTGAAATCTGAGCTGTAGAATCTGAGAAATCATCATTTTAATCACAGCATTTACAGAGAAAGACCTGTCACTCCAGAAGCAGAAATTATAATATGTAACCCATGCCTGACCTCTTTGCCTGCCTGCCAGCACACTTTCTGCAACATTTAAAGGGCATATCCACCCTTTTAAAAAAAAAATTAGATGCGGTTGGGCACCTTCCCCCAGCCCCAACAGCATCATTAGATTTTCCAGAAAGTCCCCCGATACTTACTCACCTTACCTCTTTCCCTGCCGCAAAATCCCGGCCCTCTGCTTGCACTGAACTGCAAGCAGGGGGCGGGACCGGCAGCCGCATCCCTGATTGGCTGAGAGGCAGTTCAGAACTCTGGGGGAAAGAGGTGAGGTAAGTAACTATCGGGGGAGTCTCTGTAAAATTTAATAATGCGGTTGTGGCTGGGGGAAGGCAACCTTCTACTGGGGAAAGGGTTTTAATGGTAGGGGGAGGGCTTGCAAAACGGGAGGGAGAGGGAGGGAGTGGGGGGAGGCCTGCAGTACGCAGGACAAAATTCTCCCGGAGGAGAGACAGGAGGCAGAGTCCTATATGGACTCTGCTATCCTCCTGGTGGCCAGTTTTTCAGACTTTGGGGGAGGGAATCCAGGAGGACCATTTGGAGCTGGGATGTGAGGTAAGGATTTTATTACACTACAGAGTGGGGCCAGTAGTGGCGGGGATTATAGTTTTGGGGGTGGACATGCCTCTTCAGAAAATCAGCAAAAAAAGACTGCAGGGGGGAGGGAGGGGGGAGATGTGTATGCAGAGCAGTGTCCATGGTGAGGCTGTGCAGAACACATTAAGTGTCGCAGACACTAAAAGAAGGCAGTGAGTAAGGGAGGGTGGGGGGAATTAGGAGCACTCACTAAACATTAATAATTTAATGACAAAGTAAGCGTAGATAAATATGTGAGTACCATCATTTTACTTGTCTCACGTTGTAGTTTCAGAAATTGTAAGTTGTTTCAGTGAGTATAGTGACCCTTTAATCCTTCTTCCAAAATCCAGAGTTTTACAAAAAAAATTACACTAGATTACTACTACATAGAAAGAGTTTTGCCATAATTATACAGTATATAACAGTTGTGTTAGACTGATAGCTGTGTTAGGTTGACTGGCTTTCAGTTATTTCATTCATATTTACAATGAACAAAAAACAAGCATAGAATGGCTTTGGCACATTGGCCCAGCTAACTCATTAACTTGACTGGCTGGGCTGTAGCCTTTATTAATTACTTCTCTCTTCGACGTCTTCTTGTTTAGCTGCAGTTTGGACTCCCCTCCTAACCTTGGAGGGATGGAGACTCAAACACACCTGCCAAATGGCACCTAATGGATACCAAGTGGACAAGGCAGCATATGTCAAAGCCATACACAATGCTCATTCTAATCTATATTTATGTATGTTTTTGATTGTGGAATAATCCGCAAACACAGGGAGAACATATTTAACTCCTTGCAGACGTGTCCATGAGTGGTTTAGAACTCAGGGACACTGCTACCCACTGTGCCACTGTGTCACCCACATCTATTATAGTAAAATAGATAGTGATAGTGATAATTGGTCAAAACGAGTTTTTTTTACTTTAGTTACCCTTTACGTATGGCTGCCATAAATGGATAAGTAGATCAGTAGGTGTGTGCACCCGTGTCGGGTTGAGAGTTAAAAAAAAAACAAAATTTTTTGATTATTGATCAAAATTTGCTTTTTTGACTTTAGTTACCCTTTAAAGTATGGCTTCCACAGTAATGGATAAGTAGATCAGTAGGTGCGTGTACCTGGGTCTGGTTGAGGGGGTATGTCTTTTTTGTGTTTATAACCATAAAACTATCTTTTATTGAGAGGATCAATCTAAATTAGTTTTTTTGACTTTAGTTACCCTTTAAATATGGCTTCCATGGGAATGGAAAGGTAGGTCAGTAGGTGGGTGTACTGGGTCTGTGTGGGGGTTGGGGGTATCACCATTTGTATTTATGACCATGAAAAAAACTGTTTGAGGATTGTACCATTATAATCTATGGGAAAAAATGTCTGGAAATTCGCAGATAACGCCGTAATGCTTCCGCGTATTCCTTAGCTAGAAGATAGCACACTTCTCCTATATGCCCCGCACGTTTGTACCGAATTTCATGTCTCTAGCTCAAAAACTGTGGGAGGAGATACGGTCCAAAAAAGCGGAAGAATAAAACGGAAGAAGAAGAAGAAATAGAAAGAACAGTATTTTGGCTTTTTCAAGCCAAATTAATTAGAAATGTATTTGATGAATAAAGGGGCATATTTATAAAAGTCTGAAATTAACTGGCGCGATAAAGAGCGAAAAGTATCCCGACGTAAACTTAACGCGACTAGAGATTAGATAGGATTAGAGCATTGCGAAAACCATTACCATTACAACCAGTATAACACAAGAATAACCACAGAAATGTCTCTCACATTCAAAAATGAGAAACCAACATATTACAAATTAGATACGTTTCATTTCAATATTTTCCCCATGACTTTTATTGCCCCCCAAAAAATAGGAATCTCTGTAGCATTACAAGCTAATGTTAAACATCTACAACAAAAACATTGTTGTTAAGGGCATAGCCACACTGTGCTGCAAAGGGATGCACAAGTGTAATCGCATGCAATTGCACTTGCAATTTGCGTGCGTTGCATCAACCAATTTCCCTTATGGAAGCCCATGCGATTCCACTTAAAAATGGTGATTGCATGTGTTTCCAAAATAGAATTGGAATTGCAAATGCAGTGCATTGGAAATCGCAGGAACCCTTTGTGTAACCTGGGATTTATATTATATATAACTTAATGAGCATTTGCGCATGTGTTCCTGCTTGGAGTTGTGTGTGTTTAGCGCGTTTGCGCACCCAATTTTAATGCACGTTCACTTTTTAAATGCATTCACCTTACTAATGTGCGGTCGCCTTTCTAATGCATATCGTCCTAATGCGTGTTCGCTTTTCTAATGCATATTCACCTTTCTATTGCACAGTCGCCTTCCTAATGCGCGTTCGCTTTTCTAACTCACATTCACCTCTGTGCGCGGTCGCCTTTCTAATGCGCAATCGCTTTTCTAATGCAATCACCTTCTTAGTGCGTGGTCACCTTTCTAATGCACATTCGCCTTCCAATACGCGTTCGTATTAAGAATGCGCTTTCATCAGTTCATTCGGCGAAAGAGTTTTATTAAAGGGTATGTCCACCCTTAAATCAAACTTTTAATATAGGCTTCCCCCTGGTCCCCCAGCCCCAACCGCATAGTTTTTATTTTAAGAAAGCCCCCCAAACTCTTACCTCCCCTCTTTCCTCCGCCGCGCTCCCGGCCCTCTGCTTGCGAGAAATGCAAGCAGAGGGGCGGGACCGGCAGCCGCGTCTGTGATTGGCTGAGCTGCAGCCAATCACGGACGCAGCTGCCAGCAGCTCACTTCAGCGGAGGAAAGAGGAGAGGTAAGTAAGAGTTTGGGGAGCTTTCTTAAAATAAAAATTATGCGGTTGGGGCTGGGGGACCAGTGGGAAGCCTATACTAAAAGGGTTAAATGCTAGGGGGAGGGAATCGGGAGAGGGAGGGAGAGGGAGGGAGAGGGAGGGGGAGGGAGGGGGAGAAGGGCTGCAGTACGCATGGCAAAAATCTACCTGAGGCCAGGTAGGAGGCAGAGTCCTATATGGACTCTGCTAGCCTCCTGGTGGGCAGTTTTTGGGACTTGGGGGGGGACTACAGGAGAACCCTATGGAGCTGGGATGTTAGGTAAGGATTAAACTACACTACATTGTGGGGCCAGTAGTTGGGGGGATTATAGTTTTGGGGGTGGACATGCCCTTTAAGAATTGTTTGTTTCTCTTAATTCTCAATCCAATGTTCCAAATATAGTAATAATTACATTGAACAGCTGACTAGCCGGTAACAATGATTGTGTGTGTTTTTTCACTTCTTGTGCTACAAATTTGACATAATTGAAAATCATCAACAATTAAGTTTAATTGAATAGAAACACTATTTAAACAAACTTCTCATTGTGAGTAGAACATGGCTGAGGAGAAGGTTATTTTGGGTGCACTTTCCAAATCTTGCAGCAGCTGCAGTGCTGCATGTGGAGGCTGCAGAGAGGCCACATGGAGGACAGGACAGGGAACATGTGTCAGTTAGGATCAGACAGCCTTGTTTTCTTCAAAGGAGATTTAGTCATCTGGATGAGCTGTCTTATGACGAGGTTGTGCGTCACTTTAGACTAAAGGTGGCCATACATATGAACGATATTTTTTGCCGACCGATCGTAGTGCCGTTGGCCGTTATTGGCTCCTTTTACTTTAGCAAAGGGAGCTGATACGATCGTTTACATGTATGGCCGCACAACCGACCGATCTCCATACCAAGGCTGTCTGATCCAAGCTGATCTGTCCTGTCCTCCATGTTCTCTGTCATGTGGCCTTTACACATGCAGCATTGCTGCTGCTGCAAGGATTTGTCAATGCCACCAGCAAACCACTTCCTCCTCCGACATTTTCTCTACACACAATGATTAGCTTAACCTGCTTAAATAGTGTTTGCTTTCAATCAATTCTAAAAGCGACCAGGCGTTATAAATACGACCGCGCATTAGGAAGGCGAACGCACATTACAAAGGCGACACGCACTAGCAAGGTGAATGTACATAAGACAAGCGAACGCGTTATAAAAGGTTAACGCACGTTAGGAAGTTGAATGCATTAGAAAAGCGAACGCGCATTAAGGGTTGGAGAGGTTGGAGAGAAGGTTGGAGAGAAGAGTCGCATTGTGTTGCTACAAAAAGTAGTACATTTTTTTTATGTATTTTCTGTTATTTTGTAAAACAAAGTTAATATTAATATATATATATATATATATATATATATATATATATATATATATATATATTATTAAACACTAATATTTATAAATTTAAAGCCAAATAGAAAGTTGCCTATCTCTTTAATATTCACAAACTCTTCTGTTTTCTTCTTCATGATATTAAAGGCTGGTACACACCATGCACTATTTCAGTCTAATCTACCGATAGTTCAGTGTATCGGTCAGAACGAAATAATCGCATGGGATTTCACCAGTGTCCCACCAACCGTTCGTCCAAATCGGACAAAAGGATGATCGGACACAGCGGAAAACTACGTCCGATCGTGTGGTTCTCTATGTACCACACGTTCGGTCATGGTAAACTGTCGGTTGACGGCCACTATTGCCGTGACCAACAGTCCTTCCTCCTGGCCAACCAGTCGGAAGAGCCAAATGACCAGGAGGAAAAGTTGCTGGTGTGTGTACCATGAGAGAGTGGAAGTGTTTTCTATTAAGATATACTTCCATTCTCTCTTTAGGTGGTACAAGGGCGATTTACATTTTAAGATAAATTATTGCGTAACAGCACAACAAACAATGACTTCAGGCGCATTGCAGTGTGGCCTCAGCCTAAAGTAATAACTAAAAAGGTTAACAAACCTGTCAAACAAAGTTTACATGAAATAAGGTATTTGTGGAAATTATCCTCAAATATTGACAAATGTGCAATTATATACCTTCAGAAATATGTCCTAAAAAGGGTAAAAATAGTATTCATGTGCTTTACGTGCATTGATTTACAGTTATTTGTGCAGTAAAATAAATGAAAGAATCTAATGTACAAACTCACATTGGAAAAAGGACTTTTCACCATCTTCAAGTTCGCGATAAGTATAGGCTCCATTTAATGCGCTAAAACACTTTTCGCTTTGTTATAAATCACGATACGCCTTTTAGTTCACTTTTTATAAATAGTTCACTTTTATAAATATGCCCCTAAAGCTTGTTACACATATTAGGGATAAAGGGGCAATCCCGTTGGTACAGACGGGATTGGCCCTTTATTGTTAATGTGTGTACCGCAGTTCCGAGCATTCCCGAGGGCAGACCAATTTTCCCCGTTGGCCTTTGGATCTCTTGGAACTTCCTGAAAATTTCCCTTGTCCGTGGTAACCCCCTTTACTAAAAAATAGAATAAAATAGAAAATGTGCAGTCCTATGCTTTACATAGGGAGAATGCTTGGCACTGTGTGAAGTGTGATTCTGACAGAATCTTGAATCTCATGTTCTGCCTATATTTCTTCTGATTTTTTGTTCACAATGTTTTGATTGCGTGCACAGGTTTGCATAGTCATGCACATAGCTGTGTACAGCCTGGAGGGAACTTTGATTGAAAGCATATTTTATATGTATTGTATCTGGTAAAGTCAACCCCATTCAAGTTTATACAAATGATGATTTGGCCAGATAAAAGTGTTTTCATTGTTTATTTGAACATTGTATTTTATGGTGAAATTAAAGGAGAAATCAACTAAAGTCTAATATTAAGGTTTCTGTGACAGCTTCTCAGTGATGTTAGCTACATGTGAATAGCATCCACTCCTTTTATATTTTGGATGTTTTATACCTTACAAATTATGCGTTGACCATAGAAAATAGAAATAGGATGTAATGTATTATTCAAGATTTATTGGGAACTGTAAAGAAAACACATTCCTTTTCTAGATGTTTAAAATAGTAAAGACCATAATTTTTAGTGTTTGTTTTATTCTGCCAAAACACATGAATAAAATGTTTCAACATTATAAAATATATCTTGAATTGTCATACAAAGAAATTATAGCAGATGAATAAATCCTCTAATACTGTATGTTGAATGAAAAAAAATGAGATCTAATAATGTGTGGAAATAATACATTTAAAACCGGTTGGAATAGATTACATTCAAATCTTCCATCAATTAAGCTGTAATTGCATTTGGAAGACAAATTAAAATACAGAGAAAGACGTATAGCATTTGGAATGATATAAAATGGTGATTATTGAAAGCTGAGCCAGGTTAATCTATAACACAAGATAAAAAAAGATAAACTAAACGGGAGGTAAGAGAGGTGCACTACAAAACTCAAATGTTTCAAGAAGCTGCTCTGCTTCCTGAAATATTTGAATTATGTTAGCTCAATTATTAATTTATTGGAAGGTTCCATGACAGTAACAATAATTTAGGAACAACGGTACAGACAGGATCAGCAAATGTTTGTATCTGCTAAACAACCATTTGTAATGCAGACAAACGTTTGTTGTCGGCATCGGAAACGGTTGATATAAACCTAAAATTTTTCCTCTGCCACAGCCCTTTACTGTAATATAAGGAGTTGGCCATGATCGAAAGGGCATACAGCAGACCAGAACAATCTCCCCTGTGCCCAGCTTTAATTTTATATAAAGAATATATAAGGGAGTATATCTATTCGACATAAACAGTTTGACTTCATCTGTAATACTTAGCATTGAAAATAAGGCAGGGTTGAGTTAGCATTGCTGGAGCTCAGATTTTTGCTCCATTTCTATATCTAAAACTAGAGAGAGAAATATGCATTTTTTTTACAAATAATTAAAATTTTCAAGTGTCCAATCAAAGTTCCATTTAAATCCCCTTCTATTTGGCAAATAAAATAAATGTATTAGTTGTTAACATATCTAAATATTTTTCTTAAATATTTTTATCTATCTTCTCATACATCAGCACAGGAAAGTTATAAACCACCTTGTGCAGGAAACAGATTGCAACAAATGTGTTTATTGCCTTCATTTTATTAATAGTGGCAATCAGAAATTTTATGCAAAAGCTTTGCTTCACAAAAAGCTCATTCTTTGTCTGCTAGAATGGTGGGAACCCTTACAGGACGCTCATAAATAGACAAATTTACAACCTGGACTGTGTAAAGTGCCAATAGCAGTTTTTACATCCAGTCTGTCTTTGTGTTTGCTGTACCACCTGTGATGCCAGAGGGCTTAGGGTCAAAGCTGAGCGATTCCTTTGGATTTTATATAGCACAGACCAAAATCAACAAGAACTTATCTGAAGCTTATGACTTCTTTATTTCCTTTACATTTCCTGACATTTTTTAATGCTGAGTTGTTTTTTTTTTAATTCCATTATATTTTGATGGGGGGGAAAGATAGTTTTAAAAGTCTCGGAATGACATCTTGCGACAGCCCGTGCAAAGAGATAAATTTTAAAAAAGATAACTTTTTAAAATATAGTCATGCTTCATTACCTTTCCCAATATAAAATAACAGAACCTTTTATCAAAAGCACAAAATATAATTATTATTTATCGTCTGTATTTTCTCCAGATGCCCATTTTTATATATAATGAGCTCTAAAGTATTATCATTTATTTATAAGACGTATTTTTAAAATGAAGAAATTCCCCATAGGAATATTAATGAATGAGAAACTTCTAAATGAGCCTTATCTTTAATATAATGACAATAAGAAGAGAATCTGGGCTTTTTCAAAAGTCACAGTTGAATTTCTCGATTAGTTACCATGTAATTGTTTTGTAAGGCTGGGTACACACCATGCAATTTTTCTGTGTATCAGTCAGTTGGCCAGAAAAATTGCATGGTGTGTGTGGACCACACTATCGGTCACAACAAACTGTTGGCCATGGATGCTTTTGCCTTTTGCTCACAGTGGTCGGGGATGAAAAACTGTATCATGTGGCACGGTGGCTCAGTGGTTAGCACTGATGCCTTGCAGCGCTGAGGTCCTGAGTTTGATTCCACCCTTGGACACATCTGCAAGGCGTTTGTATGTTCTCCCCATGCTTGCGTGGGTTTCCTCCGGGCACTCTGGTTTCCCCCACAATCATAAAGACATACTGATAGTGATTAGATTGTAAGCTCTTCGGGGCAGGTCTTGATGTGAATTGAATATGTAGCGCTATATAAGATATATACAATACATACATACATGTGTACCCAGCCTTAGGATGAGGCCACATCATGTCGGACCGCACGGCAAAGGAAAAGCACAAGCGTTTCATACGTGTTAGCCTCCATTTGAGCTGTGATATGTGCAATTTTGTGTAATCAGAGCCATGTGATTAGCAAAAAAATGCTGATCGCATGCACTGCAAAAATGAGTAGCTTCATAGCGCACCACCTTGATATGTGCTGTGATTTTCACACGCTTATGGATTGTAAGCACGTGAGAATTCTCGCTAGTGTGGCCTAGCTCTTATTAGTCAACAATCATGGGAAATAGTGACTACTGTATTTATATCTCATCAATGCCAAGCAGCACAATCAACCAATTTTTTTAAATAAATGTAATAGGTTAAACAGGACCCAACATGTTTAATACATAAAATCACACTATTAATTTAACATTTCATTTTTTAACAAAATTCATTTGATGCATTTTGAATGACTATAAAAATACTCAGTAGTCATCAGGCAAAGTATTCATATATCATTTCATTACAGTCCAGTTCCAATCACCATGTAACCTTCTGACCTATGTCCTAATGACACTGGTCACTCAAGAGCAAAAGTTCAGCTGCAGGTTAAGTCTGTATGTGTTTGCACTGAGGAGGGGCACTGTCTGTCCTTACTTCCTCTTCTTGGTTGTTACACAATGCAGTTACTCTCTAAAAGTTAGAATTGACCCCCACTGTGTAAACTCTCTCTACAGCAAAACATATAAAGAAGACCTATGCCCCTAGCCTTCTCTAAGCACAATCTTTTGTTGTTTTAACATCTGGATATTACTAAGTGAACCCATTTGACCACGTAAATTCAATATACTATTAACCTCTCCAGGAAATGTATCTCTTTGAAATATAATTTTACATTCAGTACATATAAATAATTCAGTAGATCAAACTTTAGATTTTGTAAGGGTAAAACATTTATTACGTTAATATTGTGTACATTTATGCTCCTCTGTGGCAGGTCTTGTAGCTACTTTCAAAATGCACTCTAAAAACTTTGTTTGTCTATCCCTTTCTCATAGGCTGTTTACTGCAGCCAAGGAATGCTAGAGGGCCTCAGGTAGGATATCCCTGTCATAGGCATTTGTTATAAAAAGCCTTAAGCCGGCTATTACACTACAAAGTACCTCCTAATGTTCTGACAACTGCCTGGCCCGATTATTTTGCAACGGATACAGCAATCATAATATTTTATCATAATTACGATCTCAAACATGATCTGGGCAGGAAATTGTGGGAACGAACGTCAGCAGGAAAATTGCTGCTCCAGTTGATATTACAATCGATTTGACATTTATCTCGGGTTGAATTGGTGTAATGTCGAGGCCGTGTATGGCCAGCTTTACTATCCTAATATGTTTAAACACTAGACTATCTTTTTTCATTAAAGGCTTTCATTGAAAAACTCTAGAGCAGACTGTTTGGATTAGCAATGTTCAAATCCGAGCAAATCTGCTAATTCACTTCCGTTTCACCTCAATTATCCCTGAAAATTAAAGTAGAGGATGCATTATAGAAATGTTAAACATAAAACAGAAACATAGAAGCCCACATTAATTATGACCAAATCCTTAATATAACAAATATTCAAAAATAATAAAAAAAAAAAATCTATACCCTTTTTTATATTACTGCAGCCTCTTTCTATTTTCTTACTGTGCTGGATTAGTGGAGACTGCAAGGAATCACACTGCCTCCACAGGCAATTTTACCTACAGCTGGAAGAAGCTTGCATTTGTTTAATAAGCCTTGCCATAAGAATATTAAGCTGTAAAAGTAAAACCTTTCCAAATTAAAATACCTGGGCCCACTAATAGCTCTTCATGCTTTTAATGAATGGCTGCACATTCATGGAAAACTGTAGTGTGTTTTAAGGGGTTTATAAGGAGTAAATTCAACCAATCGCTCAAAAATATTTTCCGACTGACTGCTTCGGGAAAAAAAAGATCGGGTTAGGCAAAATCCAATCTTTAAGTCCCAACTATCTTCCCAAAGATCGTCAGCTCAAGCTGGGGAACTTTAATTGGTTCTTCTGGTTGTTGCATTTGATTGGAAATCCGAACAGAAAAACATCTGCATGTGTATGGCTAACTTAACACAATAAGATCATTTCTGTATTGCCAAGATCTACTGACTGTAATGCATCTTGAGTGTGGAGATATGGGGACATTTTGAATATGTTTTGGTTATATTATAAGAAGACTTCCACAATCTATGTAAGATATGCACAATTACATTTATATTTAATATACACTGCCTGCTCTGGTGAATGTTATTGTTTAATAATGCTGCTTGCATAGAACAAAAAATGTCAAACATTTTCTGAAATGGAAAAAAACACATTTTTGCACTACACAAATGGGGATTTATGTTCACTTCAAATGCATTGATTTACATTTTAGCTAAATCTAACCTTTCGTGACCTTTACTAATGACGAGTGAAAAGTGCCTGGAAACACCCAATTTGTTTTGTGCTTCACATGACACTAGACTGCAACCAGTTCCCCATTGTATGCTTATGTCACATGCCGAGTGACAATGCACTGAGCTGAACAATTCAATTTCTCAAAGGCATTATTCAGTGGGTAAAATCTCACTGCTGGAAGAGCCTGCCAAGTTCTGATTCCACTTCATCACTACATCAGATAAGGATTTTATCTCTCACAGATAAAAAGCTTTCACAACATTATTACTTTGAAAAAAAATCCATATTTTGTAATTACCAAAATGTGCATATATGATTCTTTCATGGAATATCATAGTACAAGCTAGAAAGCAAATAAAAAGTGTACACGCCTTATCATGTGCTGTATAAAATACGAGATACCGGACTCTATAGGGGCATATTTATAAACGATCGTTATGTTCAGGACATCGCAATAACAAATAGCGCTATTTTCACCTTATTTATAAAACCGCTTGTTTTCGCTTTTGCGGAAAAGTATCGCTGAGGCGGTGTGTGGCGATAGTTTTTGCCTTATTCATTGCATTAAGTGTGATATTACTGCGAAAAGAGAGATTGCTCTCTAGTGTAATTTCAGAGCTATCTTTGTCACTTTTTTTTAGTTAATTATAAATAGGTGAAATTTCGCCTTTTTGCCCCTTTTTTCCCTTTTGCTGCATTTTTTGGCGGTTTTACCAAAATTTTTGCCAAACATCATTGTTCCATTAACATGACTATTTCTTACACAGCACTATGCTATGTTCCCATATTCCTGTAACTGGTTTGGTAATTAGCTGCAGTTTTCTGAAAATAAGCAATACTTAAAAAATTACTCCTATTAAAATAGAGAGTTTTACACTATCATATCCTATTAATGAAATAAACCACCAGGGAGTAAGTATTACCTTTTTACCATCATATGTGCTTTTTCAGCATTATTAGTGCTACGTTTTGCTAGATAATTTTCGTTTTTGATGAAAATTCGCCTTTTTAATAACTTTGAAAGTTTAAAAAATTGTGGTAAAGGCTGGTGGGGGAAAAAAGCAAAATTAATGCTTTATAAACATGTCCCTCAGACTCCCAAACTCGCAGATCACATTACAGTAAACGCTGGAAAATAGTCTAACACACCTCTGGGTACTTATTAGTATAGTATTGATTAGTATTGATGAAAATTCGCCTTTTTAATAACTTTGATGAAAGGAAAAGATTAAACTTAAAAAAATTATGTTAAAGGCTGGTGGGGAAAATAGCAAAAATAATGCCCCATTATAAAAATGTCCCTCAGACCCCCATTTGATTTTATTGGTAAATAAAGAAAATCTGAACCTTAAATGGGCATTTAAAAAGTGAAAAATTAACCTTAAAAAAAGCGAAATCACAGATTGTATTACAGTAAATGCTGGAAAATAGTCTAACACCCCCCTGGGTACTTATTAGTATTGAGAAACACTCCACAATGTACTGACACCTTCCATGGACCCATTGGCAGGCTAAATAAATGGCCACTTATGCGTTTTCGGCAAATTGGAGTGGCTGAACTTAACACTTTTCGACATTTTATAAATCTGCTTGAGCGGTTACCGCAGCGATATATGGTGAAAAGCGAAATGTAGCAGTAATGCCCCTACGTAAATGGCAATTTATACGTTTTCGCCACCTCATTGGCGAATTGGAATGGCTGAACTTAAAGGACAACTAAAGCCACAAAACAACACTGAACCAGAAGGCAGAACACCTTGACATAAAACTAATAATCTGTGTCTTACCTCTCATTTTGATACGGGCGCTGAGAAATTTACCTAAATCATATATGATTTGTGCTTTATTTCTCAGCATTCTAGTATCACACAGTTAGGTCAACGACCATTATGTTCTGCACATGCTCTGTCCTTAGCTATGGCAGAAACTTGTTACAGTTGGTCACACCCATTAATAATCTCTAGCCAATCCTTTTACAGGACAGATAAAGCAAGGAAGCATGTGACTGAGGTCAGGCGGTGTGGTCTGACACTGCACATACACACAGATACTTCATCCAGTTCATAATAGGCTTACATTTACTTTAATACAATTTACTGAAGTGGGATTTTATAGCTTATTGGTGTTTTTAGGGGGGTTGTTTTCAGTATAAAAAATTGGGTTTAGTTCTCCTTTAATGCAAAAATACACTTTTCACCATTTTATAAATATGGTTGGGCGGTAACGACAGCGATGTATGGCGAAAAGCGAAATGCAGCGGTAATGCCCTTTCGCTACTGGTTATTGCTTTATAATAGCGAAAATAAGGAGAAAAGTTTAACGAATTATAACTATGCCCCTAAATAAATGGCCACTTATGCGGTTTAAACTTTTCGCCTTCTTTACCGCAGCCTTTGCCTTCTTTAACGCAGCCTTTTCTCCTAATTTGAAACTTTTCGCTATTTATAAAGAAGTGATAACCAGTGGCAAAAGGTCATTACCGCTACATTTCGCTTTTCGTCATACATCGCTGTGGTAACGACTCAAAAGTGTATTTTTGCGCTAAGGTCAGCCATTCCAGTTCTCTGGAAAACGCATAAGTGTCCATTTATTTAGCCTGTCAATGGGTCCATGGAATCTGTCAGTACATTGTTGAGTGTTTCTCGATACTAATAAGTACTCAGGGGGGTGTTAGACTATTTTCCAGCAATTACTGTAATACGATCTGAGATTTCGTTTTTTAAAGTTTTTTTTTTTTTTTCAAGGTTTTAAGGATTTACCAATAAAATCATATGGGGGTCTGATGGACATGTTTATAAAGGGGCATTATTTTTGCTTTTTTTTTCCCCACCAGACTTTACCATAATTTTTTAACTTTCAACTTTTCCTTTCATCAAAGTTATTAAAAAGGCGAATTTTCATCAAAAGCGAAAATTATTTGTTATAAAGTTTTTGTCAATCGTTTCTATTATTCACAGGGAGGTGAGTTATTCTAATAACGCTTATTCTCACCTCCCTGTGAATAATAGTTTGCTCAGGGGACACAGCGGCACTTACCATAACTGGCGCTCCACTCGCAGGTCCTTCTGAACTGACAGCCGCAATGTCCTGCTCTCAGTGCCAGGTAAGGTAAGTTCGGCTGTGTCCCCTTAGCAAACTATTATTCACAGGGAGGTGAGAATAAGCGTTCTCACCTCCCTGTGAATAATAGAAACAATTGGCAAAGGTATAGTGTAAAACTCAAAAGGAGAATTTTCTCAATTTTATTGAAATGGTAGTGTAAACCTCAAAAGGCGAATGGTGTTTGACGAAAATGCAAAAAAAAAGAAAGGGAGCGAAAAGGCAGCTTTAAATAAAAAAACGTGACAAAAATAGCTCTGAAATTAGATTAGAGAGCAATCTCTCTTTTCGCAGTGATAACGCAGTGAATAAGACGAAAACTATCACCACAGTGATACTTTTCCGTAAAGACAAAAGCAAAAACAAGCGGGTTTTATAAATAAGGCGAAAACAGCGCTGTTTGTCAATGCAATGGCTAAAAGGCAAAAATAGCGATTGTTTATAAATATGCCTCAACCCAAAAAATACACTTTTCGCCATTTTATAAATATGTTTGAGAGGTAACGGCAGCGATGTATGGCGAAATGTGAAATGTAGCGGTAATGCCCTTCGCTACTGGTTATCACTGCTTTATAAATAGCGAAAAGGTCCGAATTTGGCGAAAAGTTTAACAAATGAAGCATAGATGGGGGAGCAAACGATACGGCAAACATTATGGTGGAATGTGTACAGGAAGCGAAGAAGGTAGGTAAATTAATTGTTGAGTATGTTATAAGCCGCCAAATGCCGAGGAAGAGGTGGAAATGAATCTCCATATGCAGTTGGCGAAGGCTGCTGGTATGGGGCATGTTCTGGTCATGGGGGATTTTTAACTACCCTGACATAGTTGGAGTAAGGGAACTGCCAGCACCTCAAAAGGTATAAAGTTCTTAAATTTCCTATATGAGCATTTTCTTTCACAGATGTGGTAGAGTTCCTACTAGACAGAATGCGTTGTTGGATCTGGGATATCTAATAACCCTGAGCTCATTTTGGAGATGAGGGTAATGGGAAGCTTAGGGAATAGTGACCATGAATATAGTGTCATTTAATATAGGTTGAAAAAACTAAAGTGCACTGGCTTAACAAAAACTTTAACTTTAGAAAGCTAATTTATGCTGTTTAAAGGAATCGCCTCCTGCTCATAGACTGGGGGAACTGGTTTTCTAGGTAAGATACTGAGCAGATGTGGACCACTTTTAAAGGGATATTAAACTATTACATTTCTAATGTACCTTTAGGTAACAAGTGTAAAAAAAATTAGATCCAGTCCTGCATGGCTTAATGCTCAGGTAAAAAGGGAGATGGAAAAAAAGAAAAAGCTTTTAAAATTTTGAAAACAGAGGCACAGAACAGGCTTACAGGGAGTACAAAAGCTGTAATAAAGAGCGAAGAAAGTAATTAAACTAGCAAAATAGAAAATGAAATACGGATTGCCGAACAAAGCAAGTCCAACCCCAAAATGTTTTTTAAGTATAATAATGGTAAAAAGATAAGGACGCTGAGAATGTGGGACCATTAAATAATGGAGCTGAGGTGGTTTGTAGGATGGCAGAAAAG
The DNA here is from genome assembly GCA_019447015.1 of Hymenochirus boettgeri. Lineage (NCBI taxonomy): Eukaryota > Metazoa > Chordata > Amphibia > Anura > Pipidae > Hymenochirus > Hymenochirus boettgeri. The sequence continues at coordinate 239,162,576 of CM033470.1, forward strand.
GCTAGTCTGCTAAACCGTTTTTTACATCAGTTTTTACTGTTGAGATCCTTGTCCTTACAGTAGGATTGTAGCAATATGCAGGAAGAAATGAAGAGTTTTCACATTGGATAACGGAGGAGAGTATGGTACGGAAACAATTAGACAAAGTTAATATCAAAAACGCCAGGACCAGATGGATGCATCCTAGGATTTTAAAAGAGCTTAGTTCAGTTATAGCTAGAACCAATGTTTCTCATATTTTCAGATTCGCTTTTGTCTGGGGTGCCGCTGGATTGGAAAAAAAGCCAATGTAATACCATATACAAAAAAAGGTAGTCGTTACAGCCTGGTAAACTATAGACCTGTACGCCTAACATCAGTGGTAGGGAAGGTGTGGAAACTTGTTAAGGGATCAATCCTTGACTTTGTCTCCAGAGATCATCTTATTAGTGTAGTCAGCATGGATTATGAGAAATAGATCATGCCAGACAAATTTAATTGGTTTTTATGAAGAAGTGAGTAAGAAGTTGGACTCAGGCACGCAGTGGAGTGTGGTATATTTGGATTTTGCAAAAGCTTTTGATACTGTGCCACATAGGCGACTAATGTATAAACTGAGGACTGTTGGCCTTGAAGAAAACATTTGTCATGGATAGAGAACTGTTATTGGACCGCAAACAGAGGGTGGTGGTTAATGGAGCTACATCTATGTGGGCTAAGTTCTAAGCGGAGTGCCTCAGGGTTCGTACTGGGGCCGCTTCTGTAATCTGTTTTAAAATGGCTTAGAAGGGGGCATATGAGAGCAAGGTCTCTGTGTTTGCTGATGACACTAATTATGCAAGCTTTGGAAACTTCCAATGATGTGCAAGTGCTGCAAGCAGACCTAGATAGATTATCAAAATGGATTCAATGTAGATAAATGTAAGGTGATGCATTTGGGATTTAATAATCCTGTGCCTCTGCACCATAAATAACTCGTGTGTTAAGTTCATCTGTAATGGAAAAAGATTTGGGGGTTCTGGTAGATAACAGACTTAGCTGTAGCAAAACTGCCAGGTAGCAACAGCTAGAGCTAGCAAGATATTGTCTTGTATAAAAGGGGAATAGATTTAAGAGAGAAAAATATTATTCTCCCTCTTACAAGGCACTGGTAAGGCCTCATTTGGAATATGCGGTTGCAGTTTTGGAATCCCATATACCAAAGGAACATCTTGGAAATGAGGCAGTTCAGAGAAGGGCAACTAAAAAATAAGGGGAATGGAGGGCTTGAATATGCAGGCAGATTAGACAAGTTAGGGCTGTTTACATTGGAGAAGCGGCGGTTGCGTGGGGACATGATAACTTATACAAATATATAATGACCCATACAGTGAACTCTCTGGTGCATTGTTCACTAATAGGTCATATCAGAGGAATCTCGTGGACATCTTTAAGGTTGGAAGAAAAGAAGTTTCATCTTCAGGTTAGGAGAGGTTTCTTTACGTGAGACGGTGAAATGTGGAACTGTCTTCCACAGATGTGGTAATGGCAAGTTATTGAATAACTTTAAAAAAGGCCTGGATAAGTTTCTAAAACTAAAAATATTGAGAATTACTGGTATTAATGAACTAAGATCTGGTTGATCCAGGGATACTTTTCCGATTGCCGTTTGAGTCAGGAAGGAATTTTTTCCCCCTTTTAGCTGGGGTTTTTTGCCTTCCTCTGGATCAACTGTTAGGTAGGGTTAAAAAAAAAAAAAAGTGAATAGGTTGGACTTGATGGACGTATGTCTTTATTCAACCTTAATTACTATGTTACTATGAAAAGTTTAACAAACCTTTATAAATATGCCCCTATAATCTATAATTAATCTAGACACGCACTCTGATATTGTTGCCCAAAGTATGAAGTTTACCAAAATCTGATGTTAAATAAAGACAAATATTTAGTTAAATTCCTTCCTGGATTCTCCATTAAATTATATGCAGAGACATCCCAAAATCCCCATAAGATTGAACTGTATTCTGTGAGACCTTTTTTAAGAGGCACCATGGGAAATGTCTGCAACATTTACAAGTTACATTTCTTGTGTCTGTTCTTTCAAAGAACTTGGGTATTTGCACTAAACCTGTAAGGCTTTTGACATTGGCTTTGGCTTTGCTATACTGACCAACAAAAATGAAAACTGTTAGTCAGTACAGCCTCCATTTACCTAGTAGAGGGAGCCAATACGATGGCCACATTTGTGGTCGGGGATCAGTCAGGCCTGTGCATGTGGTTACCACGATGTTGTAATGAGAGATACCAATGGGATCTGCAGAAACATGCCATTGTAATCGCATGTATATAGGCACCTTTATAAGATTGTTACCCATTCACGGCCTTGTGAAACCGTGAATATTGTTCGCAGCCCAGTCGGTTCTGTTAGTTGTTTGGGTCATTCTTCAGGTGTAGTGGAGCAAAACCTATTTCAGTTGAGGCGTTACCAGCATCCTGACAAACAACTGTGAAAATAAAGCATCGCCCCCCACGATCGCACGTGTGTATGAAGCTTTAGGTTGATGTCATTACATTTTATGTGATTTTAACCCATCGAATATTATTTTCTTAGAGGTGATAACGGTGGCTCAGTGGCTAGCTCTTATGCCATGCAGCGCTGAAATCCTGAGTTTGATTCCACCCTTGGATACATCTGCAAGGAGTTTGTATGTTCTCCCCGTGCTTGCGTGGGTTTCCTCCGTGCACTCCGGTTTCCCCACAATCATAAAGACATACTGATAGGTTGTATGTGTCATATACGTGCTTAGATTGTAAGCTCTTCGGGGCAGGGCCTGATGTGAATGTATACATGTAATTGTAAAGGGATATGGAAAATGCTGGCGCTATATAAATCCTCAATAATAATAATAACTTATTAAATTATTTCACACAATGGGATCTTCATTTACACAGCATAACATGATTAATCGATTAACTTAACAGTAGAGATGTTTTCGAAACTGATGAGTTTCGTCCCGTTTTCGGATTTTCAAATTTTCGAAAAAATTCGGGTTACCAAAATCAGCTTGTACATTTGAGGGTTGGCGAAATCGGCACAAACATTCGAGGGTTATTCGAAATCGATCGCTACTTTTCGAGGGTTGATGGACTTACGATTTGAGGGTTACCAGGATTCGTACAATTATCGAGGGTTACCGAAATCGATCCCCACCTACCGATACAAGTTTTCGAGGGTTACCGAAATAGATCCCCCCTACAAGTTTTCGAGGGTACCAAAATCGATCATGTTTTCGAGGGTTAACCGAAAACGGCGATAAAATCGAAAACTCGGGAAAATTCAAGTTTCGAAAAAATCGGTGGCGAGTTCCGAAAGTTTCGTCGGGACTTCGAAACCGCCGGGTTCGATTCGAAACTGGGTTCTATTAGAACCCAAAGTACATCTCTACTTAACAGCAGAAGTTCAGTACAGAAACAATTGTTAGGAAAGACCTACCAGATTCCTATAATGTAAAAATAAATATAATATGGATTCTTTAACATAAAAAACTTTAAAAAGGTATATCCACATTTTCCTACACTACTACTATGGGTATGAGCAGGCAAATAAGGAAACATGGCATTTTTTAAAGGATAAGTAAAGGGTAAAAGCAAGTTAAATGTAATTGGAAGCAGCAGCTTTAACTGATCATCTCCCCCCCCCTTTTTTTTTCCTGGTCCCTCCTGAGCCTACCTGTGCGGTTGGAAAGTTTCTGACATCTTGGATCTTCATTGTATCTGGCTTAGAACCCCCCCCCCCCCGAGACTTCTGGATCTCCTGTTTGTAGTCCCAAAAAGCAAGTCCATTTGCTTGTCATGGAGCCCCGCCCCCACACCTCCATGCATAAATAATTAATAATCTTTACGTATTGAAGGGGAAGTGATAGCCTTCAATACTAATCCATGCAAGGTCAGGGAGACACCTTCCACGAAAATGCACACCAGCAGCGCAGTTCAGCCAGATAAAATGACCAAGTTAATTAGTTAGGACCTCATACTGGGGTTACCCTTGACATGGTTGAGGCTTTTCACTTTATGCATAAAATTGTAACTAAAAACCCCCATGTTTTTACTGTTGACTAGCATAGATATTATGATATATGGGGCCCAGGAATGTGCATTGATCATCTCTTTTCTTGTTTATTTCATTCAATGTTACATCACAGTCTACCGACTGATTGTCATAAAATAACGAGAATCGTTGTGAAATGTTGGTCTTAGAAGATCGTTGAAGCTTCATTTTCGCACAAATGTCTGACGTGTGTTATCTGACGTGTGTAAGAAGCTTTACTTTTGGTTTTTTTTTACCATTTTGTATGTTGTTTCTTTCCATTAACACTAGAATAAACTCCTTTTGACGTAGCTGTTAACCAGTGTAAAATGTAGTTATCAGCAAATTTGCAGTAGCTCTGTGACATATGCACAAATAAAGTAATAACACAGTGCTAACAAGCTATTACAATGTTCTTTTGTTAGCCTTTTTGCAGCTGCCGCTTTGTCGAGTGTTGTCTCTAGGAAGCTTCCTGTTACCAGAACTGTTTGCCTGGCAGACTTTGCCAGGGGCTTTTTAAGTGTCAAGACTGCTAAGTTTGCTGCGGTAATCAAATTGTTGTTAATGAGGTATAGCAGCTGAGTGGGAAGAACAAATGAGATGTACAAAGAAATGTTGATGGTACAAAACATTTCTTCTATCCCCTCAATGTAAAAAAAAAAAAAAACATTAAAAAAATGGTTTTATATATATATAGAGAGAGAGGAGAGAGAGAAGAGAGAGCGAGAGAGAGGAGAGAGAGAGAGAGAGAGAGAGAGAGAGAGAGAGAGAGAGAGAGAGACAGAGATAGAGAATATATAGAGCACTCCAGTATTGTATTAAAAGTAAAAGTAGGTCTGCATTACCTACGCGTTTCATCCATATTGCACATTGCCATGATCAAGGTTGCAATATGTGCCTAAATGCGCAATATAGCCGAAACGTGTAGGTAATGCAGTCCTACTTTTACCTTTAATAAATTTTTCATAGAAGTCCTTGGAGTGCTCTGTACATTCATATGATACAGCAGCACAGTAGATGGTGGCTCCAGAGTACGGAGTGCAAAGGATCTACTTGTGATAGGTATATATGTATATATATATATATATAGCATAAGAAGGAAACCGGGCACTCCAAGGACTTAGCAGCAGAGTTTATTCACACAAACAAGGTCAGATTCACCGACGCGTTTCAGCCCGAAGCTAAAGGGCAGTCATCATGGGTTATATATATATATATAAGCCATGTTTTGACATTTTGACAATACAAGCTTTTGTATCTGCAAGTGACATGGAATGCAACTCTTCTTTTTGTTATTTTGTATATTAAGTGATACTACATCCCTATGAGATGAGAGATACACACCATTAGAAGCTCGTTGGCTGGAGTGCTATATTATATAAATAAATTTATAATTTCATGGGGAATACATTGTGTTTTTCGGAGGTACTATGTTGGTGGGGGTGGGTAAAAGTAATATACATAGGGATATTGTTTATGTGTTGTTTAAGCACTAAATAGATCGTAATATCAATATTAACAAATATGTAGTAATGACATTAAAGTATATACAGGGAGATGCAATATCCCGCGCTAATGAGAAAATAAGCGCTAAAATCACGCTAACCTATGTACTAACGTGTTAACGAAGGTTTTGCACTGCCTGCACCATGTCGCAATTTTTTTTTGCGCAGCGCAAAGTGATGCAATACATTTTGCGCCATTTTTTGCGCGACAATTAACGCCTCTTCAGTGGTGTCTTTAAAGTATGCGCAAAAGGTCGCAACTTACCGCTAGTGTTTTCGCAATGTATTAACGGTCGCAAAGTGGTTAATACATTGTGGAAACGAGTGCACGTAGGTTGCGATAGCGAAATATATTGCATCTACCCGATAGAAATGTAAATAAGGCAAAATCTATAAATAAATAAAAGTACTTAATAGTCCCCACTCCTGTTTTGTAATGGTATCTTCAAAATGGACTGTTAAGCCACACCCCAGGAAGTTTTACAGGGAGGCAATGGAAGCTTACAAAGGAACATATTTCTCACTTCCCTTTTAGTGTTGTATCCAATGGTGTGCTTAATATTAGATTGACAGCAGCATTAGCGAATCAAAACATTTTCTGAGTGTTAGTAGGAAGTAAGAAGTGTTATATGTCACTTCCTTTGTAAATCATGTGACAGTCTCTCACCTCACCTCACCCCATCCCCTCTCAATAGAAACAAAGGAGAGCTGCTGTTTGCTGGACACGTGCAAAGCACAATGTGTACGAACGTTCGTTTCAGCCGATAATCGTCCTGTGTGTAGGGCCTTTAACGGCCGAAACGGACGTTCGGTCAGGGATTGCCGAACGACCGACTTGGCGGACCCCTGAATGACCGTCCGTTTCGGGCAATAAAGGCCCTACACACGGGCATATTATCGACCGAAACGAAGGTTCGTACACATTGTGCGTTACGGGTCCGGACCCACGATCGCACGTGTGTACGAACCTTTAGAGATATCTATATGTCAGGGATAGGCAACCAGTAGATCTCCAGATGTTTTGGAAACTACAACTCCTAGAATTCCCTTACTATAGAGTGCTTGTAGAGGAATGCTGGGAGTTGTAGTTTTAAAACATCTGGAGATCTACTGGTTGCTTATCCCTACTCTATATGATAGGGGGAGTGAAAGGAAAACATCTCCATGCCCATTCCTCTGAGACAATGAAGTGAGTTTGTTAATGGATTATTACATTATTTAAGCAATAGACTCCATAGAAGCCATGAACCTGTGTCCTGAACTGTTAAAATCAAATAAGATTGAAACATGACACGATCGTCTGGGTTCTTTATAGGACCTCAGACTTACCAATAGTGATCCCTCTCTAACACATTGACCAATAGTGATCCCTCTCTAACACATTGACCAATAGTGATCCTTCTCTAACACATTGACCAATAGTGATCCCTCTTTAAGTGCTAGGCCACACTATCGAGTTTTTCGCGTGATTGCGCCCGCGTTTTGCGCTCGCGATTGCAAACACGATTTTCGCTAAAATGGAAATCGGGGTAACGTGAAAATTCCTGCGATTTCCGGTGGGCAACGCATGCGTTCACCATTTTTGGTGCATTAACTCATGCGTTTCCAAATGCACGCGCAAACGCAAAACGCACAAGTTTCGCGCACACAATAATGTGCAATAACGCTTGTGATTTTTGATTCCTGTGCATTGCAGTGTGGCCTCAGCCTTAGGGAATGTGACACTAATAGAACCAGGATTTCATAGGATTTCTTTTATTCTTAACATCCTTGCCTTTGTTTTTTTTGTACAAACCCCTAAATTTTATAGTAGTGTGTATAAAGATTTTATAGCATCTGAATCCACATATAGCTAAACATACATCCACCTATTTCCCACTGTGCACCAACAGGCACACTTTAGCTAGTATATATATATATATATATATATATTGTGTGTGTGTGTGTGTTGTGTGTGTAATATATATTTTATAAGAACAAGCAAAGGCAGCATTTGTCCCTTTGTCTTGGGCCTTTCTCAAGCCAACCATGAATATTTCCCTGTTTGGTGGTATCAACAGCTTGTGGTTCAAACTAAACAGCACCATTGGGTGTCCTTAGACCCTAAACAGGATCCAGATAAACATGAAATGTTCATACTAATTTATATAGCTGTTTATGTTAGGACTTGGGAGCACAGAATACTGATTGGCTTTATAGGTTAAGGTGAGGTGGGGTTAAAGGAGCTAAAAGCTCCCCACAGAGTATAAAATTTAATAGAGCCTTCTTATAACATAAGGTACCTCACAGCCTCATGTTATTATAATAGCATTGCCCTAATAATCTAAGATATAAACACATATTTCCCCCAGCTTTCCTAGAGAAATGGGTGGGGACATGCAAAGTATCATCCTTCATATCCTCTTTCCTACATACACATCACTTTCTGTGTAGTATTGGCTAAGATTGCAGCAAATCATTGGATGTTCCTTTTCAGTATCTACATTGAGAACCCTTAGCAGTCACTGGGGTGTAGTTTAACCTCCCATTTTGACTATCCAATATTAAAATAGGAATCTCAGCTCTGTAAGCAAGTTTATATATTTTGTATAAGTTGTATATTTTGTCTTGTACTTAATATAAGTTAATATCGACATACTGTATGGAGCACTCTTAGGTCTTTTCACAAACCAATTTTTATTTCACAATCAGTCTACGTGTTTCAGCTGGCTACAGCAGCCATCCTCAGGATGTGACATCACAGCAATTCACATTCACCAAGAATGCTCAAAAAACCAAGAGTGGACTGTTTATACCTCTAGGGACACACTGCCCCACATTTTTCATCAACCAAACATAAATTTCACCGAATGGTAAGAATAAGGGCCAAAGATGGCTACTTTAGGTCCTAAAGAAAGCAGGATAATATGAACTGTTCATTAAGGCCCTTTGGAGATAAGGTCCCCAATTTTTTGATCCAAAAAGCCTTGCGCTTGAGCATTCTTGGTGAATTCCGATATGTTAACATAGGATAATTTAGTAATAGATTTTTGGCCGTTGCTTTACGTGAGCAGTAGACACACTGTTTAACATATCGACTGAAATTTAGGGCATTCCCCTTGATGAGAGAAGTCACTAACAGTAATACTGTTACTATGTAAAATAATCAATGCCTGTCTTTTAAGAATCTATGCTGATACAAATGTTACAGTCTCATTTGATCATATTGGCCTGGGTTACAGTTGGGGAAACTGTTACAAATTTGTTCTTAATAAATATCTCTGCACTGTTGGGGTTTCTAATTTATGCTCTTTAAAAAAACACTAGCCTGCATTAGAGGGTTAAATATTTGACTATTTAAGGTTAATGACATAGGTTTTATCACTGTTTTAGAATGTTTTATGAATTACTGTATTTTTATTATTACCTAATTTATGATATGATTGGATATTTTTATGTTTATTTATATTGTTCCTAAAGTGAGTATCACATATGGTTAAACGTTGTCTGGAGGGGAGGAGCATAGGGGAAGGATTGGGTTTTACTTGTAGTTTTAAACACCACGTATTTACGTATTTGCTGTGATGTCACATCTTGAGGACGGCTGCTGTATCCAGCTGATACACGTAGACTAATTGTGAAATAAAAATTGGTTTGTGAAAAGACCCACGAGTGCTCCATATGTCGATATTGCATTATTTATGGTTCTGGATGCACCGGGGCATTAAAATCTAGTGAACTTATTATTATGCAACTTTAGAGGGACATTCATCTAGACCTGCATCCGCAAGGGTTAAAGTCATGCTAAATGTTTTGCTGCCCACTATGAGCTGGCATTAAAAATAGCTTGCAGAGGCTGTGCTAGTGTCTCTTGCCTTTTTTGGTAATAAATAAAAAAAATGTATACTGACATTTACCACTTTCCTGCTTCCACTAAGTTTAGTGACACAACCTAACCCTCTGGTCCTCACCTCCGCCCTAGGGGAGAGACATGCTCATTTAATATTTAAAGGGCATTTTCATCCCCAACTAAACTTCATTAGGTTAAAAAGTTTCTTAGCGGCTCCTATATATATATTTACCAAGTCTTGTTCCTTCGCCTCTCTGCTGCTGCTGCTGCTGCTGCTCTGTTCCTTTTCCAGCAGAAGGAGCTGGCTGGTAGCAGCGTTAGTGACTGAGACATTGCTGTGCATGGAAAAGGCACGGAGCAGCCACAGTAGAGAGGTGAGGGAACGAGTCTTGGTAAGTATATATAGGAGCCACTGTTGCTGTTTATACTGCAAATTTGCTGTTTACAAATTTATCAAAAGAAAGTATTAATAAACATTGAATTACAACAAAGAACAGGGGTACTAAAGTAGACACCCCTAAAGAAACCCTAATAAAGCCCTCACACACTTGTGACCTTGTCAATCAATACTCTCTTTATTATCACAATAAATACCAATAATACCCATAAGCACAATAAGCAAATCCTGCTACCATAAAAACTTACAGGGAGATTCTAAAATAGTGCTAAATTTGCCCCAGCCAATCAGATCTTATTTAGCATTTGAAAGCTAACATCTGATTGGTTGGGGCAAAATTAGCACCATTTTAAATGATAAGAACTTTTATTGAATAACCCTGTAAGTGTCCAAAAACCCTATAAAACTGAGGATCAGGGAAACGATCCAGGCCCCTTAGGGGGCATAGAAAAACAAGGAGAGGAAAAGGGAAGTGCAAAAGGAAACAGTAGACTGAGAAACTCCCCAAGGAATTTGAGGAGCCGGAGAAAGGCTCAGGACTAGGATCCAAAAATGTAGGAACCTGTCAGGGAGGGGGGGGGGGGATTCTAGGAGAATAATTCAGGGATAGATTTAGATCATGGTTGTATCTCCCTTCTAAGGACTGTCGTTTGTGCCAACAAACAAATTGAATAAATTCAAGGCTATCAAAGACCTTTATCTTTTTGCCAGGAAACTGGTTTTGACATTTTTTTTAAAGGGCATGTCCATCCCTTTTCTAAATTTTTCATATATTGTAGGGCTTCCTCCCCCAGCCCCAACCGCATTATTATTATGTTCAGAAAGTCCCCCGATCTTTACTTACCTTCCCTCTATCCTCCGTTGTACTGTCCGGCCTTCTTCTTGCATAAAACGGGAGGGAGAGGGAGGGGGGGAGGGCTGCTCTGAGCAAGCCAAAAACCTTTGAGAGGAAGCATCAGAGGCAGAAAAAATTTCCCTCCCTACTCTGCTCCTTATGGCCAGTTTTTTGGACTTTACATGGATATTAAAGGAGAACCATTTGGAGCTGGGATGTAAGGTAAGGATTTTTCTACACTACAGAGTGGGGCCAGTAGTGGGGGAAATTATAGTTTTGGGGGAGGACATGCCCTTTAAGCATCATTCAAACTTGGATTTTGAACAGGACAAAAGAGTGCTGGAGGTGAAGATAGAGGGTCCAAAGGACCTGTCTGGTGTCACTTAAAGAATTAGCCTGGTTTCCTCCACTAATGGGTTCTCAAAATGTGATGACCTTTTTTAAATTGGTGACCAAATAAAAATTTAAAATATTTCTGACACTGGACCACATTGCTGAACCTTTCAGCTAAGGAGAGAGCAAATCTTTGAAGTTCCTAAGGGAACAGGATGACTTAAAAGGGAAGTTCAGTGGAAATACATGTACTTTTCGGAAAAAAGAGCAGTATTTTTACATCCTAATGACCTTAACCTGCCCATTCAGCATTTTGTCTGTGTATAAATAAATGCAACAGAAATAACTACTTCCTGTTTGCAGGAACCCTAGTAGAGACCATTATGGTCTTGCCCTTGACCCAGCGCCTGGGTTGATTCAGTTACTCAGTAGAGATCTGAGCATCTTTGACCCATGCAATAGCCATTCAGTAGAAATGACTGTTAGGAACATTCCAAGGATGTGGTGCATCCTGGGAAGTAGAACCTGAAATGGCAGCTCACTATCATCAACAGCAGGAAACAGCAAAGGGTATGAAATCAACTGATTTTTCAAAATGGGAGAGAATATGTAGAATAACTAAGTATGCATTACACAAACTAACAATTACACAAATATTGATAATTTCCACTAAACTGTCCTTTAATTATAAAGGTAGCCTGTAAGGGGGGAAATGTGTTCGTAATGTCAAAAACACAGTACAAAAAGGAGGTATTGAGACAGCTCACTGATCCATCCCAGTATGAAACTCTGAAGAATAACCTTCTTTTTACAATGCAACAAACTATAAAAAGATTGGTGGATTATGGCTTGGGTGAACAACTTATAAGTAAAGAGGAAAGGGATTTTATGGTGATGGGTGGTCATTCCAACTTTTTATATAATACCTAAAATTTCCAAAAGTAGAAAGTATCCACTGGGGAGGCTGATCGTGTCGGGCATAGGGGGGCCAACAGAACATCTGAGTAAATATGTGGTCCTTTTTTGACAAGTCTAAGCTCATATGTCATAGACACAGGGGATATGCTAAAAAAGCTTGATGGCATCACGGTTGAGCAAGATGTTCTGTTGGTCACCCTTGACATTGAGAGACTATCTTCCGGGTTTGATCTACGTGGTTGCTTATCCCTACTCTATAGATAGGGGGAGTGAGTGAAAGGAAAACATCTCCATGCCCATTCCTCTGAGACAATGAAGTGAGTTTGTTAATGGATTATTATTATTTAAGCAATAGACTCCATAGAAGCCATGAACCTGTGTCTGAACTGTTAAAATCAAATAAGATTGAAACATGACACGATCGTCTGGGTTTTATAGGACCTCAGACTTACCAATGTGATCCCTCTCTAACACATTGACCAAAGTGATCCCTCTCTAACACATTGACCAATAGTGATCCTTCTCTAACACATTGACCAATAGTGATCCCTCTTTAGTGGCTAGGCCCACTATCGAGTTTTTCGCGTGATTGAGCCCGCGTTTTGCGCTCGCGATTGCAAACACGTTTCGCTAAAATGGAAATCAGCTGGGTAACTGAAATTCCTGCGATTTCCGGTGGCAACGCATGCGTTCACCATTTTTGGTGCATTAACTCATGCGTTTCCAAATGCACGCGCAAACGCAAAAAGCAAAGTTTCGCGCAACCAATGTGCAATAACGCTTGCGATTTTTGATTCCTGTGCATTGCAGTGTGGCCTCAGCCTTAGGGAATGTGACATAATAGAACCAGGATTTCATAGGATTTCTTTTATTCTTAACATCCTTGCCTTTGTTTTTTTGTAACAACCCCTAAATTTATAGTAGTGTGTATAAAGATTTTATAGCATCTGAATCCACATATAGCTAAACTACACCACCTATTTCCCACTGTGCACCAACAGGCACACTTTAGCTAGTATATATATATATATATATATATATGTGTGTGTGTGTGTGGTGTGTGTGTGTTGTATATATTTTAAAGAACAAGCAAAGGCAGCATTTGTCCCTTGTTCTTGGGCCTTTCTCAAGCCAACCATGAATATTTCGTTTGGTGGTATCAACAGCTTGTGGTTCAAACTAAACAGCACCCTTGGGTGTCCTTAGACCTAAACAGGATCCAGATAAACATGAAATGTTCATACTAATTTATATAGCTGTTTATGTTAGGACTTGGGAGCACAGAATACTGATTGGCTTTATAGGTTTAAGGTGAGGTGGGGTTAAAGGAGCTAAAAGTCCCCACAGAGTATAAAATTAATAGAGCCTTCTTATACATAAGGTACCTCACCGCCTCATGTTTTATAATAGCATTGCCCTAATAATCTAAGATATAAACACATATTTCTCCCAGCTTTCCTAGAGAAATGGGTGGGGACATGCAAAGTATCATCCTTAATATCCTCTTTTCCTACATACACATCACTTTCTGTGTAGCATTGGCTAAGATTGCAGCAAATCATTGGATGTCTTTTCAGTATCTACATTGAGAACCCTAAGCAGTCACGGCGTGTAGTTTTAAACTCCCATTTTGACTATCCCATTTAAATAGGAATCTCAGCTCTGTAAGCAAGTTATATATTTTGTTATAAGTTGTATATTTTGTCTTGTACTTAATATAAGTTATATCGACATACTGTATGGAGCACTCTTAGGTCTTTTCACAAACCAATTTTTATTTCACAATCAGTCTACGTGTCAGCTAGCTACAGCAGCCCCTCAGGATGTGACATACAGACATTCCATTCACCAAGAATGCTCAAAAAACCAAGAGTGGAGTTTTATACCTCTAGGGACACACTGCCCCACATTTTTCATCAACCAAACATAAATTTACCGAATGGTAAAATAAGGGCAAAGATGGCTACTTTAGGTCCTAAAGAAAGCAGGATAATATAAGTTCATTAAGGCCCTTTGGAGATAAGGTCCCCAATTTTTTGATCCAAAAAGGCTTGCGCTTGAGCATTCTTGGTGAATTCCGATATGTTAACATAGGATAATTTAGTAATAGATTTTTGGCCGTTGCTTTTACGTGAGCAGTAGACACACTGTTTAACATATCGACTGAAATTTAGGGCATTCCCCTTGATGAGAGAAGTCACTAACAGTAATACTGTTACTATGTAAAATAATCAATGCCTGTCTTTTAAGAATATATGCTGATACAAATGTTACAGTCTCATTTGATCATATTGGCCTGGGTTACAGTTGGGGAAACTGTTACAAATTTGTTCTTAAAAATATCTCTGCACTGTGGGGTTTCTAATTTATGCTCTTTAAAAACACTAGCCTGCATTAGAGGGTTAAATATTTGACTATTTAAGGTTAATGACATAGGTTTTATCACTGTTTTAGAATGTTTTATGAATTACTGTATTTTATTATTACCTAATTATGATATGATTGGATATTTTTATGTTTATTTATATTGTCCTAAAGTGAGTATCACATATGGTTAAACGTTGTCTGGAGGGGAGGAGCATAGGGGAAGGATTGGGTTTTACTTGTAGTTTTAAACACCATATTTACGTATTTGCTGTGATGTCACATCTTGAGGACGGCTGCTGTATCCAGCTGATACACGTAGATAATTGTGAAATAAAAATGGTTTGTGAAAAGACCCACGAGTGCTCCATATGTCGATATTGCATTATTTATGGTTCTGGATGCACCGGGGCATTAAAATCTAGTGAACTTATTATTATGCAACTTTAGGGGACATTCATCTAGACCTGCATCCGCAGGGTTAAAGTCATGCTAAATGTTTTGCTGCCCACTATGAGCTGGCATTAAAAATAGCTTGAGGCTGTGCTAGGGTCTCTTGCCTTTTTTGGTAATAAATAAAAAAATGTATACTGACCTTACCTTTCCTGCTTCCCCTAAGTTTAGTGACACAACCTAACCCTCTGGTCCTCACCTCCGCCCTAGGGGAGAGACATGCTCATTTAATATTTAAAGGGCATTTTATCCCCAACTAAACTTCATTAGGTTAAAAAGTTTCTTAGCGGCTCTATATATATATTTACCAAGTTGTTCCTTCGCCTCTCTGCTGCTGCTGCTGCTGCTGCTCGTTCCTTTTCCAGCAGAAGGAGCTGGGTGTAGCAGCGTTAGTGACTGAGACATTGCTGTGCATGGAAAAGGCACGGAGCAGCCACCGTAGAGAGGTGAGGGAACGAGTCTTGGTAAGTATATATAGGAGCCACTGTTGCTGTTTATACTGCAAATTTGCTGTTTACAAATTTATCAAAAGAAAGTATATAAACATTGAATTACAACAAAGAACAGGGGTACTAAAGTAGAACCCCTAAAGAAACCCTAATAAAGCCCTCACACACTGTGACCTTGTCAATCAATACTTCTTTATTATCACAATAAATACCAATAATACCATAAGCCAATAAGCAAATCTACTACCATAAAAACTTAGGGAGATTCTAAAATAGTGCTAAATTTGCCCCAGCCAATCAGATCTTATTTAGCATTTGAAAGCTAAACATCTGATGGTTGGGGCAAAATTAGCACCATTTTAAATGATAAGAACTTTTATTGAATAACCTGTAAGTGTCCAAAAACCTATAAAACTGAGGATCAGGGAAACGATCCAGGCCCCTTAGGGGGCATGAAAAACAAGGAGAGGAAAAGGGAAGTGCAAAAGGAAACAGTAGACTGAGAAACTCCCCAAGGAATTTGAGGAGCCGGAGAAAGGCTCAGACATAGGATCCAAAAATGTAGGAACCTGTCAGGGAGGGGGGGGGGATCTAGAAGTAACTAATATTTCAGGGATAGATAGATCATGGTTGATCTCCCTTCTAAGGACTGTCGTTTGTGCCAACAAACAAATTGAAAAATTCAGGCTATCAAAGACCTTTATCTTTTTGCCAGGAAACTGGTTTTGACATTTTTTTTAAAGGGTGTCCACCCTTTTCTAAATTTTTCATATATTGTAGGGCTTCCTCCCCCAGCCCCAACCGCATTATTATTATGTTCAGAAAGTCCCCCGATCTTTACTTACCTTCCCTCTATCCTCCGTTGTACTGTCCGGCCTTCTGCTTGCATAAAACGGGGGAGAGGGAGGGGGGGGAGGGCTGCTCTGAGCATCCAAAAAACTTTGAGAGGAAGCCTCAGAGGCAGAAAAAATTTCCCTCCCTACTCTGCTCCTGATGGCCATTTTTTTGGACTTTACAAGGATATTACAGGAGAACCATTTGGAGCTGGGATGTAGGTAAGGATTTTTCTACACTACAGAGTGGGGCCAGTAGTGGGGGAAATTATAGTTTTGGGGGAGGACATGCCTTAAGCATCATTCAAACTTGGATTTTGAACAGGACAAAAGAGTGCTGGAGGTGAAGATAGAGGGTCCAAGGACCTGTCTGGTGTCACTTAAAAAATTAGCCTGGTTTCCTCCACTAATGGGTTTTCAAAATGTGATGACCTTTTTTAAATTGGTGACCAAATAAAAATTTAAAATATTTCTGACACTGGACCACATTGCTGAACCTTTCAGCTAAGGAGAGAGCAAAATCTTGAAGTTCCTAAGGGAACAGGATGACTTAAAAGGGAAGTTCAGTGGAAATACATGTACTTTTCGGAAAAAAGAGCAGTTTTTTTACATCCTAATGACCTTAAACTGCCCATTCAGCATTTGTGTGTGAAAATAAATGCAACAGAAATAACTACTTCTGTTTGCAGGACCCCTAGTAGAGCCATTATGGTCATGCCCTTGACCCAGCACCTCGTCCGCCCCTGTGTTAGACTGGTTTTCTCACTGTAATTTAGACTTACTGTATTTTTATTATTACCTAATTTATGATATGATTGGATATTTTATGTTTATTATTTGTTCCTAAAGTGAGTATCACATATGGTTAAACGTTGTCTGGAGGGGAGGAGCATAGGGAAGGATTGGGTTTTACTTGTAGTTTTAACACCAGTATTTACGTATTTGCTGTGATGTCACATCTTGAGGACGGCTGCTGTATCCAGCTGATACACGTAGACTAATTGTGAAATAAAAATTGGTTTGTGAAAAGACCCACGAGTGCTCCATATGTCGATATTGCATTATTTATGGTTCTGGATGCACCGGGGCATTAAAATCTAGTGAACTTATTATTATGCAACTTTAGAGGGACATTCATCTAGACCTGCATCCGCAAGGGTTAAAGTCATGCTAAATGTTTTGCTGCCCACTATGAGCTGCATTAAAAATAGCTTGCAGAGGCTGTGCTAGTGTCTCTTGCCTTTTGTTGGATAAATAAAAAAATGTATACTGACATTTACCACTTTCCTGCTTCCACTAAGTTTGTGACACAACCTAACCCTCTGGTCCTCACCTCCGCCCTAGGGGAGAGACATGCTCATTTAATATTTAAGGGCATTTTCACTCACCCAACTAAACTTCATTAGGTTAAAAAGTTTCTGTAGCGGCTCCTATATATTATTTACCAAGTCTTGTTCCTTCGCCTCTGCTCTGCTGCTGATGCTGCTGCTCTGTTCCTTTTCCAGCAAGGAGCTGGCTGGTAGCAGCGTTAGTGACTGAGACATTGCTGTGCATGGAAAAGGCACGGAGCAGCCACAGTAGAGAGTGAGGGAACGAGTCTTGGTAAGTATATATAGGAGCCACTGTTGCTGTTTATACTGCAAATTTGCTGTTTACAAATTTATCAAAAGAAAGTATTAATAAACATTGAATTACAACAAAGAACAGGGGTACTAAAGTAGACACCCCTAAAGAAACCCTAATAAAGCCCTCACACACTTGTGACCTTGTCAATCAATACTTCTTTATTATCACAATAAATACCAATAATACCCATAAGCACAATAAGCAAATCCTACTACCATAAAAACTTACAGGGAGATTCTAAAAAGTGCTAAATTTGCCCCAGCCAATCAGATCTTATTAGCATTTGAAAGCTAACATCTGATTGTTGGGGCAAAATTAGCACCATTTTAAATGATAAGAACTTTATTGAATAACCCTGTAAGTGTCCAAAAACCCTATAAAACGAGGATCAGGGAAACGATCCAGGCCCTTAGGGGGCATAGAAAAACAAGGAGAGGAAAAGGGAAGTGCAAAAGGACAGTAGACTGAGAAACTCCCCAAGGAATTTGAGGAGCCGGAGAAAGGCTCAGGACTAGGATCCAAAAATGTAGGAACCTGTCAGGGAGGGGGGGGGGGATCTAGAAGTAACTAATATTTCAGGGATAGATTTAGATCATGGTTGTATCTCCCTTCTAAGGACTGTCGTTTGTGCCAACAAACAAATTGAATAAATTCAAGGCTATCAAAGACCTTTATCTTTTGCCAGGAAACTGGTTTTGACATTTTTTTTAAAGGGCATGTCCATCCCTTTTCTAAATTTTTCATATATTGTAGGGCTTCCTCCCCCAGCCCCAACCGCATTATTATTATTTCAGAAAGTCCCCGATCTTTACTTACCTTCCCTCTATCCTCCGTTGTACTGTCCGGCCTTCTGCTTGCATAAAACGGGAGGGAGAGGGAGGGGGGGGAGGGCTGCTCTGAGCATCCAAAACCTTTGAGGGAAGCCTCAGAGGCAGAAAAAAATTTCCTCCCTACTTGCTCTGATGGCCAGTTTTTTGACTTTACAAGGATATACAGGAGAACCATTTGGAGCTGGGATGTAAGGTAAGGATTTTCTACACTACAGAGTGGGGCCAGTAGTGGGGGAAATTATAGTTTTGGGGGAGGACATGCCCTTTAAGCATCATTCAAACTTGATTTTGAACAGGACAAAAGAGTGCTGGAGGTGAAGATAGAGGGTCCAAAGGACCTGTCTGGTGTCACTTAAAAAATTAGCCTGGTTTCCTCCACTAATGGGTTCTCAAAATGTGATGACCTTTTTAAATTGGTGACCAAATAAAAATTTAAAATATTCTGACACTGGACCACATTGCTGAACCTTTCGCTAAGGAGAGAGCAAATCTTTGAAGTTCCTAAGGGAACAGGATGACTTAAAAGGGAAGTTCAGTGGAAATACATGTACTTTTCGGAAAAAAGAGGCAGTTTTTTTCATCCTAATGACCTTAACCTGCCCATTCACATTTGTCTGTGGATAAATAAATGCAACAGAAATAACTACTTCCTGTTTGCAGGACCCCTAGTAGAGACCATTAGGTCATGCCCCTTTGACCAGCACCTGGGTTGACTGAGTTCACTCAGTAGAGATCGAGCATCTTTGACACATGCAATAGCCATTCAGTAGAAATGACTGTTAGGAACATTCCAAGGAGTGGGTGCATCCGGGAGTAGAACCTGAAATGGCAGCTCACTATCATCACACACAGCAGGAAACAGCAAAGGGTATGAAATCAACTGATTTTTCAAAATGGGGAGGATATGTAGAATAACTAAGTATGCATTACACAAACACTAACAATTTAACAAATATTGATAATTTCCACTAACTGTCCCTTTAATTATAAGGTAGCCTGTAAGGGGGGAAATGTGCTCGTAATGTCAAAAACACAGTACAAAAAGGAGGTATTGAGACAGCTCACTGATCACCCAGTATGAAAATCTGAAGAATAACCTTCTTTTTACAATGCAAAAACTATAAAAAGATTGGTGGATTATGGCTGGGGTGAACACTATAAGTAAAGAGGAAAGGGATTTTATGGTGGGTGGTCATTCCAACTTTTATAAATACTAAAATTTCAAAAGTAGAAAGTATCCACTGGGGAGGTGATCGTGTCGGGCATAGGGGGGCCAAAAGAACATCTGAGTAAATATGTGGTCCTTTTTGACAAGTCTAAGCTATATGTCATAGATACAGGGGATATGCTAAAAAGCTTGATGGCATCATGGTTGAGCAAGATGTTCTGTTGGTCACCCTTGACATTGAGAGACTATACTCTTCAATTTCCCATGTGGTCGGCCTCTCAGCTTGTAGGCACTACTACGAGAGGATATGTAGAGGACAGAGGTATATGAAACATGCTAAGTTTGTTGTTGATTTGCTATGTTTTATCCTTGAAAATAACGTTTTCCTCTTTGATGGAAAGTTTTATCCCCAGGTGAGGGGCACTGCAAAGGGGCAACTTGTGTCCCACATATGCAGCTCACCTTGGCCCGCGGGAAAAGAATGATGTGGCAGAGGCTATCCAGATTAGGATGTGGATTCCAAGGTGGTGATGTGGGTAAGATATGTCAATGATGTGTTCATGCTGTGAAAGGTTCTGAAAATGATCTAACGAGGTTCTTGAATAGATGAACATAAAGAACAAATATCCATCTAATTCAGAATGGAGTGAAGAGTCGATCAGTTACTTGGACGTCAAAATCATCAAAACAGGTAGAACAATAGTCCCTGAGGCATATCAAAAACCCACGGCTGTAAATTGCCTCTCTACGCATCATCCCCACAATATGATTAGGAATTCCCGGTAGGGCAGTTTCCTGCGATATGCAGGAGCTGCACAACTGAGGAAGCGTTTGAGACCAGGGGGATGATCTAAAAGAGATTTTTAGAAAGGAGATATCAAAAGCAAAATGTATCTAGAAGGTACAAAATGCAAAAGGAAATAAAAGAACTGAGACCTATTATACTCAAATGACAAACGAGTAAAACAGGAAAGTGTTGCAGATATTAGATACAACTTAATAAAGATGGTGGCGGATAAGAAAGATCCTAGAGAAATATTGGTTTCTCCTGTCAGAGGAGGTGAGTTGGAAAATTGTTAGGCGAGAAAGCCATCTATGACTGCTAGGAGAGGAAAAAAAACTAAAGGATTGGCTGTCACCCTCTCTGTACCGAGAACCTAATCCCTCAATTGAAAAATGGTGTGGTGTCACCCCTTAAAGGTAATCGACCATGCGGAAATGGTGTTATCTCTATCACATGCAAATCAAGTCAGATAATATATATGCTCGAGTGTAGATGTGGGAAAAAAGATATGCGGACAAATGCGAAGGACTCTGACTACCCGCATCAAAGAACATGTGAGAGCTACCAAAAATAAGGAGGTAGAAAAAAGTAGTATGGCACAACATATATGGGAGGTACATAAAACACGAAAGTAATGTTCACCTTTATGGGCTTACAGAAACTATCTCTGGGCCTGAGGTGTAGGAAAATAGAGAAGAAGAAAATGTTGCAGATAAGAGTGCAAATGGATATTTGAATTAGGGACTTTGTGACCAAAGGTCTAAATGAAGTATAAATTATGCATGCTTTTGTAAATATTTCCTATGTGTATAAATATATGTGGTAGAATTTTTTGGTCTGCAATGTTTGCTTCAAAAGTAGATGGTATGCAGTTTAAAAAGTGTGTATTCTCTTAGAATTTCTATGAATAAGCATTAATGATGCCTGTAACATAAAGTGCGAGTTTACCTCTAGAAATGGAGGAAACATACTATTTAAAGGAGGAGTCCTTAGTATCGCAAGACCCTGAGGAAGCCTGGGAAAGAAATATACACAGGCGAAATGTACATCGGTTTATGGGGGTCCGGAGATTGTTGACCTGCTAACATGGGAACCTACCCAGTGGTCCAAAGTGATATGAATGTATTGGGGGCATGGAGGTGATTAAACTTACCATGCCAGTAGGAGAGATCGGGTAATAAAAGGTGATCGGACTACATAGGGATTTGCTGCAGCACTGTTCCCTGGCACATTTGTGAGCAATGCGTGTGCATTGGGAGAGTTTACTTATTGATTCACCTGTAACCTCAATGTTATACTTATTTAAGACTGTGTTTGGATGGCAGGATTACACATACCTTCTAAAGGCCCACGGGATTCCTAAAGGATACTGTTGGACACATTTATGTCACATTGGGGGACTACCTTCGATTTTGATGGATTATTTCTCCAGAATTCCCAATTGTTTGCTTTTACATTGGCTCCACATTATACTGGGGATGCCAGTGTGTTTTATAGGGTTTTTGGCACTTACAGGCTCATTTACCAGAGCCACTATCGCTCTGGGTTAAAATCCTGTTGTGATTAATATCACAATTGAGAATGTGGGTATAATCCGGTAAGGGATTTACCCACTGAAGGATTTTAAAGCCACCTATTTGCTGGCGTTAAAATCCTGTGGTAAAACTAGCGCAAACGCGATATTAAATCGCGAGTGTTGGATGCGCGGGTGATTTTTGTATAACCCGCGCATCCGACGCTAATATGGAGTTAAAGTCGCGCGAACCGGTAGCGAACCAGTTAGCACGACTTTACCTCCACTATTTACCAGCGAGTCTGGGTAAATGAGGCCCTTTTATTGGTAGCAGGGTTTGCATATTGTGCTATGGGGATTATTGGTATTATTGTGATAAAAGAGAGAGTATTGATTGACAAGGTCACAAGTGCGTGGAGTGCTTATTAGGGTTTCTTGGGGTGTCTACTTTAGTACCCTTGTTCATGTTTGTAATTTTATACGTTAATAATGACCTAGCACCATCAATATGGATAGCACAGAACACATTAATTAAGATCGTTGCTGCTCCATTTGTGCAATAAAAAACATTGAATTTGCCCCTTATTTTTTAGAGTTTTGAGTGATTACTTTTCAGTTTCATGCTGGAGACGAGACAAGTAAATCTGTC
The DNA here is from genome assembly GCA_019447015.1 of Hymenochirus boettgeri. NCBI lineage: Eukaryota > Metazoa > Chordata > Amphibia > Anura > Pipidae > Hymenochirus > Hymenochirus boettgeri. The sequence continues at coordinate 239,185,107 of CM033470.1, forward strand.
TGCCCTTTTCCTGGACAGGCTTACACATGAATGAATATATTAGTATTAACTGTTAAGAAGACAGTAAAGACCATTATAGATCAATCTTCTACAAAGCTGCACATTCCTGGGATGAAGAGTAGCTGACTGGTATTTAGGATTAGTAAAATCAATTCAGGGACATTATATTTTTATTTTATTTAGGTTTTACTTAATTTTAAGGTTACCGTCGTCTGGTGCTAAAAAAAAATGCCCAGCACTGAAAGGTATGAAAATGTCAGAGACTGCAAAGTGATGTAAAGATGTATTGTAATACTAAATTGAAAAAAAAATGTTGTATGCTGTATTCGGAATTTATATTCCGTGTTTCTGTATTGACACTTTTAGGTATTATCAGTGTAACCATAATTTAGGCTACTCCTAAGCTTGAATGTAATTTCAATGGATGGTTGGATAAATTTGATAAATAGCTCAGTCAGATAGTATTTGCCTTAACCATTCATTGATAAAGTTTCAAAATATATAAGTTAAATGTAAAATATAAAAATGAATTGAGGGGGGGAATGTAAAGCAGCCAAACTGAAGAGCCAAAATACAGTACTGGGAAAAATGTAATAAAGTCAGATTTGAAATGCATGTGGAAGAGGGCCAAAGTACAGATTTGGCAGCAATAGTTCTTTACAATTGTATTAGAATTGCTAAAGAGTGCATATAAATGCTGCAAACAAATATTGCCACCTACTTGTTTATTGTGCTTTTTTTTTTGAGTAATTTGAATGACTAAATAGCAATTAAAGTGCTGAATAAATGTGTAGATAACATATTTTACTACAATTTCGAAAAACTACCACAGGATGAAACAGAATGCAATTCCAATTCAGTTTCTTTTTAAAAAAAGGCAAGTAAACATATTGGATCTGAACAAATGCTTTGTAACTAAAGCTGTATAAAAGTGCAGCAAACAGCCAAAGTTTCTCCTTATGTTCTTATGGGACCTGACAGATTTTTTGTATAGATTGGTACCTCCCCTTGCTGTCGCTGATTTTTCCTGGATGCTTCTTGTAATAGGAGCCACAATTATTGCTGATATTATATTATTTATAAAATTGAGGACACACAGTAACGATTAAGTGGTGTATCACACGGATACGGATACGTTACTGTGTTTAGTGCATTTTCCAAACGATCGTGAAGCTGACGAATGTTCCCCGGCTCACCGTCGTTCAGAAAAAGACCAAAAATTTCCCTCTGATATACCAGTATACTATGGTTATCGTTGTGGGGGTGAATGAGGTTTTTGGCTTTACAACTATATTATTAAAGGGTTTTATCTTCTTGCCAGTTCTTCCAGTCTGTGTGTGTTCTTGAAAGTATGAACTGTAAAACTTATTCCTTGGTAGTAACGGAGTTTATGGGAACAGCCTGGCAAATCCTATATGTGCGTTCCTGGTCGTGTGTGTGTGTCACTGCACTTCCTTGGACTCACCACTAGCTGGAGATTCCCTTCCCTCTCTCCCCTCTCCATTTTCTATTCACCATTTTAAGAGAGGAGGAAGGAGCAGGCGCAATCTGCTGGCAGTCAAGTGGCGTAACAGTGGCGGGCCGTCACATGATCCGCGATCAGCGGTTTTAAACGCTTCCTGAACTGAACAAGAAGTTCGGGTCCGGTCTTTAAACAGGGGTTGGTGTGGGACTGAAGGGGGGACTCTGGCTGTGGGACAGAGGGAAGATTGGCTGTAGGAAAGAGGGGGCTATTGCTGTGGGACAGGAGGGCTATGGCGTGGGACAGAGGGGGCTATGACTGTGGGACAGAGGGGGGGCTATGGCTGTGGGACGGGGGGGCTATGTCTGTGAGGCTGAAGGGGGGACTCTGGCTGTGGGGCAGAGGAGGGATGCTGGCTGTGGGACAGAGGGTGAACGCTGGCTGTGGGGCAGAGGAGGGACGCTGGCTGGGGGCAGAGGGGGGAGGCTGGCTGTGGGGCAGAGGGTTTAGAGGGAGACTGACTGCGGAATGGCGGGACTTGCTGTGGACAGAAGGAGGACTCTGGCTGTGAGGGGGCACACGTTAATGTAACGGGCTTAATGCTAGTTAAAATATAATGCAGATATATGTAAAATGTGATATCACTTCATGTCATATTAAAAGGTATATGTCATATTAAAGATGTATAGAGAACAAGCTGCGGTTTAAGTTGATTCATTACAATAGTATAACATTAAGGCCATTAAAATAATAATGTCTATTCAGAAGGAGATTCAATAAAAGTTCTTATCATTTAAAATGGTGCTAAATTTGCCCCAGCCAATAAGAACTTATTTAACATTTGAAAGCTAACATCTGATTGGCTGGGGCAAAATTAGCACCATTTTAAACGATAAGAACTTTTATTGAATAACCCTGAAAGTGTTTTAGCATCTTGTAAAAACTCACATGTTTTAACAATATACAGTATTTGTACTGGAATAATTTTCGTTTCTATTCTATATATTGCCTCAAATACATCCTGCCTTTTGAAATAATGGGATTAGTTAATGCTTTTATAAATGTCCTGAATGTCTTATGGATTATATTTTAATAATCATCGCAGCTTTCTATTGCAAGGTCAGTAACCAAATACATAAATAATCTTACCTGTAAGGCAACATGGTGCATAGACTTCTTCTTTGGCTCATTGTGCTTTGCATTAGTATTCCTGCTACAATACTGCATTAAAATCCATTCCCGCCACTAACTGCACATTGAATCATGAATACCAGTAATACATTGCGTAGAACACGGACACTATGTTAACACAGGAAGAAATAGTTTAGCATTTGTATTGCTTTCAAATAGTCACAGCACAGCAATTTCTTTATGGAGCACAATTTTGCTTTAAATCTAAAAGCGTTGTATGCTAAATCATACTGAAGCTGATTATCAGAGCAGAAATGGGGCAATAGCCTGCATTTTTTCAGGCAGACAAGCTGTAAATAAAGATATGTGTCTATTCTCTGTTTGCTGAATAGGACCTTAATGATTAGTAATCCTGCAGCAACAACACAAAACCAAAATTGAATTCAGTCGTTTTATTGACTACCATAGAACAGGAAACAATCAACGGAAATACCTGTGCTGGTTTTTTATCTTCATTGTTCTAAGTTTAATTGCACCCGTCCAACTAGGTATATGAATGTATTGTAAATATCAGACATCTGGCATTGACCCCAGATTACCTCTGTCAGGATTTTATTTTAATTGTCTGTAATAAATAGCATTTTATTTTCTGCAGAAAAACTGTTATAGGAAGCATCAATAGGTTAACCCACAATGCACCAAATTTGGCTCTGCACTCTTGCCATTAATCAGGTTATCAGACACACTAAGTGAAGAGCTTTGTGGTTTGTGTGGCCCAATGCTGTCTAGAAGTAGAATTATGGGTAGACATTATTTCTCCTTAGATAATAAAAATTAATGTAAAATGTGAAATAATCACCTAACATGTCTGGATTGGTTGTTGGTATAAGGGCTGAATAGTGTTTAAAGCTCATGTCTAAAACTATGTACTCACATACAACAAACAACCACTTCATTCTGACAATCTAAAGTATATGGATTCTCTCCTTGACATATATTGTCAAATATAAAAAGTGTGCACAACATTAATTTTATTATTAATAACAGAATAACAGAACTACAAATGACCAGCTTGCAAAATCAAACTTAGGCTGGGTACACACTAGCAGATATTTCCGACCGACTGGCCAATAGTGCCATGGATCTGTCGGTCGGCTGGGAATATGTGATGATGTGGGGCGACCGAGTTGGTGCCGTTCGTCTGAAGTGGACGAACAGGCGATCGGGGTCTGTTGGTAAATAAGGGTTGATCGGAAGGTTCCTATGGGCGACCACACATAGTCTCGCACGCACTGTTGGCCGTGGATACTATTACCGCTCAAAGTGAACGCTCAGTCGCGACAAATAATAGCCTGTGTCTATTTGTTTTTGGGGGGGCAATAATCGGCCGTGTATGGGCACTTTATTGGCCGAAATGGCCGTTCGGTCTGGGATGGTTGCCTGCAATGCAGTTATTACTTTGTGCACAGTGCTGTCAGGGAAGATATCCCGATTAAAGCCCTGAGTTGCTTCCTATTAAAGGACTAACCCACACTTAAAAATTAAAACTTTATATAGGTTAATCACACTTCAAACCCCCAAAATTGCAATAGTTAAAATCTGATTGATGTACTACTAACCTGAAATATATTATTTACAAATGTTCTGTTATCAATTTTTCTGCTTCTGTTTAGCAACTGTCTGTCATGGATTTGACAATTGACATCACAGCCAATGTCTAAATGTTTTTCCCTAGTTGCCTTCCCTGAGCATGTGCAAGCTCGTAACAAGCTTGCACAGCGTAGAAAAGAAGAAAGCAACACCTGAGAAGAGGACAGGCAGATTGCAGGGTGAGTATGTCAGTGCAAGGAATGCCCGATGTCCGTCCGGTTTGAGTTTCGGTTTCGATCGGCCGTGTCTTTTGCCGGGCTGGGCTGACCACCCTTTTCCTCCATTCTTTGGGTTGATTCAGTTACTCAGTAGAGATCTGAGCATCTTTGACCCATGCAATAGCCATTCAGTAGAAATGACTGTTAGGAACATTCCAAGGATGTGGTGCATCCTGGGAAGTAGAACCTGAAATGGCAGCTCACTATCATCAACAGCAGGAAACAGCAAAGGGTATGAAATCAACTGATTTTTCAAAATGGGAGAGAATATGTAGAATAACTAAGTATGCATTACACAAACTAACAATTTAACAAATATTGATAATTTCCACTAAACTGTCCCTTTAATTATAAAGGTAGCCTGTAAGGGGGGAAATGTGCTCGTAATGTCAAAAACACAGTACAAAAAGGAGGTATTGAGACAGCTCACTGATCCATCCCAGTATGAAACTCTGAAGAATAACCTTCTTTTTACAATGCAACAAACTATAAAAAGATTGGTGGATTATGGCTTGGGTGAACAACTTATAAGTAAAGAGGAAAGGGATTTTATGGTGATGGGTGGTCATTCCAACTTTTTATATAATACCTAAAATTTCCAAAAGTAGAAAGTATCCACTGGGGAGGCTGATCGTGTCGGGCATAGGGGGGCCAACAGAACATCTGAGTAAATATGTGGTCCTTTTTTGACAAGTCTAAGCTCATATGTCATAGATACAGGGGATATGCTAAAAAAGCTTGATGGCATCATGGTTGAGCAAGATGTTCTGTTGGTCACCCTTGACATTGAGAGACTATACTCTTCAATTTCCCATGTGGTCGGCCTCTCAGCTTGTAGGCACTACTTACGAGAGGATATTAGAGGACAGAGGTATATGAAACATGCTAAGTTTGTCCTGGATTTGCTATGTTTTATCCTTGAAAATAACGTTTTCCTCTTTGATGGAAAGTTTTATCCCCAGGTGAGGGGCACTGCAAAGGGGGCAACTTGTGTCCCCACATATGCATGCCTCCACCTTGGCCTGCGGGAAAAGAATGATGTGGCAGAGGCTATCCAGGATTAGGATGTGGATTCCAAGGTGGTGATGTGGGTAAGATATGTCAATGATGTGTTCATGCTGTGGAAAGGTTCTGAAAATGATCTAACGAGGTTCTTGAATAGATTGAACATAAAGAACATAAATATCCATCTAACTTCAGAATGGAGTGAAGAGTACGATCAGTTACTTGGACGTCAAAATCATCAAAACAGGTAGAACAATAGTCCCTGAGGCATATCAAAAACCCACGGCTGTAAATTGCCTCTCTAGCCATCATCCCCACAATATGATTAAAGGATTCCCGGTAGGGCAGTTCCTGCGGATATGCAGGAGCTGCACAACTGAGGAAGCGTTTGAGACACAGGGGGATGATCTAAAAAAGAGATTTTTAGAAAGGAGATATCAAAAGCAAAATGTATCTAGAAGGTACAAAATAGCAAAAGGAAATAAACGAACTGACCTATTATACTCAAATGACAAACGAGTAAAACAGGAAAGTGTTGCAGATATTAGATACAACTTTTAATAAAGAGTGGTGGCGGATAAGAAAGATCCTAGAGAAATATTGGTTTCTCCTGTCAGAGGATGGTGAGTTGGGAAAATTGTTAGGCAGAAAGCCATCTATGACTGCTAGGAGAGGAAAAAACCTAAAGGATTGGCTGTCACCCTCTCTGTACAGAGAACCTAATCCCTCGATTGAAAAATGGTTGGGTGTTACCCCCTTCAAAGGTAATCGACCATGTGGAAAATGGTGTTATCTCTCATCACATGCAAATCAAGTCAGATAATATATATGCTCGAGTGTAGATGTGGGAAAAAAGATATGCCGGACAAATGCGAAGGACTCTGACTACCCGCATCAAAGAACATGTGAGAGCTACCAAAAATAAGGAGGTAGAAAAAAGTAGTATGGCACAACATATATGGGAGGTACATAAAACCACGAAAGTAATGTTCACCTTTATGGGCTTACAGAAACTATCTCTGGGCCTGAGGTGTAGGAACATAGAGAAGAAAATGTTGCAGATAAGAGTGCAAATGGATATTTGAATTAGGGACTTTGTGACCAAAGGGTCTAAATGAAAGTATAAATTATGCATGCTTTTTGTAATAATATTTCCTTATGTGTATAAATATATGTGGTAGAATTTTTTGGTCTGCAATGTTTGCTTCAAAAGTAGATGGTATGCAGTTTAAAAAGTGTGTATCTCCTTAGAATTTCTATGAATAAGCATTAATGATGCCTGTAACATAAAGTGCGAGTTTACCTCTAAGAAATGGAGGAACATCTATTTAAGGAGGAGGAGTCCTTAGTATCGCAAGACCCTGAGGAAGCCTGGGAAAGAAATATACACAGGCGAAATGTACATCGGTTTATGGGGGTCCGGAGATTGTTGACCTGCTAACATGGGAACCTACCCAGTGGTCCAAAGTGATATGAATGTATTGGGGGCATGGAGGTGATTAAACTTACCATGCCAGTAGGAGAGATCGGGTAAAGAGGTGATCGGACTACATAGGGATTTGCTGCAGCACTGTTCCCTGGTCACATTAGTGAGCAATGCGTGTGCATTGGGAGAGTTTACTTATTGATTCACCTGTAACCTCAATGTTATACTTATTTAAGACTGTGTTCGTGGATGGCAGGATTACACATACCTTCAAAGGCCCACGGGATTCCTAAAGGATCACTGTTGGACACATTTATGTCCACATTGGGGGACTACCTTCGATTTTTGATGGGATTATTTCTCCAGACATTCCCAATTGTTTTGCTTTTACTATTGGACTCCACATTTTATACTGGGGATGCCCAGTGTGTTTTATAGGGTTTTTGGACACTTACAGGCTCATTTACCCAGAGCCACTATCGCTCTGGGTTAAAATCCTGTTGGTGATTTAATATCACATTTGAGAATGTGGGTAAATCCCGGTAAGGGATTTACCCACTGAAGGATTTTAAAGCCACCTATTTGCTGGCGTTAAAATCCTGTGGTAAAACTAGCGCAAACGCGATATTAAATCGCGAGTGTTGGATGCGCGGGTGATTTTTGTATAACCCGCGCATCCGACGCTAATATGGAGTTAAAGTCGCGCGAACCGGTAGCGAACCAGTTAGCACGACTTTACCTCCACATATTTACCCAGCGAGTCTGGGTAAATGAGGCCCTTTTTTATGGTAGCAGGGTTTGCATATTGTGCTTATGGGTATTATTGGTATTTATTGTGATAAAAGAGAGAGTATTGATTGACAAGGTCACAAGTGCGTGAGTGCTTTATTAGGGTTTCTTTAGGGGTGTCTACTTTAGTACCCTTGTTCATTGTTGTAATTTTATACGTTAATAATGACCCTAGCACCATCCAATATGGATAGCACAGAACACATTAATTAAGATCGTTGCTGCTCCATTTGTGCAATTAATAAACATTGAATTTGCCCCTTATTTTTTAGAGTTTTGAGTGATTTACTTTTCAGTTTCATGCTGGAGACGAGACAAGTAAATCTGTCTGCCCTTTTCCTGGACAGGCTTAACACTGAATGAAATAATTAGTATTAACTGTAAAGAGACAGTAAAGACCATTATAGATCAATCTTCTACAAAGCTGCACATTCCTGGGATGAATGAGATAGCTGACTGGTATTTAGGATTAGTAAAATCAATTCAGGGACATTTATATTTTTTATTTTCATTTAGGTTTTACTTAATTTTAAGGTTACCGTCGTCTGGTGCTAAAAAAAAATGCCCAGCACTGAAAGGTATGAAAATGTCAAGACTGCCAAGTGATGTAAAGATGTATTTGTAATTACTACATTGAAAAAAAAATGTTGTATGCTGTATTCGGAATTTATATTCAGTGTTTCTGTATTGACACTTTTAGGTATTATCAGTGTAACCATAATTTAGGCTACTCCTAAGCTTGAATGTAATTTCAATGGATGGTTGGATAAATTTGATAAATAGCTCAGTCAGATAGATATTTGCCTTAACCATTCATTGATAAAAGTTTCAAAATATTATATAGTTAAATGTAAAAATTAAAAATAGAATTGAGGGGGGGAAATGTAAAGCAGCCAAACTGAAGAGCCAAAATACAGTACTGGGAAAAATGTAATTAAAGTCAGATTTGAAATGCATGTGGAAGAGGGCCAAAGTACAGATTTGGCAGCACTAGTTCTTTACAAATTGTATTAGAATTGCTAAAGAGTGCATATAAATGCTGCAAACAAAATATTGCCACCTACTTGTTTATTGTGCTTTTTTTTTTGAGTAATTTGAATGACTAAATAGCAATTAAAGTGCTGAATAAATGTGTAGATAACACTTATTTTACTACAATTTCTGAAACAATCACCACAGGATGAAACAGAATGCAATTCCAATTCAGTTTCTTTTTTAAAAAAAGGCAAGTAAACATATTGTATCTGAACAAATGCTTTAGTAACTAAAGCTGTATAAAAGTGCAGCAAACAGCCAAAGTTTCTCCTTATGTTCTTATGGGACCTGACAGATTTTTTGGTATAGATTGGTACCTCCCCCTTGCTGTCGCTGATTTTTCCTGGATGCTTCTTGTAATAGGAGCCACAATTATTGCTGATATTTATATTTATTTATAAAATTGAGGACACACAGTAACGATAAAGTGGTGATACCATCGGATACGGATATCGTTACTGTGTTTAGTGCATTTTCCAAACGATCGTGAAGCTGACGAATGTTCCCATCGGCCTCACCGTCGTTCAGAAAAAGACCAAAAATTTCCCTCTGATATACCAGTATACTATGGTTATCGTGTGGGGGTGAATGAGGTTTTTTTTGGCTTTACACTTATATATTATAAAGGAGTTTTATCTTCTGCCATGTTCTCCAGTCTGTGTGGTTCTTGAAAGTATGAACTGTAAAACTTATTCCTTGGTAGTAACTGGAGTTTATGGGAACAGCCTGGCAAATCCTATATGTGCGTTCCTGCGTCCGTGTGTGTGTGTCACTGCACTTCCTATGGACTCACCACTAGCTGGAGATTCCCTTCCCTCTCTCCCCCTCTCCATTTGCTATTCACCATTTTAAGAGAGGAGGAAGGAGCAGTGCAATCTGCTGGCAGTCAAGTGGCGTAACGGTGGCGGGCCGTCACATGATCCGCGATCAGCGGTTTTAAACAGCTTCCTGAACTGAACAAGAAGTTCGGGTCCGGTCTTTTAAACAGGGGGATTGGCTGTGGGACTGAAGGGGGGACTCTGGCTGTGGGACAGAGGGAAGATTGGCTGTAGGACAGAGGGGGCTATTGCTGTGGGACAGAGAGGGCTATGGCTGTGGGACAGAGGGGGCTATGACTGTGGGACAGAGGGGGGGCGCTGGCTGTGGGGCAGAGGGGGGATGCTGGCTGTGGGGCAGAGGGTTTAGAGGGAGACTGACTGCGGAATGGCGGGACTTGCTGTGGGACAGAAGGGAGGACTCTGGCTGTGAGGGGGCACACGTTAATGTAACGGGCTTAATGTCTAGTTAAAATATAATGCAGATATATGTAAAATGTGATATCACTTCATGTCATATTAAAAGGTATATGTCATATTAAAGATGTATTAGAGAACAAGCTGCGGTTTAAGTTGATTCATTACAATAGTATAACATTAAGGCACTTAAATATAAATAAATGTCTATTCAGAAGGAGATTCAATAAAAGTTCTTATCATTTAAAATGGTGCTAAATTTGCCCCAGCCAATAAGAACTTATTTAACATTTGAAAGCTAACATCTGATTGGCTGGGGCAAAATTAGCACCATTTTAAACGATAAGAACTTTTATTGAATAACCCTGAAAGTGTTTTAGCATCTTGTAAAACTCACATGTTTATAAAACAATATACAGTATTTGTACATGGAATAATTTTCGTTTCTATTCTATATTTGCCTCAATATACATCCTGCCTTTTGAAATAATGGGATTAGTTAATGCTTTTATAAATGTCCTGAATGTCTTATGGATTATATTTTAATAATCATCGCAGCTTTCTATTGCAAGGTCAGTAACCAAATACATAAATAATCTTACCTGTAAGGCTAACATGGTGCCATAGACTTCTTCTTTGGCTCATTGTGCTTTGCATTAGTATTCCTGCTACAATACTGCATTAAAATCCATTCCCGCCACTCTAACTGCACATTGAATCATTGAATACCAGTAATACATTGCGTAGAACACGGACACTATTGTTAACACAGGAAGAACTAGTTTAGCATTTGTATTGCTTTCAAATAGTCACAGCACAGCAATTTCTTTATGGAGCACAATTTTGCTTTAAATCTAAAAGCCGTTGTATGCTAAATCATACTGAAGCTGATTATCAGAGCAGAAATGGGGCAATAGCCTGCATTTTTCTCAGGCAGACAAGCTGTAAATAAAGATATGTGTCTATTCTCTGTTTGCTGAATAGGACCTTAATGATAGTAATCCTGCAGCAACAACACAAAACCAAATTTGAATTCAGTCGTTTTATTGACTACCATAGACCAGGAAACAATCAACTGGAAATACCTGTGCTTGGCTTATTTTATCTTCATTGTTCTAAGTTTAATTGCACCCGTCCAACTAGGTCATATGAATGTATTGTAAATATCAGACATCTGGCATTGACCCCAGATTACCCTCTGTCAGGATTTTATTCATTAATTGCTGTAATAAATAGCATTTTATTATTCTGCAGAAAAACATTGTTATAGGAAGCATCAATAGGTTAACCCACAATGCACCAATATTTGGCTCTGCACTCTTGCCATTAATCAGGTTATCAGACACACTAAGTGAAGAGCTTTGTGGTTTGTGTGGCCCAATGCTGTCTAGAAGTAGAATATATGGGTAGACATTATTTCTCCTTAGATAATAAAAATTAATGTAAAAATGTGAAATAATTCACCTAACCATGCTCTGGATTTGTTTGGTATAAGGGCTGCAATAGTGTTTAAAGCTCATGTCTAAAACTATGTACTCACATACAACAAACAACCACTTCATCTGACAATCTAAAGTATATGGATTCTCTCCTTGACATATATTGTCAAATATAAAAAGTGTGCACAACATTAATTTTATTATTAATAACAGAATAACAGAACTACAAATGACCAGCTTGCAAAATCAAACTTAGGCTGGGTACACACTAGCAGATATTTCCGACCGACTGGCCAATAGTGCCATGGATCTGTCGGTCGGCTGGGAATATGTGATGATGTGGGGCGACCGAGTTTGGTTGCCCGTTCGTCTGAAGTGGACGAACAGGCGATCGGGTCTGTTGGTAAATAAGGGTTGATCGGAAGGTTCCCTATGGGACCACACAATCGGTCGCACGCACTGTTGGCCGTGGATACTATTACCGCTCAAAGTGAACGCTCAGTCGCGACAAATAATAGCCTTGTGTCTATTCGTTTTTTGGGGGGGCAATAATCGGCCCGTGTATGGGCACTTTATTGGCCGAAATGGCCGTTCGGTCTGGGATGGTTGCCTGCAATGCAGTTATTACTTTGTGCACAGTGCTGTCAGGGAAGATATCCCAGATTAAAGCCCTGAGTTGCTTCCTATTAAAGGACTAACCCACACTTAAAAAATTAAAACTTTATATAGGTTAATCACTTCCAAACCCCCAAAATTGCAATAGTTAAAAATCTGATTGATGTACTACTAACCTGAAATATATTTATTTTACAAATGTTCTGTTATCATTCTTTCTGCTTCTGTTTAGCAACTGTCTGTCATGGATTTGACAATTGACATCACAGCCAATGTCTAAATGTTTTTCCCCTAGTTGCCTTCCCTGAGCATGTGCAAGCTCGTAACAAGCTTGCACAGCTGTAGAAAGAAGAAGCAACACCCTGAGAAGAGGACAGGCAGATTGCAGGGTGAGTATGTCAGTGCAGGAATGCCAAAGAGGTAAGTAAGGTTTGTGAGGTTAGGGTTCTCAGATAGGTAAGTGTAACATTTTCATGAAGGGATGGGCTTAGACCTAAATTTTCACACTACATTAGTAGTGCAAAGCTTAAAAGGTATGTCCACCCCTCAAAAAAACGTTTTATATTTCGTTTGGCAATCCCCAAAACTTCAACCTTGTGAAATTTCCACGATGCTTCAGAACAGTACTCACCCAGCTTTTTGCCCCTGCGTGCTTCTGCTTGATTCCGTGCCTGTAAGCAAGTAAAAGGGTCTGGACTGGCAGCGTCTCCTGTGATTGGCTGGGATGCGATATTTCAGCCAATCACAGGAGATTTTTTTTTGTACTTGAGGTATCACAAGGATAAAGGTTAAAGATTTACAAGTGCGTTATCTTTAGAGAATGTCTTATTTAACACTGCAGCACTCATAGACACAATAATAAGGGTGAGATGAGCATCTAAATATTTATATCCTTTGTCACAAAGGATTATAGTCCAAATTAGTGAGATAACTGAGTTCTTAATATAATGTGAAACAGAGGAAAAGGATAAATGAAATATCTAATTCATAGCAGCAGAAAGGATCAACGTGATTATTTTGCCCTTTAGCCACACAGAAAACAATAAGTTACATATTTTAATTTCAGCTATTTCTTGTCTCATAATTTTGTGATGTTTGTCTTCACCTGATAACTAATGTTTGCACTGCTGTATGCCCCCAAATTAGCTTAAATTATTATGTTTGCCTTTTTTTCTAGATCAGCCCTAAAACCAAAAAGACACCAAACATGAAAAAAGCAAACCTATTAGATAAATTTGCCCCCTTTTTCCTTTTGAGCAACAGATAACATAAGAGCATATTTATACAGAGTAAAAGTTCTGTGTTTCAATTGTTTGTTGTACTCTTTTGCTATTCTGTTTAATGGTAACAAAGTGGTAAAAATTCTAATTAATATATTTCACCATGTAATTTTTGCTTCTGTTTAATTTGTTTTCACCAACAGTAAGTAAAGAAGCAAAATAGCACTCCTTTTTCAAAAAACAATATATTGATTATCAAAACATGAAATGTTAGTGATCAGGTTTAACAAGTACATGAAGAATAACAGTTCTAATAATACATTAATAATAAGTTAAAAATAATAAGTTATAGCCAGCCACTCACTACACTCACACTTCATGTATAATGCAGGGATGGCAAACATGCAGACCAGGCGCATCTCAACTGTAATCCAAGTTCTCTGACGTCACCTCAAGCCGTGCCTTTTCCGTGCCTTCAGCCTCCCTTTTCGCTGACACAGCGTTTAGGTCTGGGCAGGGGGCATGTGTCATAACCTAGAAGGATTTTACGCTAGGAAGCAGAGGGACCAAGGATGGATCCGGATAGGGGAGGGGGGCGCAAAGGGAGCCTGAAGGCACAGAAAAGGCACGGCTTGAGGTGACGTCAAAGAGCTTGGATTACAATTGAGATGCTCCTGGTCTGCAAAAAGCATGCTGTAAAAAAGCTACAATCATGGCCAATAATATATAAAATTAAAGTTTTGGGGGTGGACTTGCCCTTTAATGGAAATACTAACCGGCCTTTTAGCATGCTGGTTTTAGATGTGTTTAGAAGATATTCCAACCTCAGGCTTGGGCATCCTGTCTTGTTACAGGGACAGGAAAATTAAGGAGCTGTCCCACCTGATTTTTAAATAAAATAACTTTTGGTGGTGGATATGCTCTTGGCAGCACATTATGTCATTGACTGTTACATTATCCATCATGAACCAGGAAGCGGTCCGGAGCTGTCATTTCTGCAGCGATGAATCACGCAAAAGGTAAATATACTCATCTTCACCCCTGGCTCCTGCTCAATTGATTGAAGAATGGGAGGTAAGGCATAGCTGCTTAACATCCCGGGCTTCAATCAGGAACAGTTCACTTTTCAAGTGAACTATTCTTTTTATGATGATCCTCTTCAAATCTGCCCAACCTTCTCCTGGCATCAACCCTTTATATTTACTGGCTCAGAAAGAATCATGTACCATTGAAAGTACAAGTATCCAGTGGAACATGGGCAGAGTTAAGATAAATGTGTTCCTCTGACTCACTGATCTACATTCCTGGTCTCTGGATATCTTGTCTCATGGGTTGTTCAGGGATCTAATAAGACCTCTTGATGTTATCTATATCCCCATAGACAACAAGCCAATATAGTTAAGGACTTTTCTTGGGACCATGATCCTTACAGGGGTCATAAAGTAATAGGCCCCTGTATTCAGGCTAGGGATGTTAATAAGCCCCTATGGCCTCTACACTAAAGCTAGGTACACACAGTAACAATCATTAAAAGATTAGGCTACATACACATTCCTGAGCATTCTCCCTATGCTCACTGTATAAAGTATATGGAGAACATTTAGGACGAACACATTTCCTACGACTATGGTATAGGACTTTAGTACAGGGGACCAGGTGAACATTTTTCGCCCTTGCGAACACTCTTTTTTGCGCTACTCATTTTAACAATAAAGGGATGATTTATCATGTGTACTCTGCCATCTGTAACATAGTAGAGCCTCCTGGGATCTCAGAGATTTTCTGGGACCTGGACTCATACAAACCCTAACACACATTTTGTTTAGTAAGAATATTCTTATGCACACATACACAACTAGAGATGGGATCTGGGTTCGACACAAACCTGGATCCGGCAAATGATCGTATTTTCGATAATTACGTTCAAGTCTATTTTCGAAAATTAGCGAAAATAGCCCCATACTTTCGAAAATTATCAAAAATTTGTTTTTCCAGAGATCCGGGAATCCGAAAATGGAACGAAACTAGTGAGTTTCAGGCCATCTCTACACACAACCACAAATACACAGAAACCAACCTATTTGATTTGTTGCGAAGTTTTCTTTTTCTGTTTATTAAACACGCATTTACACAAATATGTACTTACACAATGATACAATCCACAGTCATGCGCACTTAGACAAATATAGGCCTGCACATTATAAATAAACAGTCTACATACTTTAAGGTTACACAGACTCACATGTAAAAACCTGCATGTACAGCTGTCAGTTTTTTTCAATAGCAAGTTGATGGCTATTCACTGCTCCTTTACCATAACCCATACAGATTTACACACACAAACATCTGTGCTATTTTACCAGTAATTTTTTTATTATGTATACAATGATATTAGTACAAGCAATTTATACAGATAAAAAATAAAAACACAAAAGTACATTAGATAATGATTAGCTCTCACCCCTGGGTACATTATATTGCCAGCACTGATTTCAAGTAATGCCAAGCAAGGAAAGGATCCTGCACACTCCCAATATAACACAGTTCAATGCTGGGTGCTCCAGTGTAGTGGCAAACTCACATATGTAGAGAAGAAATGCTGTGCACACCAGTCTTTATTCGCAGTAGGTGTTTATTACATCAGTATAACACCATGTAACGTAACTGTAATACATTTATTTAATCCAGGGTTTTTTTCCGATTGCCCTTTTGGAGTCAGGAAGGGATTTTCCCCCTTTTATACTGGGGTTTTTCGCCTTCCTCTGGATCGACTGTTAGGGTTAAAATGGTTGGACTAGATGGATGGACCTGAGACCCATTACTTGAAATCACATATGTAGAGAAGAAATGCTGTGCACACCAGTCTTTATTCGCAGTAGGTGTTTATTACATCAGTATAACACCATGTAACGTTTCGGCGAAATCGCTTCCGCCTTCATCAGACACATATGTGGGAAAATCCCTTCCTGACTCCAAAAGGGCAATCGGAAAAAACCCCTAGATTAAATAAATGTATTACAGTAGAACAGCAGATGATGATGTGTTTCAAGACCTGGGAGATGGTGAGCCGGGATAGAAGCTATGGGAACTTCTCAGTCTCCATCAGATGTCCTCAGTAGAAAAGCCCTGATTTATATTGATTTATATAACGCCAATATCTTCCGTGGCGCTTTACAATTACATAGTCATACATTACATACAGGGTAATACATGTTATACAAAGTCATACATATTACATACACAGGTAATACATAATATAAGTAAACAGTGTGGAGTAGTTAGAGGATAAACAATAATGTTATGATTACAAACAGTTCTTACAAAATTAATATACATCAGACACTTGGAAACACGTTGTAATCTTACCGTATAAGAATAGCTAAAGGAAAGGAGAAGTTTGCTATATAAACGATTCAATTTCCTGCATATTAAGCAGATCTTAGTGCCTGATAATTAGATTTTAAAGTGAATGGCAGATGGTCCCACCGGGCTACAGCAGGGCTCAAGTTTTTAACTTTTTATTTTTTTAGGGAATAAACAGAGGTTTCAATTAGACAAGATTGAACTGAAAGAAAGCCACGGACGAATAGATTGAGGGAGGGGCGGCATGACTGGGCTGGGAGGAGTATAACGGGGGTGTGGTAAAGAAGGATTGTGGGAAGAAGAAAGCTAGGGGGAGGAGACAACGAGCTGCAGCATCTTAGAGCAGGAGGTAAAAAGGGCGACGGTGTGAGTGAAGATGACAGAGCTGATGGAGTCGATACGGACAGTGGTGGCAGCAAGGAGAAGATTGGCTGAGGGAAGCTATACGGAGAGCAGAAGAACCGGAGGCGGAGCGAAGCGAGGCGGCAGCAGCGAAAGAGAGACGGAAAGGCGGGTCGGGGTAGGAGATCCAGGCCCACGACGAGATTAAGTCCGGTATTACAGCAGAGGAGGAGAAGAGTGAGCGTAAGTAAGAATGTAAAGGATCAGCGGGCTGGTGTGGGAACAGAGGGGGCAGAGGTATCTGAAGCGCAAAAACAAAAGCACGGCTCAGAATCAAGAATGCAAGCAACAAGGGAAATGGAGGAAGAAGGAATGGTATTGGGAGCTGTTACAGAAGGGGTTTCAGGGTCGGCCGGGACTTCCAGGGACATCGAAAATGGTGGGGGCAGAGTCAGAAGGGGCAGTGGGGAAAGCGAAGGGAGAGAAGCTGTGTTAGTCAGCCAGCAAGGAGAAATAGGGGCGGAGCCTCGGTCTCGGGCGCCATATTGTAATGGCGCGGGTAAGACGAATTCAAGTGACACACCAGGCCCTAGCAGAGGACAGGGTGCAGAGCGACAACAAATAGCAAGGCGCGGAAAAGGACACGAGACAGAAGGTGTAGGTAGGCAAACCAGGAGAACAAGGAGCGGGCAGCGTGCGGCCATAGGAGGGGCCTGGAGCAGATTGGGGAAGGAAAAAAGAACAAACTTAGGAAGGAGAGAGGAACAACAAACAAGGGGACAAGAAAAGGGAATGATAACAGCCCAAGCCAGGAATTATGAGGGGAGTAGGAATCAATTAGGAAAAAAGGGTGAGGAAAGGGAAAGGGAGTATTCCGGCTTGGGGCTACCATGGGGAATTACAGGAGCAAGAAGGGATTCGGAAGGGCTGGAAAGGCCAAATATGATGTCTGTCTCTTCATTTCAGAGCGCAATTAACCAATTGCAGGATAACAGTGCAGCATACGGTGCAAGTACAAGTTCATCTGCGAATTTAACGATTGGCGAAGCGGCTCCTTCTGTTTCAAGGATGAGTCGGGATTTGGGCAGCGTCGATCAGGAACGGTCGGAAGGACGAAGGAGTGATGCGACAAGGAGGCCGGCACTAGAGGAATCAGGTACTGCAACAGTGCACAACACACCTTCACAGCTTAATTTTGAATGCACCGCAACACAAAGTAGTAAAGAAAATAATATAGAGATGGGGGATATTATGTCTAGTCTAAAAAATCTGTTGAATAGGTGGGAGGCCACTCAGGTAGGGAAACAAAGCGCAGTGTCCATAGGAAGTGCAGGAAGCACATCTACTCTAAGTGAGGATCGAATGGAAAGAGGTCAAATAGGACAGAATTTGGAGGTGGTACAGAAAGAGAAGGAAGGAACAAGGACAGTAGGAACAGCTCCATTTATTGCAATACTTAGGAAAACTCTAACAGTTTTAAAGTTGGCAGCGTTGGAATATGGATCACACTCATTTAGAATAGGGGCAGCGACGGAAGCAGCAAGGCTAGGAATGACAGAGGCATTAATAATGAAAATAGGAAGGTGGGAATCCAATCGCTTCAGAACATACATTAGGCCCACAAGAGTAGAAGTAAAAAAAAAAATAGGTTTTATGTTTTATTTTAGGTGCCGGCAAGAAGGCGATATGGTTGGTAGGACATTCCTTCCTCCATTGGGCGGAAAAGAGAGCACATGTCCGACCAAAAGGACAATATTTGGGTTTGAATCCAAGTGAAATAACTCTTCATTGGATGGGAAAGAGGGGTATGAAATGGGAGGAAGTGGTTCCCATGGCTATAGCCAAAGCAAAGTTGCTAGGACAACCACATATTATATTGATACATGCAGGCGGCAATGATATGGGGTTTTGCCCAATGAATATGCTTATAAAGAAGATTCGTAGGGATTGTTTAAGGCTATGGTCCGTTTTTCCTAGCGTGAAGTTGATTTGGTCCGAAATAATCCCGAGATTTAACTGGAGAGGAGCCAGATCACAGCTGGCAATTGATAACGCTAGAAAAAAGGTAAACAGAGCCATATCAAAATATATTTTGAGAAATCAGGGGCTAGTCATCAGGCATGAGGATATTGAATATCAAAGTTCACTTTTCCGCCCAGATGGAATTCACTTGTCGGAGGTGGGGTTGGACATTTTCAACCTCAACCTTGGTTATGTCCTGGAGAGGGCAGTGTCGGCTTTGGGGGGCACACAGCAGCCTAGATAAGAATGGCTGTGTACCTATGGCGGGGTTCCTCGACAGTCTGGGGGCAATTAAAGTGGCATGAAAAAGGGTGGCAACACCTTGGCCCGGTCCAACCCCTGGAGGTGGGTGGCCGGGGGGATTGAAAAAACAGAACCTAAATGGAGTATATGGTTTTGCCGTTAGTTACGGTTTGGAAATTACCGGAGGCAACAAGAAAAGTGTAATAACAAGTATATAATTAACGGGATAGACTGGCGGGGACCCTTCAAATAAAGCATGCTGGGAGTTGTAGTTTCCAAACATATTTAGTGGCAAATAATACCCCCTCGGTTTATACTCGGGTCAGTGTGGTTTTCCTACTTTTTTCCCTAAAACTAGGTACCTCGGTTTATACTCGGGACGGTTTATACTCGAGTATATACGGTAAATATGATAGAGATTGTTGGCGCTATATAAATCCACAATAATAATAATACTATAAATACCAATGTATATCTTGATATAGTTAATTATTGTTATTACAAGCACATTCCTACATTTATTTGGGACCTGACTCCTGGGATCTAGCGTCACTAGAGAGAAGTCAGCCGGGACTAATCACTGTCAGGCTCAGCCACCCCCATCCACACCATACTATATTTCTGGGCGACTGACTGATAAGGGGTAATATCGGTCAGATGGCTGGAAATATATGGTGTGTACCCAGCCTTACATAAAATAGTTTAAAAGTACAATATATATCACCAATCCCCATTATACTGTACATGGAGTTTCTTTGTGTTCCTCTAATGATTTGTCTATGTCACTAGACTCTAACAAATTCTCAGAGGAGAAAAAAGAAATCTGCAGTTTTTTAGTGTGTAACAATATACATTCCTTTATTAAGTATGTAAACGCCTACATATCAGGGATAATAATTATTAAGTATGTAAACACATACATATCAGGGATAATAATTATTAAGTATGTAAACACATACATATCAGGGATACTGATTATTAAGTATGTAAACACATACATATCAGGGATAAATGATCATTAAGTATGTAAACACATACATATCAGGGATAAATGATTATTAAGTATGTAAACACATACATATCAGGGATAAATGATTATTAAGTATGTAAACACATACATATCAGGGATAAATGATGTGCAAATAGCAAATTAAAAACATTAAAATATACTATGTACATATAGTATGTATAAACTACAGGATAGAACCTAATACATAAGCAGAGATTACTCAGTATAGCCATGCAGTGTATACTTATCTGTCCCTGTATAGAGCTCAGCACTTAAGTAAAGGCAACCCATGGTGGTCCAGTTGTAGGTACTGCTTAAATCATTGAAGCTGCTAAAGTGTCTGAAACGGCAGGTCCCCCTATGTCACTAGACTCCTCCTTTAAAAATAAAATAATAGAATAATAATTAATTAATTTACATTTTATATTAATGGCTATATAGGGTCTAATGTTCTGGGGTTAATCCCAGAACATTGTTCCCATGTTAGCAGTAATCTGGTTATAATAATGTTATATTGTTGATAAATCTCAGTATTATCGTACGATCTTTACACACACATAGAAATATCATGGGGATTGGAAGAGTTTACAAATCCTCAGATAGATATTGCATGTTTCTGTTTTGTATAAAATCACCATGATTTGCAGTTTTACCAAGCACCAAGTGTAAGTAAGGAAGAAATCACTGGGGAATGTTTACATGGCCAAAGGGACATAGAACTTTAATTGGCTCCTTATGTTTACATGCAGGTCTATTACAGTTTATAGGGAGTGATAATTAGATCCAACCTGCAGTGTTGATATATACATAGTATTGGGGCATTGGCTGCTGTATGGTGTGTGATGTACAGTTGCATTATGTTTGCACTGTTTGGTTACAAATAATAGTGATACAATAATAATAGACCACCCATCCCCCTATACTGTACCTAAAGGTGCCTCAATCACCATAACTTCAGTTTTTATAGCAGGTGCCGTTTCTGAATGGAGATCTTCAATATCGAGATTTAAAATTTTACTTTTTTTACTTCTCGTCCATAAGTTCTAGTTACAGGAAAAACAATGTAATAAATAGTCAAAAACCTTGTCTATCAGTCCGCAGTCTGTTAATTTTGATCATAGATGTGCACTAAGATCTGTACATATATAAGGTGTGTCCTGTGTCTGTACTGGGGTCGGAAACAGATCAGATGGAGAACCTTCAGTACAATAGAATCTGGTTAAAATTGATAAATTTAAAGGGCCTGTCCATCCCCAAAGCTAAAATTTAACCCACATTTTTCCATGGTGTCCAAAGGCAATGGGTCATCAAGTACACGTTTAGGGTGTAATTCCACATAAAACATTGTAATAAATGATTAAATATCCAAATTATAAATATTATAAAATAATTATGCAGGTTTCTAGTTCTAATCAATCAGAATAATTGCCAAAATCTAATATATATATATACCTGAGGTAAGGGTTTCCTGAGCCTTTAGCACTGTAAATTAACAGAATGAGCAACTTGGGATCCAGTAACATATGCTGGTAAGCTAGAGATAGCGAAACGCGTAGCGGAAGTGACGTGTTGTTCCGGGATTTGGTGAGAGCTGGATAGGAGGCGTGCTTGCCCGAAAGACCGGTTCAGACCGAAGAGAATTCTAAACACCTCAAAGCGGAATTGGAGGGATGCTGCTGGACTGATCCACTTACCAGCATATGTTACTGGATCCCAAGTTGCTCAGGGACCACGGACCTGCTTAGTCCGGGGACCAGCGAGGAAGGACTGTCCACCCTCCAACTACTACTAGATTGATGGTGGTTGAACTGTTCACATTCCACGCTCCACCTGTCCTAACTATATATTATTGAACCAGTGTGCGCACACTCACAGGACTTGGTACATCTTCACTCGCTGCTAGGAGAATTTCCATTGGATTAAGTCATTTTATATATACTTAGTTGATTTAGGGGATCTCCACACATGGCTACGATATATTAGATTAGTGCATTTTTATGTGGGACATCTATACATTTTTTATTTTTACTATTTATGTATATGATATTTGTTGCGGCTGGCCAGCCATATATTTACATATGTAGGGATTGTTTCCGTTTTTATATATGTGATATTTAGAATATTTTATATTAAATATATTGTTCAGAGATAGTGTTGGGTATATATATATAAACATAGAAAAGATAATCAATGCATATTCCTAGGCCCCATACAATATTATATTATCTGCACACTGGCATACTTTATAAACAAAGGGGTTTTAGTATACATTACTGTGATCACATGAATGAAAAGCCTTCCAACCATGTCAAGGTAACCCCAGTCTGGAAGGTCCTAACTTCTAACCTTTTTTACTTCAATTACCTTTAGCAAACTTTTGCATTTCTCATAGTTGTGCGTGTGTAGCCTGGCCCTTTAGAAGTGTAATGCAAGCTGCATTGATTTCAGTTTAGCCATACAGCATGTATTTAACGCAATGGAACTTAGCAATTTCCTGAGGCTGTTGGCCCCACTTAAGTGTGCTTGCTTCCGTGCATGGGCGTTTTGCTTCCACAATTGGACCCTAGCAGAGCGCGTGCAATACAGACAAAAAAATGGTGGTCACATGCACTCCAATAGCACACAGAAATGCATCGCATGTAGTGGGTGCCGGTCCCATAGGCTATTACATGCCTGCTCTCCCACTAACACAATCGGATCACAAACCGCAATCCAAAACGCACTAGTGGAAGCTAGCCCTAAGAGTTTGAGTCTTAAAGGGAAAGGTGGCAACCCCAGTAGAATTGAACTGACCACTTTACTACACTTATAAAAACAAAACAGCTCAGAGCTGCAGGTGCAGCATATTGATGTGAACATTGTCTTAGCTCTGTGCAATGCATTTTAAAGGGGAATGTTGGAGCCCACCTTTGCCTTTAACACCCAAATACGTATTAAATATACATGTTGCAGTGCTAAGTACCATTGCATTAAATACGAACCATCAGCCTGCATCATGCTTCTAAAAAAAATTCTAACCTTTTGTTGTGTACATATTATCAGGCCTATGTCATAAAAGTTCTTATGATAAAATCTGATTGGTTGGGGCAAAATTTGCACTATTTTTAACGATAAGAAATTTTAATACATAGGCCTGTATATGTGTTGGGGTCTTAAATGCAAAGGCAGGTGATTTTCTTTATGCAAAATTTCCCACGGGCAGCCCTCCAGCTTCAATAATTTTATAGAACATATTTGCATTCCCTCTAACAGTGCCCCTTTAATTGGCATTCCCTTCAATAATTCCTATTAATATGTACATTGGTGCAGAGCTGCAAATGGCATACCCTCCAAAATTCCCCTTTAATACATACTCTTATAGAGCATGGTGCAGTACTGCAGGTGGAGGATAATATAATGACCCTGATCTTAGCACAGCTCTGTGTAATGCATTTCTTAGCTTAGCTCTGTACTACAATTTGTTGTTTTTATACAGCTGAATCAAAAACACACACTTTCTACCCTCCAACATTCCCTTTAATAAGGTACATAGATGAGAAATGCATTGCACAGAGCTGTGCTAAGATCAGGTTCACTTCCCTATCCTCCCCCTACAGTTCAGCTCTATGTTGTTTCTATAAAAACATACTCTTCCTACCCTTCAACATTCCCTTTAATAAGGTATACTACTGAGAAATGCATTGCACAGAGCTGGTGCTAAGTTCAGGTTCACTTCTCTATCCTATGCCTACAATTCTGCACCATGTGGTTGCTATAAAAACACACTCCTTCTACCCTCCAACATACCCCTTTAAGAAGCTACACTTTCCACTAATATTGCTACAGCTGACAGGGAGAGCTAGAGACCTTCACACTATGGGACATATTTATAAAGGTGTGGTATCGCCATCTTTAGCGATCGTTATGGTGATCATCAATTTAGGATCACTATCGTAAATCTTGTAAATGTACGATAGCCAATATAAATTTACGACCGCCTGTAGAATATCATTACGGTAGTTTACAGCATGGTACACTACTGCCACGGTCGTACAGTAACGAAAACCCGCGATATCGCAAGTTTTTAAATATGACCCTCCAACACTTCAACAGTACATTGCAGGTGAAACATACAACACAGATCTGTAACTGTGAATAGTGCAAGTTTTTGCAAAACATGCATGCTACATGTTTCTGACCCACTTGTCCTCAAGTGCTTGAGTGGGTCTGAAACATGTAGCACACTTGTTTTGAAATAAACGTGCAATATTCACAGCTACAGACCTGTGTCTTTGTATGGTTCACCTGCAATTTATTGTTTATATATCGATTTGGTGGAGTGAAAGCCGTAGGTGAGACATACATTATTTCAGATCCGGACACACTAGATAGCCAGACCTATATACATCACACTACAACACTGTAATAAAGTGCAAAACGTTGTATTACTTAATATTTCGAATAGTTTCCATTAATTTAAGAATATCATAAAAGTGTAAAAGTGCTACTAAAACATTCTTTTTACTTAAATAACCTTAAAATTCAATCAGTGAAATCGTAAAAAATTCTGAACTATGAATCTACCTATTACCTATTACTTATCATTGAGAAAACATTTAAGTGAGACATACTCATTAAGACCCTTGTGTATGCAAATCACATACACACGGACGATTCTCGGCCGAAACCGTGTGTAGCGCTCGGCCCCCGGAGGTTGTTCCTCGCTCGGAAATTTGAGTGTGTGTTCGACCCTTAAGCTGTGTGAACAATCCATTAAGGTTTTATTCCAAGGACGACACTTTAGAGACTGCACAGACTGTGATATGACATACTGTAGGGTACAAGGTGTGGAACTGGTAAAGTAAAAACTAAGAGGAGGAGATATATTAGATGCGCTAAATAAAAGGGAGACATACTCGATAATGGAGCTAGAAACGCAATGTCCCAAAGCGTTAAATCATAGATGGGACATTTCCCTTCTGGTATAAACTTTGTGCAATTTATAATTTTTATGCATCTAGAATAGGATTTGTAGCTTATTCGATTGCTGGTAATATTAAATCCATGTGGGATATATTTATAGTACAACATTGTTTTTTCATTGTCTTTACCTGTATGTTTTTGATACTTAAAGGACAATTATACTTACCTTCTCTCCGCTCCTCTTCTTACATGCACACTCTCTACCATGGGTGAGGAGCTAAGTCTCCAAGCCCTCACTCCTGGGCTGTTTGCACTTATGCTGTTACACTAACACAGCGTCTACTTGGTAGAGGAGCGGGGAGGAGGTAAGTATAATTGTCCTTTAATAGTAACAAGTGTGTTTGGTTGCAACAAATGTTTTTGATACCAAATTGTAACTAATGTGTTTGGCTGAAACAAAAATGTCTGATTCGCTTCATGACAAATATAGTTAACTTGTATAAAAGAGATACAAGGTTTAATATTAGGAAAGGGCTTATGATACACATGTATACCTTTAAATATGGGACATTATACAGTAATGTTTAACCTGGAGATATCATAGAGAGACGTTTTTTCAATAAGTTATAGATATAAAAATGAGGGTATATAAGGGGTTAACTATAGGAGAGCTGGTTGCTATTTTTTTACCTTTCTTTTAATTGGAGGTCTCTGCTATAAAAGGGTGGGACTAATGTTTAACATTAGTCTATGATTAAGGGCTTTTTGCCTGAAACGCGTTAGACATTTGCTGCTGTTCCCCAGCTAAAATCTCTGTAGGTTTGCTTATTTTTTTTTTTTTTATATATAAATTGGACTCAATAAAGTGATGTTTTTAGAAGATCCAAAGTGGTGAGTTGTTTGCTGTAATAATAGCCGTTTTTGCTGTGCAGCTGTGCTGGTTCTTTTGGTTCTTGACCCTCCACCTATTGTCCCAGGGAACCAGGGTGGATAAAAATCAATTCCTTTTTTTTTTTGTTGTTTAAATCAGATTTTTTTTTATTTAAATCAGATTTTTTTTATTTAAATCAGATTTTTTTTTAAATAAAATGCTTGTTGAGGAAATGTATTACCATCCAAAGGTTAATCCATCATGAAATAAAGATTCCTTTTTTTAATTATGTAGAATAAGGCTGTATATATTTATTTTTTTGGGTAAATTCCATTAATCCATTCACAATGTCATGCTCTTCTTCCCAGCAAAATGTTATAACATGAACAGAGTTGAGAGAAAGACCTTAATCCTATTGTACTACAAACCTTTGAATACAGATTCAACCCCTTCAGTGCTATTAGCCAAATTAGTGGATGTTTGTTTAAGCAAATATCATATGCTGTAATGTTATTGTTTTAGTTAAATAAATTTACAGAAATTGTTTATTATTCTAAAAATCTTCATCTACTTGCATATTAAAGTTATACCAGCAAGAATTAGACTTTATGTAGAAAATGATGATTTAAATCAAGCCTTACTGACTAGTGATTTAAATCGTGATTTAAATTGTGTTTTTATTAGTCTGTTGTAGCTCACAAAATGGATGTCTTCAGCATCTTCTCTTTACTTTACCCAGAATGAATTGGTTATTTTCTGTAAAATTACAAAAGTAGTATCCCTAGACCCATCCCATGTGGGGAATTTGAGCATATCTTTTTTAAATAAAAATATTTATAGAGCTATCATTAATATTTGTATAGCTTGATGATTGAGAAAGTATAAGATAAATAATAATATAACATTTTATCATTTTATGTAGGGGTTCCCCAAAGCACAAAAACATTTTTAATTGTTTCCCACAGATAAAAAGGTGAAACACTGCCCTATATGTTTTTAAATAACAGAGCAAATTTATATTTTCACATGTGCTGCTTTAATGGCAAAGCAAGCTGATTTATCTAGCAGCATTTTGGGGCTTAAAACCACTTTTTAAAGAGATACATTTCAAGTGTATATTGACAGTGCTATGAGTGGGTGCTTGACTCATTCTGAAAAGCCATATATGCCAAAAGCACTAAGCAGTAAGTAAGAAACTAAGTAATTATATAAGAGTTCTCGATGTGAATTAAATAAATTAGGAGCATCCTGAAACTAAATACAAGTGTTTAATTTGGATTAAACACTTCAACCTGAAGAAACAGATCATAAGGAGTGGTTAAGAGCAAACTTCAAGGTGATTCTGTATGTTGTGCGGGTTATAGTAAGCAGTGAGATAAAATAAAGGAATTTACTGAAGGAGAGAAAGAAGGAAGTTGTGGGTATGTTAAATACTTGAATTATTTGAATTATTCTATAAGATTTGTTTAAAAAATGCTTTCCTGGGATACAAAAAAAACCCCTCTTGTTTTGCTAAAACTAAGCTTTCGATAAATAGATTATTATTTGGATGATTAAAACCATAAGGTTGGTCCATGAAACCAAATTACAGCACCTGGAGAAGCTGTTAAAACTGGATGTGGATAGAAGGTAGCTATGTGTATAACATTATAACATGTGTCTATTAAAAGGGTCACTACCAGAGGTGCAGCCCAAACTGACCAAAACTACTCTTCCTCACACAGATATAGCCCCCATGAAACTGTGAATGTAGCAGAAAGGGGAATCCATTGGTGGGGGCCCAAAGATGTCTATTTTTACACCTTAGTGTGTATGTTGTTTTCATAAAACTCAGGACTGTTACAGAAAAATGTGCATTTCTGAGCCAATTTGAAGCCACTCAACAATGGCTTTGGCCTAGTAGTCTGTAGGTGCAATCCTCCACACACTCTACCCAGAGGGCTAAGGTAATCCAACAAATATAACAGCAAGAGGAGCATGCTACTTCTTGTAAACTTCACAGTTTATTAGGTGCAAAACAAAACCACTACAATGTTTCAGGGTGCTTAGTGCCCACTTTCTCAGGTATCTGAGGAAGGGGGCAGTAAGCACCCCAAAACATTGTAGTGGTTTTGTTTTTTAGTATAGTATAGTATAGTATTTGAGGTTGAATAAATATATATGTCCATCCAGTCCAACCCATCTAGCAATATCCTCATTTCCTGCCTAACTGTTGATCCAGAGGAAGGCAAAAAAAAACACCAAATTTATTAAGGGGAAAAAAATTCCTTTGGAAATTGGAAATTTCCCTGGATCAACTCTACTTTATGAATCAATATCAGTAACTTGCAACATTCCTTGTTTGCAGAAACTCATCCAGCTTTTTTTTTTTTAAACTGACCAATGAACCTGCCATAACAGCGTACACTGGAAGACAGTTCCATAGCTTTACCGTTCTCACAGTGAAAAACCCTTTCCAAACTTGAAGCCTAAACCTTTTTTCTTCAAGTCTTAAGGGATGCACTCGTGTCCTGACATGTTCTATTGGTGAACAATGCCCCAGATAGTTTATTGTATGGCCCGTTAATGTATTTATACACAGTAATCATATCCCTAATAATTGTACCTAATAAACTGTGAAGTTCACAAGAAGTAGTGTGCTCCTCTTGCTGTTATATCTGTTGCATTTCTGAGCCCCTTGGTAACGTTGTGCTTCTTAGATATTAATATCTTTTGCATCACATAAGTTTATACAGTGGATATTGCACCACCAATAAGGATAATAATACCCCTTTAATTTACAGTTCAGGGTGCATTATTTACTATAACCTACCCCTTTGTGGCTTCTAATTTCCTTCTCCTCCTGGAACTGTAAGATTATAATGCTATAATCTTACAGTTCCTCCCATAGAAATCCACTAGAGGGGTAGGTTATAAACTATTTACACTATGCATATTGAGTTAAATAAATATTTGTACATGCTTCTTCACATGACCGGAGACCACTTTAGAATTTTTACCTCACAGGCACATTAGTGGGACAACCTTTGTTTTGTAAACAAGCCTGCCTTAGACTAGTGCAGAAGTACTTTCCTGATTTAATCAATAAGCACACTGTGAGTGAAAATTCCTCTGCTCTTGGAAAATTTCAGTTTCCTTTTTATTTCCACAATTCAAAAAGTATTCAAAGCTTCTTTCATTAAGAAAAGAACTGAGACTGGAAATTTACATAAGTAGCCCCAAATCTTATTTAAAAAAAAAACCTGCTTTTATAATTGCTTAGTAAATTTAAACCGTATCACCAATGGTAGGATTTACTGTTTAATAAGGCCCACCTAGAGTGGTAATATGGGCTTTAAAAGTGAGAAAGAGACTTTATTAGTTGTATGTGACTTAATCGTCTTTTCTTAACATTTTCAAATAATTAGACATATAAAATATTTATGAGGGAAACATACAGGTGGTATTCCAGCAAAAATAAAGTACTGTATTTAAACAAGCCTTTAACCATGCTAAACAGTAAGTGCTGTAATGTGTGTACAATTGTATAGCAGCACTATGTGATATTTTCCTGTTAGTTCTAATTGACTCACCTCTTTAAAATTAAACTACAATAATGAATATTTATTTTCTTCAATTAGTGGGGTAAAAAGTCTCAAATTTTTTCTGTAAATTGTATACATAGGAAACATTTGTGTTTATTAGTTTGTGCATAAGCAAATATATACAGCACTGTTATAGACATTCAGGGGCGTAACTGCCTGGGGCCTGGTGGTAAGTAAAGACAGGGAGATGCGGCAATACATTTCAGGATAATAATCTAAAATGAATGCTTAAAATGTGAAAAGCCTGGCTGAAAAAAATGGGAAAATTGGAGATAATGGCTTGACTAAAAAGTGTGATGTGATGGGTACAGCAGATACATGGTTAAATAAATATCATGACTAGGCTGTAAATGTAGAAGCATATCCCTTGTTTAGGCATGATAGAAAAATAGGAAAGGGGAGGGGAATTGGGCAACAGGAAGGGGGTTTATGTTATAGTTGGGGGTCTGATACAGGCCACCGAATGCTAGCAAGCAGGAAGTCAACTTCATATGCAGATGCCAAGGGCTGCATGTTTGGGACACGTTATGATTATGGGGGACACTTGTTACCCTAACACTGATGGTTTAGTGGAACTGGCACACAGGAAAGGGTTCCTAAATTTGCTACATGCAATT
This sequence comes from Hymenochirus boettgeri, assembly GCA_019447015.1. Lineage (NCBI taxonomy): Eukaryota > Metazoa > Chordata > Amphibia > Anura > Pipidae > Hymenochirus > Hymenochirus boettgeri. Next base: position 239,215,282 of record CM033470.1, read on the forward strand.
TTCTCTCACAGTTCTTGGATGACAGAATAGAGAACCTGTTGCCTTTGTTTGCCCTTACAGTGCTGAGAAAGCTGTGCTTGTTTGGTGAACTCCATCACTCTTTCCCAAATGGCCACAGATTGCTGGGAGGATGGTCATCCCATATGTAGCAGGGGTCTCCGAGAAATTAAGAAGAAGTTTAAAAAACACCATATCCCTGTCTGCTTTAAACCGAACAACACAGTGAGGCAGCAATTGGTACATCTGAAAGACCCAATACCGAAACACAAGAAAAGCAACATCATATAGGCATTGCAGTGCAGTGAAGAATGCTCTTATTTGTATGTGGGGGAGACCAAACAGCAACTGCATCAACGTATGGCCCAGCACAGAAGAGCCAATTCCTCAGGTCAGGACTCATCTTAAGGATAAAGGACATACCTTTGAAGATTGTAATGTTAACATATTGGCAAAGGAACATGACTGGTTCAAGAGAGGTGTCAAGGAGGCCATTTATGTGAAAATAAAGAAACCAAGCTTAAATAGAGGTGGGGGGGGGGTTCGTCACCAACTGTCTGCCACTCTGCTACCCTGGGCTTTCCTATAACACCTATGCAATCACGCCCTTAACACCTGGCAGTGGTATGCTAATTGGGACACAGATTATTGTACAAGTCATTCTGAATTGAGAAAGCCAGTCGGATGACTAGCGAAACGTCTTCAAGAACTAAATTTCAAGTCCAGTTGATCTAATTGAATACAACAGATATACCATGACCTGGATGAATGAGAACCTTCACAAGCATGATCCAGGGATATTTCTGATTGGAACTTGGAGTAAGGAAGGAATTGTTTTTCCCTCATACTGGTTTTTGTCAACAAAATGTGGGTATTGCCGAGTAGGAATGACATGTCTTTATTCAACCTCAGGTTTTCGATTGGTATAGACTTGCTCAATAAACTTTACTCAGGGAAAGATATAAGAGATGGCTCAGTGGTTAGCACTGATACCTTGCAGCGCTGAAGTCCTGAGTTCGATTCCACCCTTGGACACATCTGCAAGAAGTTTGTATGTTCTCCCCGTGCTTGCGTGGGTTTCCTCCGGGCACTCTGGTTTCCCCCACAATCATAAAGACATACTGATAGGTTGTATGTGTTAAATAAATGTGCTTAGATTGTAAGCTCTTCGTGGCAGGGACTGATGTAAAAAATGTATACATGTAATTGTAAAGCACTACGGAAGATGTTAGCACTATATAAATCCACAATAATAATAATAAAAGAGATATACATTGTGTTTTTTTTATCACCAATGGGATTTTATACATGCATATAAAAATAATCCATGGAAAAAGGAAAGCGCATGGACAGAAAACTGAAGACAATATGTCATTAAGTATCTAAAAACACAATGCAATTCAATCTATAAAAAGGAAACCTGGTTAAGAGTCCTGCGCGGGTCTAATTTCCCGGAACCCCACCCCCAACCCAACTACACACCCAACGCGCAACGCGCTTTTCTATTCGCTTTATAGCCGAGACACGAACAACACATTTTGAAACCCACCCGCTTTTAGTCTTTCTTCCTAAGATTTGTACAGGGAAGTTAAAAAAAAGTCTAAAAGTTAAAATAAATGTTTTATTCATAACCAAAAATATTCATAGAAACAAACCTATCTTACCACTAAAATACATAGCAGGGGTCTTCAACTTGCAGGCATTCAAATGTCAGAAAACTACAACTCCAGGTATCCTACCCCTCCCGGGAGTCTTGGGAGTCACCCTGATTTTGGGGTGGTCTCCCGCACACCCACAAGACCACCCCAAACTTCTGCAACCCGAACCTACCAGAGAGTCCACCTCCGAAACACCTCTTCTGTGGCATAAATTACACCACACGGCCAGTCATGCCCCTAGACACGCCTCTAATGTGACGTAATTTACATAGTACGTCCTACCCCTAACCCCGCCCCGTCCCTTTGGTGACGTCAGTTATGTCACATTACTCAGTCACGCCCCCTTCTCCCCCACCCTGCCCCGAAGCCAGATTCAGAAGGGTGGGATGTCTGCAAGTGCTGTAGTGGAATTCTGGGAATTATATTCAAACAAATGTAGGCCCACAGGAAGGAGAACCCTGGTGTAGAGTACAATGTATACTTTATATAATATATCCCTATATATGTGTATGTCCACAACTACCTACCCATGGGCCTCTACTGTCCCCAACTACTACCTAACCATGGGTCTCTACTGTCCCCAACTACTACCTAACCATGGGCCTCAGCTCATTTTAAATCTTTATCTGCAACTATTTTCTTGTTCTTGTTGATCTGTTACAGGGATAGGGAACCAGTTGTTATCCAGATGGTTTAAAAACTACAACTTCCGGCATTCACTCTATAGCCAAAGAATGCTGGAAGTTATAGTTTTCAAACATCTGAAGATCTACTGGTTACCTATCTTTGATTTTATAACTATGTCCTGCAGAATATACATTTCAATCTCCACTCACTGTGTAAACTTGCATTATGGGAGACAATAAGGTTACAATGAGCAGGTACCATAACAGAGGATTATGGGTAGGGAGCAAGTGGAGCTGCAGTGAAATATACCTTTATATGGGTGTAGCTACTTATGATGTTTGATAACTACATCTCCCAACATTCCCTGTCTGCACTCTGCTGTTGTACAATGATGGGGAGTTTGAAATGTCAATCATCTGGAGTTCCACATACCTGCTGTAGTTATAGCTGAACCTGTTCAAGTGGTAGATTGTTATTATCATCACTAGAATCATCCACATGCTATAGATCATTATGTCCAGAAGGATTTATAAAGACAAATGCAGACATCCTACCCTGCCCTTTCAGGCTTCCGGGCTGGGTGGGGAAGGGGGTGTGGCGAGCGGGGTTTGACAACAGGTGGGGGCGGGCATGATGTCGTGTGGGGCCACCAATCTAGGGGTGGTGGGAGGTGGGGTTAGGGTGGAGTTAGGGGCATTCCAGGGTGTGGTCACCAAAAGGGCCATGACTTGGGAGGAGACTCAAGTCTCCTCTCAAGTCTGGGAGTCTGGGGTGGTCTCGTGGAAGTGCAGTACACAACTCCAGAATGAGGGAGACTCCCGGGCGATCCGGGAGGGGTGGGATGCCTGCAAAAAAAATCACATATCATCTGTTCCCATGCAGACACTTCCTCTGGTCTCATGCATAGGTGCAGGTGCAGATAGAAGTTTGTTACTTTGTTCTATGGGAGATTATTACTTTGCTGACTCTGAGATCTGCTAGTAAAACCAAGGTTAGAAGCCCTGCTTTTCCAGTCACTATAGCATTTACTGCTTTTTTACCCAGTGATCTCTGCAAAACCTACCCAGGCACTACAAGAGTTAAAGTTCAACACAGCTGTCTATATTCCTATCCACAATGGCATCCTATGTAAGATTCTAAGTACATTAGAGCTGTTGATAACTCAATATTCCAGGTATCCCACCCCTCCTGGATCATCCCGGAGTCTCCTTCATTCTAGGGTGGTCTCCCGCACTCCTGCGAGACCACCCCAGACTCCTGGACTTGAGAGTCATGCTCACTTTCTAAGGCCATGCCCCCGGAACACCCTGGGAACATCTCTAACCCCTCCCTAAATCCGCCTCCCACCACCATAGAGCATTGTGACGCCCATTGTGATGTCACAACACGCCCCCTGCGTGTTGTCACAACACGCCCCCTGCGTGTTGTCACACCCCCACACCACGCCCCCTTTCTCCACCTTTCCCCGGAAGCCTGAAGGGGCAGGGTGGGATGTCTGATATTCCAGGTATCCAACCCCTCCCGGATCACCTGGGCGTCTTCCTCATTCTAGGGTGGTCTCCCGCAAGACCGCCCCAGACTCCTGGACTTGAGTCTCCTCCCAATTCACACCCACTATCCAAGGTCATGCCCCTGGAATGCCCCGGGAGCGCCCCTAACCCTGCCTCCCACCACCCCTAGAACACAGGCCACATCCCTTGCAATGTCACACCTGCCCCCACGTGACATCATGCCCCCGCACCACGCCCCCTTTCCCCACCCTGCCCGGAATCCTGAAGGGGCAGGGTGGGATGTCTGATATTCACCCAGCCAAAAACACAATAAGAGTCTGGGAGCTTTTGCATCTAGATATATTTTCCCTTTATCTGCCATAGTGTGATTTAGTGTAAGGTGCTATACACACTGCACATTGTCTTGGATTGATTACAATGTGTTGTCAGTTTCAGTTATTACAGACAGATCTCTCTTCATAGACAAGAAAAAAGTTTTTTGTGTTTTTTTGTGAAGACTTGAATTCTCCGACCCGAACCCGACCCACGGTTCTCTTTACACGAACCAGACCCACAACCAATTCAAATTCAATGAGGGTTACTCGAACCCGACCCGCAAATTGGATAACACGTGTCTAACCGACCCGATACAGGGCTGTAACCTGGCAAGACACCATGCAAAAGTATGTTTTACTTGTTTAAAATAAAAATGGGTACAGAAAACATAAAATAATATCAAGCGGATGGGTTTCTCACCTACAGGTACAGAAGTGATTCATTTTATTTAGACAGACTTTTATTTCTAATAATTATGGGATCCTATAACTTCTATTTGTAAAATGGAAGCTTAGTACATAGCTATAGGAAAACCTATTGCTAATTTTTCAATTAAATTTAAGACATTAACAGCCTCATTTATCAGGAGCCACAATCGTTCTGTTATTTAAGACCGGATATGCGCCTTTCATACACTGCAAAAAGACAAAGCTTTTGATATTTAGATACTTCCAGTGGCGTCACTATGTTAAAAGATATGGTGGAAAGTGCCCCAAATCTTTTTTCCTAAAGTGCCCCGAACCTGAGAAAAAAGCCGCACTTTCTCGCCGGAAACTTCGGGGTTTCCTGGATGCGTGCATACCAAGCTATTGTGCACATCCAGGGAATGGAAGGTGCATTGAGATGGGGGGAAACTACAGTAGCTGGTGATCTGCTCCAGACTCTGCTCTACCTCACTGCCTACCAGCCATCAGTGATCACTGTTCAGCCACAGTATGTTAAAGAGTTGTTGGCAACTTGTATTTACCAGTTAGTGTGGGCATGGGCAACTTGTATGTACCAGTCAGTGTGGGCAATGTGGGCAACTTGTTTGTGCCAATCAGTGTGGGCAATATGGGCAGCTTGTATTTACCAATCAGTGTGAAGAATATGAGCAATTTGTATGTACCAATCTGTGTGGGCAATATGGACAACTTGTATGTATCAGTCATGAAATGAAATTGCCAGTTTGCTCCCAGTATATAACAAAAATGCCAGTTTGCTAACAGTATGTAATTAAAATGCCAGTTTGTACCAGTACGGTATATAATGAAATTGCCAGTTTGCTACCAGTATACAATTAAAATACCAGTTCGCTGCCAGTATAATGGAATACTGTGCCTCTGTGTCATTAATTGGTGTATCTCTGTCTACCTCTTATCCATAAAGGTAATAGAGTAGCAGGGAATATGGCCACAAGGAAAATAGCTTTAATATAGGAATGTTCCTACACACAACCAAGCTCAATATATAAAAACAATATCATATTACATATATCTATACAAATACACATGTTTGTCTGTCTGTTTTTCTCTCTGGCTATCTGTCTATCTCTATTAACTACCTAGTGGGTGTAGTTTAATTGGGCCAGAGGAGGGAGTGGTGAAGGGGTAGTGGCTGATAAAAAAGTGCCCAAAAGTTCCCCTGATCTGCTCAGACCCTAGAGACGCCCCTGGATACTTCTAAATAATTTGGTCTTTTTCCACACAGAAGAATGCTGGTATATAAATAGGGCTGAAGGACTGAGAAAAGAGCTAGTATATATAAATAAAACACATACCATCTAGGGCAAAGTTGCAAGTATGTTAAGAGCTGGGTACACCTTTTCAGTTCTCTGTTTAATAAAGTGTAGAAAATGTAAAAAAAAAAAAATATATATAAAAAAAATATAGCTTTAAATATTATAATGCCTATATTGTTAATGTTTTTGTTTATTTATATAAAGTTGCAGAAAAGCATAATGTTTCCTTACTATAGAAATATTTATAGGACAATTATACTCACCTCCCCCTCACTCTACTTCCCCTGATGGTGGTTCTCAAGGCATTGCGAAGGGAGTGAGCTTTTTGCGAATCTTTAATGTTGACGTTAGAGATTACATCTTAAAGGGCCGTTAACAGCTCAGTACAATGGTTGCAGTAGTTGCGCAACACAAATTTTGCGTAACATCACAAGTGCCGTTAGTTGTGTCTTAAAGTCACGTCAATACTTGGCACATTGGTTAACGTGACTTTAAGACACAAATAGCTGATAACGGCTCTCGGTACATAGCCCTGTATGTTCTCACCCATGGGTACTTTACATAGCAGCTGTACTTACTTACATTTAGTTTCCCTCTGTGCTTCTGTCCTCTTCTGCAATCCACGATGTAGCCAATGGGCTAGCAGTACCAGACAACATTCAAAAGGCTAATTAAATATAATTTAAATTAAGTTTACTTTAAAACCATTTTTACACTTTTGTGAACTTTGTTTAAATTAGAGAGGAGAATAACCTAATTTCTGTTGGTACATTTAGCCTGCGGTAAAAATGGTGACCACATGTGCTCTATGTAGTGGGGCCACTCCAATAGGTTACCACAGGCATGCGATCACAGTAGCGAAATTGGATTGCAAAACTGATATTAATATTTGAGGCATTATTATAGACTCAATCAGCTGTTATAGTACGCCCAGCACTGTGTTTTTATGCACCACTAAAAAAATTCATACACATTTAGCTGAAGACAAAAGGTAACAAGTGCAAAGTAATATTTCTACAAACACTAGAACGGACTATAACATCATGGAATGCTGGAGGTTGTAGTTTAAAAACATCTGGAGGGATGGAGGGCCGCAGGATTGACATCCTGGATCTATGGAAACAATAAAAACAGATTTTTATAAGACAAAAATAGAGGTATAATATATTACAATTTAAACTATTTTAAGTTTTAAATGTGCAGGATTAAGGTATTCTAACTCTGTGCTAGACCATTTTTTACCCAACTAATTTAAAATCCTAGTTCTAAAAGTTTGTACACACGTTAGCTCATTTTCAGACGATGTGCCTGACGAATTTCAGCAACCGGCTCGTTATACACTAGTTGTGCCAACGACGCCTGTACATACATCAACCATAGTGAATAGTGTTCATTGGAAAAGGTGTTACGTGACGTACGTATTACGTGACATTGGTAATATTGCGTGATCTTGAAATGTTGCACATGTTCGTTTCATTCAATCTTATAACACGAAATACCCAGTTCCCCTATTTCACTTGCAATACTAATGAGTTAGACAACAAAACCTGACTTAATTCTCCCCTCCCACATGTAAATGTTTCTGAAACTCAACACCCCCACCCACCCACCTTGTAACTTTGTAGGAATTGCCTTTAAATACATGAATACATTCCTTTTCAAATGATCAGTAATTAGAGTTAAGCCTAGCTTGGAGGTAATTATACTAATCAACTTAATACTTCAAACTGTTTCCTTCCACCATTAAAAATAGAACAAAGTCTAAGATAGAAATAAAAACAGGATATTCTATCAATTTGGAGTGTGGATTTTGAGGATGAAAAGCACACATTTAATTTTCAGTAAGGCTATTTTCCATTAAGGATTATAAGTGTTTAGTCCTGCCTAGTTAGTAGGGAAAGGTTGCGAAACTGCAAACAAAGGTTTGTCCTCTAAGAGAAAAGATGATAGGCAACCTACATTCCACTTAAATGGATTATACACTATAAACCCAATTTTTTTATTTTTTTTGCTTATTGTGTTTAGCATATGGAAATACCTTTCCAGACACAGATTTATATTATAATAAAAGAAACAGAGGCAAAAAGTTAAAAAGAAAAGAGAAACAGTTAAAGAAATTGTTCACACAAAAAGTGAACTATTCCTTTAAAGTCCTTACCTTCCGTTCTTCAATCACTTGGCCAGGATCCAGGATCGAAGGTGAGTATAACTACCTCGCGCATGATCCACTGCGGCTCAGTTGACAAGTCCCGACCGCTTCCTTGGCTTGTCCTCTTTTTGGTGGATTTTAACCCAGGTGTCATCCACATATCTGAACCAATGGGTGCTGGGTGCTATGAAGGGCCATATTTATAAAGGTGTGGTATTACTTTTTAGAGGTACCACGCCTTTACTGATTGTGATAGCGGTCACTAATTTAGGATCGCTTTCGTAAATCTATGATAGCAAATGTAAATTTATGATAGAGATCGTAGATCTATGTCCACAATCAAAGATTAACAGTCGCCTGTTATGATATTTTACTCCCGCTCGGTATTCTACAAAGGTTTGTAGAGTAACAATCGTTCACCATAAATGTACAATCACAGCCGTACATTTATGCCCATTGTCATACATTAATGACAACCAGCAGTTCTGAATGTGAAGTTTTGAAATTCCAACCAAGGGCCCTAGGATTTTGGATAGGTATTTGATGCTACTGCTGACTATTGGTCTAAGCGGGGCCTCTCTCTCTCTCCCCCCCTCCCATCATCCTTAGCGATCCTTGTTCCTATCTTCAAATCCTTTGTGGGTAAGTTAGGTAACCCCTGCCTGCCCCTGACCGCCACAATATTTCTGTAAAAAAATCCCCACATTTCTACTTACACAGCCTTCTCTCCATTTCACATGGCATTTCACATGACATCAGCTGTATCTGTGATTGGCTGCCTCTTAGCCAATCACAGACGTGGCTGAGGCCCACCCCCTGCTTGCAAGCGATCCTGAAGGAGGCCGGATCGGATTGCAGCGGGAGAGAAGGCTGAATAAGTAGAAATGTGGGGATTTTTTTACAGCAATATTGTGGTGATTGGGGGTGGGTTACCTATCTTACCCCCAAAGTTAGTTTTGGGGGTGGGCATGCCCTTTAATGTTTCCTAAGGTATTAATTGGTTTAAACACATGCAGATGTTTTGCTACTGAAGAATGAAGAAACACCTTCTTAGAACAGAAGGCATCTTGCAGTCTCATAGCATGAGACTGCAAGATGCCTTCTGTTATAAGAAGGTGTTTCTCCATTTTTATGCTCAGTGGAGGGCTTTTTGCTCCTTTTGGACCCCATCTCCCTAAGCTTTCTAGCTGCCTTGGCAACTGAGGAACTAAGACCTTCCATTTTGGATATTATATTTGAACAAAAAAAAAGTTTTAAAAAGTATAAACTTTGTCATGAAAGGCTGCACAAAGCTCTATTAATGTTATAATCTGCATGTGCTGTAAGTTTTAAAACCTGTGCATGTGACAAAGGCAATCAAGACAGGTAGTCAGCACTGATTAGGTCTGCTCACAGGTGAATCAAATCAACAGGCAGCTGTTATTAGGTCTGCTAACTGCTGAAGAAATCAGAAGGCAGCTGTTGATTGTCTATTTATGTTTCTGTGCAAAAAAATCTAAATAATTCGCCAACAACATATATACTTAGGTAAATAACACACTTCTCCTATACTGTATGTCCTGAATGTCTGTACAGTCATGCTCTCCCATGGTCTTTATCCATATTTATTCATATTTACTCTTCTCCTACACCTGTCCATGTTCACTGCAGATAAAAAAAAACATGCTCCAACCTAAAATACAACTTCCATCATAACATAATCATATACCACAACCTTAATGCCCTTTCAATGAACTGTTCATGTTTCTGAAAATGCCTTTCCTCGGGTGATGTTTTGTCGTTTGTTCTTCCTTTCCAGATAAAACAAACCAAACTATGTTAGTCTATCTTTTTTAATCAAATAATACATACCTCTTAGATGTTTAGTTGCTTGTTTCTGCACCCTTATATGAATTATATCTAAACCCGCTTAGATAAGGTAAGTGCAAGGAATCTTTAAAGGAGCAAAATTATGTTTTCTTACCGAGAGACTATTGACACTTTTGTTAGCAGTGGCGTAACTACTAGACCCATCACAGCAGGGGGGGCCAGGACCGTGACCCCCTTCCATGGGCTCTGCGATCAGCTGATTTTGAACAGCTGATCTCGCGTATGCTGTAAAGATATGCACGGTCAGCTTTTTAAAAGCCGGACTACGTGTATCTTTACTGTTTAAACACAGCTGGTCGCGGTGGGGAGTGGTGTGTGTCAGGAGCCTGGCCTCCAATCTTACTGGGGGCCCAGGTCTGTGCAGTTCCGCAGCTGTTTATAAGGCTAGTTTTATTTGCTTTAGCTATATAAGTATGACACTGCTTAGACTAAAGTTAGTTTTTATATTGTTTGCACCAAAATGCATAACTTTTTAACTATAAATAACTAGATTGTAAGCTCTATAGGGCAGGGACCTCTGTTCTCATGTTGCATGATTTAAAGGGGAACTGTGGTCTCCAAATGAAAGGTCATTTAAAAATTAACCATCAAACACCTCTCTACGTGCTGCACAAGATATGAAGAAATCACTGATCAGAAAGTTAGGGGTGGGAGGTTCTGAATCAGAAGTCACAAATAGTATTTCCTTCTTCTAATCTGTGGTTGGCACATGCTCATTGTCGGAGAAAGCAGAAGAAACAAGGAAGAGATCGAGTTACAGTGACTGAAGGAGGGCTGGAAGGGGCAGCATTAACAATTGGGGCTATATGCATAAACAAATACATACATACAATTATTAAATTATTAAATTGTTTCAGCCCATTCCCCAAATATATTTAAATCACTCTGCAAGGTGGAAGAAGAGAAGGCAGATTCTCGAAAGAGGCAAGAAATCAAGATTGGCAGAAAACTATGAGGTCAGGAACAAGTCAAGGTAAGTAACGAGAAATAAGTCTGAAAGTAGAAGGGAAAAATAGGAAACAAGATTCAGAACTGGAACCAGAATGCTGGAATCAGGAACAGGATATAAAAATTAGGAACAGAAGGTAGATTCCATAACAAGAGCTATAAATTGCAGTAGGTGCTAGATACTGGAGCAGGAGCTGGATTCTTGACTAGGATGTTGGAAAAGGAACTGGTTACTGAAACAGCCAGTTTGTGTCCTTGGCAAAAGTCTCCAGATTGTCACCAATGCTTTCTTTAATGCAATGCAAGTGTGAACTCCTCCACACTTCTTATTCATTTATCCCTACTAAAAAAATCATAGACACATATTTGCCACGTCAAAGCAGTTCTTTTTTTCCTTTCAGCCAACAAGGTCTCAGTAATACTAATTATAGCATAATTATATTTAATTGTAAATAAACATGGCTAGGTAATATTAGCATGGCTTTAGTACTTGAGTCTTTAGTTGTCTTTTAATAAGAAGCACGTTCCAAGTTACAAAATCAGCTTGTATTTTCTCATACAGTTCGTCTACTAACCTAAAATATTTTGATGTGGTTGTTGGCATAATTACATTTTTATTTGTTATGAGACAAAACATTATAACCCACTCAGGTTTAAACAAGAGATCGTCACATAGGCTTAGTCTTAATAAATGTACAGCTGTTCCTGTGGAAACTTAACAGCTGAGGTTTCAGACTCAAACACTCATGGCCAGGGTGAGCTATGCCTGGATGCTGCTAACAGGTGCAATGGATGGCCCAAGCTGTGGTTTGTCTGTTATGTCACCGAATTCAATGCCAGCTTCAAGCTTTGTAATTACATGAATGTGGATAGAGATAACCTTGAAGAATTCACACACATATGGCTGAATGACAAACACACGTTTTTATTATTTTCAGTGTAAAATTTAATGGTTATGGGCTATTGGCTGCAATGCATGGACCTAGTTTTTCTCCTGAATGTTTAATAAATGGTCCTTATAAATCCTATAATCCTATTATTTATAAACACTATTACAATCAGGATCTACAATTTCTAAATCTAATTTTGTTATATGTGAAATACAGACATTAAAGGGGAACTATGTTCTCCGTAAAAATGCCATTTATTACAAAAGAACACACTCCTATCTACAAAATGACTCTAGGACCATGCTTCTAGCTGCAGTATAAATAGTAAGGTTTCCTGCTAGTACTGTGTACCGTAAAGTCACCAGCCCCCAAGTCTCTGGTTTGAGCATCATCAGTTGCATCATAAGCCCCAACCCCAAATTTCTTTAAGTTAGCCGCAAGTCTGAAATTATTTTTTTTTCTCTTCTTAAGGTGTCTATGGACAGAGAATAGTTGCAGGTCTGTAACTAACTTCAGAAAAGATAAATTTTTGGGATTGGGGCTTATGACACAGCTCATCGTTTGTTGGTCCCAGAGGCTCAAAAAGCTTTAGACAGAGAGGAACTGTAAATTTACAAGCCTATAATTTAAGATCCAGTAGAGCTAGATCCATCTAGACTTGTTTAAAAGGTATGAAAGAACTCTTTTCAATAGGGAGCACTTGTATGGAGACCTCTCAAAATGCACACAACTCTGTCTGATCTAGTCCAGAAGATTAATGCAGACCAAAATCTCTGAGCCAATAGTAAGACACACTTCATGCAGAGAACCTCTTCCCATAGGTCTCGTGGAGGGCGATGGAGTGGGACCAGATTTGTAAAGTTAAAATAATTGTAAGTAAAAGAGCTGATTGAGTGTAAAATCCAGGGGTGAAAACCTCTCAATTAGGTCATCACTTTTGGGACTTTAAAGGGGATAAAGCTGTTCTTGAAGCCAGTTTGAATCCAAGTGCATACAGTTAGATCAAATGTAACACCACTCTTCCTTCTGTGAGGTTCTGTACAAAATGCTTTTGCCAAATCCAGATAAATCACATCCACTGATTTCCCGAGTTCTAGATTACTATTCACATAAACTATGCTGTGGCCAACTTATACTGTTGTGATCTAAAATGTATTCCATTATTTTACCCCTTAATGTTTCTTCTAAAAGCTTTCCTACCAAATATGACAAGTCTAGAATTACTTGGCAGATAAATAGATCCCTTTTAAATTAAAATCTACTATATAAAGCAGAAATCTTGTATGTATGTGCTCACCACACAGCCACACCCCTGAATGCATCCACATAACGGCAACGCCCATGAAGTCCTGTTTGACCAATAAAATGCCTGAACATCACTTGCAGAGTGTGATTCCCCAATTCAGTAACTCAGATGAAGGGCCTGGGCTCTGTGTGCTGACCGACTTCAACAACACAGACACAGAGTCCACTTCAGTGACACAACAACAGTGTAATGTACGGCTACACAACTCAGAGAGCTGCACACATAGAACAACAGCTTCTATAACAGAGGGAACGAGACATTTCCCTTAAGGTCTGTAACACATTACAATTTGCTCCTGGAAGGTTTCAAATATAAACCCTGGAAAGACTGTTAATATTGGTGATATGAATCACATTTATATACAAATATAAACCCTGGAAAGACTATGTTACTATTGGTGATATGAATGACATTTATATACAAATATAAATCCTGGAAAGACTGTTAATATTGGTGATATGAGTCACATTTATATACAAATATAAACCCTAAGTATATATATAAGTATAGGAAAACGCATGCGATTGCGATTAAAAATGCAGAATGCAAAACGCAATCGCACCGAAAAACATGCATTTTTTTGCATTGCCGCGTTTTCAATGATTTTTTAAAAACGCAATCGCAAGCGCAAAAAAACGCAGCAGTGTGGCCTAGCCCTAACAGTTGATCTGTATCCCTGATGACGCCTGTTTGTTAATGGATGAAACGCGTAGGTGATATGATCATACTTATACAATAAACTGTCTTTGTTTAAGTCCTTGGAGTGCTCTGGAATTACGTCTGTATATACATTATATCACAGTAGCCCCAAGGCGATAAGACTGTGAACAGAGTGCGGAGGATCCGTTACTGATACTGTATATATATATATATTACTCATATATATGCATTAGAAATATATGATTGGTGAATGATTTAAAAATGGATTAGTCGATTATTGGCTGATGTTGATGCTAGTAAGTAAGTCTTTACCAAGTCTTCCCAGTGTTTGGGTTGTAATTCAGTGATATGTTCTGTCCATTTATTCATTACAGATTCAAATTATATTTTTAGTTTGTATTAATCTAGTATAGAGTCTTAATAACAAGACCTTGTATCCCTTGGGTTTTTAGTATACCAATAGGAGGTCTATATTGAAATTTGGGAATTCTGCCTTCATAGCATGCCTTAATTGTAATTATCTGTAATTCAGTGAGCGTTGGAGTTCAAATTTATCCAGGGGAGGACTGGCCCAGTGGGCTGAGGGGCAAATGCCCACCAGGCTGGTCTCCAATGAAAAATTTGGGCTGCCACAGAAGCTATTAGTAAGTTACGTGCTTGAAAGGCACAGCTCACACCTCTAGCTCTAACATGCAAGAATCAGGAAACTCCTCCTCCTTCAAATCATTTACTAGTCAGCCCTCAAATTCATTAGCAATGTTAGTTAGCCCTCCAGTTCAGTAGCCAGTGTCATCAGCCCTCCACTTCATTAGCCAGTGTTGTCAGCCCTTTAGACCGTTAGCCAGTGTCGTCAGCCCTCCAGTTCATTAGACAGTGTTAATCAGCCACCCAGTTTATTATTCAGTGTTTGCCAGCACTCCAGTTTATTAGCTGGTGTTAGTCAACCCTCCAGCTCATTAGTAATGTTTTCAGCCCTCTAGTTCATTAGACAGTGTTAATCAGCCCCCCGTTTATTATTCAATGTTTGCGAGCCCTCCAGTTCATTAGCTGGTGGTAGTCAGCCCCCCAGTTAATTACTTTGGGCAAGTATAAAGTGACATAGAAAGTGTACCCGGGGTACTTGTAAGGGGGAGGTACGTGGTTGTCCAATAATCACATCATACACTTGAAAATGTTGCAGGCATCAATGTAAAATGGGAAAAGTGGTCTTAAAAATGGGCATAACTTAAACAGGATGTAACCAAGTGAGCATGGTTACAAATGTTGCAATCTACCGTGAAAGGGCCACTTGGTTGTATTTGCCCCCCAGGCCAAAAGGTCACAGGCTTTATTTAATCAGTATTGTTCCATTAATCACTAGATCTCCCTTAAGGCCAGCCTCCACCCATTTATTCTCTCCTGGTAAGTGTCTTAAATGTGGAAAATGAACATTGTTCCATAAGAGGGTTTTGGTGGTGTTAAGTACAGTTGCATATAATATTGGCTTTGTGCCATATCTTAAGACCCTGTCTATGCAAGAATGTTCCTTGGCTAATTAGTTGGCTTTCTGGGAATAGCAAGAGGATCCAAAGCTTCCCTTGAGGTAGCAAGTCAGCATAAGTTCTACTTCTGTAGGTTGTTTATTAACATTAAACCATATATCATTATATTTCAACTGTTTATCTAAAATTGGGCAGTGCTAGGCCTGCTTGCTTTTTGGGGCTTTCTAAAACTTGCATTTTACCCTGGCTTACTTTGATTCCCATAGAAATGAGACCAATAGGCTGTTAAGTGCTGTAAAAAAGGATTTTGGGATATAAGTTGCTGAGTGAGAGAGCATATATATAAGATTTTGGGAAGGAATATTATTTTAATCAGATGTATTTTCCCTATTAGATGATTGGCATACCTCTTTATACCTGGGTTTTTTGTAGTAGTGGTTTAACATTTAGATGATAGTAGTCTGCTGGAAGTTTAGTTAGTATAACACCTAGATATTGAAACTGTGTTACAGTTGGGATTGGGCATGGAGTGTGTTGAATGAAGTTCTCTGTGTTATCCAGTCTATGCAAACAGGACTTGAGTAGAGTAGAGTAGGAACTAAATTGAGTTAATATAGATAATAAGTTTTGCAGAGGTTTGTAGAGACCCTTCAGTATCCTCCAGAAAGACCAGTTTGTTATCAGCGTATAGTGCTAATAATTCAGAGTAGGGACCTCTTAGTATGTTTTTTGCTAAATAAATCACTGAAAATGAAATAGTGTGCTCCTCCAACTTATTTGCATTGACCTCTTTTAAAACCATGTATACCTGGATTTGAGTGTATTTTAATTGCTAAAGATTCTATTGTAATTGCAAATAGATGTGGCAACAATGGACATCCCTGCCTTGTCCCCTTGCCAGGGGGAATGACCGAGAGGCATCACCATTCACCATTGTTACATGGGCCAATGGTTCTAGATAAAGGATCTGTATCCATTTAATAAAAGTGTCTCCGAATCTGCATCTATACAAACACGCCCAAGAAACTCCCACTCAATTGAATCAAAAGCTTTCTGTGTATCAAGTGACAGACTGGCCTTGTCTCCTTTATTGTCATGATCTATTTGAAACTGTATGAGCACCTTTCTAATATTGATAGAAGTTAATTTATTAGGCATAAAGCCAGTTTGTTCAGAGTCTGTGCTACTGTGAAGTGTAATATCCCCCTGAAGGCCTTAAAACAGCCCCATTTAAGGGCATGGGGGGAGTCTTCTGATTGGGAATCCCAGTACATATGTATCTGTTTCAATACTCCATCTGGGCTCGGAAATTGGCTTATCCAATAGGGGTGGAGCTTCCATTGCCTTTTTTGCAGTATAGTAGCATCTGTATGCATTAGATCTACTAAAATGGGAGAGTGGTCTGACTCCTCTTGGAAGATGTTTGACTGCTTTTATTCTGGGACACAAAGATATGTTCACTAGTATATAATCAATGCAAGAATGTGTGCAATGTGTTGCTGAATAGCAAGTAAATTCCTCACGGTGTGGGTTTCTACTTCTCCATATATCTATCCACCCCATTTCTTCCATCAGTAAAGCTAAGGGGGTTTGTTTAGTCCCTTGCTGTCTGGATGTATTTAATAGTCTATCCATCAGGGGACCAATAACTTAAAAAGTTATTGAACTTAAAGTCACCTGCTTAAATTATTCTAGCCTAGGAGTATTTAGCTATCAATTCTAGCATAGGTATTAGAATTGTTAGTTCACCAGTGGGGGGATTGTAGAAGCTAATAATCACATATTGTATTGAATCTATTGCAACAACTATGCCCGCATATCTTCCCTGCTTGTTTGTTTTAACTTGTATAATACAATGCCTAAAGGGTTTACAGAACAATATTGATACCCCCCTAGAGTATGTTGAGTGGCAGCTATAGGGCACCCATGTTACCCATTTCCTATGTATAAGCTTTGTGCCTTCAGGTGTTCTGTGGATCTCCTGTAGTAGAACTATATCGGGTTTGTACTTGTTGCGGACATGAAAAACTAAGGTACGTATCAATGAGTCGTTCAGTCCTCTTACGTTCCAAGTTTAATATATTCTTATATTACCTATAATATATTTTATATATCTATAATATATAGATTAATATTGAAAGTTGACATCACTATTTTTCCTCTATGATTATTTAAACAATTTCTGTTTGTAACAATATAAAATGGAGTTTCTGGGTACAATTTCTAATGGAATGCAAACACACTCTGTTCTTCCCTCCCTCCCATGAGACCTTGAGGGGTCTCATGAA
This sequence comes from Hymenochirus boettgeri, assembly GCA_019447015.1. Classification (NCBI taxonomy): domain Eukaryota; kingdom Metazoa; phylum Chordata; class Amphibia; order Anura; family Pipidae; genus Hymenochirus; species Hymenochirus boettgeri. The sequence goes on from CM033470.1 coordinate 239,232,701, forward strand.
CATTGGTAGAGAGAATTAGTTCCTCTCACCAAATCACATACTTTAAAGGGTATGTCCACCCTTGAAATAATTTTTTTATATGTCTTTCCCCCTGTCCCCCCAGCCCCAACCGCTCTATTTATTTTATTAGAAAATGCCCCAAACATTACTTACCTCCCCTCTTTCCTCTGCCGCGCTGCCGGCCCTCTGCTTGCGAGAAAATGTGGCTGCCGGAAGTTCATTGCGGCGGAGGAAAGAGGGGAGGTAAGTAAAGTTTGGGGCACTTTCAAATAAAATAAATAGAGCGGTTGGGGCTGGGGGGAGAGGGGGAATGTTACATATAAAGGGATTTACACTAGGGGGAGGGAGGAATCCTAATCGGGGAGGGGGAGGGAGGGGGAGAAAGGCTGCAGTACGCATGCCAAACTTCTCCCGGAGGCCAGGTAGGAGGCAGAGTCCTATATGGACTCTGCTATCCTCCTGGTGGGCAGTTTTTGGGACTTTGGGGGGGACTACAGGAGAACCATATGGAGCTGGGATGTGAGGTAAGTATTAAACTACACTACATGATGGGGCCAGTAGTTGGGGGGATTATAATTTTGGGGGTGGACATGCCCTTTAAAACAACAAAAGAGAAAGAGAAAAAAAAATAACCCCTAAACTTTGAGGAAGCAATATTGCACTTTAACAACTTATCCAAGTATTGGAAATTAAAAAAACTGTTAAATTATTAAACTAAGCGGATATTCAATATTGGTCAAATCTGTATAAAACCCACGTTAGCCTGAAGTAATATCGGGTTAATGTGTGCTTTACATAGATTTTAGGGAACAGCGCCATTTCCAAATGTTACCCATTGGTTAAGTTTAGCGGTTCCACATAGCGTGAAATTTAACAGAGTCTTGTATGGCACTTTAAATGAGCCCAACTGGCAGCATCTTACCTTTACGTAATCCCACAATGCAATACCAGAAATAATCTTGTTTACATCTGGAATTGTACATCTAGTAATGCAAATCTTTTATATTGAATCTCCCCGTAAGGGCAGTATTGTTAGAGCCACTACTCTTTTGATTTTTTTTTTAATTTACAATCCCAGAAGAAGGGGGAGTAGAAACATATTTTTATTTTATGGTTAATAGATCGATTAGCAGCCCACCAAGCCATTTCGTATCTACCCTGTCAAAAGTCCAGTAAAAGTCGAGTAATCAACAATTTGTAAACTACAACTCCCAGCATGCTTTGTTTGCCCCTCCCTCACAATACCTCCCTAGCTGCCCTTCCCTATGTAGGTCATCCCTTCCCACCCCCAAACACTAAATTAGATTTCTAAAAAAAGAATCTGAACTATACTTACAGCCCTTTGCTGTAAGTACACTAAGTACCATTGGGGGTGGGAAGGGATACCCTACATTTTATAAATATTATAAAATATTATATGGAGATACCCCTGCTATTTGAATAATAACTTGGTTTACTTCCTTATCACAGGTGCCTGGTTATATCTACCTGATATACTACCGTAAAATTTGGCCTAGATCATTAGGGTGTATGGCAATTCCGTTTATAGAAAGAACTTTTAGGACTGTGTGGAGCCATGTTTTTGAAATATGACAGACAGAATCTTATAGGTTCTGTCATCAAAAGATTCAAAGATTGATACAATGTGTACACATGGTCCAATATTTTGACATGATTGACCATGGAAACCAAAATTTTGGTCAATCATGCTGCAATATAATTGGAGATCATTTTCACCCATGATGGACAAATCGGAATTGATCGGTCAATCAGACAGGCCACTTAATCCTTTTGCATTTGACTGGTTGATTGGGGCAAATGGTCGATCAGGCCAAAATATCACTCGGCCGCCACTGACAATTTATTTTGTGCTTTGTACTTTAGTATTGGGAGCCGATAGCAGCTGCTGGCCAGCTGATATTCCTTCCTTTTCTCTCTCATTTATAAAGAGTCTTCAAATAAATCACAATGTAGAGGCCTTCCTATTAGTTAAAGGTGTATACCTGCAAGCTATCTTATGTAGGGTTCCCGCCACCCTTCATCACCTGAGGAAGGGGGGAAGGATCACCTGAGGAATGGGGCACTTACTAGCCCCAAAACGTTGTGTTTCTTGATGTTGTTCACGTATCAAAGTATCAAATTAACTATGGAGTACGACCCTCTAGTTCGTCTGCTTGTTGTATACTACCATCCATGGAGGGTTGGATATCAGAGGAGTAAACCTAGGTACACACAGTACAGATTTCTGAAAGATGACAGACAGGATTTGCAAGATCCTGTCTGCCATCTTTCAAAGATCTGCATACACAAAGTCCAGAGCGTTCTGCCTATGAACATCATAGGGAGAACGCTCGGGACTGTGTGTTTCCATCCGCCACTCTAGACTCCTCTATAGGTAAATTTTCGGTCATTCCTGAACGAGCGTTCAGCCGACATGATCGTTCGTGATCGTATCCGACGGTATTGGGGCTTTATCGTTACTGTGTGTACCAAGCTTAAGCACCCATAGGTTGGACAAGAGTGCATTGGATCATGTGCTGTTTCTGTATTCCCCCCACCCTTCCCTTTAAAGGGTATGTCCACACTAAAATGTATTTTTTTATATCCTGCTCCCCATGTCCCCCAGCCCCAACCGGGTATTTTTATATTCAAAAAGCCCCCAAACTCTTACTTACCTCTCCTCTTTCCCCCGCTGTGCTCCCGGCCTTCTGCTTGCAAAATGCAAGCAGAGGGGCGGACCGGCATCGCGTCCGTGATTGGCTGCCGCTCAGCCAATCATGACGCGACTGCCGGTCCCGCCCCTCTTGCGGGCTGCAGTACGCATGGCAGAATTCTCCCGGAGGCCAGGTAGCAGGCAGAGCTAGCCTCCTGGTCGTCAGTTTTTGGGACTTTGGGGGGGGACTACAGGAGAACCAGATGGAGCTGGGATGTGAGGTAAGGATTACACTACACTACATGGTGGGGCCAGTAGTTGGGGGGATTATAGTTTTAGGGGTGGACATGCCCTTTAAACTTAACACGTCAAAAGCTGCTTGCTGCAATGCTAAGTTTATTAAATGCTCACGTTTATTAAATGCATCCAGCATGGCTACACTGAAATGGTCAATGTAAATACTGACCATTATTCCAGCATGCACATTTCAAAAGATGTGGCAACCCTGACCTACTATACAAGCTAAACTAATGTCATGCACCAAGAATTTCCAACCTGCAACCTGGGAATTGTAGTTTCCAAACATCTGGAGGGCTGAATGCCTGACATTCCTGGCATACACAAAAAGGAAACAGACACATTTGTGCGATGTAATTTGCACATGGAAAATGCTGTATAGTAGTTAACATTAGAACTGTTGCAAATTTGTACTTTTTACATTAGTATGGTTTTCTGGTGCATACGGTGTCTGCTTCTAAAATTAATAATAATTAATCTGCAAATTATTTAGTAAGCAGCACCTTCCAAATGGCTGGGGATTTGTTTAGAATATCTTTGTAAGCAATTAAACCACACTAGGAAGAAATAATTGAAATCATTTGTTATACATTGCATCATTCACCACCTGCATGTTCATTAGAGAGTAACAAAACATCCTGTTAGGGAGACAATTTTGTTTAGAACACAGAATAGAAGGTGACTACAATGCTGCAGGAGGGAATGGTTTTCCAGTAGCCCTAGTGACTCTTAAAAATAATTCTCTGAAAAACAAAGAGGCAACTTAGATATATGAACCTGTATTAATCTGGAATTTGTTTAGTTTGATGAAAACATTTGTCATAACTCACCACCCACACATTTATTTCTTTAACGATGTGTTGAGCATTGATATCAGCACACAAAGGACATAAAGTCACCATATACAGGAGAAAAAGGTATGTCTGTTTCATGGGAAAGAGTAGGATGCTGATGCATTATTTGACTTTGGGTTGAATCAAACTTTTCTGCACAACCATTATGGTTAATGTCAAGTTAATGCCACACTGTTTCCTTTTTTTAAGGCTTAGTACACCAACATAAACATGTAAACAAACAGGGTTATTCAATAAAAGTTCTTATCGTTTAAAATGGTACTAGTTTTGCCCCAACCAATCAGATTTTATCTTTCAAATGTTAAATAACTTCTGATTGGTTGGGGCAAAATAAGCACCATTTTAAACGATAAGAACAATCTCCCTGAAAGTGTTAAGCACCTTTTAGGAGATATCTCCAGCACAGTGTTTATAGAAGGGAATAAATGTTTCCATTGATTAAAAAGTGTCACATACCGTACAAATTTTTGTCCCTAATCTCAAATTTTATTTTTTATCCAATTTGGGTGAAAATTAGACCATACTTTAACCCAGTCTGGCAACAGCTCCTCAATTGGGCCTAAAGCTGGGAACATAAAGTAACCATAATATCCCAATCCTTTTGGGTCCAATGGTAGCCTATACTTCAGTACAGGGAGCCAAAAGTGTGGCCATCTACATATACTCATTAGAGGCAGATTGGGTTGGGACTGTGTGTTGCCACATTTGTAGCAGATGGAATCCAACAGGATCTGTCTGTGATCTGCTAAACATGGGTACTGTGTTTACCTAGTGTTATACTCATTTATCTCTTTTACTTTAGATAAGAACCTTTTGTAAAACTAACAAATTAGATGTGCTCCAGTTCTTACTACATTCCTTAAGGCTGAAAACAGTTGGGTGCATTTCATGGCACAGAATGCACCACATGAGAAATGCTAATAAGAAGCCTATGGTTGCTGATATGCTTTGTGTAAATGCTGGAAAAGGTGCAGACCCTATTCCCTATGTTTATGTAAAGCACCTATGGTTTCTCAATAGTGCTTTTCATGCAGCACATTGTGTGATTGTCTTGTTACTGATAAAATAAAGGCCTTTATTGCTAATACTGTCAATTGTACTGTTGTCATTTTAAGTACCTAGAATGGTTATGTCAGTTCAGTTATGTTGTGTTCATTAACGAATGGCAAAGCTAAAGAGCAGAGCATCCGTTTTTAAATAAGCAGATAGATCAATACAATACATGATATAAAAGAAGACTTTACCATTATGTAATTGTAATATAAAGATACTGTTTTCTTTTCTGAGAAAAGGCTGCCACCATCTGGTTCCTAACCTTGTGCAGTACAGTATTTATTTATCAATGAAAATGCACGCACTAAGTTAATTGGCCTGCAGATACATACAGAACAATAGTGTAAATTGCTCCTTTAGGGCACGGCCACACTGTGCCGCAAACACAATCGCACACGAAATTGCATGCGATTTTGTGTGAGTTTTTTTTTTGCATTTGCGTGTGCGATTGCGATCAAAAATGTGGAACGCAAATCGCAATCTCATGCCCAATCGCAACGCACCCGAAAATGCACTTTTTCAGTGTGTTGCTGTGTTTTCAATGATCTGAAAAAACGCACGCGAAAATGCAGAAAAAATGCTGCAGTGTGGCCTAGCCCTTACTTTGTTATTAACTAGGGGGCATATTTCTAAAGGATCAATATTACTGCCATTTCGCTGGACATCGATAAAGCCGGTCGCTTTCATTGCGAAAAGTATTACTGTGGCGATGTGTTGCGGGGTATTTCATTGTCTGGCATCGCAGCTAAAAGATAAATGGCACCATAACATCTACCAATACCAGACCAGAGATGTAACTGAGTATTTACCAACATTAAAGGGGGGACTTTAGTAGAAAAAAACTCCAATGACCCTAATTTGTATTGGGAAACACTCTGCATTGGACTGACACCTCCCACTGGCAGGCTAGATATATGGGCACTTTTTCCCCACCTCAGACTTTTTTACACTACACACATTTTGCCATTTTATAAATATGATCAAGTGATTACCGCAATGATGTTTGGTGATAAGCAAAGTGGCAGTAATGGCTTTTCAAAAAGTTAACAAACATTTATAAAAATGCTCCTAAGTATCTACTGATACCTTATTTCTGATAATTTCACAAACCTTCAGTTACATATATTTCTATATCAGATATATTTAAATAGCTCTCCTGAAATAAGTAACTTATGTCAGATATACACTCGCAGGCCCATTTACCCAGACTTGCTGCGAAAATCTATGGAGTTAAAGTCGCGCTAACTTTAAATCCATATTGGCTTCCATCTTTTAATGTTCCCCCAATGTTGCCAGCCTTAGAATGCTTTGCAACTGATGTTACGTGCATAACATCCTATGTAATAAAACCCTAAGTGTGCGTCCCTGTGTCCGTGTGTGTGTGTCACTGCAGTTCCAATGGACTCACCACTAGAGGGAGAGTCTCTGCAGTTCCTATTGACTCACCACTAGAGGGAGAGTCTCTGCATTTCCTTTTGACTCACCACTGGAGGGAAAGTGTCTGCAGTTCCTATTGACTCACCACTAGAGGGAGAAACACAGGAAACACACGGAGGGAGAACATTAAACAGACTGCAGGTAAAGTTTCTTGGGACAGGGGCCCCTGGATTTGGGACAGAGGGGCCCGTGGATTTGGGACAGAAGGGTGGCCCTGGATTTGATACAGGGGGGCCTTGGATTTGGTACAGAGGGGGAGCCCTGGATTTGGGACAGAGGGGGGGGTCTGGATTTGGGACAGAGGGGGCCCCTGGCCTTGGACAGAGGGGGGACTCTGGCCTTGGGACACTAAGAGGGTACTCTGGCCTTGGGACATGGAGGAGGACTATGACCTTGGGACACTAAGGGGGCACTCTGTGCTTCTAGTGCCCGTTATTGTAGCGGGCTTAATGTCTAGTTACATATAATTTCCAGCATGTTACTATCAGCTTTGCTAAAGCAGAGTGAAACAATAATATTTTGATGCATGTGGCCACATAATAATTGCACCCTATACAGACAATAGATCCTTATAAAATATTTTCAGATTGTTCCAATGGAAGTGTTTTGTGAAATGGCCATCTTTAGATCGCCCTGTATGGCATTATTCTAGAATTAGCAAGCATAAACATTAAACAATATTTATTAACCTGAGATATTAATTTTAATGTCAAAATAGGATTTCTGCAATCTAGCTATTTCCCCAAGCAATAGAATAATCACCCAAATAACTGATATTGTTCATTGCATCTTTAGAAACAAGTGTTTGCTTGATGTTTTCCATTTTACTTTGAAGAGAAAGTAATTATCGCAATATGAAAGATTAATATGTTTAATTAGGAAGCTTTTGGTGCATTAAAAACTGTACCACTGGAGACAGGCAGAAATCCTAGGTAGGATCAGGCAGCTTCACAGACTACACAGATATGAGCAGTTTGTATTATAGCAGCTTAACTTTGTGTGATATAAGATTTAAAGAGGTTTAAGGGTAATAATCTACCGCTTTATTCTGTTTGTTATCTATCTCTATTTTCTTTTACGTTTTCATCTTGAAGAAAAAGAAACATGCCATACAATGTTCATTTTTAAGCACTAAAGACAGACAGATAGAGAGATTGCCAAGTTATCTCTTTCTGGCAGAGGTTGCCACCTCCTCCTTCTACTCAATGAGATTTTCGGAACTAGAGCATGTGTAGAGGAGGCAGCAGGGAAAGAACAGTCAATCATTGGCTGCGATGTCAGGAGTCACATCCTTGATTGACTGCATGAAGGAAAAATCTGGCTTCCTCTGCCAGAATAGGAGCAATAATGATCCATAAATCCATCTGGTTAGTAATATATCTAATAAATGTGCTGAATATACAGTATTGGTTTAAATTGGGGGAAGGTTACTGACAAGTGACCATTTTCTTTTTCGTTTTAAGATTGAACCAGCACACCAGGCTAAGCTCCACCCCAAAACTGCCCAGACTCCACCACCCCAGTTTGCTCAGGCCCCACACCTAGCCCAACCACCATGGGTCCCACGGGTTGCATTTATCACAAAAGGGCTGCAAAGGGGCTTGGACACCACTATGCTATGTACAAATATTACAATATTTAAACACAATAGATACAATGTAATACCCACCATCCACGCTCCTCTTCCTTACGGGTTTTCGTGATGCAGTTCTCACTTTGCGTAAGTTACTGCATCACGGGAACACATCATGCAAGGAGTATAAGCCTCTGTTTTAAAGACGGTCAGTTTCACGCTAAGTAGCACAAAAGCTAATGCATTCTTTATTGCACTGGCCACCTGTGCCATTAATGGAAAGCGACGCAGGCCCCCGAAAATAATAAGTTGAACCCACGCTTACTTGATATTACATCCGGAAGCATGGGTTTAACCATTTTCCCCCTTTACATCCGACATTGCCTCTCCCCCAATAATTATTATTTTTGGGAGCAGCTTAAGAAATGTAGTGCATTCTGTTCCAGAACAAAAAATATAACATTTATGCCAACTTTGTAATAATTTTTCATTCTCAGAGAGTTGTAAAACATTTTCTTTTTTTCCCAGATAAAAAAAGTCAAAGTCTTCCCTGAACAATTCCTTTTTGGGAGAAATCCACCCCCCCCAAAACTGCTGTGCTGACATCATGAAGCAGCAATGTATAACTAATTTCTTGTTTATAAACTAGCAAGTGTATGAAGACAGAGGGACTCACAGAAATTGTTGATAACACTAAAGAATGTAGCTCGGTAGGCATTTCTCACCAACATAAAATGCTTAAATTAATACAAAGAAACATTAAAACCTGGAAAATGAATGTTTATCACAATTGTTATATCTTTAAATTTGGGGTGGACTGAGGTTTACCTCCAAGTTGTGTCTATAACCACAAACTTGGCAGATGTGCACATGTTGTGAACTATATTTATCAGCCTGATCACAATCATTTAAAGGAAAACTACACAGTATAATTAACTTTTGAATAAAATGGAAAGTAAATGGGGAAGGAGTTGGGATTGAGTATTCTAACCACACAATATTATTTAATTGAAAAGCACCAGCATGTAATTTTTCATCTGCCAGGTTAGAGTCCTGGACTTTCCTGTATTAAAAGTAGTGCTGAAGCAGTGAGGAAACCTGGCAGTAGTAGTTTTATTTGTGCTGGTGCTCCTCACAGAAACAATGATAAATTCTACCTACCTGAAAACAGTTTATTTGCACTAAAGTTTTCCTTAAAAAAGAAAAAAGAGGGCGCTGCACCCCAATGTAACTTAATTTAAAAAATGATTGTTTTGAAATAGAGTAGGCTTATTCAACAGGATGAGAAGTATTATCTGTTTGCTGAACAACCTAGGAAGTATAATCATGCAAATAATCATGCAAAATTTGAGATTCCCCAAAGAATTACCAACATCAAAATAAATATATTATTTGCTTGTGACAGCAAAATGGTGAAGTATGCAATAGCATAGCCTTGTGGCCTTATGGACAGTTTAGACAACTGAAAGATTCTTTCAAATTAACAAAATCTTCTTCAGAAAGTTTGACCATTATATTGAACTAAGAATCATTATTACGGTATATGGTTGGTAGGTGCTTAAAAAGGTAACCTATGAAATAGCCAAGACTGCTGCCTGCATTTCCCCCATTATTCCACCTTCTATTGCATGCAACATGCACATGAATGTTAGCAGAAGAATCAATGCAACGGGAAACAGCTGTCAGGCTATCGTGCTTGCAGCTATTTTCAAAATGCTGCTGCCCTGCTTAAAGGGGAATTGTGGTCTGCATACAAGGGCCCTCAATACAAGAACAATATTATTCCTTTCAAACAGGCCTCAGGGACAGATTTATACTTTTTTTCTCCCCTAGGCCAACTTTGGCTTGTTGCTGTCTCCTCCCATACCATGAGGAATATTTGGGTCAGGGTTGGCCCATATGTACCCAGTTTAAGGAGGATAGAGAAAGATGAGAGAGAAATTGGTGGGATGAGTAAAACAGAAATGAATTAGAAAAACAGATTGCAACTAAAAAAAAGGGAGGAGACTAGTGAAAAGCAGAAGAAAAAATATTAAATCAGAACAGACATGGTACAAATATTATACGGGACTGGGGGAAAGAAAGGCTAGAAATAAATCACCACGTATAAAGGAGCAGGTAGAAGAGAATAAATAATACAGGTAACAGGGACTGGGGGAGGAGAATAAGCAATGCAGGTAATGGACAGGTAGAGGATAATAAATAATACAGGGACAGGTGGAGGAGAATAAATAATACAGGGGAGGAGAATAAAAAATACAGGTAACAAGGACAGGTAGAGAATAATAAATGACACAGGGACTGGTAAAGAAGTAAATGGAATGCATGAGATAAAGTCTTAGTTTGGTACAGATACCCTTTAAGCAATGCAGGAATAATGTTTTGTGTGTTGTTATGGGACAGTTACAAATGAAAGCAACTCTCTGATTTCTATTTCTAGCATATCACCTACAGTATATTATAGGGCTGAGAGAACTAGAAAAGATCTGAAAGAATGCATAAAGGAAAAAGGAGTAACGGGGAAAAAAAAATACTAAATTGCAGATTGTCATGTTCAAATGTGTGTAACAAATATAATATTTATTTGATCTACATAGACACTCTTTAGCACTTAGTTAATAGCATGCTACTGTATAAGGGAAGGGGCTATTGTAAAATAATGGTTAATACATGGTGAGCAAATACTGAATAATCCACTTGGCATGGAAAAATGGATATCATTGTAAAATTAACGTTTACGCACGTTCTGCATATAATAAATCAGTGTTTCTCAACCAGGGGTCCCTGAGAGATGCATGGGGTCCTCAAGAGATTGACAGAAACTGTATGGATCCACCATTTTGATGAATACAGATATATTTTTCTATATATTTATCAATATTCTGTATGAATTATCAGGGAGATTCAATAAAAGTTCTTATCGTTTAAAATGGTGCTTATTTTGCACCAACCAATCAGAACTTATTTAACAGTTGAAAGCTAACACCTGATTGGTTGGGGCAAAATTAGCACCATTTTAAATGATAAGAACTTTTATTGAATAACCCTGTTAGTTTGGTGTATTGATGTCTGAACTATAAATAAAAACAAGTACTGTTTTTATGTTAGGGTTTCTACCCTGTGGCAAATTGAGTGCATTTTTTTGAAAATAGAGATACATTTAAAGATCTATCATTTATATTTGTATAAATTCTGTATTTTGATGATTTGTTGACAGACGAAGAAAATTAATAATATATAATCATTATGTTATGTAGGGGTCCCCGAGACACAAAAATTATTTCAAGAGGTCCCCACAGACGAAAAGGTTGAGAAACACTGAAATAAATAATGAACTGTTTAACAACATGGACAAAATGTATACCAGTTATATATATTTACTTTTAAACGTAGTGATGCCAAAATTCTACATGGGTTTTACAAATAATGTATTCCCCTCTTCCTCTGCTCTGAATCTAATCTAAGCAATAATAACAACAGAGCAGCTGAGTACACACAGAGAGGATAAGGTCCCAATACCATCAGATCCAATGGTATCAGCGCTTTATCGTCACTGTGTGTAGAGAATTTTTCAGACGATCGTGAGGTCGTTCGGAAAAGACCGAAAATTTCCCTTTGCCCTCGGCGTCTCCCAGCACTAAAGTACAGGGGAGTTGGCCACGGTCGTGGGAAACATGCAGTCCCAAATGTTCTCCCTATGCTGTGTATAGGGAGAATGCTTGGGGTAGTGTGTACGCTGATCCTGTCAGTCATCTTTCAAACATGTGTCATGTGTGTACCCACCCTAAGTATTAAATCCAACGAGATATCCTAAATGCACAGCTACTGAACTAAGCTGTTGTGCAACACCTATGAGGTGGTGCTCCCGGTGTATAAACTTATGTAATACTAAAGCAGAAATAAAGGACCCCAAGGTCCCCAAAGTACGCTATATGGAGCACACGCACTGTTGAACAGCAAAAATGATTAGATTTATTCGTACACCATATACAATACACCGTACAAAATATGCTATCAAATACCAAAACAATATACATACATTAAAACAGATACACTGTTCGGGGCATCAGTTAAAAAATCAACAGTTAAAAATCAGTGATCAGGAATCCCCCTCCCAACGCTCCCCAATATGTGCAGAGTCAAAGTGTCTTTGGATCTGTATCAATAAAAGTACATGCTAGGCAAAAGGATTTCGAGCTGGTATGAGTGCTACTATAGTCACGACCCCCGGGTTTACAGCTGTACTGGACGGGACTTCCACACTGCTCGAGGCTCTCGGTGCGCTTTCCTTTCCTCTAGCGTCGCATGCCATCTCCGCCCACTCTCTGCATACAGTGGCTCTTCACTGGTCCGCACAGCCTGTCCCGCACAGGGGTTCCGCTCGGTTCCAATACAGCTTGCAATGTCCGGTACTGCTCCACACAAATGGATATGGTTGTGATAGAAGGATTCCACATGCACCTATGCGTGTTTCTCCCTCTCAGGATTTCCCTTCCTCAGGGTGCCTCGTTTCCGTCTTTTTATCCCCACCACTTAAAGGGTATCTCCACTGATAAAAGTCACCTGGGTTGTAAGGATAGATATGTGTATGGTGGATATGTACCTGCAGTATCCTGTGTCTTTGAGCAGTAGTTTAGAAGAAATCCAATGAGTTTCCCCCAGAATGCTGTGGATGGTGCAGGTCCGCCCACTTTCAGTGACTGCCTGCATGGGAAATGTCCGACGCGTGTTTTCCTTTAGTGCATGCGCAGAACGTGAGAGGATCCGTTGGGAATGCTGTCTGTGTGATCTGACTGGTTGGTCGATTCCACACACACACACACACACACTTCAAGCTACTGAGTTCACTGATTAATGGAGGAATAATCACATGACCATCACAGCAGCTTGCTGACTTCACTAATTAATGGAGTAATCAGGTACTATCTTTTTCTCTCTCCCACTCCCTCCCATACCAGATTGCCTCATATTCCCAGCATCCCCTATGAAATCAATCATTGATCAATTTTTCAACCATCCCTCTCAGAGTTAGACACAAAAAAAATCTTTATTAAAAACAACAAAGTTCCCCCTACTTACAGTAGTGTGGGAAGAGGGTTTTTACTTTTTCTCCCCTGTCTCTCTCTGCATGATCAGCTGTAAACAAGGGGTATTTACCCACCTTATTCCCTATTTCCGTATCCTCTGCCAACAGATACCAGTGTTTTTACAGAATCTTTTTGAGTGTAGCCTATTCCTTATTATAGGGGGATATCAATCTCATTTTCTTTGTTTCTGCATTAGCTAGTGGCTTTTTTCTCCCAAATAACAATTTGTGTTGGGTAGTTTGTTGAGCCCTATTCCATCCCTTTTGCAAGTCTTGATGGCTGTACGCTCTCTTTTTCAATCTGACCCCCAAATCATTAGCCTGTCTTTCAAAGTCACTATCCTCAGAGCACCCTTGATAGTACTGACTGGGTGATGACTGCTTGCATGTAGCAGTGAATTTACTGCTGTGGGCTTAACAGTAGTTGGACTTAATTAGCCTGTCTCCCACCTTCTGAATTTTCAGGTCCAAAAAAGTAATTTCATGCTCGCTCGCCTCATATGTTAGTTTGATGTTCTAATTGTTGTCATTGAGATTCTTGACAAAAGACTCTAGTACCATCTGAGATCCGTTCCATAGCAACAATACATTGTCTACGTAACGTATCTACTCCCATACTAGAGACTATATCCGGTACATCTAAATGTTCCCACAGTCCCAGGTGGAGGCAGGCACATGAGGGCGCGCAAGCCGCCCCCATAGCCGTGCCTCTCACCTGCCTGTAGTGCTTGTTATGGAAAAAAAGACAGCATTCCATTGTTTTCTAGAATGAACCTCAATAAATTCAAAACAAATTCATCTTGGCGAGCATGCTGTTTCCCTGTGGATTCCAGAAAGTGTTGACAGGGAGATAAGCCAATAACATGGGGTATCGACGGGTATAGCCCCTCAACGTCAAGGGCCACCAACCACATCTCCTCCCCCACTCTTACATCATTAAGCCTCCTTAAAACGTATGAGGAGTCAAGTACAAAAGAGCTTACATTTTTGACACATGGTTGTAGAACTGAGTCCACAAAGAGGCTGATATGCTCCGTTGGGCCCCCCAGCCCCGATACAATCGGTCGGCCTGAAAGGGGAACCGCTGCTTCTTGTGGACCTTTGGGATGGTATAGAAGGTAGGGATTTTCGCATTTCGGGATGTACATATAATCTCTTTCCTCCCTACCAATTGCACCATCTCCATAAGCTGTGGATAACATTTCCCACAAATCCTTTTGAATTTTGTTCAAAGGGTTAGAAGGGAGAACCTCATATTGTTCCTTTTGCAACAGTTGGCGTAATACCTCCCATTTATATTGATCCTTTGACATGACCACCACATTGCCACCCTTATCTGCAATGCCTATAATAAGGTCATCCCTAAGTATGTGTATATGTGAAAGGAAACCCATGCAGTTTCAGTATTTAAGTGACAAGATGGTGCCTTCCTTTAACTTTTCCCCAAGTTTAAAGAGATATTTTTATGTGTCAATATTCTTTATTTATTATTACCGTACATAGGATTGTGCTATCAAATGTCATATTTTTATTTAACTTTTTTTTAATCATTTTATCTGCATGGACAAAACATTAATCTATACCTTGCACATCGAGCTTTGGTGCAGCACAATCCATCCTACAGCTCCTCTTTAATTAATGATAGAGGAACACACACTTGTACAGATATATCGGTTAGCATATTATAATCTGTATTTTTATTACAGATTAAAATGTTATACGCGTCTATTAGTTATTTTCAGTGTCGGACTGGACAGAAATCTGAGACCAGGGGCCCACCAGGATGAGTTTAGGGGCCCACCTAACCTTTCACATCTCTATTTTCACTAATTTGCATATCTTACTCCTGTTGTTTATTAAAATGCACTTTTACTGTCCCTTTGACTCTGTATTTTTAGCAATTAGTTCCCCTGTAACACTGTGGGCCAGTCCGACACTGGATATTTTTACTGTAAATCTGGTTTTGCTCAAACCACGAGAGCTCTAATGAATGTGTGAATGTGGGTAATAGACTAACTAGAAAAAAATACTGGCCTTTGTTTTTGGTTCCTAACAAAAACTTTTGAGTTCATGTTCCGGTTATCGGAAGGAATCTATGACAAAATAAAACTGCCTACAACTGTGTATCATCAGCAAGGCTTAACCTTGTCATGTTGCTGCTAAAACAGGATACATTCTAAAATTCACTGGCTGAAACACAATTTGATAAAGAAAACTCCAAGAAAGGAATATCCAATCATTTTTAGGAGTAAGAAAGGAAGCATTCAGCAAACAGGCACTGTTCAAGAACTGTCATCTGTAGAAGGGACAATAATAAATAATACATGTATGATTTATTAGAAACTGCATAAACAATCCCATACCTATAAAAATATATTGCAAAATACCTTTATAATTCATAATGAAAATGTGCAGCATCAACAGTCCAAACCATGAAACCGTAAAAACAAATATGATGTACTGTATGTTACAGTTCATAAATACTCAACCCAGCCAAGCACTGAATAGAATGGGCCAACCTACAGTAAGCAAAATGAATAGGTCTAAACATCCTGCCCAGTAGCTTTAATCATACAGGTTTAGCCCTCATCAATCCATACTGCAGGGCAGTAAATAATAATCAAAGCAGGGCACTTGAAGGCTAAGGTGTTCCCTTAAAAATTGTTATACTTTTTTATTTTCTTCCTACAGTTCTACAGACCATTATAAACCACTATGCCAGTTGTGACTCGGGCATCACAACATTTTTTATAGGGATGATGTATTATATCAGAATCAGAGCTTCCAGCTTGACTGCAGTCTGTTGTCTTTTGCGCAGAGAAGGAGTTAAATCAGTAAGCACAACTTTAACTCTGGAAAACATTGCAGGATCGAATGACCACAATTGTTTTTTTAAATTGCCCATTTAAGATGGGAATACACACAGTCACAAGCATTCTCCCTATATAAAGTATAGTGAGATTGTTCCTGACTGCCATACGCCCTACGATCGTGGCAGATTTCCTATACTTTAGTACAGGGATCGACCATGAACAAGTACATTTTTTTTTTTTTACCATTTCCGACATTCGGCATCGTCTGAAAATATTGTTCAGCCATACACCCCCCCATGGAGAGGATATGCACAAGCAGGGGGGCTTCCCCACCTCCACAGGCAGGGACCACGAACCCCACCAGGAACCTTTTAAAGCGCAAATCATATTTTAATAAAATATTAAAATATGATTGGTTAATATGTGACTAAAATTGGATTTGGTCATTTAGCAATCCTATATAAAGAGGTGCAAACCTGCACGAAACTCAGAAGTCATCTGACTGATGACATATAACAGAAGATTTCGGGATCAAGATGCAGCAGCGACATCGGTGACGTTGATGTTCGGGAGGGGGGTACCGGTTTCAAGATGCAGGATCCCCTAAGCCACAAAAGGCTCTTTTAAGGACCTCTGGTGGTGTGCGAGATCCCTTCCTGGGGAGGTGGCGGAGGCCCCCCTGCTAGTGTGCATCCACCATGAGGGGACAGTTGCTAGTTAAACACACACATCCCTTCCCATCAGCCCCTTGCCCCAGCACACGGAACACACCATTGATGCGCGCGTCATTGCCACATTAAGTACATTATTGTGGCGAAATTAGAAAACACCATCGCCGCCTTAATACTTTTTACTGGGAAAATGACTGGCTTTATATGTTACAGGTATTTTAGTGTAATTTTTAAATAAACTTTTTAAAATGCTCCAGTCACTAATAATGATTTTATCCTTTGCTTTTCATACCAAAAAGAAATGTAATAATATCTAGCATGGCTGTAGGAAACAGAATATTAACATTTCAGTAAAAATAAAAGTAAGTCTGGGGAATTGAATTTGCAACCTGATAAAAGCCGAGCATTATACCACTATCCCAACAGAGCTACTATGTGGAGTACAAGTACATGTAGAGTCTTTCAGGGAGATTCGCCCAGAGCCACAATCACTCCTGGCAAATCTCCCCATGCAAATTCAATATCGTGTTTATGCCTGTGGGTAAATCCCAAAACGCAGTGGAATCATTTGTCCCTATATGAAATCATATAGAGACCGTGAATACTGGGCTCAGGGGGCATAGCAATAGGTGCACTGAGTTATACTGGCAACAACTTGAAAAAATTCTTAAGCTGGGTACACACAGGAAAGATTATTGAAAAATGACAGACAGGATCTGCAAAATCAGGCTACACACAGTCCCAAGTGCTCTCCTTACCGCAGCCGAAGGTAATTTCCCTTCTTTCCCAAACAAGCGCTCGGTCGACTTGATCGTTCATGGCCGCATGCTCGTTTAGGAAAACAAGGTACACACAGTACCAATAAAGCCCCAATACCATCAGATTCAACGGTATCTGGGCTTTATCGGTACTGTGTGTACTTAGCTTTAGTTACAGAAACTATTTCTCACATGTAAGTAAATGCAACTAAATTGGAGAAGACTCTTACAATGTATAGGTGTTCTGAGGAGAAAAACTTTCACATTAGGCTAAAAAAATTATGTTTAGTTCAACCTTTAAGTTATAGTATGCACATTTACTTAATGTATTCTAAGTTAGTCCTTTTTCCATTATAAGGGTTTGTGTTTATTTTGGTATGGGAAGAGGCAACAAACTAGCTGGCCTAGGGGGGGGAAAAAAGCATAAATCCAGCCTTTGCCCTCACTAATCCATTGTACATTGCAGCAAATGTGTGTTCTTACCTATTGCGGGTTTTGGTGCACTGCCCTGTTGGAATACAAATAAATCCTGGGTCCCTGTTGTATTCGTATGAATTTTATATGCTCATGTTAAAATGCCAAATCACGAGGGGCAAGCAATCCTAATGGGATTTAAGTGACACATATATTTTTCTGAATATACTAATGGACAACAACAAAAATGTAAGGTTTATATGCAAACAATAGACAAGCAAATAGACTAACATAATGGACAAAATTTCTGTTTGTAATTTATAAATACAGTAGTTTCTATATTTATTTATATATTCCCTACTTATAAAGAACTTATAAAAATGTATAGTCAGGGCCCTGCAATATGATAAAAATGACCTCATGTTCCCTGTGAACTTTCTGAGTTACTGTCTCTTGTGCCACCTGTTTTTCTTTGCATGGAGTAATCCAGACTCAAACAATACAAGCAATAGTTATTCATAGTATTAAGCTTTGAAGTTATCATAGATTAGTTCTCGAACAGCATGTGCCCTGCTGAGGTTGAATCAGGGGGTAGTCAGTTGCCTTTAGTCTTTTGAGTTATAGTAGTTGATTGAGGTACATGGGAAGTGGATTTCAGATTTTTCCTTTGTATAACACTCAGTAAATTATTTTTTCATAGATTTAGGTTGAGCTTTGCTATTCTTCTGTATGAAATTACACTCTATTGTCTCTATAACAAAACCAGATATAGATTGATTGTTAGTCACATTTCTAACCAGATGGTTGTGCATGAAATTTAAATCAGGAAATTGTCATATGTTCAAGTCCTATTAAATCATATATGTTATTTTATGTTAAAGGATTCAGTGACTTTTTGACAAACTTAGTCACATAATTGACAAGCTGGGATACAAAAGAGAGAGATAGGTGTTTCTATATAGTAAAGAGCACACGGGATATTTCATTAAACATACTGACTATATATATATATATATATACATATATATATATATAGTCCTGTATCAAGGAAATAGGTGCACTCAAGGGGTCTAATTAATATATTTTAATAGTGCAATAAAAGGCAACGTTTCGGTCCAAGTCTAGGACCTTTATCAAGCCAACCAAACAGTGAAATAACACAAGTGCTACTTATACAGTTTACAAGTAATAAACTCCACCCACTAAACATGGATCCTTCCATTGTTATCATATGACCAAATAGCATGTGCAAACCAGCTTACAGTATATACCTATTACATAATATTCATGCATGAGTAAAAGTGATGAATAATTACATAAAGTGCTATGAATAATTACATAAAGTGCTATGGACCAGAGTGCTGAAGCATTTATATCAAAATGTGTTATGTTAAAATGATATAAAATAGGTAGATGTAGTGCATAAACTGCTAGTGTTAAAAACTCCAATAGTTAATATACTAGTGTAAATATAGTGGATAAGAATTATAAAAATCTGTACTTATAATAAAAATCTGTAATATAATATGTAGATCCATAATCCTACCGAATTTAAACCTACCAAGAGCATATACATTTAATTCTAGCATAGGAGTTACAAAAACTATATATAATATACATGTTTAGCACTTAGGCACTTTGGCGGTTAATAATTAAGCTGGTTTGCACATGCTATTTGGTCATATGATAACAATGGGTGGATCCATGTTTAGTGGGTGGAGTTTATTACTTGTAAACTGTATAAGTAGCACTTGTGTTATTTCACTGTTTGGTTGGCTTGATAAAGGTCCTAGACTTGGACCGAAATGTTGCCTTTTATTGTACTATTTAAATATATTAATTAGACCCCTTGAGTGCACCTATTTCCTTGATACAGGACTATTTATTGAATTTTTGGGTAGCACCAGGGGCATATATAAAACCATAAACTGGATCCAAACTACATAAATGTACTCTGGACTAATCTGGGTCTTAAAATGAAAATGTACACATGGGATGATATTTCAACCCCATCAAATGATTTGATTATATTTTTGCCACAAATGAACATTTTCAGACAAATAATTTTATTTAATATTTAGTGAGGTATGTTGGTAAATTTTGCCCATTCACAACTGAAGGTACCACGTTTCTTCCCTACCAACAAACTACCAATCGGTTTACTGAACGGAAGTAGTCTATGTACCCTTATGTCCATTAGGGGTGAACAAACCCCTTTGCAGGACAGACAGGTTTGGGAAAACATCAGGCACATTTGTAATGTTCCTATTGAAATATTATTTTGGGTGAAGGTATGTTTTACTGTATTTTTTTCTTCTGTTTTTTTCTGGGGGGTCCACATTAATGCATTGCAATGTTGTGCAAGTTTTTATTTTAAAAGTACACATACATATCTATATATATCTATATAAAATGATATAACTATAACTATAACTATATATATATATATATATATATATATATATATATATATATAAAAGAAACATATTGGTTTAAAGAGAAGGATGAGACATTATCATCATTGAATTTCCTTAATTGGATCAGAACCCAGACAAGATACTTTCTTAACAGACCAATGATTAAAAAAAATCATAAAGGATATTTGTGGTTTTTTAAAAAAGGGTCAAGTGCATTTTACGATAAAGGTAAACAGTATTTGTGTAGCACAGTTCTTAACGAGAAGAATCATACACTTCGTGCTTTTATGGTGCACACTGTGGCAGCAAGTTTTCATACCATCATTTCTGTAAAATGAATTCAGTCATCCACAGTAGAAAATAGTTTTAAGTGCCATCAAAGCATAAATCAAAGGGTTGGATCTAAGGCTTTTAAAGGTAAAAGCGATGTTCAAACAGAACACAGAGTTAGGATATTTGCAGCGATCCATAGAATGTCACTCTGCAGGAAATAGCGTGAGAAAGGATTTCTGAGTTGGATTGCTTGCTGCTTATTATGAATGATGCTGCCTAACTCATTATGTGCTTTTTTTTACTAGTTAGCAAGGATGCCGAATTATACATGAAAGGACTGTAAGCTGGAATACATGGTATTCTTTTCTTCTCATCAGTGAATCAAAGTACAAAATGACCTAATTTTCTTTTTCTTTTTTGTGGCAGAGGTAGATCCAAGTACATCTGAATAGCTAAAGACTGGTTGTTTTTTGAAACAGGGTCACAATGTCTCTGAACTTTAGATACCACTCTGGTTTCCTTCCAATACATCTGTATGTGGCAAACATCAAGACCAGTAAGACATCATAAGCTGTCTCTAAATCCTTAGCATTCTATTTTCCCATAAAAATCAAAAGAAACAAAGAGAGCTTTCAAAGTATGATTGGGAGTCGTGTGTGTTTGTGTGATGGAGGGGAGAAAAAGAGTGAGAAAAAACATCCCTCAACATTTTATATGCACTTCATCATTCCTAAATATTTGAAATGTTTTGCTTAGAGAAAGATATACGGTAGGCCATGCATACTTTCATTTTCATGACTAAATTTTAGTGCTTCTCATTAAAGAAGAAATAAGCAGAAAGTTTTATTTAAATATTGATGCTCCCAAAGTACAACATTTATTTCCAATGCAAACATTCCATATTGAATCCACTGCTTCATGGGAAGCATCTTGCTACAACCATAGAAAAATGAGCCCATTTGCTTTTAGGCCCAGGAAATGGATGATGGTCCCTCACTTTCAAGTTTATAACTCATTATCAGAATGCCTCTTCATAGGTTTATTAAGCACAGATACTCTTTGATTGACACCAGCAGATGCAACATGTTATTTACTTTATGGCAGTCTTTTGATGTTCTTTTGTAAAATGATTTATTCTGGACACGATAGTTACTACTCATAAAACACTGTGTCAATATTAAGGTCCAGGTTGCAAATAATTTACTGTATATATTAAATACATTTGATTAGAATAATATTCAATCAAACCTGCCTGGTTTCATTCCATTGGCGGGCTTACAGAAAAATTTAATTCTTTGTCCTAACTGTGAAAATTCAATGGTGAAACTGCAGAATACCTGGTTTTGAACCTCAAAAAGTTGAAATTTTATTGCCCTTTTCAGACAAAAAAAAAATATTGGTGGAGGATTTGGTAGTTTTTTACTAAAAGCAGAATCATCAAAACTCCGGTTGTTACTTACTAGTGTATTATAGATTAACTTGATGACCTAGTCACATTGTATGCATTGGCATTTCTGCGTGCAGAAATTAGCTACACAGCAATATAATAAAGTTATTTAATCTGCAATTATACAAATCCTTAAAAGTCCTGCCTTTATTCGTGTATAAATTTCAGTTTATTTTTCCATGTGTCAGAGTTGGTAATATACATATGAGAAATGATACCTATGTTACTATTATGCATACTTCTATAAAGTAAAAAAGGAGTCAAATAATTTCACATATACCTAAATTACCTTATCTAGAATATGTTTTATAGCAAAATATGATGGTAACAACAATAATAAACTATGTCCCCCCTGAAAACATTTTGTAGATCACAAAAAGATTGAGGATCTAAGGAACATGTAACAGTCATATATAGTATTTGAATGGCTTCTGTAAATTACATAACTTATTTAAAAAATTAAAGGGGACTAAGCATAATGAATGCTACAGGTTGTGGAGGGGTATGAAAGGAAAGAGGCATGGAATTATTTGAAAAATGGTTGTTATGGGGAAACATGTCCCACAGGTCTTATGCCACTGCATGTGATTCTGTCCTTGAAACTCCACAGAGGATAGATATTTATGGTACAGTCAGAGAATGAAACAAATGAGGATGGGATGTTTTGTAATTCCCATTGTGTCATTATGAAGGAGCAAAAAGTGAAAAATATGATTTACAGATTCTAAATGCACTGCAAGGCAAGATCCACACTAACGATAAAGAGACAGTACCATCGTGTGTGTAGCATATTTATAACCGGTTCACCGCTGGCCTAGGGATTATTCAGAAATGCCTGAAAATTTTCCTAGCGGTTGTCTCCCTGTACTTTAAGCATAGGGAGTCAGCTGCGGCAGTCCCAAGCATTCTGCTTATGCTTTACATAGGGAGAACACTCGGGACTGTGTGTAGAGGCAAATCTTTAGAAAATGACAGACAGAATCTTGCCAAAGACAGAATTTGGAACATACAGTAGTACATTGGAATTGTTCACTGCTTGCTTGTATAATGCCATCATAGCTGGTTGCATATAAAGATATTTGATGTAATAGCTGTTGTAGCAATATTAGAATATTATAATATAAAGAAGGTAATATAAAAATGGCCTTCTTTGTGTCTGTGATATTTGCAAAAGTTCAGGCTGGTGATGGTAACAAAAAGGGAAGATAGTACATATATGCTAATATGCTAACGCTGCTGCCGTAAATCACGGCTTTGCCGCCAGCTAAGTATAATAGACTTTTAAGGTATCATATAATGCTGCCTGGTGACAACCATACATAAATAGTCCAAAAGAGAAAATAGAAAACCTCCTTATAAAGTGCACTTAGTAAATGTATCCCAAACACAGTAGCAAACAATGGGAAACAAAAGTTAAAACTTAATTTTTATTAGTATATTTTAAAAACCTACATATAAACATTTGTAAAACTCCATCTTGACAGTGGTGAGAAAATAAGGTAAGTACTAGTAAAATAGAGGGGAAAGAAAAGTCAGATACCGGGAGTGGGAGATATCTCTCCACCCTATAGGGAAAAGAGGATGTACCCTAGGCAACAGTGCCTCCTAATCAATTTTAAACTTGTCTAGAGAACCCTATGTTTCTAAAAAAAAGAGAAACCACCAAATTGTCAGATGTGAATAAAAAGAGAAAGCGATTTGAAACACACCTCTGTAACAAGTCCCTGGTGTGCTAAATAATGCTACATCCAAGCAAGGAAAAAAGGTAGAGGAGCACACTACTGGGGTGAATGTTTCTTTATTAGTGCAAAAAACAACACAACGTTTCGGGACTCAAGGCCCCTTCCTCAGGTACTGGTTGCCTTGAGTCCCGAAACGTTGCTTGTTGTTTTTTGCACTAATAAAGAAACATTCACCCCAGTAGTGTGCTCCTCTACCTTTTTTCCTTGCTTGGATGTTGCAGCCCTGGAAGTAGGGGGCTAAGAGGATTGCACCTACCTTATTTGTCTGGCAAAGGAGCCAACAACAGTGTGCCATTGTGCGGTCTTGGAACTTTAAATAATGCTACACCCTGATAGAGGCTGATTAACTCACAACAAGGTAAGTCAGTTTAACATCACTGATTAAACATCATATTTCGATTTTGGTGAGCTAATCACATATCAAAAAGTAAAAAGACCAAGTCCCCTGACGCGTTTCGTTAAGGAGCGAAACGCGTCAGGGGGACTTGGTCTTTTTACTTGTGGGGGCGGTAGTTGAGCCACTGCCAATGATTGACTGCTGTTTCACCTGCTGCCTCCTATGCAACTTATCATTAAATATCTAGTTACAAATCCATGTAATAAACTGGGAAAAATAGCAGTAAAGCTGGGTACACACTGCACCATAGATGACAGACAGGTGGCAGTACAGACAGTCATGCTCATTCTCCCTGTATATAGTACAGGAAGAATGTTCGTGACTGTTCATAGACCCTACTATAGAGGCCGACTCCCTATATCTTAGTATAGAGGGCGACAGCGAATAAGGGAAATTTACTGTTTGTAACAATCGCTTCCAACGGCTATGTTGGAAATGATCGTTTTGGCCTTACACACGTTAATGATATAGGGCCAATCCCATCAGTATGATATAGGGCCAATCCCATCAGTTGCTAATGTGTGTACATTACAGGTAGATAGCTGACAATTCACCCGTTTTCTCTTATTAGGGTGGATATTCTCTTTAACGGCATATTTTAAAATAGATATTACATTTAAGCATCTCTTTTTTCCCTGAAAAATCAGTAACACTATAATAAGGCAAGGTCCGTGCACACGTTCGATAGGACGCCTAACCCCTGAGTGCAAGACTCTCAAGGCCCACAAACATTAGCTGTCCACCTCACAAAAGCTTGTTACTGATTAAAAATGACCCTGTAAATTTCACCTTTAGTGTCTCTTCTTAATGGGGATTTCACTTAATACAGTGAAGTGCCCTGTATTTACCATGATGGCATATCCTAAGATATGCTTGGGACTAATATTGTAATAAAATAGACATAGCACTAAATACATAATTTAATGAATGGCTGTCCTCACGGTTACACATAAAATCACAATCACATCCTGAAGGGTAATTAACAGTTCTGCAAACACTAGGTTATCTTTTGACACAGTAAGAAGAAGCATACTTTTAGTAAACCCGCTGATTTTCTTTTAATTATCTCCTAATTTTATTGCAGTTCAGCTATATTTTAGCAGTAGATTAGCGGTATGTAAATGTATTTTTAATTTGCAGAGGCTTAAGGTACAGGATAAAATAACTTTTCCATGCTAAACATGCCTATAGAATTCACAGCAAATGAAAAACCAAAACATATGTAGATGGAGACATCTAGTGGTTGAAGAATGAATTTATATAGTTATAATTAAATGGCATGTACACTGTAATGACAAGTTTTACTTATTGGATAGTTGTGCCTTTAGATATAAAGTGGTGTTTTTATTGTTTTTAGCACTGCCCCCTTTGAGGTTTCTAAATCCCGAACAGTCTGTTAGTAAGAGAATACTGTGGCCGTGCGCCCATGTGACGTCATTGTGCGTGCCCCCGATATAAGACAGCCTTCCTCTTGCGTTTTTTTTGAGGAGAGGAGGTGTGCACGAGATGGCTGTTACCTGCACTTATCACAGAAACTAAAATGTGGACTGGATTGCACCCTGCATTTCAATCCAGCAATGTTTAAAAGGCTAACAGACAAATAAATTAACCGTTTGAGCAGCAGGCATTTTGTTAATCTCCTTTTATTTATACATGTATGTATGTCTGCTTATTCAGCAGGCATTTTGTTAATCTCCTTTTAGTTATACATGTATGTATGTCTGCTTATTCAAACTGTTAATTTATTTGTCTGTTAGGCTAGGTTCACACCTAGCATTGGAACGGAACGGATAAAAACGCAACAACAAAAATCTTACTGTATTTAGTACGTTTTTACACATTTTTGTGTCCGTTACTATACGTTTTCGTATGCGATGGTATCCGTCTATGTCCGTTTTTATATGCGTTTATGTCCGTTACGTTCCAGTGCGTTTTTGGTTGCATTTTTAAAAAACACTTTAAAAATGTACCGGAACGGACGTTGGTATAGGTTTTGTTCCATTTCTATCCATTTTTGCCTTCCGTTCTGGAAAAAAAATGCATGCAGCAGCACGTTTTTAAAACGTGACGGATTGGATCATAAACAGACATGGGTGAAACGGACCGGTGTGAACAGTAATATTGAACCTTATAGAAAAAAAATGTTTTTGCATTTTTTAGAAAACATACCAAACACAAAAACGGACACAAACGGACCTAGTGTGAACGAACCCTTAGCCCTTGCTAGATCAAAATGCAGGACGCAATCTAGTCCGCTTTTAGTTTATGTGATAAGTGCAGGTAGCAGCCAGACTTGTGTGTGCTTCTCTCCTCCAAAAACGTGAGAGGAAGTCACGACATTCGTCTGTCTTATATCGGGCACACGTGATGATGTCACAGGGGTGCACGCTTGTGTGCATTGGCATCACAAGTGTGTAACATGGCCGCAGTATTCTCTGACTAACTGACTGTTGGAGATTTGGAATTTCAAAGGGGCAGTGCTAAAAATGTGAAGACAGTGGAGGAGGGAGGCCAGCAATATTTCAGCAAAAAGGTAGGGCCTGTAAGGGTAGTAGGAAAAAATAAAAACACCACCTTAAATTTAAAGGCACATCTATCTAATAAGCAATACTTGTCATTACAGTGTACATGCCCTTAACTACTGGCCCCATCATGTATTGTAGTGTAATCCTTACCTCACATCCCAGCTCCATAGGTTCTCCTGTAGTCCCCCCCAAAGTCCCAAAAACTGCCCACCAGGAGGCTAGCAGGGCTCTGCCTGCTACCTGGCCTCAGGTAATTTTTGCCATGCGTACTGCAGCTCTTCTCCCCCCTCCCTCCCCCTCCCTCTCCCTCCCTTCTACTATCCCTCCCCCTAGCATAAAACCCCTGTAATATAGTAATCCCCCTGGTCTCCCAGCCCCAACCGCATGGTTTTAATTTTAGAAAGCCCCCAAACTCTTACTTACCTCTCCTCTTTCCTCCGCTGCACTGAAGACCGGCAGCCACGTCCGGGATTGGCTGCCGCTCAGCCAATCACAGACGTGACTGCCGGTCCCGTCCCTCTGCTTGCATTCTCGAAACAGAGGGCCGGCAGCGCGGCGAAGGAAAGAGGGGAGGTAAGTAAAAGTTTGGGGGCTTTCTAAAAATAAAAACCATGCGGTTGGGGCTGGGGGACCAGAGGGAAGGCAATATTAAAAAATAGAAATAAGGGTGGACATACCCTTTAACTTTGCAGCCATGAGAACTCTAAAATATATACTTGTGTGAAAAAATATTTAGTACAAGATGTCACTAGGTTAAGAGATGTCAGTACTCTCTAAAGGACTATCATTTTGCCCTGATAAATCAATAGACAAAATCAGTTTGTGCAGCGACATGGAGGAATTTTTCAGGAAACTCAGGCTGAAAGAATTCTTTCATGATAAAGAGGACTCCATCACACAACAACCAGCACACGGACAGAACAGCAGATGTACTCAAATCTGGAATCAACCCTGTCCTAGACAATTGCATAGACTGTTTCCGCAAGAGAGTTTCAGCCAAGATCCTGGACAGTAATCTGACCCCAGTAAATAAAATCACCTCACAGGAGCAAAAAGCAATTTGCACACTGAGAGAAAATAAAAACATCGTCAGAAAACCAGTGATAAAGGAGGAGCAGTGATCATCATGAATACAACAGACTACCTACAGGAAACTCACAGACAATTATCCAACCCTGCTCACTACTGCAAACTGCAAGAGGACCCCGGAGCCAAATACAAAAAAAAAATAAAACTCAAAAGCTTGATAAATAACTTACCTAAGACCATTAAAGATCAACACAGTGCCCTTATTCCAGATGAGCCTTAAGTTGGCTGCTTCTATACGCTCCCCCAAAATCAACAAAGAGGGATGTCAAGGACAACCCATTATCTCAGGAACTGGCACGCTGACAGATAACATCTACAAATATACAAATATCCCTCATAAAGATGGCATTGCAGCTTGTAAATCCTTTTTACAGAAGGAGGGCATACACACAGAAGTGGTTCTCAACATGATACACTTCACCCTCACACACAACCCATTCTCATTTAATCAGGAGATCTATCTACATCAGATGGGAACAGCCATGGGTTGTCGCTTCGCACCACAGTACGCCAACCTGTTCATGGACAAATTGAAGGAGAATTTCTTATTCTCCTGTAACACTAAACCAATTACTTGCCTTCATTACATAGATGGTATCCTCATTATCTGGAATGAAAGCGAGCATGAACTGCACTTCCATAGGAATTTCAACTCCTTTCACTCCACCATAAAACTTAAACTTGACTACTCCAAAAATCAAATCAACTTTCTGGACACCACAATTAAAATTATAGGGAACACCCTAGTGACCTCGATATACCGCAAACCAACAGAGGAATGATAGCTTCCACCCCAAACACTCAAAACATTTTCAGCCAAGCAATATGTTACCATCGTATCTGTTCAGACCAAACAGAGAGGAATGAACCCCTTACAGCAACTCTGCAGTGAGTTCATTAAACAGGGATAAAATCCCAAAACAATGGACAAGGAAATTCAAAGGGCCATATCTATTCCCAGACACAAACTATTGAAATACAAACAGAAAGAAAACTACAACCGGGTTCTCCTTGTAGTCACTTTCAATCCACACCTAAAGATCTTACGGCAAATCATAAAAGAAATCCATCCCACACTACAAAGAGATGAAAGATTAAAAAATGTATTTCCAGTGCCTCCTGGTATACCGAGAGCCCCCTAATTTGAAACTCCTACTGGTAGACAGCTCCCTGGGCAAAACAGCCATAAATGGAACTTCCCCCTGCCAACAACCTAGATGTGAAACCTGCGCACACATCCACTCAACAGACCAGATATATATGCCACTTTGTAAACAAATTCATCAAATTAAAGGATCATTCTTCTCTGGTTCCGCCAATGTGGTGTATCTAATAATGTGCATGAAGTGCCCTACCACAGGTTTCTATGTGGGAGAAACAGGACAAACACTGCACAAACGGATGAACTCTCATAGATTCAACATCATGCATGGATTAACAGATGCCCCTGTGGCTGAGCACTTTTGTAAAAGAGGCCACAGTATGAAAGACCTCAAGATCCCCATTCTTATGGGCAATTTTCACAATCAAATCAGCGCAAGGAATGGGAATACAAATTCATTCAGAAATTTAATTCCCTGAACGGCAGACTAAATAGCGACATGAGTTTTATGGCCAAATATCAACTTATTCTACATCACCACCCAGGCTAAACCCACTCACCAGGACACTGTCTTGTATTGTTTAATTCACGTTCCATTTCAAAGGACATTGTTCTCACATTATCACAGTTATCTACTTGTGCCCACTTCACACCTCCACTACAGTCCCCCCCCGTCTGTATCTGTACCTGGTCATCTGTTCAACTTATCACTGGTGTTTGATGTTTACTGTTCAATTGTGTATATAAGTTTGTTATTTCTCAGTTTTATTATTATTATTATTGTGGATTTATATAGCACTAACATCTTGCGTAGCGCTTTACAATTACATGTATACTGTACATTCACATCAGGCCCTGCCCCAAGCTTACAATCTAGGCATACATCTATTTGACACATACAACTTATTAGTATGTCTTTATGATTGTGGGGGAAACCGGAGTGCCTGGAGGAAACTCAAGCAAGCACGGGGAGAACATACGTACAAACTCCTTGCAGATGTGTCCAAGGGTGGAATTGAACTTAGGACTTCAGTGATGAACGGGCGACCAACATTGCAGAGTGGTGGGCGAAAGAGGCAGATTTTTTGGCCCAATCGACTGATACTTCCATGTATCGGTCAATTGGGCCAAAAAATCTGCCTGTGTGTACCCTGCCGTAAATACCAATGGATCCATAGCTGACAAAAAGTCCTATAATTCAATTTATATAAAATAGGGCGGGGCCCAGTACATCCATACAATGTAACTAGAGACTAAAGATTCGTACACACACGTGATCGCGGGTCCCGACCCACGACGCACGATGTGTACGAACAAACGTTTCGCCCAATAATCAACCCCTGTGTAGGCACTTTATCAGCCGAAATGGACGTTCGGTCGGGGATCGCTGACAGACCGACCTGACAGATCTCCGAACGAACGACCGTTTCGGCCAATAAAGTGCCCACACGTTCGTTCGTACACATCGTACGTCGCGGGTTGGGACCCACAATCGCACCTGTGTACGAATCTTTTTTTTTCCACGGTGCACATTCAATTTATATTGCTCATTGCTATATAATTGCACCAACAATTCATTTAACCACCTTCTTGCTTCCCGTACACAGCTCCACCCATATTGTTTGTGCCCTATGGTTTATACCACCATCTAGGTCATAGTTTAAATTTGGCTTCAATTCTTGTTTAACATACATACATACTCCCACTCTTTTCTTATTATCTCTATGTCTAAATAAAGAGTATCTTTCAATATTTACTGTCCAGTCATGTGAATCATTTAGCCATGTTTCTGCTATACCGATCACATCATACCTTTCCTTTAAAGCTATTAGTTCTAGTTCCCAGTTTTTCCAGCCAGACTTTTTTTGTAAACATACATTTTAGATTACGAATTTACTTCCACATTTGGGACGTTCATGCCTTCTTATCATCTATGCTCCCCCCTTTCCCCATCTCCTCCCTCTATTATCTTATTAGCCTCCTAATCCCTAACCCCTCTATTTGCCCTTGTGTAGTCCAATGTACCCTCCCCCCATTCCTAGTTTAAAATTCCCTCCAACCCCCTAGCCATCTTCTCCCCCAAAACAGCTGCACCATCATATTTGTGGTGCAGTCCATCTCTACTAAAGCCTGAGTTGGAAGTGTCCCGGTTGCCAAACAGACCCAAGCACATCGCTCAGCCCAACCACAAAACAGTCCATATTTTCTATATGCGGGGTAGATGCACAATCCAGGAGATACTTCAGTTGGGGTCTTATCATATGGTAAGCTTTATTTAGCAGAAAGCTTACCGCCTAAGCATAAGCATAAAGTGAACTTTCCCAACACTAAAAACTGAGTTATAGTCAAATTATCACTATGTCTTATCAAAACACTATTAATAACTTAATACATGTAGAATTAGTTAATTACATATACTGCCGATTCACGAGGTAACCATTGCTGATAACAGGGAGACAAGCTTATCTCTGTTACTATTCTTTAGAGAGGAAGCATAAATATCTTACTCTATTCTTGATACTTAGTAATCACAGGCACATTTGAATCACGGGATGTTACATTGCTGTGCCATTTATATATATTTATAAATATATACTGTATATATTTATAAACAAATTTAAATGTACCTATCACTAGCAATGACATATTCCTTTTCTTTTCATACAAAAAAGAAAAGTATGGATGTAAGAAACAGAATATTAACATTTCAGGAAAAGTTTGATGAATTGAACCTGCAACCTCATGTAGTTTGTCTTGCTAAAAGCAAAGCTTAATATCACTATCCCGATAGAGCTACCATATAGAAATTGAAACATGTAGAAATTTTATATTTTTGCATAAAAAAAAACACAATAGGAAAAAAAATTACTTTATAGATTAGAACCCATGTCCTCATGGGCTGTACGTTTCTAAAATATGCATTTAGACTAATGTGCCACCACCACATTTGCAAAAATACATGTACATTTCTAAGTTTTATCTTATGGTAGGGACAGAATTTTAAAAAGTCAGTAAAAGGAGCCGACTGTTTCTTATCATTCCAGGAAGGCTAAATACAATTCATGCTGGCTGCTAAATAAACCTGCTGGGCACCAAGCAGCTTTCAATATCTTATCAGATAGTGGAGACATCTGTATAGAAAAGGCATAGAGACAGTGAATACTGGGGTCAGGGGGCATGGCCAAGAAGTGGACATACTCACAAAACTCTTAAAAGACTACATGGACTGTGTTGTACTAGCAACAAAATGGAAGTCTTTTTAAGTACAGAATTTCTCACATGTACTAAATCTTAACAAGAGAAGAATCTTACAAAGTATAGGTGGTCTGTGGAAAAAAGCTTTCACAATAAGATTAAAAAAACAAACAATTTTAGTTTTCCTTTAAATATAGTGTCCTGAAATTAAACATTACATGTGTAAGCTTTTTTTTCATGGTCTTTTAGAACATTTTACATTCTTTTCTTAAAGGTCCACCTTAAAAACGATAATTAGATATAATGTAGTTACCCTGCAAATTTTTCAAAGGTAAGAGCGTGCACACTGTCGTATACAGAATCAGGAGGACTCTTCAAATAAAATCAAGGTTCATCCTTATTAGGTATCCATAACAGGAGTCAAACAAATCTGACGCATTTTGTGCTAGTTAAGCACTTAATCATAGGTAAGAAAGTAATCCAACTCCAGGGTAGAGCAGAAACTCCTTAAGTACACACAGGTAACCAAGGGTTCCGCCTCTCCCGCTTTTAAAGAGACAAAGTCACAGAGCATAATAAAAGCATAGATACTTTAGAGGATCCAGATTTTTTCATGATTTGGATATTAATTTAGGTAATAAGATTAAAAGGTTGGAGAATGAGTTAATGTCTAGGAAATGCAAGACATTTTAAGAGATAAAAAGGACTATGATTTTGGACGAGTTTACTTAAGAGTGGATGAAAAAGGTTTTACTCCACAAAAGAAATTTAGAACTCCACCAACACACCAACAGCGTCCCCGTTCCGAACCTATACTTAAAAATAGGGATAATGATGTTGTTTCTAAACATGTTAGTTTCTCTGAGGATGAAAGAAATGTTTCTATGGACGGTTCCTCCTCATTTTCTGTTTCTGTTCCCAATAGTTCCCAAAGATACAGCGAGGAAAAAGGCTTTGGAAGTCTTCTCCACACAACCCAAATATGTACGTTCGTCGTCCTCTACCAGTGTCCAAAGGATCCCTCCTCAAGGACAGACTAAAAGATATCTGAACTACTCTCCAATGGAGGAGGATGTGGACTTTACAGCTAACAATTCTTATATTCAGCCTATGGACACTAGAAGGTCGTTCTCAAAAAAGTACGTACGAGGCAACGGAGAGCAATTGGGTAAGAGATATATATTACGGGACAAAAGGGAGGACTCAGTGGAACCGCAAGTAGTGAGAAAGAAAAGGGCCACGAGGTTTTGAGTGTGGTCGGATTACAGTTTAAAGACTGCAGAAACTAAAGTCTTGAGTAAAGGGCTTAACTTTTGTATTAGTAATAATTTCAATCTTTTTGATACCATTATTGATGTCAATAAATTGGTTAGAAAATTTTTACTTAAAAATGGTTTACAGGTTTAGAAGTAGTTAATGCACAAGATTTAGATAAATATCTAAATTTGACTTGCGGTTGTGATGCTCAACTAGATTCTTTACAGGACCAGAATAATCTGTCGGTCCTTGTTTCACTTTTAGATCAGCAAGATCTAACAGTGGATTTGAAAGGTATAGGGGCTGATCCTAGTTCTTATGTTCATACATTTTTTACCCTAAACATTGTAGGTCGAATGCAGTTGAAGTGTTCAAAAATCTGGTAGAACAGGCACTGACTAAATTACGGGATGACAAAGGGAAACAATCTTTATTTGATTATTTGTCTATAAGTGAAAGGAAGGCTATGCGTTCACTTAAAGAGAACAATGAAATTCTTATAAGGAACACGGATAAGGGGGGGGGGGCTGTGGTGGTCCTCAACAAATCTGACTACAAAAAAGAGGCTATTAGGTTGCTCTATGATGGAACCACATATAGAGTTTTGAATGGTGACTCGACAAATTATTTTTGTTGGTAATTAACCTTCATTATTGAGAAAGGCCTGTTAGTGGGTCTTATCAGGCCAGCTATGAAATATAGTCTATTACCAGCCCACCCCATTATTCCCATTTTTCATTTTCTACCCAAAATTTATAAATCCGCGAGCCCCCCCCCCCCAGGTAGACCCATAGTTTCCTGTATTGGGTCCCTGGAGGAGGGTCTCTAGGACCTTATCAACACTTTGCTTCAACCATTTGTTCACCGCCTTAATTCTTACCTCAGAGATACTAAACATGTTTTACAGGTTCTAGCATCTACGGCTATTGATCAGAACTATAATTTGGCGTCTATCGACGTATGTTCTCTGTATTCCTGTATGCCCCATGACAAGGGGATACTAGCAGTTCAATATCACTTAGATAAATATAGCATGTACACGCATTCCCCAGAAAC
The DNA here is from genome assembly GCA_019447015.1 of Hymenochirus boettgeri. NCBI lineage: Eukaryota > Metazoa > Chordata > Amphibia > Anura > Pipidae > Hymenochirus > Hymenochirus boettgeri. The sequence continues at coordinate 239,266,810 of CM033470.1, forward strand.
TTTTAATTCTGGAAGCTGTGTGGTCCCTGTTGAACCATCATTTCATTACTTTTGACTCTGTCTTCTTCCTCCAGACCAGGGGGGGCGGCGATGGGAGCGAAATTCACCCCCACATACACCAACCTTTACATGGGATGTGGGAGGAGACTGTGATTTACCCTTTAAAGGAATCTGATCCGCTTTTTCAGCATATCATGACCTTTAAAAGGTATATAGATGATCTATTGATTTTATGGGCAGGTACAAAATCTGATTTTGAGCAGTTTGTAAAGTTTATTAACTGTAATGAATTAAATTTAGAATTCACTTGTGAGTTTGGTGGGAAAACCTTAAATTTCCTTGACATTACTATTATGTGCCAAGGGGGTTCCCTAGATACCACAAAGTTCCGAAAAGCATCTGCCGACTGCCGGTAACACCATTTTACATGCTTCTTCAAGTCATCCCCCCGCATAATTTTAGGGGGATACCTTATGGACAGTTTCTCCGAATTAGTAGAAACTGTTCTAAATTCGAAGATTTTGTCTCGGAATCTTGTAATTTAAAAGATAGACTCCTTAGTAGAGGGTATTCTCTAAAGTTATTGGCACCAGCTTTTGAAAGAGCCCTCAGAAAGGATAAAGAAGATTTAATTTTTGGTTGTTCGGTTCATGCTACTAGAGATGTAAATTCTGTGATGCATCATCTAGCCAAACCTTTTGATAAATCCTTCCAGTATTTAGCGATATCGCGGGTTAATTTATGATCACGGTTGTAAATGTACAATCGCGATTGTACATTTATGAACGAACGTTCGATCGTAGAATACCGTGAGGTAGTAAATTACCGCAATGGTATTCTATGGGGATCGTAAAACTACAATTTCGTTATCGTAAATTTACGATCGTTAATCTCCTATTGGTTTAACGATTGTAAATTTACGATACTGATCGTTAAAGTCGCTACAAAGCAATACCGCGGCTTTATAAATATGGCCCATGGAGCTAGCTTTGAGAAAGGCTGAAGCCAGGTGGATTTTTGTAATACTAGAATCCCCAATGGCTTGAATAACTCGTTTGATATAACAGGTTTTATAGGTTAGTTCCTTTTCCATTGTTGGATTTCTATTTTGTCCACTAATGAGTATTTTTTGTATAGAGCTGGCACTCATGATTATTGGACTGGGAATACATATTTATACATATTACATTATATTTATTTTTATATTATTATTTATGTCTCTACTTAGTTATTTGTTAATTTACTATGTAATCTATTTATAGGTTTTTTCTTGATTTATGTACTTTCAAATGTATGTTTTGCTATCTATGCTTGTTATGCTCTGTGACTTTGTCTCTTTAAAAGCGGAAGAGGCGGAACCCTTGGTTCTGTGTAGTTAAGGAGTTTCCGCTCTACCCTGGAGTCGGATTACTTTCTTACCTATGATTAAGTGCTTAACTAGCACGAAACGCGTCAGGTTTGTTTGACTCGTGTTATGGATACTTAATAAAGATGAACCTTGATTTTTTTTGAAGAGTCCTTCTGATTCTGCATACGTCAGTGTGCACGCTCTTACCTTTGAAAAATTTGCTGACTTAGCGAGCGGTGGCAACAAGTTTGGGGCAGTTTGCACCTGAGCCACCTCCTTTGAGCGGTGAGTTCCCGATCATTGCATACCACCCACCTTTTCTGATGATTGATGTTCGAACTGAATAAATGTTATACTAGTGAAGGGTCAGGGGCTTATGCATCTGGACCACTTTTCCTTCCGTGTGATTTGCTTAATTGTCACACTTTATTATATACTAACAGGGTTATTCAATTAAAGTTCTTATCATTAAAAATGGTGCTAATTTTGCCCCAACCAACCAGATGTTAGCTTTCAAATGTTAAAAAAGATCTGATTGGTTGGGGCAAAATTAGCACCACTTTAAATGATAAGAACTTTTATTGAATCTCCCTGCAAGTTTCTGTTCTACTGTTCATTTTTTTGCTGTGTTTATAATATTGACATAACACTGCAACATTGAATACTTATATTACAGGCCTTGACTACCTGTTACTATTTGATTAATTGGTGTGGTTTTGTGCCCGCATGAGGTGGCTTTACATTCACACACAAAAACTTATCTTATTTTGATTTATAATGTAGTTACCCCCTCCCAACCACAATCGCACGGCTAGTTCATAAAATTAGATAGAATAAACTTACTTACCGGCCTGGGATCCTGCAGCCTCAGCTTTCGGGAATTTAACTACAAGTCCTCATTGGATGATTAAAAACCTAATTTATTGAACATACAAAATACAATCCCAAAAAACACAACTCCCCCTTTTAAAATTCTATTTAGGTGTGAGCAGCAAATAAAGCCAGTATCGGGCATCCCCGGACTGCTCAGAGCCTTGAATGTGCCTTCCCAACAGTGTCAGACTAGTTAAGTCCAAAACGAGTTATTCCAGTTCAATTGGATAGGGACAATTAGTATTAGGATCGTAAGAGGGTCTACCATTCCACTTGGCATCCTCCAACGATGTCACTCTATACACAGTTCACACAATGGCTGCGCACGGGACTTACACACCCCTCCGCGATACAGGTAACTTAACAAGCTTTCCCACAGTACGTTAACTCCCACAATTGGGGTCGGACAGCCCTTTCCTGTCTGTTCACTCAACTGGCGCGCTGCGACTATCACACATTAGGGCAGGATGCATTAGGTCCATCCATGGCTTCCATAAAGCTAGGTACACACAGTAACGATTTCTGAAAGATGACAGACAGGATCTGCAAGATCCTGTCTGCCATCTTTCAAAGATCTGCATACACACAGTCCCGAGCGTTCTCCCTATAGGGAGAACGCTCGGGACTGTGTGTTTCCATCGGCCGCGCTAGACTCCCTATAGGAAACGAACGTACACACAGTAACGATAAAGCCCCGATACCGTCGGATCCGACGGTATCGGGGCTTTATCGTTACTGTGTGTACCCAGCTTAACTCCCACAGATGCTGCCGACACCTAACAAAAAGCTCGACCGACGATCGTTTCACTTACCAAACGCGAGCTTCCTCAGGGTCTCACGAGCCTTGAGGCTCTATGATTTTTAGGATCACATGCATAAGCTCCTCCCATTCTATAAACCCTTAAAATCGGGGGAATCGTGAGTGCAATTACAATTTAAAATAATACAATACCATCATGCAGCAACAAAGTAAGAAATCATTACTTATACGCCAGAGCTCCTTTTAACATGAAAAGGCTACTATAGCTCAATTCATCATTCAGGCCAGATGGTCTTGGCATGGAGGGACAATTTGTCAAGAGCGAGCGTTTGGCCGGGACAAATGTCCGTCGGTCGCGACAAATTCGGACGTGGCCGAATTTGCAAACGATCGACTGTGAGACTCCATAGAGAACCGCACGGTCAATCGTGATTTTCTGACACGCCCGATTGAGGACGGTCACGGCTGCCTGCCCCACACCAGCCAATATGAATTGGCTGGTGTGGGGCATGAATCGGTCGATCGGCTGAAAATATTGCTTGGTGTGTACCCAGCCTTAACGTTTTTAAATTGTATATCCATTTGCATACTTTTAGCAGCAGATAAGCATCCTCTTTCTATACCTATAAATGTACATTGTATCCTCTTTCCACCATGGGACTCTTTGGCACGTCTTGCCAATGCACTTCGTTCTACCTCACCTCTTTCTAGGGCCCTAAGGTGTTCTTGAACTCTTTCAGTCAACCTCCTCTGAGTTTTTCTGACGTACTTACTCTCACACTCGCATTCTAAGAGGTAAATCATGTGGGTCGATTGGCATGTTATGTTACTTTTTACATGCCAATGTTTCTTATCCATCCCTTGGATCTGTGGTCTGTGGTTTCCAGACCTCGGTTTATTCACCCCTAAACAAGTTTGTACATAATGCTGGGACAATTGTACAGGGTTTAGCGGATCTCTGACTTATTGACACTACTCTTCACTTTCCTAAATTTTACACAGACACTGCAGAGGATCAGTATGGGTATGGGTTAAATTTTACTTTCATGGGGTGGACATGCCCTTTAAAAAAAGGCCAATATCAGTTTTCCCTGAATGTGGCCATTGTTTAGACCAAAGAGATTTTTTGATAAAGATTTTTTAGGGAAAATTTAAAAAAAAAGATAAAACCAACAACTTACAGGAACAGTTTCAAAATGCATTTTTTAGAACTTGAGGATTCAAAATGCTGTTTAATGATTTTACAGTTTGTTTGCAACATTAACAGGTTTCAACAATTACACTGTTTATGTAGTATTAACCAAAATTGTGCAAAGTTTTTTCAAAATTTACAGATGCAGATCACAGATTATTAAACAAAACCGATAGATATCAGGAAATGAGATGTTCAATATCAACAGGGAGATGTAATAAAAGTTCTTATCTTTTTTGGGTGCTAAGTTTGCCCCAACCAATCAGATGTTATTTACCATTTGAAAGCTAACATCTGATTGGTTGGGGAAAAATTAGCACCATTTTTAATGATAAGAACTTTTATTAAATCTCCCTGAAATTTCTTAAATATCAAAATGACTATAATAAAAGATAAAGCTCCATTATTTCCTTTTTTCAAAACAAAATTGAGATGTGCTTTCAATACCGAACCTTGTTTTTTTTTTTTTTTTTTTTTAAAAAAAAAAAAAAAAAACGTTTTTTATGCACTGAAATAAATCTGATATGGTAAACAGTTGTCAAAAACAGGATTTCTTTCTGCAATCCACAAGCCCAAGCTATGGCCTGGAACATATGGGGCAACTTTTGCCAAAATTAACAAACAAAATTATAGAGCGCTAAACCAATTGATAATCTGTTGTATGGTTTTAAAGCTAGATGCTGATATTTTGAATCAAACGATTGTGTATTGATTCAAAATATCTAATTTACTGACAGAAAAGTTCTTTTGATTTTTCTACATACAAAAGAATGATCAGGAACAATTTATCATGTTTTTAAATCATATCCGATCCTTGCTTGATCCAACAAAAATATCAAGGCTGGGTGGTTCATCTAGGCCGGGGATCCTCAAACCTACGGTTCTCCATATATTTGAAAACTACAATTCCCAGCATTCCTAGACTTTCCTCTGTAGTTGAGGAATGCTGGAAGTTGTAGTTTTCAAACATCTGGAGAGCCACAGTGTGAGGATTACCAATCTAGGCCAAAATAACAGCCTGTGTGTAACTGGCACAAGACTTGATATAGTAACTTTGAAGTGCAAAGAACACTATCATTACAATATGATACAATCAATTGTTCCAACACTATATGCAACATTTAGAAGTCCAATTTTTAAATGTAGTGGGGGTTCTAATGTGCTTCTAGCAAAAATAGGTCTTTAGGAAGTTACCAGATCACTTGGGGTAAAGTTAAACCCACCTCCAAGCTCCTCCTACTTTTACCCAGTTCAGAAAAAATCTTTGATTGAGCAGCAGCTGGTCCACAGGCAAGTGTTGTACATAACTATGGACTTGTTAAAAAAGGACAACTACAGCCTGAACAACAACAAAAAAAACCTACAATAAATCTATTGGCTGTATAAGGCATTTTGTACTGCCTTCAAAGCACAGCTGCAGTATGACAATGAATATCCAAGTATCCCATAAAATTGTTTATCTTGACACCCATTCCAAGTACCCAGCATGTATGCTCCTGCCCAGTCCTTCCTGATTACCTACCATTAACTGTATAGGAGTAGTAAGGCAGCTCATTGATAGTTTATCTAAAACTGAGACGTGCTAATAAGGTACTAACAGTAGTAAGGCCCACACTTTGTTTAACAAACACATATATGTATCCTATGAAAAAGAAACCCTGTGTAAGTGCTATAAACTTAAACTAAACAATCCAATAGGTGAAGGGCTTTATTTGACACACTGTCTGCCTTTTAGCAATAGTTGATGTTTTGCTTTATTTCTTAAGCTGCTTACCAAAGTTTAGTTACCTAGATAACATTTAGGCTGGGATATAAAGCATGCACTTAAAAAAAAGTTTTAAATGTACTTTTCTATTTTATTTATTACCCTTGGGAATGTCATAGCCATGTCCATGTTAGAAACAAACCGATATTATTCCTGGGGTTAATTACATTACCGGTAACAACAATGTAGTTCAAAACAGTGCTAAACTTTTTATACCTGAGTTTAGTTTATCCTTGGCACAATAATGATGATCCAAAATCTTAAAGTGCACGTTCACCCCCAAAACAAGAATTTATCATCCTGTAGGGAACCCCCAAAACCCTTTTATTCACAGACCTCAGATAAGTTCCTAAATAAGAGATATTCTTTTACAGTAGATAGATACTGGAAAGCTCCCAGATTCCATCAAAGCTCAGAGAGATTTAACACATAACCTACTGAGCTTTCACTGCCCTGAATGGACAAATTCCCAGGCAGACACCCTAGTCCTTGTCTATGATGTTATACATCACAGCAGTGACTGCGAGTCTACCCAGAAAAAAAGTAGACAGGATCATATATATCTATATCTTTGAGAATATATCGGAGGTCTGTAAGTAAAAGTTTTTGCAGGTGGGTGGGTTCTTACTGAATACTGAAATCTTGCTTTGGAGGTGGACATGCCCTTTAATCTCTTTCATGATATTTTCAACTTATATAATAACACGTTTAAGGAAAAACGGTGGCAACAAACAAGGAAAATGTACTGTTCTTGCCCTTGAAGTTAAAGTTGTATGGCATACATTACTGTGTAAACAGAACAAGGCCGTTATATGGCAGATAATATTAAGTTAGAGTAAATATATGATAAGACATGTGCTTTTTAAAATGAGGCATATGATGTAAAAAATTTGCTTTTTTAAATTGGGTGTATACAGATGATTTTAAGCTCAAATGCACATCAGATTCCAACAGAATTTGGTATTCTGACTAGATTTGCACATTACAAACAATACCAAATCTACTTATACATCTTTGTGTGCAACTGTTGTTTCCCGAAACCCTGCTCTGCCTCAATCACTATTGATACCTATTAACTGTAGTGGGAACTTTAATAGTGATTAACTGTAGTTTTCTATTCAAAGAAATCAATCCCGTGACCTAAATGGTGCCAGGATTGGCCAATTTTGAGAGACGACACATCAGCAGATAACAGGAAAATCCCCAATGGATCTGTCATAGATGTCTGTTTACGGTCACCCTAAAAGTGAATACATTTTTGAGAAGGGACTTAATTGTATCTAACAATTCCATGCAGCAATGGTCAGAGCAAAAAAAAACATTGTCTTGTGTAAAGGCAGGTTTATATTCAAGGGGAAAGCTAATCTGGTCCTCTTTAGAAAGTATTGGTAAGGCCCTATCTGGAATAAAGAGTACAGTTGTTATACCCAGAATTCAAAAGAATATTATGAAACTTTTTCAGTAAAAGCAAATATATTAATAATAAAAATAGAGATGTCTCTGGATCAAATTATGTAGTCTTAATGGGTAGGATAAAAGTGTTGCAAAAGGAATTCACACTTAGACAACAGACACAAGGGGGTAATGTCATCCAACATATCCGTATTTAGAGTAAAGCACTCGGATAACAAGCTAGTCCTCTTGTTAAAGTATGCAAATCACAAAGGTATGGGTCCTACAATGTGACAGCTGACACTACTGGGGAATTTTACTATGATAAACTGCCCTCCAGTTATTGGAGAGCAGTATAAGCATACCAAAACTATGACTACTAATGGCAGAGTTACAATTTGTTGTTTGGTCAACTGGGCAAGTTTGAACAAGTTTCTGGGAAAAGGGCAAATTTCTTAACAGATCTCCACAGAAATGAGAACTGTGAAACAAGCAATGTAATTAAATCTATGCATAACGTCTTTGGAACAATCAACCCAGATACAATTATCTTAAGATCTCTACACAGATTGGTCACTGCTCTGTTTAAATGAAGAGGGGACGAGGAGCAATCTGGAGAGCTCCCATAATGCAGAAAACAAAAGGTTCGTAATAAGCACCTCTATACCTACTTTTCATTATACTTGACAAAAACGCTTCTAGAATTACTTTTACAACCCAATCCCTTGCAAGCAATGGTGTTCTGTCTGCTTATGTTATGTTCTGCACAGCACGGAGGAGGCAGCTTCAAGTCTGGCCGTTAGCTATTGGTTGTGACTTAATCTCTATGACTGATGACCAGACCCAGAAGCTGAAAAGGAAAAAGAAACACAGCCTTGAAAAGGGATCCTGCATTTAAGTAATGATAGAAATGTCTCTGGTAAAGGTAAGTATAGCGAAAAGTGTAAGGCGGGTGCTTATTAAATAAATATTTTTTAATGGACATGCCCTTTAAGAAATATGTCTGGACAGATCATTTAATGTCTGTGTATTTTAAAGGGGAACTAAAGTCACAGTCCCAATCGGACTTTTTCTAAAACTAAATAGGGGTTTTGTAATAATAATTACAAAATCATTTCTGTGCTATTCATGTTTTCTATATTACCTAACTGCAGTAAACCAATAAAATGCTAACATCTGATTTGTTGTTGCAGATAAAATATACATGTAAATGTTTGCACCCAGGTTACATTAGATCCACAGTGTTTTTTTAGCCTCCTCATGTAAACCTCTGTTCTGGCAATAGACTTTTGTACAAATGTTATATTCAGACAATGTTCTGTGTACACAGTACTTTCTGGTTTATTATACTTGTTATACGATATCTCCTTATGATCAGGTTACATCACTTTAAATTATGTGGAAAAGGCAAAAGGTAAAAATAAGTTTTTTAACCAGCAAAAACAATTTAAACAAGTAGCAGATGTCAGTACAAACTAATATGCTAAAATTAAAAAATGTCTCAAAAAAAATGTTTAATACATATTGGGCTAAACCACTTTACACATGTAAAATAAAATGAAAATTCTGCTTATTTTCAATTAACTCAATGTTTTAGTACAGAATACTTACTGTTCTTCCTTATATTTAAAATGTAAAGGCCATTGGTGAGAAAACATCACATTAACCCATTTGTATTAAATGAGAAGTTCCAGTCAAAACATTTTCATTTATCATTTTTAACCCAGAAACTCTGAATAAAAATGATGTATCACTATACCTCCCAACTTTGTTTTAGGGAAGGATGAGGGTGTGCATTTCATCAGTGTCTCGAACCTCTAAACAAAGTGGATTCATCTAGGAGGGAAGATCAGGCTCCTAAGAAATAAGACTGTCCAGCTAAGAAATGGTCAGTTAGGGTGTATGATTCAACCTGTTAGAATTTCTTTACTAGTGGTCAGCTTCAGTTAACAAAGGTTTATACCGGATTAGAAATTATTTAACAAGCAATGTCAAAAAAATGTTTTGCGCCAAAGGGGGAAAAAAAATGCCCTAGTAAAGCATTCTGTGAATAATGGTACAATCTGAATTAAATCTTGCTAGGATTAAAAAAGTACCTTTGATCGTTACAAAAAAGTTTAATGATATTACTATATTACTATTTAATATTAAGCTTAATTTAAACAATAATGTAAGACTTGAATAGTTAAACCAGCAATCTTTTCATATTGATAAGGCCATATATTTCAATGTAATAAGTAATGTCCAGGACAAAGTTCAATTCATATTTATCGAGCCATGCTGAACAAAAAGGTACACTTAATACATAAACATGACAGTTATTTTAGCACCATAGTGCACATGAATAAGGATAGGAATCTATTCTGTAACAGTGCAAACAATTAAGATTTTTGCACACACGCACCCTGCTATGTTTTACAGGTTTAAAACTAAATCACATTTTCCATGCACTGAAAGGTCTTTCTCTGCACCAAAACTATTTTGTGTTATTACTTATGATTTTCTATAGGCAAATCAAGCATGTAAAAAATGTGCAAACATAAAGACAATGTATAACAGACAAATGTCAATGACAGAGCTGCCAAAAACTCCTGTTCTGCATCATCTCGCTCAGTAGTCTTCTAATCAGGGGATTTTGAGGACTAGAGATTACTTGGTTCACATTGGTAAAGGAAAGGAATGTCCAGTTGGCTCTACCTGTAAAGGAAAAAAAACACACAAATGAACTGTTAAATAAAGCCACAGCTGGTCAGTAACAGTTGTTTTTACAGTGTACATACCCTTTAAATGCAAAAATTATCATTTTGTGCACTTCCCTCTCATAGAGACCATTTATGTACTATGTTCTCTCCCTCCCTTTGGGGGGGGGCGCAGAAAAACATAAAATGGCACAAGATTATAGACATACCTTTTAACAAAATGATAATACAAACACAGACAAAATAATTAATCCATAATTGACTAAAGCTCTCCTTTTAACATTTTAAACATTTTTCAGTGGCCAGTTAGAGTGTTTTCTTAACTGACAGCAATCTGTAGGATAAATAGAACATTTGAAACATTGCCTCTCTTTTATTCCTCAGTTAATGCTTTCCTAGGAGTTCTAAATCAAACAATAAAAATAAGTTTGATTCTCTGCAACCATCAAACAAGTTGTTTATATACAACACAATCATCTAAGTAAGTTTAAAAAGTAAAACTCCACCACCAGTGGCAGGGGTATAATTATAGATCAAATGCAAAATGTGTGTGTTGGGTACACACTGGAATTACAGAGGTAAAAATGGATAGCTACCATTTAAGGGTTTGGTTTGCTATATTTTCCATAAATTTGTGATCACTTAATATTTAAATAATAATAATAATAATAAACATAAAGTTAATCTAAGTTGATGTGTGTAGCTGTAAGGAGTCCAAAATACAGCAGCCTGCATTAGTGTTAATTAGCATCATTATTAGATTATGTATGTACTAGAAAGATACATATTCTTCATACACATTTTTTTCCTAGTTTTTCCGGCTATAGTTCTGCCTTTGAACTAATTTTCAAGATACTACATCTTGGTGGTCTAACGTCTTGTATGTGAGGAATCATGCATGTGGTTTCTGACCACACAACAGAGCCACATAATATGGTATATATAAAACTGGCCTTAGTCTACAACATTCCTAAATCTGCAAAGGTACTGAAAATGCCTACTATTATTATTGATTTATATAGTGCCAACATCTTCTGTAGTGCTTTACAATTACATAGTCATACATTACATACAGGGTAATACATGTTATACAAAGACATACATATTACATACACAGGTAATACATAATATAAGTAAACAGAGTGAGGAGATTCTTACAGCAATACTGTGATACAATAGGAAAGAGGACCCTGCCCAAAGAGCTTACAGACTAGAGGATATGGGGATGAGATATAAGGTGACGGGAATCGGTAGGCTGTAAGTAGATTGGCAGTGGAGTGTGAAAGGCGGGTTGCGGGGGGGATAATATGGGTAGTAAGAGGGGTAATGTTTAGGCCAGGTTATATGCTTGCCTAAAGAGGTGGGTTTTAAGGTTACGTTTGAAGGTGTTAAGGGACGGTGAGTGATGGACAGACGGAGGAATGGAGGTACAGAGCAGAGGGGCAGCATGAGTAAAGTCCTGAATGCAGGCATGAGAGGAGGTTATCGTTTGTGGAGCGGAAGTTGCGCCTGGGACAGTATCGCTTAATACAGCTCTGAGATACATGGAGGGCTGTGTTGGAAAGTGCTTTATAGGATAAGGTAAGCAGTCTGAACTGGATCCTTTGCGTGATGGGCAACCAGTGGATAGACTGACAGAGTAGGCATTAGAGAAGCTTGAAGAAAAATTAATGAGCCATGCAGCAGAGTTGAGAATGGATTGAAGTGGATTGAAGCCTAGGCAAATATGATCAACATGAAGCCCCCTCACATTCTCTTTTCTGATGCACTATTTCACATACGTATAATCAACTTTTATGCACTGATGTAAAACATACCTTTAATACAACAAGAAAAACCTTGTTCTGTGAGCAGAAGCCATACTTTCTGACATGTTTCTGACTTTGAGATAATTGACAAAACCTCTAAAGAAAAGCAACAGACCTGAAAAAACAGAAAAAAACCCACAAAATTGTAAATTAATAAAAGCCCTATGTCTATACTGCTTCTACGCGTTTATCTGACTTGGGGAGTTAGCCTGTAGTTTCAATCAATCTAAAGATGATAATTACAGATGGCCGAACTTCAGAAAGTTCGGTCCGTTTTCGAACTTTTGAACTTCTAAAAAAAGTTTAAAAACTGACCCATTAAAGTCAATGGGGGTTAATTATTTATAAAAACTTACCGTACAGGCCTCTGGGACCTGGGAGATGGTCTGGGGAAAACATCCATGCGCGAAAAACAGCAAAAAAACGTTCGGGGGTCCCGCAGCTCGAAACTGGGACCCCCCCTGCCCGTCACTTATAAATGTCCTTTTTATGTTCGAGCCGCAGGACCCCCCACAAAGGCACTTATAAATGCCGGGGAAGGGGGGTCCAGGTTCGAGCTGCGGGACCCCTTAAGCCCCAAAGGGCCCTTGATAAAGGCCACAAGGGCACTTCTTAGTGCCGGGGAGGAGGGTTCCTGTTCGAGCTGCGGGACCCCTTAAGTTCCAAAGGGCCCTTGTCAGGGCCATAGTGGGCCTTGTAAGGACCTGGGAGGGGGTCCTGGTTACGAGCTGTGGGACCCCTGAGCGTCCGTCCGTGGGTTCCCCCCCTCGAGTGGCCGATTTCGGGAATCGCCGGCAGTTCTGGGATTTTCAGAATCGCTGTTCGAGTTTTACAGATCGTTAGAAAATCCTTGAACGTTCAACAATTTTTGAGAAAACCGCGGAAGTCCGGAAAATCAATTCATAAAGTCCGGCTCGAACTCAGGTTCGAGTTCTGTTGTGTGTCCATCTCTAATAAGTCATTTACTGCCAAAAAAGGGCAAGGGCAAAAAAAGTGTATGGTATACAATTCCATAACAGTGCCCACTGATCATAATTAGTAAAAAGGGGTTTGTGGCATTTGCCAGTGTAAGCCCCCACAATGAATTATCTAGCATGTAAATTATAAATGCATATAGCAATAAAACAGTGTAAAATGTGGAAAAATAGTTAGATGGCTAAAATTTTTTATACAGTTGAATTTTTAATGCATTTAAACATTACCTTTTATAATTGGACATGCATCAAAATTCAATTAGACATGATCTAGAGGGACCTCCCTATACCTCTGTATGTGTAAGCTTTCATAAATATACACAGGCAGGAAGAGAATCCCTGTTGTCTGCTACAGTATTAGCCCCACTGTGGATGGGTCTGTGTGGTCGGAACATGATGGTCTGCCTTAATTAATGACTTCAGGTCAGTAATCCATCTGCAGTTTAGGGGCAAAAATGTATTTTCTCTGTGCATTTCCTATATTGGTATCATGTGCCTTTATATTTCATCAGGTTAGTAAAACCTGATGATAAAAAATCTATGAGAAGTGCACATGATATTAATGGAGAGATTTCTCAGTTACTTATCCTAAACCTCACGTATGTTTTTAGTATATCATTAATGATTTGTGGAGAAACAAACAAGAAAGGCGGGATGCATTTACTAAACCAGCAGAAGAATGAAGCAGGTTTCTCTGTATTTCAGAATATAAAGACAAGCGATACATACTTTCATTTGCCTAAATATGGAAATAAAAAGATAAAGAAGAGTTTTCTGCATTAATGCATCTCTAAAGACTAACAATCACACTTTTTAGTATAATCTTACAAGCCTAATGGTCATATTGAAAGTCACCAGTCAGTCTAGTGGTACCTTTCTGCCTCTGTCATTAGGATGTGATTTACAATGTTTTGATGGTTTGATTGGGTTATTGGGATAAAGTACTGTAGTTGAAAAACATTACATGCTTCTGTTCTTCCTAGTACTATTTAATATCACAATTTATAATAAATAATAAGGCCAATTCTCTTTGACTTGACACTTACCCAGAACAAGAAATATCCACCAAAGCCAATACTGTCCATTAAAGTATCCAGTGAAATAGTCTGAGAACTAAGAAACAAAATATATGTACCTATTATAAATATATATTCCTAAATGATGATTCAATACCCCAGCAGAAAAAATGCTAATAAAAATAAACTTATCATTAAGAAGACAAAACCAGGTAATTCTATCAACTGATGTCTCCATAGTCCTCCCAAAAGAGAAGAGCTAGGATTTTTAAAGGAACTGTAAACCCATATACATACCATTTGAAGTCTTTGCCCTCTGTTTGTATTATTCACAGGGAGGTGAGAACACTTATTCTCACCTCCCTGTGAATAATATTTTGCTCAGGGGACACTGGAACTTACCCTCGCTCCGCTCGCAGCCGCTCCTGCTCAAACAACCGCTGTCCCGACCATGCGCGCTCTCTTAGGCGCATGCACGCCAATACAAGAGATAGGGCGCACGATCGGGACAGATCTGTTCTGCGCAGAAGCGGAGCGAAGGTAAGTTCCCGGTCCCCTGAGCAAAATATTATTCACAGGGAGGTGAGAATAAGCGTTCTCACCTCCCTGTGAATAATAAAAACGGAGGGCAAAGACTTTAAATGTTGAGTTTACAGTTCCTTTAAAGCAACATTCTCACCTAAAAAATTGTTACCACAAATCCCAAAATCATGTATGTAATGACATTACAAAAGCCTTTCAGGGTAACATAATAAAAGTTCTTATCGTTAAAAATGGTGCCAATTTTGCCCCAACCAATCTGATGTCAGCTTTCAATTGGTTTGGGCAAAATTAGCACTATTTTTAACAATTAGAATTTTTATTACATCTCCCTGAATGTTTTTTGACAGTTTATACAACTGGCTAAATTTTCTGCAATAAGTTGCAACATAATAAAATGTTAACATTTACCCTATTGTAATTGTACTATTGTTTGCATGGCTCAGCACACGTAAGGTCTAATACACATTTTATATACTTTTAGTGAAGGCCCAATTTTTCCACTACTGTTGGTCTTTAGAGTATTTGTATGTATTTATAGTGGACTGTGAACCTCATATTATATACTCTGACTTGCTAGTTCCCTTTTAGAGCTTGTTTCTATAGGACTTGTACCCATGCATATGAGTGGCCAGTTATAAAATAAAAATAATAAAACCTGCTGTGGACCTGGTCTTATTATCACGCAACGGGGGGGGTCTATGGGCCTCAATTTACCCATAGCCACAATCGCTCCAAGTAAATCTCCCTCCATGAATTCCATATTGCGTTTGCAATCTTAATTTGCAAAACCCAGCCAGCAAAAATGGAGTTAAAGTCAAGCTAACCGATATTAAAGTGGTTAGCACGACTTTAACTCCAGAAAAGTTCCCAGAGTTCCTACATAAATAAGGCCCTACAACTTTAGCTCAAGTGATTGTCTAGAGCCTCTCCTATAAATAACTTAATTAAAACCAAAGCAACTTCTATTTCTTACCCTGACAATCAGAATCCATTTGATTAGCGAGAGCCCAAAACCACAAATGGCACCATATCGCCCTGCAATTGTGTTTGTTATGCAGAAGGATAAACAAAATCCAATCCAGTTAAATATGAATGCCACTAAAAAAAAAACAAAAAACCACAAAAACATAAGAAACTACCGTATAAGAACAAGAAATGAACAGACACTCTTTTGGTTTTAAAACTTGAACGGCAAACAGTTATTAATTTTTTAAATATCTTGTTTTTTGCAAGAAGAAATCCTTGAAACATGTTTTATTGGATTAAGACTTGTTAGTATCTGTGGGCTAATCTTTCCCAGACCACTAATATGTTCCAAAGATGCCCCTAAGTGTCTTACCTGATCCGGTCCCTCGCTGCCCTCAGCTCCTCTCAAAAAACTTGTTGTGGGCAAAAACAGAAGCAGAAGGCTTCTGCGCTGACAGCCACTCCCTTTCTGGTTACGGTTGTTAGGCGATTGGGCGCAATGTCACGTCACGCCTTTACTGACACCCGCAACTAAGAGTTTGTTTTAAGATGAGGCTTGATAAACCCCAGGTAGCCAACTTCTCATGTTTGGTAAAGCTGCGAGTGTGAAGGTTCCAATTCATCCAAGTCATGGTAAATCTGCTATATTCAGTTTGATTCACTGGACTTGAAGTTTAGTTCTTAAAGAAAATCTGTGAGGTTTTAGAATAATATCAACGGCACTTCTGTGCAACAATATGAAAATTGACCACAAGATGGTGATGTTGTGTCTTAGAATTGATTTTATATTTATGAACGTACTGTGCTGCATATTTTAGGTAAAGCAGATTTGCAGACCTATTCCTGCTCCAACTGCACAACTTAATGTCAAAATACAATTCAGCAGGTTTTTTGTAAGCTTTTTTGTTTGCTTCTATAGACCATTTTGAGGAATCTATCCTTCCTGCTTTACTTTCATTTATTTTGTGAGACTGTGTTTGCAAGAGAGACAGTGATATTGAGATAAATGTGGTAAAGAGTAAAACCTTACTAAAAAATGCAAGCATGAAGATTCCATCATTCCCTACTCTCAGCTGATCAGCATCACTGAAGTCATCCCGAGGTGGATATTCTTCTTCCTGTATGAAAAATTAAGGAGTATGTGAGAACAGAGAGAGCACTTTAGAGTAATCAACCACTGATAGCTTTATACTGTATACAGGCTGGCATTGTATTGTATTTGCTATGGTCTTAATTTTATATATTCTATTTTGCAGACTCAGAATATACATATATATATTTAAATCCACTATTTTTTATATATGTATGTATGTTCTTTGTCCTCAGTAAGGATTCCAAAGTTGTATATGAAGTGTACAAACTAATTGTCTAAGCACAACTACCTTTTTGTTTAGGCTGGGTACACACAAGACTATAACCTGTCCCGACAGACAGATCGTGGATAATGAGTGGAGGGGCGGAAATACAGTCAGACCAAATATCATCATCCAATCATGTGGTCTATTGAAGGTCGCAAGGTCATGCAAAATTTACCACCATGGTAAAGCCTGTTGCGGGCGAAAATTACTTCCAACAGTTGATCAGGCAGATATATCAGAACATGTGTAAGCAGGCTTACAAATTTATAACAGACAACATACAGATTCCTTAAAAAGCAGCCTGTTTATCAGGAATGTGTGTACCCAGCTTAAGGGCCAATCTCATCAGTACTGAGAACGGTAGTTTCGGACAAAAAAATGTTTTTCCCCCCATTCACGGTCGGCTCCCTGTACTAAGGTAGAGTAAGCCTTTGTAGGGTGTATGGCAGTCATAAACGCTCTCCCAATGCTTTATATAGGGAGTATGATCATGACTATGGTATATGTACTCCCATCTGTCAGAGAGGACAGACAATATGATTGTTACAGTGTGTACTCACCTTTACTTTTATAAAAAGCCTACAAACATTACCAACACTTTCCCTATACTTCACACTGATAGTGGTAATCTGATGAGATTGGCCTTTTAAGCACCTAGCAATTTTTCCTCCTGACCGACCGTACGATACTTTTGACCAGTCAGCCAGGAGGAAGGACTGTCGGTCGCAGCAAAAGCAGCCGCGTCCGACAGTTACCGCGACCGATTGTGCAGTCCATAGAGAACCGCATGATCAGACAAGGTTTTCCACCATGTCCGATCGTCCTTTCGTCCGATTCGGATGAACGGTCGGTCGTACATGGCCGCATTCGTATGCAATTATTTCGGTCTGATCGACCGATACACTGAACTATCAGTCGATCGGACCGAAATATCTCATCGTGTGTACCCAGCTTTATTGGTACAGTGGGTGTGTACCCAGGTATTGGCAGACCAGGGGTGTAACTAGAAATTACAAGGGGGGGCTTGTCAATGGAAGAAAAATCAAGAAGTTGGGCCACCCCCAGCAGACACGAAGGGTTGCTTTGGGGTGAGACAGACAAAGCATTTCTACTAGAGCTGGATTATTCATTGTGTTGAAATCTCCCAACATAGCTAAGTAAGAGAACTATACCGCCCTTTACCTAAAATGATGGAGAGGTTTTATACTGTGGTTAATGTGGCCATTATGAATATTACTCTGCTCTTTTCATTAAAAATGGTCTTTTTTTCCCCCCGCAAAGGCATTTAGAGCGTGAAAACAACACTGGAGTTTATTATAACATAATGATGTATAGGTATATTTCAACATTAAATAGGCATATCCACCCTTAAAACAAACTGGTCACATGTCTTACCTGCCTCCAACTCCAACTGATATATCCAGCACATTAATAAATGTCAACTGGAAGATATATATACTACTAATTGGAGAACGTAGAGCTAACTCCGGTAGCAAAGAACCCCCTCCAACACTCACAAACTTGGGCCACACTCGTGTAATACAATGATCCTAGATAAATACTGAAAAGATACCTTTATTATTCATTATACAAAAGTTAAAAACCAACATATATACACACACACAATATCACTGCTCTGAACCATATTATACCAAAGTACCACTGTAGCAAAAAGAATCTAATGTCCCATATTACAACGTTTCTTCTTAGCTCAATCAGTAGCAACTTGTGGAAGGACAATGGATACACAGTCTACAGCTCAGGTGCACCTGATACTACTTAAAGCTCTAGAGCAAATATCCAGGCAACCCCTTTCCATAGAAAATCCAAAATCCAATATAGTGTCCCCAACAGGGTTTAGACAACACTGTGTACTGGGGGCGCCTGGTACATAGCAATCGACAAAATGGTAGAACGGATATTATTGGATCAGCAGCCGGTTTCTGGAAAGCTGGAACACAGCGTTATTATCACTCACTCGTATGTTCATACCCCCCGGGACTTCTAACTGGGCTACCACCGCTAAGATACGTACAAGTCCAGGAATACAGCCCCCCGGATCTTGGGATACGTTGCTCGTCCCCTCTGTCTCTTCACCCGGTAAACCATACGTCTTTGGGTGGAGCAGATTCTTTAGGCACTGTGAAACCCATCCATACTGATGGCTGACCTCCGTTCACACAATAAATCCAACGCGCGTTTCACCTGTACCTTAAGTTCACAGGCTTCATCAGGGTATCGCTGGATTACCAAGTAACGTTACTTAAGAAGCTTTTTAAAAAGGGGTTGCCAGTTCTTTAAAGGGATGACTGGTTTTTTTTAACGTTTACATTATTTTTACAGTGATTTTGTTGGTGTGCTTTTCTCTTGCAATTATACAATTCTTAACTACACGCTAACCAATTATAAAATAGGTAAAAATACGATGGCCTACACTTTAGCTTTTATATATATATATATATATATACTGTCACAACCTCACAGCTGCAAAAAACAAGCATAGTTAAAGGAGAACTAAACCCAATTTTTTGTACTCCAGAATCTGAAAACAACCCCCTAAAAACACCAATAAGCTATAAAATCCCACTTCAGTAAATCGTATAATAGTAAATGTAAGCCTGTTAAAAACTTAATGAAGTATCTGTGTGTATGTGCAGTGTAAGACCACACCTCCTGACCTCAGTCACATGCTTCCTTGCTTTACCTGTCTTGTAAAAGGATTGGCTAGAGATTATTAATGGGTGTGACCAACTGTAACATGGTTCTGCCATAGCTAAGGACTGAGCATGTGCAGAACATAATGGTCATTGACCAAACTGTGTGATACTAGAATGCTGTGAAGTAAAGCACAAACCATATGTTATTTAGGTAAATTTTCCAGGGCCCGTATCAAAATGAGAGGTAAGACACAGATTACTGGTTTTATATCAAGGTGTTCTACCTTCTGGTTCAGTGTTGTTCTGTGGCTTTAGTTGTCCTTTAATTACTTCATTCAGACTCACCGGTGTCAAGGTGCCCAGATTGTAAATCCATCGACTCTCCAATTGCTTTTTTTTTTTTTTTATCGCATTTCGATCTCTTTTACCAAGTTTGATCTGACTTATCGCTCTAAAGTTAAACATTAATCGAGTGGTGTCATGTTGTTTACAGATGTGCTTGGCCATTGCACTTTTTTCCAACTCTTTATTCTTAGTGGCCCTGACCTGTTATTGCACCCTAACTGTTAGGGCCCTCTTATTTTCACCTATGAACTTCAGCCCACATTCACATTCTAACATGTACACCACTTGTTTGCTTTGACAATTAACAAGCAACTACATTGTAAAGATTTTACCATTAACTGCTTCAAAAGGTTTTTATTTTCTTTCATGAATTTGCATGCTACACGCTTTCCACACCTCTGATTCCCAACCACCGCGTCCACCCTCATTCAAGATTCTAAACTTTGGGAGATTGGTTTTAAGAAAGCTCGGTGATACCCAATCCCTTAGTTTCTTGCCCCGTCTCGCTGTCATAGAGGGAAAAACACCTAATTTTTGTTTTAAATCCTCATCCTCACCAAGAACCAACATTTGCAAGAATTTTTTGCCCACCTTTTCCCACCCTTTGGTTTTGATACAGTAATTCAGACCTGATGATGTGCTTGAGAAAGGACGTTGGTCCGAAACATGTAGCACACATGTTTTGTTCAAATAAAAATATCTTGTTTCACAGCTTGGAGTCTGTGCCATCTGTAAGCTACATGTATACCTCCATTGATCTGTATTACTGAACCTGGACCAGAGATACCAGGAAGTGTAGCCTACAGCTTCTACGTGGTTCCTAGGTGCAGAGGGTCCACATTCACTCAGACCTGATACTTTTCTTGGCCCATTTATAGCCTTTTTGTATCATTCTCTTGTTATAGCCCCTTTCCAGGAACCTTACTTTCAGTTCCTTGCTTGCCTTTCGAATACTGTATCGGACGAGCAGTTCCTTTTTAGTCTGAGGAACTGCCCTTTTGGTATACCCCCTATTAGATTCTTGGGGTGGTGACTTGTAGCTTGCAACAATGAGTTTATTGCCGCCTTCTTCCTGTAAGTTTCAGTGACAAGTGACCCAGCTGTTTTCTTAATGGTTAGATCTAAAAACGTTATACTTTTCCTGTCCCATTCATAGGTCATTCTTATTTAGTTCCTTAATGAATCTCTTCCAACCCTTTCCATAATAACAGTATATTGTCTATGTAACGTATTCAGAGGATCACAGTCTCCCCTACCTTTATATCGAGGATAACCTTAGATACGTCCTCTTGCTCCCACATCCCCAGGTAGAGGCACGCACAAGTGGGTGCTCAAGCCGCGCCCATATCGGTGCCTCTCACCTGGCGATAGTAGGAGCCATCAAAAAGAAATATGTTATTCTCCAGAATAAACCTTAACAATTTTATGGTGAACTCTGTACCTTCAGCCCAGTCTCTCTGGTTTCTAAATACATCTGACATGCCCCTATTCCTAATTCATGGGGGAATAGAAGAATATAGGCTTTATATGTCTAGAGACAGCAACAGAACATCATTGTCCACAATTAACCTGTCCAGTTTTTTTAGGACGTCCTTAGGATCTACAACATATGAACTTAAGTTCATTAAAGGGCATGTCCATTTAGGACTCTGCCTCCTACCTGGCCTCTGGGAGAAGTTTGGCATGCGTACTGCAGCCCTTCTCCCCCTCCATCTCCCGATTCCCTCCCCCTAGCTTTAAACCATTAATGTATAAGATTCCCCCTGGTCTCCCAGCCCCAACCGCTCTATTTATATGTTTAGAAAGCTCCCCAAACTTTACTTCCCTCTCCTCTTTCTCTGCCGAAGTGAGCTGCCGGCAGCCGCGTCCGTGATTGGCTGCCGCTCAGCCAATCACAGACGCGGCTGCAGGTCCCGCCCCTCTGCTTGCATTTTCTCGCAAGCAGAGGGCCGAGAGTGCGGCGGAGGAAAGAGGGGAGGTAAGTAGAGTTTGGGGGGCTTTCTAAACATATAAATAGAGCGGTTGGGGAAGGGCAGGCATGGGGAGTCTTATATCAAAAAATATATTTTAGGGTGGACATACCCTTTAAAAACGGCTGCAAAATTCGGTCTACATATTGGCTAACATGTTGTTGTGTGCCTCTGTGTCCGGGACTATGGGGCGAACCGGAGGATTTTTTCGATTTTTGTTTATTTTCGGAATAATGTATAAAATGGAAACCTTAGGGTTCTGTACCAGTAAATAGTCTCTCTTTTTTGCCGATTACACCTTGTTCAAAGCCTTCTGTTATAAGTTTATTTAGTTCAACTTGTATGTCTCTAATAGGTGGATACCGATACTTTTTCATATTGGCTCCTGTCTCTCAACTGGCATAGAGCCTCATTCTTATATTGTTCCCGCCCCATCACTACAATATTCCCTCCTTTATCCGCCACCTTAATTATTAATTCTTCATCGTCCCTCAGGTTTTGAGCCTTTTTCCAATAGAATTTTTTTGCTAAAAAGGTTTACATCTTTTATCATGTTAAATTTATCAAGATTGCTTTCCGGGACAAAAGACAAACCTCTAGACATGAGTCTGAACGTTGTTTCATCAATTACCTTTCCAGATATGTTAATAACCTCCAGACTCCCCTCCTTTTGCTGAGGAATTACTTGCCTGTCCTCTTGACTCTGTTCCTTAACCTCTTTGGGGAAGCCCTTACTCCTGTTCTTTTTTTTGCCTTCTTTGACCACTTCTTGTCTTTTTTTCTGGATCTAAAAGGGACCTCTCTCTCAGATTCCTCATCTGTGGTTGATCTTCCCCCATGTACCTTACTTTTAAACCATATGTATGTTTCACCTTTTCTATAATCTTCGCTGTCCCTCCAGAATTCTCTTTTTCCTCCTCTTGATCGCACTCTGAAGCACATCTATATCTTTCCTTAATTGATCAATTAAGGGGATGAATTCTATATCCTCCTTAAATTTTTCCATCAATTCTTTTTGTTCTAACACTTTTTTCTGAAGTGTTAGGGAGTTCTGAACAGCGGAGGATAGAGGGGAGGTAAGTAAAGATTGGGGGACTTTTTTGCAATAATATTAATGCGGTTGGGGCTGGGGGAGCATGCCCTACCGCATGCCCAAAGGTTTTAGCGTTAGGGGGAGGGAGAGGGAGGGGGGCTGCACTGAGCATGCCTCAAACTTTGACGAGGTTGAGGCAGACTCAGCCACAGCATGAGTCACACACTGCTTCTACACAGCAGTTTCCTGGACTTTGGAGGGACACAGCAGGGGAACCATTTTGAGCAGAAATGTAAGGTAAGGCTTGTATAGTATAGTATAGTATTTGAGGTTGAATAAAGACATACGTCCATCCAGTCCAACCCATCTAGAAATATCCTCATTTCCTGCCTAACTGTTGATCCAGAGGAAGGCAAAAAAAAAAAACCCACCAAAATTATGAAGGGGGAAAAAATTCCTTCCTGACTCCAAGTGGCAATCGGAAATTTCCCTGGATCAACTCTACTTATGTATCAATACCAGTAACTTGCAACATACCTTGTTTGCAGAAACTCATCCAGCTTTTTTTTTAAACGACCAATGAACCTGCCATTACAACGTCCACTGGAAGACAGTTCCATAGCCTTACCGTTCTCACAGTGAAAAACCCTTCCGAGCTTGAAGCCTAAACCTTTTTTCTTCAAGTCTTAAGGGATGTCCTCGTGTCCTTTGACATGTTCTATTGGTGAACAATGCCCCAGATAGTTATTGTATGGCCGTTAAGTATTTATACACAGTAATCATATCCCCACGCAAGCGCCTTTTCTCCAGCGTACATAATTGTAACTTTTCCAGTCTCTCTTCATATTCAAGCTCCCCAATCCCCTTATTAATTAGTTGCCCTTCTCTGAACCCTTTCCATTTCAAAGATGTCCTTTTTGTACACAGGATTCCAAAATTGCACTGCATATTCCAAATGAGGCCTACCAATGCTTTGTAAAGAGGGAGAATTACATTTTCCTCCCTTGAATCCATACCCGCTTTATACAAGACAATACCATGCTGGCTCTGGCTGTTGCCGCCTGGCACTGCTTGCTACCTTTAAGTTTGTTATTCACCAAAACTCCAAGATCCCTTTCCAACAGGGATTCACTAACACAGAGCCATTTATAGTATAAGTAGCACAAGTATTTTTAAGTCCAAAATGCATCACCTTACATTTATCAACATTGAATTTCATCTGCCACTTAGCAGCCCAATGTGATAATCTATCTAGATCCCCTTGCAACGATTGCACATCCTCTGAAGTTTTAATGGTCGACAAAGTTTTGTGTCGTCAGCAAACACAGAAACCTTGCTGACAATACCCACTTCCAAATCATTAATAAATAGATTAAATAGAAGCGGCCCCAACACAGAACCCGTGGCACCCCACTTAGCATTTAGTCCATAATGATGAAGCCCCATTAACAACTACATCTCTGCATCCTATTCTTTAACCAATTTTCTATCCATGTACAAATGTGAATCCCAGACCAACAGACCTTAGCTTTATCAGTCATCGCCTATGGGGGACTGTATCAAAAGCCTTTGCAAAATCCAAGAAACTACATCTACTGCTATCCAGAGTCTAAATTTCACTTACTTCCTCATAAAAGCCAAGCAAGTTAGTTTGACAAGATCATCCTCCTAAATCCATGCTGGTTACTACTTATAATGTCAGTCCTTGAAACGTACTCTAGAAAATGTTCCCTTATTAAACTTTCCAGGATCTTCCCCACCACTGAAGTTAAACTTAGGCCTGTAATTACCCGGCTGTGAACGACTACCCTTTTTGAATATTGGAAAACATCAGCCTTTTTCCAATCCAGGGCACACCACGGACATGAGGGAATCAGCAAAAATAAGAAAACAATGGCCTAGATAAAACTGAACTTAGCTCCTTAAGTACCCGAGGATGTATTTTATCCGGTCCAGGAGATTTACTAATATTAACCTTATTAGTTCTTTCTGTACCATATCCTCGGTAACCAAAGTGAACTTGAATCTTGTATACCTTATTGCTACTATACTCTATGATATCTGTACTTGGATCTTCTATAGTGTATACAGAGGAAAATAAATTATTCAAGACGTTTGCTTTATCGCCATCCTCCGTAACTAACTTATCCCCATTAATTAATGGTGCCACATTCTCAGTCCTATCTTCTTACTATTAATATACTTAAAAAAATGTTTAGGCTTAGTGATGCTTTCTTCAGCTATCCTAACTTCATTATTAATTTTAGCTAGTTTGACTGCTTCTTACACATCCTTGTTACAGTTTTATACTCCCTAAAGGCCCTTTCGTTCCTCGGCCTAAAGGTTTTAAATGCCTTTTTCTTCCTTACCATTTCTCTTTACATCAGAATTCAGCCACATGGGCGCGGATTTATTTTTTACATTTATTTCCCAAGGGTATAAATTTAGATGTGAACTGGCTTAAAATCCCCTTGAACACAGTCACTTCTGTTCAGTACCTTTACCTGATAATACATTACCAGTTGACATTTGAAGAGCTGCTTTTAACCTGGGAAAATTGCTTCCTGAAATTAAATGTCTTTGTTAACCCAGCGCACTTTTCCTTTCGATAAAGTCCAAATGCCACTATTCATGGTCACTATTCCCTAAGCCTCCAGTTACCTTATATCTATAATGCGCTCCACAATGTTAGATATTACCAGATCCAACAGAGCTCCTTTTCTAGTAGGAACCTCAACCACCTGTGAGAGAAAATTATCTGCAGCAAATTCAGGAACTCATCGCCTTTTTCTGTGATGGCAGTTCCACCACACCAATCAATGTCAGGGTAATTGAAGTCCCCCATAATGAGCACACTCCCCAAATTGCAGCCCTTGCCAACTGCATATGAAGTTGAACTCACTCTCTGTAGCATTGGCGGCTTATAGCAGACACCAACAATGACATTACCCCTTTCCTGTTGCCTAATTCCACCCATATTGCCTCCACTTTATCATCCATATCACCAGCTATCTCTTCTTTTAAATTTGGCTTCAATTCTTTTAACATATACACAATACTCCTCCCCCTTTCCTTTTTTCGTCCTGCCTAAACAAGGCATATCCTTCTATATTTACAGCCCAGTCGTGAGAACTGTTCAACCACGTTTTGCTATACCGATTACATCATACTTTTCATTCAATGCCATCATTTCCAATTCACCCATTTTTTCAGCCAGGCTTCCGCATTTGCAAACATACATTTTAGATTATGATCCTGTAATTTATTTGTACACTTTGATACACATTCTCCATCCCCTATGCTAGCCCCACCCCCCTTTCCACCCCACCAGGCCTATCTACACCCTGCTTTCCTCCTGGACAATCTATCCCAGTGAGACTGTAATACCCTCCCCCCCAAACCTAGTTTAAAATCTCCTCCAACCCTCTAGCCATCCTCTCCCCTAAACACAGCTGCACCAAATCAGTGAGGTGCAACCCATCCCTACTAAAGAGCCTGTAGCCGACAGCAAAGTCTGCCCAGTTCTCAATAAACCCAAACCCTTCTTCCTTACACCATTCTCTTAGCCACACATTAATGCTCCTAAGCTCCCGCTGTCTCCCTGGCTTAGCACGTGGCTGCGGTAGTATTTCTGAAAACACTACCCTGGAGGTCCTTGCTTTTATCTTGGCCCCTAGTTCTCGGAAATCATGTTTAAGGACCTCACCTCCTCCTCTAACTTTGTCATTGGCACCAATGTGAACCAAGACCGCCGGGTCACACCCGGCCCCACCCAATAATCTGTCTACACGATCCACCACATGCCGAACCCTAGCACCAGGCAGGCAACACACAGTTCGGCATGTAGGGACTTGGCGGCAGATTACCCTATCTACCTTCCTTATAATGGAGTCCCCTACCACTACCACCTGCCTTGCATTCCTGACCCTTCGTTCCTCCTCCCTTGTATCAGAGATGGCAGTCCCCTGGGTGCTCAAGGGACTAGCCCCCTCCATACACGCTAATTCCGAGGTGTCCTCCTCCACCTAAGGCGGCAAATCTGTTGGGATGGACAATCTGGGAAGAAGCCCCCCTACTCTTCCGTCCCCCGCTTCCCCTAGTAACCCTAACAAAACTACCTCCTTCCTCATCCTTTCTTGTCCCTCTTCCACCCACCTCTATACTGGCCCCAGCCAGTGCCTGCTGACCCCCCAGTTCTGCCAATCCCCGCAATGCTGCAAGCTGCCCCCTTAGACTCTCCACCTCAGCTTCCAAACGGGCAACCCACTCACACCTGACACAGACATAGGTTCCCCGGAACGTCTGCTCCAGGTTCCTATACATGTGGCACGATGCACATTGCATGGTACTGACAAAACTGTCCCTTCTAATACACCACACCAACACAGTGACGCACAAACCTTGTTTAATTGCCCTTCTTGTTTCAATGTCCTTTTTTTATGTCCTTGAGATCAAGGTCCTTAAGAGAAAGGGACACTCACAGGAAACTTCCTTTTGTTAGGTCCAAAACTTAAAACTTAAACTTCTTAATGTGGCCAGTAAGGGGTTCAATTTTAGTTTTGGGGGTGGACATGCCCTTTAAGTCAAAACACTTGGAACAGAAAAGTTGTAAATGAATTGCAATAGACATGAATAAAAAAAAAGTACAAATACTAGTGAACCACCATATTCCAGAACTGCAAACTACCTGAAACGTACCAGAAGTGCAGGATGTAAAATGCAAAGGCCAAGGTAGAAATGGCTGAAACATTGAAATTGACAAACATTGAATAAGAATCACAAGTTTTTAATCATGATTAAGCCTGATTTTTCAAATTACATCGACTTTTCAATAATACGGTAAGTCATGTCTGCTGATAGAGGAGATGGTGAGGCCCATGGCTCAAGGCACACAAGACAGCAATTCGAGTCAGGTTTTGCTGGTTTCTGGAAATTACTTTTTCAAGGGGTGGCATGAGAAGTTATCAGCAGTTTTCAAGAAGACTGACCTTTATGCAAAACAATGTTACACCACATGCATACAAGTACTCTTCATGGCTAGCTACAAAAGGTCTCAAAGTTTGCCAATATATGGCCATTATCCAGTTATCTGTTCAGTGCTCTGACACATCATTCATGCAGAAGCAAGTTCAGATTATGTGCACTACATATTACAGTGCCTAGAAATATTTTTTCTTTTTTTTTTTTAACCTGTATCTGGAGATTTTCAAATGACTGTACCCATTCTGAACAATTTTCCAATAGAAATAAAATAATATTAATTTCAAAACGGATAAATTCCATACCTCTGTAGGGCTGAGGAATATTTCATCAAACAGACTTCTAGAATCTCTAACTTGCCCGTGCTAAGCATGTAAAAAAAAACACAAGACAAGGAGAACAGAAACAAAAAATAACCAATTAATAAAGCAAATACTGGATTTTAGACACATGCCCTTCATTTCACTACAGACACGTTCTTCTGTTTTAGAAGCTGTAATTTTAAAAAAACTGCATAGTAATTGGAGAAAAGACCTGCATACAGGTAAGATTACTTTATAGATGAAAAAACTGGAGTAACAAACTAATCCCCAGACACCCGTCAGAAAAGCAATAAACAGATACATATGTTAGCCATTAAACACACAGGTTCTAATCCTATTACAAACTGTATGTAAAACAAAGGGGTCATTAAAGTCACCCATTATATTTGCCACTTCAACCTTTAATACCACAGTAGAGAAAACATACAACCATTTCACTATTTGTATATATACTGCAAAGCCCAACCAAAAGGTGCATTTCTAAAGCTGCAGTTCTGTAACAGGTGGCACACATTTAATATTTAGATGACTTAATACATTTAACATTTATTATTTTCTTATTAATCCTATTGTACATGTTAACAAACATTCTGAACAGAGAAGCTTGTTTTTCCTTGTGTGAAGGCAAGTTGTTTGGCTTTTCTTCAACTCAGATTTACAGATATTTTGGTTACAAATCTTCAGTAAACAATTATGGCAATGCAGATCCAGACAGTATATACTAAGATTACAGTGGCTTCTGGCAGTTCTAGTTCCACTGATTATTGATATCTTCAAAAGTAAGGGCTGACAGATTCCAATTTCCAGTGGTAACCGCATATATGGCCCTGAACAGCCCCCGTACATGTTGTGGAGATCGGGAAGGCCGATACATGTTGTCAATGTTCTGCAAATATTGACAAAGTAAGCTTATGGTATTTCTCTTCTGTTGCAATTAAGATTTGTGGAAGATCAATTTGTTTCCAATCCTCAACCTTGCCTGCTTAGAAAATCTGATTTGGGAGAAACAACTCACGCAGGATGACAATTATGTTAATTTACTTACGTGCTATGACTTATCCTGTTTTGTATTTCATCTCTTTTAAGGTTATATTACTTCTACACAGCGGTTTCTCCTCAATCTACAAATGATGTCATTAATCACATTTAATTACCAGCTCAGTTTCTATGGAATGTCTAATACAAGGTGATGGCTGTTCTATAATATACACAGGTATTTGCATAACAACTAGTTTCATACAGTAAGGTGTGTGTCACCACCTTATGACATCTAGAAAAATATTTTCCTATTATGGTTTAAAAAAAAAAAACAACAAACTTCTGAGATATATATAAACCAATATTTATATACACACACAACTAGCAGCAATTATGTTTTCCCCTATAGCAAAAAACACTGCTTACTCTTTGCGATGCTTCAGCTGCTACTGCTGCCATTGCTGCAGCCTTCGCCTTCTCTGCCTCATCATATGTTGGAAGGGTAGTTGCTACACTATAGGGTGGAGGAACTGGGTAGAACTCGCTGCTTGCTTCTAGTGCTAAAAATACATAAACATTTTTAAATAAAAGGTGATGTTAGTAAAAAACAGAAGGGGAAAAAAATGTAGTATTATTTCAGAATTTATATTAAATATTTTGAAGTGCTAATAACCACAATTATTAAATGACTGGCAGAAAAGTATTTTTTTTTAAAAAAAACTGTAACACATGGTATTCCCACTAAGCGATTATAAACTGCTGATTATACTGTTACTACTTTTCCTAATAAGAGACACAGCTATGTGAACTCAATTCATCTCTAACAATTTTATCCATTTTTAGACCCTGAATCGGGCACGCTCAATGTGCTTTACCCAGGGGAAAGAAAATGAAAGTAACTGCAGTGCTTGCTGAAAAGAAATAATACATGCATTTCACGCAAGTATATATCTGGGTAGGAATGGCTTAGAAAAGGTAAGTGGCACATCTATCGAATAAGCAGTTTTTGGACTATAAATAATGAAGCAATGTGTTTTAGCCTGAACTTTAAATATAAACTGCAGTCCATCAAGTTGAAATGTATTATCCTTTGCAAGAAGAGTTGGGGAAGGATTTTGTAAGTATGAAAATACTACTTTAGTCAAAAGCATTAAAACTGAACAAGACAAACATTCAGTCACTGCATCATCTCCCTAATCTTATCCTAAGATTTTTAAACAATGATTTTGACCCATGACTATTGACCCATGCCAAAAATATACTTGATATTAAATTATCAATGCAATAAATAAAGGGTATGCACCATCCAAATACTGCCTCATAATGTGTAATGAACTTTAAGCTGGGTATACTTGTTAGTTAAGATGTGTTTCTTTTCTTATCCTTCACGGACATCTATTTTTTTCCCTAAAACACATAAGCTATTGCTAAACAGTGCTAACACTATTGTCCCACAGGTAGTTCTATCGGCACAGACCTGGATAAAGTAAGGCCGGGGGCCACATACGGCCCGTTGGCTTCCACTGACTGGTCACCCAAAAATCATAATATTTATTAATTGTCTTAGGCTGGCTAATAGATTTATTTTTATTAAGTTTATTTTAGAGAAAAAAAAATGATGAACTAGGTAAATTAATTTAATCTTTTTATAAAATCCAGTTTTGCAATCTCTTTAATGAGAGTATTGGTCCGGTCCTTCAAGACAATCCAAGTTTCTAATGCGGCCCGCTGTGAAATTTAATTTCCCACCCCTGTATTAATATATATCAATCAGATCAAGGTCACACAAAAACATCCTCTAGCACCTCATTACAATGTTGTGGCAATGGAAACATTCACATTTTCAACCAAACTACCATTGCATTGGGACAATCAAGTCCAGAAAACCAATGATAAATCATTACTTTTACAATACAGAAGCAATTCTGTTGACTTTAATGAACACCACTAACCATCTGCTAAATGTACCTGGTTCTGTAGTTGCTCCAGCTGCAATGCTGCTGTATGGTGGAGGAGAGATATCGGATGCACATGATGATGTCTGGGCAGCCAGGGAAGACTGAGTAGATGTTGAAGGCTGTTCTGCTGCTTGAGCTTCTGATGAGTCATCTTCATTTTGAAACTAAAAGAAAAATAAAGCGTCATATAAAAGTACTTAAGCTTAAAATTCCTAAATTCCTCCAGGTCACAACCACAAAACCTGTATGACAGAAAATTGCTCCCTCTCTAATAATATCAGTCACGTTATTTGAATAACAAATCAAGTTTCAGCTGCTAGCAGTCTAAATGATGCAAATTTTGAAAAGAGAATTCAGTTCAGTTGTAGGATTACCTATGCTTTTATGTAGCATAAGCTATGATTCTGTGCTCAAGAAGAATTGAACAGACTACCAAAAAAGTAAAACCTATGGAGATGCATTTAGCTATTTAATGGAAATGACTTGCCTATAGCAGGGTAAACACAGTAGAGATGTATAGGCAATGGCAGACAAATTACATTGGAAGCGGTCTGCTATTCCCTAAGATCTGGGTAGGCACAAGGGTGGATAAAAATCAATGTTTTTTTTTTTTTTTTTTTTTTAAAGCAGATTTTTTTTAATTTAAAGGACAACTCCCCCTTCATAAGAACATCTTTTAGAAAGAATGGCCTTTTTAAAAATATGTTGATATATCATAGTTAATCCTATGAATTCATTACTGTATGCCTGCTATACTTGGATGCCTCATGGAAACTCCGCAATTTAGAAACTCGTACTGAGCCTCTACTGCCTGGGCATGCTCAGAAGAGGCAGACAGGGGATTAACATTCAGTCATTGGTTGGGATGTCAACTGTCAAATCCATAACTGACAGTTGTAACTGGAAGAACCAGGAAGCAGAAACAGGGGCAACAGGACATTGTGCAGGATTTCAGGTTAGACTTATCTATTTAAGATTTCAAACTATTACCGTTTAGGGAGGGGTGATTTACCTGTATGTAAGTTTTTGTTTTGGGGCTGGACTTTAATTCAGATTTTTTTTTAAATAAAATGCCTTTTGAGGAAAATATACTACCATCCAAAGGTTAATCCATCATGAAATAAAGATTTGTTTTTTAATTATGTAGAATAAGGCTGTATATGTTTAATTTTTGGTAAATAAATTCCATTAATCCATTCACAATGTCATGCTCTTCCAGAGATTATTGGGCAGTTTCTCTGCCTACAAGATATTATCACATATGCTTGGTTTAATTTTGCGGTTCTCAAAACTGAATTTGACTCACACATGAGATCACATGTTTATTCTTCACAACAAAAATGTTATAACATGAACAGTGTTGAGAAAAAGACCTTAATCCTATTGTACTACAAACCTATCAATACAGACTCAACCCCTGTAGTCGGCACTCCAATCAACCGGGAATGACTGAAAATTTCTGTTGGTCATTATCGGCTCCCTTAACTTGAAGTAGATGGAGCCGGTGTTAGGTGACCAACATGGACTGAATTGCACTTTGGCACTAGTAATTTTAAAGGGGAACTAAAGTCTCCAGACAACATTGTCCCAATAGACAGAGCACATTCACAAACATACAAGCTGTGTCTCACCTCTCCATTTGCTGTGGCTATTGGGTGATTTATGAAAATAACCTGTGAGCACTAGGGGTCAGCTCCCACAATCCATCTTTGCTGGGTAAAACCCCAACTAAGTGTCTGCGTACAGGCACATGCTCTGTAGAGCTTAACATTTCAAAACAAGTAAGTTGCAGCCTTGCTTCCTAGAAGTTATCTTTAACTCCTCTTTCCTTCCATCATCACATTAACAATGTCGCTAGGACCTGTCATTTTCTCCTTCGCAATATTGCCAAGATCTGCCCTTTCCTCTCTTTACACTACTAAAATGCTCATCCATGCCCTTATAATCTCCGCCTTGACTACTTTAACATTCTACTACTTGGACTCCCTGCCTCTCATCTCTCTCCTCTCCAGTCTATCTTAAACTCGGCAGCTTGGATCATCTCGATCTCCTCCAAAAGAAAACCTGCAACCCCGATACTTCATAGGGTGGCTTCCCATCAAAGAATCATATTCAATACCCTACTTTTAATCTTTAAATCCCTTCGCTCTACTGCACCTCCCTACTTATGTTCTCTCTTGGTCCCTTATGTTCCAGTCCGTGCCCTTAGTTCCTCGCAAGGAAATCTTCTCCACAGACCCCTAACTAACACTGCTGCCTCCTGCCTTAAACCTTTTGCTCTTGCTGCTTCCTACCTTTGGAACTCTCTCCCTATCTCGCTTCGCCTGGTGACATCCATTAATACTTTCAATTCCAGACTGTTATCCTACCTTTCTTAGCATCAGCACAACAAATGATTGTTAGCCCTTTTAAGCACTTTGTACCCATCCCATCTGTATGTTGTCCCTTCCACTTAGATTGTAAGCACTTCGGGGCAGGGATCTCATTCCTAATGTGTCAAGGCTTGTTGCACTTATATCAATTTATACATAATTTATACATATATGCTTTCTTAACCGATGTATGAAATTGTATTTGATTAAAATCTATTGGTATAATGGCTTGCCCTTATCCCCTTGTTTGATGTACAGCGCTGCATACCCAAGTGGTGCTTTATAAATAAAATTATACATACATACATACAAATGGAATACTTGCATTTCAGCAAATATAAAAGTAAGTCTGGGGAATAGAACCTGCAACGTGTACATTTACTGTCTTGCTAAAAAGCAGAGCTCTTACCTCTAGGCTAAGAGATACTTTACAAATAATTATAACATGTAGAATATTAAATAAATTTAAATATAAAAATAAAGGTAAGTTAGGGGATTCAAACTTGTGACCTTCTGAACTATATGTGTCTAAACCTGGCATCTTACAAGGTACATTTAGAAGTTTTATCTTTTGCATGGAATATAATAGAAACAAATAAAGGTATGTCTGTGGTATTGAACTTGTGACATTCTGAACTGTGCATTTTTAAACCTGGGAGGGATAATTTAAAAAAAATGGAATATGGAAGTCCCTGATAAGACTTACAGTGTGCGCTTTCCCCCCTGTTTTTGTTCTGTTGGAGTGACTGTTGGATCTTGGGGAGATCAGAGGGATCGCTTGCACATGGTTGCTGTTAAATTTACCCTATGTACACAGGACTTCTCTGTGTTTGTCCTAAAAATATTTTCAATTCTTTATTTGTAATTTTTCTAATGCATGCTGCAGACTGCATTGGCTCCAATGCAAGCGTTGTTTTTTTTAAACACCATTAAAGGGGAAGTTCAGTGCAAATACATATACTTTTAAGATGAACAGTATTTTTCCATCCTAATGACCTTAACCTGCCCAGTCAGCATTTTGTCTGTGTATAAATAAATGCAACCGAAATACTGACTTCCAGTGTGCAGGACCCCTAATAGAGACAGTTATGGTCTTGCCCTTGACCAAGTGTCAGGGTTGATTCAGTTGCTCATTAGAGATCTGAGCATGTTTGACCCATCCAATCTGATTTTATGGTTAGAAAAATTCCAAGATAGTGTGCATTCTGGGAAGAAGAAGGACCGTTACAGGACATGTAATGTCAGCTCACTAATGTCAACAGCAGGGAATAGCAAGGGGTATAAATTCAATGGATTTTTCAAAATGTAAGAGAATATAAAGACTAACTAGGTATGCATAATATAAACTAAGAATTTAAAAAATAATATTTTCCACTGAATTTTCCCTTTAAAGGGTATAATAGAATGTTATTTCTTTTAACAAATCAGTGGTTCTTTTGGTTTTAAAGGTGTCTAGATTTGAATGTTTAATCTTTCAACCTCAAATGCATATCCTCCAACATTACCCCTTTAATAGTTATGCTCAAATCGTATGGGATGCTGGGACATTGGCAACAAATGTGAGCTTTTTGTTGTTACTGATTAGTTATACTGCTTAAGTATATATATAACTAAGCATTTTTTTGTAAAGGATGCTGGGATTAATAGTTCAATATGAACTAGGATTGTTTTAAAGGTTATCTTCACCCTCAAATCTTTAAAATCATATAATGTAGGGGAACACCCCCCAACCCTACACACCAGCCTAGAAATGTACTTCCCCATCTTCGTTCTCTCAGGCTTGGCCTCTTCTGCTACTCCTGGGAACGAAAGAGCAGAAGGGACCAGACTGGCAGCCTTGTCTGCGATTGGCCGAGACTCAGAAATCACAATGTGCGACTAACGCCAGCTATTGGCGCAAATGCCGTTACTGAATACCACGTGGTGGCTATGCATGGATCTTTTATGATGCCTGTGCGGCCAGCTCAAGTAAGGCGTTAAACTCACACTCACAGATTTAATAGCAATTAGCACAACTTTAACCGCTAATTTTAAAACAGCACCCAGTGGTAAATGAGGACACAAATGTTTATATTCTTCTATGAGTAGTAAACTTTGTAAGTGTGCGTGGGTATTGAAAATGGGGACAGTGTTATAGTTGGACCCCTAGTTATGCCACTGCTACATACATAATACAGTTCTAGACACACATGCAGTACTCTCAAAAATACTGCTACACAGTCACTCACATATACTGTATATGCTACTACATATTATATATGTATATTCTGCTAAACCTTCACACTACTACACCATATATAGATACACCGCTACACATTCACACATTTGTACACACATACTCTGTTACATACTGACACACACATGTACACTAGGCTTAGAGTGCCCCCATGACTATCTGCCCTCACAGTAATATAATGCAATATTGACAATCAGCTATACAACCACCACCAGGATTTCTCAATGTCCCCTCTTCCAACTCACTAAGCTCCATTACAGACGGAGTAGATAAAGTAAGTTCTGTATTTAAACCCAGTTTCAGCAATCACCCCCTAAGGCAACTGCAGGGTTAATTTTGAAGTGGAAAAGACTGCACTGAGACAGCAGAAGCAAAGGGGGGGGGGGGGGGCCTCTGGGAACCATGAATCCCCTCTAAAAATGCAACTGATGGGTTCTGCCATTATAAAAGTAGAGCATTATTCCAGTAAATCACCAGAAATAACACATGAAATAATTTAGTAACGTTGCTATCTTTTGCATGGAATAAAGTGGAAGCAGAAAAAAGAAGGCAGTAAAATCATCTCTTTAGTATTATTACTGGTGTGTTCTCTGCAATTTATGCTGGGTGGAAAACAAACTGTGGGATAGCGGCAGAATCTTCTTAAAGGACTATTGCCTCAATGCATTTTTTTTTTTAAACTGCTTTAAAAACAGTAAAGGTATGCACCCTTTCCTATAAATTTTTTTCCTGATTTAGGGCAAGGCCACACTGCAACGCAAACGCAATAGCATGCGATTTCATGTGCGATTTTCGTTGCGTTTGCGATTTCTTCAATAAGTATAGGAAAACGCATGCGATTGCGATTAAAAATGCAGAACGCAAAACGCAATTGCACCGAAAAACGCACTTTTTTTGCGTTGCCGCGTTTTCAATGATTTTGTAAAATCGCAATCGCAAAAAAACCGCAGCAGTGTGGCCTAGCCCTTAGAGCCTCTCTCTGCCTTCAATTAGCCATGCTGTGAAGGGGGCTTAACAGTTCTGTCTGCCTCTAACTGTCACTCAGAGCTAGCATGCAAGAAAACACTCCTCCACCCACCCTTGATTAGCTTGATGTAACCCTATCGCAGCGCAGGAGTTGTAACCCGTATATCTACCAATTATTTCAACATTAAAGGGCATGTCCACCCTCTCTTGTTGCCCAATGACAGGCGGTTATACAGCTTGAAAAGTTTGCTCCACCCCCTGGCTGCCATGTCTTCCTTCTGTACCTGTGACAGTGCATGGCTCCCCTCTAAAAAAAATCTTCCTGTTCAGGGTCTCTCTGCCTCTCCCCTGTTCAGTAAACCAACATCATTAGGCTATAGCTGGATGTTGGTGGGCTGCAGCGTGCCCCTCTCACCTTCTCTCAGTTCTCTACACACAGGTGAGACATTATAGCTTGTGAAAACTTTCAAACATTTGCCAGTTTTCTGCAGGAAGAAGCCAGAAGCTTTAAAATTAGGCTGTTACAGCTGTTACTTCTCCTCTATAGAGCTGTCGGTTTACCAGTGCTCTCCTTTCGCTGTCTCCAGACCCATTACTGCTGTATACTGTAAGTAATTGACTAAGTGTGATTCACTAGGTTTACCTTCTGTGATCCACTTAATATGTCATCTTTCTTTTCTAGTGTCTGTTATGTGTTCTTCAAAAAGACATTGGTCTGGTTACAGGGGGGTAAACAAATGATTAATAAAAGAGTGCAATAAAGTAAAATGCAATAAATCAGGATTCATGAACAAATAATGAACTTCCGTTAACTACATCTTTCAGCTCACCAGAGTCACCAAGAGGATCGGCATCCAAGAAAACTAGAGAGTGTGCTATATGCAACAGACCTGCAATTCAGGGAAGTAAACTCTGCAAGGAATGTACAATTCCAACCTCTGCAGTAACTCAAGAACAAATTCATGCATCCATAAAAATGGATATTCGATGACTCTTTAGACAACATCATCTCTAAAGTCTCAGATATAACAATGAAGAAGGTCTCGGACATGTCGAAAATGGAATAGAGAAACGTCAGAATCCCTGAGGACTCTTAGGGAGAAGTGGAATCTACAGAAGAACCCTCAGATAATTTCTGGCAGGCAATATAAACCAATAAACTCTGGAATATCTCATTAAACGAATAAAATCCACTCTACAGATCCCAGAAAGCTCTGCAACTCAATACAAAGAACTCATGTTCACAGAGAAAACTGTGGAAGAAATCAACTTCTATGTACATGAGCACATATTGGAAACAATATGTGGGCCATGTTTTGGCCCAAAACATATCCATTCAATAAAGTTGACATTAAGATTTGGGATGAAGCCCCGAAGGTAGACATCGCTGTGGCCAAAATGGCTACATAGATGTCACTAGCATCTGAAGACTGGGTTTCTTTCAGAGATCCCATAGTAAGAAAAGAAGAAACAGCCTTAAAGTGATCATACACTACCTCTGGAGCCGCGATCAGACCTGCCATAGCAATAACAAGCCTCACCAGAGCCAACAGAATCTGGATTAAAGAGCTGGAGGATGCAATTGCTAACAGGGTGCCGTGACAGAACCTCTCAAGCACGATTCAGGATGTAAAGCTGACCAATGACTTCATCGCTGATGCATCAATGGACTCTATTAAACTGTGTGCCAAGTCCATGGGCCAGACGACAGGGGCGAGACGACAGTGGCCAGGCGATCCCTCTGGTTAAGACAATGGAAAGTCGATAATCACTCAAAAGGACTTACCAACCTCCCATTCCAAGGAAAACTCCTATTTGGTCCAGCATTAGACAAAGTAATCAAGAGAAATTCAAGCAAGAAATCTCTTCCTCTCTCAAAAAGAACTCGCAGGCAAAATACCAACAACATCAGAGATGGTCTTTCTCAGGTCGTCCGTTTCAACAAAAGCAAACATGGAGACCCGAGCAATCTGGTAACAGAGGGGGGAAAACCTCGGTAGAGGCAGACCCTTATTTTTTTTCCCCATAATTTTTTTTATTGGAAAGATTTCAGAACTCACTATATCGATAATAGAGTACAGAAAGGAAAATATAGCATACATTTTGTTTCACACTTTCCAACTACACTTTTCTTTTTGTTATTAATTAGCTAACAGTTGCTTCTAAAATTGTAAGAACAATAAACAATAAAAAAAGGAAAAGAAGGAAAGGAGAAAGAAGAAAAAAAAGAAAAAAAAAGGAGGGGGGGGAAGAAAAAAAAAAAAGGGGAAGGAGAAATTGAAAGTAAATTAATTTTCCCTTCCTCTTCCCACGTCCAACCCCGAGCTTGAGTTTATATTGGTTGTCTTGGGACTGAATTCCCTTGTGATCCCTGGGCACCACCTGCTTCAGTCATAGTGTATATCCAGGGGGACCAAGAGGCAGACCCTTATGACTGGTTACCCTGTCACAATCTGGGATGCAGACTCTCTCACTTTGTGATGGAATGGCAAAATTCATGGTCAGACGCCTGGGTGAAAAATACCATACTCGACGGATATTCAATATTCTTCCACACAAGAACATCTTCATGAAGAGCCAAAAACCAGCCAAGCCAGGTACGAACTAAAGGAATCTACTCATCCCTTTTTCTAAAGAGAAAGAAAAGTGGAGAATTCCGTGCTATAATGGACCTGAGACAAGTAAACTCTTTCATAAAATTAAAGAAGTTCAAAATGTAGTCATTGTAAGCTATTTGAAAAAAAATTCGGGAGGGAGAATGGATGGCGAAAGTAGACCTGAGACATGCTTATTATAACATCGGAAATTTCTAAGATTTCATATACTAAACCAACATCTCCAATACAGAGCCCCCCCATTCGGCCTATTAACCTCCCCGAGGACGTTCTCCAAAATACTGGCTCCACTAATAGCTCAACTCAGGATCTCGAAGAAGCATATGCATATCTAGACGACATCCTAATAAAAGCAAAATATAAACAAGATTGCTCTCGTCATCTACACAGTGCAATTTCTCTCCTGCAAAAACGCGGGTGGTTGATAAACAAGGAAAAAAACATTCTCCAGCCCAGTCAGAAAATTAACCTTCCTGGGAGTAATCACCAACACCAGTTCATACCAGATCTCTCTACCGGAAGAACGACTGATAGGCTTGAGGAGAGAAATCATACAATATGTTAAAACATCCTGTAACCACAGTGCATGTATGCCAGAAAGTACTGGGGAAAATGGTGGGAACCATAGAGTCAGTCAGTTGGGCCGAGTTTCACATGAGACCACTCCAACTCAATTTCCTAAACCAGTGAAGTCCTCAACTGGTCAATAGAATCCAACATGAAAAAAGAAACCCCAGAACATGAGAGAAATGCAATTGGTATTTATGGCATTGAATGCATTCAAACACCTTATCTCACAAAAGGCTGTTCAAATACAGTCCGACAACATGGCAGTAGTTTTCTATATAAACAAGAAGGGAGGAACAAGAAGCCCGAACCTCTGGAAGGGAGTAGAGAAGATTCTCTCCTGGTCAGACAACAACCTGAAAGACATTCAAGCTGTCCACATCCCGGGAGTCCAAAACATCAAGGCAGATCAACTCAGTTGCCAAATGGCAAGTCCGGGTGAATGGACAGAACGATATTCCTGAATATCACAAAGATCTGGGGCTACCCAGAGATAGACGTGATGGCCTACAACAACACTCAGGCACGCAAATTCTGTTCTTGGAATCCAGACCCCCGAGCAAAAACGACCAATGCCTTCTCGATAAGATGGAATTTCCCCTAATTCCCGAGAGTACTCAGGAAGATAGAGGAAGACGGGGTAACTGTGGTGGCCAAGGAGACAACGGTTCTCATGGATTCAGTGATTATCAATATGTCCCCTTATCACTCTCCTGAAACTGCCCTACCTTCAGGGAGATCTAATCCATCCCCAATTAGACAAATTAAAATGGTGTCATGGAAGCTGAAATCAGGCCAATGAGAGAGAGGGGCCTCTCTTCAGGGGTAATTAATACCCTATTGTCAGCAAGGAAAAAATCAACATCAAGGTCATACTACCACACCTGGGAAACATTCAAAAAAATGGCTAAAAGGGAAGATCAGAAGAAATCGCAGTTTAAAATATACTGGAATTTCTACACAATGGACTTTAAAAACAGCTGTGCATATCAACATTTAAAAGACAAGTATCAGCAATTTCTGCTGTAACAGATCTGAGATGGGGACAAAATCCACTAATTATTAGATCTTTCAAAGGTGTCAAACGCATTAAACCACCAATTAAATCCAGAATTCCTCCATGGGATCTTCCTCTGGTTCTCTGCTTCCTTCAAGGAAAGTCATTTGAACCCATAACAGAATCAAATATCAGAGATCTAACACTCAAAACCCTCTTTCTGACAGCCATAAAATCAGCCAGAAGAGTATCAGAGATAAGGGGCCCCTTTCCTAACCTATCTGGAAGATAAGGTCATCCTAAAACCATATCATAACTTTATCCCAAAAATAATTTCGGACTTCCATATTAATCAGGAAATCATACTACCCAAACTGTTCGATAATTCCCAAGAGTCATCAAAAGATTCTCTTCTGGATGTAGGCAGAGTTTTGGAAATATACTTAAAAAGAACTGAACAATTTCAGAAAACTAAATCCTTATTTGTCCTCCATCAAGGAAAAAAAGGATTGCAACCTTCTGCCGCTACCATCTCAAGCTGGATAATATCGACTATCAGACAAGCATACAATTATTCAGCAAAAGAACACCCCACTAGGCTAACAGCTCACTCAACATCTCCATCGGACATATGCAGAGCAGCAACCTGGTCTTCAATGCGAACTTTGATCAAACATTATAAATTAGATGTACAAAGTTGCACAGACTTTGGCCTGAAAGTCTAAGAATCAGCCAAACAAAGCGAATAAACTTAATCAGCATCCTACCCTTCACTAGTTTTCTTTACTTTACTACTTGGGAGATCACATTCACTTCCACTGCCATTGTAGGACCAGGGAAAGCAGAAAATCTTTTTCAAACTTACCGAGATTTTCGTTTCCTGGTCCGAAATATGGCAGTGGAAGGGATCCCTCCCCTTTCTCTTCTATATATGTGTACCGTGTACCATTTACCTACAGGTCAGTCATCAAAAGACATGGCGGCCAGGGGGTGGAGCAACCTTTTAAAGCTGTATAACCACCTGTCATTGGGTAACAAGAGAGTTTACCCATTCACTTCCACTGCCATATTTCGGACCAGGAAGCGAAAATCTCAGTAAGTTTGAAAAATATTTTCTGCTTTCCCCTGAGGTTCAGTCCCGGCCCTCTGCATTAAACTGCAAGCAGGGGGCCAGACCGGCAGCCACAACCGTGATTGGCTGAGAGGAAGCCAATCACGGATGCAGCTTCTGGCTGTACTGAAGGTCGGGGGAAATAGGCAATGTAAGTAGAGTTCAGGGGAGTTTTGCTTCATATAACTATGGCGTTTGGGGTTGGGGATCCCTACACTACAGAAAAGGGGATTTGAGCTAGGGGGAGGGAGAGAGAAACGGGAGGGAGAGGGGAGGGTTGCAGTACGCATGGCATAATTCTCCCGGAGGAGAGACAGGGGGCAGAGACAGAAAGGGACTCCACCAGGCTCCCGGTAGTCAGTGTTTTGGACTTTGGAGGGACATTGCAGGGCAGCCATTTGGAGCTGGGATGTAAGGTAAGGATTTTTCTACACTACACAGCGGGGCCAGTAGTGGGTTAAATTATAGTTTTGGGGGTGGACATGTCCTTTAATTACACTTTACAGTTCTCCAAATAACATTATCCCCAATTAGTACAAATAGTACTTTAAAGGGTATGTCCACCCCTCAAATAGGTTTTTAATATTCTGCTCCCCCATGTCCCCCAGCCCCAACCGCATGTTTCTTCTTTTCAAAAAGCTCCCCAAACTCTTACTTACCTCCCCTCGATCCTCCGCCGCACTGCCGGCCCTCTGCTTGCGAGAATGCAAGCAGAGGGGCGGGACCGGCAGTCGCGTATGTGATTGGCTGAGCGGCAGCCAATACGGACGCGGCTGCCGGTCATTCAGTGCAGCGGAGGAAAGCGGAGAGGTAAGTAAGAGTTTGGGGAGCTTTTTTTAAAAAAAAAACATGCGGTTG
Organism: Hymenochirus boettgeri; assembly: GCA_019447015.1. Lineage (NCBI taxonomy): Eukaryota > Metazoa > Chordata > Amphibia > Anura > Pipidae > Hymenochirus > Hymenochirus boettgeri. Next base: position 239,309,470 of record CM033470.1, read on the forward strand.
GGGCTGGGGGACATGGGGGAGCAGCATATTAAGGGGGTTTAAGCTAGGGGGAGGGATAGTAGAACGGGAGGGAGAGGGAGGGGGGAGAAGGGCTGCAGTGCGCATGGCAAATATCTACCGGAGGCAAGATAGCAGGCAGAGCCCTGCTATCCTCCTGGTGGTTAGTTTTGGGACTTTGGGGGGGGTTTACAGGGAACCCTATGGATCTGGGAGATGTGAGGTAAGGATTAAACTACACTACAGGTGGGGCCAGTAGTTGGGGGGATTATAGTTTGGGGGTGGACATGCCCTTTAACCAAACAGCTGTTTACTAAGCGATTTCACAGACCCATCCCTGATAATGAAGCCAGTGGCGGAATTGCTAATCAATGACTAAAAGAATAAATCCTTTTCTGCCTCATTTTTTGCAGATACATCCAAGAGATTTGCAAGGTATGAGGGACAAAAAGGACAACAATAGTACCTGATCTTTCCAATAGCAAGTTTCCATGTATGGTATAGGCCATCCTCTACTTAGTAGCATGTGCTGATACGTTCAGTTGTGTATGGGCGCACAACGAAACCGACCCCCATTTCGTGCATGGGGATTAGTGGGCCGTGTATGTGGTTACCATCGCAATCGCATGTGTATGTGCTCCTAAGGAAATATGACAATTTTAGTTCTGTTTATCCACAAACAACAGAATATTTATGTGCTGATTTTACATTGATTTGAAAAAAACATTCAACGGAACCAATTAAATGACAACTAAAGCCTCAGGATCAGAGGCAGAGCACCTTCACATTAAACCAGTAATCTTTTCTACCTGCCATTCTGATGTGCTGGGGAAATGTTTCTTACAAACATGGGGTTTTTACTTAACATGGGGTTATTCCCATCTTACAGATAGAACATGGTTTGGTCACGATTAAGGTCTTTGCACTTGTCAGTCCTGCAGGAATTGTTACAGCAGATAAACGCCCACTAGTATACTCTAGCCAATACTGTTAGTCATGTTACCGAAGACAGAAGGCAAGGCCAGTCTGCACATTTATCACCCAATTCTACAATAGTTTACATTTATTTTAAAACTATTGGAATTTTGCAGGCTATTGATGTCTTGGGGGAAAGGGTTTTAGATTAAAAAACTGTTGTGGGTACATATACATTCATTTGTAATTCACAGTGGGTAATTAGCTTGGCCAATGTTGTTCTTGGTTATTAATTCTCCTTTAATGACATCTAAAAAAAAAAAAGTAACCTAAAAATTGTGGAGATTATTTCTCCTCCTCCATTCCTAACATTGTGTGTAGCGGCTTTCCCGATGAGCGCATGCAGCAGAATTTCCCATCAGCTGAGCAGTCTTTCAGGAAAAAACAAAAACTTCCCTCAGCCGTAGTAGTCTCTCTATAGAGGGAGTTGGCCACAGTGCCTAGGGAGAAACGTTGGGACTGTATGTATCCTGATCTTTGAAAAATCTTTCCTGTGTGTACCCAGCTTAACACCTCCCAGTTTTTAATTTGTCACCAGTTCCACAGACCAAAAGGAACAAGCAACACCAGCAGCATCAAAGAACAGGTTGTTGATAAAAACACACATTTACCTAATCAACTCAAAAGAAAAAACAAAGCTCAACCCCACCTTTCTGAAGATATAGTCCAGGAGATACAAGCAGGAAGAAACTTGTTTATAAACAAACACTGGAAAACCTCACCCCAAATGATGTATTGGATTCCACATATCTGTTTTTTTATTTAATGTTATGGATTTATATATAAAGTTAAAGGAACTGTAAACCAAAAAAACAAGTGTTTGCCCATTGTTTCTATTATTCACAGGGAGGTGAGAATGCTTATTTACCCACCTATGAATAATAGTTTGCTCAGGGGACACAGCCGAACTACCTTATCTGGCGCTCCACTCGCTCCTTCTGATCTGACAGCCGCGTTGCCGTCTACCGACCACGCGCCTATCTTGGGCGCATGCGCGCCAATACAAGATAGCCGCGATCAGGAGAGCAGGACAGCGCGGCTGTCAGATCGAAGGACTGCGAGTGGAGCGCCAGGTAAGGTAAGTTCGGCTGTGTCCCTGAGCAAACTATTCTCACCTCCCTGTGAATATAATCTCATTTGCTCCCATAAGTAGTAGTGGGAGCCGAGCTGATCATGTGGTGTATGGCCGCACAGCCAACCGATCCCATACCAGTATGATGATATAAAACCTTTTGTAATACACATGTTTTGTTCTGTAATTGTGCCCACACTGTACATTATACATTAGATAGGGGAGACATTTGTCTATAGCAAATGTCTAATCTATCTAAAGTAGATACACACATAAAAAATCTTTAAAGTATGACAGACTGAATCTGTAAAGCATAGGGAAACGCTCTGGACTGTACATCTCCCTCAGCTGTGGCTGACGCCATATTCTTTCAGTAAAAGGAGACAACCGCGTCGAGGGAAATTTTCGGGCATTTCTGAGCGATTAGGATTCTGACAGTGAATGGACCCTTTTTTTGCCACCTTAACAAAAGCCTAGCCCACTCTTTAATGCCATCAGTTTAGATCACTAAATGAATGGGCCAGATTAAGCTAGCTGAAGAAATGCACTGCTGCTTGTAAAATACAGTCTGTAGACATTGGATAGATTAGAATATTGACTATAGAAATTCTACAGGTTCATCAAGCTTGTGCTCCATGATCTGATTTGAGGATATATATTTTTTGCTGGGAAATAAACATTGCTATTTTGAAAATCTGCTATAAATTAATTTTCTTTTGAAAATCCAACGCATGAAGTATTTAGGATACATCTTTTAACAGAAGATATGTATACAAATTCTCTAAGTTAGCTTTCAAATATAGGTTATTACAAGAGCTCCATAGAAGACTACTTAGACTAGTGTGTTATGGGTCCATTCGTTACAGAAGATAATGTATACAAATTCACTAAGTTAGCTTTCAAATATAGGTTTATTACAAGAGCTCCATAGAAGAATTAGACTAGTGTGTTATTTGGCACACTCCCATGCTATTTATGGTTCAGCAAGTATAATAAATTGCACAATGTGGCACTTTATACTTTGCAACATGAATTATTTCTACAGCAGAATAGTGTGAAATAGCTAAACTCATACATAAAAAGGGCCACCACAGATTTTATATATATATATATATAATATATATATATATATATATATATATATATATTATGATTTTTTGGCCAGGCAACTCCATAGACTTGAAGGTCAAGCTACACCTTCCAGTGTACATCACATGCATTAGTATTATCTAATGTGTCTAGTAATAATAATAGCTGGCTCCACACAACAGAATACCATGTAAAGAAACATAAAGCTTCACTACAAATAAGACAGGGGTAGTCACCAGGTACTGACTAAACCTCATCCTCCTGCTGTTGCTTATTCCCCAGCAAAGCCCCACAACCAGAGCAGAAATATCCACAAAGCAACCCTAGGTGCCTGCCTGGGCCCACGAAACTTCTGGGGGCCCAGCTTTAGAAGCAGTAACAATATTACAGTCTATACAAATAGTAGCAAAAATGGGGTCCCTAAATGATGGCCCTGCCTAGGGCCCCATATGATCGTAATCCACCTCTGCCCACGACAGCTGATTTGCATGGCAACAGTGGAGGACCGCAGGTTGATCACACAGGTTGGTAAGGAGAATTACGGTTACATATGTTTCTCTAGAAGATGTGTAGCAATGGGGGGGGGGGTGAAACTGAAGATTTCCTACGTGCCCAGACACCTGTCACCCTGAGCATGACTGGTCCATGCCTGCGCCCCCACCGGTGATCTGATCACCTCCTACTCAATGTCTCCGCCTGGGGAATCACAAAAAACCCCCTCTCTCCACACACTTCTTACCACTTGGTACCGGTTCGCCGTTTGCAGTATCTGGTGTTCCATGTTCGGGGAACAGTTGCCTTAGTCAGGGACACCCCCAGACACTTCTGCCGGCCTGGCTAAGTCGTGTTTACGGCTCCGCTTTTTCGCAGTGACCTTCCCCCGCAGTGTCTCGTGTTTCTATAGAACGTCTCGGTGAATGTCCTGGTTATTCCGCGCTATGTGGTCAATCTGTGTCTAATGTCTCACGTCGGACTGTCACCTTCCCGTCTAAAACCCCTCACCCTTCTCCTGCTTTCTACGCGTTTCCCCAGCGGATCATAATGCTCCCATACGCCTCCCCCTTTGGGCCAACAGCCTCAAGCGCGGCTCTGCTGCTTCCCACTAGACTGATGCTGTGAAGCGAATAAGGGACAGTCCCAAATAATGTTAGAGGTGTGGCTTGCGTTTGTGGGCGTGTCCTTCTGTTACCATGGATTGTGTGAAACGCTCACTGCGTCCTGCTGATGTCACGGCGCGCGTGAGTATGTCGAAATATACGTGTTTTAGTTGAGTAGACAAGTTCTTACCACAATGATACAATAAACGTTGTTCGTCGAGGCAAAGATCGTACGTGTTACAATGCTATGAAAGATTTAGGGCAAGGCCTCACTACAACGCACCAGTCACCACAATCGCGAGCGTTATCAACATTTATTGTGTGTGAGATTCTTGTGCTTTTTGCGTATGCGACTTTCAGACATCCCAACCTGCCCCTTCAGGCTTCTGCGAGGGTGGGAAAGGGGGCGTGTCGAGGGGGGTGACATCACGTGGGGGGGTGGGCTGGCCAGTGTTCTAGGGTGGTGGGAGGCAGGGTTTGGTGCATTCCCAGGGCGTGACCTTACAAGTGGCTGTGTCTGGGGAAAAGACTCAAGTCTCCTCTCAAGTCTGGGAGTCTGGGGTGCTCTCGCGGGAGTGCGGCAGACCACCCCAGAATGATGGAGATTCCCGGACAATCCAGGAAGGGTGGGATACCTGAATGCAAAAATTCCCGCAATTTCCATTTGAAAAAATTGCATGCGCAAAACGTGTGTGTGCAAACACGCTAGGTGTGCCTAGCACTTAAAAACCTAAATAGCATAAAATAAAATAACAGCAAGTACATCTTCCTATTGGGCGCGTATTTGTTCTCGTTGCAGAACTTGCAATGCTGGTGAACTTAAATCAACTTAGATCAATTCTCCTAAACAAGTTGCAGTCCAAAATTAAAATAAGTTGTTTATATAAAGCCACGTGTATATATAATGGATAATGTACAGTAAATTATAACAATATTAGAAGTTATGGAAGAGTTATGTGACCAGGTAAACGCAAGAGGTGCAAGTGATTATCAAAAATTTTCAGACACACTTAGCAAAGCAAATTTTTCTTGAGCACATCGGTGTTCGTAAAATTTGACTTAATGATTGATAAAACCTTTTATGTCATAATAACAGTAATTACAAATATATCGTAAAGCAGAGGCCCTTGATGGAAAATTTACATGTAAGACTCCATTAGACAACATGGCATCAAATTATTCCCTAATGACACACCTCCACAAAATATTTGAGAAATGAAACTAGGCATATGAAGATATATCAGTAAACAAAACTAGTTAATGTCTAAAAAGATGGAAATTGTTGCAGGAAATAGAGTCAGAAAGATTCTACCTGTGTGAGGATGCTAGTAAATCATATATGAACTCAAATGCTATTCTGTAGTGATTTAAATGCTGGTGAGTATTGATTTAATTTGCCATTACTCATTACTGAAAAATCTATTTTCTTTGTACAGTATGATAAACTCTGATTCCTCAAAACCTATTCCCAATTATGACAGCCACCTTATATCCTTTAAAACTGGACACATGTAAGTTGATGTTGATAAAAATACCCGTGCATGACTATATGGTCCTCTACAGTTTGCAGCATCTTAATTAATTAAGCAAATAATCTCTTTAAACACACCTATCCTAGCTGCACATATATGAATTGTGTTTTTTTCAGGTTTAAAGAGGCAGAATTTCAACCCCATTTGGATTTGCCATATCATTTATTGGCATATCTGTGGCCCTAATAATACAGAGAATATTTGTCAAAATGGCAGTGGTTACTATAGGGTAAACCCTGCGCTTTCAGGCACAGGACAGGAAGGACAGAAATAACACCCACCCCTCCCATAGCCAGTCCTTAACTACCAAGCGGGAACAGGATAAGGGTGAGATAAATGTAATCAATGCCATGTTGTAGACCAGGAAAAGAAAATTACAGTATGACAAATTTTCTAATTTCCTGTTCCCAACATGGCAGTGGTTACTATATTGATATACCAAAACCAAACAATGAGGGTGGGATGCAAAAAAAATTATTGAATAATGGAAGTCAAAAACTGCGTCTAAAATTATACTAGGACCAAATCCAACTGGTAGTTCTTAACAAAGTATAGGCTCCAAGTGGTGCACTGCAGATTTCTTCAGGTGAACTCCTGCCTGATAAGCCCAGGATGCTATTGCTCTAGTTCAAGGAGCATGACCAGGGGAGCCTGTTAAGAAAGCCTACATCGTGGCTTAATATGGGAGGGTATATCCATCCCACCAAAGGCTTGGATGGTTAAAAAACATCTTTTTAGAGAATAAGATTTTATGATTGAAACGGTCTTTGAGATAAATTCTCACACATTTTGCCACATATATTGTTTAGAAGTGGAATCTGAACAGAATGCTGGAAGGATGATGTGCTTTGATATGGAAGCTGGAATACTTTTGGAGAGAAGAATTCTTGTAATCTAAGGATCAGATGATCCTGCAGGAAAGTAAGGTGTTGGTCGGTCATTCTGAAATCTCAGCACTCTTTGCCTGGATGTAATAGCTAGAATAAGTTGTTTTCCATGTTAGAAGAGTCAATGGAATATCTTCAAAAAGTTCAATACTACTTATTTCTATGAGGTAGTCTAAGCCTTTAAATGCTTGAAAGAACCTATGACCAGAAGGGGGAGGAAAACCACCTAACACCCCAAAGGGCCAATAAAGCTGATACTTGGGACTTCAAAGTGGCTGTGGCCAGACCTTATCCAATCTTGTTTGGAGGAATTCCACAATATAATTCAGAAACACTTGAAATAGTATTTCTTTAGAAGACACCAAGAAAGGAAAACTTACCAATTTGTAATATTTACAGGAGGTGGAATCTTTTCTTGCCTGTAACAAGATGAGAATTGCCAGATTGGATAGACTCATCTGATTTAATTGATCTTTATCAAGAGTCAGGCCATCAAATTCAATTCTGCCAGGTTCGGGTGTAGAATGGGACATGGGATAGCAAATCATGGGACCATATGATCTGGCTTTATTTCATTTAGAGAAACAGGTTGATCACATCTAGTTTTGGTGCTGAAGGAAGGTACACCTGGAAATTCTTGAAAACCAGGACCACTCCTTGAAACTCTATTCCCTGTAATGGAATAATATGAGACTTAGATGTTGCAGGTATGAAGAACTATCTTTCCTGCCTCCCAAAACTGTTTGGGGTTCTTCTCTGATTAAAATGCGTCTAGATAAAAGAAAAGGAATGTCCCTTTAAGCCTTGAAGTAGAGCAGCTGTGAACCTTTTTTAGCTAACTAAATAAAAAATAAAGCAAGCTTTCGGGAGTCCAAAGCCCCTTCATTGGGCTGGATGTTACAAAAGAAACTGAGAAATCACAACTTATATACACATAGGGACAGTGTACATGGGACAGTGTAGTCGAAGTTCGTCGTAGAAGTGTGCACTTTTCTGAAAAAATGAACAAGAAAAAACTTCAAAAGGTAGAAATCATGCCAAAACCTCATGGAATGTTATCTGTTGTATTCGATTAGATCAACTGGACTTGAAGTTTAGTTCTTGAAGACGTTTCACTAGTCATCCGACTGGCTTTCTCAATTCGAATGACTAGTAAAAGAATCTTGGCATTATGTACCCTGGCATCCCAATTAGCATATCACAGCCAAGTGTTAAGGAATGCCCAGAGTAAGGTGTCAAAAACAGCATTGTACATGGCAGACAGTTGGGTCGAACCCCCCACCTCTATTTAGGCTTGGTTTCTTTATTTTCACATAATGGCCTCCTTAACACCTCTCTTGAACCAGTCACATTCCTTTGCCAATATGTTAACATTACAATCTTCAAAGGTAGTCCTTATCCTTAAGATGATGAAGTTCATCGAACTACCTGCCGCTCCGGTCCCCCCGCCGCACTGCACTTCCGGTGGGCGGCGTGATGACGTCATGACGTCACGCCGCCGACACGCCGTGCGGCGCGGAATTGATGAAAAGCCGGTGTCCTGGACCCGTGTGCCCGATTGTAGCATTCCGCTACCTCCTGGTCCTTCCATCTACCTGCCTGGATCCTGTCCTTATACTTACCCCTTGCCTGTATCCAGTACCTACCTTGCCTGTGTCCAGTGTCTCACCCTGCCTGCATCCAGTTGCCTGCATCCAATACTTACCTGCCTGGTTCCAGTGTCTCACCTTGCCTGCATCCAGTGCCTGCATCCAATACTTACCTTGCCTGTATCCAGTACCTACCTTGCCTGTGTCCAGTGTCTCACCCCTGCCTGCATCCAGTTGCCTGCATCCAATACCACTTGCGGTTCCAGTGTCTACACCTTGCCTATCCAGTTGCCTGCATCCAATACTTACCTTGCCTGTATCCAGTACTACCTTGCCGGTTTCCAGTGTCTCAACTGGCCTGCATCCAGTTGCCTGCATCCAGCATACCGCTTCAGTTCCCAGCAGCCTTTGTATCCAGCACCTTCCGGACTGTCAGCCTCCTCCTAAAGCGTACTGTGAGTACACGGCCGTCGGCCATTTATTACAGTACAATCGGGCCATGGAACGCCTGAGGGGGCTATGGCTGAATTGAGTAAAACTCTCCAGGCTTTGTCCAAACGCATGGACCTGTGTTGAACACCATCAGGGCCAGTTGGCCCAGTTATGGATACCCTTGCTGTCCGGCTACCCCCAGCTGGCTGCCGCTGCTTCGCGGTCTACGCTACCCCCTGCAACGTCGGATCCGGTGATCCACTCTTCGGAGAGAGCCCCGCATAACCTCCACCCTCACGGTTTGATGGTGATGCCCAGCCTGCCGTGGATTCGTTAATCAGTGCCGAATCCAATTCGAACTTCAACCATCGCATTTTGCATCGGATCGCGCTAAGGTTGGGTACATCATCGCCTTGTTGGAGGGCAATGCGCTGGCCTGGGCTTCTCCCCTATGGGAAAAAGACGATCCCCTCGTCTATAATGTTACTGACTTCCTTGTATGTTTCCGCAGGTCTTCGATGCTCCAGGAAGAACCTCTGCTGCCTCCTCCCGTTTGATGCAGCTCGCCAAGGGTCTCGTTCTGTGGGGTCAATATGCTATTGAATTTCGTACCCTTGCTGCGGAGGCCTTTGGAATAATGAGGCACTTACGGCAGCCTTTTGGCAGGACTTATGTTCCGCCTCAGGACGGAATTAGTATCCAGGGAATACCTGTCCCATTGAAGACTGTTACATATGCATCCAGATCGATACCCGCTTCCGTGAACGGCAGGCCAAAAGGTCTGCAGCCCGTTCCAGACCTTCCTAAGACCTTTCCTAGGCCTACTCCGACCTTCCGCAAGCCAATCTTCAGTGAAGAGCCAATGCAAATTGGCGGCACCTCATCTCCCCCGAGGAAAAGTCACGCAGACGAACTAATGGACTTTGTCTCTATTGTGCTGGGCAAGGACACTTTGTAAAAAATTGTCCCCCAGAAGTCGGGAAACTTCAGGACCTAGAAGTTAAGGAGGAGCACTCTAGTAACGTTAAGTCTTCCTGCAAATTTGAACCATTAAAACTCTTCTACCCGCTGCTATCATTTGTATGAAAAATTTTTCCTCCAGGCCTTTGTCGATTCTGGTGCCGCTGGAAATTTCATTGACTCTACCTATGCAGCCACAATTGGGGCTTCTCTCCTTCACTTGCAGCAACCTCTTCGAGTCCTGGCTATTGACAATAATCCGTTGGCTTCAGAATTCATCTCCAAATCTACCTACGAAGTCCTATTCCGCATTGGCATATTTCACCAGGAACGTTTATCTTTTCTGTCATCAAAGCCCTTCGCCTCCCCTAATTCTTGGACTCCCATGGCTCAGATTACACAACCCGTTATTGATTGGTCTCACAATGAACTCAAGTCTTGGAGCCCTTTCTGTTTCAAAAATTGCCTTTCTACTCATTGCACTACCATTACCTGTGAAAATAAATCTGAGCAAAACCTCCGGAGTGTTATCATGATTTTCTGTAGTGTTTTTGTAAAAAGCGAGCTGAGAAGCTACCACAGACACCGTTTCCTACGATTGCCCCATCGATCTTCTTTCTGGTACCATTGACCTCGGGGACGCACATACCACTGGTTCTCCCTCAGAAACTCAAGCATGAAGAGTACATTACTGAACATTTGCTAGGGGATATACGACCTTCCACTTCCCCTGCGGAGCTGGGTTCTTTTGTTGAAAAAAAAGACGGCGGGTTACGACCCTGCATCGACTATCGTGGATTAAATAAAATCACTATAAAGAATCGGTACCCACTCCCTCTCATCTCTGAACTGTTTGACCAGATAAAGGAGCTAAAATTTTTACCAAACTGGATTTACGGGGGGCATACAATCTGATCCGTATACGCAAAGGTGAGAGTGGAAGACCGCCTTTAACACCAGGGACGGTCACACGAGTATCTCGTAATGCCCTTTGGCTTTGTAAGTGCTCCAGCGGTGTTCCAAGAATTGTAAATTGTAAATGATCTTCCGGGATATGTTGGGAATCTCGGTAGTAGTATATCTTAGATGACATTTTAATCTTTTCTCATGATCTGCCCTCACATCCCGCCTCCATGTTAAACAGGTGTTACTACGTCTGAGAGAGAATAGCCTGTATGCCAAATGGAAAAATGTCTGTTTGAGTGTTCACAAGTACCCTTCCTAGGCTAAATCGTATCTGCGCAAGGGTTCCAGATGGATCCTGTTTAAAGTTTCAGCCGTCCAAGATGGTTTCTTCCTTCTGGGAACCAAAGCTATTCAAAGGTTCATTGGGTTTGCCAATTACTACAGACAATTCATTCAAGGGTTCTCGTCAATAATTTCTCAAATAGCCCTCATCAGTAAAGGTGGTAAACCTCATTCATGGACCCCTGCGCCCTCGAGGCCTTCAGACGACTCAAGGAAGCCTTTGCTGTTGCACCAGTTCTAGTACCATCAGATCCTAGTCTCCCCTTCTACATCGAAGTTGATGCATCAGAATTGGGCGCTGGAGCCGTCCTTTCCCAGAGGCAGGGCACTAAAAGGAAACTCCATCCGTGTGCTATTTTTCCAAGAAGTTTCTACCCAACGAACGGAATTATGACGTTGGGAATAGGGAACTTCTTGCTATCAAACTGGCCCTCGGGAGTGGCGTCATCTATTAGAAGGCACCTCTGACCTATCACCATCCTTACCGACCATAAGAACCTTGAATACATCCAGAATCTCAAAAGGTTAAATCCCCGTCAAGCACGGTGGTCTTATTCTTTTCCCGATTTAACTTTGTTATCACTTACCAACCGGTTCCAAAAACAAAAAAGCTGATGCCCTTTCCAGATCATTTGTTGCCTCCGACTGTATATAATCAAGATAAGGGCTTCTGTTATCCAACCACTAAAATCTGGCCTCTATATCCCCTCAACTTGTTCCAAGATTCAAGCCCACAAGATTCTGCTCCGTCCGACACAACTTCTGGCAAAAGCTTTGTTCCTGTTTCTCTTCGGAAAACTATCCTTTTGCATACTCACGTTCCAAGCAAGCTGGGCATCCCGGTTTAACAAAACGTTTAATATAATTGCCCGTTCCCTTGGTGGCCCAAAATGAGAAAGATATTAAGACTTTATTCAAGTTGTACTAGCTGTGCTCAATCCAAATCTTCTGAGAACCCTCCCCTGTGGTCTTCTTCAACCCTCTCCCATCCGTCCAGACCTTGGACCCATCTATCCATGGACTTTATTGTGGAACTTCCGCCTTCAAGAGAAACAGGTTATATGGGTAACTGTGACCGCTTCAGCAAAATGGCCCATTTTGTACCCCTCCCTAACTACCATCTTCAACGGAGTTAGCTCAACTATTTATTTCACATATCTTCCGCTTTCATGGACTCCCTTTCTGAAATAGTATCTGACAAGAGGTACTCAATTTGTTTCCAAATTCTGGAGAGCACTTTGTAAGTCAGAACATCAGTTACAATTTTCTTCGGCTTACCACCCACAGTCCAACGGGGCTACTGAACGCACTAACCAGTCTTTGTGAACAATATCTTCGTTGTTAACTTTCCTATACCCAGATGATTGGGCTGACCTTCTGGTTGGGCTGAGTTTGCCCATAACAATTCACCTCATGCTTCTACTGGGAGATCTCCTTTTTTGTGTGTCTTTGGGAGATAATCCTAGATGTTTTCCGCAAGATTTTCTTGTCACACAAGTACCTTGCCAACGACTCTGCGGCCAGATGACCGCTATTGGCATGCTACTGAAATCAGCCTTCAGAAATCTGCTTTGGTGCAAAAAACTGCAGCAGATAGGAGACGTAGAGAACCCCCAGCGTATTCTGTCGGAGACAAAGTATGGCTCTCTCTGCTCATATTAACCTACGGGTTCCTTCCTCCAAACTGGGTCCCAAATTTATTGGTCCTTTTTCTATCCTGGAATTAGTCGGCCCAGTGGCTGTTCGCCTTCAACTCCTTCCAGTATGCGGATTTTTTACGTGTTTCATATTTCTCTCATCAACCAGTATGTTCTAATCAGTATCCAATCCTTACTACCTCCCGTTCCGATTTCCGTTGATGGTCAGCAGGAGTTTGAGGTCGAGAAGATCTTGGACTCTAGTTCTGGAGGAGGTCTCTGCAGTATTTGGTCCACTGGAAAGGTTTTGGTCCGGAAGAAAGAGCTTGGATTAAACATTCTATTTGCACGCTCCTCGTCTAGTTAAAGCTTTCCACAGGAACTTTCCAGGAACCTGCCCGTGGGTCCTGTGGCCCTCAAAGTGGTCCACGTGGAGGGGGTGGCGTACATTCGCCCGTAACGGGACGGGGCGTACGATGTCACGAACTTACCTGCCGCTCCGGTCCCGCCGCACTGCACTTCCGGGTGGCGGCGTGACGTCATGACGTCACGCCGCCGACACGCCGGGCGGCGCGAAATTTGAAAGCCGGTGTCCTCCTGGACCCGGTGCCCGATTGTAGCATTCGCTACCTCCCTGGCTCCTGTTGTACTTACCTGCCTGGATCCTGCTCCTTATACTTACCTTGCCGATCCAGTACTACCTGCCGTGTCCAGTGTCTCACCCTGCCTGCATCCAGTTGCCTGCATCCAATACTTACCTTGCCTGGTTCCAGTGTCTCACCTTGCTGCATCCAGTTGCCTGCATCCAATACTTACTTGCTGTATCCAGTACCTACCTTGCCTGTGTCCAGTGTCTAACCTGCCTGCATCAGTTGCCTGCATCCATACCTACCTTGCCGGTTTCCAGTTGTTCCCTTGCCTGCATCCAGTTGCGCTCCATACTTACCTTGCCTGTATCCAGTACCTACCTTGCCGGTTTCCAGTGTCTCACCTTGCCTGCATCCAGTTGCCTGCATCCAGCAACAGCCTTCAGTTCCCAGCAGCCTTTGTATCCAGCACCTTCCGGACTGTCAGCCCTCCATAAGCGTACTGTGAGTACACGGCTCCGGCCATTTATTACAATGAAGGTACAAGAATGAGTCTGACCGAGGATGGATGGCTTTTCTGTGCTGGGCCATACATTGATGCAGTTGCTGTTTGGTCTCCTCCACATACAAATCAGAGCACTCTTCCTGCACTGCACTGAGTTATAGATGTCGCTTTTCTGTGTTTTCGGTATTGGGTCTTTTGGATGTACCAATTGCTGCCTCAGTGTGTTGTTCGGTTTAAAGCAGACAGGGATACGGTGTTTTTGAAAATCTTCTTAATTTCTCGGGAGACCATGTTCTTTCTCTGTCTTGCTTTTCTCCTTCACTGTTGGTATTCGTGTTCTTTTCTTTCCTTCTACTTCTTTTGACAAAGGCCCAGTCTGGATATCCACAAGTTTTAAGGGCTCCTCTGAGATGTTTCATTTCTTTAGCCTTCGCCTCTGTGTTAGTGGGGATGTTCTCAGCTCTGTGTTGCAGGGTTCTGAGACACCCAGCTTATACTCTAAAGGGTGGTGGGAGTCAAATGTACGCATATACGCAGTGAAGAGTGCTCTGATTTGTATGTGTGGGGAGACCAAACAGCAACTGAATCAACGTAGGCCCAGCACAGAAGAGCCCATTCTTTGGGTCAGGACTCAGCGCGTGTACCTGCATCTTAAGGATAAGACATACCTTTGAAGATTGTAATGTTAACATATTGGCAAAGGAATGTGACTGGTTCAAGAGAGGTGTTAAGGAGGCCATTATGTGAAAATAAAGAAACAAGCCTAAATAGAGGTGGGGGGGTTCGACACCAACGTGTGCCCATGTACAATGCTGTTTTGAACACCTTACTCTGGGCATTCCTATAACACCTCTTAGCCATATCCAATCACGCAATATAACATCTGGCTGTGATATGCTAATTGGGATTTCTCAGGGTACATAATTGCCAAAGATTCTTGAACAAGTCATTGAATTGAGAAAGCCAGTCGGATGACTAGCGAAACGTCTTCAAGCAACTTAAAACTGTCAAGTCCAGTTGATCTAATTGAATACAACAGATATACCATGACCTGGATGAATGAGAACCTTCACACTCATGGAATGTAAAAAAAAGTTACCAAATATCAATCTCACAAATGTCCTGAATCAAACGGTATGCCATATGCATGGTTATACACGCAGACGTGGAAGCGAAAAGCCACGATTTGAGACAATGCACGATTGCTCAGAAAAAGCGGAAATATTTAGCCAACTCCGAATTTGAATAGTCTGCAATTTTTCCCCACAAAACACCCCCGTAACTCAGAAATAACCCAAACAAACTATATATTCCTGAAATCTAAACACCTTCATCTATGTAACGATGTAGTTCGTTCATTCATACCATCAATGGTGTGGGCGCAGTTCATCATAGAAGGTCGCACTTTTCTGAAATAATTAACAAAAAACAACTTCAAAAGGTAATAATCATGCAAAAACCTCATGGAATGTAAAAAAAATAGTTACTAAATATCAATCTCCCAAATGTCTTGAATCAAACGGTATGCCATATACGTGGTTACACACGCCAATGTGGAAGCGAAAAGCCACGAAGTGAGACAATGCATGATTGCTGAAAAACAGCAGAAATATTTAGGCAACTCTGAATTTGAACAGAGTGTGTATATATTCCTCACTTTCAACTACGGAATACTGTCGTTTGTTCATTCATACCATCAATGGTGTGGGTGCAGTTCTTCATAGAAGTTCGCACTTTTCGCAGATTTTCTGAAAAAAAAACCAGCAAAAATATTCAGTCAACTCTGAATTTGAAAAGTCTGCAGTTTTTCCCACAAAACACCCCCCTAACTTAGAAATAACCCCCATAACTATTTATTCCTGAAATCTACACACCTTCAGCTATGTAACGCTGTAGATTGTTCATTCATGGTTTGGGCGCAGTTCTTCGTAGAAGTTTGCACTTTTCTGGAAAAATGAACCACACGCGCACGTGGAAGCGAAAAGCCACAAAGTGAGACAATGCATGATTGCTCAAAAACAGCAGAAATTTTCAGGCAACTCTGAATTTGAACAGTCTGCAGTTTTTCCCCACAAAACACCCCCACAAACTATATATTCCTCAAATCTACACACTTTCAACTAAGGAATACTGTAGTTTGTTCATTCATACCATCAATGGTGTGGGCGCAGTTCTTCATAGAAGTTAGCACTTTTCGCAAGATTTTCTGAAATTTTTTTTAAAAATCCACTTTTGAAGGTAGAAATCAAAATCCCATGAAATGTAACAAAAAGTTACCAAATATTAATCTTCCAAATGTGCCGAATCAAATGGTATGCCATATTCATGTTTACACATACGTACGTGGAATCGACTAGCCACAAAGTGAGCCAAATCACAGTGGCCCAATTACAGCAACTTTTCAGATTTGTCAGACTAAACACCCCTCTATATTAGAATTTCTCCCCAAAAATATATACTTAAGGGTATCTAAACACCTTCAGCTACGCAACGGTGTCATTCCTTTATGCATACCACCAATGGTGTGGACGCAGTTCTGTGTAAAATTTTGCACTTTTACCATATATTCTGGAAAAATGTACAAAAATACATTTCAAAGTTAAAAATCACGGCAAATTCTAATGTAATGTAAAAAAAAACTTGTCAAGTATCAATCTCACAAATGCCCTGAATCAAACGGTATGCCATATGCATGGTTACACACACGTGGAAGCCACTATAAAGTGAGCCAATGTGCAGTGGCCCAATAACAGCAACTTCCCTGTTTTTTCAATCCAAACACCCCTCTAACTCAAAAATACCCCCCAAAACTATATATTCTCAGAATCTACACACCTTCAGCTAATCAATGGTGCAATTTTGTAATTCATACTATCATTACTATCAAGTTTCAAAGTTAAAAATCCTATCAAACCCCCAAGTAATGAAAAGAAAAGTTACTAAATATCAATCTCCCACATGTCCTAAATCAAACAGTATATGCGTAGGTGCACACAGAGACATGGCCACTAACTAACTCAAATGGTAAGCATGCACAAGTGCAATTACAAGAAAAAATCAAAGTGCTCTGTAATTTCAAGCTTTCTCCTATTCATAGTGAAAATGCCCCAAAACTTGGAAATGACCCCCACAAATAAAAAACCCCACTAAATATCAACCTCCCACATGTCCTGATTCAAACTGTATGCCATATGTAAAGGTGCACACAGACACATGGCCACCGACTAAGTGCTCTGTAATTTGAACAGCCTACATTTTTTCAAAGGAAACAGTCCCGAAACTTGGAAATACCCCCCACAAACTATATATTTTTGGAATCTACACACATTCAGCTACGTTACGGTGCCAAGCTTTCATGCATACATAAAGAATTCCAGACACAGTAATCCATAGAACTCTGTGTTTTTAGGAGATTTTGTGAAAAATAAAAGATGATTCAAAGGATGATATCCTAACTAAACCCAATCAACAAGTAAAAAAAACCTCTAAATGTCAATCTCCCACATGTCCTGAATCAAACGGTATGCCATATGCATGGGTGCACACAGAGACGTGGCCACCAAGTAGCTCAAATGGGACCCATGTACAAGTGAAATTACAAGAAAAAAACAAAGTGCTCAGTAATTTGAACAGCCTACACTTCTTCAAAGGAAACAGTCCTCGAAACTTGGAAATACCCCACACAAACTATATATTTTTGGAATCTACACACCTTGAGCTACATTATGGTGCCAAGCTTTCATACATACATAAAGAATTCCAGATACAGTAATCCTTAGAACTCTGTTTTCAGGAGATTTTGTGAAAAATAAAATAAGATGATTCAAAGGTTGATATCCTACCTAAACCCACTTGACAAGCAAAAAACCACACTAAATGTCAATCTCCCACATGTCCTGAATCAAACGGTATGCCATATGCATGAATGCACACAGAGACGTGGCCACCAACTAGCTCAAATGGGACGCATGCCCAAGTGCAATTACAAGAAAAAATCAAAGTGTTCTATAATTTGAACAGCCTACAATTTTTCAAAGGAAACAGCCCCAAAACTTGGAAATACCCCCACAAACTATATATTTTTGCAATCTACACTTCGGTGCCAAGCTTTCATACATACATGAAGAATCCCAGACGCAGTAATCCAAAGAACTCTTTGTTTTTAGGAGATTTTGTGAAACATAAAATTAGATGATTCAAAGGCTGAAATCCTATCTATACCCACTTGACAAGCAAAAGATCCCACTAAATGTCAATCTCCCACATGTCCTGAATCAAACAGTATGTCATATTTGTGGGTGCACACAGAGACATGGCCAACAACTAGCTCAAATGGAAAGTGCAATTACAAGAAAAATCAAAGTGCTTTGTAATTTGAATAGCCTACGCTTTTTCAAAGGAAACAGCTCTGAAACTTTGAAATACCCCCCACAAACTATATATTTTTGGAATCTACACACCTTCACCTACGTAACGTTGTCATGCTTTCATATATACATGAAGTATTCCAGACACAGTTCTCCATAGAACTCGGTGCTTTTTAGGAGATTTTGTAAAAAATATAATAAGGTGATTCAAAGGTTTTGAAAAATCCTACCTAAACCCACTTGACAGTAAAAAAACACCCCTAACATGGCCAATCTCCCCCAGTGTCTTGAATCAAAGGTATGCCATTAGCGTGAGTGCCACAGAGTGTGGTTGCTAGGCCCCAATAGCTCAAATGGGACGCATGCACCAATTACAAGTACAAAGACAAAATAAAAAAACGCCCCACCACCACACCACCCCCCCCCCTTTAGTGGATTTTCGTGGAACTGGTTAGTACGAAGAGTCACAGAAGGTTTTATTGCACACTTTATATCCTAAAAATATTCAAGCCGGTCATTCTTTTTGGTACCTTCGCAAAATTTCCTACTAAAACAGCTTAGTTTCCCTTGAAATCGAACAAATAATGATCTGCGTTTACTTGACCGATATCACACCGGGGGCATTGGGAAGTTTGTAGAAGACACAAAGTTTTTTTGCTAATTTATAGTTTTAGGTTAAAAAAAAAAAAAAGTGTGTGTATCACTTAAAGAATTTTTTTGTGTGCATTCCCCATTTTTTGAATCATTCCCAAAGATGATCATCAAATCATCTTAGGGAATGATAAGATGGAATACAAAATGCTCTTTTCCAATTCGAATACCGAGTTGGAAAAATCACTTCCCGAAATGATACACCAAATTTTGATCTCTGTCCCCATTTTTTTTTTCTAAGTCTTGCTCAGACAAAAGAAGGAGAGAGGAGGAAGCTCCATGACATCACCGGGGTCTCCCTTTCCGCTCTTCTCTCATCCTCCACGTGAGACCGGCTGCTTCTATACGATCACGGCTAAAAGGTACAATATCTCCCGATCCCCCCTCAGGATTTGGACGAAACCGAGGGGGATTCGAGGGGGGCTAGGGGGGCAGTTGATGCTGCCCCCCGATCGCCCCTAGCAAGGACAGAAATTTTTTTTTTTAAAGGGACAGCCACAGAACGTGTATTCAAGTTCTGTGGCAGTTTGAGCTTTTCCTGCACAGAATGTGAATATACGATCTGTGGCAGTGAAAGGGTTAATGCATGGTAAAAAAAAACCAAAACTAAATTATTTTATGTGCAAGTTCTATCTCCTGTTACCTGTTTCCCCCCTCCGCTTCCTCCTCCATCTATCAATCATTCTCTTGACCCCGCTCATCACACACAGTCTAGTCAGCTGTGACGTAATTATGTCCCTTATCTCATGACTTTACTGCAGTAAATCAGGAGTCCAAAATCTAAAAGACTTTTAAAACATATACCTGTTGTTATAATAGCAATCCAAATGTTAGTTTATTCAAAATGCAGCTACCAACAATAAAGTCCAGCTCCGTTCTAGCAGATTACTGTATGTACTGTCTGTGGAGTACATACAGTCCCGAAAATAGAGCATTCTCATTGGTTGCTAATAAAAGCCACCTGATTGGTCTAAAATGTAAGGCTCCTGATTGGCTGAAAGTTCACAGTGTGAGGTCAAGGCAGGGATCCGCTCTTCCTGGAAGGAAGGAGGGGAAGCAGCTCCTCATCTGCAACAAGCGTGCACAATTTTGCTCGCAACAGGCTTGAAACAGAGGAGGAGAGGAATGTTCTTGTGGTGACATTCCCCTCCTAGTCAGCGAAAATGTGGAACTACACAGGAATGGAAGTTACACAGAGATTATAGAAAAACTTAATTTTATAAAATAATAAAAGTTATTTTTAAAGGACCTTTCTTTTAAAACTGTTTTTTAGAGATTGGACTTGCCCTTTAAAACTGGAGATGCAAACATTTTATCCTTAGAAGTAGAAGGAAAATGTCTCATTTGGACAACAAGGTGGATCTCATGACCTTAATGAAATTTTGGACAGTCTCAGATGGGAAAGGCTGATCAGCCCCCGAATCTGAATCAGGAACCTTAGACACAGAGTCCTGTGGAGGAACAGAAACTGGCATGGTCAGATCACGGCCAGGAGGAGCTACATTCACCAGAAATGACTGAGTAACTTGCACAATCATTTGCTGAATGACTTCTTTCATGGATTCCTTGACCCATTGGGTAACTTCTTCCCAGGGGCGTAACTGCAGGGGTCCATCTTCTTATTTTTCCTATGACAGATATAGGCTCCTCCCAAAAAAACACTGTGGATGAAGCAGGGATAGGGGACCCATCATAGTTTTGCTGGGGGGCCCTGTGATTCCTAGTTACGCCTCTGGCTCCTTTGTTTCCTTGGCCGTCTGCTCCCGATTCTCTGCTTGCTGGAAGCAGCAGAAAGGGGTTGGACCAGCTGAGCATCATCACATCACAGACACGCCTGCCACCAATGAAAATAGCCGAGGGAATGAAGTAGGGTAAGTATGCTTCTTGTGCTAATTTTAAAAAACTAACACGGCGGTTGGGGGGTAGGCTGGGATAAGCTACACTACTGCAAAGGGGTTTAAAGGTAGGCGAAGAAGCAGCCATAAGGGAGAACAAGGAAGAAGCAGGGACCGAATGATACACAGCTCCTATTCTTCGCTTTTTAAAACTTTGAACAGGCACTGCAGGAAAACTATAAGGAGCAGAGTGGTTTTTACTAAAACATGAATTGCTTACTGCAGTGTATCTCTTAAATGTATCACCTAAATCTGGGCAGCCAGCCAACAAAATACAAATGTGTAAGTCAAGAAGTAACAACTGGTATAGGCTGAACCAAACAACTGTCTGGCACAACTTTAATCCATCCTAAACTCTGCTTATTCATTTCTCTTCTCGCTTCTATAATGCCTCTCCTCTCTGTCAGTCTCTCCACTGGCTGCCCATCATGCAAAGTATCCATTTTAACTTGCTTAAAGGGGAACTGTGGTCTCCAAACAAGTTTATTTTAAATGAAAGGCCAGGTTCATACCTTTAAAACGAACCATCAACCACCTCTCTACGTGCTGCACAGCCCAAAATATGAAGAAATCACTGATCAGAAAGTTAGGGGGTGGGAGGTTCTGAATCTGCAGTCAGAAATATTATTTCCTCCTCTAATCTGTGGTTGGCACATGCTCAGTGCATGACTGAAGGGTAGGAGGGGGGTGGGGAGAACAGCAGCCTACAGCACTGCTTTTTTAATGCCTCCCACTTGCTGGCCCTTCCCAATCATGGGCCCTGTGTCCCCTCCGCTTGCAGCCCCCTGTGGCCCCTCCCACTCAAAGACTTTGTGGCTCCTAACACTCGTGGGTCCTGTGGCCCCTCACCCACTTGCCCCGGGGCCCCCGAGTGGGAGCCTTGAGTGGGAGGGGCCCCACAAGTGGCAGGGGCCTGCAAGTGGGAGGGGGCCCACAAATGGGAGGGGCCCGGGGGCTTGCAAGTGAGAGGGGCCCCAGAGCCATGAGTGGGAGGGGCCACAGAGCACATGAGTGGGAGGGGCCACGGGATGCTGCAAGGGAAAAGCCCAAGGGGCTGCAAGGGGAGGGGCCATGGGGGCCCACGAGGAGGAGGAAACAGAAGAGGGACTGTCACATGGTTTCAGTGCAGGAAGTGCAGGGGATATGGTGATGCTGCAACCATATCACACATATAAATGTAAATATCTTCAAAACTATGTAAAATAAATAATGAAAGTAAATTGCAAAAATCCTCAGGAAAGAGTTGGGGGAATTATAGTTTTGGGGGTGGACATGCCCTTTAACCAAACAGCTGTTTACTAAGCGATTTCACAAGACCCATCCCTGATAATGAAGCCAGTGGCGGAATTAGCTAATCAATGACTAAAAAGAATTAAATCCTTTTCTGCCTCATTTTTTGCAGATACATCCAAGAGATTTGCAAGGTATGAGGGACAAAAAGGACCAACAATAGTACCTGATCTTTCCAATAGCAAGTTTCCATTGTATGGTATAGGCATCCTCTACTATAGTAGCATGTGCTGATACGTTCAGTCTGTGTATGGGCGCCCAACAAACCGACCCCCATTTCGTGCATGGGGATTAGTCGGGCCGTGTATGTGGTTACCATCGCAATCGCATGTGTATGTGCTCCTTAAGGGAAATATGACAATTTTAGTTCTGTTTATCCACAAACAACAGAATATTTATGTGCTGATTTTACATTGATTTGAAAAAAACATTCAACGGAACCAATTAAATGACAACTAAAGCCTCAGGATCAGAAGGCAGAGCACCTTCACATTAAACCAGTAATCTTTCTCACCTGCCATTCTGATGTGGCTGCTGGGAAATGTTTCTTACAAACATGGGGTTTACTTTATTAACATGGGGTTATTTCCCATCTTACAGATAGAACATGGTTTGGTCACGATTAAGGTCTTTGCACTTGCTCAGTCCTGCAGGAACTTGTTACAGCAGATAACGCCCACTAGTATACTCTAGCCAATACTGTTAGTCATGTTACCGAAGACAGAAGGCAAGGCCAGTCTGCACATTTATCTTACCCAGTTCTACAATAGTTTACATTTATTTTAAAACTATTGGAATTTTGCAGGCTATTGATGTTCTTGGGGGAAAAGGGTTTTAGATTAAAAACTGTTGTGGGTACCATATACATTCATTTGTAATTTCACAGTGGGTAATTAGCTTGGCCAATGTTGTTCTTGGTTATTAATTCTCCTTTAATGCACATCTCAAAAAAAAAAAAGTAACCTAAAAATTGTGGAGATTATTTCTCCTCCTCCCTATTCCTAAACATTGTGTGTAGCGGCTTTCCCGAATGAGCGCATGCAGCAGAATTTTCCCATCAGCTGAGCAGTCTTTCAGGAAAAAACAAAAACTTCCCTCAGCCGTAGTAGTCTCTCTATAGAGGGAGTTGGCCACAGTGCATAGGGAGAAAGCTTGGGACTGTATGTATCCTGATCTTTGAAAAATCTTTCCTGTGTGTACCCAGCTTAACACCTCCCAGTTTTTAATTTGTCACCAGTTCCACAGACCAAAATGGAACAAGCAACACCAGCAGCATCAAAGAACAGGTTGTTGATAAAAACACACATTTACCTAATCAACTCAAAAGAAAAAACAAAGCTCAACCCCACCTTTCTGCAAGATATAGTCCAGGAGATACAAGCAGGAAGAAAACTTTGTTTATAAACAAACACTGGAAAACCTCACCCCAAATGATGTATTGGATTCCACATATCTGTTTTTTTTATTTAATGTTATGGATTTATATATAAAGTTAAAGGAACTGTAAACCAAAAAAACAAGTGTTTGCCCATTGTTTCTATTATTCACAGGGAGGTGAGAATGCTTATTCTTACCCACCTATGAATAATAGTTTGCTCAGGGGACACAGCCGAACTTACCTTATCTGGCGCTCCACTCGCTCCTTCTGATCTGACAGCCGCGTTGCCCGTCTACCGACCACGCGCCTATCTTTGGGCGCATGCGCGCCAATACAAAAGATAGCCGCGATCAGGAGAGCAGGACAGCGCGGCTGTCAGATCAGAAGGACCTGCGAGTGGAGCGCCAGGTAAGGTAAGTTCGGCTGTGTCCCCTGAGCAAACTATTCTCACCTCCCTGTGAATAATAATCTCATTTGCTCCCATTAAGTAGTAGTGGGAGCCGAGCTGATCATGTGGTGTATGGCCGCACAGCCAACCGATCCCCATACCACGTATGATGATATAAAACCTTTTTGTAATACACATGTTTTGTTCTGTAATTGTGCCCACACTGTACATTATACATTAGATAGGGGAGACATTTGTCTATAGCAAATGTCTAATCTATCTAAAGCTAGATACACACATAAAAAAATCTTTAAAGTATGACAGACTGAATCTGTAAAGCATAGGGAGAACGCTCTGGACTGTACATCTCCCTCAGCTGTGGCTGACGCCATATTCTTTCAGTAAAAGGAGACAACCGCGTCCGAGGGAAATTTTCGGGCATTTCTGAGCGATTAGGATTCTGACAGTGAATGGACCCTTTTTTTGCCACCTTAACAAAAGCCTAGCCCACTCTTTAATGCAATCAGTTTTAGATCACTAAATGAATGGGCCAGATTAAGCTAGCTGAAGAAATGCACTGCTGCTTGTAAAATACAGTCTGTAGACATTGGATAGATTAGACATTTGACTATAGACATATCTACAGGTTCATCAAGCTTGTGCTCCATGATCTGATTTGAGGATATATATTTTTTGCTGGGCAAATAAACATTGCTATTTTGAAAATCTGCTATAAATTAATTTTCCTTTTGAAAAATCCAACGCATGAAGTATTTATGGATCCATTCTGTTACAGAAGATAATGTATACAAATTATCTAAGTTAGCTTTCAAATATAGGTTTATTACAAGAGCTCCATAGAAGACTACTTAGACTAGTGTGTTATGGGTCCTCTTTATAGAAATTTGTATACATTATCTCTGTAACAGAATGGACCCATACACACTAGTCTAAGTAGTCTTCTATGGAGCTCTTGTAATAAACCTATATTTGAAAGCTAACTTAGATATTTGTATACATTATCTTCTGTAACAGAATGGACCCATAACACACTAGTCTAAGTAGTCTTCTATGGAGCTCTTGTAATAAACCTATATTTGAAAGCTAACTTAGAAATTGTATACTTATCTTCTGTAAGTTAGCTTTCAAATATGGTTTATTACAAGAGCTCCATAGAAGACTACTTAGACTAGTGTGTTATTTGGCACACTCCCATGCTATTTATGGCTTCAGCAAGTATAATAAATTGCACAATGTGCACTTTATACTTTGCAACATGAATTATATTCTACAGCAGAATAGTGTGAAATAGCTAAACTCATACATAAAAAGGGCCACCACAGATTTTATATATATATATATATATATATATATATATATATATATATATATATAATTTTTTGGCCAGGCAACCTCCATAGACTTGAAAGGTTCCAAGCTACACCTTCCAGTGTACATCACATGCCATTAGTATTATCTAATGTGTCTAGTAATAATAATAGCTGGCTCCACACAACAAGAATACCATGTAAAGAACATAAAGCTTCACTACAAATAAAGACAGGGGTAGTCACCAAGTACTGACTAAACCTCAATCCTCCTGCTGTTGCTTATTCCCCAGCAAAGCCCCACAACCAGAGCAGGAATATCCACAAGGCAACCCTAGGCGCCTGCCTAGGGCCCACGAAACTTCTGGGGGCCCAGCTTTAGAAGCAGTAACAATATTACAGTCTATACAATATATGTAGCAAAAAAGGGGGTCCCTAAATGATGGCCCTGTCTAGGGCCCCATATGATCGTAATCCACCTCTGCCCACGACAGCTGATTTGCATGGCAACAGCTGGAGGACCGCAGGTTGATCACACAGGTTAGGTAAGGAGAATTACGGTTACATATGTTTCTCTAGAAGATGTGTAGCCAATGGGGGGGGGGGGTGAAACTGAAGATTTCCTACGTGCCCAGACACCTGTCACCCTGAGCAGATCTGGTCCATGCCTGCGCCCCCACCGGTGATCTGATCACCTCCTACTCAATGTCTCCGCCTGGGGAATCACATAACAACCCCCTCTCTCCCACACACTTCTTACCACTTGGTACCGGTTCGCCGTTTGCAGTATCTGGTGTTCCATGTTCGGGGGAACAGTTGCCTTAGTCAGGGACACCCCCAGACACTTCTGCCCCGGCCTGGCTAAGTCTGTGTTACGGCTCCGCTTCTTCGCAGTGACCCTTCCCGCAGTGTCTCGCTGTTTCTATAGAACGTCTCGGTGAATGTCCTGGTTATTCCGCGCTATGGTGTCAATCTGTGTCTAATGTCTCACTGTCGGACTGTCACCTTCCCGTCTAAACCCCTCACCCTTCTCCCTGCTTTCTACGCGTTTCCCCAGCGGATCATAATGCTCCCATACGCCCTCCCCCTTTTTGGGCCAACAGCCTTCAAGCGCGCTCTGCTGCTTCCCACTAGACTGATGCTGTGAACGCGCAATAAGGGACAGTCCCAAATAATGTTAGAGGTGTGGCTTGCCGTTTGTGGGCGTGTCCTTCTGTTACCATGGATTGTGTGAAACGCTCACTGCGTCCTGCTGATGTCACGGCACGTGAGTATGTCGAAATATACGTTTTAGTTGAGTAGACAAGTTCTTACCACAATGATACAATAAACGTTGTTCGTCGAGGCAAAGATCGTACGTGTGTACAATGCTATAGAAAGATTTAGGGCAAGGCCTCACTACAACGCACCAAGTCACACAATCGCGAGCGTTATCACATTTTATTGTGTGTGAGATTCTTGTGCTTTTTGCGTATGCGACTTTCAGACATCCCACCCTGCCCCTTCAGGCTTCTGCGCAGGGTGGGAAAAGGGGGCGTGTCGAGGGGGTGACATCACGTGGGGGGGTGGGCTGGCACGGGCATGGCCAGTGTTCTAGGGTGGTGGGAGGCAGGGTTTGGTGCATTCCCAGGGCGTGACCTTACAAAGTGGCCGTGTCTGGGGAAAAGACTCAAGTCTCCTCTCAAGTCTGGGAGTCTGGGGTGCTCTCGCGGGAGTGCGGCAGACCACCCCAGAATGATGGAGACTCCCGGACAATCCAGGAAGGGTGGGATACCTGAATGCAAAAATTCCCGCAATTTCCATTTTGAAAAAATTGCATGCGCAAAACGTGTGTGCAAACACGCTAGTGTGGCCTAGCACTTAAAACCTAAATATGCATAAAATAAAAATAACAGCAAGTACATCTTCCTATTGGGCGTATTTGTTCTCTGTTGCAGAACTTGCAATGCTGGTGAACTTAAATCAACTTAGATCAATTCTCCTATACAAGTTGCAGTCCAAAATCAAAATAAGTTGTTTATAATAAATGCCACGTGTATTATATAATGGATAATGTACAGTAAATTATAACAATATTAGAAGTTATGGAAGAGTTATGTGACCAGGTAAACGCAAGAGGTGCAAGTGATTATCAAAAATTTTCAGACACACTTAGCAAAGCAAATTTTTCTTGAGCACATCGGTGTTCGTAAAATTTGACTTAATGATTGATAAAACCTTATGTCATAATATAGAGTAATTACAAATATAATCGTACAAGCAGAGGCCCTTGATGGAAAATTTACATGTAAGACTCCATTAGACAAGAGGAATTAGACAACATGGCATCAAATTATTCCCTAATGACACACCTTCACAAAATATTTGGAGAAATGAAACTAGGCATATGAAGATATATCAGTAAACAAAACTAGTTAATGTCTAAAAAGATGGAAATTGTTGCAGGAAATAGAGACAGAAAGACTTCTACCTGTGTGAGGATGCTAGTAAATCATATATGAACTCAAATGCTATTCTGTAGTGATTTAAAATGCTGGTGAGTATTGATTTAATTTGCCATTACTCATTACTGAAAAATCTATTTTCTTTGTACAGTATGATAAACTCTGATTCCTCAAAACCTATTCCCAATTATGACAGCCACCTTATATCCTTTAAAACTGGACACATGGCTAAGTTGATGTTGATAAAAATACCCGCTGCATGACTATATGGTCCTCTACAGTTTGCAGCATCTTAATTTAATTTAAGCAAATAATCTCTTTAAACACACCTATCCATTAGCTGCACATCATATGAATTGTGTTTTTTTCAGGTTTAAAGAGGCAGAATTTCAACCCCATTTTGGATTTTGCCATATCATTTATTGGCATATCTGTGGCCCTAAATAATACAGAAGAATATTTGTCAAAATGGCAGTGGTTACTATAGGGTTAACCCTGCGCTTTCAGGCACAGGACAGGAAGGACAGAAATAACACCCACCCCCTCCCATAGCCAGTCCTTAACTACCAAGCGGGAACAGGATAAGGGTGAGATAAATGTAATCAATGCCATGTTGTAGACCAGGAAAAGAAAATTACAGTATGACAAATTTTCTAATTTCCTGTTCCCAACATGGCAGTGGTTACTATATTGATATACCAAAACCAAACAATGAGGGTGGGATGCAAAAATAAATTATTGAATAATGGAAGTCAAAATACTGCGTCTAAAATTATACTAGGACCAAATCCAACTGGTAGTTCTTAACAAAAGTATAGGCTCCAAGTGGCTGCACTGCAGATTTCTTCAGGTGAAACTCCTGCCTGATAAGCCCAGGATGCTATTGCTCTAGTTCAAGGAGCATTGACCAGGGGAGCCTGTTAAGAAAGCCTACATCGTGGCTTAATATGGGAGGTTATCCACCTCACCACCAAAGGCTTGGATGGTTAAAAAAACATCTTTTTAGAGAATAAGATTTTATGATTGAAACGGTTCTTTGAAGATAAATTCTCACACATTTTGCCACATCCAATATTGTTTAGAAGTGGAATCTGAACAGAATGCTGGAAGGATGATGTGCTTTGATATGGAAGCTGGAATACTTTTGGAAGAAAGAATTCTGGTAATCTAAGGATCAGATGATCCTGCAGGAAAGTAAGGTGTTGTTCGGTCATTCTGAAATCTCAGCCACTCTTTGCCTGGATGTAATAGCTAGAATAAGTTGTTTTCCATGTTAGAAGAGTCAATGGAATATCTTCAAAAAGTTCAAATACTACTTATTTCTATGAGGTAGTCTAAGCCTTTAAATGCTTGAAAGAACCTCATGACCAGAAGGGGGAGGAAAACCACCTAACACCCCAAAGGGCCAATAAAGCTGATACTTGGGACTTCAAAGTGGCTGTGGCCAGACCTCTATCCAATCTTGTTTGGAGGAATTCCACAATATTAACTTCAGAAACACTTGAAATAGTATTTCTTTAGAAAGACACCAAGAAAGGAAAACTTACCAAATTTTGTAATATTTACAGGAGGTGGAATCTTTTCTTGCCTGTAACAAGATGAGAATTGCCAGATTGGATAGACTCATCTGATTTAATTGATCTTTATCAAGAGTCAGGCCATCAAATTCAATTCTGCCAGGTTCGGGTGTAGAATGGGACCCTGGGATAGCAAATCATGGGACCCATATGATCTGGCTTTCATTTCATTTAGAGAAACAGGTTGATCACATCTAGTTTTTTTGGCTGAGGGAAGGTACACCTGGAAATTCTTGAAAACCAGGACCACTCCTTGAAACTCTATTCCCTGTAATGGAATAATATGAGACTTAGATGTTGCAGGTATTGAAGAACTATCTTTCCCTGCTCCAAAACTGTTTGGGGTTCTTCTCTGATTAAAATGTCGTCTAGATAAAAGAAAAGGAATGTCCCTTTAAGCCTTGAAGTAGAGCTGTGATACCTTTTATTAGCTAACTAAATAAAAAAATTAAGCAAGCTTTCGGGAGTCCAAAGCCCCCTTCATTGGGCTGGATGTTACAAAAGAAACTGAGAAATCACAAACTTATATACACATAGGGACAGTGTACATAGGGACAGTGTAGGCGAAGTTCGTCGTAGAAGTGTGCACTTTTCTGAAAAAATGAACAAGAAAAAACTTCAAAAGGTAGAAATCATGCCAAAACCTCATGGAATGTATATCTGTTGTATTCGATTAGATCAACTGGACTTGAAGTTTAGTTCTTGAAGACGTTTCACTAGTCATCCGACTGGCTTTCTCAATTCAGAATGACTAGTAAAAGAATCTTTGGCAATTATGTACCCTGGCAAATCCCAATTAGCATATCACAGCCAAGTGTTAAGGAATGCCCAGAGTAAGGTGTCAAAACAGCATTGTACATGGCAGACAGTTGGTGTCGAACCCCCCCACCTCTATTTAGGCTTGGTTTCTTTATTTTCACATAAATGGCCTCCTTAACACCTCTCTTGAACCAGTCACATTCCTTTGCCAATATGTTAACATTACAATCTTCAAAGGTA
The DNA here is from genome assembly GCA_019447015.1 of Hymenochirus boettgeri. Classification (NCBI taxonomy): domain Eukaryota; kingdom Metazoa; phylum Chordata; class Amphibia; order Anura; family Pipidae; genus Hymenochirus; species Hymenochirus boettgeri. The sequence goes on from CM033470.1 coordinate 239,339,394, forward strand.
TGTCCTTTATCCTTAAGATGAAGGTACACGGCTGAGTCCTGACCCGAGGAATTGGCTCTTCTGTGCTGGGCCATACATTGATGCAGTTGCTGTTTGGTCTCCTCCACATACAAATCAGAGCACTCTTCACTGCACTGCACTGCGTATATGATGTCGCTTTTCTTGTGTTTCGGTATTGGGTCTTTTGGATGTACCAATTGCTGCCTCAGTGTGTTGTTCGGTTTAAAGCAGACAGGGATACGGTGTTTTTTGAAAATTCTTCTTAATTTCTCGGGATGACCATGTTCTTTCTCCTGTCTTGCTTTTCTCCTTCACTGTTGGTATTCGTGTTCTTTTCTTTCCTTCTACTTCTTTTGACAAAGGCCCAGTCTGGATATCCACAAGTTTTAAGGGCTCCTCTGAGATGTTTCATTTCTTTAGCCTTCGCCTCTGTGTTAGTGGGGATGTTCTCAGCTCTGTGTTGCAGGGTTCTGATGACACCCAGCTTGTAATCTAAAGGGTGGTGGGAGTCAAATGATACGCATATACGCAGTGAAGAGTGCTCTGATTTGTATGTGGGGGAGACCAAACAGCAACTGCATCAACGTATGACCCAAAACAGAAGAGCCAATTCTTTGGGTCAGGACTCAGCCGTGTACCTGCATCTTAAGGATAAAGGACATACCTTTGAAGATTGTAATGTTAACATATTGGCAAAGGAATGTGACTGGTTCAAGAGAGGTGTTAAGGAGGCCATTTATGTGAAAATAAAGAAACCAAGCCTAAATAGAGGTGGGGGGTTCGACACCAACTGTGTGCCATGTACAATGCTGTTTTGACACCTTACTCTGGGCATTCCTATAACACCTCTTAGCCACTATCCAATCACGCAATTAACACTTGGCTGTGATATGCTAATTGGGATTTTCCAGGGTACATAATTGCCAAAGATTCTTGTACAAGTCATTCTGAATTGAGAAAGCCAGTCGGATGACTAGCGAAACGTCTTCAAGAACTAAACTTCAAGTCCAGTTGATCTAATTGAATACAACAGATATGAAACTCCATCCGTGTGCGTATTTTTCCAAGAAGTTTCTACCCAACGAACGGAATTATGACGTTGGGAATAGGGAACTTCTTGCTATCAAACTGGCCCTCGAAGAGTGGCGTCATCTATTAGAAGGCACCTCTGTACCTATCACCATCCTTACCGACCATAAGAACCTTGAATACATCCAGAATCTCAAAAGGTTAAATCCCCGTCAAGCACGGTGGTCTTTATTCTTTTCCCGATTTAACTTTGTTATCACTTACCAACCTGGTTCCAAAAACAAAAAAAGCTGATGCCCTTTCCAGATCATGTTCCAAAAACAAAAAAAGCTGATGCCCTTTCCAGATCATTTGTTGCCTCCGACTGTACTAATCAAGATAAGGGCTGGGCCAGGCTGGACTCAACTGAATTATGTGCCAGGGGTATGTACAAGTCTGTCTGCAGTGTTTTTTCAGTGGCCCAAAGCAGTTTACCTATTGCAATACACCAGTTTCTTATTCAAATGGCTAAAATAGCTATTTTGCAGACTTTGCTGCCAACTTGCATGCCCAAAACCAATTTGGGCCAGGCTGGACTCAACTGAATTATGTGCCAGGGGTATGTACGTGTCTGTCTGCGGTGTTTTTTCAGTGGCCCAAAGCAGTTTACCTATTGCAATACACCAGTTTCTTATTCAAATCCGAATAAGAAACCAACTTCAGTCTGTGAATAAGAAACTAACTGAAAAAGAAACCAACTTTTTTGAATAAGAAACCAACTTCAGCTTCGTCCTAAACTCTGCTTATTCATTTCTCTTCTCGCTTCTATAATGCCTCTCCTCTCTGTCAGTCTCTCCACTGGCTGCCCATCATGCAAAGTATCCATTTTAACTTGCTTAAAGGGGAACTGTGGTCTCCAAACAAGTTTATTTTAAATGAAAGGCCAGGTTCATACCTTTAAAACGAACCATCAACCACCTCTCTACGTGCTGCACAGCCCAAAATATGAAGAAATCACTGATCAGAAAGTTAGGGGGTGGGAGGTTCTGAATCTGCAGTCAGAAATATTATTTCCTCCTCTAATCTGTGGTTGGCACATGCTCAGTGCATGACTGAAGGGTACTAGGGGGGTGGGGAGAACAGCAGCCTACAGCACTGCTTTTTTAATGCCTCCCACTTGCTGGCCCTTCCCAATCATGGGCCCTGTGTCCCCTCCGCTTGCAGCCCCCTGTGGCCCCTCCCACTCAAAGACTTTGTGGCTCCTAACACTCGCGGGTCCTGTGGCCCCTCACCCACTTGCCCCGGGGCCCCCGAGTGGGAGCCTTGAGTGGGAGGGGCCCCACAAGTGGCAGGGGCCTGCAAGTGGGAGGGGGCCCGCAAATGGGAGGGGCCCGGGGGCTTGCAAGTGAGAGGGGCCCCAGAGCCATGAGTGGGAGGGGCCACAGAGCACATGAGTGGGAGGGGCCACGGGATGCTGCAAGGGAAAAGCCCAAGGGGCTGCAAGGGGAGGGGCCATGGGGGCCCACGAGGAGGAGGAAACACAGAAGAGGGACTGTCACATGGTTTCAGTGCAGGAAGTGCAGGGGATATGGTGATGCTGCAACCATATCACACATATAAATGTAAATATCTTCAAAACTATGTAAAATAAATAATGAAAGTAAATTGCAAAAATCCTCAAGAAAGCAATTCCTGTCAATTTACCAAAAGTAATTTTTGGACCACAGTTACCCTTTAACTTATCATATAAAGCACTACCCCACATAGCCCCTGCATACATCTCAGAGCTGATCCACTGATATCATCCTTGGTGCAACCTCTGCTATGCAAATGATATCCTCCTCTCATTCACACTTGTCACCTCTTCCCATGCCCGCATTCAGGATTTTGCTCGATCTTCCCCTTTCTTTGGAACTCTCTTCCACCATTTGTCCATCATTCACCACCCCTTAACAACTTCAAACATAACCTTCGGTTGGCCGAAAATATCTTCTGGTGTGTACCCAACCTTAGCTGTTACAGTTCGCATTCCGACAATGTAAAGTTTGAATAAGGAGAAATTCCTTTTCCCCCTTGGTCAAAAAATTATCATTAAAGTAAGAATTACTGCTGTGGTTTCAATCAAGCCCTAAACAAAAATGAAACTTCATTCTGGGCTCCTGAAAGTTTTATTGAAGAATGGGAGGTAAGACACAGCCCCTTTACCTCCCATTCTTCAATAAAAAAAGAATAGGATAAAGTGGTTTTAACCACTGGAGATACCCTTTAACCTACTTTGCACCTTGCTGCTAAGTACATGCAAAATGACTACATCGCTTACTTTTTGTGTACTTTTACTTAAAGTACTTACTTAAAGTACTTCCAAGTACTTCCAAGACTCATGCAAACATTTCCTATAATTTATATTGGGGATTTTCAAACTGTGTACCTCCAGAAATCTACAACTCCCAGTATCCCATGGCTTCCCTTTGTACTTTAGGAATGAAGGGAGTTGTAGTTTTCAAACATCTGGAGGCCCACTGTTTGAGAATCCCTGATTTATATAGCACTATGAGGCACATTAACCCAGAGATGCAGCCACTCGTAGAGGGATTAGTCATACTAACAGATAGGGGCTGTGTGAGTATCTCGTAAGGGAGATCTACTCAGGGTACCTCCAGTGAAAAACTGTACTTACTCTTTTTCACTCTAATTAATCCAACCGGGAACCCTTTAAATTTACCCACAACTGCACTCCTCTTCTGCTTCCTCTGACAGGTGGCGACTACATCCACGCTCTAATATATACAATGTACATGCGTGTACAGTATGAGGGAGCATGAATGTAGCTGGGACCTGTCAGAGGAAGCAGCGGAGGAGCACCATAGAGGCAGGGCAAGTTGAAAGGGTTCCCTGCTGGGTCCTGTTGGATGAGTTTTTCAGTGGAGATACAATTTAACAAAGCAACAAAAGTACATGTAACAATAAGTTTGTAAGCACTTATTTTATTTCCCATGCTTCTGGGGTTTTTGCCAATACTTTGCCAGGATGTAAGTGGTTAGAGGATAACTACTCTAACTGCCAAACATGAAAAATGGGGCTCAAGTAATATGAGGTGCAAAGGTTGCCCTGTTCTGTTCTGGGTTTTTTTTGCACTAGACGCATTTCTGTTTTCTGTGTGTCTCTATGCAGGTTTATAAATACATGTTTTTTTTTTTAAAGCAATGACGTTTATTAAAGGGCATGTCCACCCCCAAAACTATAATTTAACTAACTACTGGCCCCATTCTGTAGTGTAATAAAATCCTTACCTTACATCCCTGCTCCAAATGGCTGCCCTGCTATGCCCCTCCAAAGTCCCAAAAACTGGCCACCAGGAGCCTGCGCACTGCAGCCCTGCCTCTCCCATCCGTTTTGCTCTCCCTCCCCCTAGCATAAAACCCTTTTGCTGTAGTGTAGGGCTCCCTCTCCCAACCCCTATATTAGTTTTTACAGAAACTCCCCAGAACGTTACTTACCTTACCTCTCTCCCCCAGCGTTTCTGGATAGCTGGAAGCCGCATCCGTGATTGGCTGCCTCTTGCAGTTTCATGCAAGCAGAGGGCCGGGACAGTATGCCGGAAGAAAGAGGTATGGTTAGTAATGATGGGGGGAGTTTCTGTAAAATATAGCGTTTGGGGCTGGGAGCCCTACAGTACCCCAAAAATCCTAAAAATTGGTGGACATGCCCTTTAATGTAATGTTTAGTGTGTTACAGATGTTTACAAATGCACTGCTGCACACATTAATGTCTGGAAATTAACTCAATTAAAGTCTATGGGGTTGATAAAATGTGCAAAAGCTTGCCTGTGCTATTCATTTGCAGCAACCAATTAAATATAATCTTTTTACTGGGTTACTGCAGTTAGCCTAAACAATAATTGATAGGCACAGTCACACACCTGCTAGTTATCTCTGATGTTGCTTCATTCAAACCCCATTCCAAAGGGCCAATAGTCACTGCAGAACAGAAAGAGGAACCAGAACGCTACTCAGGTGAGCAGGTGATAAAAGGAGAACCCCTATAGTTTATTCAGACATATAGCAATCCAACGTTTCAGGGATGGACGAGGAAGGGTGGATACCTCCCACAAAACGTTGGATTGCTTTATGTCTGAATAAACTATAGGGGTTCTCCCCCTTTTATCACTTGCTCATCCGAGTAGCGTTCTGGTTCCTTTTTCTGTTACTGCAGTTAGCCAACATCTCATTGGTTGCTGCAAATAGCACAGTCAAACTTTAAAACCTCTTAAATGGTATGTCCACCCCTATAATAAACTTTTTCCATAGTGTAGGGCACCCCATCCCACCCACAACTGCCAATTTACTTTTGTAAAACAAGCCCCAGAAATATACATTCCTTCCCCGTCTGCCAGAAGCGGCGGACAGGGGGAAAGAAGGACTGTAAGTATCTTTCTAGGGCTTGTTTTACAAAGGAAATTGGTGTTTGGGGGTGGGCTACACTACGGAAAAGGCTTTTATAAGTAGAACAAAAAAGCAGCCAGAAGAGATCCGGAGGGGAATGGGCTCCCCTGTGCAAGTTACAGTCCTCCCAGAGGGCAAGGAAGCAGCAGGCACAGGATGACTCACAGACACCTTCACTTTCTGTGAACCATAAGGAGCAGATATGTAAGGTAAGGATTTTTTAACACTACACAGTGGAGCCAGTAGTGGGTTAAATTTTAGTTTTGGGGGTGGACATGCCCTATAATATATTAGCCCCTATGTATGTAGAACTCGCAAATGCAACACAGATACCACCTTTGAATACATTCACGTTTTTTAGTGTGTGGACTAGATTCTGATTGCATTTTGCAATCCAGTCGCATGCGAGAATCGCACGCCAGTGCATTGAAATAAATCAGGCCACACTGTGCTGCATGCGGTTACTGAAGCACACACTATAGTTTTTTCTGCCGTTCGTTTGCACAAAAATATTTGAAAAATTGCAGCGGAAAACCCCATGCATAGACCGCACATTTCATGATAGACCGCACATTTCATGTGTTTGCATTCAAGTATGGTCACAGCCTTAATATTGCCATATCTGCAGCCACCATCATATGTTTTCTAACTGCACCCATTAGGACATTAGGATTTGTTTTCTCATACTGTGCCACTGCATTACAATTATTTGTACCACTAAAAACATAACATTTGGTTAGTTGCAGAATGTAATTTTTCATCTCCAATTACATTACTCTCCCCAGCTATATTTTAACGTAGCCCCACATCTTCCTCCGCTGTTTTTTTACGCCCAGATTAATTTTAATTCTTTTTTAAAACTCCTCATAACCCAGTCCACAAGCAAACCTTTTTCCCAGCAGTGCCGTAAAATAATTCAGGAAGCTAAACGCTACATCAGCTCCGCCCACTCCTCGACCATGTGATCCCGACGTCACGTTGGAGCCTCTGGAGTTGTAGCCCCTGAAGGTTTGTGTTGGCTGCCATCTTGGCACAGTAGAACTTGGGGGTTTTAGCGAAATTATGGTCTATTAAAATTAATTTTGGGGCATTTTAATTGAGTTAACGGAGCCTGAGAATAATTAAAGGAGGCGGATAAGTCGCACAGGACAGCGACACGACGTCAATCCGGAGGGTTGAGAGGAAAAGGCGAAAGTCGCAGCTTCTTCGTGCAGCTGCCTGGGCCCTGAGGATCCGCAAAATGATTATAGAGGACTTTGAGGCGTTGAAACACTGGCTATCAAAGACTCTCGAGCCCATGTAAGTATCTGTCTTGCCCATAGCGGTTTAAGGGAGACTATGCATATTTTGCATCATTGCTGGGTACAGTGTGTTCCATTGCGGCCCATAGATGCAGACTGGTGTTACTGAGAGATCTACTTGGAAGTAAGCTTGGGCACTTGAATAAACACCATTTAATCAAAATCAAGGAAGCAACGCTAATTAGATGACATCTTAAACACACAGCTCACAATCCAACAGTGTGTAATGTCTTACCACAGTTATGTAATATAAGGGCCTTTCTGGGCAATCCAAATAGTATGAGTGGACAGGTCCAACCCCTCTAATCAAAACTGTGTATAAATGTAAATCATCCCCAAACCATAAATGTGCAATAGTTAGAAAGCTGAAAGATAAAAAAAAAAATAACATCAAATGCTGCACAATGCCCTGTTACCTCCACTTTCTGCTTCCTGGTTCTTCTGGTTTTCAACTGTCCATCATGGATATGACAGCTGACATTAAAGCCCTGGCTGAGCATGTGCAGACTTGTAAAAAATTCAATAAGCTTGGAGGTTAGGGAGAAACCTTTTGAGAGGAAGAGGAGATAGATTACGGGTAAGCTGGCCATACACTAGGCCAGTGGTTCTCAAACTTTAATAGACAGTGGTGCACTGGGTAACGCAAATGTCTTGAGACGCCTGTGTTCTTAACGTTGAATTAAGTTTTATTTAACCATATTTTATGGACTTCACAGTGTATATTGTATTTAACTTGTACAACTTTACTGTATTGAAGTGTTATCATTATATATACATACGAAATAACACAAATGTAAGTTATACTGGTGAAAATTTTTCCACTACAAAAATTCTGAGGCACATCTCTGGTTCTTTGAAGTCACACCAGTGTGCCCCCAGATACCCTTTGAGAGCCACTGCACTAGGCAGACATTAGATAGATTAGACATTTGTCTATAGACAATCATCTAATCTATGTAATGTCTAAAGACCACATTTTTCAAGCAGCATTTCTAAGCTTAAAATAATCCAATTTGTCCCATTCATTTTGTGATCTCAAGTTGACTGCAAAAAAGAACGGGCTAGGCGGTTCTTGGATAGATTGAACATTTGTCGATAGGGGATCATCTTTAGACAATGCCCATACACTACTTAGATATTAGATTGGATATTAACCTATAGAGAAATGTCTAACCTATCTAAAGTAGCGTATGGGCACCTTTAGACATTAGACGTCTATGGATGAACATCTAATCTATCTGATGAACATCTAATCTGTCTAATGTCTGCCAAATGTATGGCCAGCATAACTGCCATCCCAATAATACTTAGATCTGTATCTATATGTAAGGGCCCACTTAACTAAAAAAAAGGTAATTCTACCACTCAAATGAAAAATTGTGTGTAAGTAAATCAAACTCCCCAAACCTCAAAACTGCAGTCGTGTGATAGTTTACAGATTTAGGATTGTGGGCAGTTTCATTCCATATATCAACATTGTCTACTGCAATGTGTGTTATAGTTTAACTTAATGAAAGGCTGTATTTTGATCTTTGATTCAAATAAAACAACAGTTTAAACTTGGTATCTTTTGGAACTGTTGCCTTAATTCTATTAACATTCACAGATACCTTAATAAAGAAATATCGTGGTTCTCATATATACTTGGATTGTGGCACATTTGGAAATGTATATTTCTATTGACACTCCTGTGTTCTTATTTCAGTATTCTTCGAATTATTGTCTATTTTTTGGTGTAAAAATGTTTATACGCTGTAAAGATTTGTAGCAGGTACATGACATGTTTCACTGACAACTGCTGCAACAATGAATTCCTGACCAGTTCTTCCTAGTCTTTGCATCGTGTCGGAGTAGGCAGTGCAAATTTTCCATTCTAACCAATTAAACCCACAGCCAAATGACGATAGATTGGCCATAGATTTGGCAAATTTCTCACCATACTAGCTTTGTCAAATTTGCATTTAAAGTACAACTAAAGCCTCAGAACAAAACTAAATCAAAAGGCAAAGCACTTTGATATAAAAGCAGTAATCTGTGTCTTTACCCCTTCATTTTGATGTGGGTTTTGAGAAATTTAGCTTTCTAACATGGGGTTTGTGTTTTGTTTCCCAGCATTATAGTATTGCATAGTGGGGTCATGTGTTCTTTTACAGGCTCTTTCCTAAGCTTGGTGGATAAACTGGTTAAAGGGTATCTATAGTGAAAAAAACACATTGCCCCTTTGCAAAGTTAAATTCATGTACTCTGTGCTGCCTTAATCCTATCCCTGTCAGTGACTCTGTTTAACCATGGTGCCAGATATGTGTGCAGCCTTCCCCCTCCCCTCTGTTACCTCCTCCATGTCTCAACTCCGGCTAACCGACAAGCTTATCATGTGCAGTAGGAGTTAAAAGTTCAACATCCTGAAAAACACACCCACGCACAGTGGCCAATAGAAAGCAAGATGTCCTGGAGACACGGAAGTAGGAGAACAGTACAGTTTACGATCTCTTTTTGTGACCCATCATCAATGAGTGAAAGCTATTAAGAAGGGGGGTCAAGTGCAGCCTTATATCTACCATGAAAGCTACCTCTCTACCTCTGCTAATGCTGTTATCTCTGTTTATTACAGAGCAGGGAGGGGGGATCTCGTCACAGGGATTTGATTGACAGTCCAAGTAGGAGTAGAGGAATGCAATCAAGTATTCTTCTAACTGGTGTATTTCAGGACAGAGATGGAATCTGAACAAAGTGAAGACACTCTGAGGGTTGTGGGGAATTATAGAACTCATGGAAAGAAAGAAAAAAAAAGAGTTCATTTTCCCTCTATAGATGCCCTTTAAGTTCTTCTTTAAGACCTGAACATGTATAATATCGACATGACTAAAGCCTGGTTAGTCACACCACAAAATACATCAAAGCTATATTCATATCGGGGGATTAAGTACAATGTTATATAAAATCCATAAATGCAGGTGGCTGTTAAGTTTTAAGATAAACACTCACTCAAACATAAGCATGGTCCGGATGCCTTGCCCCAGACCCGTCTATATATTCGTTTGTCCAACAAAGTTATAATAGTAATTTATGTTCAGCTCCCACTTGAACATATATAGTACAATAAGAAATTCACCACCTCACCGTTTACAATCAGTGGTCCATATGCAGCCACACCAAGACCAGTTGTTCCACTTGGTGCAATAAGCAAACGTCCCACAAAGCGAGACACTGGGGTCCTATGAGCAGCAAGCTCGAAACGCGTCAGGGAGTCCTGGATATGTTCAAGTTATTCAAGTAAAGTTGTGTTCACCTGTTTGATTTGAAGGCTTGGTGTGCATTTTCTTTCCGGTGTGCACCAGTGTCTAGCTTTGTTGGAAGTTTGAGTAAAGCCTGGTTAGCATTTTATTAGAAGAGTGTTGCAGTCTGTGAAATCTACATGCTGCACTGCTAAGTGCCATTGCATTAATGTGCACGTCTTAAATTAATATTCAATTAATATTGCCAGGATTGTTTATAAGCCGGCTTAAAGGGCAACTATAGTGAAAAAAAAAACTTTGTCTGTATACAATGTATAGATCACTTAGTATAAGCTGCCTTACTTTCATGTTTCTGTGTGGCTTCGTTTTTTCACACTGGCAGAAGTTTGTACCAAGCTGTGTAGTCCCCCTCCCCTCTCTGTCTACTCCCCCTCAAGCAGTGACGGGCTGTATACAGAGTCCGAGCATTGTCAGTTGAAAGGACTTAAAATGAAGTGCTGACATCCTGTTGAACCCTCCCTTCCAGAGCTAGACTGCAAGCAATCAAAGTGTGGAATAAAGTAGCAATATGCTGAAGGGAGGGGCAGAGGGGGAGAGAGGAGGACAAGTGGTGCTGAGATTCTTTACAAGTAAGTTACTGAACTCTGCCTGTTCTCTAACTTTGCTAATTGTTATTTACTTTTTACCTAAAGTTCATATCTCTCCCCCTGCTTAGCTGAGATCATAATCACTGAAGAGAGAGTCAGTGTAACAGCAGCTTGTAGTGAGACCTTCACAAACACAGTGACACTGCTTGTTGTCCTGTTACATTTCAGTTGCTTTAGTCTATATATTTCATAGATTGCACTGTGTGTCTTGTTTGGTATATAGTCTGTATTACTGTATTATATATACTGTATTAGTGTTCCATTTGAGTCACTGGTTTTGTATGTATACAAGATTTTTTTTTTTGGGGGGGAGGGGCTGTTTTATAGTGTGTTATGCTCATATTGCTGGGTTAATGGTTTATTGATTGTGTTTAGCACTACAGCATTTGACTATATGTTGCACATGGTACATATAGTGTGGGTGAGAGAGTGTGTGACAGTACTGCAGGGGAGCTTTGGATTGTGTGGGTGTGTGCCTTTGAGTGACAGATGAGGTGTAGCAGCTCCTACAAATCCCAGCATATTCAAAGGCTTATATCTCGGGGACTATGTAGAATTTAAAGAAACTAAAGGTACCCTGGTGGATGGGATTACTTATAGGATACATTAGAAGAAATTAAAAAAAAACAATTTTCTCACTATAATTGCCCTTTAAGAAACATTCAAAATATGTAAATTAGTCTAGGCTATTTAAAGGGTATGTACACTGTAAAATCAACTTAAGCTTACTGGATAGCTTTAAATATAAAGGTGTCTAATTTTTTTTGTTCTATTCCACTCCCATACCCTACCTTTACTTCTGAAACCTTGCTGGCTTCCTTTTCCACTCCATTCACATTTTTAGAACTGGCTCCATGAGATTGTCAAAATCTACAGAATTTCCTTTGCAATCTCGATTGCGAGTTAAAATGCGGAACGCCAATTGCAATGCACCCGGAAATTTGCGTTTTCAATTATATGAAAAAATGCAAGCGCAAACGCAAAAAAAGTGCAGCTGTGTGGCCTATCCCTTAAGTAACATTGCTGCAGTTTCACTGGCGCACTCACTGATGATGTCATGGAACACCGGGTATAAGACACACAAATCTCACACCTTCCTCGTACGTTTTTTGGACTTCAGCTAAGTGTATGTATTAGCCAGTCTGGTTCATGCCTCCTCTCCTCCTAAAAACGTGAGAGGAAGGCACAGGATTTGTGTGTCTTATAGACGGCGAGCAAGAGTAAAACGGCAGCAATGTTACATGACAAAGGAAATTATGTAGATTTTGATGGAGCTAAAAATGTGATTTCAGTGGAGCAGGAAGCCAGCAAGATTCAAGCAGTAAAAAGGTATGGGAGAGGAATGGAACAAAAAAAAATTACTTTTATATTTAAAGACACAGTTATCCAGTAAGCAAAAGTTGATTGTACAGTGTACATAGCCTTTAAACACAGAACACGCAGGTGTTCATCAATTAAATGTTTTTTCTCGTATTTTCCTTTTTCTCAAAAAAAAATGCCTGAAAGAAGCTCAAGGGTGAATTTTACAGGGATATTACGATATGTAATATAGAAAAAAACGAAAGAGTGACATCAGTCTCCAAACACTTTAAGTTACAGGGACATAATGCAGCACAAGTTAGATGGATGGTGCTAGAGGTGGTGAACAAACCATTTAGGGGTGGAGACTATAATAAAAAAACGCCTCCAAAGAGAAATATATTGGATTCACCACCTCAACACCATGCATCCAAAAGGGTTAAATGAGGAAACGAACTTCAGCTGCTTCCTATAGAAAATATAAAGAAAACATCTGCCAAAACACTTTGTATAAACTTACCTGATCTATTTGGTCCACAGGATAACAGAGGTGAAGAACGCTAGAAAACAAAGAAACAAGAATAATTATAAAGTAACAAAACAGAAATTAAGAAACATAAATTACATATAATAAGGAATCAACAAAATAGTCCAAAGGTGGTTTTAACTATTTAAACACAGAAGCACTTTATAATAGCACTTTACAATATCAAAGTAGCACTTTATAATAAAAAAGGCACAATGAAGAAAGTATGAATAAACACTACAGCACTTTAAATTAAAGAGTGAAGACACGTTTTAGGTTGTTTTAGCAAGTATTGTATTTATAGAAATGCACAGCAATTCTTAAAAAATAAGGTTTTTATTAGAAGTGACGTGTAAATTAAAAAATAAAAAGCACACATATAGAAAATGTTTAATTAAGCACCATGTTGTTTTAACCAAACCTCCAAGGGGAGGGATAACTTGTATTTATTCTGCCACAGCGTTAGTTGTAATTTTGCACCTGAGGAAGGGGGAGGACCCCGAAACGTTGTGTAAACCAGCATGTCACAAATAAAGTAATTGAAGTTGGAATGAGTGCGTTTTCTTAGAAATACATATTTTTAAAACATGAAAACTTTGGCTTATACTTAAGTATATATACAGTATCTGTATTTATCACATTGGTGTATCCATACAATTTGTCACAACCTCTCAGGGACCCCTGGTTGAGAAACACTGCTCTAGATTCTTCAATGCGGACATGGCAAAGAAGGGGTTCAATATGCAGGTCCTCACATCCATTTTAGGCTTAAAACTGTATTTATCTACCTTGTGTACATAGCTTTAGATATCTAATAGGACTACAGATTGACTTTGACTTTTTCTCTCAACCCAAAATAACTGTAGTATTCATAAAATAATAAAACACAATTTTTCAAAAAGGTCAAATAAATGAATCTAAGGGGTTATGGTGAGCATTTGAATATTTACTAAAAACTTTCACTTTTTTTCCTTCTCTTCATTGCCATAAGGTGCTGTTTCAAGACACAGCTGCTGTTCACTCCTGACCATTTGCCAGGTCAAGGAATGTAGCAGACAGCATGTAGCATACATTTGAAGTTCTATGACCTTTCTTAACATCAGCAATTATCACAGGTTCCCGATAAGCTCTTCTAACTGAAATTAGGAAGTTAAACTTTTGGTCCCTTTAGTGGCTCTTTTGACCTTTAAGGCTGAGGCCACACTGGTGGTCAGCAACACGCTTGAAAAACACGCATTTCAAGTGCGTTACTTGCTGTTTGCAATGCGAAGCACATAATAGTCTGCAATCTGCATAAAATTGGTGTTTGGATAGCAGCGCATACAATGTGACCATCCACCTTGATATGCACTGCTCTGTGATTCTCACACTAATGGATCGCAAGCACAGTTGGTAGCGCTGGAGAATATGGCAGTGTAGGCCAATATCCCTTATCCCTGTATATATTTTGAAACTAAATCAAAATGACATTTGTCCTCATGTCTACTCTTGTCATGAATGGGGATGTGGTTTCTATTCATTTTATAGCATAAATAAACAAACTGAAATGGCATTTGTGAATTTTTTAAACTTGTCAGGAATATGTGATTAATAAATAGCCAGTTTATATTGTCATACTAAATGTTTTAGGTTAGGTTTCAACAAAATCTTTTATTCTTTCAGTTGTGATGCTGACCCATCTGCCCTTGCAAAATATGTAGTTGCATTAGTAAAGAAAGATAAAAATGACGGAGATCTGAAGGCTTTCTGCATTGATCAACTTGATGTTTTTCTCCAAAAAGGTGATGGATAATACTTATTCGGGTTTACATTTTTTCTGTTTTTCACTTTTAAAAATATAGAGATATTCATTACTCATGCGTGGAACTGCAAATGTGTACAAGTCCGTATAATTAGGAAAAATATTGTAGAGTTGAACTGCAATAAATACCAGCCAATGAAAGGTTGAATTTTAAGTGTGTGTGTGTTTTAAAGGGTATGGTCCACCCAAAAATAAACTTTTTATATGTTCTTTATATAATAGCACCAACCTCAAACGCCATGTTCATTTTTCTCAAAATCATTTGCTTTGCCTGATATTTAATGAGATATATATCAGGCTGCACTTCCTCTCCACTTCCACTTTAGATGACCCCGAGCTGCAGCTTAGAAAAAAAAATAACAATTCTTGCCTGTGTTTGTGTGTGTCTCTCTCTCTCTATCTCTCTGGGCTGGCTGGCTGGCTGCAGCTGTTGATCCTGGATTTCTTCAGTACACATAACTTTACAGCTGTGATTGGTTGAGAGGGAAAATCCAGGGATCCAGGGGTCAGACCATTACTGATGCAACTTCCTCTGTTCTCACTGCTGGATGCTAACAGACATGCTCAAGAACATGAAAAGAACAGAGGCAAGGTAATGTAACCTGTCTCTGTTCATCGCTGTATTGGTCCATGCTGCAGGATTAAGCCAGCTACAAAGGTCTGTAACTTTTGAACCACTCGACCGATTTACATGCTGTAAAGTTTGTTTTGGAGCACTTATTTGGGCCAAATAAATATAAAAAGTTAGTTTTGGGGGTGGACTTGCCCTTTAAGGATTGTTAGGTATAGATAAAATCTTTAAAAATAAGGCAACAGCCCAGCCCCATCATAAGTGCTGGGCTTTTATTTATATTGAGACCATCAACTATAAAGGAGCTATGTATGTATTTTATTTTATGTATAGCACTTCATATTACGCAGTGCTTTACAGAGCTTACAATGTAAGCACTTAATCTCACAACTGGTACGTCTTTATGATTGAAACTGGAGTGTCCAGAGGAAACCCACTCCAATACAGGGAGAGCAGCTAAGGGGTCCACATCCACTACCAACCCACCTTGGGCAAAATTATCAAATATAGATTCAAAAAAGTGCAGTAGAATGGAAAAATAAACTAACATTGTTCCTAGCATATCCTGGCAATAGTATATTTAAAACCAGTTTTGAAAACTCTCCAGTGCATCATAAAGCAAAATTATTTATTATACAGCTCCATTTACAAAAGCATTGGAACACTTTTTAAAGAGTATCTCCACTGAAAAAATTAATTTTGGGCATTTAGTTTTATTGAAGAGCAGGAGGTAAAGGAGCTGCGTCTTACCTCCCCCGTAGTCTGACAGGTCTCTGTCTTCTATGCGCAAGTGCGACGCGCATAGACGACGGGATCCATCGGGGCATGTCAAACTACATGGCGGGGGAGCGAGCAATCGGATAAGTAGTTTACCTTCTCTCCTGGCTCTTGATCGTTTTATTGAAGAACAGGAGGTAAGACACAGCTCCTTTACCTTCTGTTCTTCAATAAAACTAAATGGGCAATCTTTATTTTTTCAGTGGAGATACCCTTTAAAGTGAAAACAAATACGGGATGGGATGGTTTGCAAACCATTAAAACACTATTTGCAAAATTAGTAAGCAGGTAAATATCATAATTGAATATAAAAAAAAAAAGCCTCAAAGTTAGGATGTGTCTCTTAGAAGTAAAGACGAGAATGATGTTCCTCAACATAAACTTAAAAAAGTTTAGTATTTTATCATCTACCTTAAATGTCAAGAATCTAGCGAACTCTCTTTATGCAACACTACAAGGTCACAAAACATGCTGGCCATTATCTTTGGCCTTCAGATTGCAGCGTGTTATAAACTAGACCTTTTTTTTTTATCACATTTTTTTTTATTTGTTGCAAATTCAAATTGAAAATATCCTTTAAAAAAAAAAAAAAACTTTCACATCTGTGTTGTCTGTATAATTTTCATATTTTGTAAATATGGGTTAAAATCTAAATCATGGCATTTTGTTTAATTTACATTTTAAAAATATCCTCGGCTAATTGTATCCTGTTTTTAATTATATGTTATTATCTTATGATAGAAGCAGGGATAAATGGTAATATCAAAGATGGCTAAAGGGGTGAATAATATACCAAATACCATAAATGAATGACTGATTAAAGGTTACTAATGATTTTGCAGTGCTTATTACTAGTTTTCATTTCAGACACACAAGGATTTGTTGACAAACTGTTTGAAGCTGTAAACGACAAAAGTTACCTTCCACAACCTGATACTACCACAACAATTATTGAAAAAGGGGAAACATTAGAACAACAAGAAACGGAAGTGAAGAAAGAGGAGGTAAAATAAACTGAAATATGCCTTGTGGAACTTTGTCAACGAAAAATTAGATACAAAGTGCTGGTTATCATTCTTTTTGTAGCATGATTTCAGCGTAGCCATACAGCATATATTTAAAGGACAACTAAAGCCACAGAACAGCACTGAACCAGAGGGCAGAACACCTTGATATAAAACCAGTAATCTGTGTCTTACCTCTAATTTTGATATGGGAGCTGGGAAATTTACCTAAATAACATATGGTTTGTGCTTTGCGTCACCGCATTTTAGTATCACACAGTTGGGTCAACGACCATTATGTTCTGCACATGCTCAGTCCTTAGCTATGGCATAAACTTGTTACAGTTGGTCACACTCATTAATAATCTCTAGCCAATCATTTTACAGGACAGATGAAGCAAGGAAGCATGTGACTGAGGTCAAGAGGTGTGGTCTGACACTGCACATACACACAGTCACTTTATCCAGCTTACATTTATCTTAATACAATTTACTGAAGTGGGATTTTATAGTTTATTGGTGTTTTTAGGGGAGTTGTTTTCAGATTCTGGAATATAAAAAATTGGTTTTAGTTCTCCTTTAATGCAATTTTCATATGAGTTTGGGTCTGTTTAGATGTACCTAAAACAGGTCGGGAGGTTCTAAAACAGAACCTCCCGACGCGCATGCACCAACTATCTTCCGTAGTTGGGAGATATTGACCCTGCTCAGTCTTCCTTCAGCCAATGGGAACATTAGCGCCATGGAGATAGCTGTCGTGGGGCACTGTAATGGGGAGATAGCTGGAGGGGGGAGCTGTAATGGGGAGATGGGGAGATGGCGGGAGGGGGGGGGAGCTGTAGGTGTCTTACTGGGGAGATGGCGGGTAGGGGGGAGCTGTAATGTGGGAGGTATGGGGAGAGGAGGGAGAGGGGGAGGATGGGGGAGGGGAGAGAGCTGTTAGAAGATGGCTGGGGAGGGGAGCTGTAATGGGGAGATGGCGGGAGGGGGGAGCTGTAATGGGGAGATGGCGGGAGGGGGGGTCTCTCACAGAACACTCTCTTTCACACACACACTCTTACACTCTTAACGGGGAGATGCTGGAGGGGGGTCTCCGACACACTCTTTCAAACACACACACACATCACATCAAAAGACTCCTACACACCTCTCCACACACACACTAACTCTCCACAGACACAGCAGTTTTTTTTCCTTCACGCATTGTGGCATTCAGATTCATATTATGGCATGTGCTGTGCAACTTCGGACTTCAGCCCTTCTTCACACTCTCGAACACACACACACACACACTCTTCACACACACACTCTCTCACACACACACACATATCGCGCACACACACACACGCGCTGGCACACACACACGCGCGGCACACACGCACACACACACGCGCGAAACACACACACGCCGCGCGCACACACACCCACACGCGGCGCACACCACACAAGCGGCGCGCGCACACCGACACGCGCGCGCACACACCACGCGCGGCAACACAATGCCCACTACCGCGGGCACACACACACACGTCGCGCCATCACCACACCCTGCGCACACACACGCGCGCACACACACTCGCTGCAACACAGACGCGCTCACACACACTCGCACACACACACGCGCTCCACGACCACCTATCGTCGCCTCAAACACACGCGCTGGCAGCACACACACGGCGTCGCACACACACACGCGCGCACACACACCAAGCGCGCACACACACAGCGGGCACAAACACGACGCGCGCACGACGACACAGGCCGCGCGCACACACGCGCGCGGCGAACCCACAAACGCGCGCGCAACACACACACACAATCAGCAGCACCAACACGCACACACACTACTCTCCACACACGATCACACAGCACACACACACACACGCCGGCAGGACACACCACGCCTGCGCGACACACACACGCGCGACGACACACACCGCGGCGCACACACACAAGCGGCGCGACACAGCCACACGCGCGGCGCCACAGCGCCACACACACGCGCGCGGAACACACACGCGCGCGCACCACACACGAGCCACACAACACGCACACGCGGACACACACACACAGCACACACACACACGAGCACACACACACGCGCGACACACAAACACGCGCGCACACACAACCGCGCGCACACACACACGCGCGCACACACACACACAGCGCAGCACACACCACACGCGCGCACACACACGCGCGCGCACACACAGCCGCGCACACACATCGCGCGCGCACCACACACGCGAGCACAGCACCACACGCGCACACCCACACGCGCGCACACACAACCCGGCACACACACCCGCGCGCACACACACGCGCGCGCGCGCACACACACCCGCGCGCACACGCACACACAGCGCACACACACACACACTGCGCAGCCCACACCACTCACCCACACACACACGCGCGCACACACACGCGCGCACGACGACCCCTCGACACACAGACACCCTCTACACAACTCTCGCTGCCCACCACACACACGCGCGCCCAACCAGCGCGCGCACACACGCACTGCGCGCACGCGACACACGCTCAACACACACCGACGCCGCGCAGCGAACACGAAAACACACTGACCACACGCGCAGCACACACACCCCCGCCGCGCGGCCACACACACCACGCGAACAACGCGTACATCGCGGCCACACACACCACGCGCCCCCGACCGCGCGCAGCACACAGCGCGCGCGGCGCACCACACGCGCGCCCGCACACACACGGCGCCGCGCACATCCACACGCGCGCGCGCGCACACCAGCCACACGCGACGAGGCGCACCACACGCGCGCGCGCCACCACACGCGCGCGCGCGCAACACATCACAAGCGCGCGCACACCACCTACACACGCGCGCGCACACACCCCCCCCCCCCCCCCCCCACAAGCGCGCGGCGCACACACACCACACGCGCGCAGCCCACACACACACGCGCGCTACACACACACACACCGCTCCACACCACACGACACGGCGCACACACGCAAACACACACACACACACGCGCACACACACGCGCGCGCACCACACACACGAGCACACACAAACACGCGCACCACGCGCGCGGCGCGCACCCACACGCGCGCGCGCGCACACACACGCGCGCGCGCGGCAGACCACGCGCGCGCGCGCACACACACGCGAGCGCGCGCGCCACACGGCGCGCGAGCCCACACACACGCGCGCGCGCGCGCAACAAAGCGCGCGCGCGCACAGCACCACGCGCGCGCGCGCGCACACAACGCGCGCGCGGCGCGCACACACGCGCGCGCGCGCACAAAACACACCGCTGCGCGCACACACCTACCACACGCGCGCGACACACACTACCACTCGCGCGCAACACACACACACACCGCGCGCACACAGTCAGACACCGCGCGCGCCACACACACAAACACGCGAACACACGCACACCACACGGCGCACACACGCATCAGCACCACACACACCACAGCTGCAACACACACGCGCGCGCAGCACACCACGCGCACACTACACACACGCGCACACACACGCGCGCGCGCGCACACGACACGCGCGCGGCAGCTACACACCGGTGCGCGTTCGCGCGCACACACGCGGAGCGCGCGCACACGGCGCGCGCGCGCGCACACACGCTCGCGCTGGCACACACACGCGCGCGCGCGCACACACACGCGGCGCAGCGGCATCACACAAAGAGCGCGGCGCGCACAGCACGCGCGGCGCGCACCCACGCGGCGCGCGCGCACACACACGCGCGCGCGCGCGATCACACACACGCTCGCGGCGCGCGGTGCACACACACGAGCGCGCTGCGCGCATCACTCACGCGCGCGCGCGCACACACCACACTCTCTCTCTCACACACCACACTTCTCTCTCTCACACACACTTATTTCACTCTTTTCAATCCAATAAGCGTTTACTAGGTAAACTGTTATATAGACAATTATGGGTTTAGGGTATCACGTGTTTGGGACTGATGGACGTATGTCTTAATACAACCTCCAATACTATGTTACTATGTAACGGTTATACAGACATTATGGGTAGAGTATCAAGGTTTGGACTAAAATACACCTCCTGTCTTACCCTAGCAAGCACTGCAATACAGACCGGCAGTCGCGTCTGTGATTGGCTGAGCGTCAGCCAATTACGGACGCGGCTGCCGGGAGTTCAGTGCGGCAGAGGGAAGGTAAGTAATGTTTGGGGCACTTTTTAAATTAAAAAATATAGCGGTTGGGGCTGGGGTGAAAGGGGGAATGTTATATGTAAAGGGTTGCATGCTAGGGGGAGGGAGGGGGAGAAGGGCTGCAGTACGCATGCCAAACTTCTCCTGGAGGCCAGATAGGAGGCAGAGTCCTATATGGACTCTGCTATCCTCCTGGTGGGCAGTTTTTGGGACTTTGGGGGGGGGGGACTACAGGAGAACCATATGGAGCTGGGATGTGAGGTAAGGATTTTATTACACTACATGATGGAGCCATTACTGGGGAGGATTATAGTTTTGGGGGTGGACATGCCCTTTAAGTGTTGGAGTTAAAGTTAAAAACCACTTTACCGTGGTTTTTGTTACTGTTAAACTGTGGCAGTAGTATACCATGCTGTAAACTAACGTAATGATATTCTACGGGCAGTCATAGATTTACGTTCACTATCGTACATTTACAAGATTTCCGATAACGATCATAAATTAAGGATCGACATAACAATCGCTAAAGATGGCAATACCACACCTTTATAAATATGGCCTGTAGTGTAAAGGTCTCTAGCTCTCCCTGTCAGCTGCAGCAATATTAGTGGAAAGTGTAGCTTCTTAAAGGGGAATGTTGGCGGGTAGGAAGAGTGTGTTTTTATAGAAACCACATGGTGCAGAACTGTAGGAGGAGGATAGTGAAGTGAACCTGATCTTAGCACGGCTTTGTGCAATGCATTTCTCATCAGTGTACATTCTTAAAGAGAATGTTGGAGGGTAGGAAGAGTATTTTTAATTCAGCTGTCTGTATAAAAACAACAACCTGTAGTACAGAGCTCAGCTAAGAAATGCATTACACAGAGCTGTACTAAGATCAGGGTCATTATATCATCATCCACCTGCAGCACTGCACCATGTTCTATAAGTACATATTAAAGGGGAATGCTGTAGGGTATGCCACTTGCAGCTCTGCACCATATTGTTTCTATAATTGTACATATTAATACAGACATCCCACCCAGCCACAACTCATTTCAGGGAGGGTACCCACACATTTCAGGGAGGATAGCCACCATCTTAAGCCCCACCACAAAATGAATGCATAATACATGCATACAGACACACACATGTATACAGTCAGACACTTTTGCACCAAAAAACATGCATCTCAACAGTTACACACATGCATACAACACGTCATGTCACTATTAAGTGTTTTTGTCACTTGATAACAGCTAAAAGACTCTGGCATCATTGTGCTCCCTCCTAATTCACAACAACACATTTCAGGGAGATTGTATGTTATTTCAGGGAGTCAGGGATCTGCCATTAAAATCAGGGAGACTCACTGAACTTCAGGGAGAGGTGGGATGCATGTTAATATGAATTATTGGAGGGAATGCCAATTAAAGGGGCACTCCTAGAGGGATGCAAACATGTTATATAAAATTAACGCAACTAGGTTTCCCACCTTTGCCTTTAAGACCCGAACACATATACAGGCCTATGTATTAAAAGTTCTTATCGTTAAAAATGGTGCAAATTTTTCCCAAACCAATCAGATTTTAAGAACTTAATCTACTATTACATAAGCCTGATAATATTTACACAACACAAGGTTGTTAGTATTTTCTTTAGAAGCATGGTGCAGGCTGATAGTAGATTTAATACGTGTTTGGGTCTTAAAGGCAAAGGTGGCATTTTAAAGAGCTGTGCTAAAACCATGTTCAAGTCAATATGCTGCAACTGTTTTAATAAGTGTTCCTTGTAAAGTGGTCAGTTTAATTCTATTGGGGTTGCCAACTTTCCCTTTAAGACTGGGTACTGATTCACGGCTCTTTTGGACCGACCTCAATCGTTCGTTCGTCCGGATCAGACGAACGAACAGAAAACCCTAGCTAGGGTCCAATTGTGGAAGTGCAACACCCATGCACGGAAGCAAGCATGATCGAGCGAGCATTATTGCGAACGTGCGTCCTCCCTTGCACTTAAGTGGGGCCACAACCTCAGGAAATTTACCTGCTGCAAAGCTAAGTTCCATTGCATTAAATACATGCTGTATGCTAAACTGAAATCAGTGCAGCTTGCATTACACACTTCTAAGGGATAGGCCACACAAACGTGTTTTTCAGGCGATTGCGCTTTTCCAATTGTATTGAAATCGCAGCAACGCACCAAAAACTTGCGATCTTGCAATCACATGCGTTTTCAGAATGAAAATGGACAAAGCGCCAACGTATGTAAATGGCATGCGATTGTTTGTGCGATTCAAGTGCATTGCAGCGTGGCTGTGCCGTAAATGTACATTGCAGTAATACACACACTAATATTAATGGTAGAGTGCAGAAATAAACACATACAAAGACACCCAGTCTCGTTCACCCAGAGCCGATATTGCTGTGGGTAAATGTCCTGTTCGCGATTCAATTTCACGTTTGCGAATGTGGATAAATCCCAGTTAAAATCATGCGCTAAAACTAGCTCAAACTCGATATTGAATCGCGAAGGGTGATTTTTGCATAACCCCCAAATCCAACGCTAATATGGAGTTAAAGTCGCGCTAACTCCATATATCTGCCCAAAAAGTCTGGGTATATGAGCCTGACAGTCTCTTGCAGAAATGCTCACAAATATAAAGGGTTAACAAGTTGCTTCCTAAATACATAAAAAAGGGTTAACACCTTCCCCCACTCTGAGCAGGAAAATCTGCTAATATTCACTGATATCTCTGATGATTGGCTGGGAGACACTGGCAGGTGTGGAATCTGAGTTCAACTTAGCATAGCATAAGGGGAGTGGGAAACAAACACAAGGTAGCTAGTTAGCATGTGCAGAAGGGGTTTTGGTACCTGGACCACCAGGAAGAGGCAACACTAGAAGCCAGCCGTTACATCATAGATTGACAGTACTCAGAAATGTTCTATAAATGATTTCTAAACTAAGAGGCTGAATTCACAGGTGAGAGACAGATGGTTTTACTAAGTGACACTTATAGAGTCTGTGGAGCTGCCTTTGTATTTTGGGTTTAGTTCTCCTTTTAAAGTTGCTGAAATCTTGAATCTGTTTAGTTGACTGTTTGCCTCCGCCCCTCCGAGATTCCCTGGTTCCAACATCTTCAGTTTCGCAAAAAGTTAATCTCCTGCTTCCAAGCGTGTGAGTGCGCATGACTGATGACGTCACGTGCGCACACGGCTGTGGAACCAGGGAATCTCGGCAGGGTAGAGCTAAACAGTCAACTAAACAGATTCAAGATGACGGTAGCTTTAAAGCAGAAAAGATAGGCTTTGGACGGGCATAGAAAAAAAATGTTGGAAAAATGCTGCAGCTTCCAACAAAACTTAAAATTGTTTTACAGCATACTTATCCTTTAATTTGTCTAGTGTTTGTCCAAAATTGTCCAACCCTGTATACAATCTAGCATATGTGGAAGTATCTGCTGACATTTTTTAGCAATTTGTTTGCTTGTTCGTTTGGGGAGTGAATTTACCTACTAAATATTTTTAAATAAATAATTTAAATAAATACATTTCCTGACCACTGTAATTGAATTGAAGGTTGGGTTAATAGGGGCTTCCTTAGATTTTAGCCCAGTTGAGCTGAATTTACATGTGTTTTTAATTATGTTTAAAAAGGCAGGTTAAACTTAGTGTCAGTAAGCTGATTTTAAAATATTAGTTTATATCCCAACTCTCCCACTTGCCACCCTTATTCTCTCCTCCCTTTTGTCTTATGCATGCATGAATGTTATAGATAGGTGGTATGTCAGGGCAACGGGTTCTGTCATAAAGATAAGCTGATAGCTGCAGGCTTAACAGACTGGGTGCTTGTAAGTTTGGAGGTAGGAGAAATTACTCCGATCTTCCTAGGAATTATATATTCAATTTAAATGTTTAATGCCCCTTCACCTAATGTCTTGCAGGCACAGTCTTTAAAGAAACGTGCATTAATGTTTATGTATTTTTTTTTTTATTTGCATAATAAAATATGAAATCTAAACCTACTTGTTTTGACTTAAGGTAACTAAAGAAGAAGAAAAAGAAAAGAAATTATCTAAAAGAGTAAACCAAAGCCCTCCCCAATCTGGCACTCGACACAAAGAAACCAGGTAGTTTTTGAACCTAAATATAGATATAACTTGTAAATTAGCAAAATACCATTCCCATCTGCTGTCATTATTTTGGTACCACCCACAAGTGAATACTGTCAGGTAAAGTGACTGGGAAATAGAAGTCACTGTAAGTATTTTTTGCTTTCATGTTTTCTAGTTCCTAAGCCAGATCTTTCCATTCTGCAAGGTTTTAACCTAAAGGCTCTCAACAAATAAAATAAATATTGAGTCCCTTCAGTGAATAATCCATTCTATGCAAAGTGTGTGTTTATGGCATTACTAGACACCCAAGATGGCTTTCTGCACATTCTCATCTTGCACAGTCATTAGATTTTATTTTGTGGTCTGCAAGCTTCATTTTCACTCATCTGCCACTTAAATCTCTATTGCAGAACATATTGGACTGTTGCAAGTCAACCTGGTTCTTTACCAGGACAACCTTTTACTCAAGGCTTCTTCTGAAGCCTTTGCTCATCAACACGTCGTCCAGGCCATGCAGACTCTCAACAAGTCCTCTTTTATCCCATCTTGGTGCCTTGCTTACCTGGGGCTTCTTTTCAATACCCACCACATGAATATGTTCCTTCCAGGGGACAATATTTCCTCTCCATCATTGCACTCAATTTATCCTTCTGCATGCATCTATTCTGGGAAATGGTTTCCTCTAAAATTATTTCTTTAAGCTTTCATCTGCAGAGTCTGCAACATAATTTTCTGTACCACTGGTACATGATACTTGAATTCTCTTAATGAGTTCCTGGTCCTCCCATACCCTGTTTGAGATTCCCCCCAAATGATTGCTGGGTGGCAGCAATTTGTGGCATGGAAGACCTCAGCTTCTCTGCTGTATTGCGGTTTCTCCAGGTGCAAGACGTTTCAGTTGGGGTGAAGTGTTTGGGTGTCTTACTCAATGCAGGTCACATGATCTCACATATAAACAATTTGTTGGAACTCCACTGGACCAATTGCCTGCATTTTAAGTCAGTCAGACAATGCTACAGCAGTGGTGTACATTTAAACAGGGCACAGGAGTCCTGGCAGGTAAGACACACCCTGTGCTGGGCCAAGCAAAATGTGCCAGATCTTTCAGCTATCTGCATTTATTAGGGCCTCTCACTGAGATGCATAATTTCTCATTTACCACACCCTTTACTCTGGGAGGGGTTGGTTCACCACAATGTTTTTTTTTCCTTCAAGACTTAATAGAGCAGTGTTGATGGCTCAGTGTAGACATTTTGGCCCCTAGGATTAATCAGGAGGTTTCCTGGTTTTTACCATGCATCCAGTGATCCTGTTGGTGCCCCTCTGGTCTTTTAGGACATCACTGATATTTTGGCATGTGGTAGAAGTGGACGATCTTCTCTCCCAAACATATCATTTCCAGTTTGATGGACTTTCATTGCTTTGTGTGCTGCACATGCTTAATGGGCTTCTCCATACTCTCTGGCAAATGTCTTATATTCTTCAACACAGTCTGAATAGAGTGGGAACATGTATTGTCTGCCACTTTGTATCAACACTTTGTATTCAGAAGGTTCCTGACACCTTGCTGTTCTATACTGATGGGGACACATTCCTTTGTATTTATTGCTAAAAGATACTTGTACAAGTCATTCTGAATTGAGAAAGCATGTTGGATGACTAGCGAAATGTTTTCCAAGTTCTAGTTGATCTAACTCGCGGATAGGCAACCAGTAAATCTCCAAACTACAACTCCCCAGCATTCCCTAATTACAGTGTTTTTTTTAAAGGAATGCTGGGAGTTGTAGTTTTAAAACATCTGGAGATCTACAGGTTGCTTATCTCACTGAATACCACAGATATACCATGGCCTACATGAAGTAGAACATCCTCAAACATATAGCACAGTCTAACTTTTGTACAACTTATTAAATTAACCTCATTCTTTTAATCATCCGCTTCTGAGCTGTAAAATGTGTTAAACCATAGTTCTTTAAATACAGCATACGTTTTTTTTTCATATTTATA
The DNA here is from genome assembly GCA_019447015.1 of Hymenochirus boettgeri. Lineage (NCBI taxonomy): Eukaryota > Metazoa > Chordata > Amphibia > Anura > Pipidae > Hymenochirus > Hymenochirus boettgeri. The sequence goes on from CM033470.1 coordinate 239,366,299, forward strand.
ACCAATTTCTTGCCTGATTGGCAAATTTTAAATGCAAACAAAAGATTTAATTTAAAAGTTAATGTATTTAAAGGACATGTAAACTGGGGCAAATAATTTTTTAACTAATCGCACAGTAATGAGGATTAATTAGCACCACTTTTTAAAGGGGGCGGGGCACAGCTAGTCAGTAAAGAACTATCAATCACCCAGCCCCTCCCCCTGGCACACTACATATAGAAACTATCCATTCTATAAAAGTAAAGCTAATTTTCTGTAACTGCATGGCTAATTGATTCAGCATTAAGATCAGGAAAGGGAATAAGTATTATCTGTTGCTCTGTGCTCTTTCTGTGCAGATAAACCCAATTCTGCAGTTAGCTGCTGTGTTCTTTGAGTCCAAATGTAGCACTGTACCTAAAGAAAATAATTGCCAAGCCCCCCCCCCCCCACACACACACACACACACCTTTAAACTCCTACAGCTAAAAAAAAAAATCTTAATTGATTCAAGCAGTGATTACATCTCCCAGTGCTGCTTACCTTCCCATAGCAAAGCAGTTTTACTTTCACAATAACACAAAATCACTGGGTGAATGCTATTGGCTGTAGTCGTGCACAGATTATTTCCACTGCACATGCTCCACACCATTTGTGCCTCAGTTTTGGGAGGGGGTGGATACATAGAGAGGCGATACGCATACTAACTAGGAGTAAGCTGAAAAGGACATGAGGAGATCTAGTGACAGGAAGCACTGAGAGCAGAAAGGGAAAAAGTTCCTGACCGTTCTAAAAATATAGAAATAAAGGCAAGTCATCTTTTTCAGTTTAGTGTGCCTTTAAACTTAAAATAGTTTCTAAAATTGACCATTACTGGAAACAATGCATCTTCTTAGCCACCGTTATGTTATTGAATCTGAAGCATCTTACATGTCAATCAAGTGTCTTACTATCATAAACATTAAGTGGGGAAGGAAATTGTAGATTTCTGTAGCTGTGTCCAAAGAAAAATCATTCTTTAAACAAAAAAAATGCATGTTTAAGGCTATCTAGGTGTATTTAGACTGAACATATGCTTCAAAGGGTATCTCCACTCTATATACTTAACTTTTTTCAGTTTTAAATAAGAACCGAAGGTAAAGGAGCTGTCTTATCTCCCGTTCTCCAATTAAACAGAGCTAACACATCACTTTCCTGCTATCACGCTCCCCTGAAGGTCTTGATGCTTCTTTGCACTGTATGCACATGCACGTATATTGGAAGGATGCATCAGGACCTGGCAGGAACAGCGGAGGAGCGTGATCGCGGGCAAGTTCTCTGTGTTTGCTCTTGACTTTTGCTCTTCAAGAATTGGGTGTGTGTGTGTGAAGACATAGCTTCTGTACCTCCCTTAAGCATATGCTTACTGCATACTACTAGGCAGCAATAAAAATATTTTGACTTTGTTTTAAAGTATGTATGTATAATTTTATTTATAAAGTGCCACTTGGGTACGCCGCAGAGTACATTATAAAATACACAGTATGCAAACGTGCAGGTGCAAGCTGTTATACAGATAAGTTACAGATGTTAAGAATATATATGTTTTGATATGTGTGGACACAGTGGATATAGAATCTTTATACAGGTATATTTTAAAACTTACTCAGACCGTCCCCAGCAGGGGAACCAAATCGGATAATCCTGCATGTCTGAGAATAGACCCAGGCAATATTGCCACACTGGGAGGTTCAAACTTAACGGCTCCATTGGGTGACCTGAGACCCTAAACAGGATGCAGATAAACATGCTATGTTCATACTTATTAGTATTCATATCTGTTGTATTCAATTAGATCAACTGGACTTGAAGTTTAGTTCTTGAAGACGTTTCGCTAGTCACCCGACTGGCTTTCTCAATTCAGAATGACTTGTACAAGAATCTTTGGCAATTATGTACCCTGGAAAATCCCAATTAGCATATCACAGCCAAGTGTTAAGGGCTGATTGTATAGTGGCTAAGAGGTGTTTATAGGAACGCCCAGAGTAAGGTGTCAAAACAGCATTGTACATGGCAGACAGTTGGTGTCGAACCCCCCCACCTCTATTAGGCTTGGTTTCTTATTTTCACATAAAATGGCTCCTTAACACCACTGTGAAAGCTTGTACTTCCTTCTGGTGGATTTTAACCCAGGTGTCATCCACATATCTGAACCAGTGGCTGGGTGCTATGCCCTTAAAGGTAAGCGCCTGTTTGTCAAAAAAACACCATATCCCTATCTGCTTTAAACCGAACAACACACTGAGGTAGCAATTGGTACATCCGAAAGACCCAATACCGAAAATAAGAAAAGCGACTTATACGCAGTGCAGTGCAGTGAAGAATGCTCTGATTTGTATGTGGGGAGACCAAAACCAACTGCATCAATGTATGGCCCAGCACAGAAGAGCCAATTCCTCGGGTCAGGACTCAGCCGTGTACCTGCATTCAAGGATAAAGGACATACTTTTGAAGATTGTAATGTTAACATATTGGCAAAGGAACGTGACTGGTTCAAGAGAGGTGTTAAGGAGGCCATTTATGTGAAAATAAAAGAAACCAAGCCTAAATAGAGGTGGGGGGTATCGACACCAACTGTCTGCCATGTACAATGCTGTTTTGACACCTTACTATGGGCGTTCCTATAACACCTCTTAGCCACTATACAATCACGCCCTTAACACTTGGCTGTGATATGCTAATTGGGATTTTCCAGGGTACATAATTGCCAAAGATTCTTGTACAAGTCATTCTGAATTGAGAAAGCCAGTCTAGCGAAACGTCTTCAAGAACTACATTTCAAGTCCAGTTGATCTAATTGAATACAACAGATATACCATGACCTGGATGAATGAGAACCTTCACAAGCTTATTAGTATTCACCATAGCAAGTTGCACATTATAGTTACTTATGTTACGTCTTGGGTGCACAGGTTACTAATTTGCTTTATAGATTAAGGTGAGGTGAGCTAAAAGCTCCCCACAGAGTCTAAAATGAAATAGCCTTTTTATAACTTCTTATAGAGCCTTCTTATAAAAGGTACCTCACAGCCTCGTGTTATTATAATTGCATTGCCCTAATAATCTAAAATATAAAAATAAATTTCTCATTTCCAGGTTACTTGGAGAAATGGGCGGAGACATGCAAAGTATCCCTTATATCCTCTTTCATGCAGATCTAGTTGAAAAACTTGCTTCAGAGCACTTTTTAGTTACTGATAACTGTTTTTTGTTTTAGTAATAAATCCTTGGTATACTTGCCTGGCTTTACCACTAAGCAAAAGGCTTGCAAGCGAGCACCTTCATTCCAACAATTAATAGTGGCTGCCAATAGGTTTGGCAATTGGGCCTGGTAGAGCTACCGAGTCTAATTGGGGCATTTCATCTGCAGTCCAAACAATAGTATCAGAGAGGCGCACTCAGGCAAGATATACTTCAATATTTATTGTGATATAACGGTGCACAACGTTTCGGGGCTTCCCCCTTCCTCAGGTGCACCACATTATATCACAATAAATATTGAAGTATATCTTGCCTGAGTGCGCCTCTCTGATACTATTGTTTGGATTACGAATGAACTGCCTATGGTTGAGCAGGTGAGGGAAGCAGCACCTGGGAAGATTAAAAAAAAAGTGGGAGTGCGAGGAGAAATATAGTATATGTGGACATTTCATCTGCAGGTACAAGGACGGGAGGATTTAAGTCAATACTTTCAGTAGCAGCCTTCATAGCTTAATACAGAGAACAAATATACAGAGAAAACAGAGTACCGTATATACTCGAGTATAGTAAGTCTAGGTACCTATGTTTACCTGAAAAATTAAAAAAAAACTGACTCGAGTATAAGCCGAGGGTAGAAATTAGTTGCCCTTTAAATGGAGAGCAGAATTCCCATACATGAATCCCATACAGTAATAGCCAAATCCAGTACCAGTAACCCCTAATTCCTTGGAACTCCAGATGTTTGTAAACTACAACTCCCAGCATGCTTTGTTGCTGGGAGTTTCAGTTTCTAAACATGTGGAGTGGCAAGGTTCAGTAAACTTTTAATTAAGTTACCATCATTTTTTTTTAAATTCTACTAATCCACATGTTGTAAAGGGCCCTCTGGCCCCCATGTTGTAAAGGGCCCTCTGAAAAAAAAGTGTGTGGTATCACTTAAAGCAATTTTTTTTGTGTGCAGTTCGCTTCCCCTTTTTTTTGGATTCGTCCCAAAGATGATCATCAAATCATACAGGCATATGCCCTTTTCTCAGTCGAATCAACGATTGGAAAAATATCACTTCCGAAATGTACCAATTTTTATCTCTGTCCCCCATTTTTTTTCTAAGTCTTTGCTAAGACAAAGAAAGGCGGAAGGAGGAAGCTTCCCATGACTCACCGGGGTCTCCCTTTTCCGCTCTTCCTCCCTCATCCTCCACACGAAGACCGACTGCTTCTTACGATCACGGCTAAAAGGGTAAATATCCCGCGATCCCCCCCTCGGATTTGGACGAAACCGAGGGGGTATCGAGGGGGCTTAGGGGTGCCGTTTGACTGGCTGCCCCCCGATGCCCCTACCATGACATAAATTTTTTTTTTTAAAGGGACAGCCACAGAACTTGGTATTCAAGTTCTGTGGCGTTTTGAGCCTTTTCCTGCACAGAATGTGAATATCCGATCTAGTGGCAGTGAAGGGTTAATGCATGTAAAAAAACCCAACAAACTAAATTATTTTATGTGCAAGTTCTATCTCCTGTTACATGTTTCCCCCCCTCCGCTTCCTCCTCCCTCTATCACTCATTCTCTTGACCCCGCTCAGCACCACAGTCTAGTCAGCTGGACGTAATTATGTCCCCTTAGCTCATGACTTTTACTGCATGTAAATCAGGAGTCCACACTCTAAAAGACTTGTAAAACATAGACCGTTGTTTCATAGCAATCCAAAGTTCTAGCAGATTACTGTATTACTGTCTGTGGAGTACATCAGTCCCCGAAAATAGAGCATTCTCATTGGTTGCTAATAAAAGCCACCGAATGGGTCTAAATGTAAGGCTCTGATGGGCTGACGTTCACAGTGTGAGTCAAGGCAAAGGGAATCCGCTCTTCCTGGAAGGAAGGGGGGAACAGCTCCTCATTGCAACAAGCGTGCACAATTTTGCTCTCAACAGGCTTGAAACAGAGGAGGATAGGAATGTTCTTGTGGGGACATTCCCCTCCTATCATCGAAATTTGGAACTACCAGAAGGAAGTTCACAAGATTAAATAGAAAAACTTACTTTTATAAAATAATAAAGTTATTTTTAAAGGACCTTCTTTTAAATAAAACTATGTTTTTTAGAGATTGGACTTGCCCTTTTCAAACTGGAGATGCAAACATTTTATCCTTAGACGTAGAACGGAAAATGGTCTCATTTGGACAACACAGGTGGATCTCATGACCTTAATGAAATTTTGGACAGTCCTCCGATTGGAAAGGCTGATCAGCCCACCGAATCTGAATCAGACCTTTAGCCAGAGTCGGTGGAGTAACAGAAACTGGCATGTTCAGATCACGGCCAGGAGGAGCTACAGTCCCAAAATGACTGAGTAACTAATTGCACAAGCATTTGCTAAATGACTTCTTCATTGATTCCTTGACCCATTGGGTACTTCTTCCCATGGCGTAACGCACGGGGTCCATCTTCTTATTTTTCCTATGCAGATCTAGGCTCCTCCCAAAAAAACACTGTGGTTAGCAGGGAGAGGGGACCCATCATAGTTTTTGCTGGGGGGCTTGATTCCTAGTTACCGCTCTGGCTGCCTTTGTTTCCTTGCCGTCTGCTCCTATTCCTGGCTTTCTGGAAGCAGCAGAAAGGGGTTGGACCAGCTGAGCATCATCCAATCACAGACACGCCGGCCACCTTTAAAAATACTGAGGGAATGAAGTAGGGTAAGTATGCTTCTTGTGCTAATTTAAAAACTAACAAAACACGGGCCTGTTGGGGGTAGGCCTGGGATACAGCACACTACTACTGAAAGGGGTTGAAAGTAGGGGAAGAAGCGCCATAGTAGAACAGAAGAGCCGGGACCAGAATTATACCACCTCCTATTCTTTTCTTCGCTTTTTAAAAAAACTTTGACCAGGCCACTGCAGGAAAACTATAAGGAGCGAGTGGTTTTACTAAAACATGAATTGCTTACTGCAGTTTATCTCTTTAATGTATCACCTAAATCTGGGCAGGCCAGCCAACAAAATACAAATGTGTAAGTCAAGAAGTAACACTGGTATAGCTGAAACAAACACTGTCTGCACAACTTTAATCCATCCTAAACTCTGCTTATTCAGTTCTCTTCTCGCTTCTATAATGCCTCTCCTCTCTGTCATCTCTCCACTGGCTGCCCATCATGCAAAGTAATCCATTTTAAACTTGCGTAAGGGGAACTGTGGTCTCCAAACAAGTTAATTTGAAATGAAAGCCCGGTCAACCTTTAAAAACCGAACCATCACCACCCCTCGACGGGCTGCAACAGCCCAAAATATGAAGAAATTCACTGACAGAAAGGTAGGGGTGGGAGTTCTGAAAATCTTGCAGTCAGAATCTCTTTCCTCCTCTAATCTGTGGTTTGCACATGCACTCAGTGCTACTGCAGGGTACTAGGGGGTGGGAGACCAGCAGCCATACACACTGTTGCTTTTTTAATGCCTCCCACTTTGCTGCCCTTCCCAAGCATGGGCCCTGTGTCCCCTCCGCTTTGCAGCCCCCTGTGGCCCCTCCCACTCCAAGACTTTGTGGCCCTAACACTCCGCGGTCCTGTGGCCCCTCACCCACTTGCCCGGGGCCACCCGATTGGGAGCCCTTGATGGGAGGGGCCCCCAAGTGCAGGGGCTGCAAGTGGGGAAGGCCCCCAAATGGGAAGGGGCCCGTGGTCTTGCAAGTGATAGGGGCCCCAGAGCCATGAGTGGAGGCCACATAGCACATGATGGGAGGGTTCCCGGGATGCTGCAAGAGGAAAAGCCCAAGGGCCCTGCGGGGAGGGGCCATGGGGGCCCACTAGGAGGATGAAACAAAAGTGACTGTCACATGTTCAGTGCATGGAAAGTGCGGGGATATGGTTATGCTGCAACCATTCACACATATAAATGTAAATTTTCAAAAACTATGTAAAATAAATAATGAAAGTAAATTGCAAAATCCTCAAGAAGCAATTCCTGTCCATTTACACCAAAAGTAATTTTTGGACTCACAGTTACCCTTAACTTTATCATAAAAGCACTACCCACATAGCCCCTGCATACATCTCATAGCCTGATCCACTTGATATCATCCTTGGTGCCACCGCTGCTATGCCAAGATATCCTCCTCTCATTCACACTTGTCACCATCTTCCCCATGCCCGCCATTCAGGCTTTTGCTCCTCTTCCCCTTTCTTTGGAACTCTCTTCACCATTTGTCCATCATTCACCCATCCCTTAACACGTCAAACATACCTTTGGTTGCCGAAAATATCTTCTGGTTGTACCCCACCTAAGCTGTTACAGTTCGCATTCCGACAATGTAAGTTGGAATAGGAAACTGCCTTTTCCCCCTTTGGTTCAAAAAATTATCATTAAGTAGATTACTGACTGTGGTTTCAATCAAGCCCTAAACAAAAATGAAACTTCATCATTTCCTGGCCTCCTGAACGTTTTTCTTGAAGAATGGGAGGTAAAGAACACAGCCCCTTTACCTCCCATTCTTCAATAAAAAAAGAATAGGATAAAGTGGTTTTAAACCACTGGAGATACCCTTTAACCTACTTTGCACCGTTTGCTGCTAAGTACAGCAAAATGACTACAAATCGCTTCTTTTTTTGTACTTTTATTGCTTAAAAGTACTTACGTAAAGTACTTCCAGTACTGTCCACGACTCATATGCACAAACAATTGGGCCTATCATTTATATTGGGGATTTTCAAACGTGTATCCTCCAAAATCTACAACTCCCAGTATCCCATGTCTTCCCTTTTGTACTAGGAAAGGGAGTTGTAGTTTTCAAACATCTGGGGCCCCACTGTTGAGAATCCCTCCCTGATTGATATAGCACTATGAGGCACTACCCCAAGACTGCAGCCACTTCTTAAGGGATTATCCATACTAAACATAGGCTGTGTGAGTAATCTTCTCTAAGGGAGATCACTCAGTACCGCCTCCATTGAAAAACTGTACTTACTCTTTTCACTCTAATTAATCCAACATGGAACCCCTTTAAATTTACCCACAACTGCACTCCTCTTCTGCTTCCTCGACCGGTGGCGACTACTCACGCTCTAATATATACCATGTACATGCGTGTACAGTATGGGAGCATTAATTAGCTGGGACCTGTCAGAGAAGCAGCGGAGGAGCACCATATGAGGCAGGCAATTTGAAAGGGTTCCCTGCCGGTTCCTGTTGGATAGGTTTTCATTGGAGCTACAAATTAACAAAGCAACAAAAATCACTGTAACACTAAGTTTGTAAGCACTTATTTTATTTTCCCAATGCTTCTGGGGTTTTTGCAAACGTTTTGCCAGGTGTAAGTGTGGGTTGGATGTGGGATAAGGCTTACTTCTACGCCAACATGAAAAATTGGGGGCTTCTCGCGTAGCGGGGTAGTGCGGTGCAGGATGTGTGTTTCCCTGTTCTGCTCTGGGTTTTTGTTTGTCATAACCGCATTCTGTTTTCTCTGTGTGTCTCTATGTCAAGGTTTTAAATACATGTTTTTTTTTTTTAAAGCAATGACGTTTATTAGAGGGCATGTCACGGCGGCCAAACTCTTGGCTGTGTGGACTAACTACTGTCCCCATTCTGTAGTTGTGGCGGGGGTAAATGGGTCCTTTACCTTACATCCCGCTCCAAATGGCTGCCCCTGCTATGCCCCTCCAAAAGTCCCAAAACTGGCCACCAGGAGCCTGCGCCCTGCCGCCCTGCCTCTCCCTCCGTTTTGCTCTCAAAATCTCCCTCCCCTAGCATCAACCCCTTTTGCTGTAGTGTAGGGCTCCCCTCTCCCAAACCCCTATATTGTTTTTTACAGAACTCCCCAGAACGTTACTTACCTTACCTCTCTCCCCCAGCGTTTCTGGATAGCTGGAGCCGCATCCGTGATTTGCTCCTCTTGCAGTTTCATGCAGCAGAGGGCCGGACAGTAATTCCGGAAGACGAGGTCATGGTATATGATGGGGGGAGTTCTGTAAATATAGCGTTTGGGGCTGGACCCTACGATAACCACCCAAAAATTCCTACCTAAAAATTGTGACATGCCCTTTAATGTAATGTTACCCAAGTGTGACAGAATTTTACAAATGCACACTGCTGCACACATTAATGTCTGGAAATTAAACTCAATTAATCTATTGGGTTGATAAAATGTGCAAAAGCTGCCTGTGCTCTTTCATTTGCAGCAACCAATTAAATATAATCTTTTTACTGGGTTCCTGCAGTTATCCATAAACATAATTGATAGGCACAGATCACACACCTGCTAGTTATTCTCTGATGGTTGCTTCATTCACACCCCCTTCCAAAGTGCCCAATAGTCCCACTGCAGAACAGAAAGAGGAACCATAACGCTACTCAGGTGGAGCAGGTGATAAAAGGAGAACCCCTATGGTTATTCAGCATATAGCAAATCCAAACGTTTCAGGGATGGACGAGGAAGGTTGATACCTCCCACAAAACGTTTATTGCTTATGTCTGAAATAAACTTATAGGGGTTCTCCCCCTTTTATCCTTGCGCATCCGATAGCGTTCTGGTTCCTTTTTCTGTTACGGCAGTTTAAGCCAACATCTCATTGGTTGCTGCAAATAGCACAAGTCAAACTTTAAAACCTCTTAAAGGGTAAATTCCACCCCTATAATAACTTTTCCATAGTGTAGGGCAACCCCATCCCACTCCCACCACAACGCCAATTTTACTTTGTAACACAAGCCCCATGAAATCTACATATTTCCTTCCCCGTCGCCAGAAAGCGGCGGACAGGGAAAGAAGGACTGTAAGTATCTTTCTAGGGCTTGTTTTTACAAAGGAAATTGGCGTTTGGGGGTGGGCTACACTACGAAAGGCTTTTATAAGTAGAACAAAAAGCAAGCCAGAAGAGATCCGTAGGGGAATGGTGCTCCCCGGTGCAAGTTCACCTTCCTCCCAGAGGCAAGGAAAGCATCAGGCACATATGACTCCACAGACACCCTTCACTTTCTGTGAACCATAGGAGCAGATATGTAAGGTAAGGATTTTTTATACACACTCACGTGGAGGCCAGTAGTGGGTTAATGTTAAGTTTTGGGGGTGGACATGCCCAATAATATATAGCCCCTATTATGTAAACTCGCAATGCCACACAGACTACCACCTTTGAATACATTCACGTTTTTTAGTGTGTGGGACCTAGATTCTGATTGCATGTTGGCAATCCCGTCCGCATGCGAGAATCGCACGCCCGTGCATTGAAATAAATCATGCCCACACTGTGCTGCAATGCGGTTACTGAAGCACCCACATAGTTTTTTTCTGCCGTTTCGTTTTGCCAAAAAATATTTGAAAAATTGCAGCGGAAAACCCCATGCATAGACTGGCACCTTTCATGATGAAACCTCACATTTCATGTCTTTGCATTCAAGTATGGTCACAGCCTTAATTGCCATACTGCAGGCCACCATCATATGTTTTCTAACTGCACCCATTAGGACATAGGAGTTTGTTGTTCTCATACTGTGCCACTGCATTACATTATTTTGTACCACTAAAACATAACATTTGGTTAGGTTGCAGAATGTAAGTTTTCATCTCCAATTACTACTACTCCCCCAGCTATATTTTTACCGTAGCCCCACATCTTCGACTCCGCGGTTTTTTTACGCCCAGATTAATTTAAATTCTTTTTTAAAACTCTCATACCCATCCCACAAGCAAACCTTTTTTCCCACAGTGCGTAAATAATTCAGGAGCCTAAACTCTACATCATCTCCGCCCACTCACTTCTCCTTCGACCATGTAGTCCCACGGTCACGTTGGAGCCTCTTGAGTGTAGCCCCTGAAGGTTTTGTGTTGGCTGCCACTCTTGGCACAGTAGAACTTGGTGGTTGATCGAAATTATGGTCTATAAATTAATTTTGGGGCATTTTAATTGAGGTTAACTTTTTAACGGAGCCTGAGAATAATTAAAGGAGGCGGATAAGTCGCACAGGACAAGCGACAACGACGTCATCCGGAGGGGTGAGAGGAAAGGCGAAAGTCCGCAGCTTCTGTCGTGCAGCTGCCTGGGCCCGAGGATCCGCAAAATGATTATAGAGGACTTTGAGGCACGTGAAAAAACACTGGGCTATCAAGACTCTCGGCGCCCATGTCAGTATCTGTTGCCCAAGCGGTTTAAGGGAGACTAATCTATTTTTGCATCATGCTGGTTATGCAGTGTTGTTCCATTTGCGGCCCTAGATGCCTGGTGTTACTGAGAGATCTTTGGAAGTAAGCTTGGGCACTTGATTAAAACACCATTTAATCAAAATCAAGGAAGCAAACGCTTAATTAGATTACATCTTAAACACACAGCTCCACATCCAACAGTGTGGTAATTTCCCTACCACAGTTATGTATATAAGGGCCTTTCTCTGGGCCAATCCCAAGAGTAATGAGTGACAGGTCCAACCCCTCTAATCACACTGTGTATCATGTAAATAACCATCCACCAAACCATAAAATGGTGCATAGTAAAATCTGAAAAGATAAAAAAAATACATCAAATGCTGCACAATGCCCTGTTTACCTCCCCCTTTCTTGCTTCTTCCTGGTTCTTCCTGTTTTCAACTGTCCATCATGGATATGACAGCTTTACATTAAAGCCCTGCTGAGCCTGTGCAGACTTGTAACAAATTCAAAGCGTGGAGGTGAGGAGAACCTTTTTTGAGAGGAATGAGGAGATATATTACGGTAAGCTGGCCATACACTAGGCCAGATGGGTTCTTCCAAACTTTAATATACAGTGGTGCACTGGGTACGTCAATGTCTTGAGAACTCCTGTGTTCTTAACGTTGAATTCAGTTTTTTTAACCATATTTTTTGGACTTCACAGTGGTATATTGTTTTACTTGTACAACTTTAACTGTATTGAAGTGTCTCATTATATATACATAACGAAATTAACACAAATGGTTCCGTTATACTGTGAAAATTTGCCACTACACAAAATTCTGAGGCCTCTCTGGTTCTTTGAAGTCCCACCATGTGCCCCCCAGATACCCTTTGGGCCACTGCACTAGGCAGAGACTTAGATAGATTAGCCTTGTCTATAGACATCATCTACTCTAGTACTGTCTAAAGACACATTTTTCCAAGAAAAGCAGCCTTTCTAAGCTTAAATAATCCAATTTGTCCCATTCATTTTGTGATCTCAGTTGACTGGCAAAAAAGAAACGGGCTAAGGCGTTCTTTGGATAGATTGAACATTTGTCGATAGGGGATCATCTTTAGACAATGCCCATACCCTACTTAGATATTGAGTGGATATTGACCTATAGGGGGGGGGAAAGAAAATGTCTAACCTATCTAAAGGACGTATGGGCACCTTTATATATTAAGTCTATGATGAACATCTATCTATCTGATGAACATCTACTCTGTCTAATGTCTGCCAAATGTATGCCACATAACGCCATCCCGAATAATACTTAGATCTGTTCTATAGTAGGGCCCACTTAACTAAAACAAGGTAATTCTAACCACTCAAATGACAATTTGTGTGTAAGTAAAATCAAACTCCCCAAACTCAAAACTGCAATCGTGTATAGTTTACAGATTTATGATGTGGGCAGTTCATTCCATATATCAACTTGTCTACTGCAATTTGTTATAGTTTTAACTTAATGAAAGGCTGTATTTTGATCTTTGATTCAAATAAACAACAGTTTAAACTGTTCTTTTGAATGTTGCCTTAATTCTATTAACATCACAGATACCTATATAAAGAAATATCCGTGGTTCGCATAGATACTTTGGATTTGGGCACATTTGAACATGTTATATTTTCCTATTGACACTCCTGTGTTCCTTATTTCAGTATTCTTCGAATTATTGGTCTATTTTTTGGTGAAAAATGTGTATAACGAGCTGTAAAGATTTTAGCGGGTACATGACATGTTTTCAACTGACCACTGCCTTGGCAACAATGACTTCCTGACCAGTTCTTCCTATCTTTGCATCGTGTCGGAGTAGGCATTCACATTTTCCTTCTAAACCAATTAACCCACAGCCAAATGAGCGATATATTAGGCCATAAGATTTTGGCCAAATTTCTCACCATACTATCTTTGTCAAATTTTGCATTACGTACAAATAAAGCCTCAAACAAAACTAAATCAAAGAAAGGCAAAGCACTTTGATATAAAACATAAATCTGTGTCTTTACCCCCTTCATTTTGATGTGGGTTGTGAGAAAATTTTAAGCTTCTAACATGGGGTTTTGTGTTTTGTTTCCCAGCATTATAGATATTATTGCATAGTGGGGGGGTGCATGTGTTTCTTTTACAGGCTCTTTCCTAAGCTTGGGTGGATAAACTGGTTAAAGGGTATCTATAGTGACACACACTTGCCCCTTTGCAAAAGTTAAATTCATGTACTCTGTCTGCCCTTAATCTACCTATCCCTGTCATGAACTCTGTTTTTAAAACATGTTGCCAGATATGTTGTGCAGCCTTCCCCCTCCCCTCTGTTACCCTCCTCCAGTTCAACTCCGGCTACCCGACAAGCTATCATGTGCAGTAGGAGTTAAAGTTCAACATCCTGCAAACACACAACCCCACCGCACATGGCCAATAGAAGCAATAATGTCCTGGGAGACACGGAATTCGGGAACAGTACATTTACAACGATCTCTTTTTGTGACCCATCATCAATGAGTGAAAGCTATTAGAAGGGGGGTCAATGCAGCCTTAATATCTAACCATGAAAGGCTAAAAACCTCTCGACTCCTCTGCTATGCGTTATTTTATCTCTGTTTATTACAGAGCAGGGATGGGGGATCTCGGCACAGGGATTTGATTGACAGTCCAAGTAGAGTAATGAATGCAATCAAGTATTCTTCTAACTGGTGTATTCCATGACAGCAGATGGAATCTGAACAAAGTGAATACACTCTGAGGGTTTTGGGGATTATAGAACGCATGGAAATAAGAAAAACAAAAAGAGTTCATTTTCCCTCTAATAGATGCCCTTAATTTCTTCTTTAAGACTGAACATGTATAATATCGACATGACTAAAGCCTGGTTAGTCACACCACAAAATCCTCAAAGCTATATTCTACTCGGGGGATTAAGTACAATGTTATATAAATCCATAAATGCCAGGGTGGCTGTAAGTTTTAAGATAAACCCACTCACTCAAACATAACATGGTCCGGATTGCCTTGCCCCAGACCCGTCCTATATATTCGTTTGGTCCAACAAAGTTATCATAGTAATTTTTATGTTTCACGCCCATTGAACGATATAGTACATTAGAAATTCACCCACCTCACATCCCGTTTCCCCAATCAGTGGTCCATATGCAGAGCCACACACCACGACCCGTTTGTTCCCCTTGGTGCAATAAGCAACGTCCCACAAAGCGAGAACAACTGGGGTTTATGAGGCAGCAAGCTCGAAACGCGTCGGGAGTCCTGGATATGTGCAAGTTTATTTCCGTAAAGTTTGGTTCACCTGTTTATTTGAAGGCTTGGTGTGCAATTTTCCTTTCCGGTGTGTCACCATGTCTAGCTTTTTGAAGTTTGAGTAAAGCCTTGTTATCATTTTATTAGACGAAGTGTGCAGGTCGTGAAAGCTACATGCTGCAACTTGGCTAAGTGCATTGCATTATGTGCACGTCTTAAATTAATATTCACTTAATATTGCCAGATTGTTTATAAGCCGGCTTAAAAGGGCACTATAGTGAAAAAAAAACTTTGTCTGAATCATACAATTATAGATCACTTAGTATACTCTGCCTCCTTTCTGTTTCTGTGATGGCTTCGTTTTTTCACACTGGCAGAAGTTTGTACAAAGCCTGTGTATTCCCCCTCCCCTCTCTGTCTACTCCCCCTCAAGCAGTGACGGGCCTGTATACAGAGTCCGAGCATTGGTCAGAGTTGAAACGGACTTTAAATGAAGTGCTGACATCCTGTTGACCGCCCTCCCTATTCCAGAGCTAGACTGCACGGCAATCCACATTGGATGGAATAAAGTAGCAAATATTCTGAATGGAGGGGCAGAGGGGAAGAGGAGGACAGTGGTGCTGAGATTCGTTAAGCAAGTAAGTTCACTGCACTTCTGCCTGTTCTCTAACTTTGCTAATTGTTATTTTACTTTTTACCTAATTCATATCTCTCCCCCTGCTTAGCTGAGATCATAATCACTGAAGAGAGAGTCATGTAACAGCAGCTTGTAAGTTGAGCCTTCCCAAAACACAGTGAACTTGCTTGTTGTCCTGTTTCCTTTAAGTTTTGCTTTAGTCTATATATTTCATAGAATTGCAACTGTGTTCTTGTTTGGTAGATAGTCTGTATTACTGGTAATTATATATACTGTAATTAGTGTTCCATTTTAGTCACTGGTTTTGGTATGTATACAAGATTTTTTTTTTTTGGGGGGGGGAGGGGCTGTTTTTATAGTGTGTTAATTCTCATATTGCTGGGTTATGGGTTATGAATTGTGTTTATCACTACGCAATTTGACTATATGTTGCACATGGTACATATAGTGTGGTGAGAGAGTGTGGTGACAGTCACTGCAAGGGAGCTTTGGATTTGTGTGGGTGTGTGCCTTGAGTGACAGATGAGGTGTAGCAGCTCCCCCCTACAAATCCGCATATCAAAGGCTATATCGTCGGGGACTATGTAGAAAATTAAATAAACTAAGGTACCGCCGGTGGATTGGATTACTTATAGGATACATTAGAAGAAATTAAAAAAAAAACAATTTTCTCTCGCTATAATTGCCCTTTTAAGAACATTCAAAGCTATGTAATTAGTCTAGGCTATTTAAAGGGGGGTAAATGTACACTGTAAATCAACTTACGCTTTACTGGATAGCTTTAAATATAAATGTTCTAATTTTTTTGTTCTATTCCACGCCATACCCACCTTTACTTCGACAACCTTCTGGCTTCCTTTTCCACTCCATTCCATTTTTTAGCACTGGCTCCATGAGATTTGTCCAAAATCTACAGAATTCCTTGCAAATCTCTATTGCGAGTTCAAATGCGGAACGCCAATTGCCAATGCACACCGGAACTTTGCGTTTTCACATTAATTATATGAAAAAACTGCAAGCGCAAACGAAAAAAAGTGCAGCTGTGTGGCCTATCCTTAAGTAACATTGCTGCAGTTTCACTGGCGCACTCACTGATTATGTCATGGAACACCGGGTATAGACACACAAATCTCACACCTCTCGTACGTTTTTTGGACCTTCAGCTAAGTGTATGTATTAGCCAGTCCGGTTCATGCCGCTCCTCTCCTCCTAAAAACGTGAGAGGAGGCACAGGATTTTGTGTTGTCTATAGACGGCGAGCAAGAGTAAACGGCAGCAATTGTTACAATGACAAAGTAAATTATGGTAAGTTTTGATGGAGCTAAAAATGTTAATTCAGTGAGCAGGAAGCCCAGCAATATTCAAGCATTAAAAAGGTATGGGAGAGGAATGGAAACAAAAAAAATTACTTTTATTTTAAAGACCATGTTATCCAGTAAGCAAAGTTGATTTACAGTGTAATAGCCTTTCAACACAGAACACGCAGGTGTTCATCATAAATGTATTTTTTCTCGTATTTTCCTTTTTCTCACAAAACAAAAAAATGCCCTGAAAAGACGCTCAAGGGTGAATTTACAGGGATATTACGATATGTAATATAGAAAAAAACGAAAGAGTTGACATCATTCCTCCACACTTTAAGTTACAGGGACATATGCGCACACGTTAGATGGATGGTGCTAGAAGGTGTTGAACAAACCATTAGGGTGGATACTATAATAAAAAAAAAAAAAAACGCCCTCCAAAGGAAATATATTGATTCACCACCTCACACCATGCATCCCCAAGGGTTAATGAGGAACGAACTTCAGCTGCTTCCTATAGCAATATAAATGAATACATCTGCCAAAACACTTTGGATAACTACCAGATCTATTTGGTCCACAGGATCACAGAGGTGAAGACCTAGAGAACAAAGAAACAAGAATACTTATAAGTAACAAAACAGATTAAAGAACATAAATTACATATAATAAGGAATCAACAACTAGTCCAAGGTGGTTTTAACTATTTAAACAACAGAAGCCTTTTAATACAACTTTACAATATCAAAGTAGCATTTTAATAAAAAAGGCACAAATGAAGAAGTATGATAAACACTACAGCCCTTTAATTAAGAGTGAAGGACACGTTTTAGGTTGTTTAAGCCAAGGCTTGTATTTATAGAAATCACAGCAATTCTTAAAAATAAGGTTTGTAATTAGAAGTGACGTGTAAATTAAAAAATAACAAGCCACATATAGAAAATGTTTATTAAGCACCATGTGTTTTAAACCACAAACCTCCAGGGTGGGGATAACTTGTATTTATCTGCCCACAGGCGTTAGTTTGTAATTTGGCCACCAAAGAAAAAAACACCCAACAAAACACCACAAAACAAAAAAACCTGAGCAAGGGGGAGGCCCCGAAACGTTGTGTAACTCAGCAGGTCACATAAAGTAATTGAGTTGGAATGAGTGCGTTTTCTTAGAAAATCATATTTTTGTAAAACATGAAAACTTTTGGCTTTATACTTAAGTATTATACAGTATACTGTTTTTACTCACATTGGTGTATCCATAACAACAATTGGCACAACCTCTCAACACCTGGTTAGAAACACACTGCTCTAGATTCTTCAATGCGGACAGGGCAAAAGAAGGGGTTGCAATATGCAGGCCTCACATCCATTTTAGCTTAAAACTGTATTTATCTACCTTGTGTAACATAGGCTTTAGATTATCTAATAGGACTACAGATTGACTTTGACTTTTTTCTCATCAACGCCAAAATACTGTATATCAATAAAATAATAAAAACACAATTTGTCAAAAGGTCACATAAATGATATAGGGGTATGGTGAGCATTTGATATTTACTAAAAACTTTTCCACTTTTTTTTCCTTCTCTTCATTGCCATAAGTTGCTGTTTCAAGACACCTGCTGCTGTTCACCTCCTGACCATTTGCCAGGTCAAGGAATGTAGCAGACAGCCATGTAGCATACATTTAAGTGCTATGACCTTTCTTAACATCAGCAATTATCAATAGGTTCCCGATAAGCTTCTACTGAAATTAGGAAGTTAAACTTTTGGTCCCTTAGTGGCTCTTTTGGACCTTTAAGGCTGAGGCCACACTGGTGTGCATCACACGCTGAAAAACGGCATTTCAAGTGCCGTTTACTTCTGCATAATCTGCATAAAAAAAACAAATTGGTGTTTGGATAGCAAGCGCATACAATGTGAC
Source organism: Hymenochirus boettgeri (assembly GCA_019447015.1). Lineage (NCBI taxonomy): Eukaryota > Metazoa > Chordata > Amphibia > Anura > Pipidae > Hymenochirus > Hymenochirus boettgeri. The sequence continues at coordinate 239,384,774 of CM033470.1, forward strand.
CACCACCTTGATATGCACTGCTCTGTGATTCCACCTCAATGGATCGCAAGCACAGTGGGTGAGCGCTGGCAATATGGCAGGTGTAGGCCAATATCCCTTATCCCTGTATATAGTTTTTGAAAGCTACATCAAAATGACATTTGTCCTCATGTCTACTCTTGTCTGATGGGGATTGTTTTCTAGTCCATTTTTATAGCATAAATAAACAAACTGAAATGGCATTTGTGATTTTTTAAACTTGTCAGGAATATGTGATTAATAAAGCCAGTTTATATTGTCATACTAAATGTTTTTAGGTTTAGGTTCAACAAATCTTTTATTTCTTTCAGTTGTGATGCTGCACATCTGCCCTTGCAAAATATTAGTTGGCATTAGTAAGAAAGAATAAAACTGACGGAATAATCCGAATAAGCTTCTGCATTGGATCACTTGATGTTTTTCTCCAAAAAGGTGATGGATAATACTTATTATTCGGTGTTTACATTTTTTCTGTTTTTCACTTTTAAAATATAGAGATATTCATTACTCATTCGCGGTGGACTGGCAAATGTTACAATCCGAAATTTAGGAAAAAATATTTATAGAGTTGAACTGCAATAAATACCAGCCCATGAAAGGTTGATTTTAAGTGTGTGTGTGTTTTAAAAAGTTGTATGGTCCACCCAAAAATAAACTTTTTATATGTTCTTTATATAATAGCACCAACAGTCAAACGCCATGTTTTCATTTTTCTCAAAATCATTTTGCTTTGCCTGATCTTTAATGAGATATATATATCAGGCTGCACTTCCTCTCCAATTCCACTTTTAGATGACCCCCGGCTGGCAGCTTAGAAAAAAAAAATAACAAGTCTTGCCTGTGTTTGGGTGTGTCTCTCTCTCTCTATCTCGCTGGCTCTAGGCTGGCTGGCTGGCGCAGGCTGTTGATCCTGGATGTTCTTCAAGTACACATAACTTTACAGCTTGTGATTGGTTGAGAGGGAAATCCAGGGATCCTGGGTGGGCATACCATTACTGATGCAACTTCCTCTGTTCTTCGACTGCTGGATCTAAACATACATGATGCTCAAGAAACATGAAAAAGAACATAGGCAATGGTAATGTACCTGTCTCTGTTCATCGCTGTATTGGTCCATGCTGCAGGATTAAGCCAGCTACAACAGGTCCTGTCCCTTTTGAACCACTGGACCGATTTACAATGCTGTAAGTTTGTTTTGGATGCACCTTATTTGGGCCAAATAATATAAAAAGTTAGTTTTGGGGGTGGACTTGCCTCTTTAAGGATTGTTAGGATAGATAAAATCTTTTAAATAGGGCAACAGCCCACCCCATCTAAGTGCTGGGCTTTTAATGTTATATTGAACCATCAACTATAAAGGCTCTATGTAATGTATTATTATTTTATGTATAGCACTTCATATTACGCAGTGCTTTACATAGCTTACAATGTAAGCACTAATCTCCCAACTGGTACGCTTTATATTGAACTGGAGTTCCAGAGGAACCCACTCGCCCAATCAGGGAGAGCACTAAGGGGTCCACATCCACTACAACCCACCTTGGGCAAAATATCAATATAGATTCAAAAAATCAGTAGAATGGAAAAATAAACTAACATTGTTCATAGCATATCCATGGAATAGTATATTTTAAAAACCATTTTTGAAACTCTCCAGTGCAGGGATCGGATAAAGCGAGGCGAATTATTTATTATACAGCTGGGGCCATTGTGGTGCCAGCATTGGAACACTTTGTACAGAGTACTCCACTGAAAAATTAATTTTGGGCATTTAGTTTTATTGAGAGCAGGAGTAAGGAGCTGCGTCTTAGCCTCGGCCGCATTCTTCTTCGGGTCTCTGCTTCTATGCGCAAGTGCGACGCCAGAGACGACGGATCATCGTGGCATGTCAAACTACATGGCGTGGGAGCGAGCAATCGGATAAGTAGTGGTTCGTCCTTCTCGTCCTTGCTCTTGAAATCGTTTTAATTGAAGAACAGGAGGTAAGACACGCTCCCTTTTTTTGTTTTAAAACCGTGCTGTTTCTTCAATAAAACTAAATGGGCAAACTCTTTATTTTTTCAGGGAGATACCCTTAAAGTGAAAACAAATACGGATGGGATGGTTTGCAAACTCATTAAAACACTATTTTGCCAAAATTAGTAAGGCAGTAAATATCATAATTGAATATAAAAAAAAAAAAGCCTCAAGTTAGGATGTGTCTCTTAGAATAAAGACAGAATGATGTTCCGGGTGGCGGGAACATAAACTTAAAAAAGTTTAGTATTGGGGGGGGGGGGGGGGGCTGGCGGGGGTTATCATCTACCTTCACCTGTCAAGAAATCTAGCGAACTCTCTTTATGCTCTTTAATGCACCACTTAGCAAGTCACAAAACTGCTGGCCATTATCTTTGGCCTTCAGATTGCGCGGTTCTAAAACTAGCCTTTTTTTTTATCACATTTTTTTTTATTTGTTTGCAAATTCAAATTGAAAATATCCTTTAAAAAAAAAAAAACTTTCACATCTTTGTTGTCCTGTATATTTGGGGTGCCTATTTTGGAAATATGGTTTGAAAATCTAAATCATGGGCATTTTGTTGAATTTACATTGTGGGTAAAAGAAGTGGGTGTCGCGTCGGCTATTGTATCCTGTTTTAATTAGAGTTATTATCTTATGATAGAGCAGGGATAAATGTAATATCAAAGATTGGCTAAGTGGGTGAATAGTATAATGGGGCCAATCCCATAATGGAATGGACTGATTACAGGTTCTAGGCGTGATTTTGCATTGCTTATTACTAGTTTTGTCATTGTTCAGACACAGGCTACTGGGATTTGTTGACAAACTTTTTGTGGTGAGCGTTGGGTATGGACGCAAAAGTTTACCTTCCACACCCTGATACTGGGGACCACAACATATTTGAAAAGGGGAAACATTAGAACAACAATGAAACGGAAGTGAAGAAAAGAGGAGGTAAAAACCTGAAATATGGCTTGTGGAACTTTGTCAATGAAAATTATATACAAGTGCTGGTTATCATTCTTTTTGACATGATTCAGCGTATGCCAAACGCATATATTTAAAGGACAACGTAAAGCCACAGAACAGCACTGAACAGAGGGCATAACACCTTGATAAAACCGTAATCGGTGGTTTTCTACCTCTAATTTTGATATGGGAGCTGGGAAAATTTACCTAAATACTATGGTTTGTGCTTCGTCACGCATTTTATATCACACACAGTTGGGTCACGAACCATTATGTCTGACATGCTCATCCTTAGTATGGCAGACTTGTTACGCTTGGTCCAACTCATAATAATCTCTAGCCAATCATTTACAGGACAGAGTGAAGCAAGGAAGCATGTGAATCTGAGGTCCAGGAGGGTGTGGTCTGACACGTGGCACATACACACCACGTCACTGTACCCAGCTTACATTTATCTTAATGGGACATTTACCTGAAGTGGGAATTGTATAGGTTGGTGTATGTGTTGTTAGGGATTGTTTGGGCAGTTGCTGGAATCTAGACAAGGATTGGTTTTAAGTTCTCCTTTAATGCAATTTGGTGCATAGTGGATTTTGGGTTCTGTTTGATGTCCTCACAGGTGGGCGGTCTAAACAGAACTACGCCGACGCGCATAACACCAACTATCTTCGTGAGTTGGGAGATAATTGCCTGCTCAGTCTCCTTCAGCCAATGTGGGAACATTAGGCCAGGGAGATAGCTATGTCGTTGATGGGGCAAACTGTAATGGGGAGGAGTATAGCTGAGGGGGGAGCGTGTGTAATGGGGAGTAGCTGAAGAAAGGGAGCTGATTGTAATGGAGGAGGGTAGCTGTTCGTGGGGCACTTAATGGGAGAAGCTGGAGGGGGGAGCTGTACATGGGGATGAGTAGTGAAGGGGGAGCTGTAATGGGAGTAGCTGGAGGGGGAGCTGTAATGGGGATATATCGGTAGGGGGAGCTGTAATGGGAGGTAGCTGGGAGGGGGGATGGGAGCGGGGGGGAGCTGTTAATGGGGAGACTGGACGGGAGGGGGGAGGTAATGGGGAGATGGCGGGGGAGGGAGCTGTAGTCATGGGAGATGGTGGAGGGAGGGAGCTGTAAGGAAGGGAGGATGGCGGGAGGGGGGAGCTGTAATGGGGAGATGGCGGGAGGGGGAGTTGGGTGATGGCGGTGGGGCGGTGTAATGGGGAGATGGCGGAGGAGGGGAGGGCCCCAGCACCCACACCACTGCATGCATCTAAAATGGGGACCGATGGCGGGCGAGAAGCGGGGGAGCTGTGAAAGGGAGAGCAGAAGGGGGGGTCTCGATCTTTACAGACACACCAACTCTTACTACACGATCCATCACACAACTACTCACAGTCAGAGTTTTTCCTCACATTGTGATCTTTTGTAGTGATTGCTTGGAACTGAATCGGGCTTCCTACCTCCGAAACACCCCCCACCACGGTCTCAACACAACATCTCCCCACCGCTCCACCACACACACGAACAACACCACTCTTCACCACACTCACAACCTTCTAACCACTTTCACACCACCACTCTACACCACACTCTCTCACCAGACTCTCTCACACACACACTAACTCTCTCACAACTGACTCACACAGTTTTTCCTCGATGGCTCAGTCATACACGGACATGTCGTGCTCACGGGACTCACCCCTTTCCACACTCGACCACACACCTCCCACCACAATCTCACACACAACACACTCTTCACACACACCTCTCCACACACACTCCTCAACACACACACACACCTACACACGACGCACCCTCCACCGTCGTCCAGCACACATCACCGCGCACACACACGTCGTCGTCCCACACACACAACGTCGCCTCATCACAGCCACACTCGCCATCACACACACACGGCGCTCAACACACGGCGGGACACACTCGCCGCGACACCACATCCACAGCGCACACACTCACACACCGCCATCACACAACACCACAACACACACCCCAGGCCACAGCACCCAGGAAACCAGTGCAACACTCACGGCACACACGCGGCGCACACACCACTCGGCCACGCGCGCACACATCACACACCCCACACACCACCCCGACAACACACACCCAGCAACAACTCCGCACACACCACGCCGACACACACACTCTCACACACATACACACACCGTTCCACCCAACACACACTCTCTCACACACCCACTCTCTCACACACACACCTCTCTCACCCACACATCCACCATCCTCTCACACACACTCATCATCTCTCACACCCACACCTCATCTGCTCACACACCACACTCCTCGTCTCACACACACTCGCTCACAAACTCTCTGCGCTCACAACCCACTCTCTCTCACAAACACACTCTCGTCTCACACACAACACACTCTCTCTCACCACACCACTCTCTCTCACAACCACACACTCTCTCTCACACACACACACTCTCGTCACACCCTTCCACACACACACGCCTCCCCACACACACTTCGCCACCACACCGCACTCTGCGCCACACACCACTCTCCTCACACCGCTCTCCTCACACACACATCCCCACACACACTCTCCACACTCTCTCATCCAACACTTTCTCTTAACACACACTCTCTTCACAACACAGCAAAACACACTTTCTCATCGAACACACTCTGCGACACACAAGCCAGCAACCCAATCTGCATTCACACACCACACACACCTCTTCTACTCTTTCACCTCCAATACTGTTACTATGCTAACTGTATTAATGACATTTATGGGTAGGGTACACGGTTGGACTAGATGGACGTATGTCTTTTTAAAGGGCAACTATAGTGAAAAAAAAAAAACTTTGTCTGTATACATGTATAGATCCTTAGGATAAGCTGCCTTACTTCCATGTTCTGTGTGGCTTCTTTCTTCTCCACACTGAGCAGAAGTTTTTACCAAGTGTGTAGTCCACCTCCCTATCTGTCTCTCTCCCCTCAGCAGTGACAGGGCTGTATACAGAGTCCGCGAGCATTGTCAGTTGAAAGGAACTTAAAATGAAGTGCTACATCCTCGTTGACCCCTCCCTTCTAGAGCTCTAGACTGCAAGCAATCAAGTGTGGAATATAAGTGCAATATTGCTAAGGGAGTGGGCCAGAGGAGAGAGAGGGGAGGGAGTACAAGTGGTGCTATAAATTCTTTACAAGTAAGTTACTGAACTCTGCTGTTCTCTAACTTTGCTAATTGTTATTTACTTTTTACCCTAAAGTTCAGTGTCTCTCCCCCTGCTTAGCTGCAGCATCATAATCAACTGAAGAGCAGTCGTGTAACAGCAGCTGTGTAGTGAGAGACCTTCACAACCGTGACACGCTTGTTGTCTGTTACATTTCAGTTGCTTCTTTAGTCATCTATTCATACATTGTCACTGTGTGTCTTGTTGGTATATAGTCCTGGTATTTACTGTATTAATATATACTGTATTAGTGTTCTTTTGAGTCACTGGTTTGTATGTATATAAAGTTTTTTTTGGGGGGAGGGGCTGTTTTAATAGTGTGTTCTGCTCATTCTTACTGGGTAATGGTTTATTGATTGTGTTTAGGCACACAGAGCATTTGACTATATGTTGCACATGTACATATAGTGTGGGTGAGAGAGTGTGGACAGTACTGCAGGGGAGCTTTGGATTGTGTGGGTGTGTGCCTTTGACGTGACAGGATGAGGTGTGTAGCAGCTCCTACAAATCACAGCATATTCAAAGCTTATATCTCGGGGACTATGTAGATTTAAAGAACTAAAGGTACCCTGGTAGATGGTGATGACTTATATGATACATTAGAAGAAATTAAAAAAAACACTTTTCTCACTATATATTGCCCTTTAATACAACCTCCAATACTATGTTACTATGTAACGGTTATACAGACTTATGGGTAGTATCAAGGTTTGGCATAAAAACACCTCCTGTCTTACCCTAGCAAGCACTGCAATACAGACCGGCAGTCGCATCGTGATTGGCTGAGCGTCAGCCAATTAGGACGCGGCTGCCGGAGTTCAGTGCGGCAGAGGGGAAGGTAAGTAATGTTTGGGCACTTTAAATTAAAAAAAATAGCGGTTGGGGCTGGGGTGGAAAGGGGATGTTATATGTAAAAGGGTTGCATGCTAGGGGAGGAGGGGAGAGGGCTGCAGTACGCATGCCAAACTTCTCTGGAGCCAGTATTGGAGGCAGAGTCCTATATGGACTCTGCTATCCTCCTGGTGGGCGTTTTTTGGACTTTGGGGGGGGGGGACTACAGGAGAACCATATGGAGCTGGGATGTGGAGTAAGGATTTTATTAACTACATGATGGAGCCATTACTGGGGAGGATTATAGTTTTGGGGTGGACATGCCTTTAAGTGTTGGAGTTTAAAGTTAAAAACCACTTTACCGTGGTTTTGTTACGTGTTAAACTGTGGCAGTAGTATACCATGCTGTAAACTAACGTAATGATATTCTACGGGCAGTCGTAGATTTACGTTCACTATCGTACATTTACAAGATTTCCGATAACGATCATAAAATTAAGGATCGAATAACAAATCGCTAAAGAGGCAATACCACACCTTATAAATATGGCTGTAGTGTAAAGGTCTCTAGCTCTCCCTGTCAGCTGCAGCATATTAGTGGTAAAGTGTAGCTTCTTAAGGGGATGTTGGAGGTAGGAAGAGTGTGTTTTTATAGAAACACATGGTGCAGAACTGTAGAGGAGGGATAGTGAAAGTGAACCTGATCTTAGCACGGCTTTGTGCAATGCATTTCTCATCAGTGTACATTCTTAAAGAGATGTTTGGAGGGTAGGAGAGTATTTTATTCAGCTGTCTGTATAAAAAACAACAACCTGTAGTACGAGCTCAGCTAAGAAATGCATTACACAGAGCTGTACTAAGATCAGGGTCATTATATTCAATCCACCTGCACACTGCACCATGTTCTTAAGTACATATAAGGGGAATGCTGTAGGGTAGCCACTTGCAGCTCTGCACCATATTGTTTCTATAATTGTAATATTAATAATACAGACATCCCACCCAGCCACAACTCATTTCAGGGAGGGTACCCACACCTTTCAGGGAGGATAGCCCACCATCTTAAAGCCCCACCCAAAATGAATGCATAATACATGGCAATACAGACACACACATTGTATACAGTCAGACACTTTGCACCAAAAAACATGCATCTCAACATTATCACACATGCATACAACACGTCATGTCACTATAGTTGTTTTTGTCACTTGATAACAGCTAAAAGACTCTGGCATCATTGTGCTCCCTCCTAATTCACAACAACACATTCAGGGAGATTGTATGTTATTTCAGGGAGTCAGGGATCGCCATTAAAATCACAGGGAGACTCACTGAACTTCAGGGAGAGGTGGGATGCATGTTAATATGAATTATTGGAGGGAATGCCAATTAAGGGGCACTCCTAGAGGGATGCAAACATGTTTATAAATTAACGAACCAACGAGTTTCCCACCTTTGCCTTTAAGACCCGAACACTAGCAGCCTATGTTTAAAGTTCTTATCGTTAAAAATGGTGCAAATTTTTCCCAAAACCAATCAGATTTTAAGAACTTAATCTACTATACATAAGCCTGATAATATTTACACACACAAGGTTGTTAGTATTTTCTTTAGAAGCATGGTGCAGGCTGATGTAGATTTAATACGTGTTTGGGTCTTAAAGGCAAAGGTGGCATTTTAAAGAGCTGATGCTAAAACCATGTTCAAGTCAATATGCTGCAACTGTTTTAATAAGTGTTCCTTGAAAGTGGTCAGTTTAATTCATTGGGGTTCCAACTTTCCCTTTAAGACTGGGTACTGATTCACGGCTCTTTTTGGACCGACCTCAATCGTTCGTTCGTCCGATCAGCGACGAACAGAAAACCCTAGCTAGGGTCCAATTGTGGAAGTGCAACACCCATGCACGGAGCAAGCATGATCGAGCGAGCATTATTGCGAACGTGCGTCCTCCCTTGCACTTAAGTGGGGCCACAACCTCAGGAATTTACCTGCTGCAAAGCTAAGTTCCATTGCATTAAATACATGCTGTATGCTAACTGAAATCAGTGCAGCTTGCATTACACACTTCTAAGGGATAGGCCACACAAACGTGTTTTTCAGGCGATTGCGCTTTTCCAATTGTATTGAAATCGCACGCAACCGCACCAAAAACTTGCGATCTTGCAATCACATGCGTTTTCAGAATGAAAATGGACAAAGCGCCAACGTATGTAAATGGCATGCGATTGTTTTGCGATTCAAGTGCGCAGCGTGGCTGTGCCGTAAATGTACATTGCAGTAATACACACACTAATATTAATGGTAGAGTGCAGAAATAAACACATACAAAGACACCCAGTCTCATTCACCCAGAGCCGATATTGCTGTGGGTAAATGTCCTGTTCGCGATTCAATTTCACGTTTGCAATGTGATAAATCCCAGTTAAAATCATGCGCTAAAACTAGCTCAAACTCGATATTGAATCGCGAAGGGTGATTTTTGCATACCCCCAAATCCAACGCTAATATGGAGTGAAAGTCGCGCTAACTCCATATATCTGCCCAAACGAGTCTGGGTATATGAGCCTGACAGTCTCTTGCAGAAATGCTCACAAATATAAAGGTTAACAAGTTGCTTCCTAAATACATAAAAAAAGGGTTAACACCTTCCCCCACTCTGAGCAGGAAAATCTGCTAATATTCACTGATATCTCTGATATTGGCTGGGAGACACTGCAGGTGTGGAATCTGAGTTCAACTTAGCATAGCATAAGGGGGTGGGAAAACAAACACAAGGTAGCTAGTTAGCATGTGCAGAAGGGGTTTTGGTACCTGGACCCCAGGAGAGGCAACACAGAAGCCAGCCGTTACATCATAGATTGACAGTACTCAGAAATGTTCTATAAATGATTTCTAAACTAAGAGGCTGAATTCACAGGTGAGAGACAGATGTTTTACTAAGTGACACTTATAGAGTCTGTGGAGCTGCCTTTGTATTTTGGGTTTAGTTCTCCTTTTAAAGTTGCTGAAATCTTGAATCTGTTTAGTGACTGTTTGCCTCGCCCCTCCGAGATTCCCTGGTTCCAACTCTTCAGTTTCGCAAAAGTTAATCCCTGCTTCCAAGCGTGTGAGTGGCATGACTGATGACGTCACGTGCGCACACGGCTGTGGAACCGGGAATCTCGGCAGGGTAGAGCTAAACAGTCAACTAAACAGATTCAGATGACGGTTAGCTTTAAAGCAGAAAAGATAGGCTTTGGACGGGCATAGAAAAAAAATGTTGGAAAAATGCTGCAGCTTCAACAAAACTTAAAATTGTTTTACAGCATACTTATCCTTTAATTTGTCTAGTGTTTGTCCAAAATTGTCCAACCCTGTATACAATCTAGCATATGTGGAAGTATCTGCTGACATTTTTTAGCAATTTGTTTGCTTGTTCGTTTGGGGAGTGAATTTACCTACTAAATATTTTTAAATAAATAATTAAATAAATACATTTCCTGACCATGAATTGAATTGAAGGTTGGTTAATAGGGGCTTCCTTAGATTTTAGCCCAGTTGAGCTGAATTTACATGTGTTTTTAATATGTTTAAAAAGGCAGGTTAAACTTAGTGTCAGTAAGCTGATTTTAAAATATTATTTATATCCCAACTCTCCCACTTGCCACCCTTATTCTCTCCTCCCTTTTGTCTTATGCATGCATGAATGTTATGATAGGTGGTATGTCAGGCAACGGGTTCTGTCATAAAGATAAGCTGATAGCTGCAGGCTTAACAGACTGGGTGCTTGTAAGTTTGGAGGTAGAGAAATTACTCCATCTTCCTAGGAATTATATATTCAATTTAAATGTTAATGCCCCTTCACCTAATGTCTTGCAGGCACAGTCTTTAAAGAAACGTGCATTAAGTGTTTGTTTTTTTTTTTTTAATTTGCATAATAAAATATGAAATCTAAACCTACTTGTTTTGACTAGGTAACTAAAGAAGAAGAAAAAGAAAGAAATTATCTAAAAGAGTAAACCAAAGCCCTCCCCAATCTGGCACTCGACACAAAGAAACAGTAGTTTTTGAACCTAAATATAGATATAACTTGTAAATTAGCAAAATACCATTCCCATCTGCTGTCATTATTTTGGTACCACCCACAAGTGAATACTGTCAGGTAAAGTGACTGGGAAATAGAAGTCACTGTAACGTATTTTTTGCTTTCATGTTTTCTAGTTCCTAAGCCAGATCTTTCCATTCTGCAAGGTTTTAACCTAAAGGCTCTCAACAAATAAAATAAATATTGAGTCCCTTCAGTGAATAATCCTTCTATGCAAAGTGTGTGTTTTGGCATTACTAGACACCCAAGATGCTTTCTGCACATTCTCATCTTGCACAGTCATCAGATTTTATTTTGTGGTCTGCAAGCTTCATTTTCACTCATCTGCCACTTAAATCTCTATTGCAGAACATATTGGACTGTTGCAAGTCAACCTGGTTCTTTACCAGGACAACCTTTTACTCAAGGCTTCTTCTGAAGCCTTTGCTCATCAACACGTCGTCCAGCCATGCAGACTCTCAACAAGTCCTCTTTTATCCCATCTGGTGCCTTGCTTACCTGGGGCTTCTTTTCAATACCCACCACAGAATATGTTCCTCCAGGGGACAATATTCCTCTCCATCATTGCACTCAATTTATCCTTCTGCATGCATCTATTCTGGGAAATGGTTTCCTCTAAAATTTTCTTTAAGCTTTCATCTGCAGAGTCTGCAACATAATTTTCTGTACCACTGGTACATGATACTTGAATTCTCTTAATGAGTTCCTGGTCCTCCCATACCCTGTTTGAGATTCCCCCCAAATGATTGCTGGTGGCAGCAATTTGTGGCATGGAAGACCTCAGCTTCTCTGCTGTATTGCGGTTTCTCCAGGTGCAAGACGTTTCAGTTGGGGTGAAGTGTTTGGGTGTCTTACTCATGCAGGTCACATATGATCTCCATATAAACAATTTTTGGAACTCCACTGGACCAATTGCTGCCTGCATTTTAAGTCAGTCAGACAATGCTACAGCAGTGGTGTACATTTAAACAGGGCACAGGAGTCCGGGCAGTAAGACACACCCTTGGCTGGCCAAGCAAAATGTGCCAGATCTTTCAGCTATCTGCATTTATTAGGGCCTCTCACTGGATGCATAATTTCTCATTTACCACACCCTTTACTCTGGGAGGGGTTGGTTCACCACAATGTTTTTTTTCCTTCAAGACTTAATAGAGTAGCTGTTGATGGCTCAGTGTAGACATTTGGCCCCTAGGATTAATCAGGAGGTTTCCTGGTTTTTACCATGCATCCAGTGATCCTGTTGGTGCCCCCTGGTCTTTTAGGACATCACTGATATTTGGCATGTGGTAGAAGTGGACGATCTTCTCTCCCAAACATATCATTTCCAGTTTGATGGACTTTCATTGCTTTGTGTGCTGCACATGCTTAATGGCTTCTCCATACTCTCTGGCAAATGTCTTATATTCTTCAACACAGTCGAATAGAGTGGGAACATGTATTGTCTGCCACTTTGTATCAACACTTTGTATTCAGAAGGTTCCTGACACCTTGCTGTTCTTACTGATGGGACACATTCCTTTGTATATTGCTAAAAGATACTTGTACAAGTCATTCTGAATGAGAAAGCATGTTGGATGACTACGCAATGTTTTCCAAGTTCTAGTTGATCTAACTCGCGGATAGGCAACCTAAATCTCCAAACTACAACTCCCCAGCATTCCCTAATTACAGTGTTTTTTTTAAAGGAATGCTGGGAGTTGTATTTTTTAAAAACTCTGGAGATCTACACGGTTGCTTATCTCACTGAATACCACAGATATACCTGGCCTACATGAAGTGAACATCCTCAAACATATAGCACAGTCTAACTTTGTACAACTTATTAAATTACCTCATCTTTTAATCATCCGCTTCTGAGCTGTAAAATGTGTTAACCATAGTTCTTAAATACAGCATACGTTTTTTTTTCATATTTATAACCAATTTCTTGCCTGATTGGCAAATTTTAAATGCAAACAAAAGATTTATTAAAAGTTAATGTATTTAAAGGACATGTAAACTGGGGCAAATAATTTTTTAACTAATCGCACAGTAATGAGGATTAATTAGCACCACTTTTTAAGGGGGCGGGGCACAGCTAGTCAGTAAGAACTATCAATCACCCAGCCCCCTCCCCCTGGCACACTACATATAGAAACTATCCATTCTATAAAAGTAAAGCTAATTTTCTGTAACTGCATGGCTAATTTTCAGCATTAAGATCAGGAAAGGGAATAAGTATTATCTGTTGCTCTGTGCTCTTTCTGTGCAGATAAACCCAATTCTGCAGTTAGCTGCTGTGTTCTTTGAGTCCAAATGTAGCACTGTACCTAAAGAAAATAATTGCCAAGCCCCCCCCCCCCCCACACACACACACCACCTTTAAACTCCTACAGCTAAAAAAAAAAATCTTAATTGATTCAAGCAGTGATTACATCTCCCAGTGCTGCTTACCTCCCATAGCAGCAAGTTTTACTTTTTCACAATAAACACAAAAATCACTGGGTGAATGCTATTGGCTGTAGTCGTGCACAGATTTTCCACTGCACATGCTCCACACCATTTGTGCCTCAGTTTTGGGAGGGGGTGGATACATAGAGAGGCATACGCTACTAACTAGGAGTAAGCTGAAAAGGCATGAGGAGATCTAGTGACAGGAAGCACTGAGAAGAAAGGAAAAAGTTCCTGACCGTTCTAAAATATAGAAATAAAGGCAAGTCATCTTTTTCAGTTTAGTGTGCCTTTAAACTTAAAATAGTTTCTAAAATTGACCATTACTGGAAACAATGCATCTTCTAGCCACCGTTATGTTATTGAATCGAAGCATCTTACATGTCAATCAAGTGTCTTACTATCATAAACATTAAGTGGGGAAGGAAATTGTAGATTTCTGTAGCTGTGTCCAAAGAAAAATCATTCTTTAAACAAAAAAATGCATGTTTAAGGCTATCTAGGTGTATTTAGACTGAACATATGCTTCAAAGGGTATCTCCACTCTATATACTTAACTTTTTTCAGTTTAAATAAGAACCGAAGGTAAAGGAGCTGTCCTTATCTCCCGTTCTCCAATTAAACAGAGCTAACACACACTTTCCTGCTATCACGCTCCCCTGAAGGTCTTGATGCTTCTTTGCACTGTATGCACATGCACGTATATTGGAAGGATGCATCAGGACTGGCAGGAACAGCGGAGGAGCGTGATCGCGGGCAAGTCTCTTGTGTTTGCTCTGACTTTTGCTCTTCAAGAATTGGGTGTGTGTGTGTGAAGACATAGCTTCTGTACCTCCCTTAAGCATATGCTTACTGCATACTACTAGGCAGCAATAAAAATATTTTGACTTTGTTTTAAAGTATGTATGTATAATTTTATTTATAAAGTGCCACTTGGGTACGCCACAGAGTACATTATAAAATACACAGTATGCAAACGTGCAGGTGCAAGCTGTTATACAGATAGTTACAGATGTTAAGAATATATATGTTTTGATATGTGTGGACACAGTGGATATAGAATCTTTATACAGGTTATTTTAAACTTACTCAGACCGTCCCCAGCAGGGGAACCAAATCGGATATCCTGCATGTCTGAGAATAGACCCAGGCAATATTGCCACACTGGGAGGTTCAAACTTAACGGCTCCATTGGGTGACCTGAGACCCTAAACAGGATGCAGATAAACATGCTATGTTCATACTTATTGTATTCATATCTGTTGTATTCAATTAGATCAACTGGACTTGAAGTTTAGTTCTTGAGACGTTTCGCTAGTCATCCGACTGGCTTTCTCAATTCAGAATGACTTTACAAGAATCTTTGGCAATTATGTACCCTGGAAAATCCCAATTAGCATATCACAGCCAAGTTGTTAAGGGCTGATTGTATAGTGGCTAGAGTGTGTTTATAGGAACGCCCAGAGTAAGGTGTCAAACAGCATTGTATGGCAGACAGTTGGTGTCGAACCCCCCCACCTCTATTTAGCTTGGTTTCTTTATTTCACATAAATGGCCTCCTTAACACCACCTGTGAAGCTTGTACTTCCTTCTGGTGGATTTTAACCCAGGTGTCATCCACATATCTGAACCAGTGGCTGGGTGCTATGCCCTTAAAGGTAAGCGCCTGTTTGTCAAAAAACACCATATCCCTATCTGCTTTAAACCGAACACACACTGAGGTAGCAATTGGTACATCCGAAAGACCCAATACCGAAAATAAGAAAAGCGACTTATACGCAGTGCAGTGCAGTGAAGAATGCTCTGATTTGTATGTGGGGGAGACCAAACACCAACTGCATCAATGTTGGCCCAGCCAGAAGAGCCAATTCCTCGGGTCAGGACTCAGCGCGTGTACCTGCATCTTAGGAAAAGGACATACCTTTTGAAGATTGTAATGTTAACATATTGGCAAAGGAACGTGACTGGTTCAAGAGAGGTGTTAGGAGGCCATTTATGTGAAATAAAGAAACCAAGCCTAAATAGGGTGGGGGGGTTCGACCAACTGTCTGCCATGTCAATGCTGTTTTGACACCTTACTATGGGCGTTCCTATAACACCTCTTAGCCACTATACAATCACGCGCCTTAACACTGGCTGTGATATGCTAATTGGGATTTTTCCAGGGTACATAATTGCCAAGATTCTTGTACAAGTCATTCTGAATTGAGAAAGCCAGTCTACGAAACGTCTCAAGAACTACATTCAAGTCCAGTTGATCTAATTGAATCAACAGAATACCATGACCTGGATGAATGAGAACCTTCACAACTTATTAGTATTCACCATAGCAAGTTTGCACATTATAGTTACTTAGTTTACGTCTTGGGTGCACAGGTTACTAATTTGCTTTATAGATTAAGGTGAGGTAGCTAAAAGCTCCCCCACAGAGTCTAAAATGAAATAGCCTTTTTTATAACTTCTTTAGAGCCTTCTTAAAAGGTACCTCACAGCCTCGTGTTATTATAATTGCATTGCCCTAATAATCTAATATAAAAATAAATTTCTCATTTCCAGGTTACTTGGAGAAATGGGCGGAGACATGCAAAGTATCCCTTATCCTCTTTCATGCAGATCTAGTTGAAAAACTTGCTTCAAGCACTTTTTATATTACTGATAACTGTTTTTTGTTTTTAGTAATAAATCCTTGGTATACTTGCCTGGCTTTACCCACTAAGCAAAAGGTTTTGCAAGCGAGCACCTTCATTCCACAACATTAATAGTGGCTGCCATAGGTTTGCAATTGGGCCTGGTAGAGCTACCGAGTCTAATTGGGGCATTTCATCTGCAGTCCAAACAATAGTACAGAGAGGCGCACTCAGGCAAGTATACTTCAATATTTATTGTGATATAACGGTGCACAACGTTTCGGGCTTCCCCCTTCCTCAGGTGCACCCACATTATATCACAATAAATATTGAAGTATATCTTGCCTGAGTGCGCCTCTCTATACTATTGTTTGGATTACGAATGAACTGCCTATGGTTGAGCAGGTGAGGGAAGCAGCACCCTGGGAAGATAAAAAAGGGGAGATGCGAGGAGAAATATAGTATATGTGGACATTTCATCTGCAGGTACAAGGACGGGAGGATTTAAGTCAATACTTTACAGTAGCAGCCTTCATAGCTTAATACAGAGAACAATATACAGAGAACAGAGTACCGTATATACTCGAGTATGTAAGTCTAGGTACCTATGTTTACCTGAAAAATTAAAAAAAACTGACTCGAGTATAAGCAGAGGGTAGAAATTAGTTGCCCTTTAAATGGAGAGCAGAATTCCCATACATGAATCTCATACAGTAATAGCCAAATCCAGTACCAGTAACCCTAATTCCTTGGACTCCAGATGTTTGTAACTACAACTCCCAGCATGCTTTGTTGCTGGGAGTTTCAGTTTCTAAACATGTGAGTGGCAGGTTCAGTAAACTTTTAATTAAGTTACCATCATTTTTTTAAATTCTACTAATCCACATGTTGTAAAGGGCCCTCTGCCCCCATGTTTGTAAAGGGCCCTCTGGCCCCCCTGTTGTAAAGGCCCTCTGGCCCCCATGTTGTAAAGGGCCCTCTGGCCCCCCGTTGTAAAGGGCCCTCTGGCCCCCATGTTGTAAAGGGCCCTCTGGCCCCCATGTTGTAAAGGGCCCTCTGGCACCCCATGTTGTAAAGGGCCCTCTGGCCCCCATGTTGTAAAGGGCCCTCTAATCCCAATAGTTAAAAATGTCACCTTAGAGTTGTAGTTTCAAGCTGTCATTTGCACTGTACTAGCAACAGTTTTTTGCCCCAAACTGAGAAGACCCATCAGATTTACAGCATACAGATGAGCAGTGACAGTGCTGAGTGAGTCCAGCAGCCAGACTACAGGAAGCAGGAAGGATTGTAAAGGCGGAACAGCTCCTGTAACTTTCTATGCAGGTTACCACAGCGCCACCTACTGGTAACTATCTGCAATTTCCTGTATCCTTAAGATGCAGGTACACGGCTGAGACCTGACCCGAGGAATTGGCTCTTCTGTGCTGGGCCATACGTTGATGCAGTTGCTGTTTGGTCTCCCCCACATACAAATCAGAGCACTCTTCACTGAACTGCGTATATGATGTCGCTTTTCTTGTGTTTCGGTATTGGGTCTTTCGGGTGTACCAATTGCTGCCTCAGTGTGTTGTTTGGTTTAAAGCAGACAGGGATACAGTGTTTTTTGCAAATTCTTCTTAATTTCTCGGAGACCCCTGCTACATATAAGGTGACCAAGTTCTTGTCTTGCTTTTGCCCTTCACTGTTGGTATACCTGTTCTTTTCTTTCCTTCTACTTCTTTTGACAAAGGCCCAGTCTGGATATCTACAAGTTTTAAGGGCTCCTCTGAGATGTTTCATTTCGTTAGCCTTCGCCTCTGTGCTAGTGGGGATGTTCTCAGTTCTGTGTTGCAGGGTTCTGATGACCCCCAGCTTGTGATCTAAAGGGTGGTGGGAGTCAAACATCAAATACTGATCTGTGTGTGTTGGTTTTCTGTAAACCTCTACTTCCAGTTTACCATTCTCCCTGACTTCTTCCAAGAAAGCCAGTTTGTTGTTTTGTACCTCTTCCCTTGTAAATTTCATGTTTTGGTCTACCGCATTAATGTGTTCAGTGAAAGCTTGTACTTCCTTCTGGTGGATTTTAACCCAGGTGTCATCCACATATCTGAACCAGTGGCTGGGTGCTATGCCCTTAAAGGTATTAAGCGCCTGTTTTTTTACCTCCTCCATGTAAAGGTTGGCCACAATGGGTGGAAAGTATTGCAATGATTTAATAACAAAATATAAACAGTTTCCCCACATAACATATGGAGTAGTCCCTGCCTTTGGTGCACCACTTGGAACATTGACCACGCCTGTATGTGTTGTGTGTCCTTGTAAGTTGGTGTACACTTAGCTGTTGCCTCAGAGTTTGTATTCAATAAGGTAAATTGTCTGTCCAATAATCTTTACGGGATCATGTGTTGCATTCAATTAGGACATCACATTGTGCAAGGGATCTCAACAAGCAGACCAGTCAGGTGCACACACCACATACTCCTATCTATTATCACTTTCTCTCCTCCCACCCATAGAGAGCAGGGACGTCCCTTGAGTGCACCCTTCTTCATATGATTTGGATACCTTCATTGAGGTAGCACCTGGGCCATTCAAGAAGTTGAGTGAGTGGCCACTTTTAACAAATCTATATAACTATATATATTAGTGTGCAGAAGAGCTTACAATCGAAGTATAATAATTTGTTTAAACACTTAGAGGTCTACATTCTTATCTATTCATACCTTCATCATTTTTTATTGGCTTTTTGTTTTTTCGGCCAGTCTTTCTCTCTTGTTGAGGAGGTAAGTATAATTGTCCTTTAAAACCCTTTCTTTATTAGACAGACAATTGTCTATTTTTTTATTCTACTATTTTGCAGCTTTGTATTTTCTGTATACTTATCCTTTGATTTTAGAACTGTTAATTAAATGTTTGAATTTTGTTTTAGAAAAAACTTTCTGTAATGTTAATATTATTATTTTCTAGATTTAATAGTAACCAAATTTAACACATTTTATTATAAAGGGAAATCCGGAAAAGAAGCAATTCGGACAGAGAAAGCAGTTCTATTCAAAACTCATTCAAAACAGGGCCCCAAGACCAGAAGCAGGACACTGATCTTCCACCAACCCGTTTAAGTAGTAGCAAATTTCAGAATGCCAAAAACATAAGGTAAATATGTTGAACTTTCTGTGAAATCTTATTTTCAAACAAAATGTGTAACATAAATTTCATAAACTTCAGCACTGCAATAGCGATATGAAGCTATCCACATCTATCTGTATTCCTGAAAATTAGCATACCGTATATACTCGAGTATAAGTCGAATTTTTTAGGCTTTAAAATTCCTACTTCCTGTTGTCTGGCTGCTGGACTCACTCAGCACTGTCACTGCTCATCTGGATGCTGTAAATCTGATGGGTCTCCTCAGTTTGGGGCAAAAAACAGCTGCTTGTACAGTGCAAATGACAGCTGGAAACTACAAGTCTCAGGTGATATTTTTAACTATTGGGGTCAGAGAGTCCTTTACTATATCGGGTCAGAGGGCCCTTTACAATATGGGGTTCAGGAGAAATGTAAATGATGGTAAGCTTAATTAAAAGTTTACTGAACCTTGCCACTCCACATGTTTAGAAACTGAAACTCCCAGCAACAAAGCATGCTGGGAGTTGTAGTTTCCAACCATCTGGAGTGCCAAGGAATTGGAGGGTACTGGTACTGGATTTGGATATTACTGTATGGGATTCATGTATGGGAATTCTGCTGTCCATTTAAAAGGCAACTAAAGCCTAAAAACAACACAGAATCAGAAGGCAGTAGTGGTGATAATTTCTACCCTCGACTTATACTTGAGTCAATCAGTTCTTACAAATTTTTCAGGTAAAAATAGGTACCTCGACTTATACTCGGATCGACTTATACTCGAGTATAGACGGGTAATTTCTGAAATGGCCTGTATGTATGTGAGTATCAAAGACTATATCCAGAATTAGTAACTACCTTGAAAACAATGTCATGTGGCGTCGTCATGACGCTCTGCGCTGTTACAAGCGCTCGGTGTGATGACGTCACACACACGGAGCAAACTGCCCCTGGATTTTTAGACACAGACAGCAACAAGGTCCAGCAAGTCTCGGGGGGGGGGGGGGGCGGACTTACCTGACTGAAGACATGATCCAAGATGGATAGAATTTTACTGGGGCACAGGTAGGCTCTTAAGGGACCTTAAAAAAGGGGGTGGGGGTAAGGTTAGTTAAGATACAGCTTTCATTTAAACTTAATTTGTTTTTTGAGTTTACTTAACCTTTTAAGTGCAGTTTTTGTGTAAACACATTACGATGCTCTTACAATGATACATTTCTTTGAATCCCATTACTTATTTTTTGTTTGAAAAGCAAACATGCAACCTTCTATACTGTGCTTGCTAAAAAGAAAGCTTTCTACCAATATTCCCACAAGGGTACTAGATGGGATATCTGTATATTAGAATCTTTACCTTTTGCTAGGACCATAATTTAAAAAAAGGAAACCTGGGGAAATATTTGTCTCCTAATGGTCTGTGGTGTTCTAAAACCAGCAGCACAAGAACATTTTAGTAAATGTCCAGGAAGGCTCTCAGCATTTGCTGTTTGGTAAATAAAAACAGAGCTGCTAATTAAAGTTTGTACGTGTAGAAACCATTTTTCTAGAACATGATGGAAACAAACAAAAAAAACCGCAGGCAGTAAATATATTGCATGTTTCATACGTAAACTAGGGGATTTGATTTTGATTCTTTTTGGGCTATGTGTTCGTATAAACACACGCATTTACATGGTGCGCCACCAGCAACTTGATGAATGCACATTAGAAACTTATCTTTATCTTTAATGAAACAAGCTATAACTCTGTGCATAGAGACAGGGAATCCTGGGGTCAGGGGACGGGGCTAGTTGAAGCCATCATGGGCTATGCATTGTACTGGCAGAAGCCTTTTTTTGGTACAGAACTAACATGAACAAATGCAACTTACTAGAGAAGAATCTTACAATGTATAGGTATTCTGGGAGAAGTTTTCATATTAGATTATGCTCTTAAACCTATACTTGTTGTGCACGTTTTTAGTTTGGTTTATTAAAGTGTGACAACAGGACTTGTAAAGCAAATTCAGGTCTACCCTTATAGAGTTGTACTTAATTTTATGCTACAATTTAAAATTAAGCTGTACTAGTGAATTTTCTTTTTGTTTTAAACTTCTTTTTTCTCTCTTTAGGAGTAGGGATGACGAAAAAGGGATGATCGTTCCCGTAAAAGGGATATGAAAGGAACATTCCGCGGCGTGATTCGTACAGGGACAGATATAACAGAAGAAGAGGTAGAAGTCGTAGTTACAAAAGCAGAAGCCGGAGTCGCAGCTGGAGTAAAAGAGAACAACGTGATAAGACAGGGACGAAGCCGTAGCAGAACTAGAAGCAGAGGTAAATCATAAAAGCATCCTTTATATATTCTGAAATTGTAATATCTTTGTACAGTTCAAGCTCTTGCTTTAAGATCGTATTGTTTTCAGAAAGAGATTTGCATATAATTTATAATTTATGTGCCAGTAGTATCCCTCTCTAAACGCAAAATTTGTTTGCTTGTTTGTACAAATGATTTTCCATGTATTTGGGATTTCTTTGTTTCTTGTTTTTAGTTGTGGTCTGTTGGTGATATTTTCTTTGTTCAAGCAAATATCACCATATATTTGTGTTTCGTGCCCTACGGACCACTTCATCCCGGATGAAGCGTCAGGTGGTTGCAACCTGATTGTATGCGTATATGGCCAGATAATTATATATGTTTTTAACGTGTATTATAAAAGCTAAGTTTTATATAAAGCCGCTGATTTTCGTCTCCTGATTGATGTCCGCTGTGGAGGCCTGCTACAACAAGTTTTTTTCGTTCCTTTGCTGATTCAATCAGAGGTTGTTCGATCTCCTGTGGTAGCGTGGCCACTCAGTCCGTTTTGGTTTTACCGGAGAGGGGAGTCCCAGCAGCCTTCACGTAAACTATCATTATTAGGGTATGGATGGCTGGAAGGTTTTACCAGCTGCAGCAAAGGTACTTGACAGATTGTGTCAAGGTTTAAGTTTGAGATTAAAAATTTGCATTTTAATTCACAATTTTGTGGGAAATTTCTTAACTGTTTTCATTACACTTAAATTCTTAGTTTTAACTTTCATTAAATGATATTGCACTGTAAAATTGTTAGCTTCATTTGGAAGCTGCAGCTTTAAAAAATACTTGCCCCTCCGAGCCTACCTTTGTGTCTTAAGGTTGCTGACATCTTGTTACTGATTTGCTGAATGTTAAGCTCTGCCCCTCTGAGATTTCCTCTGCATTCTCCTGCTTGAGCCTCAAACGAATGCCTGTGAGTTCTGTACACACGCACATGTATCGGAACTCGCAGGCATTACTATTTGAGGCTCAAGCAGGAGAGTGCACGAACTCACAGCCATTATCAATTAAGGCTTAAGCAGGAGAAGCAAGAGATCTCCGGTATGGAGCTTAACATTCAGCAAACCAGTAACAAGATTTCAAATTTTCAAGCACAAAGGTAGGCTCTGGAGGGGCATACGTAAAAAAAATTTGCAACAGTATTTTAAAGATGCAGCTTCCATAAACATAACTTGATTTTACAGTACACTTATCCTTATCTAGATATCCGGGTGAAGACGACTACCTGAAAGCTGTTTTTATTATATCGAGGTACTTGGGTTAAACTAAAGTAAATCAAACAAACAACATTGAGTCAAAAGAAAATTATACATATACAAATGGTACATTCCTAGTTTATAGTGGCAGAATTTAGGATTCGAGTCTCAACATTTAAATTTTTTTTTTTTTGCAAATGCTTTGTCTCCTTATAGTCCCATGCTACTTCCCAGTAAGATATGTTGCTGTAGAAAGCAGGTTACCAGTATAGTTACGGGCCAACTTGTACCCAATCTAATTCTACCATCAGATCTTCTGTCTGTTGGTAATTGGAAGAAAACAAAATTGTGGTCCTAGCAATATATACAGTTCTATATGGTGTTACATGGAAGTAAATTCCTTAACTATATTGGTAACTCCTGCTTTCCGATTATTAAGAAAAAAAAAGTATTTAGGGAAGATTTCTATTATTTGTCTCATTAATAGATAATTGTCCAGTCTAGATTTTGTGTCTGTAGCTCCTTTCAAACGTTTTTTGTTGGGTTTTCGATCACTGCAACATCTAACATATTAGGACCTTTGTCGTGCGGTGGGGTATTAAAAAAAAAAAAATAAAAGCAGTCTTTAACTAAGGCAAGCCATGCTGTTTTTTTTTTCAGATCGGATTTGAAAAAAATCTAGTGGCGTCAATCTACCATAAATTTCAGCTTGATGAGGTTGTCAGTTTTTCCACCAGGCCCAATTTTTTTTTTTTTGATAAAATGAGTCGACCAGAAAACCACCATTGATATTTCATAGGTTTTGATTTAATTACCTTAATTTGATGCTCTGTATGGCTACTTAAGTATAATCTTTGCAGAAATGTGTGAAAGGAGATGTCAAGAAGATTGTTTTGAAATAATTTACTGCTAACCAATATTTTTCACATTGATGCTTAGAATTTTTCCTGTTTCTACAGATAAAGATTCTGGGAAACCAAAATTGAACTTGATAGATCTGACACAATAGACAACAGCTACTCATCAGGAACTTCGGTTGCTCACATGGTAACTCCACATTACCCAGTTCCCACTTTAGCAGCACAATACTGTGATTACTCCATCTCACCATGGCAATAATTCAGCTGAAAACTGGCCAAATTTCATGAAGATCAATGGACCCAAACTCTTATAGCAGACCACAAAAAAAACGATGCAGGGACTATGATGGTAAGCAGTTATGGTGGATAGAGCAGGCTTTTTTTGGACTGTGTCCTTTTATTAAATGTAGTGCGATTGTTTTGGGTTTAATATTTTGGGGTAAGAAAGGTTGTTTATATATTGTTAGTTAGGTAGGTACCTTAGAATACAAACAACCAGTGATTGAAATTGCTGTCCTTCATAAGAGGGCACTAAAGAAATGTCTTTTCCCAGACAGAGACATTTGGTTTAACCGAAGCCCACACTGACTGGTAGGAATGTTTTTGCTTGAAAAAATGCAGTGCAAAATTCACTTTTCTTGTGGCAAGACACAGGAAGACCGTTACTTCTCTGCAGTAACAGTAAACTTTGTTTTTGTAAAGGTATCATTTGAATCGATTTGGCAAATTTGATCGAAATTACGTAATATCAATGTCACTTTTCCCGTTACTCCTTCAGCCCCAGGGGTACCAGGTCACATAGTTCCATCTCCCGAAGCTACCTGCCGGTGGATTTTGTTGAGTTTCTCCCTCTGCTTCTGGGCAGCCAGCATACATGTTTAGGCTTCCCACACTGCAGAAAACCAGTCTGCTCCCTGATTGTCTGGCGTGGCAGGACTCCTGCCTCCATCTTAGCAGCATGCGGGATCTCTTCTTAGCAGCCCCTCCATCTAGACCCTGGAGAACAGACCCTTCACCTGGAGTATGTTGGCTAAAGAAGGATGGACATGACATCATCCCGGAACAATCGCATGTTCCAGTGTTTTGTTCAAGACGCAGGCGTTTCTGAGATTCCCTGGTGGTCCGGTGGCAGTTCTGCATACCTTGAATGCCAAAATTGGTGAAGATGGAATGCATTCCAGTCAATTTTGTGGCACTTCAGTAACTTTGCTGATCGTTGTTTTCGGATCTCCTCATCATGTCAGTGTAAAATTCTTTTCAACTTCCCCTAGATCTTCTGTCCGCAGGGCCCTCTTCTTTATCCAAATCTGCAGAACTTCCATTTAATGGCGTGGAGAAGAGTGTACCAACTATAGCTATTTTGAATATGATAGGCAGCCAGAAAACCGTCTCAAAGATCTATTACAGAATTTTTGTACAGGTACATCTCCTGGTCTTCTGCTAGGAGTTTGCCCCCTAGCCTATTCGTGTTATCTCTGCAGCAAATAAGGAGCTGCAGTACCAGATTTATCATGAAACAACTTCCCCTCTGCCTACCTTCATGAATTTTTACAGACTTCATGTCGTTGCCATCTTCAGAAGCGGCTTTGGGTCACTCTATTTTACAGGCATCAGTGTAGGTTAGTCTACCCTCCCTTACTGAAAGTTGGGGCTTAGGGATATCTCCTGTGTGGCCTGTGTCTTGCTGTGGCTTGCGTACTGTAAAATATTTTTCTCCAAATGCTTCAGGGGGACCCAGACAAGACCCTCCCTTATTTCTATCTACTTTTGCAATCATTATCTTCTTGTGTTTTAACTCCACAAAAAGGCTGTGGCGCTCCTTAGGCAAATGACTATAACCTAGCGGAAGTCTACTGATCGGACCAAAACAGTAGAACAAACAAAGAAAAATGATGCAATGCCATTCCTTGGATCTATATAATTATCATATATCTTGCTAGTGCTAATGGTAAAAACGAAGGTGTTTCTGTTCTCACTTTTTTTGCATAAAGGTGGGTAATGGTACCATGTCAATGTAACTCCATATGAAAGGTCCTAACCCTGCTGAACCTCTGCTTGTTGCATTTTTTGGAAGGGTGTCTCTCTGACCTTACATTGAATTAATGTTAGGCAACACCTGATTTTTTAATACGTATGCCAGTGTCCATATTGCAGAAAAAGTATTTTGTAAATATATGTAGTGTAGAAATAAAGCATTTTTTGTTTTAGCTAATGTGTATTGAAAAAAAAAATGTAGTGTTTATCCATTATTTATTGAAACTGCTTTGAAAAAAAAAAAATAATTCTAAATTGTTAAATAGTTGTGGGGTATTCTATATGCAATAGCATATTTTTCCTTATGCATTCTCAGAAAGATTTTGCATGAGAGGGGTGTGTCCTTTTGATCACGGCAGTGACCCTGTGGTTGTAGAAGATGTTAATCTACCTGGAATACCCCATTCCCAGCGCAACTCCTGTTGTGGAAGGGCCACCTCCACCAGGACTTCCTCCGCCTCCGTCACTTTTAAACACCGCCTCCTGTAAATCTACGACCTCCTGTTCCTCCACCAGGTCCCTTCCACCTAGCCTTCCACCAGTCACAGGTATTTAATAATTTAATGTATCTAATACTTTGGAGTTAATAGTAACAATAGTAATAAACAATCATATTGTTTTGCTACATTGTATAGCCTAAATGGTTGTTAAATCATTTGTGTAGTTCCATAGATAGTTAAAACCTTCAATAATTTCACTCTGCTCACCTAAACAGCTGAGCATAAGTGTTCAATATCCTTTTAGAAGCCCCTTTCCTTTTGCAGATTATATGGTTTTAAAATGTGCCAAAATGAGCATGTTTTTATTAGGTGTAGTTTCTGTACCTGGTGCTGTATTTTTAAAGAGGGGGTTTTAGTTATCTTTTTTTTTTTTTTTTTTTTTTTTTTTTTCTTATAAATGTTGGTAATGAATTTATCAGAAAACACCAATTGTAGCATTTTCCAAAGCAAATTTTAACCTCTACAGTGAAGATAATGTTAGGCATGTATAGATATAAATATAGATAATTGTGTAATAGGGTAAACATCTGGTTATGCTCATATTTTATTTATATTTGTGCAGGACCACCACCTCCACTTCCACCCTTTACAGCCTTCTGGAATGGATGCCCCCCCTAATTCGCTACAAGCTCTGTTCCTACCGTTGTCACTACTGGGATTCCCCACCCACCACTCCCTGGACCACCACCATCCCTCTTTTCATCTGGTATTACTATTTTTTATGAGCTGCATTTGTGCAAATATATGTGTCATAATATAGGATACATTTTATCAAAAAGTTCAGTTAAGTGCAATTATTTTGAGCAAACATTCTTTGTCAAGATTATACTTACTTGTCTGTGCTGGAGGATGAAGGTAAAGCGCCAGAAATATTTTAATTGTGTCTCTTTGGAGTTACTTGTTTATTTTAAAAGCAATAATGGCTAATGTCATGCTGTAGGAGTTTATTGCCACAAACAATGATCAGTCTTATTTAATACTTTTGAGGTTTTAGATAAGTTCAGGTATAGCTGCACTTACAAACATGCTGTATTATTTGATACTTGATCATATCAAGTATCAATAAAAGTATCATATTGTTATTTTGATCATATTAAAGTAATTCCTTTCCACAAAATAAAATTATTTTTCAGGAGTTCCCCTTCATACCCAAAGACCCAATGTCCCCCCCCCCCCGACATTTTTGTAGCTGGTGGGGAAATTGAGTGGTGTGGAAAATTAATGTGCACAAAATTTAACTAGTTTTATTATTATTTATTATTATTATTATTATAAATATTATTTTTCAATGCTTTAAGGTTTGCCATCCCTTAAACGTATGCAGTATACTAAAGTGAAACCATGCAACAGGAATGTAAGTGTACAGGAAGCCACATGCAGACCTATATTTGCCAAAAGTGTGTTTATTGCTTCTTACAATACATGTACGTTCAAAACATGTTTGTATTGTAAGTAGCAATATAACACTTTTTGCAAGCATGATCTGCATGTGCCTTCCTGTATACTCTTTCCTGTTAACTTTAAAGCAGTCAAGCTGCATTATTTGTGTGTACGAAACCAATGCAGCCCGCTTCCTATTCTGATCAAAATACTGACCAGCCTGCATGTGTCTTTATGTAGGCCAGGGATGTTTAACTTTCGTTCCACTAAATGTTTGAAAAAACCTCTCTGCATTCCTTGGTTGCAGAATGCAGGGAGTTGTAGTTTAAAAACATCCCAAGGACTGCAGGTTGAGCATCCCTGATACAGGTTTTTGGTTTTAATGAAATGCCTCACATAAAGCCCCCAAGGACCTTTACAGTCCCAGAAAATTAAAGGGTAAGTTTTGTCCAACTTTCTGTTAACTTTTAATTGTATATTACAATCCTTGTTCCAGTTTTTATAGTTTCTCAGAGCTAGGCCACACTATGCATTTCTAATGCCAACGCATGCCAAGCTAACACAATGTGGGTGAGGTAGCCACGCTATGTTCTGCACTGCAGAACATGAAGCATGAGAGCAGGCAATCACCAATTTTTTTTTTTTTTTTTGAGATTCGCAGCACAAGTACCCTGTTACACGGGTTATATGCGCAACATTGCATTTGCGCATTTCTTGTGTGTTAACGCGCCTTGTAGTGTGGTCGCAGCCAAAGGATAGTTATGTTCCCCTCTTTTTTTTAATGCCATTCTCTTCCTTTCAATTTCCATGTTTACATCAGAATTTAGCCACATGGCTGTGGATTTTTATTTTATTCTCAAGGGTATAAATTTAGATGTAAAATGGTTGAAAGCACATTAAAAAACAGTTGCACAGGACGTTTTGTTACGCTGTTGAAGAGAACAATAAAAGAATAATTTTTTGAGCTGTTTATATTTTTATAGGTACGAAAGTTGAGTGTTGTAAGGCTAACTTAAATGCTGCACAATGTTTGCTACCTCTCTTTCTGTCTGTTACTTCATTTTGCAGTTGCTAGTCATGGATTAAACATTTTACATGTATGTCAATATCTATCTATTCTCTCCATAGCTGCTGCCTCCTGAGCATGTGCAAGCTTATAAAAACTCTTGGAAGGAGAGGGGAATAATTTTTCTGTGTAACAGGTTAGTCTTATAACTTATTTTGGTTTGAGTGGTTATTAACTATATTTAACTATATGTAATTTTACATTTAAGGTTTGAACATGCCCTTTAAACATAATTATGAAACACGTTCATTATGTGTTTTTATCTTTTTAGCTGCCAGGCCAATTCCCTTGTTTCCAGAAACCTATGAATCTGATGCCTATACCCCAGAAGCTCCAAGCTGACTAATACTTCAAGACCTATGTATCGCCATAGAGTACATGCTCAGAGGCCAAATTTGATAGGTCTTACTTCAGGAGACATGGATTTACCTCCTCCAAGGGGTACAGCTCAACTCTTGTTTTGTTTGATTTATTTTATTTTTTGTGTTAAAAACTGGTAATTATCAGACAGCTGTTGATACTTAGACTAAATTAATGCTCTGTCTCATCTTTGAAAAATAAATGTTTATCCAGAACTTGTTTACCAATAATTTGGAATAAATCTACAGTGTTTCTCATAGACTTTTTTTTTTGCAATAGCTCAGCTAGTCTGAAATTTGAAGCTCTGCAACTTGCTTATTTCATTCAGTGACAGTCGAGAAAAATGTTCTCCGTGAAAACTCGATGGCATAATTTTTAGGCTTGCTCGCCAATTAATTGCCGGAGGAGAAGATTGTTTCAGGCCTGTGACCCATCCGTAGTTTTGAGACAATTGACAGAGTTAGTATGATAAAGAACTATGCTTGTCTTTTGTACTAAAAAAGGCTTTCAGCATGATTTTGCACAAAACTGGTTAGCTAATTAGTGTAGTTCATTTGTTTCAATAGCAGAGGCAAGGCAATGTCTCTAGGGAACGAGCAATTTCCTTCCTCAAGCAAAGGCTATGATTTCAAAAGGGCATTGGGGAAGTTGGAGAGGTGTAAGGAGGTGACAATTTTTATGCTATAATGATGCAGAGGAGGAATAATATTTAATTTGAGGGCAGATTTATGGGCGATGAGATGAGCTTAAAGGAGACTATACGTGCACTGATCCTGTCAGTTCGTGTATAACCAATTGTCATATTTTCATCCAGTTTCTGTTGGACAAATGGAATTTCTCTGTCAGCCTCAGAGGACCCAGGCACACGCAGAGGGTTAGTCAACCTCCAAGAGCGGACACTTAAGAAGTTAAAAAATATCAGGCTCCAGTTCTTCTCCCTTACCTTCCTCTGCCACCGAGAGCCTGCCTCAGTTTTCAAGTACCCTTCAGGAGTTGGTCTCGCTCATGCTGTGATCTTCCTAGGATCAACTGGACTAAATCTCCCAGTTGCTCCATACATAGGACTATCCTCTATCTCAGCCATGTGGAGGGCCACAGTTAAATGGCATGGAGTTATGAACCTCTTATCATAAGGAACGAGGCATGCATGCCTCAACTGTGATCCCCCACTATGTTGGCTCAAGAAAACAATGTTCCAGGATTTATCATCGCTTTGGCAAAGATATGTATTTTGGGCCACTTCTATGGGCTTTCCCCTGGCTGGTTCGTCCTTTTTGCAAGGAGTAGCACTGTCCCCCTCCTGGCAGACAGAATGTTTAAACCGTCTTTATTTCTTCATCTCATGCCTTGTCCCCCTTTTGAACCTCTCTTGATTCTCTCCTTTTTTGGAAGACGATCTTCCTTCTGGCCATCACCTCCATTCAGAGAGCTTCCAAGCTGGCAGCTCTTTCCGTAGAACCCCTTGTCTTTCCCTCCTCAGGGATAAAGCTATTCTCCAGCCAATCCGGTCTTTCTTCCAAGGCGGTTTCCTCTTTTCTTTTTCACCTAAATCAGGAGATAATTGTTCCATATTTCTATCCATGCCTTCCTCTCCATAGAAAGGAAGACGCATTCCCTGGATGTAGTCAGAGCTCTTCGATCTATCTCAATAGGACGGCAGGTTTCCATCTTTCTAAACTTTATTCATTCTCATGGCAGGTTCTCTTTTAGGTTCTCTGGCATCGCCGCAGTCCCTTGCTCGGTGGATTCGTTTTACCATTCTGTGTTTCACACGGGCAGGAACTGCTCCGCCCTTGAGGGTTGCAGGCCACTCTACTTGGGCTTTGGGGGGCTTTGTGGGTGGTGCGTCACGGAGCAACCAAGCAGCAACCTGGTCATCCATTTATGTCAAGCTTTTTATAGCTTGGAACGTATTTGCCTGCAGCAGAGAAACCATGGGTGGCTAGTGCTGCAGGCAGCAGAGGCTGAGTTTTCTGCTCACCCTTTGATGTTTCAGGACTTTGGGACGTCCCCTGCTGTGCCTAAGTTGAGTTTGGCTTGTTACCCTCTGTTGAGTTGGTTACCCATTTTTCTTTATTTTTCTTCTTATGCTCTCTCTTGGGACAAACTGAGGCGGCTTCCTGACTTGCAGTAAGGCAAGTCCTTGGTCTCATGCTGCCAAGGAGCTGCACATCATTCCCCTCGGGGGTTAAATGTGCAGACTGACTCCTCCACCAGCGGCGCTGCCACTACTCACTTCCCGCAACTGCTACAACTTTGCTTCCTTGGTGCCAGGCTTCCCATAAGGCAATTCTGGTTTGTTTCCTGGTTCCTCGTTGGCTTGGGGACGGGACTTCCTCCAATACCCTATACGGTGCTTTTACATGATGCTTGAGGGTGGAACTTTCTCTCTGGCTCCTCTGCATCTGGACGCCATTCTACAGCCTGGTGATTCTCCAGGCCTCCTCCTTCCTACTTCGCAAAGTGTGCCTTATTCCCACCAAGGGTTCTTGGTCTTCCTCATCGAAGGGATTTTTTTATTCATTTTTTCACTATTATTTTGGTTTAAAAAAAAATCCTTTAGCTGTGTCCAAAAGTTCCATTTCAATGGAATCCCCATGTTCAGTAATTCTGGCCATCAAACCGAGGTCTTTCTGGCCTCTTAGGAGATCCGGGACACTTACCTTCACTGTCCCCATCTTGGTACGGTCACCATCATTTCCTGAGATTTTCCAGTTTACTGCTCTGCCCTTCGGCTTAACTTTGGCTCCTCAGGTGTTTACTAAGACCAAGGAGTATTCATTTTTTTTCTTAATTGGACGACTTGCTCATAAAAGCTGTTTGCACAACATAATTAACAATCCTTCTCCCACAGGACAGTTTCCGCTCTCCTGAAACTCTAGCCATGAAGGCCAAGTCCTCCCACAAAAATGTCCACCCCCGCAATGTCATCTGTTGGGGAAGATGGTCTCGTCTGTGGAAGCAATTCCATATGCGTTGCTTCACCTGAGCCCCATTCAGAGACCTCTCCTTCTTTTGGGACATAAACCAGGAGTCACTAGACTGCCTGATTCCCTTTCTAACTCTCTTGTAGCAATTTTTCTACCTTGTCTCACTGGACTGATGCATTGTTAGGCAAGTACGTCTACATTTAAAGTGACAACGCAGTGGGTGTAACAGAAATCACCAGGGGGCACCTCAAGTGGCATGGCCATGGCAGAATTAATCTAGATTCTAACATGGGTAGAACAATTTCTACCAGCCAATCGGCAAAAATACATCCCCGATTCCTCAACTAATAAGCAGATTTCCTCAGTCGACACCCCCACACACACCACCTTTAAAACCATCCTACAGCTAAAAAATCTTAATGATTCAAGCAGTGATTACATCTCCAGTGCTGCTTACCTTCCCATAGCAAGCAGTTTTACTTTCACAATAAACACAAAATCACTGGTGAATGCTATTGGCTGTAGTCGTGCACGATTTTTCCACTGCACATGCTCCACACCATTTGTGCCTCACTTTTGGGAGGGGGTGGATACATAGAGAGGCGATACGCATACTAAAACTAGGAGTAAGCTAAAAAGGACATGAGGAGATCTAGTGACAGGAAGCACTGAGAGCAGAAAGAAAAGTTCCTGACCGTTCTAAAATATAGAAATAAAGGCAGTCATCTTTTTCAGTTTAGTGTGTCCTTTAAACTTAAAATAGTTTCTAAAATTGACCATTACTGGAAACAATGCATCTTCTTAGCCACCGTATTGATTGAATCTGAAGCATTACATATCAGCTGTCAATCAAGTGTCTTACTATCATAAACATTAAGTGGGGAAGGAAATTGTAGATTTCTGTAGCTAAGTGTCCAAAGAAAATCATTCTTTAAACAAAAAAAATGCATGTTTAAGGCTATCTATGTGTATTTAGACTGAACATATGCTTCAGGGTATCTCCACTCATATACTTAACTTTTTTCAGTTTTAAATAGAACCGAAGGTAAAGGCTGTCTTTTCTCCCTTCTCCAATTAAACAGACTAACACATCACTTTCCTCTTCTCACACGCTCCCCTGAAGGTCTTGATGCTTCTTTGCACTGTATGCACATGCACGTATATTGGAAGGAGGCATCAGGACCGGCTGGCAGGAACAGCGAGGAGCGTGATCGCGGGCAGTTCTCTTGTGTTTGCTCTTGACTTTTGCTCTTCAAGAATTGGGTGTGTGTGTGTGAAGACATAGCTTCTGTACCTCCCTTAAGCTATGCTTACTGACTGCATACTACTAGGCAGCATAAAAATATTTGACTTGTTTTAAGTATGTATGTATAATTTTATTTATAAAGTGCCACTTGGGTACCCGCAGAGTACATTATAAAATACACAGTATGCAAACGTGCAGTGGCAAGCTGTTATACAGATAAGTTACAGATGTTAAGAATATATAGTTTGATATGTGTGGACACAGTGGATATAGAATCTTTATACAGGTATATTTTAAACTTACTCAGACCGTCCCCAGCAGGGGAACCAATCGGATAATCCTGCATGTCTGAGAATAGACCCAGGCAATATTGCCACCTGGGAGGTTCAAACTTAACGGCTCCATTGGGTGACCTGAGACCCTAAACAGGATGCAGATAAACATGCTATGTTCATACTTTTAGTATTCATATCTGTTGTATTCAATTAGATCAACTGGACTTGAAGTTTAGTTCTTGAAG
Source organism: Hymenochirus boettgeri (assembly GCA_019447015.1). Taxonomy (NCBI): domain Eukaryota; kingdom Metazoa; phylum Chordata; class Amphibia; order Anura; family Pipidae; genus Hymenochirus; species Hymenochirus boettgeri. Next base: position 239,418,473 of record CM033470.1, read on the forward strand.
ACGTTTCGCTAGTCACCCGACTGGCTTTCTCAATTCAGAATGACTTGTACAAGATCTTTGGCAATTATGTACCCTGGAAAATCCCAATTAGCATATCACAGCCAGTGTTAAGGGTGATTGTATAGTGGCTAAGAGGTGTTTATAGGAACGCCCAGAGTAAGGTGTCAAAACAGCATTGTACATGGCAGACAGTTGGGTGTCGAACCCCCCCACCTCTATTTAGGCTTGGTTTCTTTATTTTCACATAAATGGCCTCCTTAACACCTCTCTTGAACCAGTCACGTTCCTTTGCCAATATGTACATTACAATCTTCAAAGGTATGTCCTATCCTTAAGATGCAGGTACACGGCTGAGTCCTGACCGCGAGAATTGGCTCTTCTGTGCTGGGCCATACCGTTGATGCAGTTGGGCGTTTGGTCTCCCCCACATACATCAGAGCATTCTTCACTGCACTGCACTGCGTATAAGTCGCTTTCTTATTTTCTTATTGGGTCTTTCGGATGTACCAATGCTCCACAGTGTGTTGTTCGGTTTAAAGCAGATAGGGATATGGTGTTTTTTGACAAACAGGTGCTTGTCAAAAAAACAATTAATAGTGGCTGCCAATAGGTTTTGCAATTGGCCTGGTAGACTAGCCGAGTCTAATTGGGGCTTCATCTGCAGTCCAAACAATAGTATCAGAGAGGCGCACTCAGGCAAGATATACTTCAATTTTATTGTGATATAACGGTGCACAACGTTTCGGGGCTTCCCCCTTCCTCAGGTGCACCACATTATATCACAATAAATATTGAAGTATATCTTGCCTGAGTGCGCCTCTCTGATACTATTGTTGGATTACGAATGAACTGCCTATGGTTGAGCAGGTGAGGGAGCAGCACCTGGGAAGATTAAAAAAAAAGTGGGATGCGAGGAGAAATATAGTATATGTGGACATTTCATCTGAGGTACAAGGACGGGAGGATTTTAAGTCAATACTTTCAGTAGCAGCCTTCATAGCTTAATACAGAGAACAAAATACAGAGAAAACAGAGTACCGTATATACTCGAGTATAGTAAGTCTAGGTACCTATGTTTACCTGAAATTAAAAAAAAAAAAACTGATTGACTCGAGTATAAGCCGAGGGTAGAAATTAGTTGCCCTTTAAATGGAGAGCAGAATTCCCATACATGAATCCCATACAGTAATAGCCAAATCCAGTACCAGTAACCCCAATTCCTTGGAACTCCAGATGTTTTAAACTAAACTCCCAGCATGCTTGTTGCTGGAGTTTTCATTCTACAACATGTGGAGTGGCAAGGTTCAGAAACTTTTAATTAAGTTACCACATTTTTTTTTTAAATCTCTAATCCACATTTGTAAAGGGCCCTCTGCCCGTGTAAGGGACCCTCTCATGTTGTAAAGGCTCTCTGGCCCCCATGTTTAGGCCCTGGCCCCCATGTTGTAAAGGGCCCTCTCTGGCCCCCATGTTGTAAGGGCCCTCTGGCCCCCATGTTGTATAAAGGCCCTTGGCCCCCATGTTGTAAAGGCCTCTGCCCCCATGTGTAAAGGGCCTCTGCCCCATGTTGTAAACCTCTGTGCCCCCATGTTGTAAAGGGCCCTCTGGCCCCCCCCATGTTGTAAAGGGCCCTCTGGCCCCCTGTTGTAAAGGGCCCTCTGGCCCCCATGTTGTAAAGGCCTCTGGCCCCCATTTTGTAAGGGCCCTCTGGCCCCCATGTTGTAAGGGCCCTCGCCCAATGTTGTAAAAGGGCCCTCTGGCCCCCATGTGGTAAAGGGCCCTCTGGCCCCCATGTTGTAAAGGGCCCTCTGGCCCCCATGTTTGTAAAGGCCCTCTGGCCCCCATGTTGTAAAGGGCCTCTGGCCCCATGGTTAAGGGCCTCTCCCCCAGTTGTAAAGGGCCCTCTGGCCCCCTGTGTAAAGGTCCCCCTCTGGCCCCCATGTGTAAAGGCCCTCTGGCCCCTGTTAAAGGCCTCTGGCCCCCATGTTGAAGGGCCCTCTGGCCCCATGTTGTAAAGGCCTCTGGCCCCCATGTTTGTAAAGGGCCCCTGGCCCCCATGTTGTAAAGGGCCCTCTGGCCCCATGTTGTAAGGCCCTCTGGCCCCCATGTGTAAAGGGCCCTTGGCCCCTGTTGTAAAGGGCCTCTGCCCCCATGTTGTAAAGGGCCCTCTAATCCAATAGTTAAAAATGTCACCTTAGATGTAGTTTCAACTGTCATTGCACGTACTAGCAACAGTTTTTTGCCCCAAACTGAGAGACCCATCAGATTTACAGCATAACGATGAGCATGGACAGTGCTGAGTGAGTCCAGCAGCCAGACTACAGGAAGCAGGAAGATGTAAAGGCGGAACAGCTCTGTAACTTTCTATGCAGGTTACCACCACGCGCCCACTAGTCTGGTAACTATCTGCAATTCCTGTATCCTTAAGATGCAGGTACACGGCTGAGACCTGACCCGAGGATTGGCTCTTCTGTGCTGGGCCATACGTTGATGCAGTTGCTGTTTGGTCTCCCCACATCAAACAGAGCACTCTTCACATGCACTATGCACTTATATGATGTCGCTTTTCTTGTGTTTCGGTATTGGGTCTTTCGGGTGTACCAATTGCTGCCTCAGTGTGTTGTTTGGTTTAAAGCAGACAGGGATACAGTGTTTTTTTGCAAATTCTTCTTAATTTCTCAGAGACCCTGCTACATATAGGTGACCAAGTTCTTGTCTTGCTTTTGCCCTTCACTGTTGGTATAACCTGTTCTTTTCTTTCCTTCTACTTCTTTGACAAAGGCCCAGTCTGGATATCTACAAGTTTTAAGGGCTCCTCTGAGATGTTTCATTTCGTAGCCTTCGCCTCTGTGCTAGTGGGGATGTTCTCAGTTCTTGTTGCAGGGTTCTGATGACCCCCAGCTTGTGATCTAAAGGGTGGTGGGAGTCAAACATCAAATACTGATCTGTGTGTGTTGGTTTTCTGTAACCTCTACTTCCAGTTTACCATTCTCCTGACTTCTACCAAGAAAGCCAGTTTGTTGTTTTGTAACCTCTTCCCTTGTTAATTTCATGTTTTGGTCTACCGCATAATGTGTTCAGTGAAAGCTTTATATTCCTTCTGGTGGATTTTAACCCAGGTGTCATCCACATATCTGAACCAGTGGCTGGGTGCTATGCCCTTAAAGGTATTAAGGCGCTGTTTTTTATACCTCCTCCACTGTAAAGGTTGCCACAATGGGTGGAAAGTATTGCAATGATTTAATAACAAAATATAAACAGTTTCCCCCACTAACATATTGAGTATGTCCCTGCCTTTGGGCACCCACTTGGAACATTGACCACGCCTGTATGTGTTGTGTGTCCTGTAAGTTGGTGTACACTTAGCTGTTGCTCAGAGTTTGTATTCAATAGGTAAATTGTCTGTCCAATAATCTTTACGGATCATGTGTTGCATTCAATTAGGACATCACACTGTGCAAGGGATCCAACAAGCAGACCAGTCAGGTGCACACACCACATACTCCTATCTATTATCACTTTCTCTCCTCCCACCCATAGAGAGCAGGGACGTCCCTTGAGTGCACCCTTCTTCATAGATTTGGATACCTTCATTGAGGTAGCACCTGGGGCCATTCAAGAAGTTGAGTGAGTGGCCACTTTAACAAATCTATATACTATATATATTAGTGTGCAGAAGAGCTTACAATCGAAGTATATAATATTTGTTTAAACACTTAGAGGTCTACATTCTTATCTATTCATCCTTCATCATTTTTTATTGGCTTTTGTTTTTTCGGCCAGTCTTCTCTCTTGTTGAGGAGGTAAGTATAATTGTCCTTTAAAAACCCTTTCTTTATTAAGACACATTGTCTATTTTTTTTATTTCTACTATTTGTGCAGCTTTGATTTCTGTATACTTATCCTTTGATTTTAGAACTGTTAATTAAATGTTTGAATTTGTTTTAGAAAAAACTTTCTGTAATGTTAATATTATTTTCTAGATTTAATAGTAACCAAATTTAACACATTTTATTATAAAGGGAAATCCGGAAAAGAAGCAATTCGGACAGAGAAAGCAGTTCTATATTCAAAACTCATTCAAAACAGGGCCCCAAGACCAGAAGCAGGACACTGATCTTCCACCACACGTTAAGTAGTAGCAAATTTCAGAATGCCAAAAACATAAGGTAAATATGTTGAACTTCTGTGAAATCTTATTTTCAAACAATGTGTAACATAAATTTCATAAACTTCAGCATGCAATAGCGATATGAAGCTATCCACATCTATCTGTATTCCTGAAAATTAGCATACGTAATACTCGAGTATAGTCGAATTTTTTAGGCTTTAAAATTAGCCTGAAACAACCCCAACCTCGACTTATACTCGGTCAAGTCCTAATTTACAGTGGTGTGAAAAACTATTTGCCCCTTCCTGATTTCTTATTCTTTTGCATGTTTGTCACACTTAAATGTTTCTGCTCGCTCATCAAAACCGTTAACTATTCGTCAAAGATAACTAATTGAAACACAAAATGCAGTTTAAATGATGGTTTTTATTATTTAGTGAGAAAAAATACTCCAAATCTACATGGCCCTGGTGAAAAAGAAAATTGCCCCCTGAACCTAATAACTGGTTGGGCCACCCTTAGCAGCAATAACTGCAATCAGCGTTTCGATAACTTGCAACGAGTCTTTTACTACGCGCTCTGGAGGAATTTTGGCCCACTCATCTTTGCAGAATTGTTGTAATTCAGCTTTATTTGAGGGTTTCTAGCATGAACCATGACCTTTTTAAGGTCAGCCACAACATCTCAAAAGGATTCAGGTCAGGACTTTGACTAGGCCACTCCAAAGTCTTTATTTGTTTTTCTTCAGCCATTCAGAGGTGGATTTGCTGGGTGTTTTGGGTCATTGTCCTGCTGCATGCACGCACAGATCGCTTCAGCTTGAGATGACGAAACAGATGGCCGGAACATTTCCTTCAGGATTTTTTGGTAGACAGTAGAATCATGGTCCAACTATCACAGCAAGCCAGCCTTCCAGGTTCCTGAAGCAGCAAAAACAACCCCAGACCATCACACTACCACCACCATATTTTACTGTTGGTATGATTTTCTTTTGCTGAAATGCTGTGTTACTTCTACGCCAGATGTAACGGGACACACACACCTTCCAAAAAGTTCAACTTTTGTCTCGTCGGTCCACTAGGTATTTTCCCAAAAGTCTTGCATGCAATCATGAGATTTTTTTTTAGCAAATTGAGAGAGCCTTATGTTCTTTTTTGCTTAAAATGCTTAAAGGTTTGCGCCTTGGATATCTGCGCATGCGGCCCTTTTTGCCCAGTCTCTTTCTTATGGTGGAGTCGTAACACTGACCTTAATTGAGGCAAGTGAGGCCTGCAGTTCTTTAGATGTTGTCCGTGGGTCTTTTGTGGCCTCACGGATGAGTTTTCTCTGTGCTCTTGGGGTAATTTGGTCGCCAGCCCTCCTGGGAAGTTCACTCACTGTTCCATGTTTTTGGCCATTTGTGGATAATGGCTCTCACTGTGTTCGCTGGAGTCCCAAAGCTTTAGAAATGGCTTTATAACCTTTACCAGACTGATAGATCTCAATTAAGTTATTTTTTTAACTTATTTTATAAGGGGGGCAATCACTTTTCACACAGGGCCATGTAGATTTGAGGTTTTTTTCTTACTAATAATAAAAACCATCATTTAAAAACTGCATTTTGTGTTCAATTATGTTACTTTGACTAATATTAGTGGTTTTTGATGAGCAGAAACACTTTAAGTGTGACAAACATGCAAAAAATAAGAAATCAGGAAGGGGGCAATAGTTTTTCACACACTGTAGATCTAAATTCTGCAATTGCTTATAGTAACCAGTAGATGGCGCTGTGTTACCTGCATAAAAGTTACAGGAGTTGATCTGCCTTTACACTTCCTACTTCCTGTTGTCTGGCTGCTGGACTCACTCACACTGTCACTGCTCTCATCTGGATGCTGTAAATCTGATGGGTCTCCTCAGTTTGGGGCAAAAAAACAGCTGCTTGTACAGTGCAAAGACACTGGAAACTACAAGTCTCAGGTGTAATTTTTAACTATTGGGTCAGAGAGTCCTTTCTATATCGGGTCAGAGGGCCCTTTACAATATGGGGTTCAGGAGAAATGTAAATGATGGTAAGCTTAATTAAAAGTTTACTGAACCTTGCCACTCCACATGTTTAGAAACTGAAACTCCAGCAACAAAGCATGCTGGGAGTTGTAGTTTCCAACCATCTGGAGTGCCAAGGAATTGGGGAGGTCTGGTACTGGATTGGATATTACTGTATGGATTCATGTATGGGAATTCTGGCTGTCCCCATTTAAAAGGCAACTAAAGCCTAAAAACAACACAGAATCAGAAGGCAGTAGTGGTGATAATTTCTACCCTCGACTTATACTCGAGTCAATCAGTTCTTACAAATTTTTCAGGTAAAAATAGGTACCTCGACTTATACTCGGATCGACTTATACTCGAGTGTATACGGGTAATTTCTGCAATGGCCTGTATGTATGTGAGTATCAAAGACTATATCCAGAATTAGTAACTACCTTGAAAACAATCATTCTCAATGTGTTATTAAAAAAAGTCCAAGACAGCTTGTTTTACCTTAAAACAAAGTCACTAACAGGGCAGTGCAATTAATTTTAGGATCACAACAAGGTTAGTCTTTATCCATTGCAGGGCATTGATATAGCCCCGCTATATCAAATATATATGTTAAATTTTGCGGTTACTATTTCTGCAATTTATAACGGGTATATACACTCATTTTTTTTAAAGGGCAACTCCACCCTCATAAGAACATCTTGCTCAGTTTCCATGAGGCATCCAGAAGCATAGCAGGCATACAGTAATAAATTCGTAGGACAAAGTATGATATATCAAGATTTCTATAATTGTCTAAAAAATCATGGGCAGTTTGCTCCATGCGCGCACGCCACCCGCTGCGCGTGATGTCATGTGGCGTCGTCATGACGCTCTGCGCTGTTACAAGCGCTCGGTGTGATGACGTCACGCACACGGAGCAAACTGCCCCTGGATTTTTAGACACAGACAGCAACAAGGTCCAGCAAGTCTCGGGGGGGGGGGGGGGGGGGGGGCCCTCCCTGATGAAAGAATGGACCAAGGATGGAAGGATTTTTACTGGGGCACAGGTAGGCTCTTAAGGGACCTTAAAAAAGGGGGTGGGGGTAAGGTTAGTTAAAGATACAGCTTTCATTTAAACTTAATTTGTTTTTTGAGTTTACTTAACCTTTTAAGTGCAGTTTTTGTGTAAACACATTACTGATGCTCTTACAATGATACATTTCTTTGAATCCCATTACTTATTTTTTGTTTGAAAAGCAAACATGCAACCTTCTATACTGTGTCTTGCTAAAAAGAAAGCTTTCTACCAATATTCCACAAGGGCTACTAGATGGGATATCTGTATATTTAGAATCTTTACCTTTTGCTAGGACCATAATTTTAAAAAAAGGAAACCTGGGGAAATTAATTTGTCTCCTAATGGTCTGTGGTGTTCTAAAACCAGCAGCAGCAAGAACATTTTAGTAAATGTCCAGGAAGGCTCTCAGCAATTTGCTGTTTGGTAAATAAAAAACAGAGCTGCTATATATAAAGTTTGTACGTGTAGAAACCTATTTTTCTAGAAACATGATGGAAACAAACAAAAAAAACCTCAGGCAGTAGAATATATTGCATTGTTTCATACGTAAACTAGGGGATTTGATTTTGATTCTTTTTGGGCTATGTGTTCGTATAAACACAGCATTTACATGGTGCGCCACCAGCAACTTGATGAATGCACATTTAGAAACTTTATCTTTTAATAGAAACAGAAGCTATAAACTCTGTGCATAGAGACAGGGAATCCTGGGGTCAGGGGACGTGGCTAGTTGAAGCCATCATGGGCTATGCATTGTACTGGCAGAAGCCTTTTTTTGGTACAGAACTAACATGAACTAAATGCAACTTACTAGAGAAGAATCTTACAATGTATAGGTATTCTGGGGAGAAGTTTTCATATTAGGATTATGCTCTTAAACCTATACTTTGTTGTGCACGTTTTTAGTTTGGTTTATTAAAGTGTGACAACAGGACTTGTAAAGCAGAATTCAGGTCTACCCTTTAGTAGAGTTGTACTTAATTTTATGCTACAATTTAAAATTAAGCTGTACTAGTGAATTTTCTTTTTGTTTCTAAACTTCTTTTTTCTCTCTTTAGGAGTAGGGATGATCGAAAAAGGGATGATCGTTCCCGTAAAAGGGAATATGAAAGGAACATTCCGCGGCGTGATTCGTACAGGGACAGATATAACAGAAGAAGAGGTAGAAGTCGTAGTTACAGCAGAAGCCGGAGTCGCAGCTGGAGTAAAGAGAGACAACGTGATAGAGACAGGGACAGAAGCCGTAGCAGAACTAGAAGCAGAGGTAAATCATAAAAGGCATCCTTTATATATTCTGAAATTGTAATATCTTTGTACAGTTCAAGCTCTTGCTTTAAGATCGTATTGTTTTCAGAAAGAGATTTGCAATATAATTTATAATTTATGTGCCAGTAGTATCCCTCTCTAAACGCAAAATTTTGTTTGCTTGTTTGTACAAATGATTTTCCATGTATTTGGGATTTCTTTGTTTCTTGTTTTTAGTTGTTGTCTGTTGGTGATATTTTCTTTGTTCAAGCAAATATCACCATATATTTGTGTTTCGTGCCCTACGGACACTTCATCCCGGATGAAATGCGTCAGGTGGTTGGCAACCTGATTGTATGCGTATATGGGCCAGATAATTATATATGTTTTTAACGTGTATTATTAAAAGCTAAGTTTTATATAAAGCCGCTGATTTTCGTCTCCTGATTGATGTCCGCTGTGGAGGCCTGCTACAAACAAGTTTTTTCTGTTCCTTTGCTGATTCAATCAGGAGGTTGTTCGATTCTCCTGTGGTAGCGTGGCCACTCAGTCCGTTTTGGTTTTACGGAGAAGGGGAGGTCCCAGCAGCCTTCACGTAAACTATCATTATTAGGGTATGGATGGCTGGAAGGTTTTACCAGCTGCAGCAAAGGTACTTGACAGATTGTGTCAAGGTTTAAGTTTGAGATTAAAAATTTTGCATTTTAATTCACAATTTTGTGGGAAATTTTCTTAACGTGTTTTCATTACACTTAAATTCTTAGTTTTAACTTTCATTAAATGATAAGTGCACTGTAAAAATTGTTAGCTTCATTTGGAAGCTGCAGCTTTAAAAAATACTATGCCCCTCCTGAGCCTACCTTTGTGTCTTGAAGGTTGCTGACATCTTGTTACTGATTTGCTGAATGTTAAGCTCTGCCCCTCTGAGATTTCCTCTGCATTCTCCTGCTTGAGCCTCAAACGAAAATGCCTGTGAGTTCTGTACACACGCACATGTACGGAACTCGCAGGCATTACTATTTGAGGCTCAAGCAGGAGAGTGCACGGAACTCACAGCCATTATCAATTAAGGCTTAAGCAGGAGAAAGCAGAGGAGATCTCCGGTATGGAGCTTAACATTCAGCAAACCAGTAACAAGATGTCAAATTTTCAAGGCACAAAGGTAGGCTCTGGAGGGGCATACGTAAAAAAAATTTGCAACAGTATTTTTAAAGATGCAGCTTCCAAATGAACATAACTTGATTTTACAGTACACTTATCCTTTAATCTAGATATCCGGGTGAAGACCGACTTTACCTGAAAGCTGTTTTTATTATAATCGAGGTACTTGGGTTAAACTAAAGTAAATCAAACAAACAACATTGAGTCAAAAGAAAATTATACATATACAAATGGTACATTCCTAGTTTATAGTGGCAGAATTTAGGATTCGAGTCTCAACATTTAAATTTTTTTTTTTTTTGCAAATGCTTTGTCTCCTATATAGTCCCATGCTACTTCCCAAGTAAGAGATTGTTGCTGTAGAAAGCAGGTTACCAGTATAGTTACGGGCCAACTTGTACCCAATTCTAATTCTACCATCAGATCTTCTGTCTGTTGGTAATTGGAAGAAAACAAAATTGTGGTCCTAGCAATATATACAGTTCTATATGGTGTTACATGGAAGTAAATTCTCTTAACTATATTGGTAACTCCTGCTTTCCGATTATTAAGAGCAAAAAAAAAGTATTTAGGGAAGATTTCTATTATTTGTCTCATTAATAGATAATTGTCCAGTCTAGGAATTTTGTGTCTGTAGCTCCTTTCAAACGTTTTTTGTTGGGTTTTCGATCACTGCAACATCTAACATATTAGGACCTTTGTCGTGCGGTGGGGGTATTGAAAAAAAAAAAAAAAAAAAAAAAAAAATTTTTTACTAAGGCAAGCCATGCTGTTTTTTTTTTTTCAGATCGGATTTGAAAAAAATCTAGTGGCGTCAATCTACCATAAATTTCAGCTTGATGAGGTTGTCAGTTTTCCACCAGGCCCAATTTTTTTTTTTTGATAAAATGAGTCGACCAGAAAACCACCATTGATATTTCATAGGGTTTGATTTAATTTACCTTAATATTGATGCTCTGTATGGCTAGCTTAAGTATAATCTTTGCAGAAATGTGTGAAAGGAGATGTCAAGAAGATTGTTTTGAAATAATTTACTGCTAACACAATATTTTTCACATTGATGCTTAGAATTTTTCCTGTTTCTACAGATAAAGATTCTGGGAAACCAAAATTTGAACTTGATAGATCTGACACAATAGACAACAGCTACTCATCAGGAACTTCTGTTGCTCACATGGTAACTCCACATTACCCAGTTCCCACTTTAAGCAGCACAATAACTGTGATTACTCCATCTCACCATGGCAATAATTCAGCTGAAAACTGGCCAGAATTTCATGAAGATCAAATGGACCCAAACTCTTATAGCAGACCACAAAAAAAACGATGCAGGGACTATGATGGTAAGCAGTTAAATGGTGGATAGAGCAGGCTTTTTTGGACTGTGTCCTTTTTATTTAAATGTAGTGCGATTGTTTTGGGTTTAATATTGTTAGAGGTAAAAGTGTATGTTATATATTTGTTAGGTAGGTAGGTACCTTAGAATACAAACAACCAGTGATTGAAATTGCTGTCCTTCATAAGAGGGCACTAAAGAAATGTCTTTTCCCAGACAGAGACATTTGGTTTAACTCGAAGCCCACACTGACTGGTAGGAATGTTTTTGCATTGAAAAAAATGCAGTGCAAAATATCACTTTTCTTGTGGCAAGACACAGGAAGACCGTTACTTCTCTGCAGTAACAGTAAACTTTGTTTTTGTAAAGGTATCATTTGAATCGATTTGGCAAATTTGATCGAAATTACGTAATATCAATGTCACTTTTCCCGTTACTCCTTCAGCCCCAGGGGGTACCAGGTCACATAGTTCCATCTCCCGAAGCTACCTGCACGGTGGATTTTGTTGAGTTTCTCCCTCTGCTTCTGGGCAGCCAGCATACATGTTTAGGCTTCCCACACTGCAGAAAACCAGTCTGCTCCCTGATTGTCTGGCGTGGCAGGACTTCCTGCCTCCATCTTAGCAGCATGCGGGATCTCTTCTTAGCCCCCTCCATCTAGACCCTGGAGAACAGACCCTTCACCTGGAGTATGTTGGCTAAAGAAGGATGGACATGGACATCATCCCGGAACAATCGCATGATTCCAGTGTTTTGTTTCAAGACGCAGGCGTTTCTGAGATTCCCTGGTGGTCCGGTGGCAGTTCTGGCATACCTTGAATGCCAAAATTGGTGAAGATGGAATGCATTCCAGTCAATTTTGTGGCACTTCAGTAACTTTGCTGATCGTTGTTTTCGGATCTCCTCATCATGTCAGTGTAAAATTCTTTTCAACTTCCCCTAGATCTTCTGTCGCAGGGCCCTCTTCTTTATCCAAATCTGCAGAACTTCCATTTAATGGCGTGGAGAAGGAGTGTACCAACTATAGCTATTTTGAATATGATAGCAGCCAGAAAACCGTCTTCAAAGATCTATTACAGAATTTGGTGTACAGGTACATCTCCTGGTCTTCTGCTAGGAGTTTGCCCCCTAGCCTATTCGTGTTATCTCTGCAGCAAATAAAGGAGCTGCAGTGGACCAGATTTATCATGAAACAACTTCCCCTCTGCCTACCTTCATGAATTTTTACAGACTTCATGTCGTTGCCTCTTCAGAAGCGGCTTTGGGTCACTCTATTTTACAGGCATCAGTGTAGGTTAGTCTACCCTCCCTTACTGAAAGTTGGGGCTTAGGGATATCTCCTGTGTGGCCTGTGTCTTGCTGTGGCTTGCGTACTGTAAAATATTTTTCTCCAAATGCTTCAGGGGGACCCAGACAAGACCCTCCCTTAGGTTCTATTCTACTGTTGCCATCATTATCTTCTTGTGTTTTAACTCCACAAAAAGGCTGTGGGAGCGCTCCTTAGGCAAAATGACTATAACCTAGCGGAAGTGCTACTGATCTGACCAAAACAGTAGAACAAACAAAGAAAAAGATGATCAATGCCATTCCTTGGATCTATATAATTATCATAATATCTTTGCTAGTGCTAATGGTAAAAACGAAGGTGTTTCTGTTCTCACTTTTTTGCATAAAATGGTATGGTAATGGTACCATGTCAATGTAACTCCAGTATGAAAGGTCCTAACCCTCTGCTTGGTTGCATTTTCTTGGGAAGGGTGTCTCTCTGACCTTACATTGAATTAATGTTAAAGGCAACACCTGATTTTTTAATACGTATGCCAGTGTCCATATTGCAGAAAAAGTATTTTGTAAATATATGTAGTGTAGAAATAAAGCATTTTTTTGTTTTAGCTAAATGTGTATTGAAAAAAAAAAATGTAGTGTTTATCCATTATTTATTGAAACTGCTTTGAAAAAAAAAAAATAATTCTAAATTGTTAAATGTTTGTGTGGATTCTATATGCAATAGCATATTTTTCCTTATGCATTCTCAGAAAAGGGATTTTGCATGAGAGGGGATATGTGTCCTTTTGATCACGGCAGTGACCCTGTGGTTGTAGAAGATGTTAATCTACCTGGAATACTCCCATTCCCAGCGCAACCTCCTGTTGTGGAAGGGCCACCTCCACCAGGACTTCCTCCGCCTCCGTCACTTTTAACACCGCCTCCTGTAAATCTACGACCTCCTGTTCCTCCACCAGGTCCACTTCCACCTAGCCTTCCACCAGTCACAGGTATTTAATAATTTAATTGTTATCTAATACTTTGGAGTTAATAGTAACAATAGTAATAAACAATCTATATTGTTTTGCTACATTGTATAGCCTAAATGGTGTTAAATCATTTGTGTAGTTCCATAGATAGTTAAAACCTTCAATAATTTCACTCTGCTCACCTAAACAGCTGAGCATAAGTGTTCAATATCCTTTTAGAAGCCCCTTTCCTTTTGCAGATTATATGGTTTTAAAATGTGCCAAAATGAGCATGTTTTTATTAGGTGTAGTTTCTGTAACCTGGTGCTGTATTTTTAAAGAGGGGGTTTAGTTCATCTTTTTTTTTTTTTTTTTTTTTTTTTTTCTTATAAATGTTGGTAATGAATTTATCAGAAAACACAATTGTAGCATTTTTCCAAAGCAAAGTTTTAACCTCTACAGTGAAAGATAATGTTAGGCATGTATAGATATAAATATAGATAATTGTGTAATAGGGTAAACATCTGGTTATGCTCATATTTTATTTATATTTGTGCAGGACCACCACCTCCACTTCCACCTTTACAGCCTTCTGGAATGGATGCCCCCCCTAATTCTGCTACAAGCTCTGTTCCTACCGTTGTCACTACTGGGATTCCCCACCCACCACTCCCTGGACCACCACCATCCCTCTTTTCATCTGGTATTACTATTTTTTATGAGCTGCATTTGTGCAATATATAGTGTCATAATATAGGATACATTTTATCAAAAAGTTCAGTTAAGTGCAATTATTTTGAGCAAACTGTATTCTTTGCAAGATTATACTTACTTGTCTGTGCTGGAGGATGGAATGGTAGAAAGCGCCAGAAATATTTTAATTGTGTCTCTTTGGAGTTACTTGTTTTATTTTAAAAGCAATAATGGCTAATGTCATGCTGTAGGAGTTTATTGCCACAAAACAATGATCAGTCTTATTTATACTTTTGAGGTTTTAGAATAAGTTCAGGTATAGCTGCACTTACAAACATGCTGTATTATTTGATACTTGATCATATCAAGTATCATATAAAGTATCATATTTGTTATTTTGATCATATTAAAGTAGATTCCTTTCCACAAAATAAAATTTATTTTTCAGGAGTTCCCCTTCATACCCAAAGACCCAATGCCCCCCCCCGACATTTTTTGTAGCTGGGTGGGGAAATTGAGTGGTGTGGAAAATTAAATGTGCACAAATTTTAACTAGTTTATTATTATTATTATTATTATTATTATAAATAATTATTTTTCAATGCTTTTAAGGTTTGCCATGCCCTTTTAAACGTATGCAGTATAGCTAAAGTGAAACCAATGCAACAGGAAATGTAAGTGTACAGGAAGCCACATGCAGACCTATATTTGCCAAAAGTGTGTTTATTGCTTCTTACAATACATGTACGTTCAAAACATGTTGTATTGTAAGTAGCAATATAAGCACTTTTTGCAAGCATAGATCTGCATGTGCCTTCCTGTATACTTATCTTTCCTGTTAGACTTTAAAAGCAGTCAAGCTGCATTATTTGTGTGTGACGAAACCAATGCAGCCCGCTTCCTATTCTGATCAAAATACTGACCAGCCTTGCATCGTGGTCTTTATGTAGGCCAGGGATGTTTAACTTTCGTTCCACTAAATGTTTGAAAAAACTCTCTGCATTCCTTGGTTGCAGAATGCAGGGAGTTGTAGTTTAAAAACATCCCAAGGACTGCAGGTTGAGCATCCCTGATACAGGTTTTTTGGTTTTAATGAAATGCCTCACATAAAGCCCCCAAGGACCTTTACAGTCCCAGAAATTAAAGGGTAAGTTTTCGTCCAACTTTCTGTTAACTATTTAATTGTATTATTACAATCCTTGTTACAGTTTTTATAGTTTCTCAGAGCTAGGCCACACTAGTGCATTTCTAATGCCAACGCATGCCAAGCTAACACAATGTGGGTGAGGTAGCCACGCTATGTTCTGCACTGCAGAACATGAGAGCATTTCGGAGAGCATGCAATCACCAATTTTTTTTTTTTTTTTTGAGATTCGCAGCACAAGTACCCTGTTACACGGGTTATATGCGCAACATTGCATTTGCGCATTTCTTGTGTGTTAACGCGCCTTGTAGTGTGGTCGCAGCCAAAAGGATAGTTATGTTCCCCCTCTTTTTTTTAATGCCATTCTCTTCCTTTCAATTTCCATGTTTACATCAGAATTTAGCCACATGGCTGTGGATTTTTATTTTATTTCTCAAGGGTATAAATTTAGATGTAAAATGGTTGAAAGCACATTAAAAAAACAGTTGCACTTTATACTTTGTTGCACGGTTTTGTTACGCTGTTGAAGAGAACAATAAAAGAATAATTTTTTAGCTGTTTATATTTTTATAGGTACGAAAGTTGAGTGTTGTAAGGCTAACTTGAAATGCTGCACAATGTTTGCTACCTCTCTTTCTGTTACTTCAGTTTTGCAGTTGCTAGTCATGGATTAAACAGTTTACATGTATGTCAATGATTCTATGCTATTCCCATAGCTGCTGCCTCCTGAGCATGTGCAAGCTTATAAAAAAGCTTGGAGAGGAGAGGGGAATAAATTTTTCTGTGTAACAGGTTAGTCTTATAACTTATTGTGGTTTGAGTGGTTATTAACTATATTTAACTATATGTAATTTTACATTTAAGGTTTGAACATGCCCTTTAAACATAATTATGAGAACACGTTCATTATGTGTTTTTATCTTTTTAGCTGCCAGGCCAATTCCCTTGTTTCCAGAAACCTATGAATCTGATGCCTATAACCCAGAAGCTCCAAGCATGACTAATACTTCAAGACCTATGTATCGCCATAGAGTACATGCTCAGAGGCCAAATTTGATAGGTCTTACTTCAGGAGACATGGATTTACCTCCTCCAAGGGGTACAGCTCAACTCTTGTTTTGTTTGATTTATTTTATTTTTTTGTGTTAAAAACTGGTAATTATCAGACAGCTGTTGATTACTTAGACTAAATTAATGGCTCTCTCATCTTTGAAAAATAAAATGTTTATCCAGAACTTGTTTACCAATAATTTGGAATAAATCTACAGTGTTTCTCATAGACTTTTTTTTTTTGCAATAGCTCAGCTAGTCTTGAAAGTTTGAAGCTGCTAACTTGCTTATTTCATTCAAGTGACAGTCTGAAAAAATGTTCTCCGTGAAAACTCGATGGCATAATTTTTAGGCTTGCTCTGCCAATTAATTGCCTGAGGAGAAGATTGTTTCAGGCCTGTGACCCATCCGTAGTTTTGGAGACAATTGACAGAGTAATAGTATGGATAAAGAACTATGCTTGTCTTTTGTACTAAAAAAGGCTTTCAGCATGATTTTGCACAAAACTGGTTAGCTAATTAGTGTAGTTCATTTGTTTCAATAGCAGAGGCAAGGCAATGTCTCTAGGGAACGAGCAATTTCCTTTCCTCAAGCAAAGGCTATGATTTCAAAAGGGCATTGGGGGAAGTTGGAGAGGGTAAGGAGGTGACAATTTTTATGCTATAATGATGCAGAGGAGGAATAATATTTAATTTGAGGGCAGATTTATGGGCGATGAGATGAGCTTAAAGGAGACTATACGTGCACTGATCCTGTCAGTTCGTGTATAACCAATTGTCATATTTTCATCCAGTTTCTGTTGGACAAATGGAATTTCTCTGTCAGCCTCAGGAGGACCCAGGCACAGCAGAGGGTTAGTCAACCTCCAAGAGCGGACACTTAAGAAGTTAAAAAATATCAGGCTCCAGTTCTTCTCCCTTACCTTGTCCTCTGCAGCACCGGAAGCCTGCCTCAGTTTTCAAGTATCCGCTTCAGGAGTTGGTCTCGCTCATGCTGTGATCTTCCTAGGATCAACTGGACTAAATCTCCCAGTTGCTCCATACATAGGACTATCCTCTATCTCAAGCCATGTGGAGGGCCACAGTTAAATGGCATGGAGTTTGAATCCTCTTATCATAAGGAAACGAGGCATGCCTCAACTGTGATCCCCCACTATGTTGGCTGCAAGAAAACAATGTTCCAGGATTTATCATCGCCTTTGGCAAAGATATGTATTTTGGGCCACTTCTATGGGCTTTCCCCTGGCTTGGTTCGTCCTTTTTGCAAGGAGTAGCACATGTCCGCCCTCCTGGCAGACAGAATGTTTAACCTGTCTTTATTTCTTCATCTCATGCCTTGTCCCCATTTTGAACCTCTTCTTGATTCTCTCCTTTTTTGGAAGACGATCTTCCTTCTGGCCATCACCTCCATTCAGAGAGCTTCCAAGCTGGCAGCTCTTTCCGTAGAACCCTCTTGTCTTTCCCTCCTCAGGGATAAAGCTATTCTCCAGCCACATCCGGTCTTTCTTCCCAAGGCGGTTTCCTCTTTTCACCTAAATCAGGAGATAATTGTTCCATATTTCTATCCATGGCCTTCCTCTTCCATAGAAAGGAAGACTGCATTCCCTGGATGTAGTCAGAGCTCTCTGGATCTATATCAATAGGACGGCAGGTTTCCACTCTTCTAAAGCTTTATTCATTCTCATGGCAGGTTCTCTTTTAGGTTCTCTGGCATCGCCGCAGTCCCTTGCTCGGTGGATTCGTTGTACCATTCTGTGTTGTCACACGGGCAGGAACTGCCCGCCCTTGAGGGTTGCAGGCCACTCTACTTGGGCTTTGGGGGCTTTGTGGGTGGTGCGTCACGGAGCAACCAAGCAGCAACCTGGTCATCCATTAATATGTCAAGCTATTTTATAGCTTGAACGTATTTGCTGCAGCAGAGGAAACCATGGGTTGGCTAGTGCTGCAGGCAGCAGAGGCTTGAGTTTTCTGCTCACCCTTTGATGTTTCAGGACTTTGGGACGTCCCCTGCTGTGCCTAAGTTGAGTTTGGCTTGTTACCTTGTTGAGTTGGTTACCCATTTTTCTTTATTTTTCTTCCTTATGCTCTCTCTTTGGGACAAACTGAGGCTGGCTTCCTGACTTGCAGTAAGGCAAGTCCTTGGTCTCATGCTGCCAAGGAGCTGCACATCATTCCCCTCGGGGGTTAAAATGTGCAGACTGACTCCTCCACCAGCGGCGCTGCCACTACTTCCCGCAACTGCTACAACTTCGCTTTCCTGGTGCCAGGCTTCCCATAAGGCAATTCTGGTTTGTTTCCTGGTTCCTCGTTGGCTTGGGGACGGGACTTCCTCCAATACCCTATACGGTGCTTTCTACATGATGCTTGAGGGTGGAACTTTCTCTCTGGCTCCTCTGCATCTGGACGCCATTCTACAGCCTGGTGATTCTCCAGGCCTCCTCCTTCCTACTTCAGCAAAGTGTGCCTTATTCCCACCAAGGGTTCTTGGTCTTCCTCATCGAAGGGATTTTTATTCATTTTTTCACTATTATTTTGGTTTAAAAAAAAATCCTTTAGCTGTGTCCAAAAGTTCCATTTCAAAATGGAATCCCCATGTTCAGTAATTCTGGCCATCAAACCAGAGGTCTTTCTGGCCTCTTAGGAGATCCGGGACACTTACCCTCACTGTCCCATCTGGTACGGTCACCATCATTTCCTGAGATTTTCCAGTTTACTGCTCTGCCCTTCGGCTTAACTTTGGCTCCTCAGGTGTTTACTAAGACCAAGGAGTATTCATTTTTTTTTCTTAATTGGACGACTTGCTCATAAAAGCTGTTTGGCACATACATTAACAAAATCCTTCTCCCACAGGACAGTTTTCTCCCTGAAAACTCTAGCCATGAAGGCCAAGTCCTCCACAAAAATGTCCACCCGCCAGGCAATGCATCTGTTGGGGAAGATGGTCTCGTCTGTGGAAGCAATTCCATATGCGTTGCTTCACCTGAGCCCCATTCAGAGACCTCTCCTTCAGTTTTGGGACATAAACCAGGAGTCACTAGACTGCCTGATTCCCTTTCTAACTCTCTTGTAGCAATTTTTCTATCCTTGTCTCACTGGACTGATGCATTGTTAGGCAAGTACGTCTACATTTAAAGTGACAACGCAGTGGTGTACAGAAATCACCAAGGGGGCACTCAAGTGGCATGGCCATGGCAGAATTAATCTAGATTCTAACATGGGTAGAACAATTTCTACCAGCCAATCGGCAAAATACATCCCCGGATTCCTCAACTAATAAGCAGATTTCCTCAGTCGACACACATTCGACCCAGGAGAGTGGGCCCTCCATCCGGAAATCTTCAAGGAACTGTCTCCAAGAAGGGGGAAACCAGACTTAAACATGATGGCCTCAATCGTAAGGTTCCAACATTTTGCGTTAAAGAGCAGGAACCACATAGCGACTCTCATAGACGCACTGGTGGGGCCTTGGCACTTTTGCCTGGGATACGCTTTTTTTACCACTCCCCATGATGCCCAAGATACTAAATAAGATAAAGATGAAAAAGATGCCTGTCCTCTTCATTGCTCCTCAGTGGCCCAGAAGAGCTTGGTTCTCTGACCTTTTTGCCATGTTGGTGGGGAAACCGTGGACCTTGCATCTACGTCCAGAACCCTTCATTCGGACCTTCAACGGCTTTGTTAAACAGCAATACCTACGATGCTGGCAGCATGGAAACCTTCATCCTCTAGAGTCATAATTTGGAGCTCCTCCCAAGGTTTTCCCATGCATAGATTCATAATATGCAGGATCCTCAGCTTTTTTCAAAGAGGCTTTGAGAACGGCCTCTCGGCGAGTGCCTTGAAAGTACAGGTTTCCGCCCAAGAAATTTGCCGTCAGAAAGGATTTCCAAACCTTCTTGCAAGGGGTAGCCCACCTCCACCCACCTTCCCCTTTTCTGGTACAGCCTTGGGATCTTACTCCAGTTCTCAGGGCCCTTCAAAATCCTCCATTTGTTTTGAACCCTTACATTTGATCTCGCTAACTCCTTACTTGGAAGACTGTTTTCCTGCTGGCTCTGTTTGCCTCTGAACTGGCCACCATGTCGGTTTAACCTTCATGCCTGGCTCTTCAGTGAGACAGGGCTATACTCCATTGTCATGCTTTCTTTCTGCCGAAGGTGGTCTCTTCCTTCCACATCAACCAGGAGATTGTGGTTCCTCCCTTTTTTCCCCAAATCCTTCCTCTGCCAGAGAATGCAAGTTATATTCTCTTGATGTGATGTGAGCTCTTAGGATCTATATTGATCGCACCTTAGTCTTCATCTCAGGCTTCACTTCAGACTCTAGCGAGGTGGATCAAATCTATGATTGTCCGCTTTTTTTTTTTTAGTGGCTGGAGCTGTTCCTCCCATGTGGATTACATCTCGCTCCACCCAAGTGGACAGGGCATCTTGGGAAGCACGCCGTGGTGCCTCAATGGACCAGATATGTCAAGCGGAAACAGTGTCTTCCATCCACACCTCTATACAGTTTTATGGCCTCCATGTTTGCAGATGCTACCCTAGGTTGCTTTGTTTCTTGTTCTGTTTGGCTTTCACTCCCTCTTTGGTACTAACTGGAGGAGGTTTCTATTGCTCAGATATGTATACCCTGAGGGGAGCGGCACCAGAGCCTCACTTCCTTTGTTTTGATTGTCCACTCTTGGAGAATGGTACTTAACCCCACTGTCTCCTGGGTTCTCCTTACGGCTCCAGAGAAAAGGATCTTACTGGTAAGTACTAAAAATCCCCCCCCCTCTTTTTTTAATTTATTTTTTTAATCTGACCAATACCAATTGTTCGATCAGTATTTGGTGCATGTATGGCCTTCTTAACTCCCTCTGCTGGTATGCTTGTCTTTGTTTACATAGATTTGATATTGTTCTTGGTCTAATTAATTAGTCCTCAATTGCAGCAGCTATGTCACTTTCGTAAGCCTCCATTTCTTTCTTAGGTTGAATAATATAGAGATTTATTACATTTTAATTTAAAACAGAATTAATGTATAAGTTGAGTTCACTCTCTGTAAAAATGGGATCTGAACCACTCCATTTTTAACATTAAAAAAATGAATTCTGCTTCTCTTCCTGTTACCATGTGCAGTTGATGTCACTCTTATTTTAATTAATTAGACAGGTGTCAAGTGAAGATTATGAGGAGAAGCAGATACAATCACATTCATTTTTTAGGTAAGCAATATAATTTGTAAAATTTAAAAATATAGTGGTTCATATCCTGTCTTATACAAGGGGAATCGTCTACACTTAAGGATATGTACACCGTAAAAAAAACATTAGGTTAGTGGCAAGCTTTGGCTTTAAAACTTGGCAAAAAAAAAATTTCTTCTATCCCCCCCAAGAGCCTTACCTTTTATTGCTTCAATCTTGCTGGCTTCCTCCTCCTGCATAATGGCATCTGTAGCTCTGCCCCGACTAGATCTCCTAGCTCCTCCTGCTTCCTTGGGCCCCAAATGTAAGTTCTGCTTGCACCACGAACGCGCAACGTCGGTGCAACCATTAGTGACAATCTTGCCGTGCTTGTTTGTGACACGATGACGTCACACACGTGCGGACGCGCATGTGCACTGACATTAGAAGAATTTTTTTTTTGCCAACTTTAGTTTTAAAGCCACAGCTTTCCACTAACCTAATGTTTTTTTTTTTTTACGGTGTAAGTATCCTTTAAAGGGATGCGCCCCTCCCCAATAAACAATTTTTTTCAGTAACTGTAAATATATATAGATGGTACTGCCTTATTTTGGGACATAGCACATAAAAATTATGTTTTTATTGAAAATATACAGCACTGAAAATTTACCTTTTTGCATTGTATTATTGTGATATTACCACCATTAAAACTTACTTTAAAGGTTGGTGGCGCTATATAATTTTGTCAGGCAAGTAAAAGTAAAATTTAGCTTTTGTGCCTCAACCTAAAAAAACGAAGCAGCCTTTTGACATGTTTTCATTACCTATGTGGTGCCTTTACTTTGGTAAATCTTATTTTGTTAAAATGTTTTATTTTGCAGATAAAAACATCCACAATAATATGAGAATAGTCTTGGATTCTGAGTCTCGGAAAAGGAACCTTGCATCCGGGGATACTGTTATACCTCCCAAAAGACCATGGTTTGACAAGTATGTGTGTTAAAATGTCTTCAGATGTACATTTTGAGAATAGATTAACCTTTAGAGATTGTAAATAAAGTAAAATATTTTTGAAGTAAATACTTTTCCTGACCATCTATTTTATGTAGCTTTTATACACAAAGTATTAATTGCAAATGTTATATTTATGGTGGTAGGGTAACTTACAGATTGTAATCCTAGCAATATTCACTGCAATAAGACATATTGCCCAGACTATAGTGTTAATTATAGGTGAAAATACTAGACTGAATATATGAGTAATGATATTCTCGGAGCTACACAGCCATGCTCTGGATGATATGGGCACCATTTATATTAAGGAGTGCAGTGTGAAACCATTTTCTGAAGAGCAGTCTAAAATTACCAGTATACATGCAAATAAAACCTATTGTATTAGTATTTTAAATATATTTCCAAGTGTGTGCTTTCACAATATTTGCTACATAATTAGGTTTAAATGTGAAGCACTGGAATTAAGTTTTCAAGTTTGAATTCATAATGCAATCGTTCTTGTTTATCAGCTAATTGCTTAGTTTTTTTTTCTCCAAAGGACACAATGCTGTCTTTTTGTTGTTAACAAAGCTTTGCTTTGAAACACTACAAAATTAAGACTTGTTTTGCATCTCCTATTTTTACAGGCCGACATTCAACAGAACAGGTCCTAGCTTTCCAAAGAAGGTTCAGTTTGTAAATGAAAATACTAAACTTGAACTAAGAAGAATTCCTCCAGAACAGAACAATATCAGCAAACTAAATGAACATTTTAGTAAATTTGGGACTTTAGTGAATTTGCAGGTTGTGTATTTTAATAATTTGTTCAAATTTTATAGGTTTGTAGGTTAATATGCATATATATTTTGATTTTATATTGAATTTAGTTTTCCTGGTTTACATCTAGGACATGGTTAGTTGTATTGGATTAAATAGTTGTATATAGTTATAGTTCTATACCATTTAACTTCTGTTAAGTACTGATGCACTATTTCAAACTCATTCAGTGTCTTACATGGCCTAGACCAGTGGAATGGCATGTGTGTAGATCAGTGTTTCTCAACCTTTTTACCCTTGAGGACCCCTTGAAAAAATGTTAATCCCCCGGGGACCCCCAAAGAAAAGAAATCATATAAGCACAGAACACACACACACTAAAATACGTTCTTAAACGTTTATTTAACAACTTCAAAAAGAGAATTCAATGCAATATGTCGATCTTTGCATAAGGAAACAACACTGCTAATGTGAAACGTGCCCTTGCCTTTTGGAACACAAATGCTTAATGCGGGGTCGAACCTTGGATAAACACACACAAATTTCTTCTTCAACTGAAAGGAGGAAATTTCTTTCGTTGCTTTTGATGCTTGTTAAACATGAAAAAGCTTGCTCACACATATAAGAAGTTGAAAATTGAAGCAATACATTTATTGTTTTACTGTGAATGGCAGGATACTCTTCTTTCACAGAAATGCAGAAAGTGCCGAAGGATACATCAGAAAATCTCATTTTAAGTGTGCGGTCAGATTGCAGTTCACATAGTTCCTCCTCTTCTCCTAAAGTTAAGATTTCAGGATGAGTGGAAGATTCAGAATATGGATCTCTGACCCAATCATATGCTTGAATTGACAGGGAGTGAAAATAATGTTCAATTTTGATCAATAGTTCTTCAATAAGACTTAAAATTTCACTATAATGCCAATACAGTAGTTGAAACATTTCAAAATTTCCTTTTGCAACATTAGTTTTCCAGAGAAGCAGCCTTTTCTTGAATCCAACAATCTTGTCAGTTGAAGTCAAGATATTTTCATTAGTGCCTTGAAGGGACTTGTTCAGCTTATTCATGTGTTCAAAAATGTCTCCTACGTAGGCTAGCATCTGCATCCATTTTTTATCTTCAAAACAATTGGCAAATTCAGACTTATTGTTTTTTTTTTCAAAGTATTCCTGCAATTCATCTTTTAACTCAAACACCCTACTTAAAACTCTTCCTTTGCTCAACCAACGGATTTCGGTGTGTAGTAATAGATTTACGTGCTCTTTTTCCATGTTTTCACACAGTTTTTTAAACATTCTGCAGTGAACTGGCCTTTGTTTAATAAAGTTGACCATTTTTGTAACATTGTTAAAAACTTTTTTAAGTTCTTCTCCAAGCGATTTTGAAACCAGTACCTCTCTATGAAGAAAGCAGTGTGTTGAGATAACATTAGCATTTTCTTGTTTTACAAGAGCAGCAAACCCTCTTATGGAGCCAACTATTGATGGAGCACCATCTGTACAGATTCCAACAGTTTTCCCATGTAAGACCTCGTGTCCAGATAGGAAGACAAAATAGTAAATATATCTATTCCTCTGCTTGTTTCAGGCAATTCTTTGCAAAAGAAGAAGTTTTCCTGTATTACTTCATTATTAACAAATTGTACAAATGCAACAACATGGCATTTATTAGTAATATCTGTTGACTCATCAACTTGGATAGAAAATCTGCTACTTTTCAGTTTATCGCACAAAACCTCCTCAACATCACATGACATTTCATCAATACGTCGACTTATTGTGCTGTTTGAAAGAGGAACATTTTCAATTTCTCGTACTGCATCTGCTCCTAGCATTTTACCCACAATGATTTTACATGCTGGCAATATTAGGGTTTCTCTAACTGTGTGACTTTTCTTTTCTGGGCAATAAGCTCTGCTACCAAATAACTTGCTTCTTGAACCTTCTCACTAATGCTAAATTTACTTACAAAAGCTTTACTGTTTATTTTGTGATTCAGACAGCCTTTTAAAATAATCAGCACTTTTTTTACTTGAATGACTGATTTGTTAGGAAGGGTCTTTTTAATTTTACTGGAACCATCGTGGCATTTGAAAGTTGTTTACCACAGACAACATACAATGGAATAGGATAACCTGGATCACTAGTCCATGTAAAGCCAATTGACATGTAGCTGTCTTTGACAAAAAAAATTTTCATATCTATACTTCCATTAGTGCAGTGCACCTTATCAGAAGATTGAGATTCCTCATTAGAAGCCTTATCACAATTGTCTGACTGAGGAAATCTTTTCAAAAAAATGGAGGGCAATTATGTTCTGTAAAACAAAAAAAATATGTATGCTGTCATTACCCCCTTGGTACCACCATCAAAGACTACATAGGTACCAAAACTCAAACAAAAATAGAAAAAGGAACTACATATTTGTCTAACTTCCACACAGCATTCTGGAAACCTTTAGGGTTGCCAGAACGGTTAAAAATCAGAACTCCTGTTAAAAATACATGCAACAAGGCATTCTGTTTGATTCAGCCTTGCTAGGCTTGAGTCAGCAGTAATGCATTTTAATAACCACAAGTTTGTAACCAGTGCAGCCTTCATCTCTAAATTTCATATCCCCAACTACCCTTCCCCCATCCATATTGTGTGGCACTCTCCCCAACCACCCAGTCCCAATCACTCTCCCAAACATATTTAAATAAAGTTTTTATGCCCCCAGGGCCTATTTCCCCCTTCACATATTTAGTCTCCCAGTTTCCCTGCCCGTATAAAGAAAATAAAACATACCTGGCCTAATCACAAAAAATACAGGAAGGAAAGCCCATGCAGAGTGAGGCAGCATGCATCGGTGACGCAACGTGAGCGTGGTGACGTCAGACGCACATTCCGCTGGGCCGGACCAAAATTTCCTGCACACCCCCAGTGTTGGTGAGTCACGGACCCCAAAAAATATACATTTCACGCGGACCCCGACCCCCAGTTGAGAATCACGTCTAGGCTGTTAAATGGATGTATTTTTGTTTTGAGTAATTCGCTGTTCCTTTTTATGAAATTTTATACTGCAGTTTAACTACTACTTTGAATTCAAAACTTCTTAAGAGTTGACATTCATTAACTTGCAGGTGGCTTATAAAGGTGACCCAGAAGGTGCCCTTATTCAATTTGCAACACACTTAGAAGCAAAGAAGGCGATATCAAGCACAGAGGCAGTTTTAAATAACAGGTTTATTAAGATGTATTGGCATAGAGAAGGTCTTTCTTCACAACTGCAAACACCAAATGCACCAAAGGTATGCATTAGACTTATTTATTTATAATAACAATGTAGGTATAACACAGAATAATTTTTTCTTATGTGTTTAAGGTCAATCAGCTGGCTGTTCAGCAATCCAATGTATCTACAATGAAACAATCTATAAAAGATCGTCTTGGACCAGTCCCATCTAGTAGCACTGAATCTGCTGAGGCACAGAATGCAAACAAAGAAACTGTTCAGGTATTTTAGTTGTTAGTGTTCTAAATTTACCTGTCTTAAAAAAACAATATGGGCTAGACCACACTAGCGACCCACGCATTTACGATGTATTTTATCCGTTTTCTGCATGTTTGAACTTTAGCAACTTGTATTCACAACCTCTGCTGCTGCTGTTGCATTGGCTATTTAGCCATTTGTGTTAACAAGCAGGTGTACCACAAGATAGTACTGCTTTTGCCGGTCCTATTATGCTTGATTCCATCCAATTGGGGGGGGGCAATAATCCTTATAGATGTTTGGAAACTACAACTTCCAGCAACTACAGCATGCGGGTAGTTGTAGTTTTCAAACATTTACAGTGGAAAGGTTACTGTATGGGAATTCTGCTGTCCATTTAAAGGGCAACTAATGCCTCAAAACAATACAGAATCAGGAGGATGGTACCCATTGTTAAAAATATTGCCTTCTGATTCTGTATTGGTTTAAGGCATTGGTTGCCCTTTAAATGGACAGCAGAATTCCCATATAGTAATAGCCAAATCTAGTATGGCTATTACTGTATGGGAATTCTTCTGTCCATTTAAAGGGCAACTAAAGCCTCAGAACAATACGGAATCAGAAGGCAGTAGTGGTCATAATTTCAACCTTCGGTGTGTGTGTGTGTATATATATATATATAAAATAATCAAGTTTTTCTGATTTTTAAGACAAAAATAGGTACATCTGCTTATACCCCAGGATATACAGTAACTGAATGTATCTAAATGTTTTTTTATTAATTTAATAGCTACATAGTGTTTGTAAGTTGCTCTATTCACTTTTTATCAATGTATTTATATTATTGCACTGTAGCACTTTTACATTGTCTTGAACGTATCAATTCACCATAAAGCAGATATCGGGGTTTTCCTGCAAGCAGCAGTGGAATAAATTTCTTAAATTTAATTATGCGGCTATGTCTCCAAGTAATTATTAAAAGAAATGATTCCACTGTACTGCCATACCTTTCTGGCCATCCACTCTTCCAAACTCATAACGTTTTTGAAAAAGAAAAACTAATTTAGAAAAAAAAATCCCTGATAGTTTATACCTGCACAAAGTGGAGAGAGAAAGCAAATTGTTTTCCATGAGTCATAGTGGTATGCTCTCTGCTCTCAGCAAGCAGACTGCATCGTGGGTAAAAACTGAGGATTTATCATGGTTTGGGAAAGGAAGTAAATTGTGGTCCATTTTTTCTAATTATTTGTGTTGAAAATATGTTTTACAATGGTACTGGAGTCATAACTTAAGAACTGTACACAGCCATAAGACCATAGATAAATATATAAACCTTTATGTATTGTAAGATAGAATGCAAATTTCTTGTAAGAGTGAGTTTTACTGCTGTTTAAAGATCATTCCACTATTGGACAAAGTATTCTGTCTCCTTGTGTGCGTACGTGCACTTCCCTCCCCATGCTGCTAGGAGGAGCGAAGTGCACCTTCACACATAAAATCTCAGGCTGCTGCTGCCAAGACCCCCCAGCCTGTTCCCCTCCATTGACTGTGCCCTAACCGATCCCTTTATTTCTGCATCCTCTCTGTCACTACCTGCTGGAACCCCCCTGGCGGTTCCATTCCATACACTGTGAATTGTCATATCTTCCTTGCTGCTTCCATGCTTCCAACAAGGTGCACGTGCGTCCATGATTCAAACCATGTGCACATGTGCGGACATGCCTTTAACCAGGGCATGGGACATTGAGAGGGGCTTCTAGGCTGGGGACGGGTGGGCACTGAGGGTGCTCTGGGCTTGGGACTCGGGGTGGGGTCTGGGCTTGGGACACGGGGGGATTTTTCCCTTGGAACAATGAGGGGGGGACTGGATTTGGGACAATGAGGAGTGGGACTCTGGCCTTTGGACTTGAGGCGGAGGACTCTGGCCGAGTCACAATGATGGTGGGCTTGGGACAATGAGGGGGATACTAAGGGAGGGAATCTGATCTTGGAATACTGAGGGGGGAACCGGGCTTGAGGCACAATTAAATTTTGTCTATCACGTAGGTATGATGGTATAGCTTTTACCATAGACTGCAAAAATGTTTCCAAAAATTGGTTTGAAAAGAGAACAATGCAAGGATACTGTGGGTCTAACCGGGGGAAACAAAAGATCCAGTATGTATTTTAATTCTTTTATTAGTTCATATTATTCTTTGCAATGAGAAGTAACCATATAAACAAAAGCATGCATATATACAATGTAATAGCATTGCATTAAATCTAAAACACTACTGTATATTATATATATTCTTGGATTTGTCATGTTTTCCTGAACAGTTATTTCCTTCTTTATTATTTAGTTGTTGATTTTTTTTTCTCTTTGTTAGAATATAGTCAAAGTACCTATAAAAGAGAGGTTGGGTTTTATCCCTAAAAATGCTTCTTCAGCTACAGAAAAGGTAAATAATTGTTTTTTGGATTTTCTTTTTTCCTGATATTTCTTAATTTGTTTGTTTTTTGAATTTTGACATGTAAACATAAGCGAGAAATGGGTTTCATAAAATACTTCAGTTTTAAGTAATCTTTGGAGATATTGTTAGATATGCCAATTTCTGATTTATAGATGGGGTACATCACATAAGGTGAGTGTCCTTCTCAAATCAATCAAATAGAGGGGAAGGAGGAGGAAAATAAGAGTAACTTCCCAAGTTACTTACCTTGTATAAAAAAGCCTGAGGGCACTCGAAACTGCATAGACCCCCACAAAAAAAAATTAAAATAAAATAAAAAAAAAAATATATATATACATATACATTTATAGTCACTATATCAGGCACCCATGCCTGTATGTTGCACTTTATTAGCAGTGCACTTTACTAATTGATTGATATGTTTTAGATATATGTTTTAGAGCTTTATAACCACGAGACAATATCTATAACACTGGTGATGTTTTATGGGGTATACTTTGTATGTTGGTTCAACACTGTTATTGTTGACTCCTCCCACAGGAAATAGTCACAGGGGTGTGTATCACTATTACCTCTATAAGAGGATATTGCACGTGTAACTGTGTGTAGGCTTGATAAAGGTCCAAGACCAGGGACCGAAACGTTGCCATTGTTGTGATGTGAATAAACCCACTTGTTTGTGTGTTTTGGAACGAATCTGTTAGTTATTCTAATTAATAATGTATTTAATAGTGTCCCTAAATTATCATATTTTAGATCTTATTTTGCAATTAACTTACTCTTTAGTACCTAATATTTAAATTAATTATAGCACTTCTTAGCACTGATTTTATAGTTTTAATTATTTTAATAGAAAATATTAATACAAAAAAATGTTTTTCTATTAGTCACTGGTATTATGCACTGTCACTTTAAATTGAGTTTGAGATTATTGATGTCATAGGGGTGTGGTTTAATATATATATATATATAGTAAACCACACCCCTACGACATCAATACTATCAAACTTAATTTAAAGTGACAGTGCATAATAATACCAGTGACTAATAGAAAAACTTTTTTTGTATTAATATTTTCACTTGAATTTAGGCTTAAGAAAGGGCTAAGTGTATTACATATGGATATTGGAGGGCTGTGGCAGTGAGCCCCATATCAGGGAGCTCCAGTACTGCATGGGACATTTTGGTACAACTTTGTATTTTCATCCAGATCATAGGCAGAACATAAAGGCCCTAACAAGCAAGAGCATTGTACAGTGTACCTTTAAAGTCCAATGGGCAAGCCAGAAACCTGACTGGCTCCTACTCTTCACTTTCTGATACTTTGGCTAGATATTGCATGAGAACAATTTTGTAGGAGAGGAGTAACGTAAGGATTTTTAACGCTACACAGTGGAGCCAGTAGTGGGGAAAATTTTAGTTTTGGGGGTGGACATGCCCTTTAAATGTTCTTTTTATGATGCTTCTCTGTTCAGACCGATTTGTAAGCTTATTGGTGTATATATTCACTCTCAAAATGATTGATTTTCTATCTGTACTTTGTTGCAAATTTAATTGTCAAAAAATAGTCTTAAAGGGCAACTTTGGTCTCCGAAATAAGTTGGGGTTAAATAAAAAACCTTCTGTTGTAACTTGAGGAAAAAATCCAGGGATCACGTCTCCAGCAATATTACATCCTGAACACTGTTTTCTCCAGCTTGTAATCAAGTGAGCAGCCTCTGCCCTTTGCAATGTCAGTTCTCACAGGCTCCAGCCAGAGATGTGGTCATTTTAAAGGAATGATTGCAGACATTTATTTAACCCTAACTTGTACAGAGACCACAGTTGCCCTTTAACTAGATTCTTACTTGTTGCATGCATAGTCACTTTTCTATCTAGAGGTGACATGGAGCTGAATATCCCTTGGGTCATCAAGGATATGGTAAAGAGGACTTTAGAGAATCCTCTACTAGCTTCCATTATTTTATATGAGCATGTTTTTGTGTCTGTCAATTCTCTGTAAGCACATGTTGGAATTTAATATGCCTTGTAGTAATTCTAAATAGTGTAACATACCTGTTTTAATTGCTGTCTTACCAATTAAATAATAAGTGTACTATTATTTTTATAGGTTCTGTCCACCTCTATGGGACTTACAAAAACTGTTTACAACCCTGCAGCTTTAAAAGCAATGCAAAAATCCGTTTTGTATCCTATATCACGAGAAAACCCAGAAGCGCAAAAAAAGAAACAGGTAAACTTTTTTTTTTGCGAGCATAGTTGAACATAGAGTAATGTATAAGTAGACACGTTTCACAGTGTTCCAAAATGTAACTTTTCATGTGTAAGTAATTACTTTATTGTATGAGCAGGATGCTTGGAAACTGCAGCAAGATGTAAGAAAGAAAAAGCAGGAGATCTTAGAAAAGCATATAGAAACACAGAAGGTAAGTATTGCTTACAATTTGATTTATCATGTATGTACTAGTATAATTATAACAACTACAAAATGTTTGAGGGTAGAGATTGCATCAGCAACCCAGAACCTGAAGTTTAATTGAACGTACTTATGCCAGGAATGAGAAAAATGCTAATTCAAATGTGAATGGTATATGGGTAGATTAAAAAATAACTTTATACAGACATGGGGCAAAGGGTAATTTCATTTACACAGCTGTATGAGGTTCTTCTGTGTATCTAGCGAACAAGCATACTGGTAAGTGTTCAGATAATGCTTTTAATAGTTCTCACTGAGAGTTTGGGGGAAACCGAGTTTTAATTTGTACATTTTTACATTGTGGGGTACTTAAAATGTGTAACTAGCATGTGAGCGGCCTCTGCGTCCATGGTGTGGACCCAACTTTTTACTTTTCCTAAAGATACAGCCCCCTTCAAAACTTTAATATTGATCAACCAGGAAGGGGTGCCCATTATAGTTTTGCTGGGGGGGCTGGGAATTTCTAGCTACACCACTAAGGCTCAGGTTACACTGTACCGTGTACGAGTGTCGGTGTGCACATTTGATTGGACAAAAAATGCTGATCACATGGATAACGTGTTAAAACAAGCTGGTGTGCCCTAGCCCTTAAAAGGGAGCATTGTTTACTTGTTTTGCTGTCTTTCTCACTGATAATTTAAGATTTAAAGGGGAACTGTGGTCTCCAAACAAATTGAGTTAAAATGAAAGGCCAGTTTCCTACCTTTAAAACGAGCCATCAATCACCACTCTACGTACTCCACAGCCCAAGATATAAAGAAATGACTGACCAGAAAGTTAATGGGTGGGAGGCTGACATGTCACATTCCTAAGGCTTCTCCTGCACAGTGCCGCCGGCAAGCACAGCCTCAGACTCTCTGTGTGTGAGGGAGACAGAAACTCCCCCCCCCCCCTCTCTGCTGTGTGAAGTCCTGTCAGAAAAAGTAAGGGAATCTACAGCCCTTCTCTCCCACTATGTGAAAACAGCCTTTTCAGGCAGACTTCTCACTCTGCCTGAAGTGCGAGTGGACGGGGCTTATGTACCAACAAGCGGACAGGGCTTATTCACCTGTGAGCGGGTGGGGCTTATGCACCCACGGGTGGATGGGGCTTAGGCACCCCCGAATGGGTGGGGCCTAGGCACCCACAGGTGGGCGGGGCACATGGGTCTGTAAGAGAATGGGCCAAGGGGGGCCTGCAACTGGAGGGACCATGGGGTACATGAGTGGGAGGGACCAGGGGGGCTGCAAAGGGGAGGAGGACTCACAAGGCAGATTGACATGGTTTCCGAGCAGGGTGCAGGAAGTGCAGGGGACCTGGTCATTCTGCTGCCATATCACACACAAAAATGTAAATATCTTCAAAACTATGCAAAATAAACAATGGAAATAAATTGCAAAAATTCTCAGGGGAGCAATTCCTATCAATTTACCTAAAGACCTTTTGGACCACAGTTCCCCTTTAAACACCATTTTGTTCTGTTCTGTACCACTACCAGCATGCTTTCAAAATAAGGTGCAAGTTCACTTTAGCACCATTTACAAACTCTCGTTTTTGTAAGCGACATGATAACCACACAAGAATCAATTGACTAGCCACAGTGTGCATGATCACTTCATGGATATTCTTTAGAAGGAAGTGATAGTCCTAGTGATGCAAAAATACGGTAAGGAAAAAGAATGCAGAATATTTGCAGCTTTAAGGAGGCAGACACTAAATCGCTTAGTCTCATTTACAATCGTGCTGCCTTCCCTTAGATATCACACAGCAAAGATAAGTGCTAAAAGCCCGCCTCCTAGATGGCCCAGGGCCATGAATAACATATCACTTGCCATTGGCTGATAGGAATGTCGGTTACAACCTCTCTCCTCCTGCCAGTCAGACTTGAACTGTTCGGTTGCTAGGATACAGCCTACATAATCAAGCTGATCAAGGATGGGTGGAGGAGTGTTTTCTCACATGCTAGTTTTCAGTGACCATTACAGGCAGACAGAATTGTTTCGCCCCCTTTACAGTGTGGCTAATTGAAGGCAGAGAGAAGCTCAAAATCAGGAAAAAAACGTATGGGGAGTGCTGCATACCATTACTCTTTTGAAAGCAGTTTTTTTAAAAAAATGCATCGAGGCAATACAGTTATCCTTTAAGATGGACATACACATACAGTCGCATATGGGCCAACAGACTATTAAAAATGCTGGTGATAAGTTATTTTGCTTTTAAACACATTGTGTTGTGCTTGTGAAGTTTCTGATTCATCCAGGTCATGGTATATCTGTTGTATTCAGTAAGATGGACTGTAAATACATGAATGATACCTTCAAGAAGTTTAGTTCTTGAAGACCATTAGCTAGTCATCTGACTGGCTTTCTCAATTCAGAGGGGAGATTTACTCAGAGCCTCAATATCTTGTTAGCCCATGTGGGTATATCCCAAAAGTGATTTACCCACCGCGCGATTTTAATGCCGACTCTAAAATGAGTGCAAAACCGCGGAACCCGTGTATCCGGAACTAATATGGCGTTAGTCGCGCTTACTGATAGCGAACCGGTTTGCATGAATTTAGCTCCATATTATTGCCCAGTGGCTTTGGATAAATGGGCCACAGAACCACTTGTCCCTCTGGTGCTTTTTTTGTTCTTAGATTATAAACAAATTTTTCTAATGTGCTTTTTAAAATCAATTTGTTTTTTTTAAAAAAAATAAATCTGCCATTTTTTGCAGGATCTAACGTTACGTGCTGTAACATTTGAGCAATAATGTAACAAATAGATTTATTTTTGATTATAGGCTTCATTTGGTTTTGCCAAATAAGATAAACCAATTCATAATTTTCACCAAGTACACAATAGTATAGTTGTAATATTCTGATGTTTACCTTACAGATTCTTATATCAAAATTAGAAAAGAACAAGTCAATGAAGTCTGAAGACAAGGCTGACATTTTAAAAACTCTTGAATCTTTGACAAATAATATTACCAAATTAAGAGATGAATTAAAAGGTCTCTCTTCTGGAGGAAAAATTGTAAAAACTAATAAAACCAAAGCTCAGGTATGTGTTAAGATTTTTTGTATATGTGAGTACTAATATCTCTGCTAACTTTTTTTCATTCCTGATTTTCATTTTTTCTCTATCCCTTTAAATTCTTAAGAAGTGAGGCCCCGCCCTCTTGCCCATAAGCACATGGGTGCCGGAAGCCTCCTCCAGTTTAAGTGTCTGCTCAGGAGTAGTATCACCAGCACACCTCCGCGTGCACAAACAAGGAACCTTTGAGGGAAACTATTGTTATCTGCGGAAACAGTCATCCACGACTGTGGTGAGGGCGCCTAACACCACGCTGCCTCGCTAGCAAAGTGTCAGGAGGCTCTCCCTTCTATAGGGAAACATGCCTCCTTGTCTTGTTATCCCGTGCTACTGGACCAGCTGGTAAAAAGGGTGGAGCCTATATCTTACAGCTCCACATGGTGGCAGCCATCTTGGATACTTCTCCTGCAGAGGAAACTCCTTTTTCAGTCCACAAGGATCTGATCATCAAAGTCTCCTCCAGATAAGCAAAAATCTTTTTGTCTTTTTTCTTACTGCTACAGTAAATTCCTGCCCCAGCCAAAAAGACTCAGTTGGGCCTGTAGTTCAGCAGTACATGCAATGCCAAGTGGCCAGCTGGTCACCCTAATCCACTATGTGGTTCATGCAGCAAGGCCCATGACTCATCCCAGGAGCAAGGACCTACAGGTCCTGGAGCCTGAGTGGGCAAAATCCCTCAGATCCTCCATAGATTATCTTCGGAATCAAAACTCTGGGTTTGTGGCGCAGGCAGCTCCTGCAGTTCTCCCACAGGAGACTGAACCTGCTTGGGCTAGGTCTCTAGCAGAAAACATATCTATCCTGTCTGCTTCCCTATGCCAAATTGCACAGCTTGGCACAGAAATAATGGCGAGAACTTTTGAATCACTTCCAGAGCCCTCACCTTCCACCTCTCTGCTGGAAGCTGGTAATCTATCTATCAGAGGAGGAGTATTCAGAGGAAGGCGAGCTACTCGGACACATTAGCCGATGATTTTCAATCTTCCATAGATACGAGTGCTCTGATCATGGTGGTCATAAGGACCCTAAATATTTCTGCTACAGATGCCCAGCAGGAACCCACAGCACTTCTCCAGACGGAAGAAAAACTTTACATGTTTCCCATCTCATGAGCAGCTCGAGAAGATTGTTTCTGATGAGTGGTAGGTTCCAGAAAACCCATTAAAGCTTTGTCAGCAGTTCTACAACTCTTTCCTTTTCCTAATTCAAATGTGGGTTATGGCTTGCTGTCCATAGTCGACCCTCCAGTGGCTAGGCAATCAAAAGTTACAACTATCCCACTATCCAAGAGAGAGACCATTAGGCTGGGTACACACCAGCAAATATTTCTGACCGGCTGATCCACAGCACTGGACTGCATATGATGGTTGGCCGGAAATATCTGCTGGTGTGGGGCGGCCTAGCTCAGTCGCCCGTTCGCCCGAATTAGGGATGCCGCGCTAGAAGTGGTCAGGTTAATAGCGCACACCTCTGCAACAGTCACTGCTGTGAGAAGGATCCTTTGGCTTAAGACTTGGGCAGCAGATGCTGCCTCTAAGAAGGCCCTCCTTAACATACCATTTTCAGGACATCTCCTGTTTAGTCCAGAACTGGACAAGATTATTGCCCAAGCAACAGGGTAAGAGTGCCATGCTACCTCAAAACAGGACCCAAAGGCCTTTTTTCCCTTTCAGACATCCAGACCACGTCAGGACCCCCCCTCTGAGACTGCGTCTGTCTTCAAGACCTAGGGGTTCATGGACCTCTGGAAGAGGAACATTCAGGGGATCTGCAGCACGATCTAAACAATCCTGACTATGCTCCAACTCAGGTAGAAGGAGCCCTGCGTTTTCTCCATACCCAATGGAGACACCCGACTACAGATGCCTAGACATTGCGTATGTTAAAAAACTGCTACAGGATCGAGTTAACCATCAGACCACCACCTCATTTCCTTCCCTCCAATCTCCCAAGGTGTCCCATAAAAGAAAGACGCTAGACCAGGCAATTTTCTCCCTCCTGGTGGTGGAAGTGATTTCCCCCGTTCCACAACTGAGATTCCACGGGT
The DNA here is from genome assembly GCA_019447015.1 of Hymenochirus boettgeri. NCBI lineage: Eukaryota > Metazoa > Chordata > Amphibia > Anura > Pipidae > Hymenochirus > Hymenochirus boettgeri. Next base: position 239,454,972 of record CM033470.1, read on the forward strand.
TTTATTCAAACCTGTTCCTAGTGCCCAAGAAGGAAGGACTCTTCAGACCAGTACTGGACTTAAGGCACTAAACTGCCATGTTCAGAAATTCCACTTCAAAGTCATTACGTTCGGTCATTCTGACTTTAGAGATTTCCTAGCGTCCCTGATAAGAAAGATGCATATTTCTAAATCCCCATCTGGCCAGGTCATTACAAATTCCTCAGGTTCACGGTGGGCCATGCCCATTTACTGCCCTCCAGTTCGGTCTAGCCTCCGTGCCTCGGCTATTTACCAAAATCATAGCATGCCAGGAGGCGTTCATACACCTCCAGAACATCATCTTGTTGCCATACCTAAACGACATCCTGATCAAGGCCCCTTCCCATGTACTTGCACAAAACCAAGTAGCCAAGTGCATCAACATCCTATCCCAATTTGAATGGATCCTCAATGTACCAAAATCCTCTCTCCTACCATCCCAGAGTATGTCCTTTGACATGGAGAATCACAAGATTTTCCTTCCACACAACAAAGCAATCAACCTCCAGACTATGGCATGTAATGCCATTTCCAGCAGTCAGATTACCGTCAGACAAGCCAAGAGACTCATTAGCAAAATTGTGTCCTCAGCAGAAGCAAACCCATATGGGATATTCCACCTAAGGCTTCAACAGAGACACTGAGACAACCCCCCCCCTCTCTCTGGTCATTCCCTTGCTCCTTCCTTTACACATCATGTAATTACTGCACTGGTGGACTCAGCCACAGCACCTTCTACCGGGCAAGGGACTTGCCCTCACAACAAATTCCAACCTCTCAGGCTGGGAAGCTCTTATCAGAGAGTGTGTCTCCCCGCTACTTACTTTGGAAGCTCTTATCAGAGCTGGGCCAAATAGTGTCAATGGTCCCAGATGAGACTACGCTACCAATCAACATTCTTGAGCTAAGGGCCATTCACAATGCCCTGCTCTTTTGGGCCCCCTTTCTAATGGGTAAGTATGCCCTAATAAAATTGGACAGTGCCACAATGGTGGCTTACCTAAACCACGAAGGGTGCAGCGACATGGAAGAGACTCGACAGATCTTGTCCTGGGCGGATGCTTACATTCCAGCCCTCTCAGTGGTCTATATCCCGGGTGTCCTGGACCCGGGCTAATGGGCCCTTCAAGCAATTAGTGCATTGCTGGTGCCTCCCAGGCATAGACATTATGGCATCCAGACTCAACTGCAATGTGCCAAGAACAGGGACCCCCTGGCATTCCAACCGGACGCCCTGCCCTGGTTCTTCCCTTAAGATTTAGTCTAGTCTATGCCTTTCCTCCAATTGCTATGATCCCCATGTTACTGAAGAAGGTCAAGACGGAGGGAGTACCTTTTTGGCCCCACAGAGCCTAGATCTCTGATCTCCTAGGCATGACATCAGACAGCCTGCAGATTCCAGAATGACCAGACCTCCTGTCTCAAGGACCTCAAGACTACCAGCGTTTCCACCTGACAGCATGGAAACTGAATCTGAAACCCTAAGTTTTAGGGGAATTCCCTCGACGGTGATTCCGACCATGCTTGCAGCCAGAAAGCCCACCATAGCAAGGATCTATTTCAGAGTCTGGCAATGCTACGCACCTTGGTGCAAGGAACGTGGCCTCCCACGGAAGTCGTTCGTGCTTTCCAGAATTCTCTGTTTCTTGCAATCGGGTGGAAAAAGGATCTTTCTTTAAGTGCCCTAAAGGGGCGCTGTCCGTTTTTTTCATTGCCGGCTGGCTCAGAAAAGGGACATTCACACCTTTCTGCTCATATTCATCCTTCCAGGAGTGCTCTTACTCATCCTTGGAACCTGACTTTTTAGTCCTGAGGGCCCTCAGGAGCCTTCTAGCCTTTAGAGTCAATTTCCTCGATTCTCTTATCCTGAAAGACTGTTCTTCTGTTGGCTATTTCGACAATTCGTGGAGCCTCCGAATTAGCGGCCCTGCCTGTTTACGTTTCTTGCCTGACAGCATTCTCAGAACTCACTCTGACTTCTTACCAAAGGTAGTCTCCGCTTTCCATCTCAACCAGGGCGTTGTTGTCCCTTCCTTTTATCCACATCCTTCCTCTCCCACGGAAAGATGGCTTTACTCTTTCGATGTGGTCATGGCTCTTCGTATTTGTCGCCCGAACTAAGGACATTAGATCTTCTCAGGCACATTTTGTTCTCCTGGCAGGTCCGCCCCCTGGTTCTAGAGCCTCAGCCTCAGACTCTTGTGAGATGGACGAGATTAGCCATCCTGCTCTGTTACCATCTTGCTGGGGCTGCTCCTCCCAGGCGGGTTGCAGCCCATTCTACAAGAGCCATGGGCTCTTCACGGGCTGTCCACAAGAGGGCCTCGGTTGATCCGATCTGTCAGGTGGCAACTTGGTCTTCCGTTACAACACATAGAATATTCTATAGACTTTGCCTTCACAGAAGTATCAATGGGATGTTCTGTGTTGCAGGCTGCGAAGGGTTAATTTTTTTTGTTTCCCTCCCTATTGCAGCTGTTGTTTTGGGATGTCCCCAGTGTGTCTGGGCCCCCCTGAGGCTGATAGAGAAAAGAGAATTTTTATAAGCCAAAGGGGGAACCTGGCATAACCCTCCCAGTCTGTGTCGCCTCAACTGTGTTTTTTTTTCTGTAGTTTGGCTTGTTGCCACAAGTTTAATGTTTTGAGTTTTTCAGCTTTTTTTTGGTATAATTATTACTCATTGGCTTCCTCTATGGGATAAACTGGAGGAGGCTTCTGGCACCCAGGTGCTTATGGGCAAGGGAGTGGAGCCAGTCTCATTTCTTAAGAATTTATATTGTCCGCTTCTTGGGGTAGGAACTTAACCCCAGTGTGCCTGGGTACCCCTTTGGCTTCAGAGAAAAGCATTTTACGCAAATATAAAAATTCTCCTGTTTTGTTTTTGAAACCCATCTTTTCATGTGCTTTTTCCCTGGGTAACCTAAAAAAGTAATAGTCTTACAAAGGCTAGGAGACCAATATGTCCAAGTAAAAATGTGTTCACCCTTAAAGGGTATGTCCAGCGTTTTTTAAACTTTAGTTAAACTGAGCTATGTTTTACCTCCCTTTCTTCAGTAAAACCTGCAGGAGAGAAGAAGAAACCAAAAATCATTCCAGTGCTGGCTTCTCTGACAGTCTCCGATGCATCCGCTCCCTTGCACTGTGTGCATGTGCGCACAAAGCAAGGGACTGGGGATTCGTTGGAGATTGTCAGCTGCACTGAATCGATCCGCTGTCAATTTATTTTCTCTCCTGCAAGTTTTACTGAAGAACGGGAGGTAAGACAGGTCACTTAACTTATCCAGTTAAACTGAATATAATAATGCTGGACCCTTTAATTTATGTATGGATCAGTTGATTCAACATAATGCAACCAAACAAAACAAACGTAAAACCAATTTTTTTCCTTTCTGTGTCTAACATGACACTTTGGCCAAGTCCTGAATAAATATGTATTTTTACTTATAATTCTCTACTCCTCTAAAAAGGAATTTAGCCCTTAAATGTATTAATGTATCTGCCATGTGCTCTCCTGGCATACCCGACAATCTGGGAATTTCATGCATGTAAGTCCCATTTGCAGTGCTAGAGATATAAGAGAGAAAATATTTATTTAAAATGTACAGAATTTTTGCCACTTTATCATAATCTGAAATGGTCTTTTTGATATCTGCCATTGAAGATAGTACATTTATAAAATTAGAGATCCTTATATGTTGTATCTTACCGATGTTTGCTACTAGTAAAATTTTTTAATTAATTTTTAAATATTTTAGATGCAAAAAGAACTTCTGGACACAGAGCTAGACTTGTACAAAAAGATTCAAGCTGGAGATGATGTTGCAGAACTGAGACGGAAATATACTGAGCTACAACTTGAAGTAAGTGAGACATTTGTTGTATACACTTAGCTAGGAATGGTATTTGCATGTTTGTTAGTAAATGGGGTTTAGGGGGGTTGATTACTTTAGCTAAAGATAATTGACAGATGGCACTTTTTTAAAAGTATAATGTAAAAAATTTTTGTTCAAGTCTACGTGCATCACATAAAAAAAACTTTCACTTTCAGCCTAATCAGGGGGACAAAGAACATACAGGGGTTAAAATCAAGTTATGTTCATTTGGAAGCTGCAGCTTTAAAAATACCATTGCCATTTTTTTTTTAACCTATGCCCCTCCAGAGCCTAGCTTTGTGCCTTGGAAGTTGTTGACATCTTGTTACTGGTTTTCTGAGTGTTAAGCTCCGCCCCTCTGAGATTTCCTCTGCTTTCTCCTGCTTGAGCCTCAAACAATAATGCCTGTGAGTTCCGTGCACTCTCCTGCATGAGCCTCAAAACAGCTGCTTGAGGCTCAAGCAGGAGAAAGCAGAGGAAATCTCAGAGGGGCGGAGCTTAACATTCAGCAAACCTGTAACAAGATGTCGGCAACTTTCAAGGCACAAATCTAGGCTCTGGAGGGGCATAGCTAAAAAAAAGTGTCAACGGTATTTTTAAAGCTGCAGCTTCCAAATGAACATAACTTGATTTTACAGTGCACTTATCCTTTAAGTAAGCCATGCGCAGGAGCAAACACTTGAAGGTTAAAAGAGGCTCAGGTGCTCCTCACTCCTACCTCATATCCATATGCTCTGAAGGCTCTCACAATTTCTAAGTGTCCGCTTTCGGACTTGGACTCTCCCTTTATGTCCAGTATTGGGATTGTGTTCCCAGTCCGCAACCCTTGTTGTTTGGCACGAGAGTAAGATCTCCCTACTCGTGTCCCCAGGGGGGTCCCCCCTCCGTTCTTACTTACCCAGCCAATCTTGCTTGGCTTCAGGCACAATGGATGCTCATTGGCTGGCTTTCCTTTGCGTTCCCTGGCTGCAATTTTTGTCTCCTTCTGCTGGTGTTTCTCCTTCCTCCTGGTCAGATCATACCTTGCCTAGGCTCCTTTTCAGATAAGATATTTTGTTCCCACTTTTCTGTGTATGGCTGTGTATAGATTTCCCCCCCCTTCTTTCTGTCTATCGCTATGTCTTCTAAGGAGGCTCCCCCACCCAGCTTCAAGGCTGCTAAAGGGCCTTCAGTCAATGTTTCTAAATGCAATACTTGTCAACACAAATTGCCGGATGGTCACTTTGCTCCACTGTGCCACTCCTGCAGCGTGTTCCATGACCTTCCTAAGAGCCGTTGTCTATGTTTATGCAGGAACCCGAATAGGCCAAAACCCTGCAGGAATCCTTGACTCCCTTAGAAATCCAGTCTGCGGTGCTCTCGGCTCCTCAGGGACGTCCCAAGAGAAACGCTTCTTGCTTTCCCTCTTATGATCAAATGGAACTGATAATTCAGGAATGGTCAGTTCCATGATGTCCCCTTTTCCTAAGGCAGACATAGATCGCTGGTTGACGTTTGTTGTTATGGAAACCCCCTATAGCCTTGCTGGCTATTGTTCAGCAGCTGTCAGATCTACTTGGATGACGCTGCCCTGGATTTGGGAAGGTTGATCGCTCGCTTCTCAGCGGCAACCATTGGCGCAAGGTGTACACTAAAGTCATGGGCAGCCGACCCAGCCTCCAAAAAATCTCTAGACAAACCTCCCTTTTTGGTCCAGAACTAGATAAAATAATAGCTCAGGCTACAGGAGGCAAAATTACCACTGTTCCTCAAAATCTCCTTCGTAGAGGATCGCCATTTAGTAGGCCAACCTCCTTTCACCCTTTTCGTGCCTCCAGTCCTTTCGGACTGCCCCTAGATTGCGGTCATCCTGGGCTGGATTTTGGGCTCAAACAGACCCAGGCCAACCTGACTATCCCCATATCTCTGGTTGGAGGCCGTCTATGGTTTGTCCACAAACAATGGATGCTCCCTTCCACTGGTTCTTGGACTCTAAATGTGGATCTCACTTCTTTCCTTTCAGGGTGCCCAAGGCGCCTGACCGTCAAAAAGCCTTGAATTTGATTAATTTGATGAAAACCCAGGTAATTGTTCCAGTCCCCCAGGACAGGAGATTTATGGGTTTTTACTCCAATCTATTCCTAGTCCCCAAGAAGGATGGCTCATTTTGTCCAGTATTGCAATTAAAGTCTCAACGTTTGTGTAAAAATGCAACACTTCAAATTGGATTCCCCTAGATCAGTTATCCTGGCTATAGAGCAGAGAGACTTTCTTAGCTTCCCTAGATATCCAGGGCGAATATCTACATATTCCAACCAATTCCTCAGGTTTGCAAGGGTCAAGGCACTTCCAATTCACGTCTCTTCGGGCCAGCTACCAACCCTCGAGTGTATACTTAGGTCATGGTATGTCCAGCGGTTTATCTTTGCCTACAAGGAATTTTCTTGGTTCATTCAATACTCTCCTGGGCTGAACATCACTTGCCAGCCCTCTTAGAAATTTATATCTCAGAACAACAAGGCCAATTTTCTATATGGACCCCGGAAAGTAGGCCCTTCACTAGGAGGTCTTTGAGGAACTTCGAGGAAGGCTGGAAATAGACATTATGGCATCTCAGAACAACCGCGACAATCCCAAGTCTTGCACCAGAAAGCACTACTAATAGACACTCTCTAGTGTTTTGGTCATCTTCGTGGCTCCCCAATGGCCGTGTCGCTCATGGTTCTCGGATCTTCTCCAGCCTTTCTGCTTCCCCTGTGTTTAGATCGCCTGTCACAGGGGCTGCTCTATCTTCTGGAGCTTCAATATCTCAATTTAGAGGAGAGGCTATTAAATCCGCGCTGCTGAGTAAAATAGGCTTTTCTCTGGCAGTTGTTTCAACAAAGCGAACAGGTGTCTAGCCCTCAAACGTGAGGTCATCACTTTCCTGCAGGGGGTGGCTCACTTGTGTCCCCCTAGACACTCGCTGGTTCAGCCTTTGGGACCTCTGCCCGGTTCTCAGGGCTCTGCAGTTCGCTCCTTTCGAGCCCCTGAAATCCTATGTCTTTTTTGCCTCTCTCTCTTGGAAAACTCTTCTTCTGCTGGACATTTCTTCTATTCAGAGATCTTCTGAGTTGGGGGCTCTGTCTGTTAGTCCAGACTGTTTAATTCTTCAGGAGGACAGGGCAATTCTCAGTCTGCATCCTTCTTTCTACCTAAGGTGGTCTCTTCCTTTGACTTTAATCAGGGCATTGTGGTTCCGGCTTTGTTTCCTCACCCACTTCTTCTAAAGAACGCAGACTGGATGTAGTTCGAGCTCTCAAGGTCTACTTAGCTCAGACTTTCCAACTCCTTTCACTTCCTCTCTGGAACAAAATTGAGGGAGGCTTCGGGTGCACAGGATATGAGGTAGGAGGGAGTAGCACCCGGGCCTCTGTCACCTGTTTTTTTTGTTTTAAGATTAACATGCTTTAAAGAGCATGCCCACCCCCAAAATTAAAATTAAACCATCTACTGGCCCCCTGTACTTACTTTACATCTCTGCTCCTTATGGTTCTTCTGCAGTGTTTGTTCAAAATCCAGGAAACTGAAGAGTAGGAGTTGTTTTCCTGTATGAAAGGAAGTGCAGGGGAGCCCCCTCCCTCCCTCTCTGGCTATCCTTCACTTAGCATAAAACGATTTATATAAATTGTAGGGCATGCCGAACTGTACTTACGCTTTATTCCCACCACATTCTCTATTGCCCTCAGCCGTGGCTGTGATTGACTGCCTCTCAGCCAATTTGTTTGCCAGTTCTGGCAAGCAGGGAGCTGGAGCAAGGGCTTGTAAGTACAGTTGGAGTTCTTTTTTTTTTTTTTCTTCTTTTTTTTTTTTAGAAATCTAATATAGCGGTGGGGGTGAGAAGGGATGCCCTACATTTTATTTTTTAAAAAAAAGCTATATAGAGGATGGTGATACTATTTTAATATGTTTTACCTTACATTTGAACTTCATAAAATTTTTCTTAAAACCAAGGCTGCCAAACGAGGTATTCTTTCTCCTGGTCGTGGCAGAGGAATTAATTTAAGAGGAAGAGGAATGCTCCGTGGAAGAGGTCGAGGACAACGTGGCAGATGCAGAAGTGCTCATGCTGTGGTTGATCATCGCCCAAGAGCCTTAGAAATGTCTTTTACAGAAGGTGATAGGGAAGATCTATTACCTCACTTTGCGGTAAGTCAAACCAAGATGATTTTTTAGTTTATACATTTTATTTTGAGGGAATAAAGTATTAAATTGAGACTTCTTAGTCACAGTGATGGGAAATGACTCGCTAGAGTTTAACTTTTAACTTAAGGTTAACAAGTCCATCTTTTTTTTTTTCCTTTCTCATAAAAGCAATTTGGAGAAATAGAAGACTGCCACATTGATGATTCCACTCTTCATGCTGTAATAACTTTTAAGACAAGAGCGGAGGCAGAGGCTGTAAGTTAAGACTTCTGTTTCAGTATTGTTTTCTTGTGAAATCTGTGATGTCGTGCTCTTTTTATTAAATGTATTTATATTAATATATATTTATGCATGTGGTGTGCAAATCATTGCAAAAGCCCAAACCTTCTAACTTATCAAAAATTGAAATTGTGTAATTTCAATCTCTATTCCAATAGTAGTAAACAAGCTAAGATTTAATCCATATCTGTGAATTATCTGTAGTGAAAATAATGGTTTATCAAACCATTGTTAAGGATATTCTTTCCCTTTGATTCATATATAGGAATTGTGTATTACAAACATTTCCCACCATTACATTTCCTTGAATAAATAATTTTTTCTGTTTTAATTTCGAAGGAAGCTGTAAAAAAAATAAACAAGTCGGTTATTACAAAGCAGACAATGTTCCATATTCTGTAGTCAAATAGATAAGACATGCCTTGGTCAAATTAAATATTACTCACATCATTTTCATAGTTTGAGAACATTATGCCCTGTGTCATTTTTCATTGGCAGGCACGGACCATATTGTTAACACTTGCCTTAGGTTCAGGATCATTGTTTTTTATAGAAGTTACTTAAAGTTATTTCCCAACCAGCACTAATATTGAGTCAGTCATTGGAAAACTGCTTTTCTCCTACAGCCTTAGGGGGACCCAGGAACACAGGGGGTTAAGTACCCTCACTTCAGGAGCGGACACTTTAAAACTTGAGGCTCCAATGCTCCTCCCCTCCTATATTATCTCACCAGCACCGGAAGCCTCCTTTAGTTTTAAAGTGTCCGCTTCAGGAGTGACGGACCTCTCCCCTGTCGTGCCTTCTGGATCCCTGGACTCAATGGAGCCGGTGGTGCGGAGTGAGCTAGCCTTAGTCCACCGGCTCCCTACGTGGGATTGCATTTAGCAGAGTGTACAACTTACCTGCAAATGCTACGGAAGGGCTGGCCATCATGACGCTCGGGTCTAAAATAGCCACCACCCCCCCCCCCCCTTCCGCTATAGCGGGCAAACCAGTGGTCGGGCGCTGCTTCTGCCTCATGGCTCATTTAGGCTGAAGGAGATCGGGGTTTTTGGGGGCTGGCGGGGAAGGACTTCTCCCGGGCCTTACTAGGAGGCGGGACTTCCGTCTGCTTCCGGTTCCTGGCCTCGCTGTCCTCTCAGCGGTCAGCTTCAGCCGTGTGTAGTCGGCATCGGGAGCCTTCTTCTCTACCGGAATCAGCTATGTTCCCCCTTTTTAAGGGGAGATCTTTTCCCATTTCTTTTCCTTTGCTCTGTCTCTCCTCTCTATAAGGGGGGCTTGGTTTATAGGTGTGGGGAGCAAATAGTATCAAGCTTTGTCTTCCTTATGAGACCTATCTGTATGTATATGTAGAGATATGTGTGTGTGTGTGTGGTTTCTATTTTTTCTTCTGCTTCCAATCAGTCATGTCAAACAAGGAGAAGTCCGCCTCCCGTTCAAAATTGACCAAATCCGCCTAAGTGATCTCCTATGTCTGTGCATTATGCCAGACTAAGTTGCCAGCCAGTCACTCTGGACCACTATGTGGACCATGCAGTGCCAACCAGGATCCTCAGCCCATGCAGATTTCACCCACCAGTCTGGAACCCGAGTGGGCGAGGACTCTTTGGGCGTCAATTGATTCCCTACAGAATCCACCTGCTGGGTCGGTCCTGGTCCGGGATCCTTCAGGGGTCACTCCTCAGGAGTCCGAACCGGCCTGGGCTAGATCCTTAACAGACTCCATGTCGGTGCTATTGGCTTTTATGTCGCAGGTTTTACAGTCGATAAGTTCCGCTGGAACGGAAACCAGACCACAAAGAGCGGTCAGAGCTTCAGGGCCCATGGCGACTCTTGCAGTGGAAGAGAGCACCTTGGAGGAAAGAGAGGAATCGGAAGAAGGAGAACTGGAATCCATAGCTTCCGAATTGGAAATTCACACCACATTTACGCCGGAAACGATCGACGATCTTATTAGATCGCTGTTACAGGTTCTGAATATCCAGGATCCGGGTGAACCAGCAGATCCTGACAAGTCTTGATTCAGTCGTCCCAAGAAAACGATGGCAACCTTTCCTTTATACGATCAGAACAGATCGTCTTGGAAGAATAAGCGTCTCCGGAAAAGAAACTCCACTTTTCTTGAAATTTCCAAACAATGTTTCCTTTTCCCAAGGAGGATGTGGATAGGTGGTCCATGCCCCCAGTGGCTAGGCTTTCTAGAGCCACGGCTATCCCTTTGGCTGAGGCCATCCCACGGACAGACGTCTGGAAGGTCTGTTGAGAACATCATTTGCTGCTTCAGGGGCTGCCCTGTGCCCCACTTTTGCTTCCGCTTGAGTTGCCAAGGCTATGGAAGTGTGGCTGGATCAGCTTTATCAAGCAGTGGCTAAGGAATCTTCAGACAGTCACTTGATCGATATTATCCAACAATTGTCGGACGCAGCAATATATATTGGAGATGCAGCCCTGGAAACTAGCCGTCTCATCGCACGATTATCTGCGGCCTCTATGGCTTAAAGCTTGAGCTGCGGATCCAGCATCTAAGAAGGCTCTTACCAGCCTACCCTTTTTGGGGCGCCTTCTGTTCGGGCCTGAATTGGAGAAGATTATTGCCCGAGCCACTGGTGGTAAGAGTACTTTTCTTCTACAGGCTAGAGCACGTCGGTTTCCATCCTTTCTATGTTCGTCTTCCTTTCGTCCACCAATAGCTTCCCGTTCTACAAACCTCGCGGCCGGAGGCTTCCAGCGCACCAGGGACAAAGACCTTTTCCCCCCTCGCCTTCCAAACGAGGGGGCTTTAAAACAGGGGGAGACAAACACAAGCAGGCATGACTATCCGCTCCCTCTTGGTGTCGGGGGTCACCTTTGTTTTTTTCTACAAGGAATGGCAGCTGCCGTCCACAGACTCCTGGACTATGGGGGATGATAACCAACGGCTACCGGATAGAATTCTGTTCCCGACCTCCACCTCGTTTCTTTCCTTCTCGGATCCCACACTGTCTCAAACAACGCAAGGCCCTAAACGGCTGCGTGCAATCTCTCTTGCTGGCAAGGGTTATATCCCCGGTTCTAGAAAACCAGAAGTTCCGGGGGTTTTATTCAAATCTGTTCCTATATGCAAAAGTTCAGATTTAAGATGGAATCCTTGCGCTCAGTAATCTTAGCGATCAAGCCGGATGACTTCCTTGCTTCTCTAGATATTCAGGATGCGTATCTACACATTCCCATCTGGCCCGGGCACCACAGTTACCTCAGGTTTGCAATAGGTTCCCGGCACTTCCAATTCACGGCCTTGCCGTTCGGACTAGCATCTGCGCCCCGGGTTTTCACCAAGGTGATGACTTGCCAGGCGGCTTTTCTTCGTCTTCAGGGAATCTTCATACTTCCTTAACTGGACGATCTATTGATAAAAGCGGATTCCTCCGAATTGGCTCGTCTTCAGGTGTCTCTGTGCATGGCAATCTTGTCCTGCTTCGGATGGATCATAAATAGGGCAAAGTCCACGACAACTCAGTGGAAACGGATGATCTTCCTGGGAATGCTTTTCGATACAGCCATTCACAAGATCATTCTGCCTCAAGACAAGGTTTCTTCCCTGAGGAGCATGACCATTCAGGCTCAAACTTCCAAAAACCTTTCTATTCGGCAAGCTATGCGCCTGGTGGGGAAGATGGTGTCCTCAGTGGAAGCGGTTCCATACGCTCTATTTCATCTTCGTCCTCTTCAGAGATATCATCTTTCTGGCTCTGCGAGCGATCTCACCTGGACAGATCAGTTGAAGGGCAAGAATGTACGTATACAGTTAGACAATGCCACGGCCGTGGCATACATAAATCATGAGGGGGGCACAAGAAGCCAATTGGCGATGGCAGAATCACACCGGATCTTAACTTGGGCAGAGGGTCATGTTCCGGCGATATCGGCATACCCGGAGCGCTCAATACGGAAGCAGATTTCCTCAGTCGATCCTGGGGAATGGGAGTTACACCCGGAGGTGTTCCAGGAATTGACGCTGAGATGGGGAACACCGGACATCGACCTGATGGCTTCCCGAAACAATCACAAGGTTCCGGTATTTTGTGCCAAAACGAGGGATCCGCTAGCGGTCCTGATAGATGCCCTTGTGGTGCCTTGGAGTTTTCGCCTGGGTTACGGTTTTCCTCCACCTATGATTCCCAGGATCCTGAAAAGGATAAAGAGGGAACGAGCTCCAGTGATCTTCATTGCTCCTCGATGGCCAAGGAGGGCTTGGTTCTCAGACCTCCATGTCAGTCGAGGAACCATGGTCTCTTCCACTACGACCAGACCTTCTTTTTTCTTTTCAGTCATCCGGACCTCCAGCGCCTCCATTTAACGGCGTGGCGCTTGAATCCGCTATACTATGAAGACGCGGAGTACCTTCTTCAGCTATACCTACTATGTTGGCGGCTAGAAAACCTTCTTCGGCAAAGGTTTATTATAGAATTTGGCAAAAATATATAATTTTGTGGAGTTCGTCCAAGGGATTTCCTCCTTCCAGATTTGTTCTGTCTAGAATACTCCGTTTTCTCCAAAAGGGTTTTGACGGGGGGCTTTCTCTGAGTTCCCTCAAAGGTCAGGTTTTCGCCCTTCGGTTCGTACTCCAGTCCAACCTTGGGATTTATCGCTGGTTCTTACGGCGCTCAAGAGGCCTCCCTTTGAGCTTTACAATCTATTCCTCTGTCCCTTCTTTCCTGGAAGACGTTTTTTCTTTTGGCAATTTCTTCCATCAGACGGGCTTCGGAACTGGCTGCCCTATCAGTGGAACCCTCGTGTTTAACATTCTATTCGGACAGGGCCGTTCTCCGCCCTCATGTTTCTTTTTTGCCGAAGGTGGTCTCATCCTTTCATATCAATCAGGAAATAGTTGTTCCAGCCTTCTTTCCCAATCCTCCTCCTTCCAGGGAGCGTGATTTACACTGTCTCGATGTGGTGAGAGCCCTGAGGATTTACTTGCACGAAAGGTATTCGTTCCTCTCTGGCGTAATTCCTTCTTCTAGCAGGGCCCTGCCGGGGGTCCAGGGCCTCTTCTCAAACTCTGGCCAGGTGGATTAGGTCTATTATTGTCCGCTGCTACTTAGCAGTTGGAGCTGTTCCTCCCTTGCAAGTTACAGCTCACTCTACTAGGGCAGTTGGAGCATCTTGGGCGGCTCGTCATGGCGCCTCGGTGGACCAGATGTGTCCGGCGGCAACTTGGTCTTCAATTCACACGTTTATTAAGTTTTACCGCCTCCAGGTATTTACGTAAAGGGATACAGCCTTAAGCGGCGATATCCTTAGAACTGCCGAGCTTTAATTCTTCGGTTCCTTTGTCCCACCCTAGTTTGCTCTCTGGACTTTGGGACATCCCCTGTGTTCCTGGGTCCCCCTAAGGCTGTAGGAAAAAAGAGGATTTTTATGTCTCACTCACCTGTAAAATCCTTTTCTCCGAAGCCGTAAGGGGGACCCAGGTACTTCCCTCCCTTTGTTGGCATGATTGTCTTTGGCCTGTTGCCTGTTACTGTTCTTGTTTTTACTATTATTTGGCTTTCACTCCCTCTTTGGGACCAACTGAAGGAGGCTTCCGGTGCTGGTGAGTTAATATAGGAGGGGAGGAGCACTGGAGCCTCAAGTTTTAAAGTGTCCGCTCCTGAAGTGAGGGTACTTAACCCCCCCTGTGTTCCTGGGTCCCCCTTACGGCTTCGGAGAAAAGGATTTTACAGGTGAGTGAGACATAAAAATCCTTTTGTTCCTCCTATAAAGCCTTTTTGGGGAATCATGTAGAAACTGTGAATATCAACAAATCTGTTTTCCTTATCTTACATATATACATATTTTTTTACTTTACAGCTTTGCTGTAGTGTGATGTGAGGACATCTGTCCCTACATATGCAGCCCCCTGATAACTTAAAGGATAAGTATGCTGTAAAGTTCAGTTGGAAGCTGCAGCTTTAAAAAAAACTTGCCATTTTTTTCCTATGCCCCTCCAGAGCCCACCTTGCAGCTTTAAAGTTGCTGACATCTTGTTTCTGCTTAGCTGAATGTTTAGCTCAGCCCCTCTGAGATTTGCTGCTTCCTCCTGCCTCTTGGGCCTCAAAAGCTAATGCCTGTTGGTACCGTGCAGATATGTGCACGCATGACGTCATCTCGCTGCAGCTTCCAACTAAACTTAACTTCATTTTACAGCATACTTATCCGTTAAAAACTATAGAGCTGATGTAATAAAAAGTGCAAACGTTTGCCTGTGCTATTTCTCTGCAGCAACCAATCAGATGTTATCTGCAGTAACCATGTAAAAAGTCAAATAAAACACACAAACTGTGTAAACAATCATAGAACTTCTGCTAAAAACAAGGTGGGTCTTGCGCCTTTGCAAAAAGCAACATACATGTAACCACTTATTTCTGAGTCAAGCAAAAAGAATATTAGCAGGGGTTAAGAAGGATTATTTATTATTACTAAAGGAATATCCCTTTAAAATAGAGCACTAAAATATGGAAACCCAAATAAAATTAATTGTACGTAATAATCTATAAATCAAAAAAAGATGAAAGATAAACAATGAAGTGTCTTGTGCAGTCTCTGATACAGTATCCAGGAATATAAGTCCAGAATAAAGTTCCAATAGTGCAGATAATAAAAGCGCTGTGCAAACAATGTCCATCATATAAGAATAAGATAGACTTTACCTATGCCTTCTGAAACCACTCAAGGACAAAAACCCATGTGCACCAGACCACGCTCCCCCTCCTAACAAGCGATTGATACTGGGACCCACAGACGCTGTAAAACGAAATATCCCATGGTTCTCCCTTACTTCGGTTCGAAATACAGAAACCGCTAACAGGCCTCCCACAAATTCCGCAGTGGTATCCACTGCTGTACTCAGGCTTCTTCCAACGTTTGTGAGAAATAAAAAATACATACATATGACTCTAATCTGGTGTCCGCACTGGTGGAACGTAGGGAGAAGGGTCCTTCCACACAGGCTTCCCCCCAGAGGGGGATTGTTGTTGCAAAGACAAGCATCAGCCTCTAGTTTCTTTTTTCAGTCATACACTGTAATATTTGACTTTCTCTTTGCATGTATAAATATTGTCCTTGTATTAAGGTTCACTTTGTGTTGCTTACTGTGGATTACTTTTTTTTTCTTACTTGAGTTGCTTATTTCTTTAGGCAGCAATTCATGGAGCAAAATTTAAAGGTCAAGATTTAAAGCTGGCCTGGAGTAAACCAACACAAAATTCATTAAGCACAGACGCTGATGATGCTGATCAAGAAGATGAAGAAGTACGTAATAAGACTTAATTGAAATTGTCCATATAAAACAGCTTAGTAACTCATTGATTTGCAACAGTTTCTACAAAAAAATGCGTACCTTTTTGGTTTTAAAGTAATAAAGAAGAAAGTAGTCTAAGCTAGAGAGCCCCACTCCTCTTTCACCCAACAACCTAGATTTAAACCTATTTTCTGTTGCTTATAGATGTAATAAGTATTTTTAATGCCTTAGGCTCATACACACGTACGGCAGAACCACAAACAACGCCCGACTGAATGCATACACACGTGCGATTATCGCCCGAAACGGACGTTTGTCGCACATGTGCATTGTGATCATGAGTCGTTTATCGGGTGTGAAATCTTGTGTGTACGAGGCTTGAGTTGGTGTTTAATTACCTTGCTTTTTAGTTTCAGGAAGATTCCATGGTCGATAATTCATTGCTTCAGGATGATGATGAAGAAGATGATGAAAATGAGTCTCGTTCTTGGAGAAGATGAGTCTTTCTAGCTGATTACTGAGCAACATTTCATGAAATAAAATTAGGCTCAGCTAATGCACTTTTATTAAAAAAAATGCATCCCTGCATTTTTGAAGATGTAAAAGACACTTGGTATGAATCACAGACTGGAGACTTGAAGGCTTCTTTTTTGAGATATTTCAGTAAATGAGTGCACAATGTGACATTCTCTCAAATGCAATGGTTTTATTACACACATTTTTGCCAGGTGTAAAATATTTTGGTTTCCTTAAAACTAAAGGAACTTGTTATATACAATTTGTGCCCTGTTAACATTATCTACACTTTGCTTTAAGGTCCATAAATGGTAAAGACATACGTAGATTAATATTAAACAGAGTTCTCAGATCTTATGTATACAGAATACATAGTGTTATGCGTAGGCTTTACTATGTAGTAGCCTTTTTGTTCTGATCATTTTTGTACATATTTTACATTTGGGTTTTAATAATATTGTATGACTGCTTTGCATATAAGTCCTTGTGACTTTAAGATGTTAAAAAAAAAAAAAAAATAAAGAAATGGAATGGTCTTAAAAGGCAAAACATCAACAATGCAATATAATTTTCTTTGAAACAGAACCAGGTAATGAGAAAATAAGTAAAAAAAAAAAAAAGAAAAAGAAAAAAAAAAAAACATTAAACCATTCCTGTGTGAACACATCTTAATGAATGCCTTAAAAGAAAACAAGCCTTTTGACTAAAATGTCATTGTAACAGAATCATTTTAACAGTGTGTTTAACTCTGTTGCTTGGAAAGTGGTTGATCAGTGTGCAGTGATTGATGATTACTGTTAAGAGGGGAGGAAAACCTTCGTGTCTGCTGTATCTCCTTATATGCTGAAAAGAAAATTGTTCCCTACAGAAAAAAGAAGATAAAAACTTTTTAAGGATCTGAATGTTGGTGAGTAGTGAAGCTTGTATTTTTGTAATGCATGTTTTAACACATAAAGGGTTGTTGCAGCCAAAAATTGTATTTTGCTATTTAAAGGGCACTAAGGAACTCCCAGAAACTGTCTAGTTTCACCCCACATCCATCCCCCCAACTTGTGTCCAGGGCCAGGCCAACTGCGAGAAGTGAATGTTCCAGTTGGCCATGTTCTGGACTTGTGGAGTAGGGACGGAGTTACACTGCAACACCAAATGGAATTTTAGTGACAGATTTCAGTGGTTCTAAGGCAAGTCCAGGGGTAAAGATATACAGGGAGATTCATTAAAAGTTCTTATTAAAATGGTGCTAATTTTGCCCCAACCAATCAGATGTTCGCTTTCAAATGTTAAACAAGATATGATTGGTTGGGGCAAAACTAGCACCATTTTTAACGATAAGAACTTTTATTGTATCTCCCTAATAGTGTTTTATGTCCTTCCCCTGGTTACTTTTATTGGTATGGTGAATAACTCTTTAAGCTTTTTAAAGGTCCAGCTGTTTTTTAATTCATAACATTTAGTTTGTAATCTGCTTTATTCCAATCTCCATTCTGTTCACAATGTCTGTTTCTTCAGCGCCCACCAACACTGCTTTGCTTGTTAACATTACTGCTTTACACATGTTCTCTGACTTCCCTAGTGAGTCCTGGCAAAATGCAATTGAGTAAAACAGTTCGCCTTATGTATCATTTTATTTATACCCTCTTGGCTTCCTCAGTCTGCAATTGAACAGGAATAATAGAATTCATCTTCCTGCAATCTGCTATATTCCCCACACTGTCTAAGGAAGCATCTTCTTCATTAGTGTTCATGCTCTCTCATTAGTATTCATTCCTCCCTGGGTCGCTCAGTCTGTGTGCTCTGGCTCAATAATGGTTCACGGGTTAAGTCTAAGGAGACCCAGAAGTGGCTATGCATAAGTAAACTAGAGAGCTTTCACCTTCTCTAAAATTAAAAAAGTAAAGCGGGGTAATCAATAGCAAAGTAATACTTGTAGATCATACCTCAAGATATCTTGATCATCCAGTTTTAAATTTGCTGGATTTTGGCTGATATTTTTTTTTGTACTTGAACCTAAGTTAGGCTGTTGTAGTTTAGTGTAGAACATAATTAAAGGGTATATCCACTGGGGAAAAGTAGTTCAGGGTTTTCAGTTTTGCTGGAAAACATGAGGCAAAGGAGCTGTCTTGCGTCCTTTTCTTCAATTAAATTGAAAACCCCAAATTTCTTTTCCCCGGTGGAGATACCCTTTAAAGTTTGTGTTCTTATACATAGTTTTTTTTGTTGTTGTTTGTTTCCTAGTGGTACACCAGACATTTTTGTCAAGCTGTTACTTCAAGAACACCGTTTGAGAATTTGAAACTCCGGGTACTGTGCTTTTTGCTAAGAAAGCAAGCATCTGCTCAACCACAGGATACATTATGTAAAATCTTACTCATAATTCCCCTTACCTTTAAAACTGTTATCCTATGCAACAAATAAGGTATGGAGCAAATATTATATATGCATAAATTATTAGTGCTGAGCAGCAACTATGTTTGAGACAGATGCTGTTATTGAATACTTTGTATAACTAAAGTTTTTTTTCATTAGAATGTTTAGTTAAGAGCTTTACTGGGTTATTTACCATTGTGAATGGTGTTTTGAATTTTTCATTTGTTAAAAGTGCTCTTAAACATGAGAATTACTAGACTTTTTGTTTTTTAATATACCAAAAAAGTCCCCCATGAAAACAAGAAATTGCAATGCTTAAGGAATTTGCATAAAATATTACTGTTATGCATACTCTACACATACGGATTAGTACCCAGATGCTATGCTCGGATTTGCTTTTTGTCACAAAGCAGTAGTTTTGAAACACTTGCTGCAATGGAAAAGAAAATCCCAATACTAAAACAATTAAATATTAACAGGGAGATTAAATTAAAGTTCTTATTGTTGGAAAATGGTGCTAATTTTGCCCCAACCAATCAGATGTTGGCATTACCACCATTTTTAACCATAAGATCTTTTATTGAATCTCCCTGTAAGTATATAATAAACAGAAGATAAAAACGCTTTGTTTACACTAAGCTGCATTTTGGGGCAATTCCGGGATTCCAAATAGGACATTTAAGTTAAAGGGTATGTCCACTCATTTTTTTAACTATCACTTTTTCAGTTTAAGTGAAGAAAAGGAGGAAAAGGATCTGGTGCTGAAGCGATCAGTTGTAACTTATCTCCTGTAAGATTTACTAAGGAACGTAAGACATGGCTCCCTTCCACCCGTTCCTTAGTTCAACTGAAAAAGCGATATGCTGAGAGGTGTTAAGGAGGCCATTTATATGAAAATAAAGAAACCAAGCCTGGATAGAGGTGGGGGGGGGGGTTTGACACCAACTGTCTGCCATGTACAATGGGTCATTTCGATAACACGCCTTAGCCTCAATGCATCCCACACATTGCATTCAGAAGGTCCCCAACACCTGGCTGTCATACTCTAATTGGGACTTTCCAGGGTAGTTATATTGCCAACAGATTCTTGTTCAAGTCATTCTGAATAGAGAAAGCCAGTTGGATGACTAGCGAAATGTCTAAACAAGTACTAAACTTTAAGTCCAGTTGATCTAACTGCATACAACAGATATGAAAAAGCAATAGTTAAAAAATGAGTGGACATCACCTTTAACATATGTAATTACAGCGCTTTCTGAAATTTGTTTTTTTTTTATTTTTCATTTCTATCAACCTTTTGGCATTTGAAGATTGTTTTCTAATTGTAGCAATGTCTTGTTTTATACTTTTGTTTAAATATATGCATTCATGTCTCTTACAGGTCTGATTTCCTGCAATTTCTACCAAATATGTTCTTCCAATTTTTAAAATGGAAAATGAGGGAAAAGTGCCTGTTTTCTTATGATAATCATACACATTATTTTGCCTGGTTGTGGGTATTTAAATGGCAAAACAGCTTTAAAGTGATTTAAAGTGTTTCTGTGAAAAGATGTCATAATTAGTAGAATTGTCTGTAATTTCTTTGGGTATAATTTAAGGAATATACATTTTTCATAGTTTTGGGATCGTTAAATTAAATCTAGTGACATAAACCTATTAATATTATGTACCAAAACTGTAAGAGGATTTTTAAATGTTTTTTACATATATAGATTTTTTTGCCTTCCTTAGTATTTTTGGTACTTAAAAAAGGAATTGTTTTTTATCTAACTCTTCTGCTAAGCAGAAAAGCATTTCCTGTTTTTGCACTTGCTGTGTACAGCTTAAGGACAAATATACTCACTATTGCATTTCCTGTTTTTGCACTTGCTGTGTACAGCTTAAGGACAAATATACTCACTATTTCGAAGCTGCATTCCTGTGCCCGTGGTTGGGGGCTTAAATCACTAATTTATTACCCATGGGTACCTGAAATACTTACTCAAGGTTTCCCTTGGTGCTCTGGTTCTTTCCTCCTCTCTGCCACTATCAATGCCAGTCTGCGTGTAGCCAATGGGAAGACACGCTTCTTTGCAGAGCGTGCTTTTCCATTGGCTACATTGTGGACTGCGAAAGAGGATCGGAACGCTGAGGGAAACTTGGCAGTTTAGGTCCTCACCCCTGGGGTGAGCTTACACTAAGTCCCCGTTGCTAACTGAGTGAGAGGGGTGAATATAATTGTTTTTTTAATATATCCAGCTCACATTTTAGTGACTTGTTGATTTTAATTATCTACCTTTGTTAATTGAATACTTGCATAACAAGAAATTCATTACATTTTATCAAAGAAAAAAAAATCATTAACTTTTATAAACAGTAATATACCTAAAAATAAGATCTTAAGCTGGGTACACACGCTACTGAACTTTAGCAGATTGCTAATGCAGATGTTATACACATTCAGGCTGACACACTCTTATGATGGCCATAGAAGCTACAATCCGATCATTAGATCTACGGATCATCTGGTTGGATTCCCCACTGACGTTTTTTTTTTAAACTGACCCGATACAAAAAATTATTGTATGTTTGTCAATGGATGGTACATACATGATCTGAAGATTGTACGATACAGTACAGGGTGCCAACAGCGACCTAGCAATTTTCATTCCGTACCAAATTTTCCCAAAACTGACGGCCTTTATCGGTACTGTGTGTACCTAGCTTTAGAATGTTAAAACTAAATTCAGGGTGTCTGAAAAACCTTTTCAAATTTGCAAAATTAGTTCTAACTGTTTAGCTTTTTATAAAGATTCTCTGTGCAATTCTAAATAATGAGAAATAAATGCCTCTCATCATTCAGCAATATCTAGATTAGATTAAATACAACATTTTAGTTCCATTCACCTATATGGCCCATATCAGGTTATTAAATTAATTTGTGTTTGCTTACTTACCAATAAAGCGTTAATGTTATCATGAGGAAGTTTACATGTAGAATAGTCTTGAAAAGGTGACATGTGCAGATGTTCTGTGGGGAAAATATTCTCTATTGAGCAGTAATAATGCTGGTGGAAAAAGTAATTGATTCATTTGAATTTGCATTATTTTTTATTCAGAAATGCAACACTGGATGCAAAAACATTTTTTTTTTTTAGAACTATTGTGTCTATTTTTACACCCAAATGAAAAATTAAATATGGGTTAATCAACAACCCCCCACACACACACACAACTCAAAACTACCATAGTTAGAAAGCCAACAGACGTAGGGCTAATCTGCTATGTAATTTCCACCTCCTCTTCATGCTTTTTTAAATGCTTGGAGGAGGCAAATAGGGAATTGGAATTCAGTGATTGGCTCTGATGTCATTTCTGGTTAGATTTACATCTATCAGATTTCAAACTATTGCAGTTTTGGTGTTTGGGGTTAATTTACCTATATAATTATATATAATTTTTCATTTGAGGGGTCAAAATGGCCTTTTAAAACATCTAAAAGGAAACTTAAAAATGTGTTCCAGAAACTAGTAAAAAAAACGTTTTTGAAATGTTTTGGGTTGCACTCTAAGGAATGCTGGAAACTTTTTTTTAAACATTCTAAAACATTGGTAAAGGTAGCCACTTAGTTTGTCCGGTCCTGTTGGAACATGGTCTAAGGACAAATAAGTGCCGCTGAGATGGTGTAAGTTGCTTTATGCTTACAATATGCATTTTCTGTGTTCTGTTTAGTTCATACACTATGTATGATCCTCTGTGGTCACTTCCCACTGTGCACTTTATTCTGTAGCTTGCTTGTGACGAGCTTGCTTCGGTTTTGGCACTTGTTTTCCTTAGGAGTTAATCCTTTAAGGGAGGGACAGAGGGCGGGATAGGGGTGTGTATTTGATGTATTTAAGCTTACCTTTAAATTTTTTTTACCTTTAAATTTTTTCCTGTAATCTTCTTGTCATATGTTACTTTGGAATACCATTGAAGAATTTTTTGGAGCATATAGGTAGTCAGTTGTGTTATCCTGCTCTACATGTACTCTGATATTTTAAGAGACATTCTGTTAAATAGACAAAATAAGCATTTTTATTTTATTTTTGTTTTTATATAGCATTGAAAATGCAAACTATATGCATTAACTTTTTTTTATTAGATTTTTGGTCTTCATGCTGGTGCTCCTCACCAGCCCAGGCACTTTTCATTTAACTTAAAAAAACAATTAAAAACCTTTTATACGCACTATAGTTCTCCTTTAAGAAGAGAAATTACAGTTGCAGCTCTCCATAAATTTGCTAATATGTCTTGCATAACTTCAGCCCCTTTAAAGCCCTTCAAATAGATGCACAAATGTGAAATGATTAAGCAGATACTTTAACCTGTTTGAGTGCAAAAAAAAATTGAATGCCAGTAAAATGTTCCAACTTACAGTGAGCTACATAATAAAATAGAATCCTTGCTTACATGTGTTGAGGTTTGTGGCGAGACTTTTACAGGGAGAGAATGTAGACTAATCAGGTATAGAACACTGCATTTTTAATGGTCTATACTATAAATGGTATACTATAAAAATGGAGCAGAATTGCTCAAGGCACACAAATTATTAGTTCATTTCACTTTTGAGTGTAGAAGTATTAAACTTCCATTACAAGCATTCCAAATAATTTTGTAAAATCCTAGATCTAATTAAAAAAAAAAAAAAAATCCCCTTAATGATCCTTCCTGGTGAGATTGGATCCTGGTGAGATCTAATATCCAACTCTTTCTTGGCCAGCTGCTATGGGAGGAGTTGATAGACACCGTGCGGCATCTTCTACTGCTAAGATCCTCAAAAGTATATGTGAATAAGAGGTTTGCTTGATGAATATTTGGGTATAATGACCCTTTAAGTTTTTGGACATTGTTTATCTCACAATTTAAAGCAGTTATTTTTAATATTTTGTAAGCCAAAAGTAGCATAATTCATAATGTGTTGGTTGGATATTATGTTACATTTTTTATTACTTATTTATTACCAAATAAAAAAACTTTCTACTTAATTTATTGCGTGTTTTTGTTTTTTTTTTATTTAAGTTAAACAATTTATATGGTGTGTTAATATGATTTTCCTGTGTGATTCATCTGGGTGATGCATCATATTTTTCTTTGGAAACCTTACTTTTGAATGACGTTATATGTGAGCAGTCATTTAACAATTAAGCGTGTGCAAAATCATTATTGCAGCTGTTTTATTACATAGCAATATTCTTGCTACATAGTTTTTTATTATATAGATAAGGGACAAATTAAAATTGGGGGAAATAAGCAACTGGGATATTTGTTGGTTTTGCGGAAATTAGAGTAATGATAAATAGTAAAATTGTCTTGGGACAACGCAATCAATAGTTAATCAGTTCAAGACTGATAGAGTTGGAAGGTGTGACAATGAAAGAAGGTTTTGTTATACAAATATAAAGTTTGGACCATGTTTGCACAGATTTGTGAAGTTTCCTTTGACTATACATTATGTAACCAGCAGTTCATATACAGTTTCTTACAAGTCTTGTCGCTTCTGTACAAATAGACCTGAAGTGACGCTTAAAGGGCATGTCCACTCCCAAAACTATAATCCCCCCCCCCCCCCCCCCCCCCCCCCCCTATAGTGGAGTTTAAAACCTCCCTCCCATCCCAGCTCCATAAGGTTCTCCTGGAGCCCCCCCCCCCCCAAAGTCCCAAAAACTGCCCACCAGGAGGATAGCAGAGTCCATATAGTCCTACCTGGCCTCCGGGAGAATTTTGGCATGCGTACTGCAGCCCTTCTCCCCCTCCCTCCCTCTCAGGATTCCCTCCCCCTAGTGTGAAACCCTTAATGTATAGGATTCCCCCTGCCAGCCCAGCCCCAACCGCTATATTTATATGTTTAGAAAGCTCCCCAAACTTTACTCAGCCAATCACAGACTCGACTGCCGGTCCCGCCCCTCTGCTTGCATTTTCTCACAAGCAGAGGGCCGGGAGCGCGGCGGAGGAAAGAGGGGAGGTAAGTAGAGCTTTCTAAACATATAAATATAGCGGTTGGGGCTGGGCTAGCAGGGGGAATCTTATTTTTAATTTTTAGGGTGGACATACCCTTTAACAATAATTCTAATGCAGATTTTGTTTCAAGAAATGGTTAATTTTACCCCAAACAGCTTTTGTAATAATGTTTCAATGCAAAACAAAACTAACAAAGTATTCTAATGTTCACAGCTTGGTAAAGCCCAAATTTTTGCAAAGACATAAGTGTTGTCATCTTGTCATATTGGCTTCACCTGTGACTAATAATGGATCAATTAGGTGTCAGGTGTGTATAAAAAGAACCCCAGTACACTAGACCTTCACATCAACTGCAAATAGACCTCTGCAAACATGCCTGATTCACCCTGAGTCTGAGTAGATTATCAAGAGGCTGAAGACAAAATATACTGCTGATGTGGCGCACACCTTCATTGTCTCTAAGCATCAATTTCAGAGGATAAAGAAAAGATTTGAAGAGACTGGAGGAGTTTTTGACAAGCCCAGGTCAGGCAGACCCCGCAAGACAACTGCTCGAGAGGACCGTTTTTTGGCTTGAAAATCCAAGGCAAGCCCATTTTCAACTGCAGCAGAGCTCCAGGAGACCTGGTCACCTGAAATCCCTGTGTCAACCAAAACAGTTTGTCGGATTCTGTCTCTGAATGGCCTCCATGGTCGAATCAGTGCCCATAAGCCACCACTTGGCAAATGCCACACGTTTTTTCAATTGTCTTTTGTTAAGTCCCACAGCCTGATAAAAGGATGGACGCTGGAAAAAGTAAATGAATCTTCTGTTGAATTACACCTCCGTTGCCACAAATATTGCAGGAGACCTACTGGAGCCCAGAAAACAGTGAAGTTTGGTGGAGGCAAAATCATGGTCAGGGGTTACATCCAGTATGGGTGTGTGCGAGGGATCTGCAGGGTGGAAGGCAACATCAAATAAGAAAAGAATAAGAGTAAGAAATCTTAGCTACTTCATATATTCCCAACCATAAAAAGGGCAAATTCTGCAGCAGGATGGTGCTACTTCCATCTCCACATCAAAGTTCCTTAAATGGCATGGCCACCCTCAAACCTATAATTTCCCCCACTTACTGGCCCCATTCTGTAGTGAATAAAAATCCTTACCTTACATCCCAGCTCCAAATGGTTCACCAGTAATCCCCCCCCCAAAGTCCCCAAAACTGCCCACCAGGAGGATAGCAGAGGATAGGACTCTGCCTCCTGTCTTTCCCTTTGGCAAATAATAGTTTACCTTCCCCAGCCCCAACCGCTATAAATGATTTGTTAGTAAGTGCCCTGGCTGCCGCTCCCGCCCCCTGCTTGCAGTTCTATTCAAGCAGAGAGCCGGGACTGTGCGACGGAGGATAGAGGGAAGGTAAGTAACGGTGCACTTTTTAACAAATAATATATAGCAGTTGGGGCTGGGGGGGGGAAGGTAAACTATTATTTGGAAAAAAGTTAGTGGAAGGGTTGGACATGCCCTTTAAGGAGAAGATGATCAAGATGCTGCTGGATTGGCCAGCCCAGTCACCTGACATGAACATCATTGAGCATATGTGGGGTAGGATGAAAGAGGAAGCATGGAAGATGAACTCTGGGAGGCATGCAAGACTGTTTTCTTGGCTATTCCTGATGATTTCATCCATAAATTGTATGATTCCTTGCCAAACGCATGGATGCTGTCCTTCAAGCTCATAGAAGTTTTACAAGATATTAAAATTGGATCTCACAGCACCACTACCTAATCTGCTGAAATATTTTTGGATTGGCTGTAAAGTAGATCATTTTCTGTAAAGGCAACTACACTTTAGTCTTGCAACATTTTGACCTTTCTGTTTTCATTAAATGATAAATCTTTTTTTCAGTGAAACTATTTTTTACCAGTACATTTAATATTATTTATTATTTATATAATATTTATTATTGGGAGGGATTTAGCTTTTCATATGAGATATTTTTAACGCCTATTGATCAATTAAAAATCCGGTTACTTGCAGGACTTACTGCAAAATACATAGGCTACAAGACTTGTCAGAAACTGTATAGCGAATAGAACAGTTTTGATCTAACATATCTAATTTGTATTCAGAATTTGAAATGAGAGCAGAGGTCTGCAATTTTAGCCAGCAGGACCAAGTCTTTTGAGGTTTTGAGAGTCCATCTGCCCATGTACATCAACCATAGAAAATGTGAGTACAAACAATTTAGGATCCAATAATCCATTGTTCTGTAATAGTAATGTTAGGCTGGGTACACACTGGCAGAGTGGTAGCGTTCGGTACTAGTGAGTGCTTAGCCGGGACAAATGACAGTCGGTTACGGCAATAGTGGCCGACTCTTCCCATAGGGAAACGGCACGATCGTCCATGATTTCTGATACAGCCGCTCCGCACCATAAGATATTTCTGACCGACCAATACACATCACTATCGGTAAGACGAAAATATCTTATGGTGTGTACCCAGCATAAGAGCATTAGCTACTTTGTCAAGAATCAAAATAACCTGGGGCATTTCCTTATGTCCATCTAGTCAAACCTACTCTGCAATACCCACATTTCCTGCCTAACTGTTGATCCAGAGGATGGTAAAAAAAAACAAAAAACTTCCTGACTCCCAAGTTGCAATCGCAATATCCCTGGATCAACTCTACTTTATGTATCAATATCTGTAACCTGCAACATTCCTTGTTTTCAGAAACTCATCCAGCTTTCTTTTGAAACTATCCAATGAAACTGCTATCACAACTTCCAAAGGAAGACCGTTCCATAGTTTTACCATTCTCACAGTGAAAAACCTTTTCTGAAGTTGAAAACTAAACTTCTTTTCTTCAAGTCTGTAGGGATATCTGCATGTCCTCAATCCCATTAATATATTTATACAGGGTAATCGTATCTCCATGCAAGCGTTTTTTCTCTAGTGTACATAATTGTAACTTGGACAATCTGTTCTCATATTCAAGCTCCCCCATTCCCTTTATTATTTTAGTTAGCCTTCTCTGAACTGCTTGCTACCTTTATGATTATCCACTAAAATTCCAATAACCTTTTCCAACAGGGACAGAGCCATTTTTAGTTTAAACAGCACAAGGATTTTTAAGTCAAAAATACATTACTTTAATCTCATCTGCCCGATGTGACAATCTATCTGGATCTACCTGCAGGGATTGCACATCCTCTGAAGTTTTTAATAGTTAAACACAAAAAACTTGCTGACAATACCCACATCCAAATCATTAATAAACAGATTAAATTGATGTTGCCCCAGCCCCATTAACAACTATTCTCTGCATCCTATCCATTAACCAACCTTCTATCCATGTACAAATGTGCCACCACAGCCCAGCAGGCATTAGCTTATACATAAGTCGCCTATGGGGGACTTTATCAAAAGCCTTGGCAAAATCCATGTATACTACATCTACTGCTATGGCCAGAGTCTAAATTCCTACTCTCATCTTCATAAAAGCTAAGGAAGATCTATTTCTCCTAAATCCATGTTGGTTATTTCTTATAAGGTCAGTCATTGAAACATATTCTAAAATATGTTCCCTTAGGGCTAGGCCACACTGCTTCGTTTTTTGTGCATTTGGCCGTGCCCTTATCAAACTTTCCAGTCTCTTCCCCACCACTGAAGTTAAACTTAAGGACCTGTAATTACCCAGCTGTAAATGACTACCCTTTTTACATTTTGGAATTACATCAGATTTTTTTCCAATTCAGAGGCACACTTCCGCTCATGAGGGAATCTGCAAAAATAAGAAACTATTGCCTAGATAAAATTGAACTTAGCTCCCTAAGAAGCCTAGGATCTATTTTATCCTATCCAGGGGATTTATTAATATTTAGTTCTTTCTGTACCATATCTTCGGTTAACCAAAGTGCATTTGCATCTTTTACACCAGTATTGTTACTATACTCTATGATATCAGTACTTGGATCTTCTATAGTGTATACAGAGGAAAACAAATTGTTCAAGACATTTGCTATATCGCCATCCTCAGTAACTAACTTATCCCCATTAATTAATCGTGCCACATTTTCAGTCTTCATCTTCTTACTATTAATATTGTTTAGAGTTAATGATGCTTTGTTTAGCTATCCTAACTTCCTAATTAAAGGGTACCTGTGGTTTAAAATTCTTCCAAACTAGTAAGGATTATATTAAAAGCCTTCCATCATACCTTCAAAATAACACCTACGGGCTAGGCCACACTGCTGCACTGTTTTTTGCGCTTGCGTTTTTTATATCGTTAAAAACGCGCATTTCCGGTTGTGTTGCGATTGCACCCATCCCAGCGCTGGCCATGTGACGTCTTCTAGCCAACGCCCACAGTTGGGTCTAGGAATCCCGTGGGGGGATGCATGATACGGGTATTGTGCACGAGGAGCACCCAGGGACGATTCTGTATTGAATTTGGGGTTTGTTGGTAACCCCTAAGCAACGTGCTAACTGAATAGGATAAATGGGGGTGTTGTCCACAGAAATGGAAAAGGGTGGGATAGGACTAGATTTAGGTGAGAAAATTATTACTTTGATTTTAGTCAGGTTTAGTTTGAGGCATCAGTGCGCCATCCATGAGGAGGCAATCGGAGATGTGTGATTGGGTGTTAGGGCTTAGCGCAGGGGTAGAAAAATATATTTGAGTATCCTCAGCGTACAGATGGTTAAAACCAAATGAGCCTATGAAATCTCCCGGGGAAATAGTATAGAGGGAGAATAACAGGGTTACAAGAACAGAGACCTGCAGAACCCCTACTGCTAGGAAAACTAGTATTTTTGGTTTTCCCTGGCCCCTCGTACAGTGGTGCAATTTAAAGGGATTCGCCACACAATATAAAAAAAAATAAAATAAAGATAGACATAAGGGAGGGATGAAGTTGAATGCTATCATTTTAATTACAATATTTAGCAGCTATCAGAACTTTGGAGCCATATTCATTGTGAACCAATTCCCAGTCTGTGAGCGGTCACCCTGTTGGGTTTTGATAGTGCTGCAGTTTTTTATGCTTACCATTGTAATCCACTTTGCTTTTGTTTAGCTAAAACCCCAGTTTTGGCCCTTGGATGATAAAGTGCCTCAATTTTCCTTATTTTTTAGGTTTTTCCAAGGTGTGTTTTAGGTACTCTTCCTACAGCTAGTTGATAGACTATATCTGAGTCGTCCATTAGTGAAGGGGGTATTATTTCTTGATTGATGTGAAATCCTAATAACATTTTTGGTATGAATTTTGGCCATAATTATTATTTTTTCCTTTGAATCTATAAAAATTTCTACACATATCTCCCTGTGAGATCCATTGTGGACCTTTCGGCAGTTTGAATGACAGGGTTTCTGACATGCTGAGGACCCTAAAAAACCCCAGTCTCCTCGAACACAATAGTAAGATAATTGTGACACTTGCTCAATCGTCCTGACTTTTTTTCAGTGCTCTCATGATCAGAGACATTGGAGTAAATATGTACATCAGCTTGTAGTTCCATTTAATGCTAATGCTTCATGATCTGGGAACCAAGAACAGAATGTTTTCACTTTGTTGTTGTAGCTGGAGGCCATAAGGTGTATTTCAGGAAGTCCCAATTGGCCTTCTACTTGGTTGAATATTTCATGATGTAGACTTCATTCTGATGAATCCTTCACTAACCTAAAGTGTACACACCCTTTAATTCTGGGTCTTTTGTTTTGGCAAATGAATTTCCTAATCTACCTTAGAGGGGAGGGCTCGGTATAAGTATAATATTTTTGGTAATATGGCCATTTTAACGGCTGCTATTCTGCCTACCAACAATAGTTGATATGGGGACCAATCTTTTAATAGTTTAATTAGTTGAGTGGTTAGTTTTGTATACTTATGTGAATAAAGTCAATGTGGATCTGCACAGAGTTGTATCCCTAGGTAGTGGAAAGAATCTTCTGCCCGTTTGGTGGGTATGAGTATACTATAAGCTATGGATTTAGAATGAATAGTTTTGAAGCCTGAGATTTCACTGAATGTTTCTGTTCTGATCTCTTTTATGTTCTGCTGTTTCCTCTTCCAGTTTTTCTTCCACAGACCTTGGACTGATTAGTCTTGACAGATTTCTCCCCATCCCTTTGGACTGGCATCTGATGTAATTGTGATCCAGTTTGCAGTTATGTTGGCACAATTGGACTGGTTTGCAGTTTTTGTAGTAGGTCCACCACTTTAGTTGTTTCCGGAGAGATGTTTGAAGAAATATGAGTTTGTTCACATTCTCTTAAAGGTTCCATTATTTCAGTAGATTAAGTTGAAGTGGTCTCATTTTGCAAACCTCCCATTTGACTGATTCCAGCATGGCCACCATTTTCCACGGTATCCTCTGTCAAATCTGGGCAAATCTTTAAAGGGGAACTGTGGTCCAAAAATGACTTGAGGTAAATTGATAGGAATTGCTCCCCTGAGAATGTTTGCTATGTATTTCCATTGTTTATTTTGCATAGTTTTGAAGATATTTACATTTTTGTGTGTGATATGGCAGCAGCATCACCAGGTCCCCTGCACTTCCTGCTTCCTTTTCTGAAACTGTCAATCTGTCCTGTGTCTCCTTCTCCCCTTTGCAGCCCCCCGGTCCCTCCCACTCATGGACCCCATGGTCCCTCCAGTTGCAGGGCCCCCATTATCTTAAAGCCCCATGTGGCCCCGCCCACTATCGGGTGTCTAAGCCCCGCCCACACGCGGATGTCTAAGCCCCGCCCACTCTCGGGGGCCATGGGTTACTCAGACCCCCCTTACCTTCTCTGTCAGGACTTCACACAGCAGAGAGGAGGAGGGACTTCCTGTCTCCCTCACACACTGAGGGAGTCTGAGGCTGTGCTCGCCGGCGGCACTGTGCAGGAGAAGCCTTAGGAATGTCACATGTCGGCCTCTCACGCATTAACTTTCTGGTCAGTCATTTCTGTATATCTTGGGCTGTGGAGCAGGTAGAGAGGTGGTTGATGGCTCGTTTTAGTTTCAATAAATTTTTATTAGATAATATTGTAGCAACATACAGGTCAGTTTGTTGGTAGTAATTACAGTGACATATAACAGTTTCCATTTTAGTCATGCAATAAAACCTTGCAGTAATTAAGTATTGTAATAGATAGCTGATGACTGTTTTTGCATATCACTTTTGTTATTTGAACGATTATTATCTTTATTGGGTATAAGGGGGGTAAGGTGAGGTGGGGGAGGGAATAGGAAGGGGGGGTATCAGAGCATTGGGGAAAACAGGAC
Source organism: Hymenochirus boettgeri (assembly GCA_019447015.1). Lineage (NCBI taxonomy): Eukaryota > Metazoa > Chordata > Amphibia > Anura > Pipidae > Hymenochirus > Hymenochirus boettgeri. The sequence goes on from CM033470.1 coordinate 239,486,686, forward strand.
TTGCCTATGGGTGTGAGATATGTGCAGCATGGGGACTGAGCATCCAGGTTTTCTCAAAATGAACATAGGTATGTTGGTACGTCTGTATTTTTTTTTCTGAGTGCATTATGTCATTCAATCTATTGATGACTTGTGGAAATAGAAGTGTTTTGGATCTCCATTTAGATCCAATATGGATTTTGCAGGCTAGCATGAGAAACTGGATCCATTTGTTTTCTTTTCAGGATAGGTTCTCTATTTTGGCTCCCAGTAGGGCTATTTTGGGTTCGGGTTGGCAAGGGAGTGCTGTTTGTTCCGAGATCAATTGAAAGGCTTTTCCCCAAAATTCTTGTACTATTGGGCACTCCCACCATGTGTGGAAGAAGTTGCCCAGACCTCCACATTCTCTGAAACATGTGGGGGGGATTTGGGGGTAGAATTTGTTCAGTATCGTTGTATATTCTGAACAATATTTTAACCAAAGTTTCTAGGAGTGTTACGCTTCCTTTGTTTAGGTTTGTGAAAATATCCGTCCACTCGGAGTATTTCTACAAGTACATTGAATGTCTCTTTCCCACGCTAATGCGTGTTGTGGTTTGTAGTCTTTAGTGTCTTGGATTAGGCATAGGTATAGACAGGACAGTGTATGTTTATTGGATTGTTGTAGCTGGCGCATCTTTTCGAATGTGGATATTTGAATATTGTTTAGTTTGGGGATTGTTTTGTTGATGAATGATCTTATTTGCATGTATTGAAATTGCATGATTCTAGGCCATGGGGCGTCTGGCATCAGAGATTGAGGTGGAGGTAATGCACTGTCTTTGATGAAGTGGTATATTCTGAATTTGTTGTATTTCATTTTCCAGTCCTTGTAGTGGCTGTTTCTGAAGCATAGGGGAAATTGGTTGTTGTTCAGAATTGGGGTCAGTATCGATGGGGATTGAACCTTTACATGTTTATTATGTACCATGGACCATATTTTCAGTGTGGTTCTGGTTGAGAGTGCCGATGCTGGGAGGGAAAATATTTGTTTTTGTTGATCCATAATATGGAGTCCGAATGGTATGGGTATAGGCAGTGGGATTCTGGTTGAGTCCATATTGGGGGGTGTGGGGATGAGTGCCACTGTACAGCAGGGTGGAGTTGGGACGCTAGGTAATATTTGTAGTAGTCCGGTACAGACATTCCTCCTTGTGATTTTGGTTTGGTCATTTAAGGATGCTTTTATTCTTTTGCCCTTCCATATGAAGTGAAACGTTTTCTGTTGTAGGGGATTTATTGCTTTGTAGGGGATCCAGATTGGCAGGCAGCCGAACAGATAGAGGATGCGTGGTAGGGTGTTCATTTTTATAGAGTTTATACGTCCTATCAAGGAGATATTTTTGTCGTGCCAGCGGTCCATGTCCCTGTAGAGTTGGGATAATAGGGGCGGGTAGTTGGTCTGGTATAGGGTATCTGGTGTTGGGGTTAGTTTGATACCTAGGTATTTGATAGATGGTGTAGAGAGTGGGATGTCGAAGTTTAGGTGAAGAAGTTTCTTTAACTGGGTTGGTGAATTTAGGTGCATAGTTTGTTTTTTCTTTGTTTATGGTCAGTCCGGATAGGTTTTCGAAGGTTTCCAGTAGATGCATCAGGTTGGGTATGGTGGTGAGTGGTTTTGTTACCATTGTTAGTAGATCGTCCGCAAATAGACATAATTTATGTTCTACATCTTTGATTGTAATGCCTGAGATATCTTTGTTAGATCTTATGGCTGTTGATAGTGGCTCCATTGCTAGTATGAATAGGGCCAGGGACAGGGGGCAGCCCTGACATGTGCCCCTTTTTATGTTGATGTGTGTTGGTTGTTTACTTGGGAGGTTTAGCCAGGCTGTGGGTTTGTTGTAGTAGGAGTTCAGTAGGTCACAGAAGGAGGTGGGGAATTTCATGTGTTTGAGGAGGCATAGTAAGAATTTCCAGTCCAGGGAGTCGAATGCTTTTTCAATATCGAAGGCCATTATTTGTCCAGTGATTTTCTTTTGGTTAACGTAGTCTATAATATTTATAACTCGGCGTACATTGCCCTTTGCTTGGCGACCTGGTACAAATCCTGCCTGATCTTCATGTATTATATCTGGTATAATATTATTTAGTCTTGTCGCCATAATTTTGGTGATCAGTTTAATGTCGTTGTTGAGTAGGGAGATGGGTCTGTAGTTTTTGACCTCTAGCGTGGATTTGCCTTGTTTGGGTAGTACTGTGATTTTTGCTTGGGTCAGCTCAGATGGAATATGTTGTCCTGTTGACATGAAGTGGCCTAAAGATAACAAGGGTTCAGGATGGCCTGGAACTTTTTGTAGTAGATGAGGGGTAGCCCATATGGGCCCAGGGCTTTGTGTGATTTGGTGGTTTTGATGGCTTTCGTCAGTTCTTCCGCTGATATTGGTTTTCCTAGGTATGTACTTTGGAGATCTGTCAATGAGGGTAGGTTGAGGGAGCCAAGGAACGTATCTATGGATGAGTTGTTGGTGCCTGAGTTTGTTTTTCCTTCTGTGTCATATGGGTGGGAGTAGTATGTGTGGAACTGCTGGTATATTGTTTCTGTGTTTGCCGTCTGGGGGCCTCCTGGTGTCTTTAATTTTTGAAGATGAAATCTTGGGGTAGGTTTTTTCAGCATTATGGCGAGGGGTCTGTCCGGTTCGTTTTGTTTGAGGTAGTAGAATTGTCTTGTTCTGCGTATTGCCTTCTCTACCCTCTCGTTTTGTAGTTGAACTTTGAGGTTTCTCAGTTGTTGTTCTAAATGTCTCGTGAGGGGGGTCTGTGAGTTTTGTATCTCTAGTGTATGAATTTGTTTCTCCAGTTTGTAAAGGTTTTCGTTGTAGAGTTTTTTGCGATTGGATGAGTATTTGATAATTATGCCTTGTGGGAGGCCCATAGCCAGGGGGGAGTTGTATCTTGAGTATCGTTAAGTTCGAAGAACGTTTTAAGTTCGTTTGTTATGGTTTGTTCAAGCTGTGGGTGGAAAAGGAGGGCTTCATCTAGTCGCCATTGGAATGGTTTGTGGTCGGGTTTAGATATATTGAAACTAATCTCCACTGGCGAATGGTCTGACCATTTGCATGTATGTATTTTTGTGTTTTTTGCAGCATGGCATTGGAGCTCCAGATATAATCTAATCTGGTGTAGCATGAATGGGGGGTGGAATAGTAGGTATATTCTTTTTGGAGAAGGTTTCGTTCCCTCCAGAAGTCTATCAGGCCCAGCCCGTCTAGGCTGTTTTGTAGTGATTTTAAATTTTTTGTGCTTAGTCTGAACTTTGCTGGATTGGATTTGTCCCAGTAGGGATTGATGGGGATATTAAAGTCTCCAGCCAGTATGACTTCCCCTTCCCTTTTCAAATTAATTTTCCTACATACTTTCTTAAGAAAGTTGATTTGAGCTGTGTTAGGGGCATATACGTTGATCAAGGTGTATGTGGTGTTGAGTATTTGGCATTTGATAATAATAAATCTGCCTTCTGGGTCTCGGGTTACTTCTGAGATGTTTAATTGGAGCGAGTTGTGGAAGGCAATTAGGACGCCCCCTTTCTTGGTTGTTCCTGATGCAGCTTCGAATCTGGAATAATTTTTGTCTAGGTATGTGTGTATGGAGGTGGACGAGAAGTGGGTCTCCTGCAGAAATATGTGTGGGTTCCATAGGCTGTATTGTTGGAAGGCCAGTTTTCTTTTCCATGTAATATTGAAGCCCCTGACGTTATGTGTTATACATGTGAGTAGTGTAGTGTTATTGGGTTTTGTTGGCATCATATAGCATTTCTGTATAGGCATAAACAGAGTTAGACACAATACATTATGGTTAAATTTAACAGTTTCAAAATTAATCCTCTACGGCGTCTCACCCCAAGCCCCTCTGGACCCCCCACCCCCAGTCCCCTGGGGGAGCGACAACCACATTTGCATCTCAATAAAGTATGTGTCACAGATACATATATGTAATTAGGCATATTGAACTTTGAACTATATACAATATAACATAAAGGGTGGTTTGCTTGCGTTTTCAAGCCAAACCTAGAAATTTGGCTTACCCGGGCGTCTGTCCGTACGCCCGTGGTTATGTTTAAGATGGGGGTGAAGCTGTGTCTTTCACCCACTGTTGGTTTTGTATTCCAAGGGCCACATGATTTTTGGGGGTTATTGTTGACGTTGAGGTTTTCGAGTTCACGGTGGATATGGTAGTTATGGAGGTGTAGGTATGTTGTAATCCACAAGGTCAAGCGTGGTTTGAGTGTTCCAGGTTAGTCCCGAGGGTGTTGTTCTCGTGGAGCTTGTCCAGGTTGGAGGGTTTTGTCGCATGTTAGTTCAGCATTGTTTCTTTGTGGTTTTTGGCTGACCTGGGTCCATTCACGTTGGAGTCTTCTTTTGGTAGGGGTTTTGGCGGGTTCTGTAGGTTCAAGGTGGGTCATGCCTAATGCTTTGCAGGTGTTTAGTCCTTCTGCGAGGTTATCGAAAGTATATTGTCTAGAGTCAAATGTAAACAGAATTTTAAATGGGAATCCCCAGCGGTATTTGATATTGTTGGACATCAGGGTGTCTCTCAGTGGTTTAAACTCTTTTCGTTTTTGAAGAGTTATTGGAGATATGTCTGCGTATATGTGATATGGTTTCCCGGCAAAAGATAGCGAGTTAGTTGTACGAGCTGCGGTCATTAGTTTTTCTTTTGTTTTGTAGTGATGAAAGCAGACAATTATGTCTCTGGGGAGGTTATCTTTGTTCGGTCTCGTAAGTGCTCTGTGCGCTCTGTCCCATTCGGTAAGGTGGAAAGGTTCCTCGGGTAATAGAGTTTGTAGGATGGTGTTGAGGACTTCTGGGACGTCTGTATGTGTCTCAGGTATTCCCCTTATTCGAATGTTGGCTCTCCTGGACCTGTTTTCTAGGTCTTCCAGCCAGTTGTGTAGTTTGGTAACTTGAGGGTGTACGCCGTCTATAGTGTCTTGGAGGGTCTGTGTTCCCTCAGCTATGTCGTCTGTACGGCTCTCCAGGTCAGTTACCCGTTGCCCCAGGCTTACCATTTCCAGGTGTATTGATTGCAGGGCTGTCGCCAGTTCCTTTGGGAAGGCGAGCTTTGCGTCTCTTTGTTTGTCCTGCTCGTGTTGTTTCCTGGGGTTTCTGCTGGTGGTGTTGTTGCAGTTGTGGCAGGCCTCTGTTGGAACATCGCGTGGTTCCTCAGGTTCTGTTGCGCTTTGGCCTTTCATTTAAACTTCACTTGTTTGGAGACCACAGTTCCCCTTTAAATACAGTTCTGGTTAGCAAATTATTTGCTTCCATTATGATTTCTCTCTCTGTGGTCTTTTGGAAGAGACACTTTTTGAGTTACAGTACTAGAAACTGGGTCTCCTCAAAACAGCATCTCCTTAAATTTTGCCTTCTAAAGTATGTCGTCCAAACAGCTGTGTACTTGAATTCTCTCTGCCTTAGAATGGATTTTACTGGAATTAGTACTTTTGTGAAGGTATGAGGAAATGAGGCTAAACCATATAAGACATTTGTACTGGTAGTGATGTCCCACTACACAGAACCGGAGGTATTATCCTGTGGGATTTGTGAACTGGAATGTGGTGTTATGCATTCACGAGATCTATTTTGACATTTTAAACTTTTTTGTTTTTAAAAATGCATGGATACCTGTTTGATCCAATATTCCTCTGAACTCCCGTTTTGTTCCTTTTAAAGAAGAATAGAGAATGTATTCCTTTCATTTTTTGTAATTTTGGCACTCATTCTTCGAAAGTAAATCCCTCAAGTTGGGTACTGGCTATTGCTATATTGTTGCTTGATAATTTGATATCTTGAAGTGATAGGTTCTGTTATCTATTGCTTCTTTGGGCTGTTTAATCCATACTCTGCTGGCCATTGCTAGACTTGTTATTGCTATGGAGTGCCTTATGGCTTCCCCAGATGCTGAGTATGCCCTTTTTAGTGCAGCCTCTTCTTTTCTTTCCATGGTATCCTTGAGTGAGATCCATTCATCAGTAGCTAGAGCAACCCTTCTGTACATTGTGTTAAGGCCCTCTCTGCATCTTTCTTCAGGGACATCCTGCAGTAACCTTGTGCAGCAAATTTATTAACTAATTCATTCATTCTGGTTTTACATTGATGGTCATCTTTGAAAATTCTCATCCTTAACAATTGACTACAAAAGTGAGACCATTTATCACATTCCTTGAGTGAAAACTAGTAGCGAGAAGCAAGTTACTTTGTAGTTTCTGTAAGCTTTGAATGAAAGCTTATTAAACGTAAATTAATTTAAAAGGAAAATAATTTAAAAGGAAAATGATTATAAACACAAAATCAGGGTGATGCACCGAGCACCGCTATTGGCATCCCGGTGCAGACAGCCCGGCGATGTTATATGCCGATAGCGGCGCTCGGAACATCGCTACCTGGGGCTGTTCTATTCTGGCACTTTTAACGCCAGCTATTATCTGGCATTGAAAGTGCCGCAATAAAATGGCGATTTCGGCATATAACATCGCTTGCGGCTACTGTGCTGTTAACTTTCGCGTTAGCCAAGCAGCTGCTGCAAGGAAGGCGATTAAGTCACGCTAACTGATATAACATCGGTTAGCGTGACTTAAAATCCAAAACAGGAGCGGTGCGCCCATTGGTGCATCGCCCTTAATGCGTCTTCCGGCTGCATACATTTTTTTTATATTTATTCTTAATTTTATTAAGAAATGATTTATCATTTATCAACTTTTATGGACACTATTTTTTCAAGCATGGAGTTGGTCTTGACAGTGTCTTATAGTAATATTACATTTAATCAACAAGTCAATAACGTAACTTCTTAAATCACTTGCCTGTAATAACTGTTAATGCATAGTATCGAGTTGCCATCTGCCAGTCCGGTTCTACCACCAGAGGCTACTCCCATGTGTACACCAAAATCTATGTTGGTGTTTAATTTCGTTTGATTGGTTTATTTCGGGTTTGTCATAGAATTATACAACTGTATTAGTTGATTCTAACTAAATACCCCAACTTTTTTAAAATTTATCTGGGCAATTTTTTATGTTGATGTAAGGTAGATCATTATTTATAAGTTTGATCCATTTCTAGATTTTAGGGTTTGCTAGACATCCAATGCATAATAATTTTCCGAGCATAGAATAATGTTGCCTGCAGAAAAGCTTGTTCACCGGTGGACCATATGTCTTCCTCCAGTAGGCCAAACACACAAACCTCAGGTGTGGGGTATATGGGGGGAGGTATGGGTCCTTAAAAAGTTAAAGACTTAGCCAGTAGTTGCATATCTTCGGTCATTCCAATAATAGATGTCTGAGGTTTGCATCAGGGAATTGGCATTTAGGGCAAACAGAAGGTTGCATTGTGTTCATATGTTTCAGTAGTTTAGGAGACTGAATTGTATAAGTTTATTGTTTATTGCCAGAGAGACCAATCAGTGTGTGTTAAGGATTTCGGGCCACCGATCCTCCGTGATCCCTGGTATGTGAGCTGTCCATTTTGCTTTGATATGTTCCAAAACAGATTGTGATTTGGCAGATATTAAGCAAGTATATAATTTGGATATAATTCCTCTCAGTCCCTGGGTACATATAATACCAATAACTGTGTGTTTTGATATATAATCAAAAGTGTTGTGGATTGTGTGTTGCAATTGTAGGTACCTTTAGAGCAATGTGATTGGAAGCTTGTATGTGCGTTGAAAGTCTTGGAAAGAGATTGGATGATTATTTTGTATTAGATTACTCAGCGTGCAGATCCCCTTTTCCTTCCATAGCATACGGCCAGGAAGGCCAAGAAATTCTGGAAGGAGCTTGTTATTCCAAACGGGTGTGTTCGAAGTGTTCAGTAAGTTGAAATATATGGTTGGTAAGGTTAACATTTCCTAACTTGATGAAAAATTTTCTTCTAATCTGAAAGGATGTCTGCTAGTACTCTGAAATTATCTGTTGGTGAACAATGCACTAGACAGATTATTTTATGGCCCTTTCATTTATTTTTATGAAGTAATCATTTCCCCATGTAAGTGCTGCTTCTTGTTAAATCTTTCCTCATAGTCAAGCCCCTCCATACCCCTAATTAATTTATTATCCTTTCTCTGAACTTATTCCATTTCCAGGATGTACCTTTTATATACAGTGCAGTTTCAAAAAAAGCAAAAGTGCTTTGTAAAAAGGGAAAATAATATTTTATCCCTTGAATCTGTACCACATTTTATACAAGACAATATTTTGCTAGCTGTAGCCAGGCACTGTTTTCCACAGCTAAGTCTGTTATATGCTAAAACCCACAAATCTTTTTCCAACACATAGCACAGAGCCAGTCGATGTATAGGCACACGCATTGCTAAACCCCATATGCATTACCATGCATAATAACATTTGTCAACATTGAATCTCATTTGCCAGTTTGCAGCCCATTCCGACAATCTATTTATTGTTTCCAAAACTAAATTATTTTGTGTATACAGCAAACGGAGACCTTGCTCTCAATACCCACTTCTAAAGTCATTATAAATAAATAGAAGTGGCCCCAGTACACAGCTCTGTTACTTCGTCCTGTATGGTCCACATGATTGGTCGCTGCTAACTGTTGGATGCAGCTGCTTTTGCCAAAACTGACAATCCGTCCTCCTAGCCAACTGGTCGGAAGCCTTAAACAGTCGGTCAAGAGGAAAGATTGTAAGATGTGTACCTAGCTTTAGGTTGGGTCAGATATTTCCGACTGATAGTAAAGTGGATCAGTCAGTCAGCCGTAAATATCTAATGGTGTGTGTGTGGCAGCCACGACGGAGCTCGGTTGCCTGTTCATCTAGATCAAACAGACGATCGAGGCTCCTGGTAAATGATGGGCGATCGTGCAGTTCCCTATGTGACCACACAATCAGTTGTGCGAACTGTAGGCCACAGCCACTATTGCTGCGACAGGCAGTCATTTGTCCCGGCCGAGTGCTCGCTAGCAGTTAATGCTCGGTCGGGACAAAAATTCTGTTTGTCTGTACCCAGCTTAAGGATGGAATTCACCAGGTTCAGGAGCAATATTAATATTAACTTTGTGTAATTGCTTCTGTACCATAGCCTCTGTCAGTCAGAATGAGTATTATTCTTTTATACCATTCTTGTTACTATAGTCTATGCTACTAGGACTAGGTTGCTCTGTAGTGTATTTAGAGGGGGAAATGGTTTAGCACATTTAGACCTATTATTGTATAATACAACTTTCTCTGTCCTCATCCTTTTACTATTAAGTGTGTATGCAGATGGGTGTCTCCAAGTGAAAGCATGTGAATTAAACAACAGCTGAAGCTACAGGTAAGGGACCTCTTACAGGAAGTAGTTTTTTCCCCAACAGCCACCAAGGACACAAGTCTGTGATAAATTCGTAATTTGCCCAAAAGGCTGTGTGTTTTGTTGCCAAAAACAAATTACTACAGTCAGCTGAGATGCTTTATTGTATATGCTTAATTCAGACAATCTAGTAAAGCTGGTACATTATACATACTAAAATACAAATAAGCCTGAATTCAAAATTTAAAGGGGGACTTTGGCCTAAATGTTTTCTAGCATAGATAGTCCCTAACCCAGGAAGGTAGGAAATCTTATTCCTACCTCCTTGGGTCATCTTTGATTGATGGCACTCGTACAATGGATGGCATGAAAACACAGTATTTGTAATGTGTACAGTTAAAAAGAATGATTGGTAGATGCATGAGTTACCACAGCACGGTATAATATGTCACATAGAGATTTTATTTTGTAGCTGGTCTCTTTCCAGTAGATTCCACAAGGCATGGGTTCCTCTCTCTTCCCTTGATCTTGTCTCCACTCTTCTAAAGTCCATCATCTAAACTCTATTACCCTAGAAATGATGCTAAATAAAACAATAGAAAGCTGAACTATTCATAAGTTTGGCCACTCATTTGTAATTCACTGTGGGAACTGGGTCCTTCTATTTACCAGTCTCTTGGGCACTGGGACCTTCTGTTTACTAGTCACTGTGGGCACTGGGCCCTTCTGTTTTCTAGTCACTGTTTGCACGGGGCCCTTCTATTTACCAGTCACTGTGGGCACTGATCCCTTCTGTTTACCAGTCACTGTGGGCACTGGGCCATTCTATTTACCAGACACTGTGGGAACTGGGCCCTTCAAATTAACAATAACTGGTGGGCATTTACATTACCAATCTCACATATATTACCACCCTTCACATGGCATATATGTAGTAGAGAATTGTACCGTGTTAGCCATAGATGAAAGTGAAGACATCTTGGATATAAAGTAATACCTTTTATTGGCTAACTAAAATGATTGAAAATGCAAGCTTTCGAAGCACTAGGCTTCTTCCTCAGGCATGATACAATACTGAATCTTAAAAAGCACTCTATTTTATACATACTAGAACAAAGACTTTCTGACATTACATAGATGTTATCTTTTGCAACCATGCCTGATTGGCAATGGCTGTCGTAAATAAAACCGTAAATACACATTCAATGATCACAGGCAGTAATAAAGAATTAGCAGGGGTTAAATAAACAATTAGATACACTTCACCTCTAGTGTCTGGTATAAATGAGATATTTATGGGTTTGGGTGGTTTAGAGGAATTTAGTCTGATTAACTCTACATGACATTAAGATTAGAAACATAGTGACACATAAAGTTTAGATCTTTGTTGAGTCCAGAGTGCCATATTTTTGTATAAGTTTACATTCCCATTCTAAACTTTCCTTTTGGGATCTAAAATTTCCCATAAGCACTGTGACTTTAAGGTCTTTCAGGCTGTGTCCTTGGCTGCAGAAATGGGCACCCACAGGGACATATCATTTATTGTTATTAATTGTGAATCGATGAGAGTTCATCCTTTGCCTCAGGGTCTGTCCAGTCTCTCCTACCTAAAGTCCTGATTGGCACCTAGAACATAAAATCAGGTATACCACATTGGATGATTTGCAGGAGAAGGTTCCCTTTATTTCAAACCTATGTTGGGTTCCTGGTATTGGTATCCTGTATATGTGTGAGCCCTCCAGTTTCCTAGCCACTGTTTAGTCAGCCCTCCAGTTCACCAGACAGTGTTAAGTCAACACAGGCTGGTGAACTGGAGGGCTGACCTAATCGTGTCTGCTGAACTGGAAAACAGAGTTAACTTGTGAAATTGAGGGCTGAATATCTGAACAGTGAACCCTTCACCAAGGCAGCGCATCCGTTTTGCCTGCTGGATGACTAGCCTCTCTGATTACATTACTAGTTTTTTAAGATTTTAGTCTCCAACAATGTAAATATATATATTTTACTTTTTAAAGGGTCACTATACTCCCTAAAACAACTTTACATTTTCTGAAACTACAATTTGAGTAAAATGGTGGTTCTCACATATTTATCTGTGCTTGCTTTGTTATTAAATTATTCATGTTTAGTGAGTACTCCTAATTCCCCCCACCCTCCCTTAATTACTGCCTTCTTGTTGTGTCTGCGACACTTATAAATTCTGCACAGCCTCACCGTGGACACTGCTCTGTTACATATCTCCCCCTTCCTCCCCCCCTGCCTTCTTTTCTCTGCTGATTCTTTATCTTTTTTACTGTCTTGCTGAAGAACAGGAGGTAAATGCATTATGTCTTACCTTCCGTTCTTCAGCAAATCTTGCAGGACAGCAGGAGAAACTTACCCACGGATTGCTCCAGCGCCGGTTTCTCTGACAGCTTCCACGCTCCTTCGCACTGTGTGCGCACAGTGTTAAAGGACTGGGGATGTGTCGGAGGCTGTCAGCCCTGTCGGAGTCTCTGTGCAGTGCTGGAACGATCCGCAGGTAAGTTTCTCCTGCAAGATTTACTGAAGAATGGGAGGATAATGCATTTTCCTCCTGTTCTTCAGTCAGACAGTGAAAAGGAAAGTTGTAAAATGGATGGACATAACATTGTTGCAGAAATTGTGCTGGCAGGCAAAGAGGTCAGGCATGGGTCATGATCATAATTTCTGCTTCTAGAGTGACAGGTTTCCCTGTAATTTCAAATCATGATTTTTCAAAATCTACAGCTCAGATTTAAAATCTGAAAAAGTTTTGGAGCAGTGGAATCTTGCTGTATCTAAAGGTACACTTTTTGAAAATTCCATTTTTTAGAGTAAAGATACCCTTTAATGGGATTGCATTATTTGTCACAATATAAAGGAAATTCTAACCCAAATACATGTACATGAGCTTATAACATGAAGTATAGCTCATACTTAAAGCTATAATGACTGTTTGGGAGTTGGAACCAACAGGTGTTTGAGCACCGAGTATTAGGAGAAGACACTCATGCTGCAGCTATTATCTCTTTATGCATGTTGATACATGAGCTTATACATGTATGTGAACATCACATAATGCACTGTCGGAAAGATTTGTTACTCGTATTAAACACAATTTATTGATTCAATATGTTAACCTGCCTAATGAAGATAGTTTGAATGTTCGTAATCACAAATCAAGGAATTTGCACAGCAAAGTGAACTATTATTTATTTTAAGTCAAACCAAACATCAAAATACAATGTTTCGGGGAAATGTTTCCCCTTACTCAGCGCACATTCCCCCAAAACATTGTATTTTGATGTTCGGTTTGACATAAAATAAATAATAGTTCACTTTGGAGTGTGAATTCATCGATTTGTGACTACTGCCTTCTGATTCTGTATAGTTTTTAGGCTTTAGTTTCCCTTTAAATGGACAGCAGAATTCCCATACAGTAATAGCCAAATTCAGTATGACTATTTCTGTATGGGAATACATATGGGAATTCTGCTGTCCATTTAAAGGGCAACTAAAGCCTCAAAACAATACAGAATCAGAAGGCAATATTTTCAACAATAGATACCATCCTTCTGATTCTGTATTGTTTTGAGGCATTAGTTGCCCTTTAAATGGACAGTAATCCCATACAGTAACCTCATTCCTTGGCACGCCAGATGTTTTGGAAACTACAACTCCCAGCATGCTTTAGTTGCTGGGAGTTGTAGTTTCCAAACATCTACAGTGGCAAGAAATCCGGCGGTCGCTCACTCCGCATCCTCTGTGTTCGGGAGGTAACACAAGGTAAGTGGTTGACCCGATTATAAAACGAAGTTCGGTTTCAGGCTGTTTTTAAAGCCTGAAAACCTCAGTTTATACTCAAGTATATACGGTGTGCTACCTTTACATAAGAATTTTAGCATGCAAATTATTCAGTTTTGTTAAAAAATAAATTTGGTGGCTGAACAAAGTAACTTATCGTTGTCAGGAGGTGGGCCCTCCCAGAAAGATTAGATTTTAAAAAATTAGATTAAGTAGTTAAACCATAAAATATAATGCTTGTGGAGATTCTGTTGTATTCAGTTAGATCAACTGGATTTAAAGTTTAGTTCTTGAAGATGTTTTGCTAGTCATCCGACTGGCTTTCTCAATTCAGAATGAATGTACTTATGTAAATTATGTAAAAGTCCCAATTAGCATATCAGAGCCAGCCACTGAATACCACCTATTTCAAATACAGGGATAGGTTCTATAAGCAAAAACATGGATGTGCTATGGGATCTCCAGTTTCACCCATTGTTGCAATCCTTTACATGGAGGAAGTGGAAACACAGGCGCTTATATTTAAGGGCATAGCACCCAGCCAGGTTCAGATACGTTTGACGTCTGGGTTAAAATCCACCAGTAGGAAGTACAAGCCTTCACAGAACACATCAGTGCTGTAAACCAGAACATTAAATTTACAAGAAAAGAGGTACAAAACAACACCTTGTCTTTCTTGGACTGCTTGATAAAAGTCAGCGAGAATGGTAAACTGGAAGTAGAGGTTTACAGAAAACCAACACACACAGATCAGTATTTGATGTTTGACTCCCACCACCCTTTAGATCACAAGCTGGGTGTCATCAGAACCCTGCAACACAGAGCTGAGAACATCCCCACTAGTACAGAGGCAAAGGCTAATGAAATGAAACATCTCAGAGGAGCTCTTAAAACTTGTGGATATCCAGACTGGGCCTTTGTCAAAAGAAGTAGAAGGAAAGAAAAGAACACGAATACCAACAGTGAAGGGGAAAAGCAAGACAGGAGGAAGAACATGGTCATCCCATATGTAGAAGAAGAATTTTCAAAAAAAACTGTATCCCTGTCTGCTTTAAACCGAACAACACACTGAGGCAGCAATTGGTACATCCGAAAGACCCAATACCGAAACACAAGAAAAGCGACATCATATACACAGTGCAGTGAAGAGTGCTCTGATTTGTATGTGGGAGAGACCAAACAGCAACTGCACCAACGTATGGCCCAGCACAGAAGAGCCAATTCCTCGGGTCAGGACTCAGCCGTGTACCTGCATCTTAAGGAAAAAGGACATAGGAAGATTGTAATGTCAACATCCTTTCAAAGGAACAGGACTGGTTCAAGAGAGGTGTCAAGGAGGCCATTTACGTGAAAATAAAAAAAAAGCCAGAATAGAGGTGGGGGGGCTCGACACCAACTGTCTGCCATGTACAACGCTGTTTTGACACCTTACCCTGGGTGTTCCTATAACACCTCTTAGCCACAATGCAATCACGTCTTGCATTCAGAAGGTCCTTAACATCTGGCTGTGATATGCTAATTGGGACTTTCCAGGGTACATAATTGCCAACAGATTCTTGTACAAGTCATTCTGAATTGAGAAAGCCAGTCGGATGACTAGCGAAACGTCTTGAGGTTTTTTTTGAACCCCATTAAAGTCATTTCTCCAGAGCGATCAGCTCTTGAGCGATTTTCTTTCAAAGGGATTTTCTGTTTTCAAGGGGTTTGTCTGTATTTAAGGAGTGTGCGTTAAGAAACAAAAGCGTTTATTAACTGTGGTTTGCAGCCTAGTACATGTACTAACCTAGCACTATTTATTTCTAGGAGTGTGCCTCACTGGTGGGTTTGGGTTCTTTTTTTTTACTACTTGAATAAGGTAGTAGGAATTGTTTAAGTAAACTATATCTGTTGTATTCAATTAGATCAACTGGACTTGAAATGTAGTTCTTGAAGACGTTTCGCTAGTCATCCGACTGGCTTTCTCAATTCAGAATGACTTGTACAAGAATCTGTGGCAATTATGTACTACATTTCAAGTCCAGTTGATCTAATTGAATACAACAGATATACCATGACCTGGATGAATGAGAACCTTCACAAGCACGTTTAAGTAAACTCAAAGCACTGGGTTACTAAAATAAATACTGGTGTGTAAGCAGCACTGTTACCTTAAGAGACAAGAGAGGCATTTTGTTTTTTTTCTCTCTGATTGGATGGGGGTGTAGCTAATTGGTTTAAATTGGCTAAGGGCTGTTGGCTCTTTGGTTTTGAACCTCATTTAAGTCATTTCTCCAGAGCGATCAGCTCTTGAGCGATTTTCTTTCAAAGGGATTTTCTGTTTTCAAGGGGTTTGTCTGTATTTAAGGGGTGTGCGTTAAGAAACAAAAGCGTTTAGAACAAGAAAGGGTTTAAGAACAAGACTGCTGTTTCTCTGGTGTGTATTGCGGTTTCTCTGGTATGTATTGCTGTTTAGTATGGATAGTTTTGTTGGAGCCACGCAGTGTGCAACCTGCCGCATGTATGGGATCTTGGAGCAGCCGCCCCAAGGGACCAATGTATGTGTCAGATGTGAGTGGGTTGCCCATTTGGAATCTGAGGTCCAGAATCTAAAGGGGAAACTTGCAGCATTGCAGGGCTTGGCAAACCTGGGGGAAATGCAGGTACTGGCAGGGGCCAGTAAACTGGCGGGTGGAGATGGGGCAGATAAGGTGGTAAAGGAAGATAGATTTGTAAGGGTCACCAGGGGAAGTAGGGGGCGGAAGGATAGGGGCGCTTCTTCCCAGTTGGTCGATCCCAACAGATTTGCCATTTTAGGCGAAGATGTGGAGGACGATGGCTCAGAAGCAGCATGTATGGAGTGGGCCTTTCCCTTGAGCACCCAAGGGACGGCCATCTCCAATACAAGGGAGGGAGAACTGGGGGCTAGGAAGGATAGGCAGGTGGTAGTGGTAGGGGACTCCATTATTAGAAGGGTAGATAGGGTAATCTGTCGCCCTGCATGCCGAACAGTGTGTTGTCTGCCTGGTGCTAGGGTTCGACATGTGGTGGATCGTGTAGACAGATTATTGGGTGGGGCTTAGAGTGACCCTGCGGTCTTGGTTCACATTGGTGCCAATGGCAAAGTTAGAGGTGGAGGTGAGGTTCTTAAAAATGATTTCCGAGAGTTAGTGGTCAAGTTTAAAGCAAGGACCTCAAGGGTAGTGATTTCAGAAATACTACCGCAGCCACGTGCTGCGCTAGGGAGGCAATAGGAGCTCAGGAGTATAAATGCGTGGCTAAGAGAGTGGTGTAAGGTGATGGGGTTTGGGTTTTTAGAGAACTAGGCTGACTTCTGTTGGCTACAGGCTCTTTATTAGAGACGGATTGCACCTCAATGGTGATGGTGCAGCTGTTTTGGGGGAGAAGATGGCTAGGGGGTTGGAGGAGATTTTAAACTAGGTATGGGGGGAGGGTATGTTGAACTACACAGGTGTGGATAGAGAAGTTAGGGATCAGGGGGCTATTAACACAACGGAGGATGGGGAGGGGGGAGCATAGAGGATAAGGAGGCATGTACGACCATGTATGGAAGTAAATCAATTGATAATATAATATGTATGTTTACAAATGCAAGAAGTCTGTCTGGAAAAACTGGGGAACTTGAAATAATAGCTTTAAAGGAAAGGTATGATATGATTGGTATAGCAGAATCATGGCTTAATGATTCACACGACTGGACAGTAAATATTGAAGGATACTCCTTATTTAGACATGACAGGGCTAATAAGAAAGGAGGAGGAGTGTGTATGTATGTTAAACAGGAATTGAAGCCAAATTTAAAAGATGGAATATGATATCTAATAACCCTGAGCTCATTTTGGAGATGAAGGTAATTGGAAGCTTAGGGAATAGTGACCATGATATGGTGTCATTTAATATAGGTTGCAAAAAACTACCCAGTGCACTGGGTTAACAAAAACTTTTAACTTTAAGAAAGCTAATTTTATGCTGTTAAAGGAATCACTCCTGCTCATAGACTGGGGGGAATTGTTTCTAGGTAAAGATACAGAGCAGATGTGGACCACTTTTAAAGGGATAATAAACTATTACATTTCTAAATCTGTACCTTTAGGTAACAAGTGTAAAAAAATGAGGTCCACTCCTGCATGGCATAATGCTCAGGTAAAAAAGGAAATGGGGAAAAAAAGAAAAAGGCTTTTAAAAATTTGAAAACAGAGGGAACAGAACAGGCTTACAGGGAGTAGAAAAGCTGTAATAAAGAATGCAAGAAAGCAATTAAACTAGCTAAAATAGAAAATGAAATACAGATTGCCGAACAAAGCAAGTCCAACCCCAAAATGTTTTTTAAGTATATAAATGGTAAAAAGATGAGGACTGAGAATGTGGGACGATTAAATAATGGGGCTGAGGTGGTTGTAGAGGATGCCGAAAAGGCTAATCTGCTAAATCGTTTTTTTACATCGGTTTTTACTGTTGAGAATCCTTGTCCTTACAGTAGGGATTGTAATAATATGCAGGGAAGAAATGAAGAGTATTCACATTGGCTAACAGAGGATATGGTACAATTAGACAGTTAATATCAATAAAGCCCCAGGACCAGATGGATTGCATCCTCGGATTTTAAAAGAGCTTAGTTCAGTTCTATCTAGACCACTGTTTCTCATCTTTTCAGATTCGCTTTGGTCTGGGGATGTGCTGCTGGATTGGCAAAAAGCCAATGTAATACCAATATTCAAAAAAGGTAGTCGTTCACAGTCTGGTAACTATAGACCTGTAAGCCTAACATCAGTGGTAGGGAAGGTGCTGGAAACTTTGTTACGGGATCATATCCTTGACTTTGTCTCCAGAGATCATCTTATTAGTAGTAGTCAGCATGGATTTATGAGAAATAGATCATGCCAGACAAATTTAATTGGTTTTTATGGAGTGAGTAAGAAGTTATATTCAGGCCAGCAGTGGATGTGGTATATTTGGATTTTGCAAAAGCTATTGATACTGTGCCACATAGGCGACTAATGTATAAACTGAGGACTGTTGGCCTTGAAGAAAACATTTGTTCATGGATAGAGAACTGGTTATTGGATCGCAAACAGAGAGTAGTGGTTAATGGAGCTACATCTATGTGGGCTAAAGTTCTAAGCAGAGTGCCTCAGGGTTCTCTACTGGGGTCGCTTCTGTTTAATCTGTTTATAAATGACTTAGAAGGGGGCATTGAGAGCAAGGTCTCGGTGTTTGCTGATGACACTAAACTATGCAGAGCTTTGGAAACTTCAAATGATGTGCAAGTGCTGCAAGCAGACCTAGATAGATTATCAAAATGGGCAGCAGAATGGCAGATGAGATTCAATGTTGATAAATGTAAGGTGATGCATTTGGGATTTAATAATCCCTGTGCCACCTACACAATAAATAACTCTGTGTTAAGTGCATCTGTAATGGAAAAAGATTTGGGGGTTCTGGTAGATAACAGACTGAGCTAACAATGGCAGGTAGCAATGGCTAGAGCTAGCAAGATATTGTCTTGTATAAAGAGGGGAATAGATTCAAGAGAGAAAAATATTATTCTCACTCTTTACAAGGCACTGGTAAGGCCTCATTTGGAATATGCAGTGCAGTTTTGGAATCCCATATACAAAAGGGACATCTTGGAAATTGAGGCAGTTCAGAGAAGGGCAACTAAATTAATAAGGGGAATGGAGGGGCTTGAATATGCAGGCAGATTAGACAAGTTAGGGCTGTTTACATTGGAGAAGCGACGTTTGCGTGGGGACATGATAACTTTATACAAATATATTAATGGGCCATACAATGAACTCTCTGGTGCATTGTTTACTAATAGGTCATATCAGAGGACTCGTGGACATCCTTTAAGGTTGGAAGAAAAGAAGTTTCATCTTCAGGTTAGGAAAGGTTTCTTTACAGTGAGAACGATGAAAATGTGGAACTGTCTTCCAGCAGAAGTGGTAATGGCAAGTTCATTGAATAGCTTTAAAAAAGGCCTGGATAAGTTTCTTAAACTAAAAAATATTGAGAATTACTGGTATTAATGCATATAGATCTGGTTGATCCAGGGATACTTTCTGTTTTACTTTCCGTTTGGAGTCAGGAAGGAATTTTCCCCCCCTTTTTAGGTAGGTTTTTTTTGCCTTCCTCTGGATCAACTGTTAGGTAGGGTTAAAAAAAAAAAGGGTGAATAGGTTGGACTTGATGGACGTATGTCTTTATTCAACCTTAATTACTATGTAAGAACTAAACATTAAGTCCAGTTGATCTAACTGAATACAACAGACATTAAAATATAATAATCTGCACACCTGGCAAATATTAAGTATATAAATAGGCCACTAGATGGAGCTAAAGCTGTGTCTAGAGAACTGGCATACTGAAGAATGTTTTTTTTTTTTTATAATCAGTATTTTTAATATTTGATTTACAGCTTAGTAGAACTTTTAGAATTTTTTAGAAAAATTATTAGTTTGTTTCAAAATACAAACTTAAACAATCATTTTTTCCTTGCCTTCTCATTATCTGATCCCAAACACTAAATACTACAGTAAGTTTGTTCCTGCACAGGTTGAAAGATTGAGCTGTCAGGAAGTGTGGATCTTAACTAGAGATATATGCAATTGTTCAAAAAAAAAGAAAGATTGCATCCTGTGACATCAGTGCAACACTGAGACTTGGCCTGTCATTACAATTCTTTTTATTGCAAATTCATCAAAGTAGATCGACAGCTATTTTCTTGATAAAATGAACCTTATAGGAATGCCTCACCCATATTCAAACCAAAAGGTTTTTTTTTGCATTGTTGGGCAGTTTAGTTGTAATAGAGTTAATATGATGTCTAATGCTTTAAATACACTTGTTTGATATTAGTTAGCATTAAAGGGTATCTCCACTCATAATATCGAATTTTGGGAATCCCGTTCTAGTGAAGAACAGGAAGTAAAGGAGATGTGCGTTACCTTCCATTCTTCAATAGAACAAACAGGAACCAGGAGAGAAGGTACGAAACGTACCCGCTCGCTCACTCCCCAGGTGCGTAGTCTGACAGGTCCCGATGGACTCTGTCTTCTATATGCAATCTATGTATATTATGAGTGGAGATACCCTTTAAGGGCAAGGCCACACTGCGCCGCACACGCAACCGCAAGCAATTCCTGTGCATTTGTGCATGCGATTTCTCCTTTTGAGATACAAAATCGAATGCGATTGCACATAAAAATGGTGATTGTATACGGGTGCGTATCGCAAACGGATGCGCAATCTCTTCGCCGGATTTGGGTGCGTTGCCGCGATTGCGATGTTAGAAAAAAATTGCATGCGCAAACGCACTAAAATTGTGATAGTGTGGCCTAGCCCTAAGTTGGCAAATCTGTCTAAGATCTTAATAGACTGGGCAGTATTACCTCCTGATGTTCCTAGTCCTGGCCCATTCATTTTGTGATTTTATAAATCATATTCAATCAGTCCAGCTAGTAGCCAGAATGTATTGCCAGTGTAAAGGGTGATGAACTAGAGACCTGGGGAAAAGCAATAAAATGCCTTATGGTCTGTGTCTAGGCAGTGCCTGTGGAGTCAGAAGGGGTTTCCTGACCTTTTTTTTCACACGAACAAATGAAAAAATAACAAAAACGTCAGAACAAACCTTTTCATATTCCCTGGATCTACACAGCATTAGATAAACATTGTGAGTTGCACTACAATAAGGTGAAACAATTATTGCAAGTATCAAATTATTTTTTGAGTTGCTACTGTAATGGATTTTAAAGCAAATTCACACTGATTGGCCAAAATTCAAAAAAGCCTGACCTAGATATTCTGGTAGCTGCCTGACAGCATTTTAACAATGAGCCAACTTTGATATAGTAATATAGCACATAAACAGGTAACCATACCTATATTGAAATATACCCCTAAAAAAAATTAGATTCTCTCAAAACAATGGTGTATTAACTATACCATAGTAATATGTTAGGGTAAAATGAAAGCCATACTGTCGTACCCTTTAACGTGAACCCTGGATCACGTTTCACAATAAAACAACCTGAAAACGTACAGCTTGTAGTCATGTAACCAATCTCTGTCTGCATTAATTTTTTAAAATGTTTGTGCAAGGAGTTCTATTTTTTCCCCAGCGTTAAAGGGTATCTCCACCCTGTAAAACTATTTTTCATATATTGTATATGAAAAATGTAAATGTGACTTCATGTCATGTTAGTGTGACTTCATGTCATGTTAGTGTGACTTCATGTCATGTTAGTGTGACTTCATGTCATGTTAGTGTGACTTCATGTCATGTTAGTGTGACTTCATGTCATGTTAGTGTGACTTCATGTCATGTTAGTGTGACTTCAACTCTATCCATTTCAGTTTGCAAACATCTTGTAACTTTTTAAACCTATTACCTCCTCTTTTTAATGTAGGTACATCACCTGAATGTGTTTTGCTGAATAAGTGGGGGATCAGGTGAGTGTGTGACCCTCTCCAAAATGTTGATTTCTGTTGCATAATCCATAGACACTACTTTGCCAAGTGGTATGAATAGAGAATACTCATACAGGGCGATGCACCGAGAGCAAGTATCGCCTCCCTGCTGCAATTACACCTTGTAGCACAGCTGGAGATCACTTTGTTGTCCAAATTGAACTCTGCTAATTACCTTGCCCTGTGCCTTGCTTTCTCTCTATAAGTTCAGACAATCTTAAGGGGGAGCTGTGCTGGGGTTCGAGCTGTGCGGTGACAAGTTGCTGTGCAAGACAGAATCATCCCAAGTCTAGATGTCCTAAGTATATTGGAGTTAACAAGGGAGATCAACAACACAGAATTACAGAAGGAGCTGTGGATCCAATTTCAACTAAGTCTAAATATCTGCCTAATCTGATTGGAATCATGTATTTGCTGTGTCTGGGCCTCACTGTTTTCTGCACCGTGTTCCCTAAATTGTATTCCACCCCTCCATACCAATCTCCCAACTCTGTTTATATCTCTCGATCCCTTTTCTCTACCCCCTTCTACTGCTCCCATTCGCTATATCAGCTTCTCGCTAGCACTGCTCTTGTTCAAATGCAAAAAAGAAAAACAACATTTACAAATCCTCCTCCCACCTTCCGTCTCTGTTCGTCCTCCTACTTCTGTCTGCTGGAGATATGTCCCCAAATCCTGGGCCATGTAATATCTTTGTCTGCCACCGTCCATGCCCTGTCTTACCTTCTTTCACCCCCTGTCGTGGTTCAATTCCCTCCAACCTTCTATCTTTTCCTCTGATTCCGCCATATTGTCTGCCTTTCTCCTGTGGTCTGCTTAATGTACGCTTGCTGGTTAACAAATCTACTGTCATTTATGATGTCTTCTGCTGTAATAATTTTTAACTTCTTGCCCTTACTGAAACCTGGCTTTCCCAACATGACTCGGCTATCGAGGCCTCCCTTGCTCATGGTGGGCTCAGCTTTTTCCATTCGCCTCGCTCCTCCGGTCGTGGTTGGGGTGTTGGCCTTTTACTTTCCCCCTCCTGTTGATTTACTAACATTACCTCCTCGCCTGACCTTTCATTTACATCTTTTGAGTCTCATTTAATTCAGCTCTCGTGCCCCTTGTCCCTACGAGTAGCTGTGGCTTACTTTCTTCCTCTCTGCTGATTGTCCTGTTCTGATTCTGGGGGACTTCAACTGTCACATTGATGACTCCTCCGTCGCCTGGCCCTCTCGCTTCCTACAATTAACCTCCTCGTTTGATCTTCAGCAATGGACTAACGCTAGTACTCACAAGGATGGCCACTTCCTGGGCCTAGTGTTAACTAAAAACCTCTCTGTCTCGTCTTTTCAATCTAACCCCTTCCTGCTTTCTGACCATCATCTTATTACTTTTCAGGTTCAACACCCTTCAACTCCCTACACTCACCTCATCCCCTGTCCTCTAGTCTCTCCTCCCTTTTGACAGTTGATGACCCTGACTTGCTTGCTAATTCCTATAATTCTATCCTGACTAACACGATAGACTCTTTTTTTCCCCCTTGCATTCCCGCAGTTGAGAAACCTCTAATCCTCGTCCGTGGCTCAACCACACTTCCCGTTTTATTCATAGGTGCGCGCATGCTCCAGAACATGCGTGGAGAAAGTCACGTACAAATGCTGACTTTCTCCATTACAAGTTCATGCTGCAATGTCTCAGGTTTGGGCTCCTGCTGGCAAAACAGAAATATTACCGGAAACTTATAAATAACAACAAATCGAACCCTCGTCGCCTGTTCTCCATCTTCAACTCCCTACTGCTCCCCTCTCCCGGTGACCCTCTCCTTTCTCCGCACTCTCCCCAGGACTTTGCGCATTACTTTCAGCATAAAGGGGAGAGGGGAGTCCATCTGTGTGCAGATATCTGGTCCTAGGGATGACTCTCAGATTGTTGCCCTCTCCCCTGTCAGCTATTCTTGGATCATTTGCTCCTGTGACCCATTCAGAAGTCTCTCGTCTGCTTCTATCATGTCCGCTCACGACCTGTCCTCTTGATCCCATGCCCTCTGTATTATTACTGAAGCACTGTAATCATGTGCTTACCCCTATACTCGCCCACATATTCAATGCCTCCCTTACATCTAAACTGCTAGAACGATTAGTCTTCCTCCCGTATCACTAACTACCTTCATACTCATAACCTATTAGATCCTTTGCAATCTGGATTCTGTCCTACGCATTCCACTGAGACGACTCTGTGTAAGGTTATAAATGATCTGCAGGTTGCAAAGGATCTAATAGGTTATGAGTATGAAGGTAGTTAGCGATATTTATTTTACTCCCCAGGTGCGTAGTCTGACAGGTCCCGATGGACTCTGTCTTCTATATGCAATCTATGTATATTATGAGTGGAGATACCCTAAGGGCAAGGCCACACTGCGCCGCACACGCAACCGCAAGCAATTCCTGTGCATTGTGCATGCGATTTCTCCTTTTGAGATACAAATCGAATGCGATTGCACATAAAAATGGTGATTGTATACGGGTGCGTATCGCAAACGGATGCGCAATCTCTTCGCCGGATTTGGGTGCGTTGCCGCGATTGCATGTTAGAAAAAAATTGCATGCGCAAAGCACTAAAATTGTGATAGTGTGGCCTAGCCCTAAGTTGGCAAATCTGTCTAAGATCTTAATAGACTGGGCAGTATTACCTCCTGATGTTCCTAGTCCTGGCCCATTCATTTTGTGATTTATAAAATCAATTCAATCAGTCAGCTAGTAGCCAGAATGTATTGCCAGTGTAAAGGGTGATGAACTAGAGACCGGGGAAAAGCATAAAATGCCTTATGGTCTGTGTCTAGGCAGTGCCTGTGGAGTCAGAAGGGGTTTCCTGACCTTTTTTTTCACACGAACAAATGAAAAAATAACAAAAACGTCAGAACAAACCTTTTCATATTCCCTGGATCTACACAGCATTAGATAAACATTGTGAGTTGCACTACAATAAGGTGAAACATTATTGCAAGTATCAAATTATTTTTTGAGTTGCTACTGTAATGGATTTTAAAGCAAATTCACACTGATTGGCCAAAATTCAAAAAAGCCTGACCTAGATATTCTGGTAGCTGCCTGACAGCATTTTAACAATGGCCAACTTTGATATAGTAATATAGCACATAAACAGGTAACCATACCTATATTGAAATATACCCCTAAAAAAAATTAGATTCTCTCAAAACAATGGTGTATTAACTATCCATGGTAATATGTTAGGGTAAAATAAAGCCATACTGTCGTACCCTTTAACGTGAACCCTGATCACGTTTCACAATAAAACAACCTGAAAACGTACAGCTTGTAGTCATGTAACCAATCTCTGTCTGTTAATTTTTTAAAATGTTTGTGCAAGGAGTTCTATTTTTTCCCCAGCGTTAAAGGGTATCTCCACCCTGTAAAACTATTTTTCATATATTGTATATGAAAAATGTAATGTGACTTCATGTCATGTTAGTGTGACTTCATGTCATGTTAGTGTGACTTCATGTCATGTTAGTGTGATTATGTCAGTTAGTGTGACTTCATGTCAGTGTGATTTGTCATGTTAGTGTGACTTCATGTCATGTAGTGTGACTTCAACTCTATCCATTTCAGTTTGCAAACATCTTGTAACTTTTTAAACCTATTACCTCCTCTTTAATGTGGTACATCACCCTGAATGGGTTTTGCTGAATAAGTGGGGGATCAGGTGAGTGTGTGACCCTCTCCAAAAGTTGATTTCTGTTGCATAATCCATAGACACTACTTTGCCAGTGGTATGAATAGAGAATACTCATACAGGGCGATGCACCGAGAGCAAGTATCGCCTCCCTGCTGCAATTACACCTTGTAGCACAGCTGGAGATCACTTTGTTGTCCAAATTGAACTCTGCTAATTACCTTGCCCTGTGCCTTGCTTTCTCTCTATAGTTCAGACAATCTTAAGGGGGAGCTGTGCTGGGGTTCGAGCTGTGTGGTGGACAAGTTGCTGTGCAAGACAGAATCATCCCAAGTCTAGATGTCCTAAGTATATTGGAGTTAACAAGGGAGATCAACAACAAGAATTACAGAAGGAGCTGTGGATCCAATTTCAACTAAGTCTAAATATCTGCCTAATCTGATTGGAATCATGTATTTGCTGTGTCTGGGCCTCACTGTTTTCTGCACCGTGTTCCCTAAATTGTATTCCACCCCTCCATACCAATCTCCCAACTCGTTTATATCTCTCGATCCCTTTTCTCTACCCCCTTCTACTGCTCCCATTCGCTATATCAGCTTCTCGCTAGCACTGTCTTGTTCAATGCAAAAAGAAAAAAACAACATTTACAAATCTCCTCCCACCTTCCGTCTCTGTTCGTCCTCCTACTTCTGTCTGCTGGAGATATGTCCCCAAATCCTGGGCCATGTAATATCTTTGTCTGCCACCGTCCATGCCCTGTCTACCTTCTTTCCACCCCCTGTCGTGGGTTCAATTCCCTCCAACCTTCTATCTTTTCCTCTGATTCCGCCATATTGTCTGCCTTTCTCCTGTGGTCTGCTTAATGTACGCTGCTGGTTAACGAATCTACTGTCATTTATGATGTCTTCTGCTGTAATAATTTTTAACTTCTTGCCCTTACTGAAACCTGGCTTTCCCAACATGACTCGGCTATCGAGGCCTCCCTTGCTCATGGTGGGCTCAGCTTTTTCCATTGCCTCGCTCCTCCGGTCGTGGTTGGGGTGTTGGCCTTTTACTTTCCCCCTCTGTTGATTTACTAACATTACCTCCTCGCCTGACCTTTCATTTACATCTTTTGAGTCTCATTTAATTCAGCTCTCGTGCCCCTTCCCTACGAGTAGCTGTGGCTTACTTTCTTCCTCTCTGCTGATTGTCTGTTCTGATTCTGGGGGACTTCAACTGTCACATTGATGACTCCCCGTCGCCTGGCCCTCTCGCTTCCTACAATTAACCTCCTCGTTTGATCTTCAGCAATGGACAACGCTAGTACTCACAAGGATGGCCACTTCCTGGGCCTAGTGTTAACTAAAAACCTCTCTGTCTCGTTTTTCAATCTAACCCTTCCTGCTTTCTGACCATCATCTTATTACTTTTCAGGTTCAACACCCTTCAACTCCTACACTCACCTCATCCCCTGTCCTCTAGTCTCTCCTCCCTTTTGACAGTTGATGACCCTGACTTGCTTGCTAATTTATAATTCTATCCTGACTAACACGATAGACTCTTTTTTCCCCCTTGCATTCCGCAGTTGAGAAACCTCTAATCCTCGTCCGTGGCTCAACCACACTTCCCGTTTTATTCATAGGTGCGCGCATGCTCCAGAACATGCTGGAGAAAGTCACGTAAAATGCTGACTTTCTCCATTACAAGTTCATGCTGCAATGTCTCAGGTTTGGGCTCTGCTGGCAAAACAGAAATATTACCGGAAACTTATAAATAACAACAATCGAAACCTCGTCGCCGTTTCTCCATCTTCAACTCCCTACTGCTCCCCTCTCCCGGTGACCCTCCCTTTCTCCGCACTCTCCCCAGGATTTGCGCATTACTTTCAGCATAAAGGGGAGAGGGGAGTCCATCTGTGTGCAGATATCTGGTCCTAGGGATGACTCTCAGATTGTTGCCTCTCCCCTGTCAGCTATTCTTGGATCATTTGCTCCTGTGACCCATTCAGAAGTCTCTCGCCTGCTTCTATCATGTCCGTCACGACCTGTCCTCTGATCCCATGCCCTCTGTATTATTACTGAAGCACTGTAATCATGTGCTTACCCCTATACTCGCCCACATATTCAATGCTCCCTTACACTAAACTGCTAGAACGATTAGTCTTCTCCCTATCACTAACTACCTTCATACTCATAACCTATTAGATCCTTTGCAATCTGGATTCTGTCCTACGCATTCCACTGAGACGACTCTGTGTAAGGTTATAAATGATCTGCAGGTTGCAAAGGCCAATAACCACTTTTCTATTATTATCCTCCTTGACCTCTCCTCTGCTTTCGACACAGTCGATCATTCCCTCCTTTATGCGTATACTTCACTCTTTGGGCATTCGGAATGTGGCATCCTGGTTTCTATCCTATCTATCTGATAGAACTTACTCTGTATCCTATGCTAGCAATACCTCTTTTCCGGTTCCTCTTGGTGTGGGGGTCCCGCAGGGGTCTGTTCTCGCAATATAGCCAAAATCCGCAGGTTCCTTTCTCTCCCTACCACCGCTATGCTTATGCATGCTCTCGTCCTATCGCGCCTGGACTATTGCAACCTACTACTTTCTGGTCTTCCTGCTTCCCACCTCTCTCCCCTTCAGTCTATACTTAACTCTGCCACACATAAACCGGATCCTAAATCTCTTCTGTATCGGACAACAACCTGGCTCCCTGTTACACAGCGCATTACATACAAAATGCTTCTCCTAACGTTTAAATATCTTTGCTCTGCTGCTCCTCCTTATATTTCCTCTCTAGTGTCCCCATATGTTCCTGCCGTACCCTCCGCTCATCGCAGAACCAGCTCCTGTACAGACCCCCCACTCGGACTGCTTCCTCTCGCCTTAAACCTTTCTCTCTTGTAGCTCCCATCCTCTGGAATTCTATTCCCCTCTCTCTACATCAAGAAACCTCAATTAGCAGGTTTAAATGTAGCCCTACATCCTACCTATCTGGTAACCAGCACAGGATTTGATGGTTTTATTTGCACTGCATACGTCTCGCTCCAGCACTTATACCCATTCCATTGTATCTGACTAGATTGTAAGCTCTACGGGGCAGGAATCTCATTACCTCGTGGCAAAGCCCTAGCACTTCTATTTATATAAGTTATAGATTTATGTACTGAACTATCTATGTATTTATCCTCCTTGTATGAGTTTATTGTACTTTATAGTGTACAGCGCTGCGTCCCCAAGTGGCGCTATATAAATAAACATATGCATACATACATACAATATTATATATGGATGGAGGCTCTTTGTGCATTGCAAAGTGACGGAAAATATTTTGCTACTTTTAATGCAAGCCATCAGCTGGATGTTGTGGAATAAAGTAGCGCTATCGGAAAATAACATTGATTGTGCCGTTAACTCCCAATGAAGGAGGTTATATAACATCGATTAATGCTACTTAAATTCTAGAGCAGGAGCAGATCGCCTCTTGGTGCATCGCCCTAACATAATCATATAATGGGCGAATACAGCACTTTTTCAAAATTATCAACAACTTCCAGAGATTTTTTATTGCGCTTTTAGGATCTTGATATTTTTATTATCCTGCGGTTTCATATATCTGTTAATGTCCAGATATATACCTTTCTTCTTCTGCACTTAAAACTCCTTGTACCATATGCTAGCCTTTTTGCTTATTTTATCCAAGATTAGAGCATTACTTTATTGATTATTGGAGGCTACAAGGGATTGAAAAAATGCAGATATCTAGCACGTTTTGAAATCATTTCCTAGGCCTCGATCCTTGAGCTGTGTGGTTCAAGAAGACTGCTCTCTCAAGCAGACGGGCATCTGTAGTAATTGTAGTCCAGTTCAATATATGTAAGAAGAGGGATTTTAGGTTCTGTAGTGTAATTTGCCAAAAAAATGGTCAGCTACAACTTCCTGAAACAAATATATAAGTTAATGAGGGTTGCTCATCCACTGTTGCAACTGTTGCAATATTCGCATGTGTTCGCATGTGTTCAGTCCAGCATGGATATCGGTTTACCAAAATATGTCTTCATATTATTATTATTGTAGATTTATATTTGTATAGTATTTGAGGTTGAATAAAGACATAAGCAATATCCTCATTTCCTGCCTAACTGTTGATCCAGAGGAAGGCAAAAAAAACCCACCAAATTTAAGTGGCAATCGGAAATATCCCTGGATCAGCTCTACTTAATGTATTAATACCAGTAACTTGCAATGTTCCTTTAGTAAGAATAAGTGTTAGGGTACCCACCGGGCGTCCAACACCTCCCTGGCCACCTTCTTGCCAGTATATGTATCCGATAATTTAATGAAATGAGGGTTGTCCAGTCCTTTAGGATGCAATCTGGGGTGCTCCCATTTATTGGTGCAGACACAGCAAAAATACACACAACGTTTCGGCACACAGGCCTTTGTCAAGTGTTACAGTTCAGTGAAACCCACTGCCTTATATACCAAATGTACACAGTGACATCTAGTGGTGACATACCCATTATAATACACACTCTATAAATATAGCTCCCACCAGTGGTAGCTTCCAATATAACGAATCCTATCTCCTGAATCTGTGAACTCAGTTCTCCCATTTCTTCACAAAGCGCCGAGGGAGCCTTCCTTCTAGTTTTCACTCCCTTCTCAATCCCTCGCATATCCTATAAAACAAAGTAACTCATAGCCACCATTCATATAAAGTGCAGTACATATAAAAGTGCTATTTTCTAAAGTGCATATAAAAATACTATGAACTACAATGGTAAATCGCTAAAAATAAATATTTAAAAGTGCTAATGATCTAAAAAGTAAATATTATTAAAAGTGACACACATATATATATATATATATATATATATATATATATAATATAGCAACAAAGTCCTGTGCACTCAGGGATTTACTAAGCGTATAAATTTTATTGTGTCACATCAAGGCAACGTTTCGGCTCGGGCCGAAACGTTGCCGAAACGTTTTAAGTGTTAGGGTACCCACCGGGCGTCCAACACCTCCCTGGCCACCTTCTTGCCAGTATATGTATCCGATAATTTAATGCACAGGACTTTGTTGCTATATTTATCTACTTAATCTTGTAGCACCAGGGTCTCTTATCTTTATTTACCTGTCTTTGCTGGAAGTGTGCCTGCCATCTTTGTTTGGATATATATATATATATATATATATATATATATATATATATATATATAAACAGAGTTTTTATGGATATGCAAGGGATTGAGAAGGAGTGAAAAACTAGAAGGAAGGCTCCCTCGGCGCTTTGTGAAGAAATGGGAGCACTGAGTTCACAGATTCAGGAGATAGGATTTGTTATATTGGAAGCTACCACTGGTGGGAGCTATATTTATAGAGTGTGTATTATAATGGGTATGCCACCACTAGATGTCACTGTGTACATTGGGTATATAAGGCAGTGGGTTTCACTGAACTGTAACACTTGACAAAGGCCTGTGTGCCGAAACGTTGTGTATATTTTTGCTGTGTCTGCACCAATAAATGGGAGCACCCCAGATTGCAATGTTCCTTGTTTGCAGAAACTCATCCAGCTTTTTTTTTTAAACTGACCGATGAAACTGCCATAACAACGTCCACTGGAAGACCATTCCATAGCTTTACCGTTCTCACAGTGAAAAATCCTTTCCAAACTTGAAGCCTAAACTTTTTTCTTCAAGTCTTAAGGGGTGTCCTCTGACATGTTCTATTGGTGAACAATTCCCCAAATAGTTTATTGTATAGCCCTTTAATGTATTTAACAGATTCCTCCTGAATCTGTGCTGGTTACTACTTATAATGTCAGTCCTTGAAACATACTCTAGAACATGTTCCCTTATTAAACTTTCCAGGATCCTCCCCACCACTGAAGTTAAACTTACAGGCCTGTAATTACCTGGCTGTGAACGACTACCCTTTTTGAATATTGGAATAACATCAGCCTTTTTCCAGTCCAGAGGCACACCACCGGACATGAGGGAATCAGCAAAAATAAGAAACAATGGCCTAGATAAAACTGAACTTAGCTCCCTAAGTACCTGTGGATGTATTTTATCTGGTCCAGGAGATTTATTAATATTAACCTTATTTAGTTCTTTCTGTGCCATATCCTCAGTTAACCAAAGTGCACTTGAATCTTTTATACCATTATTGCTACTATACTCTGATATCTGTACTTGGATCTTCTATAGTGTATATAGAGGGAAAAAAAATATTCAAGACATTTAGTTTATCGCCATCCTCCGTAACTAACTTATCCCCATTAATTAATGGTGCCACATTCTCAGTCCTCATCTTCTTACTATTAATATACTTAAAAAAAATGTTTAGGCCTAGTGATGCTTTGTTCAGCTATCCTAACTTCATTATTAATTTTAGCTAGTTTGATTGCTTTCTTACACTCCTTGTTACAGTTTTTATAATCCCTAAAGCCGTTTCCGTTCCCGCAGCCTTAAAGATTTTAAATGCCTTTTTTTTTCCTTTCCATTTGCCTCTTTACATCAAAAATTCAGCCACATGGGCGCGGATTTATTTATAGCAGAAACATCTTCTGTAGCTTTTCACAATTACATGTATACATTCACATCTGACTCTGCACAAAGAGCTTTCAATATAAGCACATTTATTTGACACATACAACCTATCAGTATGTCTTTATGTTTGTGGGGGGAAACTATTTTTGTGGTGGGAAACTGAGTGCCTGAAAGGAAACAAACGCAAGCATGGGGAGAACATACAAACTCCTTGCAGATGTGTCCAAGGGTGGAATCGAACTCTAGACTTAAGCACTGGCATCAGTGCTAGCCACTGAGCCACTGGGCTGTACTTATGGACACAGTTGCCACAGTTTTCCAACTTCCTGACTGCTTCTGCTATATCCATTTTCTTATATTACGATCCACCGCCAGCTCCATTGAAAATTCCGTAACGCTTCCGGGTTTAGTTTAACTATAGCACATTGTTCATGCGTGCTATAGTTAAACTAAACCCAGAATCGGTCGGGACTTGTCAATGGAGCCATTGGTGGATTGTGCACAAGGTAAATTTATTTACCTTCATTCTTGGCTCCTGGTTGATTGATTGAAGAATGGAAGGTAAGGCAAAGGTCGTTCTTTTAACTCTGCTACCTACCACTGAGATGTCCAAAGTACCCTTCCCCCCCATCCATTCCTAGTTTAAAATCTCAAACCTTCTAGCCATTTTCTCCCCCAACACAGTTGCAACATCCTTATTGCGGTGCAGCCCATCCCTGCTAAAGAGCCTGTAGCAGACAAAAAAAGTCTTCCCAATTCTCTAAAAACCCAAACCCCTCCTCCTTAATCCAACCTCTTGGCCATGCATTAATACTACTAAGCTTTTGTTGCTTCCCTAACGTAGCACATGGGTGCAGTAGTATTTTTTGAAACTACTACCCTAGAGGTCTTTGCTTTTAACTTGTCCCTTACTCTCTGTATAATTTTAAGGACCTTTCCTCCTTTACCAATGTTAACCAAGACTGCTCGGTCACTGCCAGTTCCAACCAATAATCTGGCTACACGACCCACCACACACTGTTCAGCATGTAGGATCTTGGTGGTAGATTACCCTATCCACTTTTCTTATAATGGAGTCTTGTACTACTACAATCTGCCTAGCCTTCCTGGTACTTGGTTCTCCCTCCCTTATATACGATACTGATCCTTTTGAGTGCTTAAGGGATTGGCCTGCTTTATACATGCTACTTCTGAGCCATCCTCCACTTCTTTGTCTAAGACAGCAAATTTGTTGGGCTGGCCTAGCCCCTTACTTCATCTGGTATCCCTTACAAAACTGTTTCCATAATTCTTGAATAGTGAATTGGGGCAGTTCTTACTTTTCTTGGCTTGGGAAAAAATGACTGGTTGAAATGATGCTTCCTAGGGAATAACAAAAAGTTTAGATATTCACCTTTAGCTGTGCTACCTAGGCTTCTGATGTTTATAGAGCTCATGTTCCCTTGAAATAGGAGTGTCTGCCTCCCATTGCTCAATTTTATGATAAAACCATCATAAAGTTTGATATTTAGGCTTGAACCCCTCTCCCAGAAAAAGCTGTTGGGCCTAGCTTCCCAAGAAAATATTGTTATAGCTGGGTTTCTGTTGACATCTTAATAGAATCCATGGAGGCTTCTGATATAAAACTTGATATCTTCCCATCCTTAGCAGAGTCCAGGAACCTTACTCGGTACCCCATCTTTGAGCACAACCCCCACAAAACTGGATTAAAAGTTAGCGCTTCTTACATTGGGTAATGGGACTTAAAAAAAAAATGCAAGGCGATGCTGTCTCTAAAAATGTTAAAGTTCAGTGCCATGTACCAAGTATATGTGTGAGCAGCTTAGATGAGACTATTAAATTCAATCATTTTCCGCTGACTCGTCATGTCTTCCTGTGTAAAGAAGGAAGTTTGTTCCTACATATACATTTTTTTCAAAATGTAACCAATACTGAAGGCAACTTCAGACTTCAAACTGCTAGTAAAAGCCATTTTGCTGTTCTTACTGAAAATAAGTTCAGCACCAATACATATTCTTTTAAGAAAAAAGAAAGTATTTTCTCAGTTCAGTGTTGATTTGGTTGCTCAGTAGAAATCTGAACATGTTTGACCCTTCCAACAGTCAGTCAGTAAAAATTACTGTTGGAGACATTTCAAGAAAATGTGCATTCTAGTTAGAAGAAGTACAACTGTTGGAGAAACTGAAATGGCAGCTCACTAATAACCAGAGTAATATATAGAATACCTAGGTATTTGAAATATAGATAAATAATATACGTTCCACTGACCTTCCCTTTTAAGTTTAAAGTAAGCCAATTATCCAGAACTTTTAAAAGAACAGTGGGAGCCATCCTCTTATGGGATTTCTAAAGGGAAAAGTTCTAAAACATTCTTCTGTTCTACTTGTAATCACATCCCTCTTTAGGAGCCTTTTCTCCAGTCTGAACACCTTCAGCCTAGCTAGCCTTGGATTTCCCATTTCCTTTACTAAATCATCTACAGTGTGGCAATGTTTTGTGTTCAAAAACTACATTGTACTTTATATTTCAGATGGTGTTTTATCTGCACTTGTAAGGGGGAATAATCATTTGAATACCCTTTTTTTATTAGGCAATATCTTAATGGCTATAGTTACAGACTGGTATTGATTAACTCTATTAAGCTTG
Source organism: Hymenochirus boettgeri (assembly GCA_019447015.1). NCBI lineage: Eukaryota > Metazoa > Chordata > Amphibia > Anura > Pipidae > Hymenochirus > Hymenochirus boettgeri. Next base: position 239,521,097 of record CM033470.1, read on the forward strand.
TTGTCTTCTAGTACTGCTTCTAAGTTCTTTGCCAACATGAATTCTTGCAACACACAATCTCCATTTTTTATTGTTTGTAAAAACGAAGTTGAAGCTTTCCATTCCCACTTCTTTTAATGCCCCATTAAAACTACCATCTGTACATGAGTTAAGACTTTTTCATATGCAATATTCACAAACCTACAATCAAATTGGTCTACTACCCATACCCAGTTGTTATTGTGCATGCCTAGTAGCTCCTGATTTACTGCTTGTGTAGGCAGCAGGACAAAATGACCGAGTGATACTTCTACTACATGCCATTTATTAATCAGAACAGCATACCCTGTCCTTTAAAATCTTCTAAAATCAAAACTGCTCACATTTGCAGAATATGCAACATCCTACATAGAATTCCAAAAACTGGTATTTTAAAGGTAAATATTATTTTTTTTGTGGTTAGCGTGTGGCCTTTTTGTTTTGACCATTTTATTGTTGTCTGTATTTGCAAAAAAAAACTATTGCCTTTTCTTTGGTGATGTGTGCCAAATTAATATGCCCAAAAAAGGTGACCTGTATCAATAATTTCACTGTTTGCTCACTATGGGGCTAATGCAATAACAGATACATCCATGAATTTACAGCAACCAATCAGATGTTAGCTTTTTACTGGGTTACTGCTGTTAAATATCTGATTGGTTGTTGTAGATTATCATCACAGGCACATTTTCTATCTTTTATTGCATCAACCTTTGTGTCTATCTCTTTCATTGCCTCAGAATTGCTTAGACCCCCTAACGTAAAAGACACAGTGCAGAAAAAATAAATGAAATTATATAAATAAGCTTTTATTTTGGAAGTTTCTGTGGTTATTGTTACTCTTTGGTTATAGAATAATTTTCTGTTTAACTATGTTCTCTTCTTCCGTACATCCCAAACTCTTAAGCAGATGCCATAAAATGACTTTCTCTTCTCTTGTAAACTAAAGTGCTTCAGAGAAATCCCCTTTCCCTTATAAAGAATGTCTTTAACATCAGTATTATCAATCAGGAGAAGAATGTACAGTCTCTAGAGCACAACTGCAAGATGTTTCATCAGCTTAGGATACACAGATGTATAAAAATATATAAGTATATAAATATTACTAAACGCAAAATGGAATAAAATTATTCAGGGCAGTTACATTTTGCTTTGTAGGATTTTAATTTTTTTCCTCAAAAAATTTGTAGTTTGCAATATCTTTGGAAAAAGATAAAATTGTTTCAATGTTTTCATTTTTTTGACTTGCTATAAAATGCAACATTATTACTGCTATGGTTCACGTACCGAGCATTTTTAAAATTTTTTTTTATTTTTTCGTTTATGGGAGAAAGTTCCAGAGTTTGCTTAAAAGCATAATTGCATTCTCACTGCCCTCCCTCTCAAGTTTTAAATCAGTTTAGGAGGCTTTGAGTGCTGTTCATGTCATTTATCCATCAGCGTTCAGTCCATTTAATCGAGGCCTCTCAGCTGTATAGACCACAGCCCCTGTTGTGAGTGATCGGCCTGCTTGAATGCTCCCAGCTTCTCCTGTCACATCACATTTGCATAAAAGAGGACAGATAACCAAATTTGAGCACACAAATGAAAATGCTAAGCGCTGAGCCTGTCACAGTTGTTGTTCAACTAATTGTGAAAAATTTGATTTGCTTGCTTTTCACTGTTTATCATATAGACCCCTGTTCAATTTTGCTTTGGTTTGTGCTTCGGAACATGTAGCTTTTAAACTCTATGCAGTTGCATCCCACCCTGGGGATTACTTACCTCACCTACAAGCTTTTAATGTTGGCTTGTCTACTTGGCTAAATTAGGCCACTATGGCAAACAAACACATAATTAAAATCTGCAAAAGGCAAGTACCTCTGCACACCCTGAACTGATTTCCTTGTTTTCACTCATATATTTTCTTGTATTTGGCAATGTAACATTCACACAGGTCATCCATGTTTATGAGAACACAAAAATACAATAATTCCTGCAGTAACAGATCTCATAACATGGCATTTTCATGTCAGACTTGAGTTTAGTTTTTTACTCTTCAGCTTTCAAATGTGTATATAGTATAAAGATGAATGTAAATAATTATTGTAATGTCATTAATTGCATTTCAGAACTATAATGTAAAATAGGCACATATACTAAATTTTCTTTGGTTATCAATAATATTGGTCAACAGATTTATGTTTGATGCAAGGTTTTGCATTGGCTTATTAGAGAGAAATTTAAATTTAGGGAGAGAGCATACAATTAAAGGATAAACAATGGTTCTAAATTTTCTAGTGGAAATAACATTTTTATCTTTACTCCATATTCCCTAAAATATCAGGCAGGGGCAAATGTCAAATCATTTTAGGGTTTCCTAAATTACTACAACTGTTTTCTTGAATGTCACATGAAATAACATGCTGGGTTTTTGCAGTTAGTTTATAGCTAGAAAAAAAAATTCTGTGTAGGCTGAATCTATAAACTCATTCAAAAGAGGCAAAATATTGGTAAGGCAGAATATCCAGTGTTACAGCTGGTTACTATATTCATGTGTATGTGTGATTGATTGTGTCCTCGGTTAGGTTGGTGTACAGGGGACATGTTCTGAGTGGGTTGAGAATCCTCTACATTTTGTAGGGTTGGGGATACTGAATTTTGCATAGAATGTTGAGCTTTTTTCAACCCAAAATAACTATGTAACTATATACAGTACAGTAACTCTCAAATGGTAAATGTTTTTTAAATATATCAATAGTAAAAAGATAAGGGCCAAGAATGTGGGACCATTAAATAATGGTGCTGAGATGGTTATAGAGGATGCTGAAAAGGCTAATGTGCTAAACCATTTTTTACCCTCCTTATAGCAGGGACTGTAATAATATGAAGGGTACTGTATAAATGAGGAATATTCACTCTAGCTGACAGAGGATATTGTATGGAAACAATTGGACAAAGTTAATATCAATAACCAGCCCATTCTTATGTTTGTGGAGTTAAGAGCAACACAGAAGCTTTGAACCAACCACCTTGATGGGAATAATAGGAACACACTAGAAGCAACTTTTAAAACTTGATCACTACAAAGTGTAAGTTTATTTTATTTTAATATATGATGTTTTATTGATTTGGATAAGGTATAATTCTTGATCTTAACAATAGGTATGTCTTTTTAGCTATATACCCAAGTATCCTGTGCAACCTGCATCTAGTGTATTTTAAACTTTTGGATTAAAGTGTATTTAGCCTGGTTTTGCTGCAACTTGGAGTATCTTGGACTTTTAATACACCATTATCGCTGAGAGAATTGCTATTAATAATATCAATAAAGCCCCAAGACAGGATGGAATACATCCTTGGTATCTTAAGCTTAGTGCAGTTTTATCTAGACCACTGTTTCTTATCTTTTCAGATTTACTTTTTTCTGGTGACGTGCCGCTGGATTGGAAAAAAGCCAAGGTAATATCAATATTCAAAAAGGCAGTCAGCCTGGTAACTATAGACTTAGTTTTTGTATATGGGATTCCAAAACTGCACCACATATTCTAAATGAGGCCTTACCAGTGCCTTGTAAAGAGGGAGAGTAATATTTTTCTCTCTTGAATCTATCCCCCTCTTTATACAAGACAGTATCTTGTTAGCTCTAGCCATTGCTGTCTGGCAATTGTTTCTATATACAAAGGGGACATATTGGAAATGGAAGCAGTTCAGAGAAGAGCAATTAAAATAATAAAGGGAATGAAGGGGCTTGACTATGCAGGCAGATTAGACAAGTTAGGGCTGTTTACATTAGAGAAGTGACGTTTGCATGGGGATATGATCACATTATACAAATATATTAATGGGCCATACAATAAACACTCTGGTGTGTTGTTTACTAATAGGTCATATCAGAGGACACGTGGACATCCTTTAAGATTGGAAGAAAAAAAGTTTCATCTTCAGGCTAGGAAAGTTTTCTTTACAGTAAGAACTGTATGGATATTGTTATGTCAAGTTCATTGAATAGCTTTAAAAGTGGGCTAGATAAGTTTCTAAAATTAAAAAATATTGAGAATTACTGGTATTAATAGATATACTGCAGTTCTGGTTGGTCCAGGGATACTTTCAGATTGCCATTTGCCATTTTTAGCTGGGTTTTTTTTTGCCTTCCTTTGGATCAACTGTTAAGTAGGGTTAAAAAGGAGTGTGAAAAGGATGGACTTGATGGACGTATGTCTATATTAAACCTCAATTACTATTTTACTATATAAAGCTTAATGTAATGGAGAAACAAGTGGCTAAAATCCTGTGAGGGTTACATTGAAGGCACTTCAATGTACCCACTTGAAAAACTAACTAATTGTACACTTTTATTCTCAATCTGTAAGCTGATCCTGCTGATTTATTTTGGAACGCAAACACCTTATATTCATTTATCTATTTGCTTAAGGGAAATTCACTGAAAAAGGTTAAGAGCTATGCAGGAGTGGACAGCACGGGCATCTAAAATCATTTATTTGAGGATGAGTGGAGTAATAACCAGCTTTTGCAACATCATTACTTAGCACATTGTATTAAAAGCCACATCCTGAGTTTGCTGAGCATCCAGAGCTATGTGAAACTTTACATGATGAACAGTCTTTGAAAACAGCTCAAGATCATTTTGAGAAAAGGTACCAATGAAATGTAATTACTTTGGATTGAAAAAGCCAAATTACTGTCCTTTCTGTTTCTTCTCTCATATTCTTCATTTGTGTACCGTATATTCTCTCACAGTTTTGTAAACCAAGATGCAAAAACTGCACAGATGCACAGGGACATATCAATAAGGTGTGCTTTCTTCTAGCTAAGGAATCAATTAAAAGTGTTAACATGGACATGATATTAAAGCCCATCTGTCAATTCCTTGATTAAATGCACATGAGGTGTTATCAAGTCTGATTTTTTTTTTAATTCACCTATTTGGAGGGTATTGTAGCTTACACTGTGATTCTGACACATGCACACATGCAATCATAAACTAAAAATCCTGGTGGCTCATTTACCCACAGCCGCTATTGCTCTGGGTAAATGTTCCAAACGCAATTCGATATTATGTTTGCAACTGTGGGTAAATCCCGAAAAGGGATTTACTCACAGTGGGATTTTAAAGGGCATGCCCACCCCCAAAACTATAAGTTAACCCACTACTGGCCCCACTGTGTAGTGCATAAAAATCCTTACCTTACATCCCAGCTCAAAATGTCTGCCCTGCTATGCCCCTCCAAAATCCCAAAAACTGTCCACCAGGAGCCTAGCAGAGTCCATATAAGATTCTGCTTCCTGTCTCTCCTCTGGGAGAATTTGCACATGCCCAGTGCAGTCCTCCCCCCTCCCCCTCTACCACCCATTTTGGTCTCCCTCCCATTAGTGTAATTCCCCTTTGGGGTACTGTAGGGCTCCCTCCCCCAGCCCCAAACGCTATATTATTATGTCAAGAAACTCCCCCCATCTTTACCTACCTTCCCTCTCTCCACCGTGTCCGTAATTGGCTGCCTCTCAACCAATCACGGACGCGGCTGCTGGTCCGGCCCCCTGCTTGCAGTTCCATGCATTGCGACTGAGAATAGAGAGCAGGTAAGTAAAGATCGGGGCAGTTTCTTGACATACTAATATGGCGTTTGGGGCTGGGGGAGGGACACCTACAAGTTGGGGAAAGGGGTGGACATGCCCTTTAAAATCCAGTGCTAAAAGAAGCGCAAACTCCATATTGAATACCGAGCGTCGGATGCGCGGTTGTCTTTTGTGTAACCCGTGCATCCAGCGCTAATATAGATTTAAAGTCATGCTAACCAGTTAGCGCGATTTTAACTCCATTAATTTGCCCAGCGCCTCTGGGTAATCGGCCCACTAAAATTGCGAAATGAAAGCATAATAATAAAAGTACATGTATTTATTCAGAAAGAAATTTTATATTTACATTTACAATCCCACTTTTTCATGATAAATTTTTTTGTCAAGCTTGATGCTACAGACACACACATTAATAAGGCTTTGGTCGATCTTTGCGTGTTTGATTTCAAAATGCATCTTTTCAAGATAAAATGTAAAATTTATACTTAAACTTTCCCTTTCTAGTTAATAAATGTAAGGGCATGCATTTATGCGATATAAAGCCTTGTGCTTCTATTATAATTAATGGTAGAGATCTGTTGGTGCCTCATTTTTTTAGACATGCATATGCAAATTCATTACCTGCATCTGACCTGTCTTGGTGGGTTCCATACATGCAAACAACCTGACCCAAACTTACTTTTACCAAAAATTCACTATTAATGTGAAAACAGTGTCTTAAAATAAAAATAAGCAGGTTCCTCTACTACCCACACCTGAACCTCATACCAGTCCTACACATTGGGGTTGATTTACTCAGACTTGCTGAGCAAATATATGGAGATAAAGTTGCGCTAACCGGTTTGCTACCGGTTACTACGACTTTAAAGGAAAACTTTCGTGTGTGTATAAAGTTTATTTAAAAAACAGTTAAACTGAAAAAGTACTTGGGACAGGGATAAAGGATTGGTAATTCCTAACTCCCAATATTGTTTCCCCAGGTCACCATGGCAGCAAGTCCCCAAGATGGGTTTAACCCCTGAAGGTCCCTGGACAGGAAGTTAAAAAGATAAAAGGTATAAATGTACCCTCCCCCAACACATACCTTGTCTTTTTTTCTTCCTGCCCAAGGACGCTACAGGAGGCTTTCCAAGCGACAGCTCACCAGCCAGCGTGGCTATTTTTCTTTCCAGGACAGGTCTCTCACACTCTTTCCTTTTCCTGATGCTCCCCCGGGTCGCCTCTCCAGGAGTGCCAGTGGGGAAGGAGTAGCCCGTGGTGACTGGGTGGTAAGGGGCCGTTCTGTGCTTAGGCACGCTGTTCCCCTCGCAAGATGGCGGATCCGCGGAGCGTTGACGTCATTCCTGCGTGCCGGGTCCCCATTGGCTGACAGCTCTCTGGGTTTCCGGAAAATCTATTGGCTGGTTTCCCCCTAGGGGCGGGTCTTCCTCTATTTTGAGCAGAGGATTCTGTCGCGAATCCGGTCTGCATCTTGCCAGCGTTCGGTGTGCCTGTAAAAATTTTACTTTCTAAAGGTTAGTTGCTTCTCTTTTTCCCTGTCATTCAGCGTTTCTCTGTTTAAGGATTTAGTATTTTTATTCTTTTACTTTCAGCTCTGGTTTGTCCTCCAGCATGGAGTCTGGTAGCGCTGCCAGAAGTCACCCCAAGGGATCTAGGTGAGCTGGGGTGAGTATTTAAAGAGTGGGAATGTGGCTTAAGTCTGGTGGCTTATGTCAATGTCTGCGTCTCCTAAGGCGCAGACAGACACTGTCAAAGCAGTGGAAGTGGAGGATGCCTCAGCAATGCCATCCACGTCATAAAAATCGTTTGACGTATTGATGAAATGCATACAACAAGCAGTGACTAGGGGCATGGAAAATGTAGAATCCAAGAAAAAGAGCAAGATCCCATGAGACCAGGTCGGTAGAGTCAGATTGGGAAGGCTCGGAGGAAAAAAGATCAGAGGAACAATCATTTATCTCCGAAGACGAGGAGGTAGAGCTAGAAAGGAAGTTTGATGTTTCTATAATTGAACCACTGATCAAGGCAGTAAGGAACTCCCTGTCCTTGTCAGTGGGGACACCAAAATCATCAACGGCGGATAAGTTGTTTCCGTCCATTAAAAAGAAGTCTGCGACCTTTCAGTTACATTTTTCAATGAAAGAAATCATGGATTCGGAATGGAAAAAGACTGACAAAAAATTCACGTTAACAGGGAAGTTTCTAAAAAAGTACCCCATCTTGGAGGAGGAAGCAAGAAATTGGGACAGTCCTCCCAAGGTATATGCAGCAGTCTCTCGTTTGGCTCGGAGAACCACTCTACCTGTGAAAGATGCAGCAGGGTTTAGAGACCCTATGGACAAAAGGATGGAGAAAGAATGCGTTGTTGGATCTGGTGATATCTAATAACCCAGAGCTCATTTTGGAGATGAAGGTAATGGGAAGCTTAGGGAATAGTGACCATGATATAGTGTCATTTAATATAGGTTGCAGAAAACTAAAGTGCACTGGCTTAACAAAAACTTTTAACTTTAGGAAAGCTAATTTTATGCTTTTAAAGGAATCGCTCCTGCTCATAGACTGGGGGGAACTGTTTCTAGGTAAAGATACTGAGCAGATGTGGACCACTTTTAAAGGGATATTAAACTATAACATTTCCAAATCGGTACCTTTAGGAAACAAGTGTAAAAAAATTAGGTCCACTCCTGCATGGCTTAATGCTCAAGTAAAAAGGGAAATGGAAAAAAAGAAAAGGGCTTTTAAAATTTTGAAAGCAGAAGGCACAAAACAGGCTTACAGGGACTTCAAAAGTTGTAATAAAGAGTGCAAGAAAGCAATTAAACTAGCTAAAATAGAAAATGAAACACGGATTGCCGAACAAAGCAAGTCCAACCCCAAGATGTTTTTTAAGTATATAAATGGTAAAAAAATGAGGACTGAGAATGTGGGACCATTAAATAATGGAGCTGAGGTGGTTGTAGAGGATGCCGAAAAGGCTAATCTGCTAAACCGTTTTTTTACATCGGTTTTTACTGTTGAGAATCCTTACAGTAGGGATTGTAACAATGTGCAGGGAGGAAATGAAGAGTTTTCACATTGGATAACAGAGGATATGGTACGGAATCAATTAGACAAAGTTAATATCAATAAAGCGCCAGGACCAGATGGATTGCATCCTAGGATTTTAAAAGAGCTTAGTTCAGTTCTAGCAAGACCACTGTGTCTCATCTTTTCAGATTCGCTTTTGTCTGGGGATGTGCCGCTGGATTGGAAAAAAGCCAATGTAATACCAATATTCAAAAAAGGTAGTCGTTCACAGCCTGGTAACTATAGACCTGTAAGCCTAACATCAGTGGTAGGGAAGGTGATGGAAACTTTAAGGGATCATATCCTTGACTTTGTCTCCAGAGATTATCTTATTAGTAGTAGTCAGCATGGATTTATGAGAAATAGATCATGCCAGACAAATTTAATTGGTTTTTATGAAGAAGTGAGTAAGAAGTTAGATTCAGGCACAGCTGTGGATGTGGTATATTTGGATTTTGCAAAAGCCTTTGATACTGTGCCACATAGGCGACTAATGTATAAACTGAGGACTGTTGGCCTTGAAGAAAACATTTGTTCATGGATAGAGAACTGGGTAGGGGACCCGAAAACAGGAGAGTGGTGGTAAGGAGCTACATCTATTGTGGGCTAAAGTTCTAAGCGGGTTCCTCAGGGTTTCGTACTGGGGCGCTTCTGTTTTAATCTGTTTATAAATGACTTGAAGGGGGCATTGAGAGCAAGGTTCTGTGTTTGCTGATGACACTAAATTATGCAGAGCTTGGAAAACTTCCAATGATTGCAAGGTGCTGCAAGCAGACTAGATAGATTATCAAAATGGGCAGCAGAATGGCAGATGAATTCAATGTTGATAAAATGTAAGGTGATGCATTTGGGATTTAATAATCCCTGTGCCACCTACCCATAAATAACTCGTGTAAGCATCTGAAATGGAAATAGATTTGGGGGGCTGGTAGATAACAGACTTAGCTGTAGCAAACAATGCCAGGTAGCAACAGCTAGAGCTAGCAAGAATTGTCTTGTATAAAGAGGGAATGAATCAAGAGAGAAAAATTATTCTCCCTCTTTACAAGGCACTGGTAAGGCCCATTTGGAATATGCGGTGCAGTTTTGGAATCCATAACAAAAGGGACATCTTGGAAAATGAGGCAGTTCAGAGAAGGGCAACTAAATTATAAAGGGGAAGGAGGGGGCTTGAATATGCGGCAGATTAGACAAGTTAGGGCTGTTTACATGGAGGAGAAGCGGCGGTTGCGTTTGCGTGGGGACATGATACCTTATACAATATATTAATGGCCCATACATGAACTCTCTGGTGCATTGTTCACTAATAGGTCATATCAGAGGACTCGTGACATCCTTTAAGGTTGGAAGAAAGAAGTTTCATCTTCAGTTAGGAAGGTTTCTTTACAGTGAAACGGGATGAAACTGTGGAACTGTCTCTCCACAGAGTGGTAAGGCAAGTTCATTGAATACTTTAAAAAGGGCTGGATAAGTTTCTAAACTAAAAAATATTGAGAATTACTGGTATATGCATATAGATCTGGTTGATCCAGGGATACTTCGATTGCCGTTGGATCAGGAAGGAATTTTTCCCCCTTTTTTAGTGGGGTTTTTTGCCTTCCTCTGCCTTTAGGTAGGTAAAAAAAATAATAAATAAAAAAAAAAAAAAAAGTGAATAGGTTGGACTTGATGGACGAATGTCTTTATTCAACCTTAATTACTATGTTACTATGTAAGGAAGGCTTGGAGCAGCAGTGCGCTCTTGAGGCCAGCAATTGGGGGCGAGGGACCTCGGTCTCCAGAGCCATGAAGCTCTGGATTCAAAAGATGGAGGAGGCAATAAATTCAAATGTGAAACGTTCAAAGCTGGTAGAAATATTAGCTAGGTCAATGGCATTATCAATGTCAGCACGCAGGGCATTATGGCTAAGGTCATGGTTGGCAGATAATACATCGAAGACAAATCTATGCATGTTGCCATTCGAAGGAAATATGCTGTTTGGCCAGAGGTTAGACTCGATTATCAGCAAAGCTTCAGGTGGCAAGAGCACGTTTCTTCCTCAGGAACGTAGGAATAAAAAACCTAGGTTTGAATCAACCTTCAATAGGGATAAATCCTTTCGCGACCCGAAGTTTTACAGGCCTGGAAAGGAAACCAATAGATCAGCAGCCTGGAAGACTGGAAGACAGTCTACAAATTTGCAGCGAAAAAATATTTTTCCTGCGCCTCAGTCCTCCCAACAATAGGGATACGCTGGCCCGGTTGGAGAAAGTAGGAGGGAGGTTGAGATTCTTCTCCAATGTCTGGGCCTCCAGCATATCGGACTCCTGGGTCTTAAGGATAATACAGCAGGGATACAAAATCCAGTTCCAGGATTTTCCCAAGAAAGACAAGTTTTTGCCATTCAGGAGGCCAACCACCCAAGAAGGGTTACAGGTGATGAAGGAATACGTTTCACAGTTGCAGGTAAAGGAGGCAATCGAGCCAGTGCCTCTTCAGGAGCAACAAAAAGGGTTTTATCTGAGGCTATTTCTGATAAAAAAAAGCCTCAGGGGACATGAGACCGGTGTTAGACCTGAGAGGTTTAAACAAGTATGTCAGAAGCCAAAGGTTCAAGATGTAGTCTCTCTCCTCAATCATTCAGGCTGTATTTCCCGGTGCATGGTTGGTGAGCATAGATCTGAAGGACGCCTATCTGCATGTACCAATCCATTTAGGCTACAGAACATTTTTGAGGTTCACCATCGAAGGGAAACATTTCCAGTTTGCAAGCCTTCCTTTTGGTCTATCCCAATCGCCAAGGATATTCACGAAGGTTCTGGTCACGTTAATAGCGGAAATCCGGAAAAAAGACATCCAAATATATCACTATCTAGGCGACATTCTGATTGTGGCCGATTCAGAACAGAAGGCAGCAGAACAAACTAAGATAGTAATACGTATACTACAAGATCACGGATGGGTAATCAACACAGAAAAGAGCAACCTTCTACCCGTGCAAGAGCTAGTATATCTGGGAGTGCTATTTCGTACCAGTTTGAATGAGGTAAAATTACCTCTAGTAAAACAACAAAAAATGAAGGAAGCAGTTCAACATCTAGCACAGAAGGTACATGTAACAGTGCGCTCAATTATGCAAGTCCTAGGACTGATGGCGTCGACGGTCTTCCTAGTCAAATGGTCCAGATGGCATATGAGGTCTCTACAGTGATTTCTGCTAACCAGAGTAAGCATACCACACCTAAAGATGAACAAAAAACTGACCCTCTCGGAGTTGGTGTTACAGGAGCTGAAATGGTGGTCCATTCAGGAAAACCTAGACCGGGGGTTTCCATTAAGGCAACTGCAACCTCTTGTAATAACAACGGATGCTTCGGCAACGGGTTGGGGCGCCCTTCTTCAAGATTCAGTAGCTCAAGGCTAGCGGGAAAGGAAAGGCGAGTCCTCAAACCTTCTGGAGTTGAGGGCACCGTTTATGGCTCTGAAAAAAATTTAGGACACAGTCAGAGGGCAGTATGTACTGATAAGAAGCGACAATTCCACCACTGTGACTTACATTCGCAAGCAGGGGGGAACAAAGAGCAAAACTCTTTTCGAAGAGGTCAAGAGGATTTTTCCACCGATTCCTCTAATATGGAGGGTTCTTCAGAAAATCAGGACCCAAGGAGCAGAAGCAATAGCAATTATACCAAATTGGCCAAGGAGGCCATGGTACCCTCTTCTTCTTGCAATGGCGACCGAACCACCAATAGAGTTGGACAGAATTCCCCATCTGCTGACTCAAGGGCCGATAATTTTGTCAAGACGTCAACAAACTGAGGCTAGCGGCCTGGAAATTGAGAGGAGGAAATTGAATCAATTAGGGTTTCAAGACGAGATGGTAGAATTTTTACTTAAGTCAAGAAAGGTTTCAACTTCAAATAAATATTACAAAACATGGAGACTTTTTTCAGATTATGCCAGTGAGAAAAAGTTCCTGCCTCTCCAGGCCTCGGCAAAGAATGTGATAGAATTCTTGTTCCTCGGTTTTAAGAAACAACTAAGCATAAATACTCTCAGAGGTCAGGTGTCGGCATTGTTGGCAATATCAGGAAATAATTGGGCGGTGGATCCCCTGATCAAAAGATTTTTTGCAGCAATGCGTAGAATAAGGCAGAGAACTTTTCCCGGGAGCGCGTTGGAGGAAAGAGGGGAGGTAAGTAGAGTTTGGGGGGCTTTTTAAAAAAATAAATAATGCGGTTGGGGCTGGGAGCCCATGGAGAATGGCATATAAAAAAATAAATATTAGGGTGGACATGCTCTTTAAGTGGATGGATATTATCATGCATTACGAGAACCTATCAGACCAGAGGCATAAAGATCCCAGAGGGATTAAAAGCGCACTCAACCAGAGCAATAGCATGTTCCTGGGTGGCCGAGGCGAAGGCGCCAAAAGAATTAATTTGCAAAACGGCAAAGTGGTCGCCGATGAGGACGTTTGTCCGGCATTATAAGTTGGGTGTATTGGCATCTGAGGATGTAAAGTTTGGATGTAAAGTCCTTCAGACTGTATTGTTAGGGTCAGAATAAAGAATGTGTGTTTAAGCATATTTTGTTTGCCCGCCCATCATTTTAGCTTTGGTATATCCCATTTTGGGGACTTGCTGCCATGGTGACCTGGGGAAAACAGGAAATTAAATTATACTCACCGAGATTTGTTTCCCAGTCACGTTCATGGCAGCAGTCACCAAAAATCCCTTCCCCTTCTTTTAAGGCTGTGTGATAAGGTAGCATATAGGCTTTGAAAGAAGAAGGTATGTGTTGGGGGAGGGTACATTTATACCTTTTATCTTTTTAACTTCCTGTCCAGGTACCTTCAGGGGTTAAACCCATTTTGGTGACTGCTGCCATGAACGTGACTGGGAAACAGAAATCTCGGTGAGTATGATTTGATTTCCTGTTTTCTGTGAGGAGCACCAGCACAAAGAAAACTGATTCTGCTAGTCTTCCTTCTGGCTTCAGCACCATCTTTAATACAGGAATAGTCCAGTACTAACCTGGCAAATGAAAACTGTTTTTAATACAGGAATAGTCCAGTACTAACCTGGCAAATGAAAACTGTTAGTGCTGTAGCTCCTCAACGAAATGATATTGTGAGGTAGGAATAATCAATCCAACATCCCTGACCCAGGTACCTGTTTGTCACAATAACTTTGACATCAGGAAGATTTACTTAAAGACTGAAATTTACCCTGCAGCTTCTGATGCATCACCTTGTAAATGTTTAACCTTATCTTAGGCTCTAACCAGAATAAAGAACTAAAATACTATCTGCCTATTCTGTGTTGTTTCTAAATTGTCACTTCTGCCACTTTGATGCTCAATGCCAAGTGTTTGTTGGCAGAGCTGGTGCTGGCTCAAAACTACAAAGTAACTTATCAAGTCCAACCCTTACTCCCTTCAAATAATGCCTACCATGGGGGGGATTTTAATTTTTTTCCTCAAAAAATTTGTAGTTTTGCAATATCTTTGGAAAAGATAAAATTGTTTCAATGTTTTCATTTTTTTGACTTGCTATAAAATGCAACATTATTATGCTATGCTTCACGTACCGAGCATTTTAAATTTTTTTTTTATTTTTTTCGCTTATGGGAGAAAGTCCAGAGTTTGCTTAAAAGCATAATTGCATTCTCACCTGCCCTCCTCTCAAGTTTTAAATCAGTTTTGAGGCTTTGAGTGCTGTTCATGTCATTTATCCATCAGCGTTCAGTCCATTTAATCGAGGCCTCTCAGCTGTATAGACCACAGCCCCTTTGTTGTGAGTGATCGGCCTGCTTGAATGCTCCCAGTCTCCTGTCACCACATTTGCATAAAAGAGGACAGATAACCAAATTTGAGCACACAAATGAAAATGCTAAGCGCTGAGCCTGTCACAGTTGTTGTTCAACAATTGTGAAAAATTTGATTTGCTTCTTTTCACTGTTTATCATATAGACCCCTGTTCAATTTTGCTTTGGTTTGTGCTTCGGAACATGTAGCTTTTAAAACTCTTGCAGTTGCATCCCACCGGGGATTACTTACCTCACCTACAAGCTTTAATGTTGGCTTGTCACTTGGCTAAATTAGGCCACTATGGCAAACAAACACATAATTAAAATCTGCAAAAGCAAGTACCTCTGCACACCCTGAACTGATTTCCTTGTTTTCACTCATATATTTTCTTGTATTGGCAATGTAACATTCACACAGGTCATCCATGTTTTATGAGAACACAAAAATACAAAATTCCTGCAGTAACAGATCTCATAAACATGGCATTTTCATGTCAGACTGAGTTTAGTTTTTTACTCTTCAGCTTTAAATGTGTATATAGTATAAAGATGAAGTAATAATTATTGTAATGTCATTAATTGCATTTCAGAACTATAATGTAAAATAGGAACAATACTAAATTTTCTTTGGTTAAATAATATTGGTCAACAGAGATTTATGTTTGATGCAAGGTTTTGCATTGGCTATCTAGGAGAATTTAAATTTAGGGAGGGAGCATACAATTAAAGGATAAACAATGGTTCTAAATTTTCTAGTGGAAATAACATTTTTATCTTTACTCCATATTCCCTAAAATATCAGGAGGAGCAAATGTCAAATCTTTAGGGTTTCCTAAATTACTACAACTGTTTTCTTGAAGTCCACATGAATAACATGCTGGGTTTTGCAGTTAGTTTTAGCTAGAAAAAAAAATCTGTGTAGGGAATCTATAAATCATTCAAAAGAGGCAAAATATGGTAAGGCAGAATATCCAGTGTTACAGCTGGTTACTATATTCATGTGTGTGTATGTGTGATTGATTGGGTCCTCGGTTAGGTTGGTGTACAGGGGACATGTTCTGAGTGGGTGAGAATCCTCTACATTTTGTAGGGTTGGGGATACTGAATTTTGCATAGAATGTTGAGCTTTTTTCAACCCAAAATAACTATGTACTATATACAGTACAGTAACTCTCAAATGGTAAATGTTTTTTAAATATATCAATAGTAAAAAGATAAGGGCCAAGAATGTTGGACCATTAAATAATGGTGCTGAGATGGTATAGAGGATGCTGAAAGGCTAATGTGCTAAACCATTTTTTACCCTCCTTATAGCAGGACTGTAATAATATGAAGGGTACTGTATAAATGAGGAATATTCACTCTAGCTGACAGAGGATATTGTATGGAAAAACAATTGGACAAAGTTAATATCAATAACCAGCCCATCTTATGTTTGTGGAGTTAAAGGGCATGTCCACCCCAAAACATAATCCCCCCAACTACTGGCCCACCATGTAGTGTAGTTTAATCCTACCTCACATCCAGCTCCATTGGTTTTCCTGTAGTCCCCCCCCAAAGTCCCAAAAACTGCCCACCAGGAGGCTAGCAGGTCCATATAAGACACTGCCTGCTACTGGCCTCCCGGAGATCACTGCCATGCGTACTGCAGCCCTTCTCCCCTCCCTCCCCCTCCCCTCTCCCTCTCCCTCTCCCATTCTGCTATCCCTCCCCCTAGCGTTAACCCCCCTTAATATCTCTTCCCCCATGTCCCCCAGCCACCGCATAATTTTTAATTTTATAAAGCTCCCAAACTTTTACTTACCTCTCCGCTTTCCTACGCGGAAGTGAGAGCACCGGCAGCCGCGTCCGTGATTGGCTGCCGCTCAGCCAATCACGACGCGGCTGCCGGTCCCGCCCTTGCTTGCATTTCCTCGCAAGCAGAGGGCCGGGAGCGCGTCGGAGGAAAGAGGGGAGTAAGTAGAGTTTGGGGGGCTTTATAAAAAAAATAAATAATGTGGTTGGGGCTGGGAGCCTATGGGGAATGATATATTAAAAATTACATTTTACTGTGGACATAGCCTTTAAGAGCAACACAGAAGCTTTGAACCAACCACCTTGATGGGAATAATAGGAAACACTAGAAGCAACTTTAAAACTTGATCACTACAAGTGTAAGTGTATTTTATTTTAATATATGATGTTTTATTGATTTGGATAAGGTAATTCTTGATCTTAACAATAGGTATGTCTTTTTAGCTGCAACCTGCATCTAGTGTTTTTAAACTTTGGATTAAAGTGTATTTACCTGGTTTTGCTGACAACTGGAGTATTTGGACTTTTAATACACCATTATCGCTGAGAGAATTGCTATTATAATATCAATAAAGCCCCAAGACAGGATGGAATAACATCCTTGGTATCTTAAGCTTAGTGCAGTTTTATCTAGACCACTGTTTCTTATCTTTTCAGATTTACTTTTTCTGGTGACGTGCCGCTGGATTGGAAAAAAGCCAAGGTAATATCAATATTCAAAAAGGCAGTCAGCCTGGTAACTATAGACTTATTTTTTGTATATGAGTTTCCAAAACTGCACCAATATTCTAAATGAGGCCTTACCAGTGCCTGTAAAGAGGGAGATAAATTTTCTCTCTTTGAATCTATCCCCCTCTTTATACAAGACGTATCTTGTTAGCTCTAGCCATTGCTGTCTGGCAATTGTTTTCTATAACAAAGGGGACTATTGGAAATGGAAGCAGTTCAGAGAAGAGCAATTAAAAATAAAGGGAATGAAGGGTTGACTATGCAGGCAGATTAGACAAGTTAGGGCTGTTACATTAGAGAAGTGACGTTTGCGTGGGATTGATCACATTATACAAATATATAATGGGCCATACAATAAACACTCTGGGTGTTTTTACTAATAGGTCAATCAGGAGGACACGTGTGACATCCTTTAAGATTGGAAGAAAAAAGTTTCATCTTCAGGCTAGGAAAGTTTTCTTACAGTAAGAACTGTATGGATATTATGTCAAGTTTGAATAGCTTTAAAAGTGGGCTAGATAAGTTTCTAAATTAAAAAATATTGAGAAATTACTGGTATTAATAGATATACTGCAGTTCTGGTTGGTCCAGGGATACTTTCAGATTGCCATTTGCCATTTTGGTTTTTTTTTGCCTTCCTTTGGATCAATGTAAGTAGGGTTAAAAAGGAGTGTGAAAAGGGGACTTGATGGACGTATGTCTATATTAAACTCCAATTACTATTTACTATATAAAGCTTAATGTATGTAATGGAGAAACAAGTGGCTAAAATCCTGTGAAGGTTACATTGAAGGCACTTAATGTACCACTTGAAAAACTAACTAATTGTACACTTTTTTCTCAATCTGTAAGCTGATCCTGCTGATTTATTTTGGAACGCAAACACCTTATATTCATTTATCTATTTGCTTAAGGAAATTCACTGAAAAAGGTTAAGAGCTATGCAGGAGTGGACAGCACGGGCATCTAAAATCATTTATTTGAGGATGAGTGGAGTAATAACCAGCTTTTGCAACATCATTACTTAGCACATGATTTAAAGCCACATCCTGAGTTTGCTGAGCATCCAGAGCTATGTGAAACTTTACATGATGAACAGTCTTTGAAACAGCTCAAGATCATTTTGAGAAAAGGTGCCAATGAAATGAATTACTTGGATTGAAAAAGCCAAATTACTGTCCTTTCTGTTTCTTCTCTCATTATTCTTCATTTGTGTACCGTATATTCTCTCACAGTTTTGTAAAAACCGAGTGCAAAAACTGCACAGATGCACAGGGACATATCAATAAGGTGTGTTTCTTCTAGCTAAGGAATCAATTAAAAGTGTTAACATGGACATGATATTAAAGCCCATCTGTCAATCGTTGATTAAAGCACATGAGGTGTTATCAAGTCTGATTTTTTTTTATTCACCTATTTGGAGGGTATTGTAGCTACACTGTGATCTGACACATGCACACATGCAATCATAAACTAAAAATCCTGGTGGCTCATTTACCCACAGCCGCTATTGCTCTGGGTAAAGTTCCAAACGCAATTCAAATTATGTTTGCAACGTGGGTAAATCCCGAAAAGGGATTACTCACAGTGGGATTTTAAAGGGCATGCCCACCCCCCAAACTATAAGTTAACCCACTACTGGCCCCACTGTTAGTGCTATAAAAATCCTTACCTTACATCCCAGCTCAAAATGTCTGCCCTGCTATGCCCCTCCAAAATCCCAAAAACGTCCACCAGGAGCCTAGCAGGTCCATATAAGATTCTGCTTCCTGTCTCTCCTCTGGGAGAATTTGCACATGCCCAGTGCAGTCCTCCCCCCCCCCCTTCCCCCCCTCCCACCCATTTTGGTCTCCCTCCCACTAGTGTAATTCCCCTTTGGGTACTGTAGGGCTCCCTCCCCCAGCCCAAACGATATTTATTATGTCAAGAAACTCCCCATCTTTACCTACCTTCCCTCTCTCCACCGTGTCCGTAATTGGCTGCCTCTCAACAATCACGGACGCGCTGCTTGGTCCGGCCCCCTGCTTGCAGTTCCATGCATTGCGACAGAATAGAGAGCAGGTAAGTAAGATCGGGCAGTTTCTTGACATACTAATATGGCGTTTGGGGCTGGGGGAGGGACACCTACAAGTTGGGGAAAGGGTGGACATGCCCTTTAAATCCAGTGCTAAAAGAGCGCAAACTCAATATTGAATAGCGAGCGTCGATGCGCGGTTGTCTTTGTGTAACCCGTGCATCCAGCGCTAAGATAGATTTAAAGTCATGTCAACCAGTTAGCGCGATTTTAACCCATAATTTGCCCAGCGCCTCTGGGTAATCGGCCCACTAAAATTGCGAAATGAAAGCATAATATAAAAGTACATGTATTTATTCAGAAAGAAATTTTATATTTACATTTACAATCCCACTTTTTCATGATAATTTTTTTGTCAAGTTGATGCTACAGACACACATTAATAAGGCTTGGTCGATTTTGCGTGTTTGATTTCAAAATGCATCTTTTCAAGATAAATGTAAATTTATACTTAAACTTTCCCTTTCTAGTTATAAATGTAAGGGCATGCATTTATGCGATATAAGCCTTGTGCTTCTGTTATAATTAATGGTAGATAGAGATCTGTTGGTGCTCATTTTTTTAGACATGCATATGCAAATTCATTACCTGCATCTGACCTGTCTTGGGGTTTCCATACATGCAAACAACCTGACCCAACTTACTTTTACCAAAAATTCACTATTAATGTGAAAACAGGTTCTTAAATAAAAATAAGAGGTTCCTCTACTACCCACACCTGAACCTCATACCAGTCCTACACATTGGGGTCGATTACTCAGACTTGCTGAGCAAATATATGGAGTAAAGTTGCGCTAACCGGTTTGCTACCGTTACTACGACTTTAAGGAAAAATTTCGTGTGTGTGATGTATAAAGTTTATTTAAAAAACAGTTAAACTGAAAAGTACTTGGGACAGGGATAAAGGATTGGTAATTCCAACTCCCAATATTGTTTCCCCAGGTCACCATGGCAGCAAGTCCCCAGATGGGTTTAACCCCTGAAGGTCCCTGGACAGGAAGTTAAAAGATAAAGGTATAAATGTACCTCCCCCAACCATACCTTGTCTTTTTTTCTTCCTGCCAAGGACGCTACAGGAGGTTTTCCAGCGACAGCTCACCGGCCAGCGGGTATTTTTCTTTCAGGACAGGTCTCTCCACTCTTTCCTTTTCCTGATGCTCCCCCGGGTCGCCTCTCCAGGAGTGCCAGTGGGGAAGAGAGTAGCCCGTGGTGACGGGTGGTAAGGGGCCGTTCTGTGCTTAGGCACGCTGTTCCCCTCGCAGATGGCGGATCGCGGAGCGTTGACGTCATGTCCTGTGTGCCGGGTCCCCATTGGCTGACAGCTCTCTGGGTTTCCGGAAAATATTGGCTGGTTTCCCCCTAGGGCGGGTCTTCCTCTATTTGAGACAGAGGATTCTGTCGCGAATCTCTCTGCCGGTCTGCATCTTGCCAGCGTTCGGTGTGCCTGTAAAAATTTACTTTCTAAAGGTTAGTTGCTTTCTCTTTCCCTGTCATTCAGCGTTTCTCTGTTTAAGGATTTAGTATTTTTATCCTTTTTCTTTCAGCTCTGGTTTGTCCTCCAGCATGGAGTCTGGTAGCGCTGCCAGAAGTCACCCCAAGGGATCTTAGGTGAGCTGGGGTGAGTATTTAAAGAGTGGGAATGTGCTTTAAGTCTGGTGGCTTATGTCATGTCTGCGTCTCCTAAGGCGCAGACAGACACTGTCAAAGCAGTGGAAGTGGAGGGATGCCTCAGCATGCCATCCAGTCATAAAAATCGTTTGACGTATTGATGAAATGCATACAACAAGCAGTGACTAGGGGCATGGAAAATGTAGAATCCAAGAAAAGAGCAAATCCCATGGACCAGTCGGTTAGAGTCAGATTGGGAAGGCTCGAGGAAAAAAGATCGAGGAACATCATTTATTCTCCGAAGACGAGGAGGTAGAGATAGAAAGGAAGTTTGATGTTTCTATAATTGAACCACTGATCAAGGCAGTAAGGAACTCCTGTCCTTGTCAGTGGGGACACCAAAATATAAACGGCGGATAAGTTGTTTCCGTCCATTAAAAAGAAGTCTGCGACCTTCAGTACATTTTTCAATGAAAGAAATCATGGATTCGGAATGGAAAAGACTGACAAAAAATTCACGTTAACAGGGAAGTTCTCTAAAAAAGTACCCCATCTTGGAGGAGGAAGCAAGAATTGGGACAGTCTCCCAAGGTAGATGCAGCAGTCTCTCGTTTGGCTCGGAGAACCACTCTACCTGTGAAGATGCAGCAGGGTTTAGAGACCTCATGGACAAAAGGATGGGTTTTCCTTAAGGAAGGCTTATGGAGCAGCGGGCGCCTCTTGTAGGCCAGCAATGGCGATGACATCAGTCTCCAGAGCCATGAAGCTCTGGATTCAAAAGATGAGGGGGCAATAAATTCAAATGTGAAACGTTCAAAGGCTGGTAAATATTAGCTAGGTCCATGGCATTATCAATGTCAGCACGCAGGGCATTATGGCTAAGGTCATGGTTGGCAGATAATACATCGAAGACAAATCTATGCATGTTGCCATTCGAAGGAAAATATGCTGTTTGGCCAGAGGTTAGACTCGATTATCAGCAAAGCTTCAGGTGCAAGAGCACGTTTCTTCCTCAGGAACGTAGGAATAAAAAACCTAGGTTTGAATCAACCTTCAATAGGGATAAATCCTTTCGCGACCCGAAGTTTTACAGGCCTGGAAAGGAAACCAATAGATCAGCAGCCTGGAAGACTGGAAGACAGTCTACAAATTCTCAGCGAAAAAATATTTTTCCTGCGCCTCAGTCCTCCCAACAATAGGATACGCTGGCCCGGTTGGAGAAAGTAGGAGGGAGGTTGAGATTCTTCTCCAATGTCTGGGCCTCCAGCATATCGGACTCCTGGGTCTTAAGGATAATACAGCAGGGATACAAATCCAGTTCCAGGAGTTTCCGAAGAAAGACAGTTTTTTGCCATTCAGGAGGCCAACCACCCAAGAAGGGTTACAGGTGATAGAAGGAATACGTTTCACAGTTGCAGGTAAAGGAGGCAATCGAGCCAGTGCCTCTTCAGGAGCAACAAAAGGGTTTTATCTGAGGCTATTCTGATTAAAAAAAGCCTCAGGGGACATGAGACCGGTGTTAGACCTGAGAGGTTTAAACAGTATGTCAGAAGCCAAAGGTTCAAGATGTATCTCTCCTCAATCATTCAGGCTGTATTTCCCGGTGCATGGTTGGTGAGCATAGATCTGAAGGACGCCTACATCTCATGTACCAATCCATTTAGGCTACAGAACATTTTTGAGGTTCACCATCGAAGGAAACAATTTCCAGTTTGCAAGCCTTCTTTTGGTCTATCCCAATCACCAAGGATATTCACGAAGGTTTTGGTCACGTTAATAGCGGAAATCCGGAAAAAAGACATCCAAATATATCACTATCTAGGCAAACATTCTGATTGTGGCCGATTCAGAACAGAAGGCAGCAGAACAAACTAAGATAGTAATACGTATACAAGATCACGGATGGGTAATCAACACAGAAAAGAGCAACCTTCTACCCGTGCAAGAGCTAGTATATCTGGGAGTGCTATTTCGTACCAGGTTGAATGAGGTAAAATTACCTCTAGTAAACAACACAAAAAATGAAGGAAGCAGTTCAACATCTAGCACAGAAGGTACAAGTAACAGTGGCTCAATTATGCAAGTCCTAGGACTGATGGCGTCGACGGTCTTCCTAGTCAAATGGTCCAGATGGCATATGAGGTCTCTACAGTGTTTCTGCTAACCAAAGTAAGCATACCACACCTAAAGATGAAAAAAAAACTGACCCTCTCGGAGTTGGTGTTACAGGAGCTGAAATGGTGGTCCATTCAGGAAAACCTAGACCGGGGGTTTCATTAAGGCAACTGCAACCTCTTGTAATAACAAGGATGCTTCGGCAAAGGGTTGGGGCGCCTTCTTCAAGATTCAGTAGCTCAAGGCTAGCGGGAAAGGAAAGGCGAGTCCTCAAACCTTCTGGAGTTGAGGGCACCGTTTATGGCTCTGAAAAAATTTAGGACACAGTCAGAGGGCAGTAGTACTGATAAGAAGCGACAATTCCACCACTGTGATTACATTCGCAAGCAGGGGGGAACAAAGAGCAAAATCTTTTCGAAGAGGTCAAGAGGATTTTCGAATGGTCCGAAAACAATTTGCAGTATCAACAGCTGTTCATGTGCCGGGCAAAGAAAATCTGGAGGCAGATACCTCAGTCCAAGAAGTCGCCAGTAGAGATGATCAATCTACATATGCTCAGATGGAGTTGAGATTCCCAAGTTTCAAGGATTAGTACGCAAGTGGGGGCAACCAGTAGTGGACCTCATGGCAACCAAACAACAAAGAAGTGTCCAGTCTTCTTCAGTCGTTATCCATGTCTGGGGCAACGGCAATAGATGTCCTTCAGCAGAACTGGGACATGGGCCTTTGTATGTATTTCCACCGATTCCTCTAATATGGAGGGTTCTTCAAAAATCGGACCCAAGGAGCAGAAGCAATAGCAATTATACCAAATTGGCCGAGGAGGCCATGGTATCCTCTTCTTCTTGCAATGGCGACCGAACCACCATTAGAGTTGGACAGAATTCCCCATCTGCTGATTCAAGGCGATAATTGTCAAGACGTCAACAAACTGAGGCTAGCGGCCGGAAATTGAGAGGAGGAAATTGAATCAATTAGGGTTTCAAGACGAGATGGTAGAATTTTTACTTAAGTCAAGAAAGGTTTCAACTTCAAATAAATATTACAAAACATGGAGACTTTTCAGATTATGCCAGTGAGAAAAAGTTCCTGCCTCTCCAGGCCTCGGCAAAGAGTGATAGAATTCTGTTCCTCGGTTTTAAGAAACAACCTAAGCATAAATACTCTGAGGTCGGGTGTCGGCATTGTTGGCAATATCAGGAAATAATTGGGCGGTGGATCCCCTGATCAAAAGATTTTTTGCAGCAATGAGTAGATTAAGGCAGAGAACTTTTCCCAAGCCTCCTCCATAGAATCTGCCATTAGTTCTGCAAGCTTTGACAGAGGCACCCTTTGAACCCATCGAGGAGATTTCTTTGTGGTTGCTGACCCTCAAGGTCATTTTCTTAATTGCAATAACCTCTGCTTGTCGAGTAAGGGAAATGGGGCTCTGTCTGTAAAAAGCACCATTTACCGTTTTGCGAAGACAGAGTTAAATTAATCCATCTTTCCAATTTCTACCAAATGTTATACAGAATTTCACCTGGACTTAGAAATCATCTTACCTCATTTTTTCCAAATCGAAGTCGGAGATAGAAGGAAATGGCACTGCCTAGACTAATGGGGCATGAGAAATATATATAGAGGAACAAAGACTTTCAGAAAAAACTGATCATCTATTTGTAGTACCAGGAGGCTATCGAAAAGGTCACGCTCCAAGTAAAAAGATTAAAGGGCATGCCACCCCCAAAACTATAATCCCCCCAACTACTGGCCCCACCATGTAGTGTAGTTTAATCCTTACCTCACATCAGCTCCATAGGGTTCTCTGGTAGTGCCCCCCCAAAGTCCCAAAAAACTGCCCACCAGGAGGCTAGCAGGTCCATATAGGACACTGCTCTTCCCGGCCTCCGGAGATTTTGGCCATGCGTACTGCGTTCTTTCTCCCTCCCTCTCCCTCCCGTTCTGCTATCCCTCCCCTAGCTTCAAACCCTTTATGGCAGCCTTCCCCATGTCCCCCAGCCCCAACTGCATAAATTTTATTTTAGAAAGCTCCCCAATCTTTTACTTACCTCTCCACTTTCCTACGCGGAAGTGAGCTGCCGGCAGCCGCGTCCGGTGATTGGCTGCCGCTCAGCCAATCACAGACGCGGCTGCCGGTTCCGCCCCTCTGCTTGCATTTCCTCGCAAGCAGAGGGCGGGAGCGCGTTGGAGGAAAGAGGGGGGGTAAGTAGGTTTGGGGGGCTTTTTAAAAAAATAAATAATGCGGTTGGGGCTGGGAGCCCATGGGAATGGCATATAAAAAAATAAATATTAGGGTGGACTGCTCTTTAAGTGGATGGATATTATCATGCATTACGAGAACCTATCAGACCAGAGGCATAAAGATCCCAGAGGGATTAAAAGCGCATCAACCAGAGCAATAGCATGTTCTGGGTGGCCGAGGCGAAGGGCCAAAAGAATTAATTTGCAAAACGCAAAGTGGTCGTCAATGAGGACGTTTGTCCGGCATTTAAGTTGGGTGTATTGGCATCTGAGGATGTAAAGTTTGGATGTAAAGTCCTTCAGACTGTATTGTTAGGGTCAGAATAAAGAATGTGTGTTTAAGCATATTTTGTTGCCCGCCCATCATTTTAGCTTTGGTATATCCCATTTTGGGGACTTGCTGCCATGGTGACCTGGGGAAAACAGGAAATTAATATACTCACCGAGATTTCTGTTTCCCAGTCACGTTCATGGCAGCAGTCACCAAAAATCCCTTCCCCTTCTTTTAAGGCTGTGTGATAAGGTAGCATATAGGCTTTGAAAGAAGAAGGTTGTGTTGGGGGAGGGTACATTTATACCTTTTATCTTTTTAACTTCCTGTCCAGGTACCTTCAGGGGTTAAACCCATTTTGGTGACTGCTGCCATGAACGTGACTGGGAAACAGAAATCTCGGTGAGTATGATTTGATTTCCTGTTTTCGTGAGGAGCACCAGCACAAAGAAAAACCGATTCTGCTAGTCTTCTTCTGGCTTCAGCACCATCTTTAATACAGGAATAGTCCAGTATAACCTGGCAAATGAAAACTGGTTGTGTGTCGCTCCTCAACGAAATGATATTGTGTGAGGTAGGAATAATCAATCCAACATCCCTGACCCAGGTACCTTTTGTCACAATAACTTTGACATCAGGAAGATTTACTTAAAGACTGAAATTTACCCTGCAGCTTCTGATGCATCACTGTAAATGTTTAACCTTATCTTAGGCTCTAACCAGAATAAAGAACTAAAATATCTGCCATTCTGTGTTGTTTCTAAATTGTCACTTCTGCCACTTTGATGCTCAATGCCAAGTGTTTGTTGGGCAGAGCTGGTGCTGGCTCAAAACTACAAGTAACTTATCAAGTCCAACCCTTACTCCCTTCAAATAATGCCTACCAGAGATATTATTAAAGGGAGGGAAAACAAATGAAGCCAGTTTGCACAGTAGAGTTGGGATCCGGATCTGACACAGAACCCTTGAATCTGAATGATCCGAACGGATCATCTGAATTCCTGGACTTCGGAGCCTATTCTCTATAATTATCGAAGTTCAAGGATTCTCAAAATAGCATTGAACGTTCGAGTTTCAGCATCTCATTGCACAGAAATCTTTCCATTTTTTTTTTTTTTTTTTTTAATTTACAACAGGATTCCAAATGAAAATTCATTTTTAACCACTTTATAATTGGCCATCCAGGATGGCAATTATAGAAAAGGTCCATGTTCTATTATTAGCCATTCTAAATTTCCAAATCTCTGCAGCCTATTTTAAAATATTGCCCATAGTTCCAAATATTCTAAACATATATATATAGTCAATATCATAAATAAACAGATTTGGCTAAGGTCTAAATAGTCTGTCATCATAACACTTATATATGCTGTAGAACTTTATACACTGAGCGGAATATCCCTAGGGTTTATGAAAAGAAAAAGTGAAAGCTACATTACTGTCTTAAAAGTCTTTCACACAGGGGATATATAATTGTTTGATGTTTCATGTAAGAGCCATCTTAAATTATTCACACTAAGTAGATGTGTAGCTGAAGCTTACAGGCCCATGTTTACTAAAAAAGTGATTTTACACGTAACTCTAACTGAAGTAGGTTATTTTTAAACATTATCAACCTGTATTAAAAGATGGGTACTTCATTTGTTAGTTATTTATACTGGTGATAGAATGTTTTGTCATTAAAATTTGTTTCCCCGTTTAGACATAAATATGAGGATTTAAATTTGCAAAGTTACAGTATTGAGCTTTTTTAAAATTTTTATTTAACATTTTTTAATTGTGGACAATAGGCATCTGTTACATCTGTTAGTATAGAGTGATTCATTGTATGTAGTAACAAAGGGGGTTGGCAGTTGTGAAATAAAGTTTTCTATGTTTACTTCAAAGACCATCCGAAGAATGCACCAAGAGCAGCTATAATTAAAATGATTGCAAAATCATTTGTATTAAACTTATTAATGTCTTAATTTTTGTATGTCACATAATAACATAGAAATAAAGATTCAATCAGGACATACATCCAGCTTGTTCAACCTTTTTATGATACCTATAATACCTGCCCAACAGTTGATCCAGAGGAAGTCAACATGTCCTTGAACACATTTTGATAATCTGTATTGTTCAGCCTGCAACAGTTGTACGTCATCTGTAGTTTTAAATGTCCTACATAATTTTGTGTCATCGTCAAAAATAGATATCTTCCTTTCAGTGCTATAAAAATCATTAATAAGCAGATAAAACTGAAGTGTCGGGTATGGATCACAGGAGCCCTGGGCTGACTGCTACAGCTTACCTTCAGTTCCTGCCTAGCAGAACCTGAAAACCAACAGCTAGTTCATAACATATGAAGGAAGCACACTAACAAAATATACAAAAACTATACTATATTTCAAAGGTACAAAGTAAACCATACAATGTTTTGGCGGTGTATCCCCTTCCTCAGGTGTACACAAACAACAAAGGAATTTCCACCCAAGAAAGTACAAGATATATCTAAAACATGTTTTTACAACAATAAATGTTGCTCTGAGGCAGTCACTTTGGCTGCTCTCTGATGTTCTTTCCTTTATTTTTGACTCTGTAGACAATGTATCAATCAATTCTCTAATGCCTTAGTTTATACTTAGTCATCTTAGTCATATGCTTGTGAAGGTTCTCATTCATCCAGGTCATGGTATATCTGTTGTATTCAATTAGATCAACTGGACTTGAAATGTAGTTCGTGAAGACATTTCGCTAATCATCCGACTGGCTTTCTCAATTCAGAATGACTTGTACAAGAATCTGTGGCAATTATGTACCCTGGAAAATCCCAATTAGCATATCACAGCCCCCCACCTCTATTTAGGCTTGGTTTCTTTATTTTCACATAAAAGGTGTTAAGGAGGCCATTTATGTGAAAATAAAGAAACCAAGCCTAAATAGAGGTGGGGGGGGGGTTCGACACCAACTGTCTGCCATGTACAATGCTGTTTTAACACCTTACTCTGGGCAATCCTATAACACCTCTTAGCCACTATCTAATCACACCCTTAACACCTGGCTGTGATATGCTAATTGGGATTTTCCAGGGTACATAATTGCCACAGATTCTTGTACAAGTCATTCTGAATTGAGAAAGCCAGTCGGATGACTAGCGAAACGTCTTCAAGAACTACATTTCAAGTCCAGTTGATCTAATTGAATACAACAGATATATCATCTTAGTCACTTTCTCTTAAAAACTATGGTGGTTTGACTTAAATGTGGAGCCATGTTTATTACTACTTATAAAGCTTGTCTTTGAGACACAATCCTGAATATGGATCTGTAATAAAATTCCACCCATTGTTAAACTTACAAGTCTATATTAAAGAGCAGCCAAAAGTTTAGCTGTTTGTGCAGGACAGGGAGGTTGATGGAAGAGCAGCAGAGGGGGACAGATCAAGTGCAACGCAATTAACAAAGAAGGGGGTATCATGTCACCTCAGGGTTCCGTGCCCTTTATAAAAGCACTTGGCCCGAGGCCTCGTGCTTTTATATGGTCATGGAACTCCTTGGTGACTTCTAATATCCTTATAATTTATACTAGGGCGTACATTATCTACTATATTAACATTTTTAATAATTGCTGTGCCATTTCTTTTTTATTGTGAATAAGATTTATTATGTGATTATGAATATAAGGATGGCCTTATACAAGCTTATTAGAATGCATAAGAGTTGATATTTATATAACGCAAATGTTTTGCATGTATAGTATATGAAACTGTTTTCATATAAACACTGGGAGTTGGATGGGGGCGTAATTGGAGTTGGATGGGGGTGTACTGTAATTGGGTATACTAAACTTAAATATGTTTTTTTCCATGTACTAGATATTTTAAACATTTTCAATGTTTTTATATATTTTCAATGTTTATATATATATATATATATATATATATATATATATATGTTACAAACCATCCTGACACAAAATGAATTATATTTGCTATTTAGCTGTTTTGATATACCCTACCAGTAAGTAAATGTGTTAATCTCTATTTAAATAGTTAAACAATCGCCATCTGTTCCCTTTAGATGTTAACTCAAAAATCAAAAAGATCCCCCTGGCACTAAAGACTTTTCATTTTTTTTGTATGCTTGAGGAAAAAGTGTATATCATACAGTGCAAATAGGGGCAAGTAAATAGTAACAAATATACAGCAATATATTACAAAGAGGCAAATGTGTACAAGAATCTAAAAGGCCTATTAATAAACAAAACCTGTACAACATAATGTAAAACAAAACTACAACTAATAATATTAATATTCTAAAATAATTTTAAAGAATGGTCAAATCATCTATTAAGCCCCATATAATTTTCTAGCTTTTCTTCAAATTAACTTTTCTTTTAGCATTTTAATGTAATTTTTGTTTTTTATTTACAACCAACTAAAAGTAATATTCTCAACCCGACACCCCTCCGTCCATAAAAAAAAAAAAATGATTTTAGTGGTGATACACTGTATACCTCACTGAAATTGCATTGTCCTACTGTGAAATCTGCTACATTTGCCTGACTTTACCTCCTTTGATTGTAAGTGCTGCTTCTGGTAACACCTCCCAGGGAGACAAATCTTAATTTGGTACCAGCCCCAAAGGATGGAATGAGGCTTATTTCAACAGCCACAAAGGACCACGGAAAACACAAGAGTGTTAGTTCTATAAAATTCTTATGTCATTTATTCGTTTAAAAAAAAAAAAAAGCAAGTAAGGTCCTCATTACACAGGAAATGACCTGAACTTAATAGATTATTAGGGAAATTCAATAAAAGTTCTTACCGTTAAAAATGGTGCTAATTTTGCCCCAACCAATCAGATGTTAGCTTTCAAATGTTAAGGGATAGGCCCCACTTACGCGTTTTTACACCGATTTGCGATCCGCTTCCGATTGGCGATGCGCAATGACACATACATTAGAATGTAAATAGCAACAAGTATGCCCCACTATGAGCAATGCGTTGCGATCCGTTGTCACAACGCGCGCGTTCACCATTTTTGGTCCGTTTGTGTCTGCAACGCGCAACAATGAAAATCTATGGAAGCGCAAAAAAACGGACATCGACGCGATTTTACTCCGTTTTTTTTTGCGTTTTAACCAGAATTTGCAATCGCAACGCACAAAAAAAGGACTTAAATCGCACAAAATTTAAATCGCAGCGCATGTAAACGCATATAAAAATCAGAGGCAGCGCATCAAATCGCTTGTAAAAACGCACGCAATCGCTTTTGCGATTTTACATGCACATAAGTGGGGCCTAGCCCTTAATAAGATCTAATTGGTTGGGGCAAAATTAGCACCATTTTAAACAATAAGAACTTTTATTGAATCTCCCTGTAAGACTATTAGACTTTCTTTCTTTCTTTAAACTGTCTATTTAGCAATTTCCATTACTGTTTATTACAAGACAATAGGATTTCTATACACTTATTATACAATAAAATGCATTCCAGAGTCTGTTTTTAAATGTTTCGAGATGTATCGGTTGTATACGGTTGGCCTACAGGGGCCTGCTGGGGCATATTTGAGCACATTGAATATGAATTAAAATGTTTTACGCTTATAAAAAGTATTGGATGTTTTTACAGGCAATGGAGCTGTGAATGACGTGCGGCCTATGGCCATAATATTAATTTGTTAGTATTGCTGCCTGGCTGCACTAAACACTCTCTAGAAGGGTTAATGGTTTGGAGCTGCATTGGTTATTGGTGAGGATTTATGCCAAATGCAATTCCCTTCCATTCCATTTTAAAAGATGGGTACAGCGCTTCCTTTTTTTTTTTATATATATATATATATTTTTAAGTGCATCCTGATCAGTGAAGAAAACCCGTTAACACTTTCTATATTAATATACGGGAGGGAACTCAGTGGGTTTTTCTCTATCATGCAACATTATTGGTCTATCTTTTCCCTATCTCCTTCAGTACACGGTTTTGCTACTTTTGTTCTAATGCTTTGTGTGCAAAATTTGTAATTCATTTTATAATACCATTCAAAGGGAATGTCCACCCCGAAAACTATAATTTCACCCACTACTGGCCCCACTGTGTAGTGAATAAAAATCCTTACCTTACATCCCAGCTTCAAATGGTTCTCCTGTAATGTCCCTCCAAAGTCCAGAAAACTGGCCACCAGGAGCCTGGCAGGGAGGGAAATTGTTTCCGCCTCTGAGACATCCTCTCAGAGGTTTTTGGCTTGCTCATAAAGCAACCCTCCCCCCATCCCTCCCCTTCCCTCTCCCACCTGTTTTGCTCTCCCTTCCCCTAGTGTAATAGGTCTTCCTCCCCCAGCCCCAACCACTATAATAGATTTTCCAGAAACTCCCCCGAACTCTACTTACCTTACCTCTCTCCCCCGGTGTTCTGTGCAGCCGGCAGCCACATCCGTAATTGGCTGCCTCTCGGCTGCCAGTCTGGCCCCCTGCTTGCTGTTTCATGCAAGCAGAGGGCCAGGACAGTACAGAGGAAAGAGGGAAGGTAAGTAACGATCGGGGGAGTGTCTGGAAAATGTATTATAGCGGTTGGGGCTGGGGGAGGGAGACCTTTTATATATCTAAAAATTTTAATAGGGGGTTTAACAACCCTTTAACAATATTTAGGAAAAGCCTCACATGGGGATCTCTTTTTTCTTTCTGATAAATAGCATGGTCTGTATTTACTGATCAGTAAATTGCACATTAGCTGGGTGATGTTATAATAAAACTGGCGTAACTTACCTTCCTGAGATCCTGCAATACAATTAATCCCTTTGCGAGATTTCCTGCATCAAGGAATTGCAGTCAGGTAAGATGCGACGGTTTGCTTCTCCATTCCAAGTTTTGCACTACCTGGAATAGGCTGTGCTGTGCTATTTCCAAATAATTTTGAAAATGCCATAGGCAGTGCAAAATTAGTGTTGAATCCATGCTAACACGATGCGTGTATTGTGACTTTAACAGTGATTTGTCCATTTTGTCACAATTAAAGCATAACCTGCCAGGTATTTGCTGTATTTATAAAACTGTCTGGTAAATAGCATTACTGATTAGTGAATATTGTGGTTTGTTATTTAATGGCCTATAAATATCATGGTCTATATTAATAGATCTGTAAATTGCATAAATTGTCATTATTCATGAATACCTGTAAACAATATGGCATTTCCCTATCAGGAAATAGTATGGTCCTATAACAGCAGAAAAATGCCCTATTCCAAATGAGTGCTCTGTTTAATAGCCATGGTATTTACTAAGAGGTAATTATACTGTTGGGGGATGTACCGAGTACTGCAATGCATTAAACACCACAATTTCTCATTTTTAATCCATGCTAACAAATTTGCAGCAATTTACCCAGGGTTAGTGTATTTGGGTTAGTGTATTATAAACATATAGTGGGACCTTTGCGTCCCCAAGTGGCGCTTTATAAATAAACTATACATACATGACTTTTTAACACCAGGAAATAGTTTGATTTAAAGTCACAACACAGTGGTGCGACTTCAAACAGCCAAAAGTGCGCCTCAGAATTTTGATAGTAAAAATGGTTTCACCAGTATAACTTTTAATAAGCATTTTTGTTATTTGTACCCAAATTTTAACAAGTCAATGTAGATTAACTTTATACTACTTTGCTTTAAATACTATATATAATGTTAAGTGCATAAAATATGGGTTATTATAATGTTAAGTCCAACATTAAAGGGCATCTATAGTGAAAAAAACACATTGCCCCTTTGCAAAGTTAAATTCATGTACTCTGTGCTGCCTTAACCATGGTGTCAGATTTCTGTGCTGGACTCCCCCCTTCCCCACCCCTCTGTTACCTCCTCCATGTCTCAACTCCGGCTAACCGACAAGCTTATCATGTGCAGTAGGAGTCAAAAGTTCAACATCCTGAAAAACACACCCAAGCACAGTGGCCAATAGAAAGCAAGCTGTCATGGAGACACGGAAGAAGGAGATCAGTACAGTTTACGATCTCTCACTTTGTGACCCGTCATCAATCAGTGAAAGCTATTAAGAAGGGGGGTCAAGTGCAGCCTTATATCTACCATCAAAGCTACCTTCTACCCCTGCTAATGCTGTTATCTCTATGTTTATTACAGAGCAGGGAGGGGGGGGATCACGTCACAGGGATTTGATTGACAGTCCAAGTAGGAGTAGAGGAATGCAATCACGTATTCTTCTGGTGTATCTCAGGACAGAGAGTGAATCTGAAAAAAGTGAAGACACTCTGGGGGTTGTGGGGAATTATAGAACACATGGAAAGAAAGAAAAAAAAAAGTTCATTTTCCAACTATAGATGCTCTTTAAGAACACCGGTGTGCCTCGAGAAAAATTTGCATTGCCAAGTGCCCTACGGTCTGAAAAAGTTTGAGAACCATTGCTCTATGTTGCTGTAAAGTAAGTACAATAACAAAGTGGAGGCAGTGCAATGCTGGTTACCAATTATGATATCCCAAGAAATACTGCAGTATTATAAATATGCTACAAAATCTCTGCTTCATGGATCGTAATATTACCTCTGTAATGTAATAATCGTTTATTAAGTGCTCATTGAATTAAGGACACTATCTAAATTTTCTATGTTTGCTGTCCTATGTTTTTCGGGGTGCCAAGAGTCATCAAATGTTTAATTTCCAGTTTCATGAGGCTACTGGTAATGTCAAGTTCCAAAGGTGGGAATGTTCAAGAACATGGACTATATTATTAAAGGACAAATTAACTGTAATAACAGTTTTTTTTTAAGCGTTTTAATTCCTCTTTATAAGTTTAGCGCCAATTCTGCCACAAAGACAGAAGATTCATAGCAATGACCAGAAAAAAACAAAGCAAAACAAATCTCCTTTATAAATATGGCTCAATGTTACTTACTTAGCAATTTAACTAAAATGTGCTGTGTTAGATGGCAATGACATTTTAATTGTTCTAGGTTATCCATGTGGGTTATTTCTATTGTTTTAATTAACTTGAATTTTCTTTAGTCTCTCTCTTCAGTATAAATTAGTAATTAAATATAATCCGTTTCCTGAAAAGAAAAAGATCAAATGCGCTAATTAACCATTATTTTTTTCTTGGACTTTGCCTCATAGAGACACATTCTGTACTGCACACGGCTGTTGACATATTATTTTAATTTATCCCTCTATTTTGATTCCAGCAGACGGAGGTTAGCAAGTGTAATAATGCTTTCCAGTTTCTTTATCGTGTAAGACACATAATTTTAGGCATTTAATAAGGTAGATTTATTTTAGGTACTTTGGTTTGCACGTTCACTCAAATAGTCCTCCCCAAAGACAACATTAAAAATGTGATTAGTTAGCTGCCATCAATAACACAAAATAAGAAAATACTCTCTGAAGGGACAGCTTTGTGGAGGACACAGCACAGTGTGCAGTAAAAATATATGGCCTAATAAGTTTACATTTGCAGGCTCATTTGTTAAAACTCTTGAATTTCTAATTTGTGTCGGAAAGATAAATGGACCGAGCCTCGGTATAGTGTGAGATTAATACTGATGGATGGAGATTCTGTTTTTTCGCTAGCCTCTTACTTATATGAAACACCAAATGTAAGTAAAAAGGAGGACATTATTTACTTTGTTCGGGGCCAATTACTTGCTATATTGCTCTTTTAAACTATACACGTGTGATGTAAATCAACCCCTTTCTAATTATTGTTTAATGCTGTTTAGCAATCAAGCTTTAAAAAAGTGTAATTGCATGCTAAAAGTCTGCCTGTACCAAGCTGTGTACAACACTGGTTGAATTTAAACTGATCATAGAATTGAAATGGTTTAGATGCAATTTGGATAAGGCGAGGGGTTTATTTTTTCTTGTTTACCAAATTTGTTTTTTAATTGTAATGGGAAAAATAAATAAATATATATATATATATATATATATATATATTGTAAATTGCATGTAAAGACAAGCAAGTAAACAACAGCCTTTCTATGATCTGTACAGTGCACCTTATAAATAAACCATTCATTTAAGCACTCAGTCATGCATGCTGCCATAGCCCTTTAATATGTCTACATACATTTTCCCCCCCAACTTACCACAATGTATGTTTCATATGTTTTCTCTGTTAAAGTGGATTGTGGCTATACATGATGCAAACTATTATATTCCCTTAGACGACCTTATGTATAATAGTTGTATACCGTGCTTACTTAGCCATAAGTAAGAGAAGAAAAGTAAGTAGCCTTTTTTTTATCTAGTCAGCCAGTAAAAGGTATCAAAAGCTGTGATATTCTGGCAGAATTAATTATCAGCAAATTTATACAAAATAACTGCAAGATCACCATACTGAATGAAGTGGCACTCACACTCCTGCCTAAGTATAGTATAGTATTTGAGGTTGAATAAAGACATAGGTCTATCCAGTCCAACCCATCTAGCGGTCACGGGATAACATTACCCATAGCAGAGAGGTTTCAAACCTCCACACTACAATGGGCCCAAGTCCCACAGTCAACCACAAAGCATAGGTATTAGAATATATGCAGGGCAATACAGGTGTGTCGGGGGTGGACACGTGCCTATTTATTGTGTTGTAATCGTTGGTCTGTAACCCGTATGACGGCATGTTTTTTGGCTGAAATGCGTAGGTGTTTAGATCCTACTTACTGAATAAATTGGTTCTGTTAAAATCCTTGGAGTGCTCTGGAACTATCTTTATACAAATTCCTTGCTAAACTAGCACCCAGGTCTTTTGAATGTGAACGTAGTGCGATGGATCCGGCCAAATATATATATATATATATATAGTGAAATACCAAGCCAAACCATATACTATATTCTCATAGCCAGCATATACAGTTATAATAAAAGTAATACCTTATGTTTGGCACTGTCATTTGTTGCTTTTCCATTATGTCAATGGAAACTCATCAACAATGATGAAATACAAAGCTGACTGTTTAATAGTATATATATTTAGTATGCTGTATCTTTGTGATAGAAATTTTAGGAGAAATATTTGCCTTTCCTTGCAGTGTGTCTGCCTGCCTGTATGTCTATCTATCTTCTCATATACTGCTAAATTTATTACAAAATGTTTTACAATTACTTGAATCATTCATATCATGCTCTGCCCCTTACAATCTAACAAATATTGAAAGTATTGATCTAAAGATACACAGCCCCAGGGCATCATTTAAGGTTTACAAGTTTGGTGTTTCTGGCATTGCTTTTTGAAGGGATCATTTCCCTTGTAATGAGGAGCTATATTGTATCTTTAAGTTTACAAACTGTCAGTGATTGTTTCTTATTTTCTCCTTGCCCTTGCGCTGCTTCTTTTGTCAGACTTTTTAACAGTTAAACAGTGTTCTAGTGCCTGAGCACATGCATCAGTGATGCTTCACCTGTAACAAAATTCCTCTGGTTCTTCCCCTCCTTGCCATCACTTCTTATGTGTGAGTGAGGTCGACACAAGCATAGACCTCCATTGCAGAGGTAGCCAGTGCCCTGAGTCTCATGGATGGGGAACCCCTGGCATGCATGTGCACACACTGCAGCAGTAGGTTATTATTTTATTACCTTTATGCTGCTTTTGTTTGGAGAAGTGATTGGCCAATTATACAGTAGAGTTTTAAGTTTTGCTTATTGTCCATTGGCATTGCTGCATATTTCAACCTCTTAGTCTTTGCCTGTTTGGCTCTCAGCTCGTGGTCTGTTTATCTCTGATTTCATGTTATTGAATTTTTTCCCATACCTTGTTTTACTCTGCCTGGACCAATTTTCTGCTTTTGATTTCCATATCTAATTCTGTTTAAATGTCTGCACCTTGCCCCTGTATAGGACCTTTTGTGTTTGTTCCTTATTCTGTTCTTGTTTTACCTCGCTGATGCTCTCTGTTACTTACTTTGGATGTCTGCTTTTATGCCCTGTCTGCTGCCTTTTCAGGTAACTTGGTTATTAGCAGCACCATTTTTTTAGGTTCTGCATGTTAAATCCTGGGGGCAGCTGTGTTTGGTGAGATGCTGCTTGTATCCTGCCAAATGGTTGGAAATTGGATGATTGGTGCTGAATATGTAGTCAGATTTAATACCTAAATATTAATGTGATTGTGAGTGCTATTTTCTAATACTATATATTACTGGCATTGTGAAATATTTATTAGCATTTTTAAATCTACCAAATACATGCAGGAATCACTAGAACTTAACAAGCAATACGATTTATTTGTTTTTTATATAAAAACAAATTTGGTTCAGTAAGAAATGATGGTTCTCCATGCACTGTCACAACTACAAAGGTCTACTATGGTTGGGCCTCAATGACCACTTTGTCCCCACGATTGCACGTGTGTATGAGCCTTAAGTCTAGGTCCTACAAATCGTAAATTTATTTGGGTACTTACAGTATGGGAAAAGAGTTGGTGCTTTTAGCAATGCCTGTAAAAAGCAGACAATGAGTGCTTTATTAATGTCACTATATGTAGTCATCCACAAGAGGGATGTAGGAGCACTCCTCAGGCAAAATGACAATTCTACATACAGAAAGTGCTACTAATCTGACAAAACATTAGTACAAAGAAAGAAAAAAAGACACTCAATGCACATTGCAGATGTATAGGTCGAGGATGTATTATTTTAGTATCTGTGATAGTGTATATAGCAAAAGCATAAGGGTTAAAGGGGCATATTTCTCAACATGTGGCGCAAAATATTATCAGTGGCAATATTAGCAGTATTTTATGACCACTGTATTATATAACATTTGTCTTAAAATACAGATTCGGTAATTAAGGTTAATTATAAAGGTCTATAAATAGAAATAGACAGATTGGATAAGTTACAATTATGCACACTAGAGAAAAACCACTTGCATGAGGATATGATTACTGTGTATAAATACATTAACGGGCCATCCAATACACTATCTGGGGCATTGTTCACCAATAGGATTAGACTGGATGGATAGATCTCTTTATTCAACCTCAAATACTATACTATGTTAGAGGAAGAGAGGTCCACTTACTGGATTGCTGAATTAAGAGCCTTACTGCTGATGGCAGTAAGGCTCACAGTAACAATGTTATTGGCTTTTCTTCAGATATATACAGTCAGGTATGCAGAAGAGATTTGTAACACTTGAAAACACTTTCATTATTATTTACAATGAAATTGAATTGTTTTTCAAACAGTAAATAGAGCTTTTTTCACAGTTCTTCAAAAAACTATACACAAGTATTATATATACCTATTTAAATGTGTGATATAAGCACACATAAAACGAAATTGGGCACTATTTATTTTGTGAGAAGGTAGGAATAAGGCTTTATTAATACTTTAATAATTATTCAAAATCTTATTTATAAAGCTACAGAAAAACCACAATCAACCCAGTAAAAAGCATTTCAGTTTTGTATTGAGCAATCATATTGAACAATTTGGTAGGCAAGTTGCATGCATGTGTGGTTTTTCCGCCAATGCAGGGTAATACCGAGAGCCCTGTGATGTCATGCTGTGAGCTTGGTATTGGCTTTCAGAGAGCACTAAGCAATGCAGTAATGATTGGACAGGGAACAGCAGTAACTATTGTTGACCTTCAAATTCTGTGAAAATGACTTTTATTCTTCTTTAAGCAAATCTAACAAAAAAAATAATGATAAAAGGGATAATGTGTACATTGCCACAAACTGATTAACAGAAAAACTGTGAGAAAGTGAATTAAACTTTTCTTGGCTACACAGAAATGGGATGTTGTGGTAGATCTGATTTAGCTAAATCTTGCACATAAAAAGGGAGCATAGCTACAGTAAGATGTGTAGCACCACTATCTGTTCTGAACTACAGAAGGCAGATTGTTTACTGAATTTGTCCTTTGTACATTAACCTCACTCTCTCACTTCAAATTTGCATATTGGCAATAAAATACAATATACTATATACAATATACAGTACTTTAAGCTTGCCATAACTACCTTGACTTTACAGCAATCAGACATTTGATCCGAGAATGTCCAAGGTGTCAGAGATGTTTAATCAACTATAATGTCAAGTGGAGCAGCAGTGTTATCTGCAGATGTTCCTTGGCCAGATGATATTTGTGATCATAAAAATGATGAATATTGATCGATAATATGATTATAAAAGCAATAACAAAATCATCTGGCCAGGCAGTTGTTGGAACAACCCTTTTAACGTTAAGAGTCAGGTTTGTAGTGTGTGGCCAGTTTAAGTATCAGAAAGAAAAGTACAATTACAGTAAAAAAAAGATTGAAGGGTATCGGGATATTGAGCATTAAAGTTAATCACCATAAAAGAATTTCTATAATGTTGAGATTTATTAACATGAGTGAAAAATTCCAAGGTACTAAAGCATTAATGTAGTAACTTTTAAAGAGAGTTTTATTTTTGTATTTAGCCTTTTAAGAAGAAAGCTAATAGTTTGTCAATCCAACCTCTAGTTCTGCCTGTGAGAGAGATCCCCTCACAGTAGCATCTGTCAAAATACTTTTTCTGTTTATTATATTTTTAGACAAACATGTTTTGTTTCTCCTGTGTTCAAACTCGTAATGATTTTCCACACTGAAAGTGCCACACAAAGCTTTCTGCTTGCAATCTTCTACCATCTTCATGTCACCTTTACATTTTTTATTTAGAATGCAGTCTTTTCCTAAGAATTGCAAATTCCGGAGAGATCATTCAATATTTAATGCTGGCATCTTTTACTCTGTACAGTATTGCTTAACCAGCTCTACCTTGTACTTCATAAGTGTGAACTGTGTGTATAATTTATCATCCTATGTGCAAGATCATTTTTACTTATTTCTTAAATTGTAACATTTTTTGGAAATCCCTTATTATGGTTTATCTCCTTTT
This sequence comes from Hymenochirus boettgeri, assembly GCA_019447015.1. Lineage (NCBI taxonomy): Eukaryota > Metazoa > Chordata > Amphibia > Anura > Pipidae > Hymenochirus > Hymenochirus boettgeri. Next base: position 239,561,230 of record CM033470.1, read on the forward strand.
CTTCCTGTGTTTGAAGAACATCTATTAATTGAACTTGATGCATCCCTGTGTACCCTATCTTTTAAATCATTCCTTGGAGAATGAAGTAGTGCATGTTATCTGTTTAAATAGTAAAGTACTTGCAATCACAAATCCTAGGTCACAAGAATATTTACCAGTTGCAGGAGATATTTTGAATGATAAATGTCCTTAGTGTCGACTCTCATTATGAATCCATTCATCACATTCTTAGATGCAAACTCTCATTTATAACAACAATAAAGACACCTATAGAATGCTTAATGAAGCAATTAGTTTGATAAAGTAATGTTGACCTACAATGCAATTGAATGCACCAGTATAATTGCAGCAGTAAAGAAATCTGTGCATATAAAATACCTGTAGTGCTTTAAAGAAGAACTAAACCCAAAAAAATCAAAGTTAGGGTGAGGCCACACTGCAACGCACAGGAATCGCGCACACAATCGCGAGCGTTTTGCGCATGCGGTTTTGCTTTTCGCGTTATGGACACGCATGTGTTAACGCACCAAAAATGGTGAACGCATGCGTTACCAAAACGCGAACGGACGCGCAATCGCATGCGCATCGGAAATCGCGGGAATTTTTGCGTCCCCGCGATTTCCATTTTGGCAAAAATCGTGGGCGCAAACGCACGAAAAACGCGCTAGTGTGGCCTAGCCCTTAGAAAGTACTTGCCTCAAGATCCCTTCTCAGCATGGAAGATTCCACTCAGGGGCCTTTTCTTTACCTCTATGAGCTCATTTTAGGTTCTGTTTGTTCCCCAAATCTGAAGCTGACATTTCCCTTGCCTGCCAGTACTTTTACCTTGATTACATGTTCAGCACCTGTGTGATTTCCACTCCCACCTCTTAACCAATATGATGTAGGAATATATTAAATCATCAGTATTCAAATTGGTGGTGCAGCTGATTAATCCTTTCCTAGTAGCAGTGTTGTAGTGTGATGTATATAGGTCTGGGTATCTAGTGTGTCCGGATCTATACTAATGTATGTCTCACCTACGGCTTTCACTCCACCGAATCCGATATATAAACAATAAATTGCAGGTGAAACTTACAAAGAAACAGGTCTGTAGCTGTGAATATTGCAAGTTTATTGCAAAACATGCGTGCTACATGTTTCAGACCCACTCAAGCACTTGAGGAAGGACAAATGGGTCAGAAACATGTAGCACACATGTTTTACAATAAACCTGCACTATTCACAGTTACATTTGGGTATTCTCACCTATGATGTGTGTGTTTGCACGAAATGTGTCAGGTTTTACATTTTGGATAAAGACGGTTTTAAATGGACAATAAAGTTTGTTGATTCCCACGTCTCAGTGTGCACGCTCCTCTGCAATATATTTGTGGACGATATGAGTTATAGCGACGGGCTCGAGGCAGTTTGCACCTGAGCCATTTCCAGTGATCGGTGAGTTACTCTACATTCACTTACTGTTTTACTGCTGCTTATACACGTATGGTGATTTAGCCGGCTGTGGCAGTACGCCAATCCTCCAGTGAAAGGTCTGGGGCATCGCCCCCCGGACATATGCTTGATTTATGTGAGTTAATGTACTCATTGGTACATAAACATTTACATTTGCCTTTTATGGTTTAACCTAGTTTTCTACTTAGCTCCATGCCATTTTGTGTATTGCATCTTTAGTGGCTACATTATTCTCTGTTCATATTGGAACGAATGTATCAGTCTAAGTAATGATGTATCTCTGATTATTTTCAGAGCTTGCGGTGTAGCTTGCGGTTTTTGCTAATATGGAAATTGCGGGACCGAGAATGTTCCTGTGATTTCTGATGCACATGCGATTGCGCTTTTGTTCGCGTTTTGCGGCAAGCATTTTTTCACACAATCGCTTGTTTTTGCTTTATAGATAGCGGAAAACACGAGCGCAAACAACGCAAAATAATGCGTGCTAATGCACAGAACATCCGAGGTATCTAGTACAAAGGAACTGTTTTCATCTTTAGTTTGGTTATGTTGTTGCGGTGGATAAAGTTTCTTAGTCCACAATCAGTGACTCTATTCTGTTACATTCACTCACATTTGTGTCACATGGAGTAGCAACAGTCAACTAAGCTACAATACAGAGTCTGGGGGATATCGCTGGGGGGGAAGTATTTTGTCACTTATGGGGGACGCCCCGGTTTTAGATTAATGGTGGGGGTAAGGGGGTTTATTGTGTGATTTTATGGGTCATGGTATATTTAAATTGTCTTGTTTTATGGCTAAATAAAATTTAATATTTTTGCTGCTATACAGCATAGTTCTCCATTGATGTTCTTTTTTAGGAAACTTATAGTTTCATAGGTTTGTGGTTACATAGTCTTTTTACATTGGGAGCACCGCCCTACATTGGGGTGTTACGCAGCAGCACTTTAAATTAGGCTGTGCGACTGGGATACTATTTATTAGTACCTTGTGAAGTGGTCAGTTCAATTCTACTTGGGTTGCTTCCACTAGCACGTTTTTGATTGCGGTTTGCGATCCGATTGTGCTAGTGGGAGTGCAGGCATGTAACACCGCAAGCTCTGAAAATAATCAGAGATACATCATTACTTAGACTGATACATTCGTTCCAATATGAACAGAGAATAATGTAGCCACTAAAGATGCAATACACAAAATGGCATGGAGCTAAGTAGAAACACTAGGTTAAAACCATAAAAGGCAAATGTAAAGTTTTATGTACCAATGAGTTACTTAACTCACATAAATCAAGCATATGTCCGGGTGCTAATCCCCAGACCTTTCACTGGAGGATTGGCGTCCTGCCACAGCCGGCTAAATCACCAAACGTGTATAAGCAGCAGTAAAACAGTAAGTGAATGTAGAGTAACTCCACCGATCACTGGAAATGGCTCAGGTGCAAACTGCCTCAAGCCCGTCGCTATAACTCATATCGTCCACAAATATGCAGAGGAGCGTGCACACTGAGACGTGGGAATCAACAAACTTTATTGCCATTTAAAACCGTCTTTATTCAAAATGTAAAACCTGACACTTTCGTGCAACACACACATCATAGGTGAGAATACCAAATGTAACTGGTGAATAGTGCAGGTTTATTGTAAAACATGTGTGCACATGTTCTGACCCACTTGTCCTTCCTCAAGTGCTTGAGTGGGTCTGAAACATGTAGCACGCATGTTTTGCAATAAACTTGCAATATTCACAGCTACAGACCTGTTTCTTTGTAAGTTTCACCTGCAATTTATTGTTTATATCGGATTCGGTGGAGTGAAAGCCGTAGGTGAGACATACATTAGTATAGATCCGGACACACTAGATACCCAGACCTATTACATCACACTACAACACACACTGCTACTAGGAAAGGATTATCAGCTGCACCACCAATTTGAATACTGATGATTTAATATTCCTACATCATATTGGTTAAGAGGTGGGAGTGGAAATCACACAGGTGCTGAACATGTAATCAAGGTAAAAGTCTGGCAGGCAAGGGAAATGTCAGCTTCAGATTTGGGGAACAAACAGAACCTAAAATGAGCTCATAGAGGTAAAGAAAGGCCCCTGAGTGGAATCTTCCATGCTGAGAAGGAGGTTGAGGCAAGTACTTACTTTCAACTTTGGATTTTTTTGGCGTTTAGTTCTTCTTTAAAGCACCTACAGGTATTTTATATGAGTGCACAGATTCTTTTACTGCTGCAATTATACTGGTGCATTCAATTGCATTGTAGTCAACATTACTTTATCAAACTAATTGCTTCATTAAGCATTCTATAGGTGTCTTTATGTTTGTTATAATGAGAGTTTGCATCTAAGAATGTGATGAATGGATTCATTGAGAGTCGACACTAGGGACATTATCATTCAAATCTCCTGCAACTGGTAAATATTCTTGTGACCTAGGATTTGTGATTGAAGAACTTTACTATTTAAACAGATAACATGCACTACTTCATTCTCCAAGGAATGATTTAAAAGTAGGGTACACAGGGATGCATCAAGTTCAATTAATAGTTGTTCTTCAAACACAGGAAGAAAAGGAGATAAACCTAATAAGGGATCCAAAAAAGTTACAATTTGAAATAAGAAAATATCTTGCACATAGGATGATAAATTAATCACACAGTTCACACTTATGAAGTACAAGTAGAGCTGGTTAAGCAATACTGTACAGAGTAAAAGATGCCAGCATTAAATATTGAATGATCTCTCCGGAATTTGCAATTCTTAGGAAAGACTGCATTCTAAATAAAAAATGTAAAGGTGACATGAAGTGGTAGAAGATTGCAAGCAGAAAGCTTTGTGTGGCACTTCAGTGTGGAAAATCATTACGAGTTTGAACACAGAGAAAACAAAACATGTTTGTCTAAAAATATAATAAACAAAAAAGTATTTTGACAGATGCTACTGTGAGGGGATCTCTCTCACAGCAGAACTAGAGTTGGGATTGACAAACTATTAGCTTTCTTCTTAAGGCTAAATACAAAAAATAAACTCTCTTTAAAAGTTACTACATTAATGCTTTAGTACCTTGGAATTTTTCACTCATTTAATAAATCCAACATTATAGAAATTCTTTATGGTGATTAACTTAATGCTCATATCCCGATACCCTTCAATCTTTTTTTTACTGTAATTGTACTTTTCTTTCTGATACTTAAACTGGCCACACACACTACAAACCTGACTCTTAACGTTAAAAGGGTTGTTCCAACAACTGCCTGCCAAGATTTTGTTATTGCTTTTATATCATATTATCGATCATTATCATCATTTTTATGATCAAATATCATCTGGCCAGACACTGCAGATAACACTGCTGCTCACTTGCATTATAGTTTGATTAAACATCTCTGACACCTTGGACATTCTCGGATCAAATGTCTGATTGCTGTAAAGTCAAGGTAGTTTTGGCAAGCTTAAAGTACTGTATATTGTATATAGTATATTGTTTTTATTGCCAATATGCAAATTTGAAGTGAGAGAGTGAGGTTAAGTGTACAAAGGACAAATTCAGTAACCAATCTGCCTTCTGTAGTTCAGAACAGATAGTGGTGCTACACATCTTACTGTAGCTATGCTCCCTTTTTATGTGCAATTTAGCTAAATCAGATCTACCCACATCCCATTTCTGTGTAGCCAAGAAAATTTTAATTCACTTTTCTTTTTCTGTTAATCAGTTTGTGGCAATGTACACATTATCCCTTTTATCTATTTTTTTTTGTTAGATTGCTTAAGAAAGAATAAAAGTCATTTTCACAGAATTTGAAGGTCAACAAGTTACTGCTGTTCCCTTGTCCAATCATTACTGCATTGCTTAGTGCTCTCTGAAAGCCAAACCAAGCTCACAGCATGACATCACAGGGCTCTCGGTATTACCCCTGCATTGGCGGAAAACCCACACATGCATGCAACTTGCCTACCAAATTGTTCAATATGATTGCTCAATACAAAACTGAAATGCTTTTTACTGGGTTGATTGTGGTTTTTCTGTAGCTTTATAAATAATTTGGAATAATTATTAAAGTATAATAAAGCCTTATTCCTACCTTCTCACAAAATAAATAGTGCCCAATTTTCGTTTATGTGTGCTTATATCACACATTTAAATAGGTATATTATAAACTTGTGTATAGTTTTTTGAAGAACTGTGAAAAAAGCTCTATTTCCTGTTTGAAAAACAATTCAATTTCATTGTAATATAATGAAAGTGTTTTCAAAGTGTTCAACATCTCTTCTGCATACCTGACTGTATATATCTGAAGAAAAGCCAATAACATTGTTACTGTGATCCTTACTGCCATCAGCAGTAAGCTCTTAATTCACAATCCAGTAAGTGGACCTCTCTTCCTCTAACATAGTATAGTATTTGAGGTTGAATAAGAATCTATCATCCAGTCTAATCCTATTTGGAACAATGCCCCAGATGGTGTTGGATGGCCCGTTAATGTATTTATACCCAGTAATCATATCCTCATGCAAGTGGTTTTTCTCTAGTGTGCATAATTGTAACTTATCCAACTGTCTATTTCATTTATAGACCTTTATAATTAACCTTAATTACCGAACTGTATTTTAGACATGTTTAATAATACAGTGGTCATAAAATACTGCTAATATTGCCACTGATAATATTTTGCGCCACTGTTGAGAAATATGCCCCTTTAACCCTTATGCTTTGGCTAATATACACTATCACAGATACTAAAAAATACATCCCTACCTATACATCTGCAATGTGCATTGAGTGTCTTTTTTCTTTTCTTTGTACTAATGTTTGTCAGATTAGTAGCACTTTCTGTGTAGAATTGTCATTTGCCTGAGGAGTGCTCCTACATCCCCTTGTGGATGACTACATATAGTGCATTAATAAAGCACTCATTGTCTGCTTTTTACAGGCATTGCTAAAAGCACCAACTCTTTTCCCATACTGTAAGTACCCAAAAATTTACGATTTGTAGGACCTAGACTTAAGGCTCATACACACGTGCAATCGTGGGGACAAAGTGGTCATTGAGGCCCAACCATAGTAACCTTTGTAGTTGTGACAGTGCATGGAGAACCATCATTCTTACTGAACCAAATTTTTTTTATATAAAAAACAAATAAATCGTATTGCTTGTTAAGTTCTAGTGATTCCTGCATGTATTTGGTAGATTTAAAAATGCTAATAAATATTTCACAATGCCAGTAATATATAGTATTAGAAAATACACTCCCAATCACATTATAATTTTGGTATAATCTGACTACTAATTTCAGCACCAATCATCCAATTTCCAACCATTTGGCAGGATACAAGCAGCATCTCACCAAACACAGCTGCCCCCAGGATTAACATGCAGAACCTAAAAAAATGGTGCTGCTAATAACCAAGTTACCTGAAAAGGCAGCAGACAGGGCATAAAGCAGACATCCAAGTAAGTAACAGAGAGCATCAGCGAGGTAAAACAAGAACAGAATAAGGAACAAACACAAAAGGTCCTATACAGGGGCAAGGGGCAGACATTAAACAGAATTAGATATGGAAATCAAAAGCAGAAAATTGGTCCAGGCAAGTAAAAAACAGGGGTATGGAAAAAATTCAATAACATGAAATCAGATACAGACCAGAGCTGAGAGCCAAACAGGCAAAGACTAAGAGGTTGAATATCAGCAATGCCAATGGACAATAAGCAAAACTTAAAACTCACTGTATAATGGGCCAATCACTCTCCAAACAAAAGCAGCATAAAGGTAATAAAATAATAACCTACTGCTGCAGTGTGTGCACATGCATGCAGGGTTTCCCCATCCATGAGACTCAGGGGCACTGGCTACCTCTGCAATGGAGGTCTATGCTTGTGTCGACCTCACTCACACATAGAAAGTGATGGCAAGGAGGGGAAAACCAGAGGAATTTTGTTACAGGTGAAGCATCACTGTCCTGTGCTCACACTAGACACACTGTTTACTGTTAAAAATTCTGACAAAAGAGCAGCGCAAGGGCAAGGAGAAAATAAGAACAATCACTGACAGTTTGTAAACTTAAAGATACAATTAGCTCCTCATTACAGGGAAATGATCCCTTCAAAAAGCAATGCCAGAAACACCAAACTTGTAAACCTTAAATGATGCCCTGGGGCTGTGTATCTTTAGATCAATACTTTCAATATTTGTTAGATTGTAAGGGGCAGAGCATTGTAGAATGATTCAAGTAATTGTAAAAACATTTTGTAATAATTTACAGTATATGAGAAGATAGATAGACTACAGGCAGGCAGACACCACTGCAAGGAAAGGCAAATATTTCTCCTAAAATTTCTATCACAAAGATACAGCATACTAAATATATATACTATTAAACAGTCACTTTGTATTTCATCATTGTTGAGAGTTTCCATTGACATAATGGAAAAGCAACAAATGACAGTGCCAAACATATCGTTTGTTGCGCTTGGTATTTTCTATGTATTTACTATATATATATATAATAATTTGGCCGGATCCATCGCACTACGTTCACATTCAAAAGACCTGGGTGCTAGTTAGCAAGGAATTTGTATAAATAGTTCCAGAGCACTCCAAGGATTTTAACAGAACCAATTTATTCAGTATAGTGATCTAAACACCTACGCATTTCAGCCAAAAAACATGCCGTCATACGGGTATACAGACCAACGATTACAACACAATAAATAGGCACGTGTCCACCCCCGACACACCTGTATTGCCCTGCATATATTCTAATACCTATGCTTTGTGGTTGACTGTGGGACTTGGGCCCATTGTAGTGTGGAGGTTTGAAACCTCTCTGCTATGGGTAATGTTATCCCGTGACCGCTAGATGGTTGGACTGGATAGACCTATGTCTTTATTCACACCTCAAATACTATATCTATACTTAGGCAGAGGTGTGGTGCCACTTCATTCAGTATGGTGATCTTGCAGTTATTTGTATAAATTTGCTGTAATTAATTCTGCCAGATATCACAGCTTTTGATACCTTTTACTGGCTGACTAGATAAAAAAAGGCTACTTACTTTTCTCTCTTACTTATGGCTGTAAGCACGGTATACAACTATTATACATAAGTCGTCTAAGGGAATATAATAGTTTGCATCTGTATAGCCACAATCCACTTTAACAAAGAAACATATGAAACATACATTTGTGAAGTTGGGGGGGAAAATGTATGTAGACATATTAAAGGGCTATGGCAGCATGCATGACTGAGTGCTTAAATGAATGGTTTATTTATAAGGTGCACTGTACGATCATAGAAAGGCTGTTGTTTACTTGCTGTCTTTACATGCATATTTACAATTATATATATATAATATATATATATATATATTTATTTATTTTTCCCATTACAATTAAAAAACAAATTTGGTAAACAAGAAAAAATAAACCCCTCGCCTTATCCAAATTGCATCTAAACCATTTCAATTCTATGATCATTTTAATTCAACCAGTGTTGTACCAGCTTGGTACAGGCAGACTTTAGCATGCATTACACTTTTTTAAGCTTGATTGCTAAACGCATTAAACAATAATTAGAAAGGGGTTGATTTCACACACTGTATAGTTTAAAAGAGCAATTGCAAGTAATTGGCCCCGAACAAAGTAAATAATGTCTCCTTTTTACTTACATTTGGTGTTTCATATAAGTAAGAGGCTAGCGAAAAAACAGAATCTCCATCCATCAGTATTAATCCACACTATAACGAGGCTCGGTCCATTTATCTTCCGACACAATTAGAAATTCAAGAGTTTTAACAAATGAGCCTGCAAATGTAAACTTATTAGGCCATATATTTTTACTGCACACTGTGCTTGTCCTCCACAAAGCTGTCCTTCAGAGAGTATTTTCTTATTTGTGTTATTGATGGCAGCTACTAATCACATTTTTAATGTTGTCTTTGGGAGGACTATTGAGTGAACGTGCAAACCAAAGTACCTAAAATAAATCTACCTTATTAATGCCTAAAATTATGTGTCTTACACGATAAGAAACTGGAAAGCATTATTACACTTGCTAACCTCCGTCTGCTGGAATCAAATAGAGGGATAATTAAAATAATATGTCAACAGCCTTGTGCGTACAGAATGTGTCTCATGAGGCAAAGTCCAAGAAAAAATAATGGTTAATTAGCGCATTTGATCTTTTTCTTTTCAGGAAACGGATATATTATTACTATTTATACTGAGAGAGAGACTAAAAAAAATTCAAGTTAATTAAAACAATAGAATAACCCACATGGATAACCTAGAACAATAAAATGTCATTGCCATCTAACACAGCACATTTTAGTTAAATTGCTAAGTAAGTAACATTGAGCCATATTTATAAAGGAGATTTGTTTTGCTTTGTTTTTTTTCTGGTCATTGCTATAATCTTCTGTCTTTGTGGCAGAATTGGCGCTAATTATAAAGAGGAATTAAAACGCTTAAAAAAAAACTGTTATTACAGTTAATTTGTCCTTTAATAATATAGTCCATGTTCTTGAACATCCCACCTTTGGAACTTGACATTACCAGTAGCCTCATGAAACTGGAAATTAAACATTTGATGACTCTTGGCACCCCGAAAACATAGGACAGCAAACATAGAAAATTTAGATAGTGTCCTTAATTCAATGAGCCTTAATAAACGATTATTACATTACAGAGGTAATATACGATCCATGAACAGAGATTTTGTAGCATATTTATAATACTGCAGTATTTCTTGGGATATCATAATTGGTAACCAGCATTGCACTGCCTCCACTTGTTATTGTACTTACTTTACAGCAACATAGAGCAATGGTTTCAAAACTTTTTCAGACCGTAGGGCACTTGGCAATGCAAATTTTTCTCGAGGCACACCGGTGTTCTAAAGAGCATCTATAGTTGGAAAATGAACTTTTTTTTTTCTTTCTTTCCATGTGTTTATAATTCCCCACAACCCCCAGAGTGTCTTCACTTTTTTCAGATTCACTCTCTGTCCTGAGATACACCAAAGAATACGTGATTGCATTCCTTCTACTCCTACTTGGACTGTCAATCAAATCCCTGTGACGTGATCCCCCCCCCCCTGCTCTGTAATAAACTAGAGATAACAGCATTAGCAGGGGTAGAAGGTAGCTTTGATGTGTAGATAAGGCTGCACTTGACCCCCCTTCTTAATAGCTTTCACATGATTGATGACGGTTCACAAAGTGAGAGATCGTAAACTGTACTGATCTCCTTCTTCCGTGTCTCCATGACAGCTTGCTTTCTATTGGCCACTGTGCTTGGGTGTGTTTTTCAGGATGTTAACTTTTGACTCCTACTGCACATGATAAGCTTGTCGGTTAGCCGAGTTTAGACATGGAGGAGGTAACAGAGGGTGGGGAAGGGGGAGTCCAGCACAGAATCTGACACCATGGTTAAGGCAGCACAGAGTACATGAATTTAAACTTTGCAAAGGGCAATGTGTTTTTTTCACTATAGTGCCCTTTAATGTTGGACTTAACATTATATAACCCATATTTATGCACTTAACAATTATAGTATTTAAAGCAAAGTAGTATAAAGTTATCTACATTGACTTGTTAAAATTGGGTACAAATCAAAAATGCTTATTAAAATTTATACTGGTGAAACCATTTTTACTATCAAAATTCTGAGGCGCACTTTTGGCTGTTTGAAGTCGCACCACTGTGTTGTGACTTTAAATCAAACTATTTCCTGGTGTTAAAAAGTCATGTATGTATAGTTTATTTATAAGCCCACTTGGGGACGCAAAGGTCCCACTATATGTTATAATACACTAACCCAAATACACTAACCCTGGGTAAATTGCTGCAAATTTGTAGCATGGATTAAAAATGAGAAATTGTGGTGTTTAATGCATGCAGTACTCGGTACAATCCCCCAACAGTATAATTACCTCTCAGTAAATACCATGGCTATTAAACAGAGCACTCATTTGGAATAGGGCATTTTTCTGCTGTTATAGGACCATACTATTTCCTGATAGGGAAATGCCATATTGTTTACAGGTATTCATGAATAATGACATTTATGCAATTTAGATCTATTAATAGACCATGATATTTATAGGCCATTAATAACAAACCACATATTCACTAATCAGTAATGCTATTTACCAGACAGTTTTATAAATAAGCAAATACCTGGCAGGTTATGCTTTAATTGTGACAAAATGACAATCACTGTTAAAGTCACAATACACGCATCGTGTTAGCATGGATTCAACACTAATTTTGCACTGCCTATGGCATTTTCAAAATTATTTGGAAATAGCACAGCACAGCCTATTCCAGGTATGCAAAACTTGGAATGGAGAAGCAAACCGTCGCATCTTACCTGACTGCAATTCCTTGATGCAGGAAATCTCGCAAAGGGATTAATTGTATTGCAGATCTCAGAAGGTAAGTTACCCAGTTTTATTATAACATCACCCAGCTAATGTGCAATTTACTGATCAGTAAATACAGACCATGCTATTTATCAGAAAGAAAAAAGAGATCCCCATGTGAGGCTTTTCCTAAATATGTTAAAGGGTTGTTAAACCCCCTATTAAATTTTTTAGATATATAAAAGGTCTCCCTCCCCCAGCCCCAACCGCTATAATACAATTTTCCAGACACTCCCCCGATCGTTACTTACCTTCCCTCTTTTCCTCTGTACTGTCCTGGCCCTCTGCTTGCATGAAACAGCAAGCAGGGGGCCAGACTGGCAGCCGAGAGGCAGCCAATTACGGATGTGGCTGCCTCTGCACAGAAACACCGGGGAGAGAGGTAAGGTAAGTAGAGTTCGGGGAGTTTCTGGAAAATCTTATAGTGGTTGGGGCTGGGGGAGGAAGACCTATTACCTATGGGAAGGGAGAGCAAAACAGGTGGGAGAGGGAAGGGGAGGGATGGGGAGGGTTGCTTATGACAAGCCAAAAACCTCTGAGAGGATGTCTCAGAGGCGGAAACAATTTCCCTCCCTGCCAGGCTCCTGGTGGCCAGTTTTCTGGACTTTGGAGGACATTACAGGAGAACCATTTGAAGCTGGGATGTAAGGTAAGGATTTTTATTCACTACACAGTGGGCCAGTAGTGGGTGAAATTATAGTTTTCGGGGTGGACATCCCTTTGAATGGTATTATAAAATGAATTACAAATTTTCACACAAAGCATTAGAACAAAAGTAGCAAACCGTGTACTGAAGGAATAGGAAAGAAGACCAATAAGTTGCATGATAGAGAAAAACCCACTGATTTCCCCCCCGTATATTAATATAGAAAGTGTTAACGGTTTTCTTCACTGATCAGGATGCACTTAAAAATATATATATATATAAAAAAAAAAAGGAAGCGCTGTACCCATCTTTTAAAATGGAAGGAAGGGAATTGCATTTGGCATAAATCCTCACCATAACCATGGCAAGCTCCAAACCATTAACCCTTCTAGAGAGTGTTTAGTGCAGCCAGGCAGCAATACTAACAAATTAATATTATGGCCATAGGCCGCAACGTCATTCCACAGCTCCATTGCCTGTAAAAACATCCAATACTTTTTATAAGCGTAAAACATTTTAATTCATATTCAATGTGCTCAAATTGCCCCAGCAGCCCCTGTAGGCCAACCGTATACAACCGATACATCTCGAAACATTTAAAAAACAGACTCTGGAATGCATTTTATTGTATAATAAGTGTATAGAAATCCTATTTCTTGTAATAAACAGTAATGGAAATTGCTAAAGACAGTTTAAAAAGAAAGAAGTCTAAAAGTCTTACAGGGAGATTCATAAAAGTTCTTATTGTTTAAAATGGTGCTAATTTTGCCCCAACCATTATGATCTTATTAAGGGCTAGCCCCACTTATGTGCATGTAAAATCGCAAAAGCGATTGCGTGCGTTTTTACAGCGATTTGATGCGCTGCCTCTGATTTTATTATGCGTTTACATGGCGCGAGATTAATTTTTGTGCGATTTAGTCCTTTTTTGGCGTTGCGATTGCAAATTCTGGTTAAACGCAAAAAAAACCGGAGTAAAATCGCGTCGATGTCCGTTTTTTTTGCGCTTCCATAGATTTTCATTTGTTGCGCGTTGCAGACACAAACGGACCAAAATGGTGAACCGCGCGTTGTGACAACGATCGCAACGCATGCCCATAGTGGGGCATACTTGTTGCTATTTACATTCAATGTATGTGTCATTGCGCATCGCCAATCGGAAGCGGATCGCAAATCGGTGTAAAAAAACGCGTAAGTGGGGCCTATCCCTTAACATTTGGAAAGCTAACATCTGATTGGTTGGGGCAAAAATTAGCACCATTTTTAACGGTAAGAACTTTATTGAATTTCCCTAATAATCTATTAAGTTCAGGTCATTTCCTGTGTAATGAGGACCTTACTTGCTTTTTTTTTTTTTTAAACGAATAAATGACATAAGAATTTATAGAACTAACACTCTTGTGTTTCCGTGGTCCTTGTGCGGTTGAAATAAGCCTCATTCCATCCTTTGGGGCGGTACCAAATTAAGATTTGTCTCCCTGGAGGTGTTACCAGAAGCAGCACTTACAATCAAAGGAGGTAAAGTCGGCAAATGTAGCAGATTTCACAGTAGGACAATGCAATTTCAGTGAGGTATACAGTTATCACCACTAAAATCATTTTTTTTTTTTTAGTGACGAGGGGTGTCGGGTTGAGATATTATTTTGTTGGTTTGTAAATAAAAACCAAATTACATTAAAAATGCTAAAAGAAAAGTTATTTGAAGAAAAGCTAAAAATTATATGGGGCTTAATAGATGATTTGACCATTCTTTAAAATTATTTTAGAATATTATATATTAGTTGTAGTTTTGTTTTACATTATTTTACAGGTTTTGTTTATTAATAGGCCTTTTAGATTCTTGTACACATTTGCCTCTTTGTGAATATATGCTGTATATTGTTACTACTTTACTTGCCCCTATTTGCCTGTATGATATAACACTTTTTCCTCAAGCATACAAAAAAAATGAAAAGTCTTTAGTGCCAGGGGATCTTTTTGATTTTTGAGTTAACATCTAAAGGAACAGATGGCGAATTGTTTAACTATTTAATAGAGATTAACACATTTACTTACTGTAGTGGTAATATCAAAACAGCTAATAGCAAATATAATTCATTTTGTGTCAGGATGGTTTGTAACATATATATATATATATATATCTATATAGATATACTATATATCTATATATATATTATAACATTGAAATATTATAAAACATTGAAAATGTTTAAAATATCTATACATGGAAAAACATATTTTACTTTAGTATACCATTACATACACCCCCCAACTCCAATTACCGCCCCCATCCAACTCCCAGTGTTTATATAAAACAGTTTCATATACTATACATCAAACATTTGCGTTATATAAATATCACACTCTTTATGCATTCTAATAAGCTTGTATAAGGCCATCCTTATATTCATACTCACATATAAATCTTATCCCATAAAAAAGAAATGGCACAGCAATTATTAAAAATGTTAAATATGTAGATAATGTACGCCCTAGTATAACATTATAAGGATATTAGAGTCACCCAAGGAGTTCCACCCATATAAAAGCAGCAGGCCTCGGCCAAGTGCTTTTATAAAGGGCACGGACCCTGAGGTGACATGATACCCCTTCTTTGTTAATTGCGTTGCACTTGATCTGTCCCCCTCTGCTGCTCTCCAATCAACCTCCCTGTCCTGCACAAACAGCTAAACTTTTGGCTGCTCTTAATATAGACTTGTAAGTTTAACAATGGGTGGAATTTATTACAGATCCATATTCAGGATTGTGTCTCCAAAGACAAGCTTTATAGTAGTAATAACATGGCTCCACATTTAAGTCAACCACCATAGTTTTTAAGAGAAAGTGACTAAGATGATATATCTGTTGTATTCAATTAAGATCAACTGGACTTGAAATGTAGTTCTTGAAGACGTTTCGCTAGTCATCCGACTGGCTTTTCTCAATTCAGAATGACTTGTACAAGAATCTGTGGCAATTATGTACCCTGGAAAATCCCAATGCATTCACAGTCCAGGTGTTAAGGTGTGATTAGATAGTGGCTAAGAGGTGTTATAGGATTGCCCAGAGTAAGGTGTTAAACAGCATTGTACATGGCAGACGTTGGTGTCGAACCCCCCCCCCACCTCTATTTAGGCTTGGTTTTCTTTATTTTCACATAATGGCCTCCTTACACCTTTATGTGAAATAAAGAACCAAGCCTAAATATAGGTGGGGGGCTGTGATATGCTAATTGGGATTTTCCAGGGTACATAATTGCCACAGATTCTTGTACAGTCATTCTGAATTGAGAAACCGTCGGATGATTAGCGAATGTCTTCACGAACTAACTTTCAAGTCCAGTTGATCTAATTGAATACAACGATTACCATGACCTGTAATGAGAACCTTCACAAGCATAATGACTAAGATGACTAAGTATAACAAGGCATTGGAGAATATTGATTACAGTGTCTACAGAGTCAAAAATAAAGGAAAAACATCAGAGGCAGCCAAAGTGACTGCCTCAAGCAACATTTATTGTTGTAAAAACATTTTTTAGAATATCTTGTACTTTCTTGGTGGAAATTCCTTTGTTGTTTGTGTACACCTGAGGAAGGGGATACACGCCAAAACATTGTAGGTTTATCTTTGTACCTTTGAAATATAGTATATTTTTTGTATAATTGTTGTTAGTGTGCTTCCTTCAATGTTATGAACTAGCTGTTGGTTTTCAGGTTCTGCTAGGCAGAACTGAAGGTAGCTGTAGCAGCAGCCCGGGCTCCTGTGATCCATACCATCACTTCAGTTTTATCTGCTTATTAATGATTTTTATAGCACTGAAGATGATATCTATTTTTGACGATGACACAAAATTATGTAGGACATTTAAAACTACAGATGACGTACAACTGTTGCAGCGCTGAACAATACGAGTTATCAAAATGTGTTCAAGGACATGTTTGACTTTCCTCTGATCAACTGTTGGGCAGGTATTATAGGTATCATAAAAGGTTGAACAAGCTGGATGTATGTCCTGATTGAATCTTTATTTCTATTTTTAATGTACATACTTTTATTTACTGCCCACTGCACATGACAGGATAATTCTTCAGAGAAGTACTTAGTGACTTCCAAAAGTCTTATATTTTCTAATAGGTTGGATACAATATTAACTGTATATTGGTTATCAATGAGGCAATAATTAAGGGCACGTCCATCCCCAAACTAAATTTTAACTCCATACTGGCCCCACTATACAGTTTAAAAAAATCCTTACCCTACAATCTTGCTCCTTAGGATTCTTCTGAAATCCATGTCCAAAGTCCAGGAAAGTGAAGTGTAGTGGCTGTCTTCCTGTCCTATTGTTGCTGCCTTCTGTCTCTCCTCCGGGAGGGACAGTGACATGCGCACAGGAGCCCTTTCACCCCCCTCCCTCCCTTCCGACTCCTCTCTGCAAAAACGTCCCCTAGCGTAAAAACCTTATGGCATATTTTAGGGCAAACCCTCCCACCCCCAAACGCTAAGTTATAAGTTAAAAAATCTTTGTCAAATTATATTTACAGCTCCCAGCTGCCAGCGTCTCCTCCATTGCTGGCAGCCGCGGCTGTGATTGGCTGCCTCTCAGTCAATCAGAGTCGCGGCTTCCAGTCCGGCCCCCTGCGTGAAATCTGGCAGGCGGGAGCCGGACCAGAGCGACGCTGGAACCAGGAGCTGTAAGTACTGTTTGGGTGCGATTTTAAGATTTGAACTTGGCGGTTGGGGGTGGGGGGTATGCCCTACGATATAAGTCATTATGGAGGGTGGAGATGCCCTTTAAATAAGCTTGAAGGGGGTGTCAACTGTTTTGACCTACCTGCTCCCTACCTTTGCCCTCTCTCACTTTGCCAGGCGACATCCTTTAGCCCTTTTAAATCTAAACTGTTTGACTACATTTCTGAAAACTAGCACTATAATGATTTTTATCTGTCCGAGCACTTTATCCCTCCCCCATTTATATCTGTTTGTTATCCCTCCCACTTAGATTGTAAGCTCTTTGGGGAAGGGATTTCTTTCCTAATACGGTCCCTAATATGTCATGGTACACCAGACTTATTATATATATATATTTACCTATATATCAACCTTTGAAACTTATTATGTAAATTTATTATTTGTATAATGGCTTTCACTTACGCCTTTTGCATTTTTATAGTACAGCGATGCGTACCCAAGTGGCGCTATATAAATAAAATTATAAAATACAATATTTTTGCCTCAGACAGGAAACTGTCTAGTGGAACCTCTGTCAATACTTTCAGCTTCTGTGGGACATTCCAGGATTTTAACAATCTGCTCTTCCCTGTGTCCAGCAGAAAGGCAATATACATCTCTGCCTTAAGTAAAAAAAAATGGCTAGCTTGTCAATTACCTGCCCCAATCCCAACTGATATATTGAGAACTTTATTAGATGTATGTATGTACTGACCAGATATTTAAGAATAATTATTACCTTCATTCTGGCAGAGGAAGACGATTCCTCCCTCTCATTTTAAACTGATCCCCATGCAAGTTCTTCGTAAAAAATTCAAATGATCTTGACTTATCTTTATAGATTTATAGACAGGCCTTACTACACACTACCATTTAAAGAAAATTATTCTAAAACCTCTAATTCAAAGATCCCCCAAACTAGGCCCTTCAGGTAGTATGCAGTTGATGAGTGCTGTGAGTTGTAGTTTTCAAACATCTGGAGGGACATAGTTTAAGGATCACAGATAGTGATCACTGAGCCACTATGGTCTTATAGGTAATGTAATGGATTCTACTGTTAATTTATGGAACACAATTATAACTATACTCTAAATTTACTTTTTTAAAAATGGAAAGTACCTGGGGCAGGGAGGTGGGATTGTTTATCCTACTTCATAATATCGTTTTATGAGGACTTCAGCACAGTTTTCATCTGCCTGTTTAGCACTGGACTAGTCCTGAAGTAAAGATAGTGCTGAAGCCAGAGGAAATTAAACCTGTTCTTAATGTGAGGGAAAGTTGGGTAATGGATCGTATTGTATGGGAGCTACTAAATTCTGCTGTTATTATGGAGGCCAATTAACCCTGCAGTGACTACAAGGGGGCATCTGGATTCTGTTGACAAGGTCAACTATACTGAAAAATGGACTTTAAAAATAATTTAAAGGTTTAAAATCCATTTCCCTGGGAGTATGGAAAGCCTATTCCTATTTTCTTGTGTTCAACCTCTTATGCTCCTCTTTATGGGGGCTGAATGCTGCTTTTACTGTAAATGGGCTAAATATCTCTATATTAGCTGCTAAATACTGCCCTCACTTGAAATGTTCCTTTGCTCTGCTCTGACTGTAAAAAGGCCTCTGAATTTAGTTCTTACTGTAAAGATTCCAATTCGTTCTTCTAAGACAGTATGTGGGGGGGGGACACGGATTATTCCTTTTTGTATAGGGACAATTAACTCTGATCCCGATGTAAAGGAAGCACCATTACCCATGTTTTTCATTGTATGGTGTCTCAATGTAAGGCAATTGAGCCTTTGGTTCTCACGGTGCCAAAACCATATTTTTGTTTTTTAATCGGAATGCCAATGATAAACTAAATGGTGAGGGGTGTCCTTAAAAGTGGCGAGAAATATTTCCCTAGAAAATTCTGGTGGAATTTTGCAACTATGGTCGCTATTTCACTAGTGTAGCAGCTTATTTTGAAAGAAAATATTTTATTACAACTAACAAATTCCAGGGTTAAAATGCTTGTAGAACACTGCCCCCTCACTATCAGTGACATGACCCTTTCCATGGGCCCCTATAAAGGTGTGAGAGGCTCATATACCAAGTTCCAGCCATACAGCCACAGAGCAGAATAAATGTTCAGAGGTAGCAGCTCTGCAACAGCTTGAACTGAAATGGACACCTTACAACCCCGTTTTCAAGAGCAACCGTTAAAGAAAGCATGATGCCAATCTTTGGTTTGACTGAACTGACCTAGAGGTTTTTCTGCACAGCACAGATTCCTTTTTAAAAAGGGAATGTTTGGAACTATTCCTGCTCTAATTATACTGGACATTGTAAATGGAAGAATAGCAAGTACTGATTAAATATCTACCGCCACTATTAAGGGAAACTAATTAATTAGTCTAGACATTTGTTGCTGTTTTAAGTCATCTCTAATTTTTATAACCCAGTTTGAGTGGTTAGAAGTCTGTCTTTAATTATAAGTCTTACAATTCATTAACTGCTAACGGTGTCAATCAGTAAGATTGAAAATGGATTACTACATTAGAGCAACTTATTCCCTTAAGAAATGTCATACAGAAAATTGTAAAACCTGCTGCGGGATCTTAGTATGTGAAATAAAAGTGATAGAATAAATAGCTTCTTTTGGGAGTTGTTTGTCCATGCACAAAATGAAAATCTTTTGCAACATGAAGTATACGATCTACTACGTATGTAATTGGTCTAAATACATGAATGGCTTATTTAATAAGAGGTACCCATAATTGGCAACCAATTAATAACCATTTGGCAATGAACCATTTGTAAATTTTTACTGGTCTACTGCAGTTTGAAAACATTGATTATGTTACTAGTATTTATACATATAGTGGAATTGATCCAGGGATATGTTTTGCTACTTGGTGTCTTAAAGGACTTTTTATCCCTTTCATAATTCTGGTGGTTATTTTTTATTTTTTGCCTTCCTCTGGATCAATAGTTAGGCGGGAAATGTGAGTATTGCCGAGTAGGTTGGAGGATGGTCGTATGTCCTTATTCAACCTCAAATACTATATAGGAGGTTTGATTGGTTGCTGCAGATTAATAGTACAGGCAAACCTGTGTATTGAAAAGTCCCTTAAAATGTTAGTATGCAAAAAAAATAAAATAAAAGACAAAGTATAGTATGTGATGCTTTTTCATTGCACTACAATATTTTATTTAAGAGATTCGCTTTCGGGAGCCTCTTCCCTTCCTTAGATCTTTATTTATCTGGCAAAATACAACTTTTAAGTGTGTGTACACAGTGTAGATCTATAAAGATGACAGAAGAATGTTGAAAGGGGAACTAAAGTCTCCAGACAACATTGTCCCAATAGAAAGAGCACATTTACACTTTTTTTGTGTAAACACATTACAATGCTCTGTCCCTAACAGTGATAATTCCTTTGCATTTCATACAAAATAGAAAAATAATCTTTGCAGTTTATTTCTTGCTAGCATGGATGTAAAAGTAAAAAGTAAGTATGGTTATTCAAACCTGCAACCTCCTATACTGTGTCTGTCTAAGAGAAAGCTTTCTACCTCTATCCCACAAGGGCTATTAGATGGGATATCAGACCTATATAATCTTTATCTTTTACTAGGAACATAGTAGAAAGAAAAAGTTAGCATGGGAAATGGAAACTGTGTCCCAATGGTCTGTTTAAAAGACCCAGCAATTAGCACTTCACAATTTTGTATTGCTCCAGGAAGGCGTCAGAAATTCATGCTGGTTGGTAATAAAAAAACAGAGCTTTTACTATAAAGTTTGTACATATGTAGAAACTTTATATTTTTCTAGAAACATGATAGAAACAACACAAAAAAAAGCAATAAACTCAGGCAGTAGACTATGTTGTATTGTTTCACAAGTAAACTAGGGATTTGACTTCTGGGTTGTGTGCTACTAAAAACATAGCATTTATATGGTGTACCACCAGCAACTTAGCAATAAATGCAGTTACATTATAAACTTTATCTTTTGCTAGAAACAGAAGCTTTAAACTCTGTTCATAGAGACAGTAAATCCTTTGGGTTAGGGGGTGTGGCTCTTTAAAGCAACATGGTATTAGTTGTACTGGCAACAACATGGAAGCCTTCTTAGTTACAGAATCTATTACTTACATATACTAAATGCCACTTTTAGTACATGTAAGAGTAGAGAAGAATCTTGCAATGTATGGTGTTCTGGAGAGAAAAGCTCTTTAGGATTAAAAAATAAGTTTAGTTGACCTTTAGGATTCTGTCTGCCATTTTTCAAAGATCCTTCTAACAGTGTCATTGTGTCAGATAGTGTCTAATAGGGTTTTAAATAGTTAGTTTTGTGTTGAACACAAATCAATTTTGAGTCCAGTTTGTATTGTGTTGAACAGAAGTTAAAGATATTACGAGTTTTGTTGTGTTGAACAGAATTTTAAAGATTATATTTTTTGGGGGGGTAGTTTTAAAATTTTCCTTCAAAACCAAGACATAAATTCAGGTGTGTGCCGTCTGGATGAAGTAGTGGCCAACAGGCAAGCAATTATCCAATTTTTTAAAAAGCTGTGTTGTCTCACCAATGTAATGTCCCTTATCACAACTGTTACACTGTAACTATAAGATACACAACATTGGGAGGAACAGCAGTAAGATTCTGTGATGTTATAAGTCCCCGATGATATTGTTGCCCAAGTGAGGCTTCCAGGTAACCAGTTAGTGTCTGAGGCTGGTTGGTTGTCTGAAATTCACTGTCAGACACTTTTATGACCACTCTTTCTTCCCTTACCAATCATTATTTACCCCATTCACATTCCAATTATTAATCCCTTATAATTTACTGTTTGTTTAATTACTATCCTCACCTCAAATGGTAATACGTTTTCTTTCTCTGTAAGGCTGGGACACGCAAGCAGATTTTCAGCCAACCAAACTATATTTCCTGTATTGGTCAGTTGGGCTGAAAAATCTGCAGCGGCTACAGTGTCGACAGGATGTAACGAACGAGTAATCACACATGTTGGTAAATTACACCGATTTTTGTGCAGTCTCCTATGAGCTACGTGTTTACGGCAAGTTACCTGCCGTGCCTATGTTTACCATAATCTCTAGCAATTCGGCCCACCTGCCTGCTCGCTAGTAGCGAACGGTCGGTCCGACAAATTTGCCCGTGTAACAACCTTAAAGTTTGCAAATTGTCAGAAAATGTAAAGATCTGACAGAGAGGAAGCTCCCAAAATCTAATCTATTAAGATAACTATTGTTAGTGCAAATAAACAGATTATCACATACTATACTTTCTCTTTTTTGTATGCTACAAGTGCACTAATATGGCTACAATCAATTTAAAATTTTAGTAGCATTTCTAGACAAGGAACATGGTGTATACACAATGTGTTTTGATGGCACGTGAGTCTAATAGCTAAAGAAACACCTAAGGCGCCTATGGCTGATGTTTAGATTCTCCCATCCTAGCGAGTGTCACAAGCAATCATTTTCTTCTTTTTTTTTTTTTTTTTTTTTTTAAGGGTTCTAAAAAGTATAAAATGTCTGTTTCCAGCCTTAAATAATACATTCTTAGCTTCAAATATATTTTTCTACAAATGAGTGATGTTTTAATTTGAAAATTCTTTCTTACATAAAATATTTTACTTACTAGGTGACTTATAAAACCACAGTATTTTAGTAGTGGAATAGGCTTGAATGCAGACTGTTTCTGCTGAAATGATTGCTTTATACCCCAGCCTACAACTACACCTTAAATGATCTTTATCAATATAAGTTGAAGGGAATTATGTTACCAAATAGGGCGGACTATGGAACAGAAGTTTCCATAATTGTTCCACCCTGGAAAATTACATATGCAGGTGGAACACATGAAAACGATGTAGAGAGAGCCACAATCTGCTTATGCATCGATAAGTCACAGCAAATGAGATTGATAACAGCTCTCTGTTAAGGTTGCCATACACAATGCGATATTAGGTAAATCACGTCCATGTGTAGGGGCCGAATCCAACCGACCGTAATGCAGACGAACTTCCGTGGTCGATCGGGAAGATGGAAAATTTTCAGCTGTCAACATTGTCCATTTACTTTAAAGTAAAGAGAGCCAATATGTCGGCCTGTGTTTGGCGCATGGCCGAATGATCCCCATTTACCTGGTATGGGCGATCGGTCTGTACCAATGTGATCTGTCGGCAATTGGACTGGAAATTGCATGTGTATGCCACTATTAGTCTCTCCAAATATAGGGGCTTATTTAATAAATAAGAGGTGTAAAGATTCCTGTTGTTAATCTGCAACAAACAATCTGATGGTATTGATCTTTTCTGACTGTAGTTAACCAGTAAACAATGTATCATCTGATTAGTTGATACACATTTTTGCATCTCTCATTAAAATTTGGAGCATCTTTTTAAACAGTTGCCACTGTTTTTATAAGAGAAGCCAAAACATAGGAGACAAAATAGTACACTCTGATATTTGTTTCGAAAAAAGACACAAGTATACCTAGGACAAAAAAGAAAGGTACATTTCCCTTTCAACTGACAAGTATGTAACAAGCATTATTAAAGGGGAAACTTTCTCCCATCCCTCTAAAGTTATACCAGTTCCACTACGAGATTTCGCCATGGGTCTAGTGTATGTGGGCAAAACAAAAAGAGCGGTAAGAGTCCGTATTGGAGAGCACAAACGCGACATCATGAAATGTTACTTACATCAATTATCGCATGCTGCACAAGTCAGATGGATGGTACTTGAGGTGGTAAGGAGAGCTCCCAGGGGGAAACTTTGAAATAAAGCTACTCCAAAGAGAAGCATATTGGATACGCCGCCTCAATACCATCCATCCAATGGATTAAATGGAGAGCTTAATTTTAAATGTTTCTTGTGAATAACATGGAACTTAGAAATTTCTGTATTCCTTGTCCACAGATGTTCACAGAAAGCAAAAGAATCAAAGCAACATAAAGCATCAGTATTGAATCAGAACTTTGCAAAATTGTAAATAGGAGCTAAAAAGTAGTATAAATGAAATAAATATGATACATGCTAGTATATAATAACAAAGTAGAAGCACTTTATTAAAAAGATATAATCAAGATTATATAGGAATTTCACAAAAGAAAATGTGTTTTATTTTAGTTTTTCAGGGTTTATTCAGGTTATTCAATGAAAAGTTCTTATTTAAAATGGTGCTAATTTTGCCCCAACCAATCAGATCTTATTTAACATTTGAAAGCTAACATCTGATTGGTTGGGGCAAAATTAGCACCCTTTTAAAATGAATAAAAAAAGCACTTTAACACAACAGCACTTAAGAATAACTTATGTTTAAATCAATTGAATGCACTAAGCCCCTCCCAATCCTGGGGAGTATTTAAACCAGTCACTGTATGATGTTTTATGCACCTGACGAAGGGGATTGCCCAGAAACGTTGTGCACATATCTTGTCACAATAAAAGCTATTTGAATAAACTTTGAGTGCAGCTCTCATCATCTTCAAATTACCTCTCATTAAAGCCAGATTGTATTTACCTATTTTATGCATTAAGGCAATTTATATAGTAAATTTCGTATCACTTGCACCATGTAAAATCTATCAACATTTGTTTTTCACTCACACACCACAAATAGCTTATTAAACCCATGCTAAACAGATTAGTAACCAGTATCCCTCCAGATGTTTGAGGCCTACAGATGTTTGCCTAGCTGTCCTCTGCTGTTGCCGAGTGCTTCTAGGGGAATGCTGGGAGTTGTAGAAGAAATCGTCAAGTGTCCTTGATATTGTAATTGTATTCTGCTTATTATCATCAGATTGTGAGAAAGAGGACAGGGAACCAAAACATTTATCTTTATTTCTAGAAGCACAGATAAATGTAAAGTAACACAGGATAGATTTTTCAAAGTATCAGTGCACTTAATATATGTGGGAAAGTGTAAGAAAAGCAATGTATTTGAAACCAGTGCCACTTAACTGCACAGGACACTTTGTCTTGTGGTGGTTTATTTTAAAGCAGCACATACATAAAGCATGTTCTAATATACTGTTAAACTAAACACATTACAATGAACACAACTAAGAGTTGTGTGTAGACATTATTATCATATAGATGAGAAACGTCCTACAGGGACTTAACTACCAACTTATTTAGTATGTTGCTATATAGGTACCAAGTTATAACATAAATCTACAGCTTGCTTCAGGCTCTTAACTTTACCTTCATGCATTCAATATTGATATGCATATAGATTGTCAGCTTCCTTAGGGGAATTAATACCCCCTCTCTGGATACAAATTACCATGAAGATATCAAAGGGAAAAGGTAGAAAAACAAACACACATTAAAAGTCCCTTCTCACATCTAATAATACACATTGTTAGAATAGGTGTACTAGGACTTAAAGGGAATGTCCACCCCTCTAAAAAAAATCATTATTTGTCCAACCCCCCCACCCCCAAAAGCTGGACTTCATTTTGTTTTAAATCAGTAATTCTGTCCCAGCCACAGATGTCATACTTACACGTTCGCCCTCGATCCACCACCCATGGCTCTGCACTTCCGGGTAAGGCAGTCCGTGTTGTAACTGTGACGGCCAATCACTGACTGCCATTCCCAGAGAAGTCTCCACTGCGGCTGCTCGGGAACAGAAAAAAACTCAGCAGCCGCAGTGGAGAGGAGTGAGGAGACTGGAAGTGGCGGTGGATTGTAGCTTGTAAGTAAAAGCTTGTAAGTATAAAATCTCTGTCTGGGAGCAGTTAATGGTTTTAAACAAAAACTATGTCCAGCTTTTGGGGGGGTTGTACAAGATACTGATTTTTGCCCAGAGAGGTAAAAAGCAAGACAGCATTTTTGTTAACATTTCCAAAAAAGTCCTATACTTGCCCCAGACATAGGACATTCGTTCTATGTCTGAGGCCGTTTGTTCGCGGATCTCTGAACGAGCGGCTGAAACGGATTCAGCTGATTCAGCTTCTTACTATAGAAATCATTTATAGAACATTTCTGAGAACTGGCAATTTATGATGTCACGGCTGGCTTTCAGTGTTGCCTCTTCCTGGTGGTCCAGGTACGAAAACTCCTTCTGCACATGCTAACTTGCTACCTTGTGTTTGTTTCCCACTCCCCTATGCTAAGCTGCATGTAAAGCTAGGTACAAACCTAGCGATTTTTCCTCTGACCGACGTTCGATACTTTCGAACGGTCGGCCAGGAGGAAGGACTGACGGTCGCGGCAAAAGCAGCCGCGTCGATAGTCACCGCGACCCCATCGTGCGGTCCATAGAGTACTGCACGATCGAACGAGGTTTTTCAACCCGGTCCGATCGTCCTTTCGTCCGATTTGGACGAACGGTCGATCGGACATGGGCACATTGGATGCGATAATTTCGGTCCGATCGACCATACACTGAACTATCGGTCGATCGTACCGAATATCTCATCGTGGTTCCCAGCTTAACAGTTGAACTTCAGAGTCCCCACCTGCCAGTGTCTCCCAGCCAATCATCAGAGATAGCAGTGAATATTATTTGCAGATTTTCCTGCTCAAACAGAGGGGGAAGGTGTTAACCCTTTCATATGTATTTAGGAAGCAATTGTTAACCCTTTATATTTGAGAGCATTTCTGCAAGACTGTCTTTGTATGTGTTTATTTCTGCACTCTACCATTTATATAAGTGTGTGTATTGCTGAAATGTACATAGGGCACGGCCA
Organism: Hymenochirus boettgeri; assembly: GCA_019447015.1. NCBI lineage: Eukaryota > Metazoa > Chordata > Amphibia > Anura > Pipidae > Hymenochirus > Hymenochirus boettgeri. Next base: position 239,588,197 of record CM033470.1, read on the forward strand.
CACTGCAATGCACCTGAATCGCACATAATTTACATGTGTTTGCGCTTACAATTTGTCCATGGTCATTATGAAAACGCATGCGATTGTACAAAAAATGCATGCGTTACAAATTGCTGACACATGCGTGAATCGCAACACACCCAAATCGCAAGATAGCACACAGAAATGCATCACATGTAGTGGGGCCGGTCCCATAGGATAAGTCTAAGTAATGATGTATCTCTGATTATTTTCAGAGCTTGCGGTGTTTCTAGTAGTGAATAGATCCCGCTTGGAAGTGGTTGCTTACCTATACACTACAAGTGTGTGCTTTTGTAATATAGGCCTGATAATATCTACACAACAAAAGGTTGTTAGTATTTTCTTTAGAAGCATGATGCAGGCTGATACAGTTTGTATTTAATGCAATTGTACTTAGCCCTACTAAAGGTAGCTTTTGCCTTTAGGGCTAGGCCACACTAGCAAGTTTTTCGTGCGTTCGCGCCCGCGGTTTTTGCTAACATGGAAATTGCGGGACCGAGAATGTTCCTGTGGCCGTGCCCTATGTACATTTCAGCAATACACACACTTATATAAATGGTAGAGTGCAGAAATAAACACATACAAAGACAGTCTTGCAGAAATGCTCCCAAATATAAAGGGTTAACAAGTTGCTTCCTAAATACATATGAAAGGGTTAACACCTTCCCCCACTCTGTTTGAGCAGGAAAATCTGCGAATAATATTCACTGCTATCTCTGATGATTGGCTGGGAGACACTGGCAGGTGGGGACTCTGAAGTTCAACTGTTAAGCTGGGAACACACGATGAGATATTTCGGTACGATCGACCGATAGTTCAGTGTATCGGTCGATCGGACCGAAATTATCGCATCGAATGTGCCCATGTCCGATCGACCGTTCGTCCAAATCGGACGAAAAGACGATCGGACAGGGTGAAAAACCTCGTCGATCGTGCAGTCCCTATGGACGCGACCGATCGGTCGCGGTGACTATCGGGCGCGGGGCTTTTGCCGCGACCGCAGTCCTTCCTCCTGGCCGACCGTTCGAAAGTATCGAACGTCGGTCAGGAGGAAAAATCGCTAGGTTTGTACCTAGCTTTACATGCAGCTTAGTAAGGGGAGTGGGAAACAAACACAAGGTAGCAAGTTGCATGTGCAGAAGGAGTTTTGTACCTGGACCACCAGGAAGAGGCAACACTGAAAGCCAGCCGGACATCATAAATTGCCAGTTCTCAGAAATGTTCTATAAATGATTTCTATAGTAAGAAGCTGAATTCAGCTGAATCCGTTTCAGCCGCTCGTTCAGAGATCGGAACAAACGGCCTCAGACATAGAACGAATGTCCTATGTCTGGGGCAAGTATAGGACTTTTTTGGAAATGTTAACAAAATCTGTCTTGCTTTTTCCTCTCTGGGCAAAAATCAGTATCTTGTACAACCCCCCCCAAAAGCTGGACATAGTTTTGTTTAAAACCATTAACTGCTCCCAGACAGAGATTTTATACTTACAAGCTCCTCGATCCACCGCCACTTCCAGTCTCCTCACTCCCTCTCCACTGTGGCTGCTGAGTTCTTTTTCTGTTCCCGAGCAGCCGCAGTGGAGACTTCTCCGGGAATGGCAGTCAGTGATTGGCCGTCACAGTTACAACACGGACTGCCTTACCCGGAAGTGCAGAGCCATGGGTGGTGGATCGAGGGCGAACGTGTAAGTATGACATCTGTGGCTGGGAGCAGAATTACTGATTTAAAACAAAATGAAGTCCAGCTTTTGGGGGTGGGGGGGTTGGACAAGATAATGATTTTTTTTAGAGGGGTGGACATTCCCTTTAAGTCCTAGTACACCTAATTTCTAACAATGTGTATTTATTAGATGTGAGAAGGGACTTTTAATGTGTGTTTGTTTTCTTACCTTTTCCCTTTGATATCTTCATGGTAATTTGTATCCAGAGAGGGGGTATTAATTCCCCTAAGGAAGCTGACAATCTATATGCATATCAATATTGAATGCATGAAGGTAAAGTTAAGAGCCTGAAGCAAGCTGTAGATTTATGTTATAACTTGGTACCTATATATGCAACATATCTAAATAAGTTGGTAGTTAAGTCCCTGTAGGACGTTTCTCATCTATATGATAATAATGTCTACACACAACTCTTTAGTTGTGTTCATTGTAATGTGTTTAGTTTATACAGTATATTAGAACATTGCTTTATGTATGTGCTGCTTTAAAATAAACCACCACAAGACAAAGTGTCCTGTGCAGTTAAGTGGCTACTGGTTTCAAATACATTGCTTTTCTTACACTTTCCCACATATAATGAAGTGCACTGATACTTTGAAAAATCTATCCTGGTGTTACTTTACATTTATCTGTGCCTTCTAGAAATAAAGATAAATGTTTTGGTTCCCTGTCCTCTTTCTCACAATCTGATGATAATAAGCAGAATACAATTACAATATCAAGGACACTTGACGATTTCTTCTACAACTCCCAGCATTCACCTAGAAGCACTCGGCAACAGCAGAGGACAGCTAGGCAAACATCTGTAGGCCTCAAACATCTGGAGGGATACTGGTTACTAATCTGTTTAGCATGGGTTTAATAAGCTATTTGTGGTGTGTGAGTGAAAAACAAATGTTGATAGATTTTACATGGTGCAAGTGATACAATGAAATTTACTATATAAATTGCCTTAATGCATAAAATAGGTAAATACAATCTGGCTTTAATGAGAGGTAATTTGAAGATGATGAGAGCTGCACTCAAAGTTTATTCAAATAGCTTTTATTGTGACAAGATATGTGCACAACGTTTCTGGGCAATCCCCTTCGTCAGGTGCATAAAACATCATATCAGTGACTGGTTTAAATACTCCCCAGGATTGGGAGGGGCTTAGTGCATTCAATTGATTTAAACATAAGTTATTCTAAAGTGCTGTTGTGTTAAAGTGCTTTTTTTATTCAAACAGGGTTATTCAGTAAAAGTTCTTATTGCTTAAAAGGGTGCAATTTTTGCCCCACCAATCAGATGTTAGCTTTCAAATGTTAAATAAGATCTGATTGGTTGGGCAAAATTAGCACCATTTTAAATAAGAACTTTTCATTGAATAACCTGATAAACCCTGAAAAACTAAAATAAACAACATTATCTTTTTGAATTCCTATATAATCTTGATTATATACTTTTTAATAAAGTGCTTCTACTTTGTTATTATATACTAGCATGTATCATATTTATTTCATTTATACTACTATTTTAGCTCCTATATTACAATTTTGCAAAGTTCTGATTCAATACTGATGCTTTATGTTGCTTTGATTCTTTTGCTTTCTGTGAACATCTGTGGACAAGGAATACAGAAATTTCTAAGTTCCATGTTAATTCACAAGAAACGTTTAAAATTAAGCTCTCCATTTAATCCCATTGGATGGATGGTATTGAGGCGGCGTATCCAATATGCTTCTCTTTGGAGTAGCTTTATTTCAAAGTTTCCCCCTCTGGGAGCTCTCCTTACCACCTCAAGTACCATCCATCTGACTTGTGCAGCATTGCGATTATTGCACTTAAAATGTTTAGACACTGATGTAAAGTAACATTTCATGATGTCGCGTTTGTGCTCTCCAATACGGACTCTTACCGCTCTTTTTGTTTTGCCCACATACACTAGACCACAGGGGCGAAATCTCGTAGTGGAACTGGTATAACTTTAGAGAGATGTGAGAAAGTTTCCCCTTTAATAATGCTTGTACATACTTGTCAGTTGAAAGGGAAATGTACCTTTCTTTTTTGTCCCTAGGTATACTTGTGTCTTTTTTCGAACAAAATATCAGAGTGTACTATTTTGTCTCCTATGTTTTGGCTTCTCTTATAAGAAAACAGTGGCAACTGTTTAAAAAGATGCTCCAAATTTTAATGAGAGATGCAAAAACGTGTATCAACTAATCAGATGATACATTGTTACTGGTTAACTACAGTCAGAAAAGATTCAATACCATCAGATTGTTTGTTGCAGATTAACAACAGGAATTTTTACACCTCTTATTTAATTTAAATAAGCCCCTATATTTGGAGATACTAATAGTGGCCATACACATGCAATTTCCAGTCCAATGTGCCGACAGATCACATTGGTACAGACCGATCGCCCATACCAGGTAAATGGGGATCAGTCGGCCATGCGCCAAACACAGGCCGACAATATTGGCTCTCTTTACTTTAAAGTAAATGGACAATGTTGACAGCTGAAAATTTTCCATCTTCCCCGATCGACCACGGAAGTTCGTCTGCATTACGGTCGGTTGGATTCGGCCCCTACACATGGACGTGATTTACCTAATATCGCTATTGTGTATGGCCACCTTAACAGAGAGCTGTTATCAATCTCATTTGCTGTGACTTATACGATGCAATAAGCAGATTGTGGCTCTCTCTACATCGTTTTCATGTGTTCCACCTGCATATGTAATTTTCCAAGGGTGGAACAATTATGGAAACTTCTGTTTCCATAGTCCGCCCTATTTGGTAACATAATTCCCTTCAACTTATATTGATAAAGATCATTTAAGGTGTAGTTGTATGGCTGGGGTATAAAGCAATCATTTCAGCAGAAACAGTCTGCATTCAAGCCTATTCCACTACTAAAATACTGTGGTTTTATAAGTCACCTAGTAAGTAAAATATTTTATGTAAGAAAGAATTTTCAAATTATAACATCACTCATTTGTAGAAAAATATTAATTTGAAGCTAAGAATGTATTATTTAAGGCTGGAAACAGACATATTTATACTTTTTAGAAACCCTTTAAAAAAAAAAAAGAAGAAAAGTATTGCTTGTGACACTCGCTAGGATGGGAGAATCTAAACATCAGCCATAGGCTGCCTTTAGGTGTTTCTTTAGCTATTAGACTCACGTGCCATCAAAACACATTGTGTATACACCATGTTCCTTGTCTAGAAATGCTACTAAAATTTTAAATTGATTGTAGCCATATTAGTGCACTTGTAGCATACAAAAAAAGAGAAAGTATAGTATGTGATAATCTGTTTATTTGCACTAACAATAGTTATCTTAATAGATTAGATTTTGGGAGCTTCCTCTCTGTCAGATCTTTACATTTTCTGACAATTTGCAAACTTTAAGGTTGTGTACACGGGCAAATTTGTCGGACCGACCGTTCGCTACTAGCGAGCAGGCAGGTGGGCCGAATTGCTAGAGATTATGGTAAACATAGGCACGGCAGGTAACTTGCCGTAAACACGTAGCTCATAGGAGACTGCACAAAAATCGGTGTAATTTACCAACATGTGTGATTACTCGTTCGTTACATCCTGTCGACACTGTAGCCGCTGCAGATTTTTCAGCCCAACTGACCAATACAGGGAAATATAGTTTGGTTTGGCTGAAAAATCTGCTTGCGTGTCCCAGCCTTACAGAGGATAAGAAAACGTATTACCATTTGAGGTGAGGATAGTAATATAAACAAACAGTAAATTATAAGGGATTAATAATTGGAATGTGAATGGGGTAAATAATGATTGGTAAGGGAAGAAAGAGTGGTCATAAAAGTGTCTGACAGTGAATTTCAGACAACCAACAAGCCTCAGACACTAACTGGTTACCTGGAAGCCTCACTTGGGCAACAATATCATCGGGGACTTATAACATCACAGAATCTTACTGCTGTTCCTCCAGCAATGTTGTGTATCTTATAGTTACAGTGTAACAGTTGTGATAAGGGACATTACATTGGTGAGACAACACAGCTTTTTAAAAAATTGGATAATTGCTTGCCTGTTGGCCACTACTTCATCCAGACAGGGCACACACCTGGAGATTTTAATGTCTTGGTTTTGAAGGAAAATTTTAAAACTACCCCCCCAAAAAAATATAATCTTTAAAATTCTGTTCAACACAAGACAAACTCGTAATATCTTTAACTTCTGTTCAACACAATACAAACTGGACTCAAAATTGATTTGTGTTCAACACAAAACTAACTATTTAAAACCCTATTAGACACTATCTGACACAATGACACTGTGTAGAAGGATCTTTGAAAAATGGCAGACAGAATCCTAAAGGTCAACTAAACTTATTTTTTTAATCCTAAAGAGCTTTTCTCTCCAGAACACCTATACATTGCAAGATTCTTCTCTACTCTTACATGTACTAAAAGTGGCATTTAGTATATGTAAGTAATAGATTCTGTAACTAAGAAGGCTTCCATGTTGTTGCCAGTACAACTAATAGCCCATGTTGGCTTTAAAGAGCCACACCCCCTAACCCAAAGGATTTACTGTCTCTATGAACAGAGTTTAAAGCTTCTGTTTCTAGCAAAAGATAAAGTTTATAAATGTAACTGCATTTATTGCTAAGTTGCTGGTGGTACACCATATAAATGCTATGTTTTTAGTAACACACAACCCAAGAAGTCAAATCCCTAGTTTACTTGTGAAACAATACAACATAGTCTACTGCCTGAGTTTATTGCTTTTTTTTGTTTGTTTCTATCATGTTTCTAGAAAAATATAAAGTTTCTACATATGTACAAACTTTATATGTAAAAGCTCTGTTTTTTATTTACCAACCAGCATGAATTTCTGACAGCCTTCCTGGAGCAATACAAAATTGTGAAGTGCTAAATTGCTGGGTCTTTTAAACAGACCATTGGGACACAGTTTCCATTTCCCATGCTAACTTTTTCTTTCTACTATGTTCCTAGTAAAAGATAAAGATTATATAGGTACTGATATCCCATCTAATAGCCCTTGTGGGATAGAGGTAGAAAGCTTTCTCTTTAGCAAGACACAGTATAGGAGGTTGCAGGTTTGAATAACCATACTTACTTTTTTACTTTTACATCCATGCTAGCAAAGAAATAAACTGCAAAGATTATTTTTCTATTTTTGTATGAAATGCAAAGGAATTTATCACTGTTAGGGACAGGAGCATTTGTAATGTGTTTACACAAAAAAAGTGTAAATGTGCTCTTTCTATTGGGACAATGTTGTCTGGAGACTTTAGTTCCCCTTTCAAGATTCTGTCTGTCATCTTTATAGATCTACACTGTGTACACACCTTAAAAGTTTGTATTTTGCCAGATAAAGTAAAGATCTAAGGAAGGGAAGAGGCTCCCGAAAGCGAATCTCTTAAATAAAATATTGTTAGTGCAATGAAAAAGCATCACATACTATACTTTGTCTTTTATTTTATTTTTTTTTGCATACTAACATTTTAAGGGACTTTTCAATACACAGGTTTTGCCTGTACTATTAATCTGCAGCAACCAATCAAACTCTCCTATATAGTATTTGAGGTTGAATAAGGACATACGACCATCCAGTCCAACCTACTCGGCAATACTCACATTTCCCGCCTAACTATTGATCCAGAGGAAGGCAAAAAATAAAAAATAACCACCAGAATTATGAAAGGGATAAAAAGTCCTTTAAGACACCAAGTAGCAAAACATATCCCTGGATCAATTCCAACTATATGTATAAATACTAGTAACATAATCAATGTTTTCAAACTGCAGTAGACCAGTAAAAAATTTACAAATTGGTTCATTGCCAAATATGGTTATTAATTGGTTGCCAATTATGGGTACCTCTTATTAAATAAGCCATTCATGTATTTAGACCAATTACATACGTAGTAGATCGTATACTTCATGTTGCAAAAGATTTTTCATTTTGTGCATGGACAATCAACTCCCAAAAGAAGCTATTTATTCTATCACTTTTATTTCACATACTAAGATCCCGCAGCAGGTTTTACAATTTTCTGTATGACATTTCTTAAGGGAATAAGTTGCTCTAATGTAGTAATCCATTTTCAATCTTACTGATTGACACCGTTAGCATGTTAATGAATTGTAAATGACTTATAATTAAAGACAGACTTCTAACACTCACAAACTGGGTTATAAAAATTAGAGATGACTTAAAACAGCAACAAATGTCTAGACTAATTTAATTAGTTTCCCTTTAATATGTGCGGTAGATATTTAATCAGTACTTGCTATGTCTTCCATTTACAAATGTCCAGTATAATTAGAGCAGGAATAGTTCCAAACATTCCCTTTTTAAAAAGGAATCTGTGCTGTGCAGAAAAACCTCTAGGTCAGTTCAGTCAAACCAAAGATTGGCATCATGCTTTCTTTAACGGTTGCTCTTGAAAACGGGGTATGTAAGGTGTCCATTTCAGTTCAAGCTGTTGCAGAGCTGCTACCTCTGAACATTTAGTCTGCCTCTGTGGCTGTATGGCTGGAACTTGGTATATGAGCCTCTCACACCATTTATAGGGGCCCATGGGAAAGGGTCATGTCACTGATAGTGAGGTGGGCAGTGTCTACAAGCATTTTAACCCTGGAATTTGTTAGTTGTAATAAAAATATTTTCTTTCAAAATAAGCTGCTACACTAGTGAAATAGCGACCATAGTTGCAAAATTCCACCAGAATTTTCTAGGGAAATATTTCTGCCCACTTTTAAAGGACACCCCCACCATTTAGTTTATCATTGGCATTCCGATTAAAAAACAAAAATATGGTTTTGGCACCGTGAGAACACAAAGGCTCAATTGCCTTACATTGAGACACCATACAATGAAAAACATGGGTAATGGTGCTTCCTTTACATCGGGATCAGAGTTAATTGTCCCTATACAAAAAGGGAATAATCCTGTGTCCCCCCCCCACATACTGTCTTAGAAGAACGAATTGGAATCTTTACAGTAAGAACTAAATTCAGAGGCCTTTTTACAGTCAGAGCAGAGCAAAGGAACATTTCAAGTGAGGGCAGTATTTAGCAGCTAATATAGAGATATTTAGCCCATTTACAGTAAAAGCAGCATTCAGCCCCCATAAAGAGGAGCAATAAGAGGTTGAACACAAGAAAATAGGAATAGGCTTTCCATACTCCCAGGGAAATGGATTTTAAAACCTTTAAATTATTTTTAAAGTCCATTTTTCAGTATAGTTGACCTTTGTCAACAGAATCCAGATGCCCCCTTGTAGTCACTGCAGGGTTAATTGGCCTCCATAAATAACAGCAGAATTTAGTAGCTCCCATACAATACGATCCATTACCCAACTTTCCCTCACATTAAGAACAGGTTTAATTTCCTCTGGCTTCAGCACTATCTTTACTTCAGGACTAGTCCAGTGCTAAACAGGCAGATGAAAACTGTGCTGAAGCTCCTCAATAAAACGATATTATGAAGTAGGAATAAACAATCCCACCTCCCTGCCCCAGGTACTTTCCATTTTTAAAAAAGTAAATTTTAGAGTATAGTTATAATTTGTGTTCCATAAATTAACAGTAGAATCCATTACATTACCTATAAGACCATAGTGGCTCAGTGATCACTATCTGTGATCCTTAAACTATGTCCCTCCAGATGTTTGAAAACTACAACTCACAGCACTCATCAACTGCATACTACCTGAAGGGCCATAGTTTGGGGGATCTTTGAATTAGAGGTTTTAGAATAATTTTCTTTAAATGGTAGTGTGTAGTAAGGCCTGTCTATAAATCTATAAAGATAAGTCAAGATCATTTGAATATTTTACGAAGAACTTGCATGGGGATCAGTTTAAAATGAGAGGGAGGAATCGTCTTCCTCTGCCAGAATGAAGGTAATAATTATTCTTAAATATCTGGTCAGTACATACATACATCTAATAAAGTTCTCAATATATCAGTTGGGATTGGGGCAGGTAATTGACAAGCTAGCCATTTTTTTTTACTTAAGGGCAGAGATGTATATTGCCTTTCTGCTGGACACAGGGAAGAGCAGATTGTTAAAATCCTGGAATGTCCCACAGAAGCTGAAAGTATTGACAGAGGTTCCACTAGACAGTTTCCTGTCTGAGGCAAAAATATTGTATTGTATAATTTTATTTATATAGCGCCACTTGGGTACGCATCGCTGTACTATATAAAATGCAAAAGGGCGTAAGTGAAAGCCATTATACAAATAAATTAAATTTACATAATAAAGTTTCAAAGGTTAGATATATAGGTAAATATATATATATAATAAGTCTGGTGTACCATGACATATTAGGGACCGTATTAGGAAAGAAATCCCTTCCCCAAAGAGCTTACAATCTAAGTGGGAGGGATAACAAACAGATATAAATGGGGGAGGGATAAAGTGCTCGGACAGATAAAAATCATTTATAGTGCTAGTTTTCAGAAATGTAGTCAAACAGTTTAGATTTAAAAGGGCTAAAGGATGTCGCCTGGCAAAGTGAGAGAGGGCAAAGGTAGGGAGCAGGTAGGTCAAAACAGTGACACCCCCTTCAAGCTTATTTAAAGGGCATCTCCACCCTCCATAATGACTTTATATCGTAGGGCATACCCTCCCACCCCCAACCGCCAAGTTCAAATCTTAAAAATCGCACCCAAACAGTACTTACAGCTCCTGGTTCCAGCGTCGCTCTGGTCCGGCTCCCCTGCCTGCCAGATTTACACGCAGGGGGCCGGACTGGAAGCCGCGACTCTGATTGACTGAGAGGCAGCCAATCACAGCCGCGGCTGCCAGCAATGGAGGAGACGCTGGCAGCTGGGAGCTGTAAATATAATTTGACAAAGATTTTTTAACTTATAACTTAGCGTTTGGGGGTGGGAGGGTTTGCCCTAAAATATGCCATAAGGTTTTTACGCTAGGGGACGTTTTTGCAGAGAGGAGTCGGAAGGGAGGGAGGGGGGGTGAAAGGGCTCCTGTGCGCATGTCACTGTCCCTCCCGGAGGAGAGACAGAAGGCAGCAACAATAGGACAGGAAGACAGCCACTACACTTCACTTTCCTGGACTTTGGACATGGATTTCAGAAGAATCCTAAGGAGCAAGATTGTAGGGTAAGGATTTTTTTAAACTGTATAGTGGGGCCAGTATGGAGTTAAAATTTAGTTTGGGGATGGACGTGCCCTTTAATAATATTGCCTCATTGATAACCAATATACAGTTAATATTGTATCCAACCTATTAGAAAATATAAGACTTTTGGAAGTCACTAAGTACTTCTTTGAAGAATTATCCTATCATGTGCAGTGGGCAGTACTGTGGTAAAAAGCTATACTGAAGGGTTTAATTGATAGGTTATATGAAATTTTGATTTCCCTTCAATAACCATGAAAGTGAGAAGCGCTTTTTACGCTATAGTGTGGACTCTGCCAATGTCAATGTAATTGGTTTTACACCTGTCCACACCTTTTCTTTATGTCTGCATCTTGGTTCCTATTGATTTTAATTCACTATCAACCTGATACCCTTTGCACTTTCTGATAACCGCAGCCCTAAGCTGCTAACATTGAGAATTAGGCCAGAGTGAGATAAATAACAGGATAAGTGTCAGAATAGCAGGCAGTTATTTTGATTCTAGGCCCCAATTAAAACCATCTATTTGACTGGTACAACGTAGGCCTATTGGTTTTTGATTTGAGTTTGGTAGAAATCTGATAAAAATTATCTAGGTATAATTTGTATTGTATAATGCAGTACAAAGCACACAGCTATTGATCCCACAACCACTGTCTGTCACTGATAGGGTAAGGATTTTCCAACATGCCCGGTCAGGCAATAAACTGCCCAAAATCACTCAGTTTATCAATAGCAATTGGAAGAAATTATTTTTTGCCACATTTTATCAAAGCGATGTTTTGCATAATGAGTCTATTTTGTACTGATGATGGCCTAATAAATCTTAAACCACTCTACAGTTAGCACTCTAGTTCTGTGCTCAGCTTGCATAATGCTGCAAGATCCTCATAGAAGGTACAGCATTTACTTAAGGGCTGCCATGGAAACATTGAAATTATTCAGAAGTCATTTTTTACTCTCTACATGATAAGACATCATGTAGTTTTCAAATATCTGGAGGCACACTGTTTGAGAATCCCTGATTTAGGAAATGCAGTGCATTTTTAAAGACGTGTACAAAAAGACCAACCAAATTAATAGGATGGAGAAGCTTGACTATACATACAGATTAGATAAGATAGGCTACTTTTAGACAATTGGCAAATGCCTTTCGCTGAAAGTCTCCTGAGTGCTTGACTGACGATCGTCTATAGAGCAACACAACATGTAGCATTTCTCTAGTGGGAAACATCTGGAACTGCTAAAAAATAACGCCCGTTTGAAATTAGAATTACATTTATTCACGCTGGACAAAGAGACGCTTGCATGGTGATATAATCACTTTATACAGATATATTAAGTGCCTGTATAAAACTTTCTGGTGCATAGTACGCTACTAGATCAGCTCAGCTGACCTTTATGATTAGAAAAAAAAGTTTTATTTTCAAGATTGAAAAGAGTTTTTTACAGTGAAGATAGTAATCTATACTTCAGTAGATGTTGTAATGGCCGGTTCATTAAGAAAAGAGGAATATGCATATACAGTATTACGTTGAGAAAACCCAATGATCAGCTGTTAGGAAGCATTCACAGAGAGGTAGGATTAAGCTCTGTAAATTTTAGATCCACCTGGCAGCTAATAAAAATTGTCCGTTTAAAGTTGCAAACACATAGGACAGGGGATAGACCTGGAACTTTTCTAGCATTAGCCAAAAATACAGGAACTAACAAATTGGGATTTGGACCCAAGAGAATCATTTACATTTAGGTTAGGATGAACGACATTTCTAATACATTCAAATACATTCTTAAATCACCAAACCAGTCAAGATAAATAATGTCAATAGAAGTGTAAATAGCAACCGTAGTGCTGAAAAGGTAGCAATTTTTCAATTATTAAATGTGTTTCTTCTAACCCTGCTCCCTCATGCCACCAATTTGTTAACCTCCCATATAAATATTATCTTTAGGAGCTCCTGACCTGATCATCATTCTACTAAAAAGAATACGACAGAGCCCTGAGTTATACATGTAATCTGCCTTTTTAATTAAAGGGCAACAATGGGCATAGGAATGGCAGATATTTCATTAAAATGGAATACCGCACCATTTCAAAGAGACTTCTGTATATATTCGAGTATAAGGCAAGGTTTTTATTTTTTAAAATGACCCATAAAAGCTAACCTCAGCTTATACTCAGGTCACAGGCATTACTTATGTGTGGCAAACCGGAGCAGTCAGGAGCGCCAGCATGCACGTTCACAAAGTCACAGGAACATCGGAACATAAGTAATGCCTCCTCTCAGCCCTCACCTGACATACCATAATGGAGGAGCAAGGAAGGACTGAATCTCTTGTCAGTGGAGCAGGTAAGACAAAGTGCCTCTTCTTCTATGGGGCGTTTAGAGGTGGACAGTTTGTTGAACCTTGCCACTCCAGATGTTTAGAAACTATAACTCCCAGCAACCAAAGTTTGCTGGGAGTTGTAGTTTCCAAACTTTTGGAGTGACAAGGAATTGGGGGTTAGTGGATTTGGCTTATTGGCACCAATAAGTTCTACTACTGTATGGGAATTCTGCTGTATATTATACAAGGGTCAATTAAAAGGGCAACTAAAGCCTAAAAACAATACAGAATCAGAAGGAAGTAGTGGTCATAATTTCTACCCTCGGCATATACTAGAGTCAATCAGTTTTACTTGTTTTTCAGGTAAAAGTAAGTACCTCAGCTTATACTCGTGTCATCTTTTATTGAAGTTTATACAGTACATTGGATTTCACCCAAAATCCAATACCATGGGATTACTGCGGTTTTATGAATATGTCCAATGGATTGTTCAAACAAAGCAAAAAAAAAACCACATTTCTTGATTAAGCTGCTTGTATTTCAAAAATATTATACCTTATTTGCATTTTATTCTAGCTCATTAACTAAAAATGGCTTCCCTTCTGTCTGGGAAACAACATATACATACATACATATACATACATACATATACGGAGCTTTCTGACTTAGAAGTTAATGTATTTAGGAATTTTTTAGAAATATAATGTGTTAAGGAATTGATTAGAAAGGTAATGTATTAGAAATATATTGTATTCTTCATTAAACATAAAGGAATATTTAGCACACATTATCTAGAAAAAACAGTTCTTTCCTTAAACCAATTGTGATGTCAGAGCAAATGATGTTTTTTATTTTGACAGTGTTGGATTAAACCTGCTGACTTGCATCAACAAACAAGATACAAAAATTGACTACCTTGTAATTTGTTTAATGTTTTCAAATGACAAAAAAAAACACTTTCAATTTAATAATGGGGGGAAATGGTTAGTGCTTTTATTAGCTTCATGTGCAAGAATCCAATTTATTGTCTGGCTATATGCAAATACGTACTGATTTATTTTGTAATCTTACTCATCAGTGTAGATGTAGAAATCATATCATGAGATACAGCTAATAAGTTAGCAGTTTAAAAGCACTAACATAAGGTAATGAATCTTTGACATTTATAGTACATGGTAACTCCATACCACTACAAATGGCATGTTGCAATGTGACCAAACAAAATTAGAGCCATAAATCAGATTAGCCTTTTGCTTTTTTCTCTATACAGACCAACTAGCTCAATAAATCACTTTCTGTGACCCACACATTATTCTTAGTGCAATTGTTGTGTCTACATCAGCACAACAGTATACAGTAAAATAGGATTTGATGTATGCAAAGTGAATTGATGAAAAACAGGGGAATGTATCATAGTTTACATTTTGTGGTAAGCCTGGATACCTTCAACTCTGGGTTAAAAACGAAGTAGGCATTTATTAGTGGCACAAAATAAAGATATGTTAAAACAGGCTTGTAATTTTACGTCCGACAGATACAGGGATTTCATTTAATATTTATTACTAAAGTATGTTGTATCTCTTTTACAGAAGCAGGTAGGATCTTCTGACATAACAAAGGCTGCCAAAATGCATCATGTAGTTTAAGGGGGTTTCTATACAGTTGACAGTATATATAGCAATGCTGGTGAAATGTTCTTGATTTACTCTTCCAAGAAGAACAGGAAAGGAATTCCTGAAAAATAAAAGACCGTGCCATCACAATATGCAATCCAGAAGGAAATATATCATTTGGGGGGTGGGGGTGAAGTTCCACTGCATAAAACTTTATTAGTACTGTATCGGCCCATAAAAGCTTTGCAAGCCAGCACTCTTTACTCATGATCCCGCAATGCAAAATGATTACAGCACCTTGGAGTGTGGTAACGAGCAGCGCCTTATGTAATTTCACTGCCTCATTGGAGTCTGCATATCGGTAAGTGGTTAAAATACTACTGTTAATTACTGAAAGGTGTTCACATCTCTAAATAAACTACATAGTTCTCGAATGTTTATCTAGAATTTATGATTTGTGAAACCCCCCTGGCAGACATTGCAAAACAAAACCTTTTTAACCTGCATATTTACTGCCTATAAGCTAAAATATAAAACCATGAGAAGCAGAAGGTATTGCACCTTGACATAAAAAGCAGTAATCTGTGCCTTACCACTCATTTTGATATGGTTGCTGGGAAATGTACAATATTTACATGCCATTTGTGCTTTATTTCCCAGAATTCCGACATCAAACAGTTTAGTCAGTGACTAATAGGTTCTTTACACGTGTTCTGTCCTAAACCACTGCAGGAAATTGTTACAGATGGTCACGCCCACTAGAAGTCTATAGTCAATCCTTTTACAGGACAGATTAGGCCAAGGAGTGGTAGTCTCCCTATAGGGGAGTCAGCTGAGGTTGTGGGAAACACACAGTCCCGAGCGTTCTGCCTATGCTGTGTATAGAGAGAATGCTCAGAACTGTGTGTTCACTGATTTTTGAAACATGACATGCAGGATCTTGCAGATCCTGTTTGTCATTTTTCAAAGATCTTTACTGTGTGTACCCAGCTTAAGAACAGAATATTTAGGTAAATAGGTAGACATTAAAGAGGAGGATTTGATATTCTGTGTAAACAATTTTCATCAAAATCTCTACATAGTACCACCAAATCCACAAGATTTCCAGTAAGTGGCAGTAAAATGCTGCATCTTAACTTCAACCAAACCAGCTGTTCACATTAGAAACTGCCAGAGCAAAATCTTGCAATACTGCATACGGTATTACTTGACCTTAACTTGAATGTCCAACACATATATAAATCACTTCTCTGTAAATGAGGTGGAATGATAACTTGAAAACACTGGGGTATTATTAATAAAATATTGAATTTCTGCCATCCACAATTACACTGAAAATTGGTCCATCTCTAAATTTTTACAGATTTTTTTTCTATAACATTATGTAATTTTGAGCCTAAAATGAAGAAATGTTAAAAAATAGCTGCAATTACTCCTGGCAAATGGCACTGGTATCCTTTCCGGTTAAGAATGTGTTCCTTCTTGTAATTATAGAATGGGGGAATTAGAAAAGGCTCTATACATTTTAGAATTGGAAACATTTTAAGAGAAAAGTTGTAATTTGTGAATGGATAGCATTAATGTACCATTTTATAGTCAATTAAAGTACACGTTTTCATAATTAGGCTTCTTATATTGTGCATACTTCTTCATATATTTAATGTTTTATTATAGTTCTTAAAGGTTTTAATGTTATATTATCCCACATATCCTTCCTCTGGCTTTTTTATGTTCCACGGTTCCATAAGTGTATAAAATTAAAAGTATGTGTTTCTAACTGACATTCCCTTGGTTGTATGGAAAAGTGTGCCACCAATTTATAATTTGAGGGAATGGATTGCGCTGTTCATTCAGTCTCTGGGCTAAGGAAAGTCTCATGGGATACATAAGCTTATTTTCTGGAGAGATTATGCTAAGTGGAAATGTAATGTTTTCCTACACTTGGTATTCCTATTGTTAAAATTAAAGCTCATAAAGCTGATCATATCACATGTCAATCATCAATGTGTTATCTGCCATAGTAGCAGGTGCATGTTCTATTGATGGACATAGCTAGAAATAAACAAAATATTTCAGCAAGTTTTGCAATTTATTGAATGTTTAAGTACTCTCAGCACAATTCACAAATCTGTCTGCCCATCAATTCATCAGGTTGCCAGGAGCTGGTTTTAAAGAGAAGATAGCAGAAGTCAAGCTGGACTTAAAGGCAACACCAACGGCGTCTGCAATTTAGGCTTTTATTGAGCAAGTGAATACACATTACATGTTTCGGATTGTTGTCTTTATTCAAGACTTAGAGCATGAAGTACATCCCTTATAGATAGACAGGAGGTGGTGTCACTCAGAGATACACCAATCCCAGACACCCAACACACAATAACTGGTTCAACAAATAGTCAACTAAAGCATGAAAAGGGCCTTGTATTGCCCCAAGACAGAAAGAAAGTCCGATAGAGTCCAATCCACCATATGGTGGTGAAGTTCTTGATGTAACCCCAAAGAAATGTCCACACCACCTTCAGGTGGCAAATTTCCTGGTACTACTCATGAGGCAAATACAGCTTACAACCCCAATGAACAGCCTGTCTGCCATTTATAATTAGCCTTAGAATTAGCATAAAGAATCATACAATGCGACAAGGTATTAAAGCATGTGAAATAACTGGTACCTGTCTGATGACTATGTTGAAAAGGTGGAAAGTTATGAGCTGTAAAAGATAACAACAAACACGTGTTAATAAAATATACCCAAACAAGAAGCCTACAAACGTAAGTAGGGTGTGTAATATACAGTCCTTTTATGATGGGATTTCAACATATACATGATAGGGCTTTTTTTTTTTTTTTTGAAACCTCAGCCATATTGTAAGTCTTTTTGTAAAATTGGCCAGAATTGTCGAACAACCTTCTCAATCTTATTGCTTTGAGAATTGTTTTTTGACATGAAAGGGATTCTGGGAGTTTCTTTGCTGTTTTTTCCCTGTGTTATATTCCAGCAGTTGATTTCTTGGAATATGGCCCACCTGTTTTTTTGGTTCTCTGCCATTCGGTACTGGAGTAGCCCCTTGCTGCTAGTTTAGAGCTGAGCATGGATGCAGATTGGTGATATTCTTTGTCATTCTCTGGCTTTCATGAATGGCTTTGAATATTTTTGACAGTGGAAGATTAAAGTAGGTAGTGGATTATTCCTATCTGTGGGTTTCTGGTAAAGTGAAGTGCTAATTATTCCCTTCTCTAGTCTGATAGTAACATCTAAGAAATGTACCATTTGTGTGGAACATACACAGGTGAATTTGATGGTCAGGTGTGCAGCATTTGCTTCATCCATCATGGTTCTAATATCCATCATCTCCCCTGTCCAAATCAACACAATATTGTCCATGTAACAAAAATATTTAATGATGTATGGACTGCAGAACCCATTTACATACACTGGCATTGCCAATGAGGGGTATCTTCAAATCTGAAATAATTCTTTTGCAGTACCATTGAAAGACAGTCTATAAGGAAGACATTTTTTTGGTGTGGTAAGTTAGTATATAAGATGGCCAAATACATACAACTGCTCTCACACATACAGGTTGGATTCCATTGGAATTCACTAGTAATAGGTCATTACAGGTTCCTTCATTTATCTGATCAACTTCCTGTGTTCTTCATGGTGAAGGGTCAAACAGAAATCCCATTTGATCTGATGACATTTTCTCAATATATTTCTAATGTGCATGAGCTATTAGAGTGATCCCATATAAATATGCAAGCTAGGAAAAATAGTATCCCACACTCTTGCCTGTAGGCTGCCGTCACCCAGGGTAACCAAAGCAATCCAAATATAGAAAAGATGCAGGAGTTGGAGGTGGACAACACCATCAGTGTCTGCAAAAAAGCTGTTTATAATACATAAGCCTCTGGCATTTCAATGGGGAGGTGCAGTGGCGAGAACTATTTAATCGGTCACACTGAGTGACTTCCTGTATTCCAATGCTCCTCCCCATTTCTCTCTTCCTGTCTGTATTAGTAATGGAGATAACAAGCCCTTTTTGTACACTGACTGACTGAATGACTGACTGAATTAGTGTGCTGATAAGGAGGAGAGAGTGGCCGAGTCATTTATGAATCACAGGGATGCGCTCGCTCTTCCTTATCAGCACAGTAATTCAGTCAGTCAGTGTAACAAACTGGAACTGCACCGGGTGAGAGACGATGTTTATTGTCTTCTTTTAGTTTGAGATAGAAATGGCAATTACTGTAACTATTTGTATGTACAAAAACAGACTTGTTATCTGCATTACTAATACAGGGATACAGGGAGGGAGAAAGAGGGAAGGGGGGAGACAGAGCCTGTGCTGGATTTTTCTTTTTTGACCTTATGTATTATATGGAATAATATGCTACCTACAGAGTAATATAAGGATATTACTTCACCTCAGCATTCCCTGACCTCTATAAAAACACTCGGCCTAATGGCCTTGTGTTTTATATGGTCAGGGACCTCCTCGGTGGCGTAATATCCTTATATTACACTGTAGGTAGCGTATTATCCCTTATATTCAGCATACACACTACATGTTTCAGATAGTCCACCTCCTACTCCTGCATGTTTTCTAAATATTCTATTGTATGAGATTTCAGAAATCGTTGTAGCCCGTTTAGGTTATCTAGAACAAAACTATCTGCACATAAGCAGGTCTGACCAGGATATGTAGATGGGTTTTTCTTAAAATTACAATTATTATATAATTATTATACAATCTAATTATAACAGTTTTGCAGGCGGTGGGTGGGGGGTGGTACTGGTTTGTTTCTAGTTGCCACTGATGAAATGTAATTAAACACTTGCTGATTATGCCCATTTTACCTTACATTTTTTTAATATTAAAACTGAATCATATGTTGTGCTCAACAAACTACAGCTATTTGATTTGATTGTGTAATATATTTTCTGAAATGCTATGCCTTCTAGTGAAAGTGCCATGTAACATGACAGAGTGGAGAAAGATCAATTACAGAACAAAATTGATTATAATGTCTTATCAGGGGAAAGCCACTTAGGCATTGTCAGGGCAAAATGAATTAAACTTTCTTTTGTCAGGTCTTTTAAAAAATAAATTGAAGTCAGTGGTGTGCTAAGAATTAGCGGACATTCCCCCTGATATTTCCTGTGTAAATATGCAGTGTTTTAAAATTATTGCCTCATTAAAGCAATATATACATTATATAATATATATAAATGTGTAGCAATCATTTTAAGGGTAAACAAATAATCAATATTCCTATGTACAGAACTTTAGAATTCACTTAAAAAATAAAAACTTGCATAGATATCCGCTATTGGTTCCCCCTGTACTCCCACGATGCTATATTACCATAGCGGCTGCAGTCAGAGTTTTACCATTGCCCCAAAACCTGGCGTTAGGAAGTCCAGCAAAGATAAGTCGCCAAGGGGATATAGCATCACTTGCTGTATGTTTAACATCCTTGTTAACAACGCAGGCACCGCAATGATGGAGTTAAAGTCGCGCTATCCAGTCTTATTTTGGTTAGCTTGTCTTTAACTTTTCGGTGCATCGGCTGTTTATATTATAAAACCAAAAGATCAAAACATGATCTATTCTGTTATTTAAACCATTTTCTTCTTAGAAATTCAACTATTACTGAAAGTATGCTACTTCCTGATTTGATAAAACACATTTCTGAGTAATAGCCCCTATGGTAGAACTGTCAATAAATACCAGTCTTTTAGCATTTTTAGTCATCTAATAGCTAGCTGATTAGGAAATGATTTCAAATTCAGCAAAAAATAAGAATTCATCATTCTTTTTGACATATGGACTAGGGATGGCCGGTTCGCGGATCCGAACCCGGATCCGCCGCGGATTTATCCCGTTCGCGAATGGTGGATTTTTCCGGATTTTCTGCCTAACGAACTTCCGATCCGCGGATTTCTCGTATTTTCGAAAATTTTAGAAATTACGAGATTTCTCGTATTTTCGGGGACACGCATTTTCGAAATTTTTCGAGATTACGAGGATTAATCGTATTTTCGGAAATACATATTTTCGAAAATTTTCGAAAATACGAGAAAATCTTGTATTTTCGAGGATATTTTCATTTTAATGGGTCTGTTCGCGGATTTTCGAATTTTTTAGAAAATTCGCGGATCCTCGAGCAGACCGGATTTTGCGAAGTTCGGACATCTCAATCCAAAACAAGCTTTCAGAACATTACAGATACTTACCTAAATACCTAATAAATAATACATTTAGGCAATAAACATGGATGATATATACTGTATGTCCATTTGGATAACATCTTAGCCAATACAGGAATTTTCTTTGCAGTACTTTTATTGTTTTTCTAAGTTTATCTCAAAAATGTGCCTTGCAATCTATTAAGCACAGTTGTGTAATTTGGCACTGTGGAAAATACATTATTGTTTTCTTCAGCTGTTTTGTATACATCTCCTTGCCCTAAGTTCATTTATCTGGCACAGAAGAAAAGGTGGCCATATACAGTACCTTGTTGTTATTACACATATCTTGTCTGAATGTACAAGCTTTGCCTAATATTAGCAAGGTGTGGGGACTGAAATCAACAAACCACTAGAGATGACCAAACTTCCGAGTTTCAATAAACGCTCTGAAGTTCGAAAACGAACCCATTAAAGTCAATGGGGAGAAATAGTGTGAAAAGTTCAGATTAGATACAGAAAAAATAGCAATGGTAACTTACTGGGAAATAGTCTAGGGAACATGTACATATCACGAACGTTTAAACTCTAACTTTCCCCATGATCGATATGAGGGTTATGGCCAATTCGAGGATTAAAGATCTCTACATTCAAGGGTTACCGAACGATACACTCAAGGGTTGCCGAAATCGAAGACTACATTTGATGGTTACCGTACACGAATGCTACATTCCAGGATTACCGAACGATACATTCCAGGGTTACCGAAATTGAAGGCTACAATCGAGGGTTACCGAATTCGAAATGCTACATTTGAGGGCTACCGATTCAAAGATTCAATTGAATTTTCAATAATTATCAAAAATAAGTCCGCAAGTTCGAAAAAAACTAACTAGTTCAGATAGTTCGGAGTTCATACACACTCATAAAGTTTGGACATTCAGTAGATATCAGCTCCCTTTACCTCATGTGTAAGTTGTCCCATACAGTACTTTCTATATTGCATTAATTAAATGAATTAAAACAAGAACACTGAAAACAGCTGATTGTGTCATACATTTCCTGCCATGCAACAGAGTAAATTATTATAATTTTCCAAATTAGTGTACAAGACAGAGGCAGTGTTTTAAGGCTCATACACACGTGTGATTATGGAGGCTGACCCTCCACACATGACATGTATGAACATGCTTTTCGGCCGACAATTGTGCCATGTATGGACACATTGTCTGCTGAAACGGTCAATGCTCATTGATGATCTGCCTGCTGAGGCACAATTGTCAGACAAAAAGCACATTCAAATACATTGTTCATTGCTAGTCGGTCCCCGCACGTCTGTATGAACCTTTAGTCTCTGTGCTATGCATAGAGGCAGAAATAAGCAGTTTAATTAGGTTGTACAGTCACAATTTCTAGACTTGTAGCAAATGTATGGCGCATGACATGATGGTGTGAAATGTTTTATACTTGATGCAAAAAGCTAATCATTTTTTCTGCTTAGTTTAAAACATGTTAAAGGGCATGTCCACCCCCAAAACTATAATCCCCCCAACTACTGGCCCCACCATGTAGTGTAGTTTAATCCTTACCTCACATCCCAACTCCATCTGGTTCTCCTGTAGTCCCCCCCCAAAGTTCCAAAAACTGCCCACCAGAAGGCTAGCAGGTCCATATAGGACACTGCCTGCTACCTGGCCTCCGGAGATTCCTGCCATGGTGCTGCAGCCTTCTCCCCCCCCCCCCCTCCTCTCCCCTCCTCTCCCTCCGTTCTACTATCCCTCCCCCTAGCATAAACACCCCTAATATTCTGGTCCCCCAGCCCCAACCGCATGTTGGTTTTTTTCAAAAGCTCCCCAAACTCTTACTTACCTCTCCGCTTTCCTCCGCTGCACTGAATGACCGGCAGCCGCGTCCGTGATTGGCTGCCGCTCAGCCAATCACAGACGCGACTGCCGGTCCCGCCCCTCTGCTTGCATTCTCGCAAGCAGAGGGCCGGCAGTGCGGCGGAGGATCGAGGGGAGGTAAGTAAGAGTTTGGGGGGCTTTTTAAAAAAACAAAACATGCGGTTGGGGCTGGGGGACATGGGGGAGCATGATATTAAATTTTTATTTTAGGGGTGGACATAGCCTTTAAATATTTTTGTATTGATCATAATGGAGTTTTACGTGATTCTAATGAAGTTTTATGCAAACTGTAGTACTCCAGGGAGAACCTTGAGTGTGATATTTTTAAATCAATTATTGAACCATCTTTCAGCCTTTAAACTGGGCCTTTCCCATTGATTTTTTGGAGATAGAGAATAGATAATTGTCTAATCTGCAAACTTATTGATGCAGCAATGTTGTTTTATCCCAATATCATATACAAGTACAGGATCTTTACCTAGAAATTTTTGGGGGGTTTTGTTGATAGTTTTTTTTTTACATTTTTCTTTAGTTTGCACTGTTAAAAATCTAAAGCAACACAGAAATCAATGCTGTAGAAAAGAGACCATTTCACTGATAATGTTCCTTCTATGATATAGCAGTGCACCTTTAGTGAAAATACTCCTAGACAGCTGTAACATTAGCCGCAATGTACTGTAGGTCAAGACTAAAGACTCAGGAGACTGATTCCCTTCTAAAAACCAATTGATAATTTTACCAGATCAGCCTTATTTCTTGCATTATCTTGCATTTTCATGAAAATATTTAAAGAACAAAACTTAAAAACTCAAACAATAGGGCAGCACTCTAGTGTTTACCTCCAAAATTTCCCATAAAGCACTGTAATGGACATTACCCAGTTCTGCCTGGTAATTATGTGTAATTATGTGCTCCCTTTCTGGTTGTGTTGAAACCAGGAGGAACTTCACTGGACATGTGCCTGCAATGGCAAGGGCAAATAAAGCCTCAAAACAACACTGAGTCAAAAGACAAAGCAAATTGATATTAAAGCAGTAATATGTGTCTCACCTTTCATTTTGATGTGGGTACTGTGAAATTTACCTTTCTAAAATGGGGGTTGTTTCCCAGCATTCCAGTGTTACACAGCTTGTTCAGGGACCATTATTCTCTTCATACACACTCAGTCCTCAGCTACTGCAGGTACCTGTTACAGCAGGAAACTCCCAGTAGTAGTATCTAGCCAATCCTGTTGCTGTCCAGATTAGGCAAGGAAGCGGGTGACTGAGGTCAGGTGGCGTTATCTTATTCATTTCTTTAGGGGATTACATGCACTTTAATGCTATTTACTGAGGTAATAATTTACAGTTTATTGATGTTTTCCAGGGGGTTGTTCAAATTCTAGATTATAAAAATGTAGGTTTACTTCACCTTTAAAGTTAGTTTTTCAGTTTAGTTCAAATTCAAGCATTAATTGAATGACAAACTGCATTCAGATTACTATTATCATTTGTATCATTTGACCCTTGCACCTAGTGGAAGCACTAGGTTTCAATGTGTTTTATAGGAGATAATAGAAATGTGACACACAAGAACAAACTTTTTTGATGTTACAGACAACTTATTACTCACACCCACTCAGCACTGTATTATAAATTCAATATGTCATATTGGACGTCTGTACATTGTATTTACAGTATACAGTAATGTATGTCTGGGTGTAATGGAAAGAGACTATTAGACTTCAGGGAACTTGGCTTGTGGCATACAGCATTTAGCAAAATCATATCAGCATTATCATCTACCATTATTCTCGGCAATGGCAAAGGACCTTGAATGGGGGAACTAAGGGGTTTAAAAGCATGTTTGGATGTGCCCTTTAATGCAAACCCCTCTTATCTGCTTTACCCAGGGTGAGCACCTGCCCTGGACATACAGAAGATAGGGGCCAACTATGCTTTTTACTTATTGGCCATGCCCCCTTACCCCAGTATTCACGGTCTCTACGCTTCGAGTATTTTCTTCACACCAATATGTAAGTCTTGTTAATCTGAAGTTTATGTACCAGCACCTTCCTGGGGCAATACAAAATATTTAGCTGATTTTACTGACTTTTTTTTTTATTCTGTTCCTAGAAAAGATAAAGCTTCTTAATGTGCCTGCATAGTATGTGGTGGCTCATCAGTCTAAAGTGCTAGTTTTTTGAGTGCACAGGCTCAAATCCCCAGACTTCTTTTTTGTTTTTGTTTCCATTTTGTTCCTGGAAAAAGATAAAGATTTTATGCACACACATGTACCACATAGTAGCTCTATTGGGATAGGGGTATAAAGCTTTGTTTTTAGCAAGACAGCATATTTTGGAATCCCATATATCAAAGGCATATCTTGGAAATAGAAACAATTAAGAAAAGAAAAAGTAAATTAATAATGGTATTGGAAGGGCTTGACTTTGCAGTCAGTTAGTACTGTTAACACTTAAGAAGCAGCGATTGCATGAAGATTAGAGATTTCGGAAAATCTGATTGGTTAATGTAATCCATGAAAACCAAGCATTGAAAAAAAAACAGATTAGGGCTTTCTGCAAACATATATAAAGAGGTGCAAACCTCTGCGGAGCTCAGAAGTCATCGCAGTAGATGGCAGAAGAAAGAAGACATCGCAGGGGTACTTCTCGAGGTTGGTGGCCTCATCGGAGCTGGTGTCACCAGAGGGAAAACAGAAGACGCCGCCCAAGGGCTCTTTGAAGAGTGGCAAGGGCCCTTACAAGGGCCGGGGAGTGGGGTCTCGGCTCAAGCTGCGGGACCCCTTAATCCCCAAAGGGCCCTTGTCAGGGCTTTTCGGAAGCGGCCGTTAAGAGGTGTGCAGAACGTTCGAAAATCCTCGTACATTCGAAAATTCTCGAATATTCAAGCATTTTCAAAAATAGTTCCGCAAGTCTGGAAAATCGAATTAGTTCCAACCTGAACTAGTTCGAATATTTCGAGTTCGTCCAAACTCATAAAGTGTGTCTCGAACTCGAGTTCGAGTTCTAGTCCATGTGAAGATATGATCACATTATAAAAATATATGGGCCATATAATAAACTCTTGGTGCAATGTTTCCAAATAGTTTATTTTAGAGGACTTGTGGACATCCTTAAAGATTAGAAGAAAAGAAGTGTCATCTTGAGGTTAGAAAAGGTATTTTTTTGTGGAACTGTTTTCCAGTAGATGTGGCAATGGTAAATTCATTAAATAGCTTTAAGATGGGTCTGGATAAGTTACTAAAATATTAAAAATTAATGGAATGATCACATATATTATTATTTTATTTCTTGTTAATTAGGGATCCTTTAAACATTATGTAGTATAAATATATAATATAAATATGTATTTTTTAGGAAAATAAATTTGCAGGCCTGTGATTTTTCCATCTTTTCTCTGGATTATGTGTGCTTGTGAAAGCACACATCCAGGTCATGTTATATCTGTTGTATTCAATTAGATCAACTGGACTTAAAATTTAGTTCTTGAAGACGTTTTGCTAGTCATCCAACTGTCTTTCTCAGTTCAGAATGACCTGTACAAGAATCTGTTGGCAATATAAGTATTCTTGAAAGTCCCAATTAGCATATGACAGCCAGGTGTTAGGGACCTTCCGAATGCAGATGCATTAAGGCTAAGGGGTGTTATGGAAACTGGGTGTTATGGAAACTGCCCAGTGGTTGCCACTTTCATGCAGGCCCTGCTCTGATCATCATAGAGTAAGTGGGGTAACTATTATATGTATGCAGAGCTGGGCACACCTTATTTTCAACAATGTTTCGGAAGGCTTCTGCCCCCTCCCTGCTTCAGGGTAGATACCTATCTGTGTAAGCTTGAGGGCAACTTGGTTAGGCTATTTAGGTTAGGTAATTATTTAGAGCCCTGCTGAAAGAATCTACCTTGTGGTGGCAGGCTTAGTAATCTTTTGGAAAAAATTATTTTATTCTACAGGAATTATGGTGTGGATAAATATTGCCATGATGTGAAGTGTAAAAGGACCAAATGTTAAACCACGCCCATTCCTGGAAGCCATGCACACCTAACCCTGGTTATGGTGGCGCACTTCATGGGGCCTAGTGGTACATAGGGGTGGAATTTAAAAGATGCCCCTGTAAATAACAGACTACCAAATGGACTACCAAACATTGCATTTGTACAGGGCAACATTTTCCTATGTTTGATATTAAACAATGTATATTTCAAATACCAATTTAAACAGAACAATGTAACCAATAAAGATCATAGTGCTAGTAAATGAATAAACAAATAACTTATTATTGTGAGGGAATAATCTTAATAACCAGCAAAATATGTTTTCAGGTCCAAAGCCTCATTGCAGTGAAAGTATTATTTATATTAAATAACAGTGTATTCTATATATATTTAATTACTTAATATAACAATAATTATGTAACTTTATGAATAATTTAAAATATTCAAATTTAGTTGACATTAGAAATTCTGTACTTGACTGTACACATACAAACAAAATTAGTATTTGACAAATCTTTTTTTTACGATGGATATTCTATCATATTTATAAATCCAATAGAAGTGTTTAAATGATTTTTTGATATTCATTTATTTGCTAGCCATGCAGCATGGACCATTGCAGAGTTGCTTTTGAATGTTTTAATATTGTTAGAGCAAAGAGATAAACACTTTAGTACATATTGAAGAGTAATAAATTGTGTTTGAACATTGATAAACTAATGCAATTACCAGCAAGGTCATAGAGTCAGCTAATTTAGAAATATCAGTACTAGGATTTTGAGTTGTCCCCTGGAGGACTGTAGCCACTTTATTACAGCAGCAGGGTGAGGAGAAAATGGTACATTAGGATTGATCTTTTGATCTAATTGTAGAACTGTGCCATTCCTTGTTTGTCCATAAGTGCTTAGCTAGCAAGAGGGATCACAGTACAGCTAAAACAGAATTTTCCCCTAAAACAGGAAACTGAATTGCCCCCTCCACTTTTCCACTCTATGTCTACACAATGCATTAAATCAATTAATCCAAATTATGAACTTAAATATTGTCAAAGATTGTAAATGTTTAATAGTGGAAAAACTGGTGGAATAGTGATCATGATATTGTGTCATTTGATACTTGTAAAAATCCAAAAAGTAAAAACAATTGAGGATGTCTCAACACATATGATTGGTAGTCTGTTAGTCAGGAATAATTAAAGATCCAACAATATTTTAGCGTGATCGACTGCACAGCCTATTGAAGACCATGCAATATACAGGTGATCTTACAGAGAGATATGTTATTGTCATTGGGAGCATGGGAAAAAATATCACAGGTAGAAAAGGGCAAAGAGACACATTTAGATAATAATAAATAAACAAATATTTCTGCTTTTGAGTTTCTGAGTTGTTTATTGTTCATTGATAATTTGAATCTAGTATACAGTGTGTATATTTATATATATAAAAGGAATGGATAAGATGTGGCTTAAAAGTTACAAGAAAGGAATGGTGCATTGTCACAACTGTGTGCACTGTCGCTCGGTGGTGAGTGGCACTAGCTTTATACACCCTAAAACTGGAGTGGAATTTAAACTGAGGGGTCTATTTACCTGCAATTCTCGATTTGTGGTGTATATGTTGTTTTGCCCATGTGGGCTCCTATATATATAGGAGAAACGACACAGAAGGTAAAAGCCAGGGTATCACAACATAAATCTTCGATTAATCACAAACAGGTATCTTTACCGGTAACCTGTCATTTTGTTGACTTGGGTCACACTGCAGAGGACCTCAAGTTTATGGTGCTTGAGATGATACCAGAAACAGGACAGGGTGATAGAGAGCTGAGATTAAAGAAAAAAGAGGTGTGGTGGGTGAACAAAGTACAGACATTGGCCCCTAAGGGCCTGAACAGGAATTATAATTTATTTCTGTTTTTGTAAACTTAGAGTTAATTTTTGAGGGAGGGGGAGGGCTCTATACCCTTTGAGCTGTATTAACCTGTTGGATACTGGATACTGATGCATTTTCTTCTGATGTAGGAAGTGTTATATAAATATTGTTAAACTGAGATGTTATATTACAACTGCCCATATCTTAAGAAAGAGTCTGTGTCTCTCGAAACATTGCATGTTATGTGGGCAGACGTCTATTAAGATGCTATAAAGCTTTATCTGCATGTTAGTGGTGACTCCCTTTTCTATACTTTTATACCATATAGTGTGTGGTATATATATATATATATATATATATATAAACAAAATGAAGCAACAAATTACAAATGGAACAAAACGTTTGTTTTGTGTGTGATGTAAATAATAGTCATGTTGGGTTCAAGTCAGGTGTTCACCAGAATTTTTATTAAAATTATACATATATTAAAAGGCCAAAAAGGCTAAGGTTTTTATCATATGGAAATGTAATTTTAAACATTTTACAGATATCTTAATCTTAATCTATTTTATTGATTTTATCACTATCCCTTTCCCCAATCCAACAGTGCAAACGAGTCATTTTTGAAGAGGAATTACACCACAAATTGTGTCTAGCGGGGAGTCCATTTCCGCAGGACAGCATGAACTGCAAATCTTCCAAGTGTTGACATAGATGTACAAGTTGCTTTCACCTGTAAAAAAGAATACACACTGTATGTTATATGTTTTTATTATTATTATATTAACGTGTTGCCTGCTTCCTTTACATTTTGCTGAGAGTCTTTTTGCCCATGCTGAAGGATCATTGGAGCATTGAGTGCATAAATCTGATAGGATTTGCTAATTATCGCCCACATGTACAATGTGAAAATTATAAATTCTGTTGCCAACAAACCATTGCTTAATTTGGTATCCAATGAAATCTGTTGTGTAATTTGTGATGAATTGCTAATGTGTCTAGCCTTTTTTTTTATTAAAGTAAATGTCAGGGCAAACTATAATTCACTGAGAGGTAGGAGAGCTTGTGTGGCTGTAAACTTACTACCCATAAGCACTGCACTTGTTGGTTGTAACAGCTGATCCGTTGATTGGTGCAACATCCATTTTTATATCTCCAACTAGCAGTTGTACCCGGCATTGCCTGTGTACACATGTGGGTAAGGTATTATTTATGTGCAGGTGTAAGTTTGGCTTTAGGAGAGACAGGTGGAAGAAGAAGTGCACAGTTGGTAATGTACGTCATGTACATTAGCACATGTTTATTGCAAAACCTTATATACAACGTTATCAGTTTTTCCACTTGGAGCGTAAATATACAAATGTTGTTGTGAACATGCTACAAGGAATTTGCCTTTGGGAAACATGTTGATTGCAACTGTATCCCGTAGCACTTGAGTGATTGACAGGCGTCATTGTCTCTGAAGCGTGTCTCTGAAGCATTCATTCTGTTGCGCTATCTGAATGTTGTTTTTATTAAGCGTGCTCTATTTTTTGCACATTAGTTTGCAATATGTCACCTTGTTTGCACTTTAACACTTTATCCTTGCACAAGGACCACTTTATATTGACTATTAGATCCCAATCAATAAAGTTAGATTCTGGTCCAATTTGAAAGTGCCATGATGTCTTTGTTCTTTTAGTTGTAACTGTCTGTGTGTGACATGTGGGCAGTGCGTGTCTGTTTCTTAAGTCTAGGTAATGCAGGTAATTCCCATGTAGTCCATACCCCCCAACCGTCCCGGGTTGAATAGGTGGATGGGGCATGTCTGCGATGTTGCGGTGGGTGGGGGCACGGCATTCTAGGGTGTGGATAGTCTGCACTGGCATAGGAACTGGGGTCGCAACAGTCGCAATTGCGACCGGGTCTATGCACTGTGGCGGCCTGCCACAGTGCAGTTTCAAAGTGGTTTGTTGCAGGAGTTGTTCTAGTACAGTTCATTTACTGGATGTCTGTAACTTAAACTTCTCTGCCGAAATCCTGATCAGAGCAGTCTAGGAGGAGTGACAGAGACAGTAAGCAGGCACCATCTGGACACTTCCCCTCACAGTTAACTTTCTGATTTCTGGTACCTGGCTGGAGTCCAGTGTGATACTTTGTTGGTGGGTCAAATGACGTCAGAGAAGCAAGACTAGAAAACTTCAAAATCTGTTCAGGCTTCTGGTAAAGAAGCAAGGTAAACACTGTTACTTCTGCAGGGCAAGTAAAAGTGTTTTTTGTGTTTTTAGCAAAGATCACCTAGTACAATTCACAGTTCACAGAGATGGACAGACACAGACAGATGATAGGATAGATAGACAGACAGATAGATGATAGATTAGATAGATAGATAGATGATAGATTAGATAGATAGATAGATAGATAGATAGATGATAGATTAGATAGATAGATAGATGATAGATTAGATAGATAGATAGATAGATAGATAGATATTAGATAGATAGATAGATGATAGAATAGATAGATAGATGATAGATTAGATAGATAGATAGATGATAGATTAGATAGATAGATAGATAAATAGATAGATAGATAGATGATAGATTAGATAGATAGATGATAGATTAGATAGATTAGATAGATAGATAGATAGATGATAGATAGATGATAGATAGATAGATAGATGATAGATAGATAGATAGATGATAGATAGATAGATGATAGATTAGATAGATAATAGATTAGATCGATAGATGATAGATTAGATAGATAGATAGATGATAGATTAAATAGATAGATAGTCTTAGTATCTTATTATCTATTTATCTGTCTTATCTTTCTGTCTATCATATCTATATATCAATCTGTCTATCTATCTAACAGATAATAACATAGATGATTAGAATTTCTGTCTATCTTAATATCTGCCTGACAGAGAATGATAGATGGACAGTGGCATTGCCCAGGGTCTCAGGCACAGTGCATGCATCTGTCGTATATACGTGTCTTAAAGTTTGTGGACCCTGATGTCTAGTTTTCTGGAAGGCCCCATATGCACGTCCGACACTGGTTTGGCAAGCTTTTCACCAGTGTCTTTTCATCACTCCCAATTTGTCAACCATTTTAAGATGTCTGTGTGCCAACCATTTTGCTAGTGTGTTTGCCAAGGATTTTACCAGTGTCTATGTGCCAACCATTTACCAGTGCCAGTTTGGCAAGCATTTTACCAGAGTCTGTGTGCAAAAGCATGTACCAGTGTTGGTTTGCCAAGTATTCTACCAGTGTCCGTTTACTAATCATTTTATTTATTTCTTGCCTGCTAAACATTTTTGGATTATAGCTGATTGAAGAGAGGAAGAGTAAGATGCGGTGCTGATTTATTTGGTGGGGGAGTTGAGGTCAGGTGGTCTCAATTTGGGAGATGATAGATAGATATAAGATAGCTACGCCACGACAGTCTGTGTCATGTCTGTAATGTGTGGGATATTTGTATATTAATGTCATTCATATCACCAATAATAACATAGTCTTTCCAGGGTTTATATTTGTATATAAATGTTTCATATCACCAATAGTAACCAGTTTTCCAGGGTTTATTTTGTATATAAATGTCATTCATATCACCAATAGTAACACAGTCTTTCCAGGGTAATATATGTATATAAATTCATTCATACACAATAGTAACATAGTCTTTCCAGGGTTTATATTTGTTTATAAATGTGATTCATATCACCAATAATACATAGTCTTTCCGGGTTTATTATTGTATATAAATGCATTCATATCACCAATAGAAAATAGTCTTTCCAGGGTTATATTTGTATATAAATGTCATTCATATCACAATAAACATAGTCTTTCCAGGGTTTAATTGTATATAAAGTCATTCATATCACCAATAATAACATAGTCTTTCCAGGGTTTATATTTGTATATAAATGTGATTCATTCACCAATAATAACACAGTCTTTCCATGGTTTATATTTGTATATAAATGTGATTCATATCACCAATAATAACATAGTCTTTCCAGGGTTTATATTTGATATAAATGTCATTCATATCACCAATGTAACATAGTCTTTCCAGGGTTTATATTGTAATAAATGATTCATATCACCAATAGTAACATAGTCTTCCAGGGTTTATATTGTATATAAATGTGGTTCATATCACCAATAAACATAGTCTTTCCAGGGTTTATATTTGTATATAAATGTGATTCATATCACCAATAGTAACATAGTCTTCCAGGGTTAAATTTTAAAACCTTCCAGGAGCAAATTGTGGGGTCTTAAAGACTTAAGGGCAGGGTCACACTGCGCCGCGCACACACATTGGCACGCAATTGTGTGTGCGATTCCATTGCATTTGTGTATGCGATTTCTCCTTTTGAGATACAAAATCGCATGTGATTGCGTATAAAAATGGTGATCACATGCGATTGTGTATTGCAAACGGAAAAGCAAATGCATGTGTTGCTGCGATTGCAATGTTAGAAAAAATTGAGAGCGCAAACGCAAAAAAATTGCAATAGGGCCTAGCCCTATGGGAAATGTCTGTGTTCCCTCTGTTGTTCTGTGTGTAGCGTACATTACACTGTTGTTGTGTCACTGAAGTGGACTCTGCTGTGTTGTTGAAGTTGGGCAGCACACAGAGCCCAGGCCCTTCCTCTGAGTTACTGAATGTGGGAATGCACTTGCAAGTGCCGTGCATGCTTTTTATTGGTCAAACTGGACTTTATGGGCGTCGGCCCTTTCAGAGGGTGTCGCTGTTATATGGATGTGTTCAGGGGTGTGTGTGTGAGGTGAGCGCATACATACATACATACATACAGATTCTGCTTTATATAGTAGTAGATAGGCGCGCATGCACAGAAGATAGAGGAAATCAGTCCACTAGAAACTAGCAAAAGCGCCACTCACAGGTATAAGTTTTGCTAAATTATGATTTTCACAATTTTACCTCTCTGTGGATTTAGTTTCTACTAACAAAGTAGATTGGTTAATGTAAGTGACCATAGGCTTCTATCAGATCCCCAGGTGCCTGTCCCTTATTACAAATGGTTAATTATTTAGGACCTGGAAATTAATGGACTGCACCCCAGTTTTTACCAATATCCTAGTCCGTTTACTGTACAATATTTACTTGATCTTATGTAGTCCAATAACCTTTCTTCTTTGACACAAATACAATAAATAACCATATATCAAATATTATACTCTACGAAACACGAGATTTTAGTATCTTAGAATATTGTTTTAATATATTGTTATAGTTCCCAAGATACAGGAAATATACATAGTAGAAGCAAATATTGAACAGTAAACAGTAGTATCATCTATCAAATTTTGAAAACTCAATTCAGCAAAACTTGTAGAGTTGTACAGTATCTGAGTCAAGGTAAAATGTTCCCATGTTTGCAGTGTAATATAATATATAAATATAATATAAAAATAATATTCCAATAACAAGCAATCTAGGGGAAATTGTTATTGTAAAAGTTATTTATTTTGTGGTATACAGTTTATATGTAAGACATGGGTTTGTGGCATTTTTTGTGCATCTTTTGTATGTCTCATAGGGTTAATTTATGTTTGCCTTTGTTGTCTTTTATATATTAGAAAACATTAATATACTCCTATGAAGGACGGCTTTGATGTCTGTGGGGTCCCTGGGCTACATAATGTTTGTAGGTCATCTTTAGCCCTTGCTCATTAAAAATGTATAGTTATGTGGCCTCTTTGGGGGTGGGCATGCCCACCCCCAAAACTAATATTTAAGTCACTATTGGCCTCACTGGGTAGTGTAAAAAAAACTTACCTACACCTCAGCTCCTGCATTGTCTGTCTAAGTTCAGAAAAGGAAGAGTAGGAGCTGTGTGTGTCATCTGGTCCTACTATTTCCCTGTCCTCCTGGAGGACTTGGAATTCACAAGGGGAGCTTCCCCCACCTTCCTCCCTCTAGACCCCTCTCCTCTGTTTCTTTCCGTAGTGTGGGGGGGTTTGCTGTAGTGTAGGGACCCCAGCAACCCCAAGCCTCCATGTTAGTTTTTTAAAAAAGACAAAGAAATAGACTTACCATTGTTTGTTCCCTCGGCTTTCTGATAGTCGGCAGCCACGTCTGTGATTGGCTGACTCTAGCCTATCAAGACACGTGCTGGTCCTTCCACTATTTGCAACTTCCGTCAAGCAGAGAGCCGGGGCAGAGAGAGCTAGGAAACGAACAGTGGTAAGAATTTCTATTTTTTGTTTTTTTAACAAAATAACTTTTGGTTGGGGGTGGGCTGGGGTACCCTGCACTACAGCAAAACTGAGAATTGGGGGTGGAGATACCCTTTCAGAGAAAATCATGTATTCATTTAGAAATCCAAATTTACTGTTACTCCATTAAGAGTAAGACTTAACAAGCATATTATAAAAACACAGCATTCTTACATACTTGGGGTTAATACCCACAGTAAACAGTGGAATTTTATAAGTTGTTCTCCAGAGGTATTTACTGCCAGTGGTATTTACTGTCATCATAAATCCAGTGAATGCCGCAGGCATTTAAATGAGGTACGATTCCCACAATCCTTCCCTATTGGAACAGGTTCAGCTTTGTTTACACGTGCGATCATGGGGGTCTGACCCGCAACGCACAATGTGTATGAACAGCCATTTCGGGTGATTACCTGTAAGTGTATGGGCGTTGATTGGGCATTGCTGATGTATGATTCAGCTGATCATCAACGATGCCTGACTGAACGGTTATACACTTACTAATAGTTGTCCAGAACTGCATTTGTACAAATCATGCAGCGTGGGTTGCCCCCCCCCCCCCTGCGTTCGCATGTGTTTAAGCAGCTTAAGTAACATCAATAAATGTGTCAGAAGTGACAGTTTTTTAGTTTTAAGGGTAAAGATGCCCTTAAGTCTTATAGACAATGATAGCAACTTTGTCTTCACCCTGTGTTAAGGCAGGCTTTACTATAGTGTGTAGGATTAATTAACTCAATAAATTAATTTCAGATCAAAAAGGGCTCAAAATGTGATTTCATATAGAATTATATCAATATGTATTATCAACATGTCCACAAAATCCCTAAAGACATAAAAAAAATTCCGTATATACTCGAGTATTATACCGACTAAGTATAAACCGAGGTACATACTTTTACCTGAAAAACTAGTAAAATAATTGACTCGGATATAAACCGAGGATAGAAATATGAACACTAATACAGCAGTATAGGAGCCTATTGGCCCCATACCATACTGTAATACTGGAAGTTATAGCTTTAAGCACATGAAGTGGTAAGATATTTAGAACTGTAATGCTCCCACAGTAAAAGGTATTACCTGGCTTATGCACCATAGAACTTAAATAATAAATTACTGTAAATGCATTCAACACAGTGCCACCCATCAGAATCCCCCCCTCCACTGCATAAGGAAGACTTAGCCCACCCTAAGCCACCCCATACACAAGCAGCCCTCCTTACTAGTAGAGGGCTGAGTGCTGGCAGGTTCTTGACATTCTCTGGTTCTCTGGTCCGGCTCCGTGAAGGATCCTCCATTCTCTAGTCCTGGTTGGGAAGGCTGATGACGTAAGATCACGTAAGCGCATGGGCACGTAAGTTACGTACCGTACGTTCCACACGCTCTGCCTCTTACTGCTTCGGTGCTGGTCCCGGTCTCACTTCTCCTGCTGCTACTTACTTTTATCCTTCTCCTGGACTCGATTGCTCCACAGTGAGGTACCGGCTTCTATTATTATATCAAATCTTCGTGCTTTTTTCCCTTGACCCGAGTATAAACCGAGCCAGGTTTTTTAGGTATTTTTTAAACCTTAAAAACTCGGTTTATACTCGAGTATATACGGTATATGTCTCATATGTATTCATTTTTTATAATTTTATTTATTAGTTTTTGAGGTGGCAACCCCATCTTTTTTTGCAGATTGGATGTATCCTAAGCACTTATTATGATTATAGACAGGATTTTCCATTTGTGTAAAATTGTGATGTAGACGATAATGTTTAATCATAAAAGTCTAAGGTGCCTGTATAGAACCATGGCATCGGTATTGACCAATACCATTCATTTTTAAATATGCCCCCTTAAGGCCTTACACAGGTCTTTTCTCTTAACCTCTATTCATGTCTCTTGAATAGCACTTCTATATGAATAATAAGTTATTTGTAAAACAGCAAGGATGCCTATTTGTTATGTGAACAGTAGAGATTTGGACAATCTGGCTACTGGTAACTCAAAAAAAAAACAAACATGTGCACCATCTATTAACTTTCTGATGCTGAGCTACATTGGAACAGTAACATAGTAATTGAGTTTGAATATAGACATTCATCCATCTAGTCAAACCCTTACACCCTCCTCTTTAACCCTTCCTTCCTGACTCCAAATGGCTATTGAAAAGTTTCCTGGATCAACCAGAACTACAGTATATGTATTATTACCAGTAATTTTCAATATTTTTTAGTTTTAGAAACTTATTCTAGCCCACTTTTAAAGCTATTCAATGAACTTGCCGTTTACCGCATCTGCTGGAGACAGTTCCACAGTTTCCCCTTCTCACTGTAAAGAAACCTTTCCTACCTGAAGATGAAACTTCTTTCTTCTCTAATCTTGAACGAGTCCTCTGATATGACCTACTGTTGAGCAATGCACCAGAGTTTATTATATGGCCCATTAATATATTTGTATATTACCACACAAATGTCGCTTCTCCAATGTAACGCCCTAATGTGTCTAATGCCTGCCCATAGCAAGCCCCACACTTAATTTTAGCTGCCTTCTCTGAACTGCTTCCATTTCCAAGATGTACATTTTGTATATGGTATTTCAAAACTGCACTGCAATTCCAAATGAGGACTTACCAGTGCCTTGCAAAGAGGGGAGAATAATATTTTTCTCCCTTGAATCTATTACCCTCTTATAGATCTGTATAGCTCTAGCCATCACTGTCTGGCATTGTTTGCTAAGCTAAGTCTGTTATACTTAGAACCCCCAAATCTTTTCCGATTAGAGCACATGAACAAACTTAAGGTCTGCATGCCGAATCTGGCCTGTTCTGACATTTTTTGTGGCCCCCAGTGATGTGCAGCATCCAAGACTTACTACACTGCTATCCATTGTGTAGTTTCAAAGCAATGGCATTTCTATTGATCTGCCTGTTAGTTACCGAGCCAGCTGATTGCATGCCTTACTAAGATACACACAGTCAGCTGTTTAAAAACAATTGATGCAGTATTTAGCAGGAGATCTATAGTTACGCCGCTGCTTGGGACTGTATTAATGGGACGCACAAATGTATATCAGTGAGTAAGGCTTGGATGCAGTCACCGCCGTAAACTGCTGATTGTGTATCTAGTCCTGCACTGGGGAGGAAAGTGTTACAAAGGGCCTTCTGTTGGAGTTGGCCATTCCATTACCGCACTAGAAGTGTACGGTGGGTATTCCACATTAGCACATGTCGTGCCATAGACAGAGGATCCAGTCCAAACAGTGTGCTTTACACCTTTCCCTGCAAAACCCAACACCAGGAACCAGCATAACAGAGTACAATACTGCAGCTGCTAAGTACCTTAATAAAAAAATAAATGAATTGTTGACACCCCTGCAGTAGAGATTATTTATGGTGTAGTTGGCACAAGGATTGATAAAGCCGAAATGATTATCTTACATTTATAAACATTGACCCTCTGCTACTCTGCTGCCCATTTGGATAATCAATCTAGATTTAAAAGAAAGTGCCCCAGTACAGAATCCTCAATGTCCAAATCTAAATTCTTACTCTTCATAAAAACCAAATAAATTTGTCTGACACAATCTATTTCTCATAAATCCATGCTAAGATCAGTTCTGGAGCAGTCAAGGATATGATCCCATAACAAATGTTAGGCTAACGGGTCTATAGTTACCAGATTGAGAATGACTATCTTTTTGGATATTGGTATTACATTGGCTTTTTTCCAGTCCACTGGCACATCACCAGACAAATGTAAATCTGAAAAGATAAGAAACAGTGGTCTAGATAAAACTGGACTAAGCTCTCTTAAGATCTGAGGATGTATTTCATCTGGCTGGGCTTTGTTGATATTCATTTTATCTAATTGTTTCCGTACCATATCCTCTGTCAGGCAGAGTGATATTCCTCAATTATTACCCTTATATTATTACAGTCCCTGCTATAAGGACTAGGATAGTCCTATATATAGTGAATACAGAGGGGGTAATGGTTTAGCACAATTAGCCTTTTCGACATCCTCTATCCCCTTAGCACTATTATTTAATGATCCCTCATTCTCAGTCCAATCTTTTTTTTTTTTCTTCTAACATGACTTTAATGATGCTTAAAATACATATACATTTCATAGAGCTTTAATTGCCCTATGAGGTAAATTGTTGTCAAAGCATAAGTCGTATTGTAGCCCGTGATAGCGAACAGTCCTACAACAAAAAGTTATGCTCTCAGTTCCTCAGGTGTGTCGGGCTGGCAAGATGGGTGGCTGACCTGAAATGCTGGCAGCTGGAGCAAAGATTTTTATCCGTGAAATGGTGGGATATGGTGCAATGCCAAATTAAACCGCTCAGCGTTTGTCACCTGTGGTACAAGACATGATCAGCTATTTTCACCTGATCTCCAACAGCAAACGTCCAGCTGTATTCTCCAGAATCTTTTCCAAAGCTTGGAAACACGTGTGATAAAATGCTGTGCCCATTCCAGCTTTTTTTCTCCAACTTCGTCTAGTACATGAAGATTCTGAAGAGGCTGGATCCCTGATACAATGTTGTCAATATCATTGGACCTGCGCACGTTTCTTTGGGTCACTTGGAAGAAGAGGAGGTTCTGGAGGGGTTTCTTCAAGATACTCATGATGCAAGAGACTGATTCAGAGTCACTCCATCAATATGCCGAGCTGGAACTGCTGCATAGGGTTCACCCATTTGTATTCACTGTTATCTGCTGTCCACCCCTCCTTGATAAGATTAACAATATGTTGATCATATTAAACCTTTGAATGCCAGAGCTATCCGCACTCTCCAGGTGCAGGAACTCCGGAATTCTGAACCTGGAATGGGTCGGTTGATGGATTGGACATGTCGTTAGCAATGAGGCTTCAACACCATTATAGGGAGCAGGCTACCACCCATGATAGATAGATAGATGATAGATAGATAGATGATAGATTAGATAGATGATAGATTAGATCGATAATAGATTAGATCGATAGATGATAGATTAGATAGATAGATAGATGATAGATTAGATAGATAGATAGTCTTAGTATCTTATTATCTATTTATCTGTCTTATCTTTCTGTCTATCATATCTTTATATCAATCTGTCTATCTATCTAACAGATAATAACATAGATGATAGAATTTCTGTCTATCTTAATATCTGCCTGACAGAGAATGATAGATGGACAGTGGCATTGCCCAGGTTCTCAGGCACAGTATGCATGCATCTGTCTGTATATACGTGTCTTAAAGTTTGGTGGATCCCTGATGTCTAGTTTTCTGGAAGGCCCCATATGCACAGTCCGACACTGGTTTGGCAAGCTTTTCACCAGTGTCTTTTCATCACTCCCAATTTGTCAACCATTTTACTGATGTCTGTGTGCCAACCATTTTGCTAGTGCCTGTTTGCCAAGGATTTTACCAGTGTCTATGTGCCAACCATTTACCAGTGCCAGTTTGGCAAGCATTTTACCAGAGTCTGTGTGCAAAGCATGTTACCAGTGTTGGTTTGCCAAGTATTCTACCAGTGTCCGTTTACTAATCATTTTTATTATTTCTTGCCTGCTAAACATTTTTGGATTATAGCTGATTGAAGAGAGGAAGAGTAGATGCGGTGCTGATTTATTTTGGTGGCGGGAGTTGAGGCTCAGGTGGTCTCAATATTTGGGAGCATGATAGATAGATATATAGATAGCTACGCCACTGACAGTCTGTGTCATGTCTGTAATGTTGTGGTATATTTGTATATAAATGTCATTCATATCACCAATAATAACATAGTCTTTCCAGGGTTTATATTTGTATATAAATGTCATTCATATCACCAATAGTAACACAGTCTTTCCAGGGTTTATATTTGTATATAAATGTCATTCATATCACCAATAGTAACACAGTCTTTCCAGGGTATATATCTGTATATAAATATCATTCATAGCACAATAGTAAATAGTCTTTCCAGGGTTTATATTTGTATTATAAATGTGATTCATATCACCAATAATACATAGTCTTTCCGGGTTTATTATTGTATATAAATGCATTCATATCACCAATAGAAAATAGTTTTTCCAGGGGTTATATTTGTATATAAATGTCATTCATATCACAATAAACATAGTCTTTCCAGGGTTTATATTGTATATAAATGTCATTCATATCACCAATAATAACATAGTCTTTCCAGGGTTTATATTTGTATATAAATGTGATTCATTCACCAATAATAACACAGTCTTTCCAGGTTTATATTTGTATATAAATGTGATTCATATCACCAATAATAACATAGTCTTTCCAGGGTTTATATTTGATATAAATGTCATTCATATCACCAATGTAACATAGTCTTTCCAGGGTTTATATTGTAATAAATGATTCATATCACCAATAGTAACATAGTCTTCCAGGGTTTATATTGTATATAAATGTGGTTCATATCACCAATAATAACATAGTCTTTCCAGGGTTTATATTTGTATATAAATGTGATTCATATCACCAATAGTAACATAGTCTTTCCAGGGTTAATATTTAAAACCTTCCAGGAGCAAATTGTGGGGTCTTAAAGACCTTAAGGGCAGGGTCACACTGCGCCGCGCACACACATTGGCACGCAATTGTGTGTGCGATTCCATTGCATTTGTGTATGCGATTTCTCCTTTTGAGATACAAAATCGCATGTGATTGCGTATAAAAATGGTGATCACATGCGATTGTGTATTGCAAACGGAAAAGCAAATGCATGTGTTGCTGCGATTGCAATGTTAGCAAAAATTGAGAGCGCAAACGCAAAAAAATTGCAATAGCGTGGCCTAGCCCTATGGGAAATGTCTGGTTCCCTCTGTTGTTCTGTGTGTAGCCGTACATTACACTGTTGTTGTGTCACTGAAGTGGACTCTGCCTGTGTTGTTGAAGTTGGGCAGCACACAGAGCCCAGGCCCTCCCTCTGAGTTACTGAATTGGGGAATCGCACTCTGCAAGTGCCGTGCATGCTTTTTATTGGTCAAACTGGACTTTATGGGCGTCGGCCCTTTCAGAGGGTGTCGCTGTTATATGGATGTGTTCAGGGGTGTGGCTGTGAGGTGAGCGCATACATACATACATACATACAAGATTTCTGCTTTATATAGTAGATAGATAGGCGCGCATGCACAGAAGATAGAGGAATATCAGTCCACTAGAACTAGCAAAAGCGCCACTCACAGGTATAAGTTTTGCTAAATTATGAGTTTTCACAATTTTACCTCTCTGTGAATTATAGTTTCTACTAACAAAGTAGATTGGTTTAATGTAAGTGACCATAGGCTTCTATCAGATCCCCAGGTGCCTGATCCCTTATTACAAATGGTTAATTATTTATGGACCTGGAAACTTAATGAGACTGCACCCCAGTTTTTACCAATATCCTAGTCCGTTTACTGTACAATATTTACTTGATCTTATGTAGTCCAATAACATTTCCTTCTTTGACACAAAATACAATAAATAACACATATATCAAATATTATACTCTACTTGAAACACGAGAATTTTAGTATCTTAGAATATTGTTTTAATATATTGTTATAGTTCCCAAGATACAGGAAATATACATAGTAGAAGCAAATATTGAACAGTAAACAGTAGTATCATCTATCAAATTTTGAAAACTCAATTCAGCAAAACTTGTAGAGTTGTACAGTATCTGAGTCAAGGTAAAATGTTCCCATGTTTGCAGTGTAATATAAATATATAAATATATATATAAATAATATATTCCAATTAACAAGCAATCTAGGGGAAATTGTTATTGTAAATTGTTATTATATTTTTGTGGTATACATGTTTTATATGTAAGACATGGGTTTGTGGCAATTTTTTGTGCATCTTTTGTATGTCTCATAGGGTTAATTTATGTTTGCCTTTGTTGTCTTTTATATATTAGAAAACATTAATATACTCCTATGAAGGACGGCTTTGATGTCTGTGGGGTCCCTGGGCTACATAATGTTTGTAGGTCATCTTCCTAGCCCTTGCTCATTAAAAATGTATAGTTATGTGGCCTCTTTGGGGGTGGGCATGCCCCACCCCCAAAACTAATATTTAAGTCACTATTGGCCTCACTGTGTAGTGTAAAAAAATCTTTACCTTACACCTCAGCTCCTGCATTGTCTGTCCTAAGTTCAGAAAAAGGAAGAGTAGGAGCTGTGTGTGTCATCTGGTCCCTACTATTTCCCTGTCCTCCTGGAGGACTCTGGAATTCACAGGGGAGCTTCCCCCCACCTTCCTCCCTCTAGACCCCTCTCCTCTGTTCCTTTCCGTAGTGTAGTGGGGGTTTGCTGTAGTGTAGGGACCCCAGCCAACCCCAAGCCTCCATGTTAGTTTTCTTAAAAAAGACAAAGAAATAGACTTACCATTGTTTGTTCCCTCGGCTTTCTGCATAGTCGGCAGCCACGTCTGTGATTGGCTGACTCTTAGCCTATCAAGACACGCTGCTGGTCCTTCCACTATTTGCAACTTCCGTCAAGCAGAGAGCCGGGAGCAGAGAGCTGAGGAAACGAACAGTGGTAAGAATTTCTATTTTTTGTTAACAAAATAACATTTTGGTTGGGGGTGGGCTGGGGTACCCTGCACTACAGCAAAACTGAGAATTGGGGGTGGAGATACCCTTTCAGAGAAAATCATGTATTCATTTAGAAATCCAAATTTACTGTTACTCCATTATGAGTAAGACTTAACAAGCATATTTATAAAACACAGCATTCTTACATACATTGGGGTTAAATACCCACAGTAATACAGTGGAATTTATAAAGTTTGTCTCCAGAGTTATTTACTGCCAGTGGTATTTACTGTCATCATAAATCCAGTGAATGCCGCAGGCAATTTAAATGAGGTACGATTCCCACAATCCCTTCCCTATTGGAACAGGGTTCAGCTTTGTTTACACGTGCGATCATGGGGGTCTGACCCGCAACGCACAATGTGTATGAACAGCCATTTCGGGTGATTACCTGTAAGTGTATGGGCGTTAGATTGGGCATTGCTGATGATATGATTCAGCTGATCATCAACGATGCCTGACTGAACGGTTATACACTTACTAATAGTTGTCAAGAACTGCATTTGTACAAATCATGCAGCGTGGGTTGCCCCCCCCCCCTGCGTTCGCATGTGTTTAAGCAGCTTAAGTATACATCAATAAATGTGTCAGAAGTGACCAGTTTTTAGTTTTAAGGGTAAAGATGCCCTTTAAGTCTTATAGACAATGATAGCAACTTTGTCTTCACCCTGTGTTAAGGCAGGCTTTACTAGTGTGTAGGATTAATTTAACTCAATAAATTAACTTTCAGATCAAAAAGGGCTCAAAATGATATTCATATAGAATTATATCAATATGATATTATCAACATGTCCACAAAATTCCCTAAAGACATAAAAAAAATTACCGTATATACTCGAGTATATACTATATACCGACCTAAGTATAAACCGAGGTACATACTTTTACCTGAAAAACTAGTAAAAATAATTGACTCGAGTATAAACCGAGGATAGAAAATATGAACACTAATACAGCAGTATAGGAGCCTATTGGCCCCA
This sequence comes from Hymenochirus boettgeri, assembly GCA_019447015.1. Classification (NCBI taxonomy): domain Eukaryota; kingdom Metazoa; phylum Chordata; class Amphibia; order Anura; family Pipidae; genus Hymenochirus; species Hymenochirus boettgeri. The sequence goes on from CM033470.1 coordinate 239,632,803, forward strand.
ATACCATACTGTAATACTGGAAGTTATAGCTTCTAAGCACATGAAGTGGTAAGATATTTAGAACTGTAATGCTCCCCACAGTAAAAGGATATTACCTGGCTTATGCACCATATGAACTTAAATAATAAATTACTGTAAATGCATTTAACACAGTGCCACCCATCAGCAATCCCCCCCTCCACTGCATAAGGAAGACTTAGCCCACCCCTAAGCCACCCCATACACAAGAGCATCCTCCTTACTAGTAGAGGGCTGAGTGCTGGCAGGTTCTTGGACATTCTCTGGTTCTCTGGTCCGGCTCCGTGAAGGATCCTCCATTCTCTAGTCCTGGTTGGGACTGGCTGATGACGTAAGATCACGTAAGCGCATGGGCACGTAAGTTACGTACCGTACGTTCCGCACGCTCTGCCTCTTACTGCTTCGGTGCTGGTCCCGGTCTCACTTCTCCTGCTGCTACTTACTTTTATCATTCTCCTGGACTCGATTGCTCCACAGTGAGGTACCGGCTTCTATTATATATACAAATCTTCGTGCTTTTTTCCCTGTGACCCGAGTATAAACCGAGCCCAGGTTTTTTAGGTATTTTTTAAACCTTAAAAACTCGGTTTATACTCGAGTATATACGGTATATGTCTCATATGTATTCATTTTTTATAATTTTATTTTATTAGTTTTTGAGGTGGCAACCCCATCTTTTTTTGCAGATTGGAATGTATCCTAAGCACTTATCTTATGATTATAGACAGGATTTTCCATTTGTGTAAAATTGTGATGTAGACGATAATGTTTAATCATAAAAGTCTAAGGTGCCTGTATAGAACCATGGCATCGGTATTGACCAATACCATTCATTTTTAAATATGCCCCCTTAAGGCCTTACACAGGTCTTTTCTCTTAACCTCTATTCATGTCTCTTGAATAGCACTTCTATATGAATAATAAGTTATTTGTAAAACAGACAGGATGCCTATTTGTTATGTGAACAGCATAGAGATTTGGACAATCTGGCTACTGGTAACTCAAAAAAAAAACAAACATGTGCACCATCTATTAACTTTCTGATGCTGAGCTACATTGGAACAGTAACATAGTAATTGAGTTTGAATATAGACATTCATCCATCTAGTCAAACCCTTACACCCTCCTCTTTAACCCTTCCTTCCTGACTCCAAATGGCTATTGAAAAGTTTCCCTGGATCAACCAGAACTACAGTATATGTATTATTACCAGTAATTTTCAATATTTTTTAGTTTTAGAAACTTATCTAGCCCACTTTTAAAGCTATTCAATGAACTTGCCGTTACCGCATCTGCTGGAAGACAGTTCCACAGTTTCACCATTCTCACTGTAAAGAAACCTTTCCTAGCCTGAAGATGAAACTTCTTTTCTTCTAATCTTGAACGAGTCCTCTGATATGACCTACTGTTGAGCAATGCACCAGAGTTTATTATATGGCCCATTAATATATTTGTATATTACCACACAAATGTCGCTTCTCCAATGTAAACAGCCCTAATGTGTCTAATCTGCCTGCATAGCCAAGCCCCACACTTATTATTTTAGCTGCCCTTCTCTGAACTGCTTCCATTTCCAAGATGTACATTTTGTATATGGTATTTCAAAACTGCACTGCATATTCCAAATGAGGACTTACCAGTGCCTTGCAAAGAGAGGGAGAATAATATTTTTCTCCCTTGAATCTATTACCCTCTTTATAGATCTGTATAGCTCTAGCCATCACTGTCTGGCATTGTTTGCTACAGCTAAGTCTGTTATCTACTAGAACCCCCAAATCTTTTCCGATTAGAGCACATGTAACAAACTTAAGGTCTGCATGCCGAATCTGGCCTGTTCTGACATTTTTTGTGGCCCCCAGTGACTGTGCAGCATCCAAGACTTACTACACTGCTATCCATTTGTGTAGTTTCAAAGCAATGGCATTTCTATTGATCTGCCTGTTAGTTACCGCGACCAGCTGATTGCATGCATCTTTACTAAGATACACACAGTCAGCTGTTTAAAAACAATTGATTGCAGTATTTAGCAGGCAGATCTATAGTTACGCCGCTGCTTGGGACTGTATTAATGGGACTTGCACAAATGTATATCAGTGTAGTAAGGCTTGGATGCAGTCACCGCCGTAAACTGCTGATTGTGTATCTAGTCCTGCACTGGGGAGGAAAGTGTTACAAAGGGCCTTCTGTTGGAGTTGGCCATTCCATTACCGCACTAGAAGTGTACGGTGGGTATTCCACATTAGCACATGATCGTGCCATAGACAGAGGATCCAGTCCAAAACAGTGTGCTTTACATCCTTTCCCTGCCAAAACCCAACACCAGGAACCAGCATAACAGAGTCACAATACTGCAGCTGCTAAGTACCTTAATAAAAAAAATAAATTGAATTTGACACCCCTGCAGTAGAGATTATTTATGGTGTAGTTGGCACAAGGATTGATAAAGCCGAAATGAATTATCTTACATTTATAAACATTGAATCCCATCTGCTACTCTGCTGCCCATTTGGATAATCAATCTAGATTTAAAAGAAAGTGCCCCAGTACAGAATCCTCAATGTCCAAATCTAAATTCTTACTCTTCATAAAAACCAAATAAATTTGTCTGACACAATCTATTTCTCATAAATCCATGCTAAGATCAGTTCTGGAGCCAGTCAAGGATATGATCCCATAACAAATGTTAGGCTAACGGGTCTATAGTTACCAGATTGAGAATGACTATCTTTTTGGAATATTGGTATTACATTGGCTTTTTTCCAGTCCACTGGCACATCACCAGACAAATGTAAATCTGAAAAGATAAGAAACAGTGGTCTAGATAAAACTGGACTAAGCTCTCTTAAGATCTGAGGATGTATTTCATCTGGCCCTGGGGCTTTGTTGATATTCATTTTATCTAATTGTTTCCGTACCATATCCTCTGTCAGGCAGAGTGAATATTCCTCAATTATTCCCCTTATATTATTACAGTCCCTGCTATAAGGACTAGGATAGTCCTTATATATAGTGAATACAGAGGGGGGTAATGGTTTAGCACATTAGCCTTTTCGACATCCTCTATCCCCTCTTAGCACTATTATTTAATGATCCCTCATTCTCAGTCCACATCTTTTTTTTTTTTTCTCTTAACATGACTTTAATGATGCTTAATAATACAATATACATTTCATAGAGCTTTAATTGCCCTATGAGGTTAAATTGTTTTGTCAAAGCATAAGTCAGTATTGTAGCCCGCTGATAGCGAACAGTCCTACAACAAAAAGTTATGCTCTCAGTTCCTCAGGTGTGTCGGGCTGGCAAGATGGGTGGCTGACCTGAAATGCTGGCAGCTGGAGCAAAGATTTATTTATCCGTGAAATGGTGGGATATGGTGCAATGTCCAAATTAAACCGCTCAGCGTTTGTCACCTGTGGTACAAGACATAGATCAGCTATTTTCACCTGATCTCCAACACAGAAACGTCCAGCTGTATTCTCCAGAATCTTTTCCAAAGCTTGGAAACCACGTGTGATAAAATGCTGTGCCCATTCCAGCTTTTTTTCTCCAACCTTCTGTAGTACATGAAGATTCTGAAGAGGCTGGATCCCTGATACAATGTTGTCACATATCATTCGGACCTGCGCACGTTTCTTTGGGTCACTTGGAAGAAGAGGAGGTTCTGGAGGGGTTTCTTCAAGATACTCAATGATTGCAAGAGACTGATTCAGAGTCACTCCATCAATATGCAGAGCTGGAACTTGCTGCATAGGGTTCACCCATTTGTATTCATCTGTTATCTGCTGTCCACCATCCTTGATAAGATTAACAATATGTTGATCATATTCAATACCTTTGAATGCCAGAGCTATCCGCACTCTCCAGGTGCAGGAACTACGGAAGTAACCATATAGGAGAGGCTTCCCCAGCGTCGCCATGTTGTAGTTTTCGACTATTTCTGTGTTTCTCTGCCCACAATCACATCTTTTTACTATTAGTATGTAGAGTTAAAATATTTTTCACAAAACAGATTTAATCTACAGTCAGGCTGAAGATATTTATTCTCAATCAATGTTTTGATCAATCATACTTATTTGAAAAGGCCAACTAAAACAGTTCACAGTAACAAAATGTTAATATGAGCTTTCAGCATTCATCATAGAAACTTTAAAGGGTATCTCCACCCCCAAATAAAAAAATGAAATAAATGCAGGCTTTAAAAGTTTAAAATCTTCCCAAAAAATGTACTTACCCACCTTCCATGCCTTGGTCTTGGTCACTTCTGTTACTTCTGAGAGTTGGCCTGCAGGGGGAGCAAAGGGAACGAAGGTGGGGTAAGTACGTTTTGGTGCTGATTTTAAACTTTTAAAGCTAGCGTTTAGAGTTGGGGGGAGCCCCTGCATTGTATCATGGTTTTTTTTATCATCATTTTTTTAAAGGCAGCTGCAGTACCAAAGGAAACGGAGGGGGGGGGGAGTTGGGAGAGCTCTACTGTGCATACTAGAGTTATCTTAGAGGAGCATAAAGTAGCAGGCTTTGGATTACACAGAGAGGCTCCTACTCTTCACTTTTCTGGACCTTTGTAAGCAGTGCAGGACAACCATAAGGAGCAGAGGAGAAAGGTAAGGATTTTTTAACACTACACAGTGGGTCAAATTTTAGTTGGGGTGTTGGTGGTGGGGGGTGTGGACATGCCCTTTAAGTATGCTTCTCAGGAGGGTATATCTTATTTTATTTAAAGTTCATAAAAGCATTATTGCACTTTAAATTTAAATTCTCTTTTCTCCTTTTTGTTTATTAGGAAGTTTTTCAACCACCTTCTATGCCAAACGGAGATATGGATTATTTCATATAAATAATCTGTTGATTTACTTATAACTAGAGATGTCCGAACTGCGAAAAAGCCAGTCCGCGCGAGGATCTGCAGATTTTCGAAAAAATCTGTAAATTCGAAAATCCACGAGCGGACCCGTTAAAACGTATTAAAATGAAAGTTCGGCAAAATCCACATTAAAAGTGGTCTAAATAGCCTTGGTAACGTACACTTAATCACTCTGGGACCTGAGTAATGACCTTAAGAACACGTATCAATGCCTACAATACCTAAAAATTACAGTCCGCTAGCGTGAATTAAAAAAAACGGTATTTTTCGAAAATACGAGAATTTCCGCAAAAACAGGGATTTCCGTAAAACGAGGATTTCTGTAAAAATGAGGATTTTCGTAAAACCGAGGATTTTCGTAAAAACGAGGAATCGGAACCTTCTGCCTGCACAATGGCGAGTTCTGTAAAGCAGATGTATGCCACACAGTACCTCCTGGCCAGGGGGTACGATGATTTCCCCCCTGGCACCTATCATGTGCGGTGCCGAAAGCACAGGATTATGGAGGGGCTCCTGCACCGCTTCGGCTACCAGACCACTGTCTCTACCCTCCAGAGACAGTGGTCTGATCTGAAGAGGCAGAGGCCTCATTATGTTCAAGCCACGCGGCAACTGATGGAAGGCAAGTATACTTTTTATTATATTACTGCATTGTAATAAGTAGTAAAATATTTTAATTCATTTCTGGCAAAAACATATTTATTGTATATACCTTACCATTAATGCCATTACACACACCACATTGGCCACATTCCCCTATATAGTAGTTTGCACACAACAAGGGAAAGAAGGCGATGGGGACAAAGGAAAGAAGGCGATGGGGGTACTGGGTTACATAATGTCCACTGCGGTTTGCCACCATTGTTGTGGGGTCAGGCAGGCTTGGCCCCACTGGACATACCCCTCACCCCATTGGCTTCTCTCCCTCAGAGTATGCTTCGTGCAAGGGAAAGCGGGTGAACGGGTAGGAACAGAACCATTGAGTTACAGCAGGCCCACTGCAGTTTGCCACCATTGTTGAAGAGCCAGGCAGGCTTGGCCCCACTGGACATACCCCTCACCCCACTGGCTTCTCTCCCTCAGAGTATGCTTCGTGCAAGGGAAAGCGGGTGAATGGGTAAGGCTTTGTAGGAACCACACCATTGAGTTACAGCAGGCCCACTGCAGTTTGCCACCATTGTTGAACAGCCAGGCAGGCTTGGCCCCACTGGAAATACCCCTCACCCAACTGGCTTCTCTCCCTCAGAGTATGCTTCATGCAAGGGAAAGCGGGTGAATGGGTAAGGCTTTGTAGGAACCGCACCATTGAGTTACAGCAGGCCCACACTTTGTAATATGGAGTACTGCTCTAGTGCCAGGCAGGATTGACCCAGAGCTGAAAACATTAGCCACAGAGTAGCTGTTGCGGCTGTATGAGATGGTCAGAGTAGGTGACACCACAAAGGTGCCTCGTGGAGAGAGAAGGAAGAACAAAGTACTGCTCTCAGGCCAAGTAGGATCGACCCAATCTTAGAAAAATTAGCCACAAAGTAGCTGTTGCAGAGCATTTGTTATTTCACAACTTGAATGCAGTAGAGCAAGGTAGGACCATATATGGCCCTGCCAATAAGAAAAAATTGCCATTTGCCAGTTAAGCAGGCATCAGCTAAGCCTCTAGGCGGAAAATGAGGCGGAAGGAGCAGTACGGGTGGCCAGGGGCAGGAGGCCTTCAGTCACGGGCATCAGCAATAGGGGTGCTGTACTGAGATGTGATCCACGCCTCATTCATCTTGATGAATGTAAGGCGGTCCACATTCTCAGTGGAGAGACGGGTCCTCCTCTCCGTTACAACAAGGTTAGTCCTTAAAAGGACTGTTGGGTCTCAAGATGTGTGAATACAGGGGTGGTTAACAACAAGTGCTAAACCACCATACTGAAATCCACACACAGAAAGCTCAAAAAAAGCTCAAAAAGCACAAAAAACTCTCTCCAACTCCTACACTGTCAGGTCTCCACTAAACACACTCCAACACACTGACAAAATGGCGCCTGTGAAGCAGCCTTTTATACACAGGGGGCTGGCAATAATCATGTTATCATTGGATAATTTGGGACATGTGGCATGCTCCGTCTTCAAAATAATCCCCAAAATGCAGAAATTCCGCGAATTTACAAGAATTTCGAATTTTTTCTAAAATTTTCGAAATTACAAGAATTCTCGTAATTACGAGGACCTCCGTTTTCTCCGTATTTCGAAAATACGGAGATCCTCGTAATTACGAAAATTTTCGGAAAAAAAAAATCCGTGGCTCGGAAGTTCGGAAGGCGGAAAATCCGGAATAATCCGCCATTCGCGGACGGGATAAATCCGCGGCGGATCCGGGTTCAGATCCGCGAACCGACCATCTCTACTTATAACTTGTATACTGTAAAAAATATATACTTCAGAATAATTTACAATAGGGATTAACTTACAGTAACAGTAAGTGTCCTAAAATAATAGCGGCATAATTGGTATTTGCATTTTAGAATACTGTGATATAAACTTTGCCTGTGGTGTTAAAGAACTTCTGCTACTAGTTGTCTTATCAGCCACCATAAGTCTATGAATAATGAATGCATCTGCTAAACCCATTTAGGTCAACAATTATTACTGCTTTGCTAGTAGTTACACTGACTTATACCAAGAGCCTGACTTCCACTGAAGATCCAAAGATATTGTGTTGCATGTCAACAGAATTCCAACTTTAAAAGGGCCACATGTACAAACAAGGGCCACATGTACAAACCTCCTATCTTGCATGTTTGGCAGCTGAAATCAGGCCTAATGTAAAAAAAAAAATATATATCAGTATATATAATTTTGCAATATTACCATCACTTTGAAAATTACGGATAACCTTCCTCCAACTGTGGCATCTTCCTAAAGATTTTGTTGATCTAATCCTTTTTACACTGAAAGAGAGAAAACAATTGTTTTTTTTCTAATGTCTAGGGATGCCTATGTATCTTCAGAGAAAATGAATTATAGAGTAAGCAAATAAAGGGTTTATTGTAAGGCATATTTATATATTTGTACAAATCTATATTAAGCATACTTAACTTGTTCCTACCCAACAACATTTAACATATTGGTGGTAATTTAATTCCATTTAATTAAACAATTGATTACAATACATGTTATTGACTGACCACAATACTATATAGTAGATGAACATAAAAGCATAAATGAATAAAAAGGGAAAAAATTATAAAGTAACAAAGGAGTCTAGTTACCTTTTATCAATATATTCAAACAATGAATTTAGCATTTATAGAAAAAAAAATAAACATTTTCCCAGGACTTCAAAGATGCTTACAAGGATTAAATCATTTTAATTTAGTTAGGTAACTATTTACAAACAACAACAACAAAAAACCCACTAGTACTTGTGCTGCAATAACACCTAAATAAATTCACTTAGGCTCATTTACCCAGAGCCGATATCGCTCTGGGTAAATGTCCTGATCGCGATTCAATATCGCGCTTGCGAATGTAGGTAAATCCCAAAAAGGGATTTACTCACTGCGTGACTTTAACGCTGGCGTTAAAATCCAGCCCTAAGACTAGTGCAAACGCAATATTGAATCGCAATCGTTGGACGCGTGGATGTCTTTTTTGTAACCTGTGCATCTGCCGCTAATATGGAGTTAAAGTCATGCTAACTGGTAGCGAACTAATTAGCGTGACTTTAACTCCATAAATTGCCTCTGGGTAAATCCGCCACGCTGTCTTTTTTCCTACTAGGGATGTACTGGAGTTTTGACCCATATCTGTTTTTGAGTAGAAACTCAGGATTTTACAGTAAAAAATTCGACCAATCACAGTTGAATACCCATGTTGAAACCTGGGGCTATAGTGAAAACACTCACCGGCTGAACAAACAACAGCAGGTTCATATGACCCTTACCCCACAAAAGTGGAAGTTAAGTCAAAAGCATTGGTAGACAATGGTACAGAATATATGTTGGGATTACATGACTGGATTCTTCTCTAGATGTATCTAAATTTGTTTGTTCTTTTATTCTGACTATAGAATTTTAGTTGCCTGAATAAGTCTACTTTTATCTACTTTTAACAAAAGTGCTAAGTACACAAGAAATAAAATGGAGAATGCTAACATCATCCAGATTTTCTAAATTCTTTAGATTAATGATGTAAGAGCGGTGGTCACTCAAAAGCATTTAGTTTTGTTCTGGTCCATTCTCAAGTGATCACAAACTTTGTTTTAAAATATTGTCGCATTGAAAAGTCCAACAGGGAGATTCAATAAAAGTTCTTATAATTTAAAATGGTGCTAATTTTGCCCCAACCAATCAGATATCATTTAACATTTGAAAGCTAACATCTGATTGGTTGGGGCAAAATTAGCACCATTTTAAACGATAAGAACTTTTATTGAATAACCCTGCAAGTGTTGTGATGTTGGTGCAGCAATAGCTGTGTCTGGCAGTTCTACCATGCAGCCCATTTTGATCAAGTACAGTATTTCCTTATTGTGTATGTTGTAAAAGCCAAAGAAGTCTTTGGTGTATGGTGATTGGTGTATATAGCTAGATTATTTAATTTCAGTATTAGAGTATTATGTGATGATTTATATTTCTTTAGGTAACAACAAATTACCATTGTGTTTACTTTGCAGATGATTTTATCTAGCATAGATCTGTACTCACTAAAAGAAAATCATTTATTTCATTTGAAATTTTTGAAAGGCCTGACAGATTTTATTATTACTAGTTGCTTTGCAAGTCTTTTTTTTTTTAGATAAAAACATGCATACCAACTCTCTGTTTGATTGCCTTATGGGCATAAAGCTCTGCATATTTACTGCCCATGAATCAAGTTCATATGTGAAATCGAGTGAAGATTCAATTTTTCCTGCTAGATGCACCTCTACCCGTTTAATTAAAATATGTATTATTAATAAAACTATATTTAAGTCATATTTTTCAAAGATATGACTGAAACATTAAGTGCAAATTGTTTCATACTTCCATAGCAATTTGCTCTTAACATTTGAGCCTTAATCACGTTAATGTAGCATTGTGCCACAAGATACTTTAAACCTTTTATAGATAGGGAGAACTGGAAGATGCGAGTGTTTGTCATTCTGCTTTATCATAAAAGCTGAAACTGGGGACATTTTATTGTCATTTTTTTACTTGAAGATATGAATGGAAATTGTTCATAAAGGAATACATTTGGGCATGCCAGTCCTAGTTGGCTATTCATAAATGGTTGCCAACATTACAAATTTTTTCTTTGAAATAAAATCTATTCTGTACTCACTTATTTTAACTTCTAAAATAAGAAATTAGGTGATGCATATCAATAAAGGAATAATGCAAAAAAAAGTCATTCTTCTGTCTGTCAAAATAAAATGTAATGTAAATTGTATTAGTGTTATGAGTGAGATAATAATGTGATTATATCAGCTGGCTCGGAAGTGTTTACTAACAAAATAAGTAATAAGAGTTTGTGTGAATTTACTCAATTCTTTAATTGCGTTTTACAATGGCTAACTTAAAGGGCATGTCCACCCTTCAAAAATATTTTTATACAATATTCCCCCCAGCCCCAACCGCTATATTTTTATTATCAGATAGTGCCCCAAGCTTTACTTACCTTCCCTCTTTCCTCCGCCGCACTGCCAGGCCCTCTGCTTGCGAGAAAATGCAAGCAGAGGGCCGGGACTGGCAGTCGCGTCTGTGATTGGCTGAGTGGCAGTTCAGTGCGGCGGGACAAAGAGGGAAGGTAAGTAATGTTTGGGGCACTTTCTGACAATAAAAATTTAGCGGTTGGGGCTGTGGGGACATGGGGAATATGATAGCAAAAGGATTTTACGCTAGGGGGAGGGAATCCTAATTGGGAGGGAGGGGGAGGGGGAGGGAGGGGGAGAAGGGCTGCAGTACGCATGCTAAACTTCTCCCGGAGGTGAGACAGGAGGCAGAGTCCTATATGGACTCTGCAATACTCCTGGTGGGCATTTTTTTGGACTTTAGGGGGGGATAGCAGAAGAACCAGATGGAGCTGGGATGTAAGGTAAGGAATAAACTACACTACACAATGGGGCCAGTAGTGGGGGGGATTATAGTTTTGGGGGTGGACATGCCCTTTAACTTTGCATGGTTGTTATAGATACATATTTGATACAAATCAAGAAATCATTCTATGAAGCTTTAATAAATCACAATCCAAAGAAAATAAACCTATGGATAGTTAGGCTGCTTGGAGTTTAGTATACCTTTGTGTTTTAATCACCTAACAAACTAGTTCCAGGGTAACAAACTAGTTCCATTGGGCAATCAAGTCTCTGAAGTTCTCTCCCTGCTTAGCGATGCCTTTGAGATCCTGACTCCGTGTGGCATTCTACATGTCAGAAGTGTGTGCACTTGTATGGAGTGGCTGCAGATGTTCTCTCTTAAGGCAGTGTCTAAACCCCATAACTGCAATATTTAGAAAGCTGAAATATACAAGAGTAACCTGGAAATACTGCACATTGCCCTGTTGCCCTGTTTCTGCTTCTTGGTTCTTCCAGTTGTCATTGGACAGTTAACATCACAGTGAGTGACTGAATGTTAATGCCCTAGCAGCCTACACTGTACATGCTCAAGCATGGAGGCTGTTGTATATACTCATATATTACACAGTAAGGGGTCTAATCTTATATAATTGCACTTTTACACTATACTACAGTAGATGCAGGGCAAAGATGGAAAAAATGAATGTTGGCCGGTATGTAAAAGAAAGAGAAATAAAATCATCACATATACAGTATAAAGTGCATTTATTTGACTGGTTAAACAATAGCTGTATTAGTCGGGATATAAAATTACAATGAAGTGGTTTACTTTTAACTTCTTGTGTTCCACAGAGTAGGTCCCCTACTCTGCAATAACAATCAGCATATCATATCAAATTAAAATAGGGTTGTAAGAATAAATAATCACAAAACGGATCACAAGAGCCCTCACTTTTATATATGGAGCATTAGTAAACATTCCTGTTTTTTATTGGTGGGATTTAACATACCTGTATTGTGCTGTCCACTAAATTAGTGTAAACCCCAAGCTATCTGATGTAGGTTAGTGATGGTTTTGCATTTATTTTGATCAACCTGAGCCATTTCCAAAAGCTTTTGTAATATATTTAGCGTTATTTCTTGTGCTAATTATAAACAGTAAATTAACAACTTTTCACTTGGGGTCAGAAAATAATTGCAGCGTATCGCAACTTGCTAACTCCTATGATGTAATAATGTACACAAAGTAAATCTTTTGCATTTCTCCTTAAGGGGAAGTTCTTATGGAGTTGCAGAACCTGCGCTGCTAAACCATTTGTGTTGAATTTTGAGTTACTAAGTAGCGCAAAATGCAATGCCCTTTCAAAGCTGAAATGGCAATGATCACTGCAACCCAGAAGCATGGTCACCTCCCCCCGCCCCCCCACGCTCCCTTCTAATGTGACCCAAGTACGTAATACCCGGTGTGTGTAAGATTGGAAAAGTGACATAGAAAAGGGTGTATAAATTTTAATGGTGTATAAATTCTTTACATCACATGTTGTAAGTAATACTCCTGATGTAGACCCCCCATGCTCAGCCAGAGTTTGTAGCAAATGCTGGCTATCCCGTAAATATGAGGCCATCCCTTTGACAATCGGCTGGAAAAATGAGCCCAGATAGGTGGTAACTGGTTTAAATATGGATCCACAGGCTGCCACTATCGGTTTTCCCGGGGGGGCTTGAATCGATTTGTGAATTTTGGGGACCGTATATATGATAGGCGCCCTGGGATGTTCTGTAATAAGATACCTCTTTTCTTCCTCCGTTATCTAGCCATTGTAACACGCCATTAGAATTTTTTGGTCCAATTTCAGTTTAAGGGACTTAGTGGGGTCCATAGGTATAGGTTTGTATGTCGTAGTATCTGATAATTGAGCAAAGAGTTACGACCTATAGTATCCGATATTCATAAGTACAATTGCCCCCCCCTTATCCGCCGCTCTGATGATAAGAGTATCATCATTGCAGAGTGAGTGGAGGGCCATTTTTTCATCATGAGACAAGTTGTTCCACTTATGCCGTTCGCCCCTGGACCTTTTAATTTCATTGGTAAGGTCACTTTTGACCATATCCCCAAAGACTTTAATTGTAGGGGGCATATTAGGTAAATTTACTAGCTGGTTTGAATTTACTGACATTTTTATTGGAATCATGGAACATGTCCCTCAATATGAGGGATCTTTGAAATTTAAAGAGATTAATCTCATCATCAAGAGGGTCATATTTCGCAATCGGTACAAATGATAGCCCCTTGCTCAATAAGCTAGGTTCAGCTCTATTCAGTGGATGATCACTCAAATTATAGATCACCTCTTCCTTGGCGGTTTCGGTGGACGGCCTTTCCATTTTGTACCTGCCGTCTCGTCTAGTGCTTGCCCGTTTCCGACTCCTTTTATTTTGCTGGTTGAACGGGTGCTCACCCCTAAAAGGTACTCTGGGCTGATTACTATTGAGGTTAGGGAGGTGGTTATCCTTCTCTCCATCCGATGTATTAGACTCATCCGAGCTGTCCATAGTTCGGAGGTTATGGCGGCGTGGTCTATATCGTGCTGTTCGATTATCACTTTTGCCATAAAGCCACCCGTATACACTTTTTTCAGTGTAGTCTGCTTCGACCTTAGACATCTTGGTTTTTTTTAAAAGTAAGGAGATCCTCCTTATATTTGGACACCTGGGTCTGTAGTTTATCCAGCCAATTGCAAGATGGATCTTTGCTTAATGCTTCATTATGGATAAATTCCATTTTCTTAATCTTGTCTCATAAGTGGTAATTCCTTCCCAGTATATTCAATCACCAGGAGGAGTAGGTCGAAGGAACAGCGGTTGAGAATCCCCCACCATTTAGTGCAGAATTCAGCATCATAGCGGCCAATGGTAGGTACGTTCTGTATGCGGAAACCACGTGGGATTCTGCATGATCTATGATATTCAGAAAGAAACACTCCATGGAGGTAAAGATCCATTTCCTTTTTCTTAAGTCGCAGGATTTTTAAAAAAGCCTCTCGATTGTTGGAATCCATACTGAGGGCCAATACAGGATATATATATACTTAATTTTATTATATCTGTATAATGGCTTGCACTTATCCCCCTGTTTGTATACTTATAATGTACAGCGCTGCATACCCAAGTGGCGCTATTTAAATAAAATTATACATACATACATTTGTAGGCCTCATAACCCAGTATGCACTGATTCAGCCCTTTTATTTTACTAAAGATGGACAGGAAGTTTTATTGATACAGTAGTAATTTCCTATTAGTTCTGAATGGCTAATCTCTCCTTTGACTCTAATTGTAGAATGTTAATGGAAGTTGAATTCTATTTTTTATGGAGCATCAATCAATTCAGCTGAAATTTAATGGATACTGGACAATTTTTCTGCAAACTGTAGGTATTGTGTTGATCACACAAACTGAATAAAATTTTTACTTGTATCCCTCATTTAAGATCTTTGCAACAGCTCAAATCTCATTTAGCCAAAATAATTTCAATATCTTTGGTTTTAACTTTTCCAAAACTTTTGGTTAAAAATTTAAAATTCCAATGGATTTTAGTCAAGAAACAGGTTACATTTTGAGAATAACAGACAACATTCTAGACTTAAAGGAGAACTAAAGTCACCAGACAACATTTTCTCAATAGACAGTGCACATTCACAATGATAGAACAAGCTGTCTCAACTCTCCCTTTTCTGTGGCTGCAGGGTGATTTATGAAATTAACCTAATAACTCATGGGACAGCTCCCATAATCCACTCCTTTTTTAGAGTCCTGCCCAGCTAACTGTTTGCAGTACACTTCACAGGAAGCTGCAGCCTTATCCCCCAGGAAGCTGACAGCCAATGATGTTACAGCTCAGAGATCCTGCCTCTCTATGACACAAAAAAGGTGCATTTTTTTTTGGTAAACATATTTAAGCACTCTTGCTTTTCATACAAAAATGAAAAGTAATCTATGCAGTTTAATTCTTGACCAGCATGGATGTAAAAAAACAAGCTTATTAATGCCCTCCTCTTACATTCAAGGTTCCCGTGATGCAGTAATCACTTAACAAGATTTATTGTATCTCGGAGACCTGAAAGGTAAGGAGCAACAGTTTAATGCCTCCATTGAGTCATTAGTTTTCGTGCTACACAGTAGTGTGAAAACTATTTGCTCTATGCATGGGGTGTTTGCAGATGTTTTTGAAACAGTGCAGGCCCTGTGCATCAGGTAGCATAGGTTTAAGTCTTTGGCCATTAGCATCCTTTATCCCATCTCCCCCAGAATATTAAAATTTCATTCAAAAATAAGTCTAGGGTATTGAACAATCTACCGTATGCCCGGCACCAGTGACGTCAGCCAGCGCACCAGTACAGGGACTCAGCGCGCAGCTGCCGAATTGGTTAAGTGCCGTAATGTACAGGATTCAATTTGCAGGATGGCACTTACAGACAGGAAGCCCGGATGCACACAGGATTCCATTTTTTATGCTGCACTTAGAGACAGGAACCCCCGGATGCACACTGGTGAGCTGGATGCACAAGTAAATGTACTGACTCGAGTATAAACCGAGTTAAAGTTTTCAGGCTGATTTTACAGCCTGAAAAACTCGGTTTATACTCGAGTATATACGGTATGTACTGTATCTTGCTGAGCATTAAAAAAGCAGAGAATTAAACCATGTTATAACTATAGCTATTATATAGAATTTCAGTACATTTAGAATTTTCAGGGAGATTTACCCAGAGCCGCTGTTGCTTTGGTGAAATCTCCCTTCTGGAATTTGAGATTTCCCCACAGCAAAACTTCAACAGCTGGCATTAAATAGTTGCGCTAAAACTAAAACGCGTATTGAATTGGTTGCCTTTTGTGATATCTGCTCAGCCAGTGCAATGAAAGGGTTAATGTCTCACTCACTAATATTAGCGCAACTTTTACACCATAATAAAGCACAGCATCTCTCTGTAAATTCCCTCATTTATCTTTTCCTAGGAACATAACCAAAAGGCAGAAAAATCAGCTGACTATTACATTTTGTTCTTTACAATCTGTTCGTGTCACTCATGCCGGCTGAAAAACAAACTGCAAGACATGACATCTGTACTAAAAATACTCTTTGTATAGAGAAAGTAAATAGTGGGGTCAGGGGGCATGGCCAATAGGTACAGATGCTCACAAAGGGCCCTATTTATAAAAGATCGGTATCGTTATTGTAAAATACCGATCGTTATCGTAAAATAACGACCGGGTTTTTACCGATAACGACCGTTATTTACCGATAACGACCGATATTTACCGATATCGCTAAATACCGGTCGTTATCGGTAAATAACGACCGGTAACAGTAAATACAGGTCGTTATCGGTAAATAACAGTCGTTATCTGTAAAAACCCGGTCGTTATTTTATGATAACGATCGTATTTACGATACGATACCGATCTTTTTAAATAGGGCCCAAAGCTCTTTGAAGGCTACATGGCTGTAAGTTGTGCTGGCAACAACATGGAACCTTCTTACATGTCTTGAATTGTAACTTACTAGACAAGTGTCTTACATAAAAGGGAGAAAAGCTTTTCAATTAGGATTTAAAAAAAAAAAAAAGTTGTTATGTGTTAACCTTCCACACACTTCCTCTTGCACATACATACTCCAAAGAAGAAAAGCCAATGTGGTGTGGGGTATGTCCAGAGGGGCCAAGCCTGCCTGGCTTCTCAACAATTGTTGCCCACTTGCAGTGAACCTACTCTAACTCAGGGTTCTGCTGTGAAGTATAACTCTTTTTCCTACTTGCCCTTGCATTATGCATACTCTGGGGGAGAAAAGCCAATGTTGTGAGGGGTATTTCTAGAGGGGCCAAGCCTGACTGTCTCTACAACAATGGTGGCAAACGCAGTGAGCCTACTCTAACTCAATAGTTCTGTTGTTGTGAAGTGTTACCCTTTTGTAACTTACAGATGCTCACAAAGGGCCCTATTTATAAAAGATCGGTATCGTTATTGTAAAATACCGATCGTTATCGTAAAATAACGACCGGGTTTTTACCGATAACGGCCGTTATTTACCGATAACGACCGATATTTACCGATATCGTTAAATACCGGTCGTTATCGGTAAATAACGACCGGTAACAGTAAATACCGGTCGTTATCGGTAATTAACAGTCGTTATCTGTAAAACCCGGTCGTTATTTTATGATAACGATCGGTATTTTACGATAACGATACCGATCTTTTATAAATAGGGCCCAAAGCTCTTTGAAGGCTACATGGCCTGTAAGTTGTGCTGGCAACAACATGGAAGCCTTCTTACATGTCTTGAATTGTAACTTACTAGACAAGTGTCTTACATAAAAGGGAGAAAAGCTTTTCAATTAGGATTTAAAAAAAAAAAAAAAGTTGTTATGTGTTAACCTTCCACACACTTCCTCTTGCACGATACATACTCCAAAGAAGAAAAGCCAATGTGGTGTGGGGTATGTCCAGAGGAGCCAAGCCTGCCTGGCTTCTCAACAATTGTTGCCCACTTGCAGTGAACCTACTCCATGGTTCTGCTGTGAAGTATAACTTTTTCCTACTTGCCCTTGCATTATGCATACTCTGGGGGAGAAAAGCCAATGTTGTGAGGGGTATTTCTAGAGGGGCCAAGACTGACTGTCTCTTCAACAATGGTGGCAAACTGCAGTGAGCCTACTCTAACTCAATAGTTCTGTTGTTGTGAAGTGTTACCCTTTTGTAAACTTTCCCTTGCATGATGCATACTCTGAGGGAGAAAAGCCAATGTGGTGTGGGCTGTGCCACAATGGTGGCAAGCTGCAGTGGACCTACTCTAACTCAATGGTTCTGCTGCTGTGAAGCACTACCCTTTCACCCACTTTCCCCTATATGATGCAAATAACAAAAATAAATATTAATGGTGAAGTTTAGTTCAAATACATATACTTTTAAGAAAAAAGAGCAGTATTTTTCATCTTAATAACCCATTCAGCATTTTGTTTGTGTATAAATAAATGATTCCAAAATATTGGCTTCCTGTTTGCAGGACCCCTAATAGAAATTGTTATGGTTTTGCCCTTGATTCAGTTGCTCATTAGAGATCTCAGCATGTTTGACCCATCCAACAGCTAATTAGTAGAAATGACTGTTAGGAATAGAGATGGGCGAAACTACATAGTTTCGTTCCATTTTCGGATTCCTGGATCTCGGGAAAATCCAGAAGATCCGAAAAAGGAACGAAATTCGAAGATTTCCGAATGTACGGAGCTATTTTTGATAATTTTCAAAATACCTTTGAACGTTTGAAAATCCTCCAATAATAAGATTGGAGCCCACTTTCGAATTTCCAATGGTATTTTTGAAGGTTCAGGGCTATTTTCGATAATATTCTAAAGTAGCCTTGAACATTCAAGGCTATCGAATCAGAGTCTATCGATCGTAAACTTGAATGTGGTCTCCGGTTGAATTTTCAAAAATTTTCAAACATTCGAATGTATTTTAGAAAATTATTGAAAATAGCTTTGAAAATTTGTTCCGAAGTCCCGAAATCCGGAGGATCCGTCCAGATTGGGACAGATCTTTCGGATTTCGGAACCGAGAGGTTACGTGTCGGATCCAGGTTTGTGTTGGACCCGGATCCCATCTCTAGTTGGGAACACTCCACGTTAGTGTGCATTATGGGAAGAAAGGGACCGTTTCAGCAGGGAATAGCAAGGGGTATTAATTCAAATGATTTTTCAAAATGTAAGATAATATTTAGAATTACAATTTATGTATAATATAAACTAAGAATTTTAAAAATAATTATATTTTTCATAGAACTTTAAAGACAGATTTTTTTAAACCCCTTTTGTTGAGGCATTCAGCAAGAAATTGTTGCCACTGCATATTGGGCATGATACTCTTGTACAGTGGCGTAACTAGGAATCACTGGGCCCCTCAGCAAAACTATGATGAGGCCCTTATCCGTGCTTCATCCACAGTGGTTTTTAGGGAGGCTATATCTGTCGTAGGAAAAATAAGAAGATGGGGCCCTCTTGGCTCCTGGGCCCCCCTGCGGTTGCTCCCCCTTCTCCCCTCTAGTTACGCCTCTGCTCTTGAATAATAACAACATCCTTTTTAAGAGATTCAGAGACAGATTCTAGAAATATCAAATTTTCAAAAATGTTTCAAATTTATTGGCTAATTACCCTCCGCTCATCATGGTTAGTTATGAGGGCAGCAGCTGTACTGAAGTGGCTAAATAATATGTTATATGAGACAATACACCTGAATATGATAAATTGCTACTGTGTGGTCTTTTAAGCTTCGTACACACGTTACATATTAGTTGACCGTTGTGACCAGCGAACGATCCATCGTGCAACATTCATATGAAAAAGAAGTAAGAGCAATGATCCACTACTGTTCTCTGCTTTTTTAAAAGATCAACTTGGCGTATTAGTTCTGCTAATTATCGTCTGTCGGCCGACTGCGACGTATGATGGAAACACGCAATATTACAAATATAAACTTTCTCTTGTACACAAACGAACACTATCTAGGAGCTGTCCAGCTCTGCCATTGTCCCTCCAACCCCCCTGATTGTCTACCCACATGTTTATTAACTGTAAGTATAATGAACATGTTGTTACTGGGGGAGCTCCTTCAGTAACTGAAACTAAGTTAAGTCTGTATAAACACACTGGTGCTTGTTATTGGCTCCTCCCCCCAACTGCCCCATTCATCTCTCTGCTTTCCTTTTCAAGGCAGACAGGGACCTTAAACTGCTCCCCCTTACTATATTATTCATGTCATTGCACCTTAAGGTGCCCATACACTATTTAGACATTAGACAGATGTCAAATCTCTCATAAGACAGATGTCCAATCTATCTAAGATCTGCCTAGCCCTTTCTTTCATGCAATCAATTTGAGATCACAAAATGAATGGGTCAGATAGGAACATCTCAAGACAAAAATCGCTGCTTGTATAATGTGGTCTTTAGACATTAGATAGATATCTCAAATATATCTAATATCTGCCTGTGTATGGCCAGCTTTAGGCTTTGTGCTTCTATCAATACAAACTGCAGTGATGAGTCATAACTCCACCCCTTTATGCAAATAGCTAGTGATGGTGTTACTAGGTCTTCATTAGAAAAAAAAGGTATAATAGTTGGGCAGCACGGTGGCATAGTTTAGCACTGCTGCCTTTGCAGCATTGAGTCCTGGTGGACTATCAGGGAGATTCAATAAAAAAAAAATCCTTTAAAATGGTGCTAATTGTGCACCAGCCAATCAAATCTTGCTTAACATTTGAAAGCTAACATCTGATTGGTTGGGGCAAAATTAGCACCATTTTTAACAATAAGAACTTTTACTGAATAACCCTGCATGTATCCACAGGTACATATGGCTTTGTCTATAACAGATGCTGCAAGTACCCCTGGCTAGAACATACCTGTGAGGTAAACCTGTGTGACACGATAGTCTGTAATGCTTACCCTGCAGATGCTTGCGATCTAACCCTTTGACAATACCAGTATGTATTATATCAGTATTCCTTAAAGGAGAACTAAACCCAATTTTGTATACTCCAGAATCTGAAAACAACCCCCTAAAAACACCAATAAACTATAAAATGCCACTTTAGTAAACTCTGTTAAAGTAAATCAAAGCCTGTTAAGAACTGGATGAAGTAACTGTGTGTATGTGCAGTGTAAGACCACACCCCCTGACCTCAGTCACATCCTTCCTTGCTTTATCTGTCCTGTAAAAGGATTGACTAGAGATTATTAATGGGTGTGACCAACTGTAACAAGTTTGTGCCATAGCTAAGGACTGAGCATGAGCAGAACATAATAGTCGTTGACCAAACTGTGTGATATTAGAATGCTAAGAAGTAAAGCACAAATCATATGTTATTTAGGTAAATTTCCCAGCGCCCGTATCAAAATGAGAGGTAAGACACAGATTACTGGTTTTATATCAAGGTGTTCTGCCTTCTGGTTAAGTGTTGTTCTGTGGCTTTAGTTGCCCTTTAATGATCTCCATAAAATGATCTGGTAAACATCTGAAGAAGGAGTTTCCTGTATCTTCCCCATATTAGAGCTAGAGGCGTGCACTGTGCCTTTCAAGCATGTAACTTAATAAAACTTCTGTGGCAGCCCAAATTTTATGTTGGAGACCAACTCGGGGGGCATTTGCCCCTTAGCCTACTGGGTCAGTCCTTCCTTAAACTGATCCATTCAGCACTTTATTAGATGTATTACTAACAAGATACGTTTAAAGAATAATTATTTCCTCATTCTGGCAGAGTAATCTGGCTCCTCCTTTCATATAGTCAATCAAAGCTGCTGACATCACAGCCAATGATTGACTGCTGTTTTCCCCTGCTGCCTTAAGCTGGGTACACACAGGACAGAGTTTTGAAAAATGACAGACAGCATCTGCAAGATCCTGTCTGTCATTTTTCAAAGATCAGGAAACACACAGTCCCGAGCGTTCTCCTTATGCACAGCATTGGGAGAATGCTCGGGACTATGTGTTTTCCTCGACCGCCGCACCCGCAGACTTCCCTATAGGGAGACTAACATGGCTGAGGGAAATTTACAGTCTTTCCCGAATGAGCGCTCGTCCGTCGCATGTTCGTTTGGGAAACTGGTCACACACAGTGCTGTGTGTGCCTAACTTTACTCTGATACAAAATAGCCCAGCACCAGCTATATAAGCCCCAAAGTGGGGAGAGGTGCCACTTAGTAGTTAAAAAATAAATCAAGAGAGAAAGAACTACTGTGCACACTCATATGTAAGTTAAAAAACCTTTATTAAATTCACAGGGTTCTATATCTAAAAAAAATGTAAAATTACACCTATTCAGCCCATATATTATGACTAAACAAAAGTCAGTATAGGAGTTTATCATGAAGGTACATATAAATCGTATTAATGTATATAGTATAAAGGCATAGCTACCAACTCCTTCAGTATAGTCAGTCAGACGTCATATATAAGCGAAAGTTGGGACCGCGATCAGACGCGTTTCGCCCCCTAGCAATTTGGGGGCTTCCTCATGTGCCCAAAGATAAAGAGAGAATGATTCCTACCTAGCATGCCGTTTAAATATCCATTGCCGATTGCTTTCCGCCGCAAGAAAATACATAGGAAAGACTACACAAAAACTATGCTCACGCCTTGCGAGCCATATATCAAACATAAGATTGGCTAGCCGAGATAATGATAAAGGCAAAATGTTAAGTAGTGTTGCTGAGCATTTCCTTAGATATCATGGAGGTACTGTAAATGGACATAAATGTATGGGCATAGATACTGTCAGAGAAACGATAAGGGGAGGAGATGTTAACAAACAATTACTTAAAAAAGAGACACAATGGATTTATATGTTAGGAACTAAATCACCTAAGGGCTTGAACGAAGCAATGGACTTTTCTCCCTATATATGACTTCATGTGTTCCATTACAGATCAAGAATATCCTTTTACATTTCAGAGAATGGATTCAACGATTATGGGTACCCGTCTTCGTGGATAAAAGAAGCATAGATACTCTGAAATGGGTACAGTGAACCCTAGGGCCCTATTTATAAAAAATCGTTATCGTTATCGTAAAATACCGATGTTTCGCTAAAAAAAAAAAAAAATTAAACACGACCGGGTTTTACCGATAACGACCGTTATTTACCGATAAGCCGTACTACCGATATCGGTAAATACCGGTCATTATCGGTAAATACCGGTCGTTATTTACCGATAACGACCGTTATTTACGATAATGGTCTTATTACGATAACGGTCGTTATGGTAATAACGACCGTTATCGGTAAATAACGACCGGTATCGGTAAATAACGGTCGTTATCGGTAAAACCCGGTGTTATTTTACGATAACGATCGGTATTTACGATAACGATAACGATTTTTATAAATAGGGCCCCTAGAGTCTTATACTGCACAGTAAGATCATTGTTCCTTACTAAACTATTTACCAAAGGAATTATCTTGACTTCATTGCAGTAAAATCATGCTCATCTTTAATATACCGGACATCTGCCTTGGTATACTTAAGAATGTTTACTTGTACTTCACAATGGTAAAATATACTTTATCTATAATAAGAACCCTAATAAAAATGGTACACTTTGAATTGTTCTGCGGATACACATATACTTGAACTGAGTGATGGATCTAGATCGATACTGTGTTATAATTGTGGGCTTAGATGTCCATACATAATCCTGAGAACTAAGGATTGCTTCTATTAATTTTTGGAATTTCCAGAGATATGTCTATGGATTAATCAATTATCTTCTACTTACCTACCGTATATAGGTGATTTACGGGATGGGTTTGGACTGACTCCGGATCCATAACTGTTGACCTGGATACTAAACTTTAAGAGCCAACTATCAGAGCTTAAGGGTGCTAATATTGGAATCCCTCTAAATATGCATATATATCAATACTTGCTATTTACTCGTCTGGTACCAGTCTATTCAACTTTCTCTTTACATTGTGACCACTAGAGATGGCCGAAACTGCTAAAATCCGTTTCGCCTGTGGATTCGAAAAAATTCGAAAATCCGCGTAAAAACCATTAAAGTCAAGGGAGAAAAAAATCTGCACAGATCCGCTAAATATAAGGTAAAACAGATGGTAACTTACTGTACATGGCTGTGGGACCTGGGAAATGGTCTGGGGAACATGTACATATACCAGAAAAACCAAACTTTCCTCACAATTGCACCTTTTTTCGAGCTTCCGCATTCTATTTTCGAGCCCCGTTCGATATTTTTTGAAAATCTTGGAATTTTCGAGGTTTCAAGGAATTTTCGAGTTTCCAAGGAATTCGAAAATTTTGCAAAAAATGATACAGTAACTTACTGTAAATGGCTCCAGGACCTCAGAAATGGTCTGGGGAACAGACCAATCTGATTGAAAAAGAATCTTATTGGTTAGTATACCAATCAGATTCTTTCTAAAATAATTTTAATGTATCCAATCAGAATTGCTTACAATAAAGGTGAAGTTTAAAACCCTAAAGCTTGAAGCCTGTTATTTGTTGCAGTGTATATGTTTTCAAGGACATGCTGAAAGGCCGCTGAAGTGGAGCTTCACTAACGGAGGGGGTAGGTGACTGCTCCTCTATTTGTATAGGATCGCTAAAGTCTGGGAACATGAATTTGAACGTTCGATAACTATCACTAATTCTAACACGAAACACTAAACACTAAAATTCACACACAGTAAGATTCAAAAGCATGGAAAAAAATCTATAACTCCTACACTGTCAGGTCTCCACTAAACTCACTTTAACACACTGACAAAGTGGCACCTGTCTAGCTGCCTTTTATACCAGGGTGTTGGCAGGGGTAAAAACAGTGCCATTGGTGAATTTGATACATGAAAATCTTTGAAAATGTTAAAGGTGGTTCGAAAATCGCGAATGGCAGATCTCGGAGATCTGACATGGAACCTGGTTCCACAATCCGGTCCACTCTAGTTAGTATGCCACAGAATTGGTTACAATAAGATTAGAATCTAATTGTACCAATTCTGACAGGAAAAGAATGTGATTGGTTGGTATACCAATCAGATTCTTTCTGAAAATTCTGATTGTAACTAATCAGAATAGGATTCTTTTAGACAGTTCCCCAGACCATTTCCCAGGCCCTTACAGCAATACTGTATCATTTTATCCAAATTTTTGAAAATTCTTTAAAATTTGAATTTTCTAGAATATTCAAAATTCTTGAATTTTCGCACTCTTATATAGACCCCCCACTCACACTGCATCCTCTAGCTTTAAAGGGACTGTAAACTCCCTTAAGATAGGGCGCGCGGTCGGGCAGAGCGGCCGTCAGTGAAGGAGCGGCTGCGAGTGGAGTGGCGGTAAGGTAAGTTCCAGGTCCCCGAGCGTCCTATTATCACAGGGAGGTGAGAATAAGCGTTTCACCTCCCTGTGAATAATAGAAATGAATGGACATACTTATTTTTGGGGGTTTAGTGTTCCTTTAAATCTTTTCCTTTTGGCTCCCATCCTCTGGAATTCTATCCCCTCTCTCTACGTCAAGAAACCCTAATAAACAAGTTTAAATCTAAACTGTCAAGTATCTCTGAGCACAGCACGCATAAGAATGTTGATACTGCACCAGTTACTACTATAGCACTTCCACCCTTTCCTATGTATCTGTATGTTACCCACCTTAGTAGATTGTAAGCTCTAAGGGGCATTGACATCTTTCCTCACATGTTTAGCACTTGTATATTTAGTATACTTACTAATTATTTATATATTTATGTTTTTATTTACCCCCTTGTATGACTTATATTCTATATTTTACAGAGCTGTGTCCCCTAGAATATATATATGAATAAACATAATACACACATTATTGAATGTGTGTGAAGGAAGTGACTAATTTCAAGTCCTGGATATTTGCACATGTTCCCCAGACCATTTCCAAGGTCCCAGCGCCATGTACAGTAAGTAACCTTATTTTTTTCAAACTTTTCAAAATATTTGTCCCAATTGACTTTAATGGGTCCAATTTGAATTTTCAAACTTTTTCAGAAGTTCAAAAATCTGAAATCAGACTGGAAGTTCGGCCATATCTAATTTAAGGGATGTCCTTGTATCCTTGACATGTTTATTGGTGAACAATGCCCCAGACAGTTTGTTGTATGGCCCGTCAATGTATTATACACAGATCATATCCCCACGCAAATGCTTTTTCTCTATTGTACATAATTGTAACTCATCCTCTGTCTTCATATACAAGCCCCCACATCCCTACTAATGTAGTTTGCATTCTCTCAAACCTTTACGTTGATGCCAAAACCAAGAAAAAAAAGTGGATGCGGGGATATGCAAGCTAGAAGAAAAACCGAGCTTTTATTCTATTTTTTTTTTTAAATTCCTTTGTTCAGATCATAGCTGGAATTATTTTTTTTAAACCTCAGTTCCACCTTTTGGAAATATTGTATCTTTTCCATAATGTCTTTCAAATCTGGTTAATTAGACTGTTATTGACATTTTGCTTTCTGGTTTGTTAATCAATGAAAGACAAAAAGGTTTAATGATTTAGTAAAGCTGCTCTAACTGTTCTATGTTTTCTTTCAAAACTAAATAGATCTTGGCTTAACAGTGTTTGTGTCATAATACATGACCTTAATATTACCTTAATTTCAGTACATGCCTGACATCTCTGTTTTACTTTGCCTTAATATGCATACCGAACATTACATCTAACATTAATACTAAAGAGAGATCATTGTAAGATTAAAGAAGCCCACTCTCCTGTGTTGGATGCATGTTTTTCTGATACCTTTACACCTTGTAGTGCCACTTGGTGTGAACTTATTTTGATCTGTATATGCCCTCTACTTTAAGGGAAAGTTCAGTGGAAAATATTTTTAAAATTATTACTTTATATTATGCATACCTAGTTTTTCTACTTATTCTCTCAAAAATCATTGAATTTATACTCCTTGCTATTCTCTGCTTTTGAATTAGTAAGCTGCCATTTCAGGTTTGTAACATTCTTCTTCTTCCCAGAATGCAAATTCCCTTGGAATGTACCTAACAGTAATTTCTACTGATTGGCTGTTGGATCGATCAAACATGCTCAGATCTTTACTGAGCAACTGAATTAACCCAGGCGCTGGGACAACGGCAAGACCAATAGGGGTCCTGCAAACAGGAAGTATTCAGAGGCAATTATTTATACACAGACACAAGGCAGAGTTTATTAGGGTGGGAAAAAGTGCTATTTTTTCGTAACAATTAGGTTAAAAAAATAATAAAAATTTGCATAGTACTAACAATGTTTTGTTACAACTATGTTTATCAACAATATTTACAAAGTTAAAAGTATTTTTATGTTTGCTTTTATTAATTTATCAGGTACATACAGCCATATGGTGTTAAGATGTAAAAAATTTGTAATGTTTCTTAAGCATACTTTGTCTAGTGTGATGGTTGATGTATACAATATTTGCAAATGATAGATTAAACTTTTAAATGCTTCTAATAGCATTTTGCTCTTTGTTTTTTTTTGTTGGTATTTTAAATTGATTTAAAATTATTGATTGGTTAAGTAAAATGATTTTTGGCTATTCCCTATTAAACAACGAGGTATGATAATTGTTTACTCTCCCATCTTACACATTTCTTATTTTTAAAAAAAGTAAGACTTTTTAAAGTGGTAAATATGAATATTTATGAATTTTCATTGAAATATCTTTGGCTGGTAGTTTATTTAGTATTGGATATTATGAAACTAAGCGACAGTTCATCAATATAACACAAAGAATTGCTATAAAAAAAATATATAAACGGTGACAATGACAGGGAGATTAATTTAAAAAGTTCTTATTGTTAAAACTGGTTTTAAATTTCCACAACCAATCAGATCTTGAATGAAATCTAACATCTGATTGGTTGGGGCAAAATTAGAACCCTTTTTAAAATAAGAAGAAATTTTATTGAATCTCCCTGCAAGTTTTTTATTTTTAAATTTTTCAGCATGACCTGATTCTCATCAAATAAATTGAAATCTTGTGATAATTGTATCTATAGAATGTTGGCGATGTTAAATGCTAATAGTGGTCGATGCATCACAAAGTTCCGGTAACTATTCTGCTACTTTTATGGCAAAATAGAGTGCCTATAACATTGATTGCAGCAGCTGCATGGTTAATGAAGAAGTTAAAGCCATGCTAACCATATAACAGGAGCAGTATGCATATTGGTGCATTACCCTGTTAGTGTTTAGTGAAACCCTCGGCAGAAACACTTTACATCAGGATGTGACAGTAAACTCTGTAGAGGAAATTTTCAAAACAGTTACAACACATTACTATACAACCCTACGGGCAAAAATTTCATACACTAACTGGACAGTTTATTGCATTTACAGAATAAAGGTGCATACCATGGTCAATTTTTTACATTAATAAAGAAATGATACCCTTTATTCAATTAAAAAAGACAAACAAAAGTCTCACAAAATGATTTACTTATCTCCAATAAACTTTGGAGAAATACAGCAAAACTATTGCACATCATTGCTACCCATGGGGGGAATGTTGGTAGAAATACAGCAAAACTATTGACATCAGTACCAAAGGAAACCTTAAGGTCAGCTGCTGCAATATTTCAATATTGTCAACTAATCAGGGGCATAACTGCAGGGACACCGGTACTCTCTGTGAGATTGGAGGCTGGGCCGACCCCTCCACAATCAGCTTTTAAACAGTGATCGTGCATAAAGGAAACATAGTTGCAATCATATGTTTAAAAGACTGGACCTGAACTGCTGGTTTGGTTCCGGAAGTTTGGATCCGTTCATTTAAAAAACAGCGATTGAGGAGGTTGTGGGGGCCCTCCAACCATCCGCCCCCCCCACAAGTCACGGGTGGTGGGGGCGGTAGTTACGTCACTGCAACTAATGACGGGATTTTAGCACCTGACGCAATGGCACTGGGAGCACATAAAGAGTATCACATCGCAATTGTGATACCACCAAGCGCCTAGAAGAACAGCAAAAAATTAACATGGTATAAATACGCCACTTATAAATCAATAAAATGAATGTTAAAAAACATAGTAAATTTAGGGAAAAGTCTGCTCCTTGTCCAGTTATTTTTATTACTATTAAAAATAGATAGTTTATATGTATTCCAAATAACTGAAAATAATAATATGCTGCATTTCAAATTGCACTTATCCATGCACATTTTTTCAATGATGTCCACTGTACATACACAAGTTTATGTAGCTTCAGGCATTTAAATAACAATTCAGCCCACAGAGAGTATCAATAGCATGTAATTTATGTGTTTCTATGTGCGTAAGGCTGTGATTGATTATTGGAGTAATTTGCTAGAAATGATTTTTTGAATGTTAGATTATTACTGAGGGACTCATTTCAGATAATTGAACTGAAATTGTATTTTTAACAAGGAAAATGAAAGAGCTACGCAAAACACGTGTTATTTAACATAATGTCAATATATAGCAATTTGAGTACCAAGCACACATTGAATCATGTCACTTAGATCCACTGCATTATTTGTCCTTTCATTCTAGATAAATGTAACTTCTCAGTTTAAGGCCACATTGTAATGCGTCATAAGCCACATGGAAGCACGCTGCGCCCTGGCACGCAAGAGTGTGTTGCGTACGATCACATGCGATCCCCCCTTGATTTGCAAATGAGACATGCGATTGCACAAATGAGGATTGAATGCGTCCAATTATGGTCGCACACGCAGCGCTCCCTAGCCGCACTAGTGTGGCCACATCGATGGGGCACACTAGTGTGCACTTTTAAAAGCCCAATTCGATTGTGCTTAAAAGCAATGTGGCCTAGCCTAATATAATAGAAAAAACTGCAATAGGTCTGCATAGCTTGTGAATGCATATGTAGTTACACTAGTTTTTACAATGTATGTTACAAATGCAGGAAATGTGTATGAAAGTCATTTTGGTTATTGCATACACATCATTAAATTTAATTTTGTACTATGGCTGTTGCAAAGAGCTCTACTAAACTTCAAACAAGCCTAGGATGATTTAGCTAGTGCTGTGAATCCAAAGTTATCTGTGTATAAGTTTCACTTCTTTGTTTGTTCTATGGTTTGACAGACACATCATTTGTTGTGTCATAAGCCCATACCCCCAAAATATATTTAAAGCTTTTTAAAGGTCTTCAACTACTCTATGTGCTTTCTTTGCATATGGACTCCTTAGGGAGTGATTATTTCCTTTCAGGCTGAGTCTAGGTTTAAAATATTAAAGGATTTTGATGCAGTGATGATAAGGCATTTCCTTGTAGTAATGTTCATTCTGAGTTTTTTTTATTGCCTTCCTTTAAAAATAGGAATAAAGAACACTTTAAATAGTTACATCCAGCCATGGAAATGCAGGGTATTCTATATTTATAATTGTGACATAGGATGGTTCAAACATGCTGAATGTTATAAATTTGGTGTGCTTGAGAAATGTTGTTTAAGTGTGGTGTCAGATCATTTTTTTTGTCAAAACTGAAATTCTGTGTAAGATCATGGTTTGAAAATAAGGAACAGAGACTTCTGGGTAATTTCCATGTTTCTATGGTGCCCTTTAGAAAAGACCATACCTTTTAAGAGGCATTTACAGCATTCACCAAGCTAAATGCAAACCAGAGTGTCAGCTGCGGGACTGGTTTCCTTTTACTGAACCATCATCAGTTTATCATAGGCCTTGTTTTTGCAATGTGAAGCACTATAGACAGACATCCACTAAGGAATTTAAAGGGTATTATTTAACTGTAGATTCTGAGAAATCATAATTTGAAATCTCAGCATCAAAGGGAAAGACCTGTCACTTCAGAAGCAGAAATTATAATATGTTCCCCCATCTTTGACCTCTTAATAGGATTTTGGCTGCCTGCCAGCACACTTCTGCAACATTTAAGAGAATCAGCAGAGAAAAGAAGGCAGGGGGGGAGATGTAAGCAGAGCAGTGTTCATGGTGGAGGCTGTGCAAAATTAAGTGTTGCAGACACTAAAAATGGCAGTGAGTAAGGGAGTATACATACACAAAGCAAAGTCCCAAAGCATAACTTCCAGTGGGACAAAAAGGAAGCGGGCAGCGGTCTTCAGTAAAAATCGTAATTCTTTTATTTCGGAATCTTTAAAATCATCAAACCATCACATATAAAGTGCAAGCAAACGAAAACAAGGGCAAAAAACATGTGAACCCTCCAGGCTCCACCGACGCATTTTGTGGCCAATAGCCACTTCCTCAGGGGCATGAAGGAGTGTCTCTCTACCTGTTCAATTTAAAGCCAGATGATTAACCCTTGTTCGTGAACCATATACCAAAGTGAGAAAAAGACACTCTGCAACAGACATGGTACAAACATTAAAAAAATTAAAATCAAACTGTAACATTCTTTTATAATCATTACTAAAAAATGCAGTGAATATACATTAAGATGAAAAACCACATAGCTGTATGTTCGGCAGGAAATAATAAGTATCAAAAGCATAAAAGTAAATATGATGTTCATCAGAGGATAGTAGTATCTTAGAACTTTATATGTGATGGTTGATGATTTTAAAGATTCCGAAATAAAATAATTACAGATTTTACTGAAGACCGGCTGCCCGCTTCCTTTTTGTCCACTGGAAGTTATGCTTTGGGACTTTGCTTTGTGTATGTATATAGCCTGACTGAGAGGGAGACTGGAGAGGTGTATTGGAGAGCCGGCACGATTGGTTGGAAACTGTTCCCACTGTTACAGGTGCTGTAATTTACTAGCTTAAATTCAGAGTACCACCATTTTACTTCTCTCATATTGTAGTTTAGAAAATGTAAAGTTGTTACAAATAAGAAATAAGGAACAGAGACTTCTGGTTAATTTCCTGTTTATGGTTTTGAAATAACATTTTGATCTCAAAACCAAAAAATATAATGCAGATTTTTTTCCCCAAAAAAGTTTGTGACAAAATTTCCTCAGTAGCTTTTGACAGTATAATTTTTAAATCCTTAAGTGTTACATAGCTGATTATTATAGGGCATATTCTATTACATTTCCAGTCCCTTGTAAAATGTATCCAATAATATAAAGAATAGTTTAACAAGCATCCAAGAACTTAGTTCCTTGAAACCCCTAAAGCTGGGTACAGACAGTAATGATAAAAGGCAGATCCTTCTGATTGGAAGGGCTCATTATTGACCATATGTATGGCCAAAAACAGGTGATCCTGCAGCTATTAAACTACTGCAACTGGCCCTTTAATATAGGGGTGATAGCAGCCTTTACCCAACCAATCTCCATTTATAAAACATGGTTAGAACATTGGTACTTTGTGTTCCCAAATCTATGCCAATGAAAGACAGCTCCGATGGAATCTGTCTGCAAATCTCTACTGTGTGTTCCCCGTAAAGGAACACAATCAGGGAGATAAAATAAAAGTTCTCATCATTAAAATTGGTGCATAATTTCCCCCAGCCAATCAGATGGTTAGCTTTCAAATGTTCAAAAGTAAGATCTGATTGGTTGGGGCAGAATTAGGACTATGTCTCTAACACCCTCCCCCAAAAAAAGGCACTCTTATATTGACACAGCTGGGCTACAAATTGGAAAAACTGCCAATAATAAATATCAACATTCTTTAGCTCATACTTAATAGTGTATGTCACGCTTCTTTTTTTTATTTACCTGTATTCACCAATACCTAATTTTAATCTTAATAAAGTCCAACTTTTGAGGTAAAATGTGGCCTACACTTTATAGGGAGAACTTTTCTATGGAGATCATGCTTTTTAAATCAGTGCAGTACTAGATTTTAGATTACACTTTCTCACATCTATCAGGCTTTGGTAATGGAAATGGGAATTAAAAGGATCGTAAAGGGGTTAAAACTACTACATATAAATTGCCCATGTTTTTCAGAAACATGCGTGATGCAGGGCGCATGTCTGGTTGATGGACAGAAAAATTAATTGCTGTAGTGCCAGGTGTTTTTCTACTAGCAAAATTTTTTATTATTCTAAAGGCATTTTTGAGACAAAATGGAATGCAATGTAAGTTAATGATTCACTGATTTTATATTTTAATTTAGCTTTAAAGCCTCTAGGTTGTAAAAATGTACAGGGTTAATTACATAAGTGGCGTTATAGAAATAAAAACAAACATACCTACAGTCAGTACTACAATACTACAGTCACACTAGAACCTTCAGCAGGTGTTGGTTTACCATGTTGTAATGGGCACCACAGCCTTAAAGAAGCTTAAAAAAACATTAACATGCCTGAGAACAAGGCCCTTATTACCATGGGACCCACTTTAGAAATGATAGCACTCCTCAACACTTCAGTTTCCCTTGTTCCTATTTGGGGAATCGTGGCACAAATCTTAAAGCCCACAGTCAAGAAAAAAAACTGCTGCCTCATTAGGGTTTTGACTATTGTTTATATCTGCTGTAAAAAGAATGCTCTCAGGTTTTATGCCATTTTATATCTGCTTCGCCCAGCTAAAGTATAGCAACAATCATTCTATCCTGTATCTTCAATCACCCCTTTTATTGCAAAGTCAGGAAATGGTGCTTGATCTTAAAATATTTTGACACATAGTTCTAACATTTCTTATCAATAATGATGAAATAAGAAAACAGCCATTGAAAAACTTTTACTAAACTAGCAAGAAAAGTTAGAGTGTTACATTGACCTATCTCCTTTACTTTCCTAGCCATTATTATTAATTTAAGGAATCTATTACTGCATTGTGTATGAATGGTTAAAAAAAGTCTGACCTTTCCCTTGGTACAAAAAATAGTTCCTCAAGGGCTATAACTGCACGTCAAGATACCTCTATCAATTTAATATTGAAGTGAAGTTGATGATATCATTCTTCTTGTCTAAAACGGAAGGTACAGAAGACCTTTTCCACTCTCTTGTCTAGTATATATGATAGATCTTTTCATGACTAATTGCTGTCACATTAACTTTCACTATTTCATTCTCAGAGCTGTCAGGTTAATGGTGATAATCAAAATGGCTCATTGTAGGAAAGGAAAATTATAAGAGCAAAGTAATATCATAAAACAGTGTTTAAATATGTGTAATTTCATTTGTCAGTAGTGACCCAACACTTCATTCACATATAACCATCTCTCATCAGTAGAATTAGTGCATTATTCATTACTGTTATTTTCACATAATGGCTGCCCTGATATATTTAACCTCTACATTATATCTTAGATAATAGGCCTGTAAAATTGAATGTGTGTAGAGTGGAGTTCTAAAGCTCATTTACTGAACATCAAAGAACAAGAAGAGGAAAAAATATTCAAATTGTACATTTGGGCCAGCTGGTGTCAAAACATTATTCTGTCTCATTGCATATACTGTAAAATGTAGGTGATGAAGGATGTGTGTATGTGGACCTTCCTGTTACATTACAGAAACCAATTAGGATGTTTTAAAACAGAGAAAGTCACGTACATAATGATAGAATAGAAATATTGTTTAAAGAAAATGTGTATAAACAGAAATACATATTATTCATTATGAAAATATATTTAAAAGGGAAGTAATTCCAATTGCCATTAAAGCACCATTTTTTATGCATAATAATGTTTATATTTATAGATGCGTAAAAATAAATAGATTATATTTGATCCATGCTTGCTCATTTAAGTGAGCAAGCATGGTCAGCTCCACAAAATTATATAGAATGATAGCAAATACTATTTTCCAGGGAGAATGATAATATAAATTGCCATGTGCTTAAACTGATTGCAGCTTATATGACAATAATACACAGAGACAAATATATTGTGTAGCTATGTTTATACTGTAAGTGATTATCAGTGCCTAGCTTTGATATCCATGTCACACAACTTAGTTTGTAAATTACATAAAATAATGCAGCCCCAACTTAATAATATCAGAAACATTAGTCACATGTCCTGTATAAAAGGCCTTTGGTCTTGTGGAATTATATGGTCATTGAGGTATTTGGTAACTATAAATCCCTATAAACTATCAGGGTTATTCAATAAAAGTTCTTATCGTTTAAAATGGTGCTAATTTGCCCCAACCAATCAGATATTAGCTTTCAAATGTTAAATAAGATTGATTGGTTGGGGCAAAATTAGCACCATTTTAAAACGATAAGAACTTTATTTGAATCTCCCTGTATATTGCTAAAACTCAAGCATTTTCCAATTTTTAATTATATTTAAGTTTAAGTGTTATATTTTCTGTTAGTTCCTTCAGTCTTCTATTGTGGCCACCTCTACTTAAGTATAAAAATAATGGGAGGAAAGAGCTATATATTCCACCATTTCCATAGCTGGGCAAGGTTTTTGTATAAAAACTATAAATAAAGTAAAGAATAATGCGGTTCATATAATGTGTGTATACACTCTTAATATATGTAAATACAATCATTGTCTCAACTTATTTAGAATTGAGATTTGAAGTTGGTCATTAAGGGAAGATCTGCCTTTAAAATTCCACATAATTTCTTGTTTAAGTCAGTATATTTAACATGCTTTTTAACTAGGTTTTAAATAATCTACAGGATCCTTGCACCAACACCAAACACAAATATCTATTATAAGCGAGACCAAAAAACTCTTACAAAGGGCCTATGGATTAAAAAAACTGGGTACAATGTGTCCTGGATGTGCCCTGCGCTCATTGAAAGGGCAAATACAGATGAAGATTAGCACTCCATTCCACGTAACATTTAATGCCCGGCTGCCACTCCAAAGGGGCATACACAAGAGGAAAATTGAAGCGTTTTAATGTCAAAATAAAAGTTACATTTTACTTATTTTTCAGACCCCTTTTCCTCTTTCCTCTATATATATACCCGACCACACATCAACCGGGTGCTTCCAGTGGGGTAAGTACACTTAGGATAAGAATAGAGCACTCTGGGATTTTGAAATGATAATGTATTCGTGCAACAACACATCGACGCATTTCAGCCTGCACGGGGCTGAAACGCATTGATATGATTGATGTGGCACGAATAAATTGATCATTATCAAAATCCAGGAGTGCTTCATTCTTATCCTATAGATGTGTGTGTGTGTATATATATATATATATAATATATATATATATATATACACACACACACACTCACTTTTTTTTTTAAAGAAACCTTATTTTGTCACATCAAATGTACTTTTTTTAATAAGTTATAACAAGGATTATGATTGGTATTTCATGGCCTGTTTACTTCAGGTCAAGTTCTTTTTGATGGATGTTCTTTGTATTAATTGTTAGTTTTGGGCTACTTAGACTTTAAGTAACATGGTTTATTGTAAATTATGTATTTATTTCAAAATACCCCTACAGCCGTGCCAGCAGCCAAGCGACCTGCACTTTGGGGATTTATCAGGGAAACCTCCAAGGTAAAAGAGGAAAATACCCATTGCCCTTAATATTGTTAGTGGTCCAGCAGGATGGATTGGCTTAGTGATGTCATTCGGCGGTGTCAACGTTCTAGCCAATAAATATTATTATTATAACCTACCCCTGTGGTGGATTTCCATGGGAGGAACTGTAAGATTATAGCCTTATAATCTTACAGTTCCAGGAGGAGAAGGAAACCAGAAGACACAAAGGGTAGGTTATAATAAATAATGCACCCCCAACTGTAAATTAAAGGGATATAGAAGTCACCTGGAGTTCCGTGCCCTGTATAAAAGGCACACGGCCTGCGCCTTGTGTTTATATGGTCACGGAACTCCCAGTGACTTCTAATATCCTTATAATTTACAGTTGGGGGTGCATTATTCACATATTATGGATTTATATAGCGGCAAAATCTGTGGAGCTTTACAATTACATGTATACATTCACATCAGGCCCTGCCCAAAGAGCTTACAATATAAGTACCTTTATTAGACACATACAACCTATCAGTATGTCTTTATGATGGTGGGGGAAAACCGGAGTGCCCGGAGAAAACCCATGCAAGACGGGGAGAACTTACAAAATCCTGCATATGTGTCCAAGGGTGGAATCGAACTGCAGGCTTCAGCGCTGCAAGGCATCAGTGCTAAACACTGAGCCCGAGCTGCCCACATTATAAATATATAATGTGTGTACGCGAAGTACTTAAAAAGATTCATTCTATTAAAAAATCGCACATTTCAGTGACAGAGGAAATAAAATAAAGCAAGTGAAAGACACACACATACAACTGAGATAATGTAACAAGTATTACATTAGTTTTAAAACTACTTATACACATGCTCAGATGGCTTTATCATTACCACAGTGGATCTGTCAAAGTGGATTGATCTTTGTGAGCTTTACAATTTGTGCCCTCTGAAAAATTTGATAACTGTGTTCATAAAATCTATGGGGTAGTTTGAAAGCTGATATCCCTGTGAAGACATGTAAAAGGCTAATATGATTCAAAGCGGCATATCTATTAAAGTTTTAAAGCAATGATTATGAAATCTATTTATCATTAATCTATAATCAGCACTGAATCAGCAAGGAATTTGTATGTTTCCTCGTATTGGCGTGGGTTTCCTCTGGGCACTTCAGTTCCCCCATAAATCATAGACATACTGCAGGGGTTTACAAGGTAAAGAAAAAGCTCATTGATTTTCACTAAAAGGCTTTATTTACGGAATTATTCCATATAGGACATGGACAGATTGGTAAAGGTGAAAATCCAGGGCAGGTCAGTCTGACATGTTCCTTAGAAGGGAATATTAAATGGAGTGTTACCTTAAAACAAAGAAAACTGAATATACAGTTGGGGTTGGAAGCAGGTAACTAAAGGAAATCAATTCACCAACAGAGGATCTTTAAGGTGGCCATACACATGCCATTTTCATCGCATTGTGCCAAACAGATCACATTGGTATCTGTCGGCACATGCGATGGAAACCTCACACATGGAACTGATAGATCCCCATATGTGGTATGTGGATCGGTCGGCCATGTGGCCATACACAGGTGATAGCCCTTAGCCCCACCCCTAAACACAGACCATACCCTAAACCACACCCATTTGTCTTTTTGTGGGAAGAAAATAGACTATAAAGGGGAATGATTGGTGGGAGGAGATTGACAGCCTACCCTCCAACCTCAGGCGCCCCTAGGTGCGTGCCTATTGTGCCTAATGGTAAAATCCGACCCTGTGGGCATCTAATTCATAATAAAATAGACCTTTTGTAGAAATTCTGAATTTTGTCCATCTTACCAGTTGTACCAGTTACCTGCATCTGGTCCTACTTTCAGCTCCTTTTCATATTTTTTCTCATTTTCACTGCTGAGATTTGCGGTTCATCTCTGTTTACAGTTTCACCTCATAGTGATTTCTGCAGGTCTATGCTTCATCAGGGTTAACAAGACATTCTGTTCCCCTTACTCGCCACGCTTATAGAAGGAATAGAATGTTCAATTAATTAATGGAACTGGTTGATAATTAGCTGCAGTTTGCTGAAAATAAGCAATACTAAAAAACGTGCCCCATTAAAATAATTCGAAATTCGCCTTTTGGTTTTACACTATCATATCTTCATAAAATAAAGAAAAATGCCTTTTGAGTTTTACACTATTTATTATATCCTATTAATGAAATAGAGAAAATTTGCCTTTTGAGTTTTTCACTATCATATCGTATTAATAAAATAGAGAAAATGTATACTATTTATATCTTTGGCTGAAAAAAACACCCAATTTGTTAGGCTATTTTTAAATAACAAAGATAGGTATTCAGTGTGCACGTAACCAATTTAATACTACTTTGAAAACCCACCAGGGAGTATTACCGAATTTACCATCATATGTGCTGAGCTTTTTCAGCATTATTAGTGCTACTTTTGCTTGATAATTTCGCTTTTGATGAAAATTCGCTTTTTAATAACTTTGATGAAAAGAAAAAGTTGAAAGTTTAAAGTTCAGTGGAAATTATCAATATTTGTTAAATTGTTATTTTGTGTAATTCCTTCTTAGTTATTCTACATATTCTCCAATTTTGAAAAATCAGTTGATTAATACCCTTCTCGTTTCCTGCTGTGACATTAGTGAGCTGACATTTCAGGTTCTAACGGTCCTTTTTCTTACCCAGGATGCTCCACTTTTTGGAATTTCCAACATAATTTCTACTGATTGACTGTTGGATGGGTCAAATATGCTCAGATCTCTACTGAGCAACTGAATTAACCCAGGCGCTGGGACAAGGGCCAAAACCAACGGTCTCTATTAGGGTCCTGCAAACAGGAAGTATTTCAGAGGCAATTATTTGGGTCAAGGTCAAGTGATCTCAATTTGCAGATCGTTACAGTAAATGCTAGAAAATAGTCTAACACCCCCTGAGTACTTATTAGTATTGAGAAACACATCCACAATGTTCTGACACCTCCATGGACCTATTGGCAGGCTAAATAAATGGGAATAAATATATATAATTCAGAGTACAACCGGCCACCCTAAGCAAGAGGTGAGGTAAGCCCAAACAGAAACAGAGGAAAACATTTAAAATGTAGCAGTTTACAAAAGGCTCACCAAATCCAGTGTGTGGTAGGGTGCTGTACAGCCCCAAACCCTCGCAAGGTCCAGAATCCAGTATTACAACATACATAAAGACAAAACAGCATGTGTCTGCAACAGCGTGTCTTCCTATTGGCTTTGTCGCCGACGGGGAGGAGGGGGCGGAGCCTACCAGAGCAGCATTGCTCTAAGACTCTGCAGTAAGTTACGTGAACCCAGGGGTGAGGACCACGCGGTCAGGCCCTCACCTGGGTAAAAGCTAAGAAACAAGAAAGAGGAGCAGGAGGGAAGGTGAGTATAATGTCCTTTAATATTTTTATAAATCATGATAGAAAAAAACACACAATAAACTAAGGTAGTAGACTATGTTGTATTGTTTCATAGGTAAAATAGGGTATTTGAATTGACTTCTTGGCTGTCTGTTCCAAAAAAACATACCATTACATGGTGCACCATCAGCAACTCAACAATATATACAGATCCATTAAAAACGTTCCACACCTTCAATCGTTAAACCGATTATTAATTTCCGATATTTAAAGTTCTCCTTTAAATAATGAGGTAATAGGGTAAGAAAAGTCTGTAAGGAGGGCCTCACATATCCTCGAGAACTTTGGCACCTCTGAGGCAGAACCACTGGCAGTCCTAGATTGAAATAGCTAAGTTAATGGACATGTAAACTGGCCAAATCATTTTTTAACTAATCACACAGTAATTAGGATTAATTACCACCAATCTTAAATCTGCTTTCTTTTTCTTCTTGACCTTCCTATCCTTGTTTTTAGTCTGGGATTTACTTTTTAAAGGGGGGGGGCACAGCTAGTCAGTAAAGAACTGTCATCACAAAAGCCCCTCCCCTGGCAAATAGTGTAAAAACTCTCCATTCTATAAAAGTAAAGCTTATTTTTCTATCACTGTATGGCCAATTGATTCATCATTAAGATCAGGAAATGGAGATAACAGCCTTTATCTGTGCAGATAACACCCAATTCTGCATTAGCTGCTGTCTGTGTTCGTTAAGTCCCAAAGTAAACTGTACCTAAAGAAATCAATTACAAAAGCCCCCCCAACACCACACACCTTCAAATTCTCAGTAAAATAAAATCTTAATTGATTCAAGCAGTGATTACAGCTCCCAGTGCTGCTACCTTCCCATAACAAAGCACTTCACTTACACTATAACCAAAAAATACTGGTGAATTCTATGCTGTAGTGGGGCTAGGCAAAGATCATCTCCACTCCACATGCCCCACACTCTATCTGTGCCTCAGTTTTGGGAGTTGGTGGATAACATAAAGTGAAGACATGCATACTAACTAGGAGTGAGTTGAAAGGACATGAGATCTAGTGACAGGGAGCACTGAGAGCTAAATAGTTCCTGGCAGCACTAAAAGATAGTTAACACGCACAGACTTTCTTACGATTGGATTTTCCGTTGGGCAAAGATCATAAATCTGATCGGAAGAACAGCTCGAAAATTTCCTACCTTAAGGCTGACAGGGACAGAAAAATGGGGGTCAGCAGAATTTTTTTTTACTGGTATAAAGAAATGGTTTGAGAATATCTCTATAAGAAGGTAAAAAAGGTTAAAAGTTAGGGACCGCAGAATAAAGTAAACCTTAAGTGGTTCTGGGCTTAAATAATTTAAATTAGTTATACAACTATATTGCTTTAATGTATCCAGAAAAGGGTAGGGTATTTAAGTCTCAATACAAGTTAACAAAAATGTAAGCAATTTAATTGGATGTGGATGTGTGGATAGTTTATTGCATAAATCCCATATACGTAGAGTATACATATAAGTGGGGGATAAGCAGCATATGCAGAATGTGTTGCTGGGTATCACAGTACAGTGGAAAAAATGAAGTTAAAGGCCATCTATCTACACCCAGACAGTTCTTCCCAAGCCATGCAACCATTGAAGGATTTTAAACGTGCTGATAATGTTATAAATTTGTATTTATAGTTAGCATATTAGCTTGAGTCTGCACTCTTTATTTTAGCAGTTGCTATATAAATAAAATATCAAATGATGTTTACAACATACAAGCCAAAGTAAAGGTATATGAGAAAACTCAGTCAAGAACTTTGCTACATGAAGATACTTGTGAAATCTGTTAGGTTTAGAGCAGAAAAAATAAACAAATTGAATGAAAAACTTTTTTGTTGGTTATATCCTGATCATTTGGAAATATCTTAAAATATTGAAAAAAGCCTGATCCTCTAGATTTTGTTTGACAAATTTTAAAATGTTACTTAATTATGTTAAACATTTTCAGTATTGAATATAAGTATGTTAAAAAAATTATCTCCTACCTGACAGTTTATTATAAAGAAATAAAAAACAATAAGATAATAATTTAATAAATGAGTATGAATTAAATAATATTTTTTTTTATAATGTTTGTTTTGCATGTTTTTCATTCTTAATAAGATAGTTCATGCATTTTAGTAGAATGTTATCATTTCCCAATGATAACATGAATGGGACAATTATTACTTTTCCTGGCATTTGGACTAAAAAGAAACACATTAGTCTTATTGACCAATACTGTAAATAACAAATTATCCAGAGCTTTCTATGGGAAATGTACATTAGAATTTATAGATTAAAATTAACAGATTCCTTTTTCCCTCCCGTTTCACTTAGTTTGGATAATGTGTTGAAATTTGGCAACACTAAATAAATGTAAAAAAAAAGCTTATTTGGACTGTGCCAACTTGTGCACAACCGACACACGTTGTTTTAATTTTGCAGAAATTGTGCAGCACAGGTCTTGAACATGAACATCTCAATTTGGTACTTTACAAAAGGTATAAAACCTGATGGAAATATTGTCACGTAGGGTTTTCTGTTGTAATAATTATAATCATAACATTTGTTTCTTCATCTAAATTAAAGATTGTAGCTTGTTTCAGTGCATATTACATCCCAATGGTCTGTCTGAATCTGCAGGACCTGTAACAATGAGACGTGGACACAAAAATACTATAATAGGGTGTACAATGTTGGCTCGATTTTTCAATTTGAATGACTAGGTAAATTAAGTTTTTAGAGAAAATCCTAACTACCAAAATATTCACTTGATCATTTTAACAATTTCTTCATATACTTGTAAGAATGTGGCTTCATGTAATTTACACACCAGATGCTTTTAAAGGGATGTCCACAAGAGGTGCCACTTAGTAGTTAAAAAATAAATCAAGAGAGAAAGAACTACTGTGCACACTCATATGTAAGTTAAAAAACCTTTATTAAATTCACAGGGTTCTATATCTAAAAAAAATGTAAAATTACACCTATTCAGCCCATATATTATGACTAAACAAAAGTCAGTATAGGAGTTTATCATGAAGGTACATATAAATCGTATTAATGTATATAGTATAAAGGCATAGCTACCAACTCCTTCAGTATAGTCAGTCAGACGTCATATATAAGCGAAAGTTGGGACCGCGAGCAGACGCGTTTCGCCCCCTAGCAATTTGGGGGCTTCCTCATGTGCCCAAAGATAAAGAGAGAATGATTCCTACCTAGCATGCCGTTTAAATATCCATTGCCGATTGCTTTCCGCCGCAAGAAAATACATAGGAAAGACTACACAAAAACTATGCTCACGCCTTGCGAGCCATATATCAAACATAAGATTGGCTAGCCGAGATAATGATAAAGGCAAAATGTTAAGTAGTGTTGCTGAGCATTTCCTTAGATATCATGGAGGTACTGTAAATGGACATAAATGTATGGGCATAGATACTGTCAGAGAAACGATAAGGGGAGGAGATGTTAACAAACAATTACTTAAAAAAGAGACACAATGGATTTATATGTTAGGAACTAAATCACCTAAGGGCTTGAACGAAGCAATGGACTTTTCTCCCTATATATGACTTCATGTGTTCCATTACAGATCAAGAATATCCTTTTACATTTCAGAGAATGGATTCAACGATTATGGGTACCCGTCTTCGTGGATAAAAGAAGCATAGATACTCTGAAATGGGTACAGTGAACCCTAGGGCCCTATTTATAAAAAATCGTTATCGTTATCGTAAAATACCGGTCGTTATCGGTAAAAACCCGGTCGTTATTTTACGATAACGATCGGTATTTTACGATAACGATAACGATTTTTTATAAATAGGGCCCCTAGAGTCTTATACTGCACAGTAAGATCATTGTCTCCTTTACTAAACTATTTACCAAAGGAATTATCTTGACTTCATTGCAGTAAAATCATGCTCATCTTTAATATACATGGACATCTGCCTTGGTATACTTAAGAATGTTTACTTGTACTTCACAATGGTAAAAATATACTTTATCTATACTACGAACCCTAATAAAAATGGTACACTTTGAATTGTTTCTGCGGATACATATATACTTGACCTGAGTGATGGATCTAGATCGATACTGTGTCTATAATTGTGGGCTTAGATGTCCATACATAATCCTGAGAACCTAAGGATGTCTTCTATTAATTTTTGGAATTTCCCAGAGATATGTCTATGGATTAATCAATTATCTTCTACTTACCTACCGTATATAGGTGATTTACGGGATGGGTTTGGACTGACTCCGGATCCATAACTGTTGACCTGGATACTAAACTTTAAGAGCCAACCTATCAGAGCTTAAGGGTGCTAATATTGGAATCCCTCTAAATATGCATATATATCAATACTTGCTATTTACTCGTCTGGTACCAGTCTATTCAACTTTCTCTTTACATTGTGACCACTAGAGATGGCCGAAACTGCTAAAATCCGTTTCGCCTGTGGATTCGAAAAAATTCGAAAATCCGCGTAAAAACCCATTAAAGTCAATGGGAGAAAAAAATCTGCACAGATCCGCCTAAATATAAGGTAAAACAGCAATGGTAACTTACTGTACATGGCTGTGGGACCTGGGAAATGGTCTGGGGAACATGTACATATACCAGAAAACCCAAACTTTCCTCACAATTGCACCTTTTTTCGAGCTTCCGCATTCTATTTTCGAGCCCCGTTCGATATTTTTTGAAAATTCTTGGAATTTTCGAGTTTTCAAGGAATTTTCGAGTTTCCAAGGAATTTTCGAAAATTTTGCAAAAAATGATACAGTAACTTACTGTAAATGGCTCCAGGACCTCAGAAATGGTCTGGGGAACAGACCAATCTGATTGAAAAAGAATCTTATTGGTTAGTATACCAATCAGATTCTTTCTAAAATAATTTTAATGTATCCAATCAGAATTGCTTACAAATAAAGGTGAAGTTTTAAAACCCTAAAGCTTGAAGCCTGTTATTTGCAGTGTATATGTTTTCAAGGACATGCTGAAAGGCCGCTGAAGTGGAGCTTCACTAACGGAGGGGGTAGGT
The DNA here is from genome assembly GCA_019447015.1 of Hymenochirus boettgeri. NCBI lineage: Eukaryota > Metazoa > Chordata > Amphibia > Anura > Pipidae > Hymenochirus > Hymenochirus boettgeri. The sequence continues at coordinate 239,677,132 of CM033470.1, forward strand.
GACTGCTCCTCTATTTTCTGTATAGGATCGCTAAAGTCTGGGAACATGAATTTGAACGTTCGATAACTATCACTAATTCTAACACGAAACACTAAACACTAAAATTCACACACAGTAAGATTCAAAAGCATGGAAAAAACTCTATAACTCCTACACTGTCAGGTCTCCACTAAACTCACTTTAACACACTGACAAAGTGGCACCTGTCTAGCTGCCTTTTATACCCAGGGTGTTGGCAGGGGTAAAAACAGCTGCCATTGGTGAATTTGATACATGAAAATCTTTGAAAATGTTGAAAGGTGGGTTCAGAAAATCCGCGAATTGGCAGATCTCGGAGATCTGACATGGAACCTGGTTCCACAATCCGGTCCATCTCTAGTTAGTATGCCAATCAGAATTGGTTACAATAAGATTAGAATCTAATTGTAACCAATTCTGACAGGAAAAGAATGTGATTGGTTGGTATACCAATCAGATTCTTTCTGAAAATTCTGATTGTAACTAATCAGAATAGGATTCTTTTAGACAGTTCCCCAGACCATTTCCCAGGGCCCTTTACAGCAAGTTACTGTATCATTTTATCCAAATTTTTGAAAATTCTTTAAAAATTAGAATTTTCTAGAATATTCAAAATTTCTTGAATTTTCGCATCTCTTATATAGACCCCCCACTCACACTGCATCCTCTAGCTTTAAAGGGACTGTAAACTCCCTTAAGATAGGGCGCGCGGTCGGGACAGAGCGGCCGTCAGTGAAGGAGCGGCTGCGAGTGGAGTGGCGGTAAGGTAAGTTCCAGGTCCCCCGAGCGTCCTATTATTCACAGGGAGGTGAGAATAAGCGTTTTCACCTCCCTGTGAATAATAGAAATGAATGGCACATACTTATTTTTGGGGGTTTAGTGTTCCTTTAAATCTTTTTCTCTTTTGGCTCCCATCCTCTGGAATTCTATTCCCCTCTCTCTACGTCAAGAAACCCTAATAAACAAGTTTAAATCTAACCTGTCAAGTATCTCTGAGCACAGCACAGCATAAGACTGTTGATACTGCACCAGTTACTACTATAGCACTTCCACCCTTTCCTATGTATCTGTATGTTACCCACCTTAGTAGATTGTAAGCTCTAAGGGGCATTGACATCTTTCCTCACATGTTTTTAGCACTTGTATATTTAGTATACTTACTACTTATTTATATATTTATGTTTTTATTTACCCCCTTGTATGACTTTATATTCTATATTTTACAGAGCTGTGTCCCCTAGAATATATATATGAATAAACATATATACACACATTATTGAATGTGTGTGAAGGAAGTGACTTAATTTCAAGTCCTGGATATTTGCACATGTTCCCCAGACCATTTACAAGGTCCCAGCGCCATGTACAGTAAGTTAACCTTATTTTATTTCAAACTTTTCAAAATATTTGTCCCAATTGACTTTAATGGGTCCAATTTCGAATTTTCAAACTTTTTCAGAAGTTCAAAAATCTGAAATCAGACTGGAAGTTCGGCCATATCTAATCTTAAGGGATGTCCTTGTATCCTCTGACATGTTCTATTGGTGAACAATGCCCCAGACAGTTTGTTGTATGGCCCGTCAATGTATTTATACACAGTAATCATATCCCCACGCAAATGCTTTTTCTCTATTGTACATAATTGTAACTCATCCTCTGTCTTCATATACAAGCCCCCACAGTCCCCTTACTAATGTAGTTTGCATTCTCTCAAACCTTTACGTTGATGCCAAAACCAAGAAAAAAAAGTGGATGCGGGGATATGCAAGCTAGAAGAAAAACCGAGCTTTTTATTCTATTTTTTTTTTTAAATTCCTTTGTTCAGATCATAGCTGGAATTATTTTTTTTAAACCTCAGTTCCACCTTTTGGAAATATTGTATCTTTTCCCATTTAATGTCTTTCAAATCTGGTTAATTAGACTGTTTATTGACATTTTGCTTTCTGGTTTGTTAATCAATGAAAGACAAAAAGGTTTAATGATTTAGTAAAGCTGCTCTAACTGTTCTATGTTTTTCTTTCAAAACTAAATAGATCTTGGCTTAACAGTGTTTAGTGTCATAATACATGACCTTAATATTACCTTAATTTCAGTACATGCCTGACACTTCTATGTTTTACTTTGCCTTAATATGCAATACCGAACATTACATCTAACATTAATACTAAAGAGAGATCATTGTAAGATTAAAGAAGCCCACTCTCCTGTGTTGGATGCATGTTTTTTCTGATACCTTTACACCTTGTAGTGCCACTTGGTGTGAACTTATTTTGATCTGTATATGCCCTCTACTTTAAAGGGAAAGTTCAGTGGAAAATATTTTTAAAATTATTACTTTATATTATGCATACCTAGTTTTTCTACTTATTCTCTTCAAAAATCACTAGAATTTATACTCCTTGCTATTCTCTGCTTTTGAAATTAGTAAGCTGCCATTTCAGGTTCTGTAACATTCCTTCTTCTTCCCAGAATGCAAATTCCCTTGGAATGTACCTAACAGTAATTTCTACTGATTGGCTGTTGGATCGATCAAACATGCTCAGATCTTTACTGAGCAACTGAATTAACCCAGGCGCTGGGACAACGGCAAGACCAATAGGGGTCCTGCAAACAGGAAGTATTTCAGAGGCAATTATTTATACACAGACACAAGGCAGAGTTTATTAGGGTGGGAAAAAGTGCTATTTTTTCGTAACAATGAGGTTTAAAAAAATAATAAAAATTTGCATAGTACTAACAATGTTTTGTTACAACTATGTTTATCAACAATATTTACAAAGTTAAAAGTATTTTTATGTTTGCTTTTATTAATTTATCAGGTACATACAGCAATATGGTGTTAAGATGTAATAAAATATTGTAATGTTTCTTAAGCATTACTTTGTCTAGATTGTGATGTGTTGATGTATACAATATTTGCAAAATGATAGATTAAACTTTTTAAATGCTTCTAATAGCATTTTGCTCTTTGTTTTTTTTCTGTTGGTATTTTAAATTGATTTAAAAATTATTTGATTGGTTAAGTAAAATGATTTTTGGCTATTCCCTATTAAACAACGAGGTATGATAATTGTTTTACTCTCCCATCTTACACATTTCTTATTTTTAAAAAAAGTAAGACTTTTTAAAGTGGTAAATATGAATATTTATGAATTTTTCATTGAAATATCTTTGGCTGGTAGTTATATTTAGTATTGGATATTATGAAACTAAGCGACAGTTCATCAATATAACACAAAGAATTGCTATAAAAAAATAAATATATAACGGTGCACAATGACAGGGAGATTTAATAAAAGTTCTTATTGTTAAAACTGGTTTTAATTTTCCACAACCAATCAGATCTTGAATGAAATCTAACATCTGATTGGTTGGGGCAAAATTAGAACCCTTTTTAACAATAAGAAATTTTATTGAATCTCCCTGCAAGTTTTTTATTTTTAAATTTTTCAGCATGACCTGAATTCTCATCAAATAAATTGAAAATCTTGTGATAATTGTATCTATAGAATGCTTTGGCGATGTTAAATGCTAATAGCTGGTCTCGATGCATCACAAAGTTCCGGTAACTATTCTGCTACTTTTATTGGCAAAATAGAGTGCCTATAACATTGATTGCAGCAGCTGCATGGTTAATGAAGGAGTTAAAGCCATGCTACCCATATAACAGGAGCAGTATGCATATTGGCGCATTACCCTGTTAGTGTTTAGTGAAACCCTCGGCAGAAACATTTACATCAAGGATGTGACAGTAAACTCTGTAGAGGAAATTTTCAAAACAGTTACAACACATTACTATACACACCCTACTGGGCAAAAATTTCATACACTAACTGGATAGTTTATTGCATTTACATGAATAAAGGTGCATACCATGGTCAATTTTTTAACATTAATAAAGAAATGATACCCTTTATTCAATTAAAAAAGACAACAAAAGTCTCACAAAATGCATTTACTTCATCTCCAATAACTTTGGAAGAAATACAGCAAAACTATTGCACATCATTGCTACCCATGGGGGGAATGTTGGTAGAAATACAGCAAAACTATTGCACATCAAGTACCACAGGAAACCTTAAGGTCAGCTGCTGCAATATTTCAATATTGTCAACTAATCAGGGGCATAACTGCAGGGACACGGTACTCTCTGTGAGATTGGAGGCTGGGCCCCTGACCCCCTCCACAATCAGCCTTTTTTAAACAGCTGATCGCTCGCATAAAGGAAACATATGTGCAATCATATGTTTAAAAGACTGGACCTGAACTGCTGGTTTGGTTCCGGAAGTTTGGATCCGTTCATTTAAAAACAGCTGATTGAGGAGGTTGTGGCGGGCCCTCCAACCATCCGCCCCCCCACACAGTCACGGGTGGTGGGGGCGGTAGTTACGTCACTGCAACTAATGCAGGGATTTTAGCACCTGACCGCAATGTACTGGGAGCCACTATAAGAGTATCACATCGCAATTGTGATACCACCAAGCAGCCTAGAAGAACAGCAAAAAATTAAACATGGTATAAAATACGCCACTTTATAAATCACTAAAATGAATGTTAAAAAAACATAGTAAATTTAGGGAAAAGTCTGCTCCTTGTCCAGTTATTTTTATTACTATTAAAAATAGATAGATTTATATGTATTCCAAATAACTGAAAATAATAATAATGCTGCATTTCAAATTGCACTTATCCATGCACATTTTTTCAATGATGTCCACTGTACATACACAAGTTTATGTAGCTTCAGGCATTTTAAATAACAATTCAGCCCACAGAGAGTATCAATAGCATGTAATTTATTTGTTTCTACTGTTGCGTAAGGCTGTGATTGATTTTATTGGAGTAATTTGCTAGAAATGATTTTTTTGAATGTTAGATTTATTACTGAGGGACTTCATTTTCAGATAATTGAACTGAATTGTATTTTTAACAAGGAAAATGAAAGAGCTACGCAAAACACGTGTTATTTAACATAATGTCAATCATATAGCAATCTTGAGTACCAAGCACACATTGTAATCATGTCACTTGCATTCCACTGCATTATTTGTCCTTTCATTCTAGCTAAAATGTACTTCTCAGTTTAAGGCCACATTGTAATGCGCTCATAAGCACATGGAAGCACGCCTGCGTCCCTGGCACGCAAGAGTGTGTTGCCGTACGATCACAATTGCGATCCCCCCTTGATTTGCAATTGAAGAACATGCGATTGCACAAAAAATGAGGATTGCATGCGCTCCAATTTATGGGTCGCACACGCAGCGCTCCCTAGCGCACTAGTGTGGCCACATCGACTGGGCCACACTAGTGTGCACTTTTAAAAGCCCAATTCGATTGTGCTTAAAAGCAATGTGGCCTAGCCCTAATATAATAGAAAAACTGCAATAGATCTGCATAGCTTGTGAATGCATAATGTCTAGTTACACTAGTTTTTACAATGTATGTTACAAATGCAGAAATGTGTATGAAAGTCATGTTTTGGTTTATTGCATACACATCTATTAAATTTAATTTTGTACTATGGCTGTTGCAAAGAGCTCTACTAAACTTTTCAAACAAGCCTAGGATGATTAAGCTAGCTGCTGTGAATCCAAAGTTATCTGTGTATAAGTTTCACTTCTTTGTTTGTTCCTATGGTTTGACAGACACATCATTTGTTGTGTCATAAGCCCTATCCCCCAAAAATATATTTTAAAGCTTTTTACAGGTCTTCAACTACTCTATGTGCTTTCTTCTGCATATGGACTCCTTAGGGAGTGATTATTTCCTTTTCAGGCCTGAGTCTAGGTTTAAAAATATTTAAAGGATTTTGATGCAGCTGATGATAAGGCATCTTCCCTCTGTAGTAATGTTCATTCTGAGTTTTTTTTATTGCCTTTCCTTTTAAAAATAGGAATAAAGAACACTTTAAATAGTTACATCCAGCCATGGAAATGCAGGGTAATTTACTCTAATTTTATAATTGTGACTAGAGATGGTCAAACATGCTGAATGTTATTAAATTGGTGGGCTTGAGAAATGTTGTTTAAGTGTGGTGTCAGATCATTTTTTTTTGTCAAAACTGAAATTCTGTGTCAAGATCATGGTTTTGAAAATAAGGAACAGAGACTTCTGGGTAATTTCCATGTTTCTATGGTTGCCCTTTAGAAAAGACCATACCTTTTAAGAGGCATTAACAGCATTCACCAAGCTAAATGCAAAACCAGAGTGTCAGGAAAATGTGTAGAGTGACTTGGTAAGAATGGGTTAACTATTCCTATTAGTTCTTAGGACCAATAAACATTCCATTCCACCCTGGAACAGTCCTATTGTTTATATTAGATTAGTCAAGCATGGAACCAGATCTCCTTTCTCAGACAATGTGGGGCCGAACCGTGCATCTGGAATTCTCTTCAGCTAGGGGTCTGGTGGGTACTAAGAGGTCATTTTAAGGACAAGTCATACATGTAAAATAATTGTATTTCGGTATTGGAATGTGTAAGACAGAAACCAATGTTATATTTGTAAATATAATAATTTGCCCATTAATAGGATACCCAACATGGAGCCCTTATTCCCTTGCCGAGGTGAGTTATTAATATCTGGGGAAATATGGATTACACACAGGTCATGTTTGGTATTGGAGGAATTGATAATTAATAAAGGAGAGGAATATGTGATCAATATCCCAATACAATGTACATATCTACATTTATATGGAATCTGTCTAACTGAGGGGGAATGAATGCTTTTGGCTAGACGTAAATCTGGACATTCCTGGACACTCCCACCTCATGTGGAGGGCGTAGTTCAACAAATAGTTTAAAAGTCCTTGTAGTCCAAAATAATGTTGTTCATACTTGGGGACATGCTAAAAACGTGTGTATGGACCCAATGTTTCTTCCTGCCCCAGGATACAGGACTTCTTCTAATGAGTAGGGTCTGTGAATATTTTATCCTTTTTATTTTATATAACTGTTGTACTTATTGTATGTCATTTTATTATAACACCATTTTATTTTGTTTTTGTATTATATGCACTGTCCACCTTTTGGAATATTAAATCTAAAATTTAATAAGTTTTGTCTTTGATGCTCTAAAAGAACTCAGTTAGCCTCTGATAAGTTTATATGTGTTTGAATGGAGTGTGCAGTGTAAATGTTAATTAACTCTGTGACTGCTTGTGAAGGACTGATGCTAATTAACCAGTTAGTTGCTGGAGTGAATGGTGTAGTGTTAACCATTTAGCTGCCAGGACAGGGGTGTGCATAGTCAGAGAGAGTCAAGAGTGGGTTTTTGGGGCGTCTTTAAGGCCGTAACTTAAAGTGGTGGCAGCGAATACCGATTAATTAGTCAGATCACGTGCCCAGCGAACTGGCGTTCGTGACACAGAGTGTCAGCTGCAGACTGGTTTCCTTTTTACTGAACCATCATCAGTTTATCATAGGCCTTTGTTTTTGCAATGTGAAGCACCTATAGACAGACATCACTAAGGAATTTAAAGGGTATATTAACTGTAGATTCTGAGAAATCATAATTTGAAATCTCAGCATCACAGGGAAAGACCTGTCACTTCAGAAGCAGAAATTATAATATGTTCCCCCCATCTTTGACCTCTTAATAGGATCTTTGGCTGCCTGCCAGCACACTTTCTGCAACATTTAAGAGAATCAGCAGAGAAAAGAAGGCAGGGGGGGAGGGGGAGATGTAAGCAGAGCAGTGTTCATGGTGAGGCTGTGCAAAATTAAGTGTTGCAGACACTACAAAATGGCAGTGAGTAAGGGAGTATACATACACAAAGCAAAGTCCCAAAGCATAACTTCCAGTGGGACAAAAAGGAAGCGGGCAGCCTGTCTTCAGTAAAAATCGTAATTCTTTTATTTCGGAATCTTTAAAATCATCAAACCATCACATATAAAGTTGCAAACAAACGAACTAACGGGCAAAAAACATGTGAACCCTCCAGGCTCCACCCGACGCATTTTGTGGCCAATAGCCACTTCCTCAGGGGCATGAAGGAGTGTCCTCTCTACCTGTTCAATTTAAAGCCCAGATGATTAACCCTTTGTTCCGTGAACCATATACCAAAGTGAGAAAAAGACACTCTGCAACAGACATGGTACAAACATTAAAAACATTAAAATCAAACTGTAACATTCTTTTATAATCATTACTAAAAATGCAGTGAATATACATTAAGATGAAAAACCACAATAGCTTGTATGTTCGGCAGAAATAAAGTATCAAAAAGCATAAATAAAGTATCAAAAAGCAGAAATAAAGTATCAAAAAGCATAAAAAGTAAATATGATGTTCATCAGAGGATAGTAGTATCTTAGATACTTTATATGTGATGGTTTGATGATTTTAAAGATTCCGAAATAAAATAATTACGATTTTTACTGAAGACCGGCTGCCCGCTTCCTTTTTGTCCCACTGGAAGTTATGCTTTGGGACTTTGCTTTGTGTATGTATATAGCCTGACCGAGAGGGAGACGGTGTATTTGACGGAGGTGTATTGGAGCGCCGGCACGATTGGTTGGAAACTGTTACAGGTGCTGTAATTTACTAGCTTAAATTCATGAGTACCACCATTTTACTTCTCTCATATTGTAGTTTTAGAAAATGTAAAGTTGTTACAAATAAGAAATAAGGAACAGAGACTTCTGGTTAATTTCCATGTTTACTGGTTTTGAAATAACATTTTTGATCTCAAAACCAAAAAATATAATGCAGATTTTTTTCCCCAAAAAAGTTTTGTGACAAAATTTCCTCAGTAGCTTTGACAGTATAATTTTTTAAATCCTTAAGTGTTACATAGCTGATTATTATAGGGCTATATTCTATTACATTTCCAGTCACTTGTAAAATGTATCCAATAATATAAAGAATAGTTTAACAAGCATCCAAGAACTTAGTTCCTTGAAACCCCCTAAAGCTGGGTACAGACAGTAATGATAAAAGGCAGATCCCTTCTGATTGGAAGGGCTCTCTATTGACCATATGTATGGCCAAAAACAGGTGATCCTGCAGCTATTAAACTACTGCAACTGGCCCTTTAATATAGGGAGCTGATAGCAGCCTTTACCCAACCAATCTCCATTTATAAAACATTGGTAGAACATTGGTACTTTGTGTTCCCAAATCTATTGCCAATGAAAGACAGCTTCCGATGGAATCTGTCTGCAAATCTCTACTGTGTGTTCCCAGCTAAAGGAACACAATCAGGGAGATAAAATAAAAGTTCTCATCATTAAAATTGGTGCTAATTTTCCCCCAGCCAATCAGATGTTAGCTTTCAAATGTTCAAAAGTAAGATCTGATTGGTTGGGGCAGAATTAGGACTATTGTCTCTAACACCCTCCCCCCCAAAAAAAGGCACTCTTCATATTGACACAGCTGGGCTACAAATTGGAAAAACTGCCAATAATAAATATCAACATTCTTTAGCTCATACTTAATAGTGTATGTACGCTTTCTTTGTTTTGTATTTACCTGTATTCACCAATACCTAATTTTAATCTTAATAAAGTCCAACTTTTGAGGTAAAATGTGGCCTACACTTTATAGGGAGAACTTTTCTATGGAGATCATGCTTTTTAAATCAGTGCAGTACTAGATTTTAGATTACACTTTCTCACATCTATCAGACTTTGGTAATGGAAATGGGAATTAAAAGGATCTGTAAAGGGTTAAAACTACTACATATAAATTGCCCATGTTTTTCAGAAACATGCGTGATGCAGGGCGCATGTCTGGTTGATGGACAGAAAATTAATTGCTGTAGTGCCAGGTGTTTTGTCTACTAGCAATTTTTTTTATTATTCTAAAAGGCATTTTTTGAGGACAAAATGGAATGCAATGTAAGTAAATGATTCACTGATTTTATATTTTTAATTTAGCTTTAAAGCCTCTAGGTTGTAAAAATGTACAGTGCTAATTACATAAGTGGCGTTATAGAAATAAAAACAAACATACCTACAGTCAGTACTACAATACTACAGTCACACTAGAACCTTCAGCAGGTGTTGGTTTACCATGTTGTAATGGGCACCACAGCCTTAAAGAAGCTTAAAACAACATTAACATGCCTGAGAACAAGGCCCTTTACTTACCATGTGACCACACTTTAGAAATGATAGCACTCCTCAACACTTCAGTTTCCCTTGTTCCTATTTGGGGAATCGGTGGCACAAATCTTAAAGCAGCCACAGTCAAGGAAAAACTGCTGCCTCATTCAGGGTTTTGACTATTGTTTTATCTCTGCTGTAAAAAGACTGCTCTCAGGTTTTATGCCATTTTATATCTAGCTTCGCCCAGCTAAAGTATATGCAACATCATTCTATCCTGTATCTTCAATCACCCCTTTTTATTGCCAAAGTCAGGAAATGGTGCTTGATCTTAAAATATTTTGACACATAGTTCTAACATTTCTTATCAAATAATGATGAAATAAGAAAACAGCCATTGAAAACTTTTACTAAACATAGCAAGAAAAGTTAGTAGTGTTACATTGACCTATCTCCTTTTACTTTCCTAGCCATTATTATTAATTTAAGGAATCTATTACTGCATTGTTATGAATGGTTAAAAAAAAGTCTGACCTTTCCCTTGGTACAAATAAATAGTTCCTCAAGGGCTATAACTGCACGTCAAGATACCTCTATCAATTTAATATTGAAGTGAAGTTGATGATATCATTCTTCTCATGTCTAAAACTGGAAGGTACAGAAGACCCTTTTCCACTTCTCTTGCTCTAGTATATATGATAGATCTTTTCATTGACTAATTGCTGTCACATTAACTTTCACTATTTCATTCTCTAGAGCTGTCAGGTTAATGGTGATAATCAAAATGGCTCATTGTAGGTAAAGGAAATTATAAGAGCAAAGTAATATCATAAAACAGTGTTTAAATATGTGTAATTTCATTTGTCAGTAGTGACCCAACACTTCATTACACATATAACCATCTCTCATCAGTAGAATTAGTGCATTATTCATTACTGTTAATTATTTTCACATAATGGCTGCCCTGATATATTTAACCTCTACATTATATCTTAGATAATAGGCCTGTAAAATTGAATTGTGTGTAGAGTGGAGTTCTAAAGCTCATTTACTGAACATCAAAGAACAAAGAAGAGGAAAAAAATATTCTAAATTGTACATTTGGGCCAGCTGGTGTCAAACATTTATTTCTGTCTGATTTGCATATACTGTAAAATGTAGGTGATGAAGGATGTGTGTCATGTGACCTTCCTGTTACATTACAGAACCAATTAGGATGTTTTAATAACAGAGAAAGTCACTGTACATAATGATAGAATAGAAATATTGTTTAAAGAAATTGTGTATAAACAGAAATACATATTATTCATTATGAAAATATATTTAAAATGGGAAGTAATTCCAATTGATCATTAAAGCACCATTTTTTATGCATAATAATGTTTATATTTATAGATGCGTAAAAATAAATAGATTATATTTGATCCATGCTTGCTCATTTAAGTGAGCAAGCATGGTCAGCTCCACAAAATTATATAGAATGATAGCAAATACTATTTTCCCAGGGAGAATGATAATATAAATTGCCATGTGCTTAAACTGATTGCAGCTTATATGACAATAATACACAAGAGCCAAATATATTGTGTAGCTATGTTATACTGTAAGTGATTATCAGTGCCTAGCTTTGATATCCATGTCACACAACTTAGTTTGTAAATTACATAAAATAATGCAGCCCCAACTTAATAATATCAGAAACATTTAGTCACATGTCCTGTATAAAAGGCCTTTGGTCTTGTGGATTATATGGTCATTGAGGTATTTGGTAACTTATAATATCCCTATATAAACTATCAGGGTTATTCAATAAAAGTTCTTATCGTTTAAAATGGTGCTAATTTTGCCCCAACCAATCAGATATTAGCTTTCAAATGTTAAATAAGATCTGATTGGTTGGGGCAAAATTAGCACCATTTTAAACGATAAGAACTTTTATTGAATCTCCCTGTATATTTGCTAAAACTCAAGCATTTTCCAATTTTAATTATATTTAAGGTTAAGTGTTTATATTTTCTGTAGTTCCTTCAGTCTTCTATTGTGGCCACTCTACTTACGTATATAAAATAATGGGAGGAAGAGCTACTATATTCCCACCAATTTCCCTAGCTGGGCAAGGTTTCTTTTATAAACTATAAATAAAGTAAAGAATAATGCAGGTTCATATAAATGTGTGTATACACTCTTAATATATGTAACTACCATCATTGTTCTCAACTTTATTTAGAATTGAGATTTGAAGTTGGTCATTAAGGGAAGCATCTGCCTCTTGTTAGCCTTTAACTTCCATAATTTCTTGCTTAAGTCAGTATATTTAACATGCTTTTGCAGGTTTAATAAATCTACAGGATCCTTGCACCAACACCAAACAAATATCTATTATAAAGCGAAGACCAGGAGACAGTTTGCTCATAGGAAACTAAGTTTCAAAATAATTTTAATTTTAAGATGTTAGACATTTGTTTTGGTCTCATAGTAATTAAGGTTGAATAAAGACAGACGTCCATCAAGTCCAACCTATTCACTACTATGCATGTGAACATATGTTATGCCCATATCCTATACATATACATTATATATGTAAGATACTAATACAAACATTATATAGAAAAGCACATGTAGAAAATGGAAGATAAAAAAAAATCATAGATACATCTGTCTTGAGACATTTTGTTAATCTAAATCAAGCACCTAACCAGGTAATATAGACAGTTTTTGAAATATTACAGCAGAATCCTACAGGTGGCAATTCTACGAAAAAACTCTTACAAAGGGCCTATGGATTAAAAAAACTGGGTACAATAATGTTCCTGGATGTGCCCTGCGCTCATTGAAAGGCAAATACAGATGAAGATTAGCACTCCATTCCACGTAACATTTAATGCCCGGGTGCCACTCCAAAGGGGCATACACAAGAGGAAAATTGAAGCGTTTTAATTGTCAAAATAAAAGTTACATTTTACTTATTTTTCAGACCCCTTTTTCCTCTTTCCTCTATATATATACCCGACCACAACATCAACCCGGGTGCTTCCAGTGGGGTAAGTACACTTAGGATAAGAATAGAGCACTCCTGGGATTTTGATAATGATAATGTATTCGTGCAACAACACATCGACGCATTTCAGCCTGCACGGGGCTGAAACGCATTGATATGATTGATGTGGCACGAATAAATTATCATTATCAAAATCCCAGGAGTGCTTCATTCTTATCCTAAGTATGTGTGTGTGTGTGTATATATATATATATAGTGTATAGCCACAGGCACTCTCTCCACCACCCTCTTGTTTCACGCCAGGGTGCTGTTGTGTGCATCAAAAGTTCATAAAAGTAAGCTTGTATATTCAACGCACTCTCATATGAGGCTTGAGAAAGGGACCTAGAAAGGTGCCGAAATGTTGCCTACACAGTGATGTAGTAAGTAAAATATTTGGATGAAGAAGTCCTGAGAGTGCGTTGAATATACAAGCTTACTTATATATACACACACACACTCACTTTTTTTAAAAGAAACCTTATTTTGTCAATCAAATGTACTTTTTTTAATAAGTTATAACAAGGATTATGATTGGTTATTTCATGGCCTGTTTACTTCAGGTCAAGTTCTTTTTGATGGATGTTCTTTGTATTAATTGTTAGTTTTGGGCTACTTAGACTTTAAGTTAACATGGTTTATTGTAAATTATGTATTTATTTCAAAATACCCCTACAGCCGTGCCAGCAGCCAAGCGACCTGCACTTTGGGGATTGATCAGGGAAACCTCCCAAGGTAAAAGAGGAAAATACCCATTGCCCTTAATATTGTTAAGTGGTCCAGCAGGATGGATTGCTTAGTGATGTCATTCGGCAGGTGTCAACTGTTCTAGCCAATAAATATTATTATTATAACCTACCCCTGTGGTGGATTTCCATGGGAGGAACTGTAAGATTATAGCCTTATAATCTTACAGTTCCAGGAGGAGAAGGAAACCAGAAGACACAAAGGGGTAGGTTATAATAAATAATGCACCCCCAACTGTAAATTAAAGGGATATTAGAAGTCACCTTGGAGTTCCGTGCCCTGTATAAAAGGCACTCGGCCTGCGGCCTTGTGCTTTTATATGGTCACGGAACTCCCCAGTGACTTCTAATATCCTTATAATTTACAGTTGGGGGTGCATTATTCACTATATTATGGATTTATATAGCAGCAAAATCTGTGGAGCTTTACAATTACATGTATACATTCACATCAGGCCCTGCCCCGAAGAGCTTACAATCTAAGTACCTTTATTAGACACATACAACCTATCAGTATGTCTTTATGATGGTGGGGGAAACCGGAGTGCCCGGAGGAAACCCATGCAAGCACGGGGAGAACTTACAAACTCCTTGCATATGTGTCCAAGGGTGGAATCGAACTGCAGGCTTCAGCGCTGCAAGGCATCAGTGCTAAACACTGAGCCACCGAGCTGCCCACATTATAAATATATAATGTGTGTACCGAGCAGTACTTAAAAAGATTCATTCTATTAAAAAATCGCACATTTCAGTGACAGAGGAAATAAAATAAAGCAAGTGAAATGACACACACATACAACTGAGATAATGTAACAAGTATTACATTAGTTTTAAACATACTTATACACATGCTCAGATGGCTTTATCATTACCACAGTTGGATCTGTCAAAGTGATTGATCTTTGTGAGCTTTACAATTTGTGCCCTCTGAAAAATTTGATAACTGTGTTCATAAATCTATGGGGTAGTTTGAAAGCTGATATCCCCTGTGAAGACATGTAAAAGGCTAATATGATTCAAAGCGGCATATCTATTAAAGTTTTAAAGCAATGATTATGAAATCTATCATTAATCTATTAATCAGCACTGAATCAGCAAGGAATTTGTATGTTCTCCCTGTATTGGCGTGGGTTTCCTCTGGGCACTTCAGTTTCCCCCATAATCATATAGACATACTGCAGGGGTTCACAAGGTAAAGAAAAAGCTCATTGATTTTCACTAAAAGGCTTTATTTACGGAATTATTCCATATAGGACATGGACAGATTTGGTAAAGGTGAAATCCAGGGCAGGTCAGTCTGACATGTTCCTTAGAAGGGAATATTAAATGGAGTGTCTACCCTTAAAACAAAGAAAACTGGAATATATCAGTTGGGGTTGGAAGCAGGTAACTAAAGGAAATCAATTCACCAACAGAGGATCTTTAAGGTGGCCATACACATGCCATTTTCATCGCATTGTGCCAACAGATCACATTGGTATCTGTCGGCAAAATGCGATGGAAACCTCACACATGGAACTGATAGATCACCCATATGTGGTATGTGGATCGGTCGGCCATGTGGCCATACACAGGCTGATAGCCCTTAGCCCCACCCCTAAACACAGACCATACCCCTAAACCACACCCATTTTGTCTTTTTGTGGGAAGAAAATAGACTATAAAGGGGAATGATTGGTGGGAGGAGATTGACAGCCTCCCCTCCAACCTCAGGCGCCCCTAGGTGCGTGCCTATTGTGCCTAATGGTAAATCCGACCCTGTGGGCATCTAATTCATAATAAAATAGACCTTTTGTAGAAATTCTGAATTTTGTACCATCTTACCAAGTTGTACCAAGTTACCTGCATCTGGTCCTTACTTTCAGCTCCTTTTCATATCTTTTTCCTCATATTCTCACTGCTGAGATTTGTGGCTTTCATCTCTGTTTTACAGTTTCACCTCATAGTGATTTCTGCAGGTCTATGCTTCATCAGGGTTAACAAGACATTCTGTTCCCTTACTCGCCACAGCTTACTAGAAGGAATAGAATGTTCAATTAATTAATGGAACTGGTTTGATAATTAGCTGCAGTTTGCTGAAAATAAGCAATACTAAAAAACGTGTCCCATTAAAATAATTCGAAATTCGCCTTTTGATTTTTACACTATCATATCTTCATAAAATAAAGAAAAATTGCCTTTTGAGTTTTACACTATTTATTATATCCTATTAATGAAATAGAGAAAATTTGCCTTTTGAGTTTTTCACTATCATATCGTATTAATAAAATAGAAAAAATGTATACTATTTATATCTTTGGCTGAAAAAAACACCCAATTTGTTAGGCTATTTTTAAATAACAAAGATAGGTATTCAGTGTGCAGTAACCAATTTAATACTACTTTGAAAACCCACCAGGGAGTATTACCAATTTACCATCATATGTGCTGAGCTTTTTCTGCATTATTAGTGCTACTTTTTGCTTGATAATTTTCGCTTTTGATGAAAATTCGGCTTTTTAATAACTTTGATGAAAAGAAAAGTTGAAAGTTTAAAGTTCAGTGGAAATTATCAATATTTGTTAAATTGTTATTTTGTGTAATTCCTTCTTAGTTATTCTACATATTCTCCAATTTTGAAAAATCAGTTGATTTCATACCCTTTCCTGTTTCCTGCTGTTGACATTAGTGAGCTGACATTTCAGGTTCTAACGGTCCTTTTTCTTCCCAGGATGCTCCACTTTCTTGGAATGTTCCCAACAGTAATTTCTACTGATTGACTGTTGGATGGGTCAAATATGCTCAGATCTCTACTGAGCAACTGAATTAACCCAGGCGCTGGGACAAGGGCAAAACCATAACGGTCTCTATTAGGGGTCCTGCAAACAGGAAGTATTTCAGAGGCAATTATTTGGGTCAAGGTCAAGTGATCTCAATTTGCAGATCGTATTACAGTAAATGCTAGAAAATAGTCTAACACCCCCTGAGTACTTATTAGTATTGAGAAACACTCCACAATGTTCTGACACCTTCCATGGACCTATTGGCAGGCTAAATAAATGGGAATAAATATATATAATTCAGAGTACACCGGGCCACCCTAAGCAAGAGGTGAGGTAAGCCCAAACAGAAACAGAGGAAAACATTTAAAATGTAGCAGTTTACAAAAGGCTCACCAAATCCAGTGTGTGGTACGGGTGCTGTACAGCCCCAAACCCCTCGCAAGGTCCAGAATCCAGTATTTACACATACATAAAGACAAAACAGCATGTGTCTGCAACAAGCGTGTCTTCCTATTGGCTTTGTCGCCGACGGGGAGGAGGGGGCGGAGCCTACCAGAGCAGCATTGCTCTAAGACTCTGCAGTAAGTTACGTGAACCCAGGGGTGAGGACCTAGCGGTTCAGGCCCTCACCCTGGGTAAAAGCTAAGAAACAAAGAAGAGGAGCAGGAGGGAAGGTGAGTATAATTGTCCTTTAATATTTTTATAAATCATGATAGAAAAAAACACACAATAAACTAAGGTAGTAGACTATGTTGTATTGTTTCATAGGTAAACTAGGGTATTTGAACTTGTAACTTCTTGGCTGTCTGTTCCAAAAAACATACCATTTACATGGTGCACCATCAGCAACTCAACAATATATACAGATCCATTTAAAAACGTTCCACACCTTCAATCGTTAAACCGATTATTAATTTCCGATATTTAAAGTTCTCCTTTAAATAATGAGGTAATAGGGTAAGAAAAGGTCTGTAAGGAGGGCCTCACATATCCTCGAGAACTTTGGCACCTCTGGGCAGAACCACTGGCAGTCCTAGATTGAAATAGCTAAGTTAATGGACATGTAACCTGTGCCAAATCATTTTTTAACTAATCACACAGTAATTAGGATTAATTACCACCAATCTTAAATCTGCTTTCTTTTTCTTCTCTGACCTTCCTATTCCTTGTTTTTTAGTTCTGGGATTTTTACTTTTTAAAGGGGGCGGGGCACAGCTAGTCAGTAAAGAACTGTCAATCACAAAGCCCCTCCCCCTGGCAAACTATGTGTAAAACTCTCCATTCTATAAAAGTAAAGCTTATTTTTCTATCACTGTATGGCCAATTGATTCATCATTAAGATCAGGAAATGGAGATAACAGCCTTTCTCTGTGCAGATAACACCCAATTCTGCAGTTAGCTGCTGTCTGTGTTCGTTAAGTCCCAATGTAACACTGTACCTAAAGAAATCAATTACAAAGCCCCCCCCCCACACACACACACCTTCAAATTCCTACAGCTAAAATAAAATCTTAATTGATTCAAGCAGTGATTACAGCTCCCAGTGCTGCTTACCTTCCCATAACAAAGCACTTTCACTTACACTATAACACAAAATCACTGGGTGAATTCTATTGGCTGTAGTGGGGCACAGATCATCTCCACTCCACATGCTCCACACTCTATCTGTGCCTCAGTTTTGGGAGTTGGTGGATACATAAAGTGAAGACATGCATACTAACTAGGAGTGAGTTGAAAGGACATGAGATCTAGTGACAGGGAGCACTGAGAGCTAAAAGAGATCAAGTTCCTGGCAGCACTAAAAGATAGTTATACACGCACAGACTTTCTTACGATTGGATTTTCCGTTGGGGCAACGATCATAAATCTGATCGGAAGAACAGCTCGAAATTTCCTACCTTAAGGCCTTGACAGGGACAGAAAATGGGGGTCAGCAGAATTTTATTTTTACTGGTATAAAGAAATGGTTTGAGAAATATCTCTCATAAGAAGGTAAAAAAGGTTAAAAGTTAGGACCCAGCAGAATAAAGTAAACCTTGAAGTGGTTGCTGGGCTTAAAATAATTTAAATTAGTTATTGAACTAATTGCTTTAATGTATCCAGAAAAGGGTAGGCTATTTAAGTCTCAATACAATGTTAACATAAAATGTAAGCAATTTAATTGGATGTGGATGTGTGGATACTGTTTATTGCATAAATCCCATATACGTAGAGATATACATATAAGTGGGGGATAAGCAGCATATGCAGAATGTGCTTGCCTAGGTATCCACAGTACAGTGGAAAAATGAAGTTAAAGGCCATATCTATATACACCCAGACAGTTCTTCCCAAGCCATGCAACCATTGAAGGATTTTAAACGTGCTGTATAATGTTATAAATTTGTATTTATAGTTACTGCATATTAGCTTGAGTCTGCCACACTCTTTATTTTAGCAGTTGCTATATAAATAAACATATCAAATGATGTTTACAACATACAAGCCAAAAGTAAAGGTATATGAGAAAACTCAGTCAAGAACTTTTGCTACATGAAGATACTTGTGAAATCTGTTAGGTTTAGAGCAGAAAAAATAAACAAATTGAATGAAAATACTTTTTTGTTGGTTATATCCTGATCATTTGGAAATATCTTTAAAATATTGAAAAAAGCCTGATCCTCTAGATTTTTGTTGACAAATTTTAAAATGTTACTTAATTATGTTTAAACATTTTCAGTATATGAATATAAGTATGTTAAAAAAATTATCATCCTACCTGACAGTTTTATTATAAAGAAATAAAAAACAATAAGATAATAATTTAATAAATGAGTATAGAATTAAATAATATTTTTTTTTATAATGTTTGTTTTGCATGTTTTTCATTCTTAATAAAGATAGTTCATGCATTTTAGTAGAATGTTATCATTTCCCAATGATAACATGAATGGGAACATTATTACTTTTTCCTGGCATTTGGCTAAAAAGAAACACATTAGTCTTTATTGACCAATACTGTAAATACACAAATTATCCAGAGCCTTTCTATGGGAAATGTACATTAGAATTTATAGATTAAAATTAACCAGATTCCTTTTTCCCTCCAGTTTCACTTAGTTTTGGATAATGTGTTGAAATTTGGCAAAGACTAAATAACATTGTAAAAAAAAAGCTTATTTGGACTGTGCCAACTTTTGCAACAAACCGACACCTTGTTTTAATTTGCATAAATCTGTGCAGACAGGTCTTTAAACATGCATCTAATTTTGGTACTTTACAAAAGGTATGTAAAACCTGATGGAAAATTGTCACTTGGGGTTTTCTGTTGTAATTAATTTATAATCATAACATTTTTCTTCATCTAAAATTAAAGATTGTAGCTTGTTTCAGGCCTATTTACTATCCCAATGGTCTGTCTGGAATCTTTGCAGACCTGTAACATGAAGACAGGGACACAAAAAATACTATAGGGTGTACAATGTTGGCTCGAATTTTTCATTTGAATGACTAGGTAAATTTAAGTTTTTAGAGAAAATCCTAACTACCAAAATTATTCACTTGATCATTTTAACAATTTCTCATATACTTTTAAGAATGTGGCTTCATGTAATTTACAACACCAGATGCATTTTTTAAAGGGTATGTCCACCATTAAAACAAAAAACGTCAATTGTCAGTTATCTGCCCCCATTATTAACCAGATAATTAAGTATTGTCCCCATTCTGGCAGAATAAGTTGGCTTCTCCTTCCATGTTGTCAATTAAGACTGCTGACATTACAGCCAATGATTGACTGCTGTTTCATCTGCTGTCTTCTATGCACATGCTCAAACTTAATAAAAATAAAAAGTTAATTGAGCAGAAGGAAGAGGCAGATACCTTTGCCAGAAAGAAATAGAACTTATCATTAAATATCTGGTTACAAATACATATAATAAACTGGTAAAAATAGCAGTTGGGCTTGTGGGCAGATAACTGACAAGTCACTAGTTTTTATTTTTATTTATTTTTAAGGGTGGACATGCCCTTTAAATAACTAGTTTTGTGGTTTTTCAAGTTATTTTCAGGCTGTAATAGTAACTAGGGAGATGCAACATAAGTGTAAAACTCACACTAATCAATGTACGGGTTAGCAAGGGTTTTGTGCATGTAAGTTGTGCAAGTTGTGAAAGAGAAATTCATTGGATCTCCCCTTAATGACTTTGTATAATGCAAGTATTTTTTAAAATATTATAAAATCTATTTCAAAATAGTAGTAAGTCCAGTTGAAATAGACTTGTAGTCTGACTCACTCACTTTTTTTTGTTTCCAGTGAAATTAATATTTCCAAGTATTATATAATGAGGTAATTTTACTTAAAGTGTTAAACCGTGTTAGCCAGTCAGAGATACAGAATCACACTTTTGATATGGAACATGAAAACAGTGATGTTAACATGACACATTTATTGGTTAACTGAGATGAGAACCATAATAAGTTTCAGAACCTATAGTTCTTTTTTCAAAATGATTGCCTTTTGCAAAAACCCACGCAGCTGGCGCTAAGATGGAGTTAAAGTCGGGCTAACCTATATTAAATCTGTTATTGTGACTCCAAAAGTTTGCCCTATGCCCGGGATAAAAATGAGCCAGTTTTATTTTAAAAAAATGGCTAAAACAGACATTTGAGAGCTGGAAGGGTAAGTGTCTCCACTGTTAATCAAATGACATTTTGACATTTCTGTAGAAACTATTTTAATGTAAGTATTTAGCCATGAATCCATGGCCAAGATTTACTCTCTTCTAAAAGCTGTTGAACATTTGGATTAACTTATATTCACAAATTGGGATACTAACATGGCCTAAGGACAATTAACAGGGGCTACCATCCAAGTTTTATACCAAGCCAGTTACTACAATATAAGGAAAAACAGAAAGAAATAGGATACCATTGGTTACAACATTCCACCCATCACTTAAAGTCCTTATAAAAATAGCTAAGTGTGCCCTTAGAACTCAAGGACACACTCCACAAGCATGAAAGGACGATTTTTCCAGACCCCCTCTCCCTGTATTCAGGCAACCTCCAAATCTAAATAAGGTTTATAATAACAAGTGCATTGTCAAGCTATGTTACAAATGGGATATATCATTTGTGAAGTTTAGAGGGGTCGCAGCCACAACTCAGTACACAGTTTTATAAAACAACAGTCCTTTTTATTTGCAGAGGTAACTTAAACAGCTTTGTTCCAGCATAAAGGAATAAGTAAATGAAAAGGCTTACATTAGCTTTGGAATCTTTTAACATAAATAAAGTCCAGCTTAATCAGCACAGTCCCACTTGTAGGCAAAACTAACAAATCAACCGTTCATTGTGTAGTTTTTCTTTTTCTCTCACAGTGCATTTAAACACCTTTTGGGCAGGAAAACAGCAGCACACACCCTTCCTACACCACATCTCTCAACATACTGCCCCAGCTGCTTCTGATATCCAAATCTTTACCAGAGCTCCTCTCTGCTTCCCAAAAACCCCGGTGTGTACTTGGGTGGAATGGGAAGGCCCACCCTTCCTTCCCTCCCATTCCAGGAGTCCGGCCCTAAAACAAAACAACAAAGGCAGCAACTAGCTTGCTGCCAAACACTACCCGGATCCCTTCCCAGAGACACATATCTCCCATCCAGTACCCAGCCGTGATGTCCCCTACATATCCCCCCCCCTCTGCCTCTACCTGGGGAGGTGGAGGCACTCTGAACCAGCAAGCAGTGAACTCTGGAAAGGCCATCAGCATTCTGGTGCATTTTACCAGGCCTGTGTTCCACCACATAGTTGAACTCTTGGAGAGAGAGAAACCACCTGGACACTCGTACCTTTGTTCCTTTTCATCCAGGTTAGGGGAGCATGGTCAGAAACCAGCCTGAACTTCCTGCCCAACAAATAATATCGCAAGGAGTCCAGAGCCCATTTTATGGCCAGGCACTACCTCTCCACCACCGCATAGTTTTTCTCAGCAGCCATCAGCTTCCGACTGAGAAAAACTATAGGATGTTCTTCTCCGTCAATTATTTGGGACAGTACTGCCCCCAACCCAACATCTGAGGCATCCGTCTGAACCACGAATTCTCGCATGAAATCTGGGGCTACCAGGACAGGGTGCCGACACAATGCGGACTTTAGCTCCACAAAAGCTTTCTCTGCCTCTGCAGTCCAGTGTATCATCACTGACTTGCGACCTTTCGTCAAGTCAGTTAAGGGAGCTGCCAAAGTAGAGAAATTTGGAATAAATCGTCTGTAGTACCCCACTGTTCCCAGGAAAGCCCGAACCTGCTTCTTACTGAGGGGACGGGGCCATTTCTGGATTGCCTCAATTTTATTGATTTGGGGTTTCACCAACCCTCTTCCGACAATGTACCCCAAGTATTTCGCTTCCTCCATACCTAGGGCACACTTCTCAGGGTTAACTGTGAAACCCCCTCTCCTCAGTGCATCCAGGACTACTTGGACCTTTGGAAGATGGGATTCCCAGTCTGCACTAAAAATCACAATGTCGTCCAAATAGACGGACGCATATCTCTGGTGTGGACGCAACAACCTGTCCATAACCCTTTGAAATGTGGCAGGGGCAGTCTGTAGTCCAAACGGCATTCTCTTATACTGAAAGTGACCTTCGGGCGTAG
This sequence comes from Hymenochirus boettgeri, assembly GCA_019447015.1. NCBI lineage: Eukaryota > Metazoa > Chordata > Amphibia > Anura > Pipidae > Hymenochirus > Hymenochirus boettgeri. The sequence continues at coordinate 239,700,379 of CM033470.1, forward strand.
AGAATGCCGTTTTCTCTCGAGCATCTTTGGCCAAGGGTATTTGCCAATACCCTTTGGTCAGATCTAAGGTGTGATGTAGCGGGCAGGACCTAATCTTTCAATCAGCTCATCCACTCATAGCATGGGATATCCATCAAATTTAGAAATTTAATTTAACTTTCGGAAGTCATTACAGAATCGCAGAGTTCCATTGGGCTTGGGTACCAACATAATCGGGCTCGACCATTCACTCTGCGACTCTTCAATAACGCCCAATTCCAACATTCGTGTTACCTCCTCTGAAACGGCCATTCTGCAGGGCTCTGGAATTCGATAGGGTTTGACAAACACTTTAGCCTTGGGCGCAGTAATAATGTTGTGTTCAATCATACCAGTGAGCCCAGGCAAATCAGAAAATATTCCTTTGTTTCTCTGGAGAACTCCTTTACCTGTTGGACCTGTGACTTAGAAAGAGTGGGGCTATTTTAACATCCTCAATGCTAACTTGTGGTATAATACTCACACCCACCATAACTGGAGCAATCTCTCTCTCTTTCCAGGGCTTCAACAAATTTATATGATAAATTTGATAGGGTTTTCGTCTACCAGGCTGATGGACCTTATAATTTACTTCCCCCACTTTTTCAATAATCTCGACGGTAGGGATTTACCGGGCCAAGAATTTACTCTCTACGGTAGGGATCAATACTGCCACTCTGTCTCCCACCTGAAATTGTCTAATTTTTTCTGACCGATTGTACACTCGACTTTGCGCTTCCTGGGCTGCCAGTAAGTGTTCCTTGACCAGGGGCATTACCTTGGCAATGCGTTCTTGCAACTGGAATACATGTTCCACCACACTTTTATGGGGACTGGACTCACTTTCCCAGGTTTCTTTTACCAAGTCAAGCAACCCTCGAGGTCTGCGCCCATACACCAGTTCGAACGGAGAAAATCCTGTGGAGGCCTGGGGTACTTCCCGAATAGCAAACATCACAGCCGGCAGTAAACAATCCCAATCTCTTCCATCCCTTTGAACTACTTTTTTAAGCATCATTTTTAGCGTTTTATTAAAATGTTCAACCAGCCCATCTGTCTGGGGGTGATAGACAGATGTTCTCAACTGCTTAATCTGGAACAGCTTACACACATCAGCCATAACTTTGGACATAAACGGAGTTCCTTGGTCCGTGAGTATTTCCCTGGGAAAACCTGTCCGCGTAAACATATTAAACAATTCTCGGGCTATGCCTTTGGACGTAGGTTTTCTCAAAGGAAATGCTTCCGGGTAGCGAGTGGCATAATCGAGTATTACCAGGATATATTGGTGTCCCCTGGCCAATTTTACTAATGGTCCCACTATGTCCATGGCAATGCGCTCGAATGGTACCTCTATTATTAGTAAGGGTACCAAAGGACTTCGAAAATGGGATACTGGCGCAGTTAACTGACAGGTTGGGCAGGAAGCACAATAATTCTTTACTTCGGCCTTTAGCCCAGGCCAATAAAACCTGTCGGTTATCCGCGCCTCCGTTTTCTCTGCCCCCAGGTGACCCCCCAAGGCCTCATTATGCGCCAAATCCAGAACCATCCTCCGGAATGATTGAGGGACTAATAACTGCTCCACCACCTCATCCCGGACCTTAGCAACCCGATACAACAGATCCCTATTAACTGAAAAATGAGGGAATCTCTCCTCAGCCCCAGGTTCCTGGGGTACCCCATTCACTACAGATACCTGTTCTCTAGCATGGGATAATGTTAGATCCCGAATCTGTGCCGTAATAAAGGTACCTTTTGACACATCCAGGTCAGGGATCACAGCATGGGGAGAAGATTCCTCATCATCCTCTCCCAGCATGACCTGTAATAGGGAATCCTCCCCCCCCCTCAGAGGTCAGCTCAGGGTCCCGACATGGATGGTCAGTCACAATTTCACAATTTGGTAACAACACATTCTCAAGGTCTACTTCAATCGGACTTTGTACTTCAGTTTCTGCCGATGAGGGAATAGGAGTTAAATTATTCTCAACACCTTTCAACCATTTCCCTTTTACACTCTCCCAAAGTTCCCAAAACAATGGAAAGTCTCGTCCCAATATCACCTGATACATCAGGTTTCTTACCACCCCAACGGTGTGGTCAACTGTTCCACAGTCAGTGGCAATTGACACAGGCACTACAGGATATGTTATTGTATCTCCATGGATGCAAACGACCTTGAGTGGTTTTATTACTGTATCAATTTCGACAATCAGTTCGGCATTCACCATAGTTACCATACTGCCCGAGTCCAGCAAGGCATTAGCAGGTATCTGATTCACATGAACGTTGCACACAAAACTTTCCTGGCACTCTGCCAGGCACACTTCCTGGGCAAAGAAGGAAACTCTCCGTAGCATATCACACTGCATGGGCTCCTCCTGTAGTGGACACTGAGCTCTGATATGACCCCATGCAGAACATCACCAGCACTGCACAGTGCCTCCCTTTCGAGGTGCCGTGGTAGCCGGTGGTACTCCCGAAGTTGTTGTTGGCGATACCTCGCTATTACTGTTGGTGCTGGTTCTGGGGTTCTGTGAAGTACTCTTTCCCACAGAATGAAACCTTGCCACACGGGATGCCGTTGCGACTGCCTGGCGCTCTGGGGAAAACAGACCCTCAACTGTGGTGTATCTCTCCACCATCTCCACCAACTGCTCTGCCGTTTTGGGGTCTGCATGGCTGACCCACCGCTGTAGCTCCACTAGCAAGGCCCGTAAAAACCGGTCTAGCACAAATCGTTCCACCATCTGTGGACTGGTGAGTACCTCTGGTTGCAACCACTTTGTTGCCAGTTGGATGAGATCATGCATTTGCGACCTCGCCGGATGATCCCTATGGTACCTCCAACTGTACACCCGCTGTGTCCGGACTTCTGTGGTCACACCTAGCCGGGCAGGATCTCTGCCTTCAGACGATCATAGTTAAGGGCGTCTGCAGGGGTCAGGTCATAATAGGCCTTCTGGGGTTCCCCAGCCAGGAACAGGGCAAGGAGACCAGCCCATTTGTCTTTCGGCCATCCTTCCCGCTCTGCTGTCCTTTCAAACGTTTTCAGAAAAGCTTCCACATCATCGGTGGGTGTCAGTTTTTGCAGATAGTGGCTGGCTCTCATCATGGTTTGATGGCTAGGGGCAACTCCTGCTGCCTCTTTCCCCTATGCTAGCTGTTGCACTGCCTCAACCAGCATTTTGGACTGTGCCTCTGTGGCTTCTCGCAGTGCGTCTGTGGCTTGCTGCTGCGTTATCATGCTTGCCTGCTGAGTTACCATGCTCTGCTGCAACTGCACAGTCGCCAAGGCGGCCAACTGCTTCACCAACTCCTCCATAATGCAGACAAGGAGTCTGGCCCTTTAAATGGCACCTTTAAACTGAGCTTTTCCTGCAGTGCTGCGCTGCCCGCATCCTCCACCAGTTGTGAAGTTTAGAGGGGTCGCAGCCAGCACGCAGTACACAGTTTTATAAAACAACAGTCCTTTTTATTTGCAGAGGTAACTTAAACAGCTTTGTTCCAGCATAAAGGAATAAGTAAATGAAAAGGCTTACATTAGCTTTGGAATCCTTTAACATAAATAAAGTCCAGCTTAATCAGCACAGTCCCACTTGTAGGCAAAACTAACAAATCAGCCGTTCATTGTGTAGTTTTTCTTTTTCTCTCACAGTGCATTCAAACACCTTTCGGGCAGGAAAACAGCAGCACACACCCTTCCTACACCACATCTCTCAACATACTGCCCCAGCTGCTTCTGATATCCAAATCTTAACCAGAGCTCCTCTCTGCTTCCCAAAAACCCCGGTATGTACTTGGGTGGAATGGGAAGGCCCACCCTTCCTTCCCTCCCATTCCAGGAGTCCGGCCCTAAAACAAAACCACAAAGGCAGCAACTAGCTTGCTGCCAAACACTACCCGGATCCCTTCCCAGGTACACAAGAAGCTCTTAAAGGGACCAGAGACCAAATAATGGAGACACATATCTCCCATCCAGTACCCAGCCGTGATGTCCCCTACACATTGTAGAAACAAGAAAAGCAAAACAGGCCCACATAGCCTGGTTATAGACAAAATACAGATTCCGGGAACATCTAAAGACTATTACATACAATACAATACATATATACAAAGTATACAGAGTTAGGTGCAGTCTTTGATCCAACGGATGTGGGCAGATGCCTTAGTTATTTCCCCCTCAAGGAAACGTTAGCTTCAGCAGAAACAAAAAAAAAAAATCAAGAGTCGCACTCCGTTAGGGGAACACTATCATCCGGAACATTGTGTTTTGATGTGTAGTCACAAATACATTTATCAGAGTGCAACCCTCGATTTGATTTTTTTGTTTTTGCTGAGACTGGACAAAGCCAAGACAAATAGAACAAAACAAGATAAATACTTGTGATCAACGGCGGGTCCAGTGACGTGCTCCATGCTAGGCCTGCTCTATCTCCAACCAACTTCAAACTAGTAGCAGTGCAAGGAATAAGTCTTTATAGAAAATCCATATAGGTAAAACAAACACCCCACCCCACTTCATCAGAACCTAAGTAAATATTTGCTATTTAAATGGTGATGGTATTCTGGGTGTATACCTAGCTTCTGATGAAGTGGGGTCTTCCCATGAAACGTGTCAAGCAGTAACCCTGCGTGGGGTGTTTGTTATATGTTATATGGATTTTCAATAAAGACTTATTTCTTGCAGTGCTGATAGTTACCCCTGTCACTTATTGTACTTGTGTTGATTACAAAGTCAAATGTAAAAATATGATTAATAGTGGATACACTAACTTCCAATCCTTATCAAACCTCTGTTTTAACCATTTTACATCTAGTATCTTATTCATGTCCAGACAAATGTAACCTACTGTAATTAATCAATACTGTGGGTATCTCTCTCCCCTCCAAAGGTCTGTCTTTATTTAATTAATTTGCACTTCACATGGTATGTATAGAAATGTTCTGTATTAATACCACTAACCAAATGTGCTTTTTTGTAATCAGCTTGAAAAAGGAACTATAGGTTCTGAAATTTTGCTTTGGTTATCATCTCAGTTAGCCAATAAAGGTATTACTTTTACTGTAGTTCATGTTTCATCTCAAAAGTATTATTTCTGTGTAATGAGTTAATGTGGCACATGTTCATGGTATAACCATTTCCAGAAAATCTTTTTAGTGACGTCAATGACCTTATATCTTAAGCTCTGCAACAGGCTGAACTTTTAGAGGGTGTTGTTCAAAATAGGAAATTCATTCATTACTTATACCAACCACTGTGCATATGTATGACTTTCTCTTCATCCTAGATGCTCTCTATTTAGCTTCCCCTCAGAAATGTTATGAATGCTGCAGGCCTTGGAATTGTAATGAAAAGAATCTTTAGACTGAAAACAACTATACAATTATAACAAAATTACTGGTAGCGTTTGATTGGATTATTAACAAATTAAATGAGAACACCTGTATTTTATTCAGACAGAAAATCCATGCATAGCCTTTGTCTTTAGAATCTATAATTGTCAGTCAAATATGCCTTCAAACCCTTATCTTAAATGATGGTTAAATGCAATTGCAGTAAGGAAGATATATTGATGTAAACTTTATCTAGATATCTCATTGTTTTCCTCATCGTGTATAACAGTATGGAGAGGCCCTTTAGCTGCCTTTTGCCCCCCCAAATGCAATGTACCATAGCAGCTCTCTATACATTGCAAATGGAGCAAAGGTATTTGGAAATTGTACAGTGTCCTAAAATAAGTGTAGAATGGATAGTGTTATTGAATCTCCTCCTTTGGTGGCAAGTTTATGTGTTCAGAGGCTAAAACTAAACTAACAATACATTGGCATGCTAATACAAATGTCTTTTTTTCTACAGTAGTGTGCTATGAAAGGACTGGATATACAGATATATAGCTTTGTAGACCACTCTGGGTAGCTCTCTAGCAAAGTACACAAACATTTGTTTCAGTAAATAAGGTTATCAGCATCTTCTACATGAAAATCTTAATGGTGACACATCATACCCAATCAGGCATATTCCTAAAGCATAATGAAAATGCTGCCAACCATTTCCAAGCAGTGGATATGGTCTGGCCAGTTCCTAAAAAAAGGGCACACATCAAATACCCATTGATAGAGGCACCCTCCTGATTGGAGTAATTTTGAGCCTAAAGTGTAATAGTAGGGAGGAGCACTACACCGCATAGTATATTGTATATTCCTAAAGCATTTTTACTACTATTAATGTTTTTTTTAGTTCATTCAATTGAGCAACTGAGCCAGAGTAAAACTGGAAAAAAATCCAGGCACCCAAAGAAATAGCAGAATTAGCGCTACCAGATATGCAACTATATTATATGGAGGGTCAGTTTAGCTATGTCAGAAACGGGATAAGACCAGAACGTCCCCTGACTCCAACTGAATCTATGCTGAACTTACATTTAAATTGGAATATGTTACATTGACCTATTGTACATACACGTGGCTTAACACACACATGGCTTAACACACACAACTGCTGTTAGACTTTGTAAGGATGTATCTGAAATCATTGGATACTAAGGATTCTGTAATACAAATGGTCGAAAATGGCCCCGATCGTATTTTCGATAATTTTTCAAACGTTCAAGGCTATTTTCAAAAATTATCGAAAACAGCCCCATACTTTAGAAAATTATTGAAAATTTGTTCCGGTTTTGGATATTTGGATCTTCGGGATTTTCCAGAGATCCAGGAATCTAAAAATGGAACGAAACTAGTGAGTTTCGGCCATCTCTACTAGTTGCTCTTCAGTTAGGTTGAGAAGAAAATACACTGTTGAGTGCTGTAAAACAATATATTCCTGTTCATCTGTACTTTTACCTGTGAAACTAAATAAAACAAGTTTAAAATTAAAAAAAACTTACTTTAAGCTTCCATAACACATGCAACTTCACCAATTCATGGCAAATTCACTCTACTGTAGTAAATAGAGCTGATAACGATCTGAATACATTTTTCCATCAGGCCCGATACATCCCAGTGCTGATGGCAGTAGTTTGTTGGCGTTAGGATCTATCTATACATGTTAGATTCCCAAGGCAAAACTATTGGTTGAAAGGATTATTCATTTTCTGCAAAGTAACACATCAAGAAGGTATAAATGGAGATAGGTTCAGTAAACCTGAACTAAATCTATTGGGGTAGTCACTTATTACACAAAGAATAATTGTCCAAAATGGTGATTTAAAAATTGTTTTAAAACAATTTAGGCACGAAAGCCACTAAAAACGGAAACAAATAAACATGGTATTTTACTTGTATTTATTTTTTTTATGTTAGGTTTTACAGTGCCCTAATTTACAATATTTTATAAATTCCATCCATGTTCGGTCTCTTTAAATATAGATAAAATTTTTGTCATTGGGTTTAATGCAGAATCAACTATTCAGTTAGGATTTGCAATGCCATGTAATTTATTGTAAAAGGCCTGAAAAATAATTGAACACAAAACTAGATTTAATTTTTAATTTAACAAAGAAGTCTAAACCCCCCCATCTCTTTGGATATAACTAATGCATGGCTAGAAATAAACAATTATGTTTTCAGCATAGCATAGATGTTACAAATCTGTGTTTATTCATAGATTGAAGCATTAATAATACTGCATTTTTGAAAAAAACATTAAGCTAGTAACATCCATTGTCATTAAATATTCTACCTCGCAATTATTTTGTAACTTTTGTTCTACGCTCTGCTTACACCGAAATTATCATAAAAATTTTAAAGATGTCCTCTGTGTAGAATATGTCCATAAAATATTAAATATTCAATTTTCTTCTATCATGGTTTGAAAAATTCATAATTACATGATGATCCACCTAATAACTCATTCTGAAAAGTCATACATGGCACTCCCCCTGTGACTGAGTTAATAATTTACTGCAGTGTGGGATTTTCACTGCACTGTTAGTCTTGGGAACATTTATTAAGCAAATGTTCATTTGCAAAAGATCAGAAAGTGAATGAAGAGGTAAGAATTTAATGAGGAGTGACAGACAGGTGAACAGATTCCATATTGAACTTTAGTACCAAGGAAGGCAGAAATAGCCTCAGCAGACACATAAAATGAAATACAGAAAAATGACAGAGGAAGTGAAAATTGATACTGTTCAGAAAAACTCTAAAGACTGATAAATTTCACAAAGCTACGAATCCGAAGAAAAGATAGTAAAATGTTTCTCTTTTTTAAAAAAAATAATTTTGTTAATATCACAGAAGTGAAGTTTTTTTTTTTTAAAACAAACTGGAAGAAATATTAATAAAGACAAAAAAAGTTGAATTCCTTATAGACATGCTTGTTAATAATTCACTAATACTCAAGTTAAATACATAAACGCAAATAATATGAATTGCTTATAATGTCTGTAATAGAGATGGGATCCGTGTCCAACTTGGACACGTATCCAAATCCGCACAGATCGTTTGGATTTCGGGACTTTGGAGCCTATTTTCTAAAATTATCAAGCGTTGGATAATCCTCGAAAATACGATTGGAAACTTGAAAGTAGTCTCCGATCTTATTTTCAAAGATTATCGAAAGTTTGAGACTATTTTCAATAATCCTCAAAAATAGCCTCGAAGATTCGATAATAATCGAACATTTGTTCTGTTTTCGGATTTTTTTTTTTGAGGGACAAATCCATTTTCCATTTCCAAGATGTCCTTTTTGTACACATGATTCCAATTTTTTGGAATTTTTTGATTTTGTACACTGTTTTTGCCAAAATCATACTAACAATATTTATAAAGTGGTGATATCTGGCGTCATTATTATCGCAATCACCGCTTCGCATATTGCAGCAGTGACATCAGCGGCTGCAGTGACAATCCGGGAGTCATCAGCATTGGCGGTATAGGTGTCGGTGGCTACTGTGGTGTCATTGCCGGCCAATTTGACATTGTCCATCATCAGTGACACCGCCGCTGTTAGTGCCACTGCCAACAATGGGGGCAGCAGTGAAAAGAAGACATTGGAGACATGAAAAGGTCCTTTTTAGGACCAGGGGGAAGCTCCTGTTTCGAGCTGTAGGACCCCTTTATCAGAAAGGTTTTTATTGATTTTATAAATATAGGGGTAATACCAATCGCTTCATGACAATATGCAGCGAGATGAAAATGACAATGTTTGTGATCGTTTATAAATTTGCCCATATGTCTTGTCTTTCCCGAAATAAGACCAACTATAGTGAGTAGGGCCAGCAAATCTAGCTATATTCAGTAATTAACCAAGTTGCCGTACATTGAAAAGATCAGTTGGGCATGGGCTGCTTTCTTTAAATGAAGAATGTTTCATATATTCTTGTGTAAGGCAAAGTACGTGCTGATTTCATAACTTTACTTAGCTTATTGCTACCCACAGAGACTCTTAACTTTCTAGACTAACTACAATGTCAATTATAAACAAAACTATAAAGGACCATGCCCACTTCTCATCTTGGTAGCCCCCCCCCACCAACACCAATTTGCAATATATAGCCTTTCCTTCCCTCTGGTTCACATTGGTTTTTCAACACTCAGCTTTAATGTCCCATTGAATGCACCAGTATGTAGAACAGTGCCAAATACTTTTACAAAATCCAATCACAACACATCAACTGCCATAATCCATTTTACTATTTAGCACTTCATAAAAGCTAATCTGGTTTGTATGGACAAGTCATCTTTCATAACACTCTGTTGTCTCTGCAATTAATGAATTATTCAAACTGTACTACTAAATAGTTAAAACCACCAACATGCTTAGTTTTCAGATGAAGTGTAATATTGAAAGCCAAACGAAAAAAACCCTAAAAAGTAAATTGCTGTTTAATGTGTACTTTATCCACTAAAAGGTATTTTTTTAATGATTCCAGATGTATGCATTGTAATGCATTGTGATTCATTTCCTGAGAATTAATAGAACTTCTATAAAGCTTCACTTTGTGAACTGTGATGTGAAAAGCAGAATCCTGTACGTACAGCTCTCTAGCAAGGTGGGAATAAATTGCTGTATAAAAACACAGAAGACAACCAGGGTTAGATGGTGCTAGAATTAGAGTATCAGGATATCCTTACAATTGTTGCCATCAAAGTTGCCATAAAAATTCATGACCTGAAGCCAGTAGAATGTAAAATCCACAAACAACAATTCTATAATATTGACAATAAAATGCTGACAATGTTCAGTTTTGTCCTAGAAAGCTTGTTATATAGCAACATGCTTCTACATCACCACACAAAGTGGAAAAATGGACTTTTGCCCCTGCAAAGTATAATAACGGAGTAAGCATATTTCCAAGCAATCAATACTATTACTTTGCGGAATGGCAGATTAAAAAATATCCATTCACACTGTTCAATTACTTTGCATGCACCAGCATGCAAAGTAAAGGGAAATAAAGACAGAAGATTGCCTGGCAGCTGTGAAGAGGATTGCAACAAAGCCATCTTTTTCCAGGCAGATAGAGAAACAGTCAGTCAACAAGCACTCCCAAGGGGTTGATATCTGTATGATGTAAGCCTGCTGATTAGCGAAACTTGGATTTCACGGTCCCAGTGCATTATTATGTAGAAGTATGGGGGTGTTATTCATTTAACATTAATTGTTTTATATGCCCTCAAAAATAATCCTAGTGTGTAAAGTATATGCCTTTAATAAGTTTGTGAGGTCTCCGTTTGCTGCATAGTTTGCTTACAGATGAATTAAGAAATAGTATGTTATAAACATACAGTACAAGATATTAAAAAGAATAACAAGTAGACCTATGAGGTTAAAATTAACAATCAGATAGCAGGCTACCTTTCATAAAAGCGTTTCAGACAGGAAAGGATTAATAAATCCCAGCCTATCACTGCCCGGCCTTACAAACTCATAAAAAAGTGACTCTTAACAAAAATAAATGGATTTCATTCATTCAGTGTGCTGCATGGTTAAGCATCTACATTTCCTTACCTGGAACTGAAGAGTTAATTGTTTCTGCTGATATTAAATAATAATTTATTCCAAATGTTTGGATTCATTTTAGTAGAACAGGGGAAGTTTATGAACCATATTAAAATCTGCCTTTCAGTTTTAAAATACTCTAATCATTTGCAACTGTGAAGTGAATAAATTGCATGAGCTTGTGCAAATGGCATAAAGTGCTGCTTTGAATTGCTTAACTATTATTTGGTTAAAGGGTAAATACACCTTGTACATAGTAATGAAAATCATATAGGTATGAATGAAGATTAACGCTGCAGGCTGTCTCCAGAATATTAATAAAATTCAATATATTTTCCAAAAGGTGTAATTTATATTTGTGGAAATGAGACCTATTTCTAATAAAAAAAAATCCCCCATCCTTCATTTTGCTCATATAATATTGCTATAAATCATCTTGCAAGATTTTTTTTCTAAATATTCATTCCAAGTATATCCTATTTAAATAAAACCCTTTTAGCAACATATTTCCGAATTAAAATTTTACTTTGAGCAATACTTCTTCCAATATGCTTTCTTCTATAGTATATTCGTGTTACTAAAACAATATTTTATTGAAATAATTATGCTAAATGGTTCAGCTGAGGTGAAATTCCAAGTATATTATTATAATATAAAATAGTCAACTGCTTAAAATGTAACCAATGACACATTTGAATGAAATTTTATTGCATTGTTTTATTTATCTGTTTAGGTATTGCAAAAGGCCCTCTAGCAATAAAAAGAACTGTGTGACAGTAAAGTTGACCCACCCATATCTTACCCTGTTTTGTTTTTTACACTTAAAACAAAAAATGGTGACTTGTCCGCAACCCCAACTGCTATTTTTACTATTTTATGTTCATTTGTAGCCAGATATTTAATAATAAGTTCACTTCTGTTCTGGCAAAGGTATCTACCTCCTCCCGCTGATCACTTAACTTTTTATATGTTTGAGCATGTGCAGAGGAAAATATATTCAATCATTGTCCCGATTGACTGCATGGAGGTAGGAGCCAGCTTACTCTGTCAGAATGGGAGCAATTATAATCCTTAAATATCTGGTTATTAATGCAGGTAATATAGTGCAAAATATATTAGTTGGGGGCAGGTAACCGACAAGTGACCATGTTTTTGTTTTAATCCCTTAGCTGCCTCTTCTGAGCATGCTCAGGCTCAGTACCAGGTCACTAAATAGCTAAGTTTCTACGAAAATCCAGAAGCATAGCAGGCATACAGTAATGAATTCAGAGGACAAAGTAGGATATATCAACATATTTAAAAGAGGTCAATTCAAGATTCTAAAACACAGCTGTATATGTATGTGTACAAGCTAAGAGCCAGCTCTATAACCCCAAGTGCAGGTAATAAGATATATTATCTAGTGGGCTTACTTAGTCTAATGGAAGGTTCGGGTGTATATACCCCGAACCTAACGCTCCGGCAGTCTGCCCGTCCAGTCAAAAAAATGCTTTTGTACACATGAAAGACTCACCGCTTCCCCTGGGTGGTCCGGGTGCCGCCCGCCCCGAACCCTTCGCTTGGTTCGTAAAGTAATCCAACACGTCTTAGCAGCATAATAACACAAACGCCTTACGCGTTTCAAGCCCTTAACGCTCTTAATCAAGAGCCGTAAGGGCTTGAAACGCGTAAGGCGTTTGTGTTATTATGAAGAGCCGTTAAGGGCTTGAAACGCGTAAGGCGTTTGTGTTATTATGCTGCTGCTGTTTGAAGATTAAATAAAGACTTTAGATTTTAAGATATCCAAATGGCTCTACTTTCCGGTGTGCGCCGATACAATTGCTCCTAAGACTGTGGATACCTTTAGATCATTAGACAGTGTTGTCAGTCCTTGAGATCATTAGACAGTGTTGTCAGTCCCTCAGATCATTAGCCAGTGTAAGTCAGCCCTCGAGTTCATTAGCCAGTATCATCAGCCCTCCTGTTCATTAGCCAGCGTTGTCAGCCCTTCAAATCATTAGGCAGTGTTCTTAGTCCTTCAGATCATTAGCCAGTGTAAGTCAGCCTTCAGTTCATTGGCCCATATCATCAGCCCTCCAGTTCATTATCCAGTGTTGTGAGCCCTCCAGTTCATTATCCAGTGTTGCCCCGTCCCTGGAACACCCAATTATGATAACTCTTGCAGACATGCTTGACCTGAGGAAGGGAGAAGTGTAATCTCTAGAAAGCTGGACTATAAAAATGAACTGTTAGGTTGAGGTTACACTGCGGCCGGGGGTAACGTGCTGGAAAATCATTAACATTTCCTGCAATCAGAGCTCATGTGATTTGCAAAAAAAAAAAATTAAAGAATTAGTGATGAGTGAGTGAGTGAGTGAGTGCTTTGCCTTTTCGAAACGAAACCTGCTTAACTTTTGTAAGTAAGGTGCAATGAATGAGCCTGCCAAATTTAAGCCGTCTGCCTCCACGGCAACTTGGAGGTGTTACATAGCTGATTATTATAGGGCTATATTATTACATTTTCCAGTCCCTTGTAAAATGTATCCAATAATAAAAGAATAGTTTAACAAGCATCCAAGAACTTAGTCCTTGAAACCCCCTAAGCTGGGTACAGCAGTAATGATAAAAGGCAGATCCCTTCTGATTGGGGCTCTCTTTGACCATATGTATGGCCAAAAAGGTGATCCTGAGCTATTAAACTACTGCAAACTGGCCCTTTAATATAGGAGCTGATAGCAGCCTTTACCCAACCAATTCCATTTATAAAAACATTGGTAGAACATTGGTACTTTGTGTTCCCAAATCTATTGCCAATGAAAGACAGCCTCGATGAATCTGTCTGCAAATCCTACTGTGGTTCCCAGCTAAAGGACACAATCAGGGAGTAAAATAAAAGTTCTCATCATAAATGGTGCTAATTTTCCCCCGCCAATCAGATGTTAGCTTCAAATGTTCAAAAGTAAGATCTGATTGGTTGTGGGCAGAATTAGGACATTGGTCTCTAACACCCTCCCCCCCAAAAAAGGCACTCTTCATATTGACACAGCTGGGGAACAAATGGAAAAATGCCAATAATAAATATCAACATCTTTAGTCATACTTATAGTGTATGTACGCTTTTTTGTTTGTATTTACCTGTATTCACCAATACCTAATTTTATCTTAATAAAGTCCAACTTTTGAGGTAAAAGTGGCCTACACTGTATAGGGAGAACTTTCTATGGAGATCATGCTTTTAAATCAGTGCAGTACTAGATTGAATTACACTTTCTCACATCTATCAGACTTTGGTAATGGAATGGGAATAAAAGGATCGGTAAAGGGTTAAAATACTACATATAAATTGCCCATGTTTTTCAGAAACATGCGTGGTGATGCAGGGCGCATGTCTGGTTGATGGACAAAAATTAATTGGTAGTGCCAGGTGTTTTGTCTACTAGCAATTTTTTATTATCTACAAGCATTTTTGAGACAAAATGGAATGCAATGTAAGTAATGATTCACTGATTTTAATTTTTAATTTAGCTTTAAAGCTCTAGGTTGTAAAAAATGTACAGTGCTAATTACATAAGTGGCGTTATAGAAATAAAAACAAAAAATACTACAGTCAGTACTACAATACTACAGTCACACTAGAACCTTCAGCAGGTTGTTGGTTTACCATGTGTAATGGGCACCACAGCCTTAAAGAAGCTTAAACAACATTAACATGCCTGAGAACAAGGCCCTTTACGTTACCATGGGACCACACTTAGAAATGATAGGCACTCCTCACACTTCAGTTTCCCTTGTATCCTATTGGGGAATCGGTGGCACAAATCTTAAAGCAGCCACAGTCAAGAAAAAAAACTGCTGCCTCATTCGGGCTGGTGACATGTTTTATCTCTGCGGTAAAAGACTGCTCTCAGGTTTTATGCCATTTTTATCTGGCTCCCCAGCTAAGTATATTGCAACATCATTCTATTCCTGTATCTTCCAATCACCCCTTTTTATTGACAAAGTCAGGAAATGGTGCTTGATCTTAAAATATTTGCACATAGTTCTAACATGTCTTATCAAATAATGATGAATAGAAAACAAGCCATTGAAAACTTTTACTAAAACATAGCAAGAAAAAAGTTAGGAGTGTTACATGACCTATCTCCTTTTACTTTCCTAGCCATTATTATTAATTTAAGGAATCTATTACGCATTGTATGAATGGTTAAAAAAAGTCTGACCTTTCCCTGGTACAAATAAATAGTCCTCAAGGGCTATAACTGCACGTCAAGATACCTCATCAAATTAATATTGAATGAAGTTGAGTGATGATATCATTCTGCTCATTGTCTAAAACTGGAGGTACAGAAGACCCTTTTCCACTTTTCTTGTTCTAGTATATAGATATAGATCTTTTCATTGGACAATTGCTGTCACATTAACTTTCACTTTCATTCTCTAGAGCTGTCAGGTTAATGGTGATAATCAAAAAATGGCTCATTGTAGGTAAAGGAAATTATAAGAGCAAAGTAATTCATAAAACAGTGTTAAAATATGTGTAATTTCATTTGTCAGAGTGACCCAACACTTCATACACATATAAACCATCTCTCTCAGTAGAATTAGTGCATTTCATTACTGTTAATTTTAGTTTTCACATAATGGCTGCCTGATATATTTAACCTTACATTATATCTTAGAAATAGGCCTGTAAAATGAATTGTGTGTAGAGTGGAGTTCTAAAGCATTTATGAATCCAAAGAACAAAGAAGGGAAAAAAAAATATTAATTGTAATTTGGGCCAGCTGGTGTCAAACATTATTTCTGTCTCAGTTGCATATACTGTAAAGTGTAGGTGATGTGAAGGATGTGTGTCATGTGACCTTCCTGTTACATTACAGAACCAATTAGGATGTTTAATAACAGAGAAAGTCACTGTACATAATGAAGAATAGAAATTGTTTAAAGAAATGTGTTATAACAGAAAATACATATTATTCATTATGAAAATTATTTAAAATGGGAAGTAATTCCAATTGCTCATTAAAGCACCATTTTTTATGCATAATAATGTATATTTTGATGCGTAAAAAATAAATAGATATATTTGATCCATGCTTGCTCATTTAAGTGAGCAAGCATGGTCAGCCTCACAAAATTATATAGAATGATAGCAAAATACTATTTCCCAGGGAGATGATAATATAAATTGCATGTGCTTAAACTGATTGCAGCTTATATGACAATAATACACAAGAGACAAATATATGTGTAGATAGTGTATACGTAAAGTGATTATCAGTGCCAGCTTGATATCATGTCACACCAATCTTAGTTTGGAAATTACATAAAATAATGCAGACCCCAACTTTAATATATCAGAAACATTAGTCACATGTTATAAAAGCCTTTGCGTTGTGAATTATATGGTCATTGAGGTTTGGTACTTATAATATCCCTATATAAAAACTATCAGGGTATTCAATAAAGTTCTTACGTTTAAAATGTGCTAATTTTGCCCCAACCAATCAGATATTAGCTTCAAATGTTAAAAAGATCTGATTGGTTGGGGCAAAATAGCACCATTTTAAAACGATAAGAACACTTTTATTGAATCTCCCGTTATATTTGCTAAAACTCAAGCATTTTCCAATTTTAATTATATTTAAGTTTAAGTGTTTATATTTCTGTAGTCCTTCAGTCTTCTATTGTGGCCACTCTATACGTATATAAAATAATGGGAGGAGAGTACTATATTCCCACCATTTCCCTAGCTGGGCAAGGTTTCTTGTTATAAACATAAATAAAAGTAAAGAATAAAGCAGGTGCATATAAATGTGTGTATACACTTTAATATAGTAACTACATTATTGTTCTCAACTTTATTTAGAATTGAGATTTGAAGTTGGTCATTAAGGGAAGCATCTGCCTTTACTTCCATAATTTCTTGTTAAGTCAGTATATTTAACATGCTTTTACAGGTTTAATAAATCTACAGGATCCTTGCACCACCACCAAACAAATATCATTATAAAGCGAAGACCAAAAAACTCTTACAAAGGGCCTATGGATTAAATAAAACTGGGTACAATGATGTTCTGGATGTGCCCTGCGACTCATGAAAGGGCAAAACAGATAGATGAAGATTAGCACTACCAGTCCACAGAACATTTCATGCCCGGCTTGCCACTCCAAAGGGGCATACAACAGAGAGGAAAATTGGAGAGAGCGTTTAATTGTCAAAATAAAGTTACATTTTACTTATTTTTTCAGACCCCTTTTTCCTCTTCCTCTATATGATATACCCGACCCACACTCCATCACCGGGTGCTTCAGTGGGGGTAAGTACACACTTAGGATAAGAATAGAGCCTCCTGGGAGTTTGATAAATGATAATGTATTCGTGCAAACAAAAGCGACGCATTCAGCCTGCACGGGGCTGAAACGCATTGATATGATTGAGTGGCACGAATAAATTATCATTATCAAAATCCCAGGAGTGCCTCATTTTATCCGTAAGTTGTGTGGGGTGTAGTATATATATATATATATAATTATATATATATATACCACACACACACACTCCACCTTTTTTTTTTTAAAGAAACCTTATTTTGTCAATTCAAATGTACTTTTTTAATAAGTTATAACAAGGTTATGATTGGTTATTTCTGGCCTGTTGTATTCAGGGTCAAGTTCTTTTTGATGGATGTTCTTTGTATAATTGTTAGTTTTGGGCTACTAGACTTTAAGTAACATGGTTTATTGTAAATTATGTATTTATTTCAAAATTACCCCTACAGCCGTGCCAGCAGCCAAGCGACCTGCACTTTGGGGATTTATCAGGGAAACCTCCAAGGTAAAAGAGGAAAATACCCTTGCCCTTAATATGTTAAGTGGTCCAGCAGGATGGATTGCTTAGTGATGTCATTGGCAGGTGGTCAACTGTTCTAGCCAATAAATTATTATTATTAAACCTACCCCTGTGGTGGATTTCCAGGGGAAACTGTAAGATTATAGCCTTATAATCTTACAGTTCCAGGAGGAGAAGGAAACCAGAAGACACAAAGGGGTAGGTTATAATAATAAAGCACCCAACTGTAAATTAAAGGGATATTAGAAGTCACCTTGGAGTTCCGTGCCCTGTATAAAAGGCACACGGCCTGCGGCCTTGTGCTTTTATATGGTCCGAACTCCTCAGTGACTTCTTAATATCCTTATAATTTACAGTTGGGGGTGCATTATTCACTATATTAGGAGTTATATAGCGGCAAAATCGTGAGCTTTACAATACATGTATACATTCACATCAGGCCCGCCCCAAAGAGCTTACAATAAAGTAATTTATTAGACACATACAACCTATTCAGTGATGTCTTTATGATGGGGGGGAAACCGGAGTGCCCGGAGAAAAACCCATGCAGAACGGGAGAATTAAAACTCCTTGCATATGTGTCCAAGGGTGGAATCGAACTGCAGGCTTCAGCGCTGCAAGGCATCAGTGCTAAAAACACTGAGCCGCCGAGCTGCCCACATTATAAATATATAATGTGTGTACCGAGCAGTACTTAAAAGAGTCATTCTATAAAAATCGCACATTTCAGTGAACAGAGGAAATAAATAAAGCAAGTGAAATGACACACACCATACAACGAGATAATGTAACAAGTACTACATTAGGTTTAAACATACTTATAAACATGCTCAGATGGCTTTATCATTACCACAGTTGGATCTGTCAAAGTGATTGATCTTTGTGAGCTTTACAATTTGTGCCTCTGAAAATTTGATAACTGTGTTCATAATCTATGGGGTAGTTTGAAAGTGATATCCCCTGTGAAGACATGTAAAAGGGTAATATGATTCAAACGGCATCTATCTATTAAAGTTTTAAAGCAATGATTATGAAATCATTTATCATTAACTATTAATCAGCACTGATCAGCAAGGATTTGTATGTTCTCCGTATTGGCGTGGGTTTCCTCTGGGCACTTCAGTTCCCCCATATCAATTAGACATACTGCAGGGGTTCACAAGGTAAAGAAAAAGCTCATGATTTTCACTAAAAGCTTTATTTACGGAATTATTCCATATAGGACATGGACAGATTTGGTAAAGGTGATCCAGGGCAGGTCAGTCGGACATGTTCCTTAGAAGGGAATATTAATGGAGGTCTACCTTAAAACAAAGAAAACTGCAATATATCAGTTGGGGTTGGAAGCAGGTAACTAGGAAATCAATTCACCAACAGAGGATCTTTAAGGTGGCCATAACACATGCCATTTTATCGCATTGTGCCAACAGATCACATTGGTATTGTCGGCACAATGCGATGGAAAACCTCACACATGGAACTGATAGATCGCCCATATGTGGTATGTGGATCGGTCGGCCATGTGGCCATACACAGGCTGATAGCCTTAGCCCACACCCTAAACACAGACCTACCCCTAAACCACACCCATTTTGTCTTTTGTGGAAGAAAATAAGAAAATACTTAAAGGGGAATGATTGTGGGAGGAGATTGACAGCCTCCCCTCCAACCTCAGGCGCCCCTAGGTGCGTGCCATGTGCCTAAGGTAAATCCGACCTGTGGGCATCTAATTCATAAATAAAACTAGACCTTTGTTAGAAATTCTGAATTTGTGTACATCTTACCAGTGTTGTACAAGTTACCTGCATCTGGTCCTACTTTCAGCTCCTTTTCATATATCTTTTTCCTCATATTTCACTGCTGAGATTTGCGGCTTTACATCTTTGTTTACAGTTTCCACTCATAGTGATTTCTGCAGGTCTATTGCTTCATCAGGGTTAACAAGACATTCTGTTACCTTAACGCCACAGCTTAATAGAGGAATAGAATGTTCTTAATTAATGGAACTGGTTTGATAATTAGCTGCAGTTTGCTGAAAATAAGCAATACTAAAAAACGTTGCCCATTAAAATATCGAAATTCGCCTTTTGGTTTTACACTATATTCTTCATAAAATAAAGAAAAATTGCCTTTGAGTTTTACACTATTTATTATACCTATTAATGAAATAGAGAAAATTTGCCTTTTGAGTTTTTCACTATCATATCGTATTAATAAAATAGAGAAAATGTATACTATTTATATCTTGGCTGAAAAAAAAACACCCATTTGTTGGCTATTTTTAAATAACAAAGATAGGTATTCAGTGTGCAGCAGTAACCAATTTAATACTACTTTGAAAACCCACCAGGGAGTATTACCGATTTACCATCATATGTGCTGGCTTTTCAGCATTATTAGTGCTACTTTTTGCTTGTAATTTTCGCTTTTGATGAAAATTCGGCTTTTTAATAACTTTGATGAAAAGAAAAGTTGATGAAAGTTTAAAGTCAGTGGAAATTCAATATTTGTTAAATGTTTATTTTGTGGTAATTCCTTCTTAGTTATTACATATTCTCCATTTGAAAAATCAGTTGATTCATACCCTTTCCTGTTTCCTGCTGTGAACATTAGTAGAGCTACATTTCAGGTTCTAACGGTCCTTTTTCTTCCCAGGATGCTCCACTTTCTTGGAATGTTTCCAACAGTAATTTCTATGATTGACTGTTGGATGGTCAAATATGCTCAGATCTCTACTGAGCAAACTGAATTAACCCAGGCGCTGGGACAAGGGCAAAACCATAACGGTTCTATAGGGGTCCTGCAAACAGGAAGTATTTCAGAGGCAATTATTTGGGTCAAGGTCAAGGTGATCTCAATTTGCAGATCGTATTACAGTAAATGCTAGAAAATAGTCTAACACCCCCTGAGTACTTATTAGTATTGAGAAACACTCCACAATGTTCTGACACCTTCATGGACCTATTGCAGGCTAAATAAATGGGAATAAATATATATAATTCAGAGTAACACCGGGCCACCCTAAGCAAGAGTGAGGTAAGCCCCAAACAGAAACAGAGGAACAATTTAAAAATGTAGCAGTTTACAAAAGGCTCACCAAATCCAGTGTGTGGTCGGTGCTGTACAGCCCCAAACCCCTCGCAAGGTCAGAATCCAGTATTAACACATAAAAGACAAAACAGCATGTGTCTGCAACATGCGTTGTCTTCCTATTGGCTTTGTCGCCGACGGGGAGAGGGGGGGCGGAGCCTAACAGAGCAGCATTGCTCTAAGACTCTGCAGTAAGTTACGTGAACCCAGGGGTGGGACTAGCGGTCAGGCCCTCACCCTGGGTAAAAGCTAAGAAACAAAGAAGAGGAGCAGGAGGGAGGTGAGTATAATTGTCCTTTAATATTTTTATAATCATGATAGAAAAAAACACACAATAAACTAAGGTAGTAGACTATGTTGTATGTTCATAGGTAAACTAGGGTATTGAACTTGTAACTTCTTGGCTGTCTGCCAAAAAACATACCATTTACATGGTGCACCATCAGCACTCAACAATTATACAGATCCATTTAAAAACGTTCCACACCTTCAATCGTTAAACAGATTTAATTTCCGATATTTAAAGTTCTCCTTTAAATAATGACGGGAATAGGGTAAGAAAAGGTCTGTAAGGAGGGGCCTCACATATCCTCGAGAACTTTGGCACCTCTGGGCAGAACCACTGGCAGTCCTAGATTGAAATGACTAAGTTAATGGACATGTAACTGTGCCAAATCATTTTAACTAATCACACAGTAATTAGGATTAAATTACCACCAATCTTAAATCTGCTTTGTTTTCTTCTCTGACCTTCTCTTCCTTGTTTTTAGTTCTGGGATTTTTCTTTTTAAAGGGGCGGGGCACAGCTAGTCAGTAAAGAAACTGTCAATCACAAAGCCCCTCCCCTGGCAAAACGATGTGTAAAAACTCTCCATTCTATAAAAGTAACTTCTTTTTCTATCAATGTATGGCCAATTGATTCATCATTAAGATCAGGAAATGGAGATAACAGCCTTATCTTGTGCAGATAACACCCAATTCTGCAGTTAGCTGCTGTCTTGTTCGTTAAGTCCCAATGTAACACTGTACCTAAAGAAATCAATTACAAAGCCCCCCCCCCACACACACACACCTTCAAATTCCTACAGCTAAAATAAAATCTTAATTGATTCAAGCAGTGATTACAGCTCCCAGTGCTGCTTACCTTCCATAACAAGCACTTTCACTTACACTATACACAAAATACTGGGTGAATTCTATTGGCTGTAGTGGGGCACAGATAATCTCCACTCCACATGCTCCACACTCATCTGTGCCTCAGTTTTGGAGTTGGTGGATACATAAAGTGAAGACATGCATACTACTAGGAGTGAGTTGAAAGGACATGAGATCTAGTGACAGGGAGCATGAGAGCTAAAAGTTCCTGGCAGCACTAAAAGATAGTTATACAAGCACAGACTTTCTTACGATTGGATTTCCGTGGAGGGCAAAGATCATAAATCTGATCGGAAGAACAGTCGGAAATTTCTACCTTAAGGCCTTGACAGGGACAGGAAAATGGGGGTAGCAGAATTTTTTTTTACTGGTATAAAGAAATGGTTGGAAAATATCTCTCAAAGAAGGTAAAAAAGGTTAAAAGTTAGGAACCAGCAGAATAAAGTAAACCTTGAAGTGTGTTGCTGGCTTAAAATAATTTAAATTAGTATGAACTAATTGCTTTAATGTATCAGAAAAAGGGTAGGTATTTAAGTCTCAATACAATGTTAACATAAAATGTAAGCAATTTAATGGGATGTGGATGTGTGGATACTGTTTTTGCATAAATCCCATATACGTAGAGATATAATAAAGTGGGGGATAAGCAGCATATGCAATGTGCTTGCCTAGGTATCCACAGTACACGGAAAAATGAAGTTAAAGGCCATACTAGAATCACCAGACAGTGTCTTCCAAAGCCATGAAACCATTGAAGGATATTTAAACGTGCTGTATAATGTTAAAATTTGTAGTTATAGTACTGCATATTAGCTTGAGTCGGCACACTCTTTATTTAGCAGTTGCTAATAAATAACATATCAAATGATTGTTTACAACATACAAGCCAAAAGTAAGGTTATGAGAAAAACTCAGTCAAGAACTTTTGTCCAATGAAGATATGTGAAATCGTTAGGTTTAGGCAGAAAAATAATACAAATTGAATGAAAATACTTTTGTTGTTGTTATATCCTGATCTTTGGAAATATTTTAAAATATTGAAAAAGCCTGATCCTCTAGATTTTTGTTGAAAATTTTAAAAGTACTTATAATTGGTTTAAACATATTTTCAGTATATGAATATACAGTATGTTAAAAAAATATCATCCTACCTGACAGTTTATTATAAAGAAATAAAAAAAAAATAAGATAATAATTTAATAAATGAGTATAGAATTAAATAATATTTTTTTTATAATGTTGTTTTGCATGTTTTCATTATTATAAAGATAGTTATGCATTTTAGTAGAATGTTATCATTTCCCATGATAACATGAATGGGGACATTATACTTTTCTCTGGATTTGGCTAAAAAAGAAACACATAGTCTTTATTGACAATACTGTAAATACACACAATTATCCAAGGCCTTTCTATGGGAAATGTACATTAGAATTTATAGATAAAATTAACCAGATTCCTTTTTCCCTCCGTTTCACTTAGTTTTGGATAATGTGTTGAAAATTGGCAAAGACTAAAATAACATTGTAAAAAAAAAGCTTATTTGGACTGTGCCAACTTTGCAACAAACCGACACCTTGTTTTAATTTGCATAATCTGTGCGACAGGTCTTTAACATGCATCTAATTTTGGTACTTTACAAAAGGTATGTAAAACCTGATGGAAAATTGTCACTTGGGGTTTTCTGTTGTAATTAATTTATTAATCAAACATTTTTCTTCATCTAAAATTAAAATTGTGTAGCTTGTTTCAGGCCTATTACTATCCCAATGGTCTGTCTGGAATCTTTGCAGACCTGTACCATGAAGACAGGGACACAAAAAAATACTATAGGGTGTACAATGTTGGCTCGAATTTTTCATTTGAATGACTAGGTAAATTTAAGTTTTTGAGAAAAATCCTAACTACCAAAATTATTCACTTGATCATTTTAACCATTTCTCATATACTTTAAGAATGTGGCTTCATGTAATTTACAACACCAGATGCATTTTTTAAAGGGTATGTCCACCTTAAAAACAAAAAAACGTCAATTGGTCAGTTATCTGCCCCCATTATAACCAGATAATTAAGTATGTCCCCATTCTGGCAGAATAAGTTGGCTTCTCCTTATGGTGTCAATTAAGACTGCTGACATTACAGCCAATGATTGACTGCTGTTCACTCTGCTGTCTTCTATGCACATGTCTCAAACTTAATAAAAATAAAAGTTAATTGAGCAGAAGGAAGAGGCAGATACCTTTGCCAGAAAGAAATAGAACTTATCATTAATATCTGGTTACAAATACATATATAAACTGGTAAAAATAGCAGTTGGGCTTGTGGGCAGATAAATGACAAGTCACTAGTTTTTATTTTTATTTATTTTTAAGGGTGGACATGCCCTTTAAATAATAGTTTTGTGTTTTTCAAGTTATTTTCAGGCTTGTAATAGTAACTAGGAGATGCAAAATAAGTGTAAACCACACTAATCAATGTACGGGTTAGCAAGGGTTTTGTGCATGTAAGTTGTGCAAGTTGTGAAAGAGAAATTCATTGGATCTCCCCTTAATGACTTTGGATAATGCAAGTATTTTTTAAAATATTATAAAATCTATTTCAAAATAGTGTAAGTCCAGTTGAAATAGACTTGTAGTCGACCACTCACTTTTTTTTGTTTCCAGTGAAATAATATTTCCAAGTATTATATAATGAGGTAATTTACTTAAAGTGTTAACCGTGTTAGCCAGTCAGAGATACAGATCACACTTTTGATATGGACATGAAAACAGTGATGTTAACATGACATTTATTGGTTAACTGAGATGAGAACCATAAGAGTTTCAGAAACTATAGTTCTTTTTTCAAAAATGATTGCTTTTGCAAAAACCCACGCAGCTGGCGCTAAGATGGAGTTAAAAGTCGGCTAACCTATATTAAATCTGTTATTGTGACTCCAAAGTTTGCCCTATGCCCGGGATAAAATGAGCCAGTTTTATTTTAAAAAAATGGCTAAAACAGACATTTGAGAGTGGAAGGGAAGTGTCTCCACTGTTAATCAAAGACATTTTGACATTTCTGTAGAAAACTATTTTAATGTAAGTATTTAGCCATGAATCCATGGCCAAGATTTACTCTCTTCTAAAAGCTTGTGAACATTTGGATTAACTTATATTCACAAATTGGGATACTAACATGGCCTAAGGACAATTAACAGGGGCTACCACCAAGTTTTATACCAAGCCAGTTACTACAATATAAGGAAAAACAGAAAGAAATAGGATACCATTGGTTACAACATTCCACCCATCACTTAAAGTCCTTATTATAAAAATAGCTAAGTGTGCCCTTAGAACTCAAGGACACACTCCACAAGCATGAAAGGACGATTTTTCCAGACCCCCTCTCCTGTATTCAGGCAAAACTCCAAATCTAAATAAGGTTATAATAACAAGTGCATTGTCAAGCTATGTTACAAATGGGATATATCATTTGTGAAGTTTGAGGGGTCGCAGCACAACTCAGTACACAGTTTTATAAAACAACAGTCCTTTTATTTGCAGAGGTAACTTAAACAGCTTTGTTCCAGCACTAAAGGAATAAGTAAATGAAAAGGCTTACATTAGCTTTTGAATCTTTAACATAAATAGTCCAGGTTAATCAGCACAGTCCCACTTGTAGGCAAAACTAACAAATCAAACCGTTCATTGTGTAGTTTTTCTTTTTCTCTCACAGGCATTTAAACACCTTTTGGGCAGGAAAACAGCAGCACACACCCTTCCTACACCACATCTCTCAACAATACTGCCCCAGCTGCTTCTGATATCCAAATCTTTAACAGAGCTCCTCTCTGCTTCCCAAAAACCCCGGTGTGTACTTGGGTGGAATGGGAAGGCCCACCTTCCTTCCCTCCCCTTCCAGGAGTCCGGCCCTAAAACCAAAACAACAAAGGCAGCAACTAGTTGCTGCCAAACACTACACGGATCCCTTCCCAGGACACATATCTCCCATCCAGTACCCAGCCGTGATGTCCCCTACATACCCCCCCCTCTGCCTACCCGGGGAGGTGAGGGCACTCTGAACCAGCAAGCAGTGAACTCTGGAAAGGCCATCAGCATTCTGGTGCATTTTACCAGGCCTGTGTTCCACCACATAGTTGAACTCTTGGAGAGAGAGAACCACCCTGGACACTGTACCTTTGTTCCTTTTCATCCAGGTTAGGGGAGCATGGTCAGAAACCAGCCTGAAACTTCCTGCCCAACAAATAATATCGCAAGGAGTCCAGAGCCATTTTATGGCCAGGCACTACTCTCCACACCGATAGTTTTTCTCGAGCCATCAGCTTCCGACTGAGAAACTATAGGATGTTCTTTCTCCGTCAATTTGGGACAGTACTTGCCCCCAACCCAACATCTGAGGCATCCGTCTGAACCACGAATTCTCGCATGAAATCGGGGCTACCAGGACAGGGTGCCGACACAATGCGGACTTTGCTCCACAAAAGCTTTCTTGCCTCCTCTGCAGTCAGTGATCAACTCACTGACTGCGACCTTCGTCAAGTCAGTAAGGGAGCTGCCAAAGTAGAGAAATTGGGAATAAATCGTCTGTAGTACCCACTGTTCCCAGGAAAGCCCGAACCGCTTCTTACTGAGGGGACGGGGCCATTTCGGATTGCTCAATTTTATTGATTTGGGTTTCCACCACCTCTTCGACAATGTACCCCAAGTATTTCGCTTCCTCCATACCTAGGGCACACTCTCGGGTTAACTGTGAAACCACCCCTCTCCTCAGTGCATCCAGGACTACTTGGACTTGGAAGATGGGATTCCCCAGTCTGCACTAAAAAACACAATGTCGTCCAAATAGACGGACGCATATCTCTGGTGTGGACGCAACAACCTGTCCATAACCCTTTGAAATGTGGCAGGGGCAGTCTGAGTCCAAACGGCATTCTTATTACTGAAAGTGACCTTCGGGGTAGAGAATGCCGTTTTCTCTCGAGCATCTTTGGCCAAGGGTATTGCCAATACCCTTGGTCAGATCTAAGGTGTGATGTAGCGGGCAGGACCAATCTTTCAATAGCTCATCACTACATAGCATGGGATATCCATCAAATTTAGAAATTAATTTAACTTTCGGAAGTATTACAGAATCGCAGAGTTCCATTGGGCCTGGGTACCAACATAATCGGGCGCGACCATTCACTCTGCGACTCTCAATAACGCCCAATTCCAACATTCGTGTTACCTCCTCTGCTGAAACGGCCATTCTGCAGGGCTCTGGAATTCGATAGGGTTTGACAACACTTTAGCCTTGGGCGCAGTAATAATGTTGTGTTCAATCATACCAGTGAGCCCAGGCAATCAGAAAATATCCTTTGTTTCTCTGGAGAACTCCTTACACGTTGGACGTGGACTTAGAAGAGTGGGGGCTATTTTATCATCCTCAATGCTAAACTTGTGGTATAATACTCACACCCACCATAAACTGGAGCCAATCTCTCTTCTTTCCAGGGCTCAACAAATTTATATGATAAATTTGATAGGGTTTTCGTCTACCAGGGCGATGGACCTTATAATTACTCCCCCCTTTTTCAATAATCTCGACGGTAGGGATACCGGGCCAAGAATTTACTCTCTACGGTAGGGATAATACTGCCACTCTGTCTCCACCTGAAATTGTCTAATTTTTTCTGACCGATGTACACTCGACTTTGCGCTTCCTGGGCTGCCAGTAAGTGTTCTTGACCAGGGGCATTACCTTGGCAAGCGTTCTTGCAAACTGGGGATACATGTCACCACACTTTTATGGGGACTGGACTCACTTTCCCGGTTTCTTTTACCAAGTCAAGCAACCCTCGAGGTCTGCGCCCATACACCAGTTCGAACGGAGAAAATCCTGTGGAGGCCTGGGGTACTTCCCGAGAATGCAAAAATCACAGCCGGCAGTAAACAATCCCAATCTCTTCCATCCCTTTGAAACTACTTTTTAAGCATCATTTTTAGCGTTTATTAAAATGTTCAACCAGCCCATCTGTCTGGGGGTGATAGACAGATGTTCTTCAACTGCTTAATCTGGAACAAGCTTACAACATCACCATAACTTTGGACATAAACGAGTTCCTTGGTCCGTGAGTATTCCCTGGGAAAAACTGTCCGCGTAAACATATTAAACAATTCTCGGGCTATGCCTTGGACGTGGTTTTCTCAAAGGAAATGCTTCCGGGTAGCGAGTGGCATAATCGAGTATTACCAGGATATATGGTGTCCCCTGGCCAATTTTACTAATGGTCCCATATGTCCATGGCAATGCGCTCGAATGGTACCTCTATTATTAGTAAGGGTACCAAAGGACTTCGAAAATGGGCTACGGCGCAGTTTAACTGACAGGTTGGGCAGGAAGCACAATAATTCTTATCTTCGGCCTTTAGCCCAGGCCAATAAAACCGGTCGGTTTATCCGCGCCTCCGTTTTCTCTGCCCCCAGGTGACCCCCCAAGGCCTCATTATGCGCCAAATCCAGAACCATCCTCCGGAATGATTGAGGGACTAATAACTGCTCCAACACCTCATCCCGGACCTTAGCAACCGATACAACAGATCCTATTAACTGAAAAATGAGGGAATCTCTCCTCAGCCCAGGTTCCTGGGGTACCATTCACTACAGATACCTGTTCTCTAGCATGGTAATGTTAGATCCCGAATCTGTGCCGTAATAAGGTACCTTTTGACACATCCAGGTCAGGGATCACAGCATGGGAGAAGATTCCTCACTAATCCTCTCCCAGATGACTGTAATAGGGAATCCTCCCCCCCCCTCAGGAGTCAGCTCAGGGTCCTGACATGGATGGTCAGTCACAATTTCACAATTTGGTAACAACACATTCTCAAGGTCTACTAATCGGACTTTGTACTTCAGTTTCTGCCGATGAGGGATAGGATTTAAATTATTCTCAAAACCTTTCAACACATTTCCCTTTTACACTCTCCCAAAGTTCCCAAAACAATGGAAAGTCTCGTCCCAATTACACCTGATACATCAGGTTTCTTACCACCCCAACGGTGTGGTCAACTGTTTCCACAGTCCGTGGCAATTGACACAGGCCACTAAGGATATGTTATTGTATTCCATGGATGCAAACGGAACCTTGAGTGGTTTATGTACTGTATCAATTTCGACAATCAGTTCGGCATTCACCATAGTTACATACTGCCCGAGTCCAGCAAGGCATTAGCAGGTGATCTGATTCACATGAACAGTTGCACACAAAACTTTCCTGGCACTCTCAGGCACACTTCCTGGGCAAAGAAGGAAACTCTCCGTTAGCATATCACACTGCATGGGCTCCTCCTGTAGTGGACACTGAGCTCTGATATGACCCCATGCAGAACATCACCAGGACTGCACAGTGCCTCCCTTTCGAGGTGCCGTGGTAGCCGTGGTACTCCCAAGTTGTTGTTGGCGATTACTCGCTATTACTGTGGTGTGGTTTGGGGGTTCTGTGAAGTAACTCTTCCCACAGAATGAAACCTTGCCACATGGGATGCCGGTGCGACTGGCCTGGCGCTCTGGGGAAAACAGACCCTTCAAACTGTGGTGATCTCCCACCAATCTCCACCAAATGCTTTGCCGTTTTGGGGTCTGCATGGCTGACCACCGCCGGTAGCTCCACTAGCAAGGCCCGTAAAACCGGTCTAGACACAAATCGTTCCACCATCTGTGGACTGGTGAGTACCTCTGGTTGCAACCACTTTGTTGCCAGTTGGATGAGATCATGCATTTGCGACCTCGCCGGATGATCCCTATGGTACCTCAACTGTACAACCCGTGTGTCCGGACTTCTGTGGTCCACCCTAGCCGGGCAGGATCTCTGCCTTCAGACGATCATAGTTAAGGGCGTCTGCGGGGTCAGGTCATAATAGGCTTCTGGGGTTCCCCCAGCCAGGAACAGGGCAAGGAGACAAGCCCATTTGTCTTTCGGGCTATCTCCCGCTCTGCTGTCCTTTCAAACGTTTTCAGAAAAGTTCCACATCATCGGTGGGTGTCAGTTTTTGCAGATAGTGGCGTGGCTCTCATCATGGTTTGATGGCTAGGGCAACTCCTGCTGCCTCTTTCCTATGCTAGCTGTTGCACTGCCCAAACCAGCATTTTGACTGTGCCTCTGTGGTTCTCGCAGGCGTCTGTGGCTTGCTGCTGCGTTATTCATGCTTGCCTGCTGAGTTACCATGCTCTGCTGCAAACTGCACACGTCGCTAAGGCGGCAACTGCTTCACCAACTCCTCCCATTAATGCAGACAAGGGTCTGGCCTTTAAATGGCACGTAAAATGAGCTTTTCCTGCATGCTGCGCTGCCCGCATCCTCCACCAGTTGTAGTTTAGAGGGGTCGCAGCCAGCACGCAGTACACAGTTTTATATAAAACAAACAGTCCTTTTTATTTGCAGAGGTAACTTAAACAGCTTGTTCCAGCATAAAGGAATAAGGAAATGAAAAGGCTTACATAGCTTTGGAATCCTTTAACATAAATAAAGTCCAGCTTAATCAGCACAGTCCCACTTGTAGGCAAAACTAACAATCAGCCGTTATTGTGTAGTTTTTCTTTTCTCTCACAGTGCATTCAAACACCTTTCGGGCAGGAAAACAGCAGCACACACCCTTCCTACACCACATCTTCTAACATACTGCCCCAGCTGCTTCTTGATATCCAAATCTTAACCAGAGCTCTCTCTGTTCCCAAAAACCCCGGTATGTACTGGTGGAATGGGAAGGCCAACCCTTCTCCCTCCATTCCAGGAGTCCGGCCCTAAAACAAAACACACAAGCAGCACAACTAGCTTGCTGCCAAACACTACCCGGATCCCTTCCCAGGTACACAAGAAGCTCTTAAAGGGACCAGAGACCAAATAATGGAGACACATATCTCCATCCAGTACCCAACCGTGATGCCCCTACACATTGTAGAAACAAAGAAAAGCAAAACAGGCCCACATAGCCTGGTTATAGACAAAATACAGATTCGGGAACATCTAAGACTATTACATACAATACAATACATATATACAAAGTATACAGGTTAGGTGCAGTCTTTGATCCAACGGATGTGGGCAGATGCCTTAGTTATTCCCCTCAAGGAAACGTTAGCTTCAGCAGAAAAACAAAAAAAAAAATCAAGAGTCGCATCCGTTAGGGGAACACTATCATCCGGAACATTGTGTTTTGATGTGTAGTCACAAATACATTTATCAGAGTGCAACCCTCGATTTGATTTTTTTGTGTTTTGCTGAGACTGGACAAAGCCAAGACAAATAGAACAAAAACAAGATAAATACTGTGATCAACGGCGGGTCCAGTGACGTGCTCCATGCTAGGCCTGCTCTATCTCCAACCAACTTCAAACTAGTAGCAGTGCAAGGAATAAGTCTTTATAGAAAATCCATATAGGTAAAACAAACACCCCACCCCCACTTCATCAGAAACTAAGTAAATATTTGCTATTAAAGGTGATGGTATTCTGGGTGTATACCTAGCTTCTGATGAAGTGGGGTCTTCCCATGAAACGTGGTCAAGCAGTAACCCTGCGTGGGGTGTTTGTTATATGTTATATGGATTTTCAATAAAGACTTATTTCTTGCAGTGCTGATGTTACCCCTGTCACTTATTGTACTTGTGTTGATTACAAAGTCAAATGTATAAAAATATGATAATAGTGGATACACTAACTTCCATCCTTATCAAACCTCTGTTTAACCATTTACATCTAGTATCTTATTCATGTCCGACAAATGTAACTACTGTAATTAATCAATACTGTGGATATCTCTCTCCCTCCAAAGGTCTGTCTTATTTAATAATTTGCACTTCACATGGTATGTATAGAAATGTTCTGTATTAATACCACTAACCAAATGTGCTTTTTTGTAATCAGCTTGAAAAAGGAACTATAGGTTCTGAAATTTTGCTTTGGTTATCATCAGTTGCAATAAGGTATTACTTTACTGTAGTTCATGTTTCATCTCAAAAGTTATTTCTGTGTAATGAGTTAAGTGGCACATGTTCATGGTATAACCCATTTCCAGAAAATCTTTTTAGTGACGCAATGACCTTATATCTTAAGCTCTGCCAACAGGCTGAACTTTTAGAGGGTGGTTGTTCAAAATAGGAATTATTCAATTACTATCCAAACCCCTGTGCATATGTATGACTTTCTCTTCATCCTAGATGCTCTCTATAGCTTCCCCTCAGAAATGTTATGAATGCTGCAGGCCTTGGAATTGTAATGAAAAGAATCTTTAGACTGAAAACAAACTATACATTATAACAAAATTACTGGTAGGTTTTGATTGGTATTAACAAATTAAATGAGAACACCTGTATTTTTATTCAGACAGAAAATCCAGTGCATAGCCTTTGTCTTTAGAATCTATAATGTCAGTCAAATATGCCTTCAAAACCCTTATCTTAAATGATGGGTTAAATGCAATTGCAGTAAGGAGATAATATTGATGTAAACTTTATCTAGATATCTCATTGTTTTCCTCATCGTGTATAACAGTATGGAGAGGCCCTTTAGCTGCCTTTTGCCCCCCCAAATGCAATGTACCATAGCAGCTTCTATACATTGCAAATGGAGCAAAGGGATTTGAAATTGTACAGTGTCCTAAAATAGTGTAGAATGGATAGTGTTATTGAATCTCCTCCTTTGGTGGCAAGTTTATGTGTTCAGAGGCTAAAACTAAACTAACAATACATTGGCAGCTAATACAATGTCTTTTTTTCTACAGTAGTGTGCTATGATGAAAGGATGGATATACAGATATATAGCTTTGTAGACCACTCTGGGTAGCTCTCTAGCAAAAGTACACAAACATTGTTTCAGTAAATAAGGTTATCAGCATCTTCTACATGAAATCTTAATGGTGCACATTTATTTATTACTTCCCCTAAACACCAAATTCAATATATTTGTATATGATAAAATCTTTGTATACATAAAACAATTGAGGCTGAGGGGCCATGGACCATCGATGGGTTGTTATGCGTATCCTACCACGTCACTTAGACTTATATATACGTAGTTCATACAGCATTACGGTTATCATCAGAGTCCGATTAGTACGCGTTTAGTATGTCAACTACCATCAAGTAAACTCACTCGTAACAGACTCTTAAATTACCAGTGGAATTTAGAAACAAATGGCGATGAAAATCATGCAGAGCAGGTAATAGCGTAATCATGTGGGTTACTTATAACGATGGCATATCATAGTATCAAAAACTATTGTCTATCCAGCTGTTTGTTCAGGAGGGCCTGAGAAGCGCTCGGTTTAGGGCGTGAAATGCACGTCGGTGTTTGGTGAGGCGAGGGGCTAATGGGGAGGAGCTAAACTGTGGAAAGAACTTGATGATTGAACCATAGCAGTGTCTATTGAGAGTTTGGTATGGTTTATGTACATTCTAAATGGTGTGTGCAGCAATCCGTTGAGGGGAATATTGTGTGGAGGGCAGTGAAATATTGCAGAGCAGGCCCATACGGTAATCCTCTGGATAATGTTAGGTAGGGTTCAAAAAAAAAAGTGATAGGTTGGACTTGATGGGAGAATGTTCTTTATTCAACTTAATTACCTATGTACTATGTTACTATGTTACATGTGGGTTGTACTTATAACAATGGCACTATCATAGTATCAAAACTATTGTCTCCAGCTGTGTTCAGGAGGGGGTATCGGACTTAGTTGCATTAACACGGAGTAGCACATCTCCTGTACCTGTCCAAAGATCACTCTGCCAAAAACCTTTAAGGTATCTTAGCCTGTCCCAAATTTTCAGTGCCGGGTACAGTCTTACTACACCTCCCAGCAGGACACTCTGATTACACGGTATCAGATTCTTCACCACCCACCCCACACAGATTTTCCCTTCACGGATTGCTGCACACACATTTTAGAATACATAAAGACCATACTCACAAACTCTCAATAGACACTGCTAGGTTCAATCAGCAGTTCATGTCCAAGTTGAGGCTCCTCCGCCATTAGCCCCTCAGCCCACCAAAACACCGACGCGCATTTCACGGCCCAACCAGAGCTTCGTCAGGCCCTCCTGAACAAACAGCTGGAGAACAATAGTTTTGATACTATGATATGCCATCGTTATAAGTACACCCACATGATTACGCGTTTTGACCTGTCTGCATTGATTTTCACCGCCTATTTGTTTCTACAAATTCACTGGTATAGTTATTAGAGTCTGTTACGAGTGGAGTTACTTGATGGTAGTTACATACTAAACGCAGTACTAATCTGGACTCTGATGATAACCGTATGCTGTATGAACTACGTATATATAAGTCTAAGTGAGTGGTAAGGATACCATACAAACCATCGATGGTCCATGGCCCCTCAGCTCAATTGTTTTATGTATACAAAGATATTTCATTATACAAATATATGAGATTTGTGTTTAGGGGAAGTAATAAATAATATGCTTTGTGATGTATAATTGTATTCAAGGTGTCCACAGCAAATAAAGGTAGATGAAGTGAATACTTTTGCCTTTTATCCATGGGTATTTGATGTGTGCCCTTTTTTAGGAACTGGCCAGACCATATCCACTGCTTGGAAATGGTTGGCAGCATTTTCATTATTAGACGTTTTTTCTAGAGGCACCCTCCTGATTGGAGTAATTTGAGCCTAAAGTGTAATAGTAGGGAGGAGCACTACACCGCATAGTATATTGTATATTCCTAAAGCATTTTTACTACTATTAATGTTTTTTTTAGTTCATTCAATTGAGCAACTGAGCCAGAGTAAAACTGGAAAAAATCCAGGCACCCAAAGAAATAGCAGAATTAGCGCTACCAGATATGCAACTATATTATATGGAGGGTCAGTTTAGCTATGTCAGAAACGGGATAAGACCAGAACGTCCCCTGACTCCAAATGAATCTATGCTGAACTTACATTTAAATTGGAATATGTTACATTGACCTATTGTACATACACGTGGCTTAACACACACATGGGCTTAACACACAACAACTGCGTAGACTTTGTAAGGATGTATCTGAAATCATTGGATACTAAGGATTCTGTAATACAAATGGTCGAAAATGGCCCCGATCGTATTTTCGATAATTTTTCAAACGTTCAAGGCTATTTTCAAAAATTATCGAAAATAGCCCATACTTTAGAAAATTATGAAAATTTGTTCCGGTTTTGGATATTTGATCTTGGGATTTTCCAGAGATCCAGGAATCTGAAAATGGAACGAAACTAGTGAGTTTCGGCCATCTCTACTAGTTGCTCTTCAGTTAGGTTGAGAAGAAAATACACTGTTGAGTGCTGTAAAACAATATATTCCTGTTCATCTGTACTTTTACCTGTGAAACTAAAAAAACAAGTTTAAAATTAAAAAAAAACTTACTTTAAGCTTCATAACACATGCAACTTCACCAATTCATGGCAAATTCACTCTACTGTAGTAAATAGAGCTGAAACGATCGAATACATTTTTCCCCAGGCCGATCATCCCAGTGCTGATGGCAGTAGTTTGTTGGCGTTAGGATCTATCTATACATGTAGATTCCAAGGCAAAACTATGGTTGAAAGGATTATCATTTTCTGCAAAGTAACACATCAAGAAGGTATAAATGGAGATAGGTTCAGTAAACCTGAATAAATCTATTGGGGTAGTCACTATTACACAAAGAATAATTGTCCAAAATGGTGATTTAAAAATTGTTTTAAAACAATTTAGGCACGAAAGCCACTAAAAACGGAAACAAATAAACATGGTATTTTACTTGTATTTATTTTTTTTGTTAGGTTTTACAGTGCCCTAATTTACAATATTTATAAATTCCATCCATGTTCGGTCTCTTAAATATAGATAAAAAATTTTGTCATTGGGTTTAATGCAGAATCAACTATTCAGTTAGGATTTGCAATGCCATGTAATTTATTGTAAAAGGCCTGAAAAAATATTGAACACAAAACTAGATTTAATTTTAATTAACAAAGAAGTCTAAACCCCCCCATCTCTTTGGATAAACTAATGCATGGCTAGAAATAAACATTATGTTTCAGCATAGCATAGATGTTACAAATCTGTGTTTATTCATAGATTGAAGCATTAATAATACTGCATTTTTGAAAAAAACATTAAGCTAGTAACATCCATTGTCATTAAATATTCTACCTCGCAATTATTTGTAACCTTTGTTCTACGCTCTGCTTACACCGAAATTATCATAAAAATTTTAAAGATGTCCTTGTGTAGAATATGTCCATAAAATATTAATATTCAATTTTCTTCTATCATGGGTTGAAAAATTCATAATTACATGATGATCCACCTAATAACTCATTCTGAAAAGTCATACATGGCACTCCCCCTGTGACTGAGTTAATAATTTATGCAGTGTGGGATTTTCACTGCACTGTTAGCTTGGGAACATTTATTAAGCAAATGTTCATTTGCAAAAGATCAGAAAGTGAATGAAGAGGTAAGAATTTAATGAGGAGTGACAGACAGGTGAACAGATCCATATTGAACTTTAGTACCAAGGAAGGCAGAAATAGCCTCAGCAGACACATAAAATGAAATACAAGAAAAATGACAGAGGAAGTGAAAATTGATAATGTTCAGAAAAACTCCAAGACTGATAAATTTCACAAAGCTACGAATCCGAAGAAAAGATAGTAAAATGTTTCTCTTTTTTAAAAAAAATAATTTTGTTAATATCACAGAAGTGAAGTTTTTTTTTTAAACAAACTGGAAGAAATATTAATAAAGACAAAAAAAGTTGAATTCCTATAGACATGCTTGTTATAATTCACTAATACTCAAGTTAAATACATAAACGCAAATAATATGAATTGCTTATAATGTCTGTAATAGAGAGGGATCCGTGTCCAACTTGGACACGTATCCAAATCCGCACAGATCGTTGGATTCGGGACTTGGAGCCTATTTTCTAAAATTATCAAGCGTTGGATAATCCTCGAAAATACGATTGGAAACTTGAAAGTAGTCTCCGATCTTATTTTCAAAGATTATCGAAAGTTTGAGACTATTTTCAATAATCCTCAAAAATAGCCTCGAAGATTCGATAATAATCGAACATTTGTTCTGTTTTCGGATTTTTTTTTTGAGGGACAAATCCATTTCCTTTCCAAGATGTCCTTTTTGTACACATGATTCCAATTTTTTGGAATTTTTTGATTTTGTACACTGTTTTTGCCAAAATCAACTAACAATATTTATAAAGTGGTGATATCTGGCGTCATTATTATCGCAATCACCGCTTCGCATTGCAGCAGTGACATCAGCGGCCGCAGTGACAATCCGGGAGTCATCAGCATTGGCGGTATAGGTGTCGGCGGTACTGTGGTGTCATTGCCGGCCAATTTGACATTGTCCATCATCAGTGACACCGCGCTGTTAGTGCCACTGCCAACAATGGGGGCAGCAGTGAAAAGAAGACATTGGAGACATGAAAAGGTCCTTTTAGGACCAGGGGAGCTCCTGTTCGAGCTGTAGGACCCCTTTATCAGAAAGGTTTTTATTGATTTTATAAATATAGGGGTAATACCAATCGCTTCATGACAATATGCAGCGAGATGAAAATGACAATGTTTGGATCGTTTTAAATTTGCCCATGTCTTGTCTTTCCCGAAATAAGACCAACTATAGTGAGTAGGGCCAGCAAATCTAGCTATATTCAGTAATTAACACAAGTTGCCGTACATTGAAAAGATCAGTTGGGCATGGGCTGCTTTCTTTAAATGAAGAATGTTTCATATATTCTTGTGTAAGGCAAAGTACGTTGATTTCATAACTTTACTTAGCTTATTGCTACCCACAGAGACTCTTAACTTTCATGACAACTACAATGTCAATTATAAACAAAACTATAAAGGACCATGCCCACTTCTCATCTTGGTAGCCCCCCCCCACCAACACCAATTTGCAATATATAGCCTTTCTTCCCTCTGGTTCACATTGGTTTTTCAACACTCAGCTTTAATGTCCCATTGAATGCACCAGTATGTAGAACAGTGCCAAATACTTTTACAAAATCCAATCACAACACAATCAACTGCCATAATCCATTTTACTATTTAGCACTTCATAAAGCTAATCTGGTTTGTATGGACAAGTCATCTTTCATAACACTCTGTTGTCTCTGCAATTAATGAATTATTCAAACTGTACTACTAAATAGTTAAAACACCAACATGCTTAGTTTTAGATGAAGTGTAATATTGAAACGTCAACGAAAAAAACCCTAAAAAGTAAATTGCTGTTTAATGTGTACTTTATCCACTAAAAGGTATTTTTTTAATGATTCCAGATGTATGCATTGTAATGCATTGTGATTCATTCCTGAGAATTAATAGAACTTCTATAAAGCTTCACTTTGTGAACTGTGATGTGAAAAGCAGAATCCTGTACGTACAGCTCTCTAGCAAGGGGGAATAAATTGCTGTATAAAAACACAGAAGACAACCAGGGTTAGATGGTGCTAGAATTAGAGTATCAGGATATCCTTACAATTGTTGCCATCAAAGTTGCCATAAAAATTCATGACCGAAGCCAGTAGAATGTAAAATCCACAAACAACAATTCTATAATATTGCACATAAAATGCTGACAATGTTCAGTTTGTCCTAGAAGCTTGTATATAGCAACATGTTCTACATCACCCACAAAAGTGGAAAAAATGGACTTTTGCCCCTGCAAGTATAATAACGGAGTAAGCATATTTCCAAGCAATCAATACTATTACTTTGCGGAATGGCAGATTAAAAAAATATCCATTCACACTGTTCAATTACTTTGCATGCACCAGCATGCAAAGTAAAGGGAAATAAGACAGAAGATTGCCTGGCAGCTGTGAAGAGGATTGCAAAAAGCCATCTTTTTCCAGGCAGATAGAGAAACAGTCAGTCAACAAGCACTCCCAAGGGGTTGATATCTGTATGATGTAAGCCTGTGATTAGCGAAACTTGGATTTCACGGTCCCAGTGCATTATTATGTAGAAGTATGGGGGTGTTATTCATTTAACATAATTGTTTTATGCCCTCAAAAATAATCCTAGTGTGTAAAGTATATGCCTTTAATAAGTTTGTGAGGTCTCCGTTTGCTGCATAGTTTGCTTACAGATGAATTAAGAAATAGTATGTTAAAACATACAGTACAAGATATTAAAAGAATAACAAGTAGACCTATGAGGTTTTAAATTAACAATCAGATAGCAGGCTACCTTTCATAAAAGCGTTTCAGACAGGAAAGGATTAAAATCCCAGCCTATCACTGCCCGGCCTTACAAACTCATAAAAAGTGACTCTTAACAAAAAATAAATGGATTTCATTCATTCAGTGTGCTGCATGGTTAAGCATCTACATTTCCTTACCTGGAACTGAAGAGAGTTAATTGTTTCTGCTGATATTAAATAATAATTTATTCCAAATGTTTGGATTCATTTTAGTAGAACAGGGGAAGTTTATGAACCATATTAAAATCTGCCTTTCAGTTTTAAAATACTCTAATCATTTGCAACTGTGGAGTGAATAAATTGCATGAGCTTGTGCAAATGGCATAAAGTGCTGCTTTGAATTGCTTAACTATTATTTGGTTAAAGGGTAAATACACCTTGTACATAGTAATGAAAATCATATAGGTATGAATGAAGATAACGCTGCAGGCTGTCTCCAGAATATTAATAAAATTCAATATATTTTAAAGGTGTAATTTATTTTGTGGAAATGAG
Source organism: Hymenochirus boettgeri (assembly GCA_019447015.1). Lineage (NCBI taxonomy): Eukaryota > Metazoa > Chordata > Amphibia > Anura > Pipidae > Hymenochirus > Hymenochirus boettgeri. The sequence continues at coordinate 239,740,177 of CM033470.1, forward strand.
ACCTATTTCTAATAAAAAAAAATCCCCCATCCTTCATTTTGCTCATATAATATTGCTATAAATCATCTTGCAAGATTTTTTTTCTAAATATTCATTCCAAGTATATCCTATTAAATAAAAACCTTTAGCAAATATTCCGAATTAATTTTACTTTGAGCAATACTTCTTCCAATATGCTTTCTTCTATAGTATATTCGTGTTACTAAAACATATTTTATGAAAAATTATGCTAAATGGTTCAGCTGAGGGTGAAATTCCAAGTATATTATTAATATTAAAATAGTCAACTGCTTAAAATGTAACCAATGACACATTTGAATGAAATTTTATTGCATTGTGTTTTATTATCGTTTAGGTATTGCAAAAGGCCCTCTAGCAATAAAAAGAACTGTGTGACAGTAAAGTTGACCCACCCATATCTTACCCTGTTTTGTTTTTACACTTAAAACAAAAAAATGGTGACTTGTCCGCAACCCCAACTGCTATTTTACTATTTATGTTCATTTGTAGCCAGATATTTAATATAAGTTCACTTTGTTCTGGCAAAGGATCTACCTCCTCCCGCTGATCACTTAACTTTTTATATGTTGGGCATGTGCAGAGGAAAAATTATTCAATCATTGTCCCGATTGACTGCATGAGGAGGTAGGAGCCAGCTTACTCTGTCAGAATGGGAGCAATTATAATCCTTAAATATCTGGTTATTAATGCAGGTAATATAGTGCAAAATATAGAGTGGGGGCAGGTAACCGACAAGTGACCATGTTTTTGTTTAATCCTTAGCTGCCTCTTCTGAGCATGCTCAGGCTCAGTACCAGGTCACTAAATAGCTAAGTTTCTACGAAAATCCAGAAGCATAGCAGGCATACAGTATGAATTCAGAGGACAAATAGGATATCAACATATTTAAAAGAGGTCAATTCAAGATTCTAAAACACAGCTGTATATGTATGTGTACAAGCTAAGAGCCAGCTCTATAACCCCAAGTGCAGGTAATAAGATATATTATCTAGTGGGCTTACTTAGTTAATGGAAGGTTCGGGTGTATATAACCCCGAACCTAACGCTCCGGCAGTCTGCCCGTCCAGTCAAAAAAATGCTTTTGTACACATGAAGACTCACCGCTTCCCCTGGGTGGTCGGGTGCCGCCCGCCCCGAACCCTTCGCTTGGTTCGTAAAGTATCCACAGTCTTAGCAGCCTAATAAAACACAACGCCTACGCGTTTCAAGCCCTTAACGGCTCTTAATCAAGAGCCCGTAAGGGCTTGAAACGCGTAAGGCGTTTGTGTTATTATGCTCTTAATCAAGAGCCGTTAAGGGCTTGAAACGCGTAAGGCGTTTGTGTTATTATGCTGCTGCTGTTTGAAGATTAAATAAAGACTTTAGATTTTAAGGTATCCAAATGGCTCTACTTTCCGGTGTGCGCCGATACAATTGCTCCTAAGACTGTGAATATTTAAAAGAGGCCATTCTTTCTAAAATGTGTTATTATGGGGGTGGCATTGACCTTTAAAACAAAGTATTGAAAAAAATATTTCAGTCAATTACAGAAAAATGGTAACTAAAATATATCCCCATCATATAATACAAGATGTTTATGCATCTAATAAATGTGGACTGTACATTTGCTTACATGTGCATACCCTTCAACACTAGCACAAGCAATAAGGTTATAGAAACACACACTACTTTCTCAGAATGTCCTGTTTATTTGAAATCACTCAAACCAACATTTTGGGAATCACTATGACCCCTTTATCAGGTGTGAAGGGGACATAGTGATCCCCAAAAAGCTGGTTTATGTGATTTCAAATAAATAGAACATTCTGAGAAAGTAGTGTGCACTTCTATAACCTTATTGCTTCTGCTATAGCTTGGAGTTCGGAGGTAGAGGACTGACAGAGGCTGCACCTACTACTATACTGGCAAGCTGCCATAGAAGTGCCTGGGCCCAAACCAATCTGCATACCCTTCAACATTACCCCTTTAATACTTTCACTTTTAGAAACAAGATAGTGCAGGTGGAGGATAATGAAATCAACCTGATCTTAACATATGAAACCTTCAGACACCTTAAGGTGGGTACACACAGTAACGATAAAGAGCAATACCATTGGGTCTGAAGGTATCGTTCCTTTATCTTAAGTGTGTGTAGCATATTTCTGAGCGCTTCTGAGTGTGACAAATGTTCATCCTCGACCTCGGGATCACTCAGAAATGGCCAACATTTTCCTCTTAAAGTACAGGAAGTCGGCCACGGCAGAGGGAAATGTGCAGTCCCGAGCATTCTCCCTATGCATTACATAGGGAGAACTCTCACGACTGTTAGTAGCATGATCCTAAAGATTCTGTCAGTCATCTTATAAAGGTTGGTAGTGTCTGCACCCAGCTTTTGTTACTGACATAGAAGGCAGTATCCCAGAATGCAGTTCGATGAAACTCCTTCCTTGATGAAGAAGTAAGACTGGAAAAATAGATGAAATCTACTATTTAGAAATTACAGGATAAAGATGGATAAAAACAACTTTTAAGGTACAAGAAAGATGTAAAGTGAGTAAAAAAATAAGGTGTACATGCATGCCCTCTAAGTGTTTATACAATCACAATAGAAAAAGATTGGGGTTTCCAGTAGTGAGTGTGTACTTTACAGCTGCGTTGTCAAATAAAACTGTATAGCACAGTACTGATTCTGTTTGGTACTTTGCATCTGTGCATACTTGTGTTATGTTAAAGAGCAGTTCTAAAATAATGCAGTGGTCATAAAATGCAGGTAATCTTTTGAATTGTAAGATTATAGTGTTACTATGTACCTTTGGACCAATGTACACACATTAAATGATTGTTGGCCAAAGTAAGAATAGTTACATAGTAATATAGTAACATAGTAATTGAGGTTGAATAAAGATATACGTCCATCAAGTCCAAACTATTAACTTTTTTTTTTAAAACCCTACCTAACAGTTGATCCAGAGGAAGGCAAAAAACACAGCTAAAAAAAAAAAAAGGGGGGGGGGAATTCCTATCTGACTGCAAATGGCAGTTGGAAAGTATCCCTGGATCAACCAGAACTACAGTATGTGTATTAATACCAGTAATTCTCAATATTTTTTAGATTTAGAAACTTATCCAGGCCATTTTTAAAGCTATTCAATGAACTTGTCATTACCACATCTGCTGGAAGACAAATCCACAGTTTCACTGTTCTCACTGTAAAGAAACCTTTCCTAACCTGAAGATGAAACTTCTGTTCTTCCAATCTTAAAGGATGTCCACGAGTCCTCTGATATGACCTATTAGTAAACAATCTGTATTCCAATTTACAAGTAAAGGCCTTTCACTTGTCACTTGTAAAGGTGACTTGTGGTAACACTAGAAAAAGTGTTTGTAACCTTTCACTACATTTACACCAAAATAACCGCCATAGCCTTTCAATCAGGCGCTTCATCATTTGGTCATGAATATTCTGCACTGCATTGAATGTTTTCATCTGCTCTTGAACTGCTACTGTAAAAATTCTATTTTTAAAAATGAAAGGTACCTGGGGCAGGGAGATTGGATTGATTATTCCTACCTCAGAATGTTGCTTTATTGAAGGGCTACAGCACATAGAGTTTTCATCTGCCATGTTAGTGCCCTGGCCACTCAGGAAGCCTGGCATAATCTATTTTCTTTGTGCTACCACTCCTCATAGAAATTAGGAGGAGGTAGAAAGTACCAATCCTACCTCCCTGCCGAGGTACTTTTCATTTTAACTGTTTTTGAAAAAATGTTATGCTTACTTTAGTTCTCCTTTAACTGAGTAGAAACTCTGTATTCCTTATTGTCACGTGACACACCATATCTATTTTTAACGTCATTGTACCATAATAAAATGTAATAATTACAAGCTATACATTAATAAAGTAAATTGCTGTTTTTATCTCTGTAACATGCATAATTAATTCCCCCACACTACAAAATGGTTATATTGGAAAATTATTTAGCATCTGCATTGTTAAATGAAATCTTCTTTGCTTGCAATGACCAAAACAAATAATAGATGACCATAGACGAGGTATTTGCATTTGGATGATATGCTTTTTGTGTACCCCGTGGGTCATATATCTTTGATCAGCTATTTTATACAACAACCTTCTGTTGCTTGTTAGCACGCTGATCATCGTTAACACAGCTATAATGCAGCAATTTTCCTGCTGTAGTTTGGAGAAAATGTTTATACTGAATGGAGGCGAATGACAAAATTAACTGCATAAATCTAAAATCAAACTGAATTCTCTCCAAGTTCTTCCTGAATGATGAGTTAGACGTATTCTGTACTATTCAAAGCTCTTTAGCATCTACAGTTTGGTTAAATCAAATCTACAGTATAATGTGGCTGAATTTAAAATTCTTTAATAGTCTATTCATTACATACATTATCTAGTTTACGTTGTTTTGTGTCTCAGATGTGATTTTCGGTTGCCAAAACGTGTTCTACCAGCTTCATTTCTACGTTTTAGGACACTATAAGATATTTATTTCCACCAGAGCAAGAGAATGATTTCTGCAAGTGCTTCTTGGTATTAAGTAGGAATAAATGCCAAATTTGATCAGATTTTGAACATGACATATGTAAATCAGATGACAGGAAACAGTCAGACGCTTCATACAGCGCAGTCAAATCTTTATCTTATTTTGACATTTTATTGTATACATTTATTAGGAATAATGTACACTTTATTTTGAAATCAAAGACTATTCTATTACAGGCAGAAGAGCCATGTCCAATGAAATAGAAAGTTGTCTGCATTGAGGGTTGCACTCCAATAAACTATTCAACTTTTATTTGTGACCACACATCATATCACACAACGCTTGGGGGGGAATAAGTAAATATATATATAAAATAAGTGAGGTGTGCCTTGACATATTAGGAAAGAGATCCCTGCCCTGAGCAGCTTACAATCTAAGTGGGAGGAACAACATACAGATACAAGTGGGGGAAGGATAATGTGCTTAGACCGCTAACAACCATTAAAGGGAATCCCCACTGTTAAAATCACTTTTTTCAATTCAGTTTTATCATCGAAGAAAGGGTGGTAAAGGAGCTGTGTTCTTCAATAAAATGTTCAGGAGCCAGGAACGAAGTTGCAGAACTTACCTGGTCTGACGCTCCTCCGCCGCCTCCTCCGACAGGTCCCGATGGACTTATTACAATATGCGCATGCACATCACACTTGCGCAGGGAGATTCAATAAAAGTTCTTATCATTTAAAATGGTGCTAAATTTGCCCCAACAAATCGGATCTTATTTAACATTTGAAAGCTAACATCTGATTGGTTGGGGCAAAATTAGCACCATTTTAAATGATAAGAACTTTTATTGAATCTCCCTGTGTGTTTTTTAAAATTAGAAATAATAATTTTGTGCTGTTCTGTTCTATACTTAAATGTAGGTTTTGTTCAGATTATTTTCTCTATCTGAACAAATGGTGAGCACACAATAATATAAAGGTTCCCATATCCAACAACAGAACATTTTACAGATAAAACAATCTCTCTATTTCAATGAGGAACAGTTTTGTTTGTTATCCTTGTCTCTGATTTTCAATAACATGACATAATAATCCATAATTAGAGCAAGGTTTTCTATATTGCTGCTGTAAGTTATACACACAACATATTGGCATAATCATTCTGAGATACAGTATAGAAATTGATACATTTGAGTCAGTGTGATATGTTCCAAACAGGGTTGCCAACTGTCACGTATGGACAGTACGTGAAAATGGACCAAAAATCAACTGTGGCCATAATGTCTGTAAAAACATTTGCCTGTCCCTAAAAATTGGTAGCATTTTTCAGCGTGAATGAATCATGATTGACAGTTGCTACCAAATTTTATAGCTCCGCTGCTCTGTTTGCCCACAATGAATTTAAGAAACAAAGGAGAATTGAGCATACACTAACTTCACTGAATGACCTGCAGCAGTCCACAATTTTACCTTACAGTCACATCAAAAGTTATCACCACCAGTCTGTCTGCATGTGTCTGTGACATGTGAGTTAGAGGGACCTGACAGGAACATAATAACACACTAGTGGCCATCACCTTTAGCATCATCCCCCCCCCCCCCCCCCCAAAAAAAAAGAGTCAGAAGTGCAGAGCCTGGGTAATTAAGGGAAGAGCAGCCTAGACAAAAACATTGTGTTATTAGGGTAATAAAAATGAATTTGGGAGGGAGGGGGAGGTTAATTTGTAATAAATCCTGGGTTAATAAAGGATTAAAAACAGGAGTATTCGGTTATTGATAAAATAAGGGTTTAATTTAAGATTTAAAATTGATTTATTTATAACTGTCAAGTTAATTTATGATTAAAAACAACAGGTGGGGGCATGGGCCATTAATTTATGAATAAACATATTTATTTATTGAGAAAATAAGGTTTACAATAAAACTGATAAATTAAATTCTAATTGAAAAAATAATTTATGATTAAAAACAGATTGGATTAATTTATAAATGATCAAAATAAACACAGCTGCAGCCTATTTTAAAGGGTCAAATTTAATTTTAAAGGGCAATTGAGAAAAATTGCATATAAATAAGTCACCCCACATACCACAAATCGCAATAGTTAGAAATTTGAGAGATGGAAGTCTGACCCAAAATGCTGCCTAATGTTCTGTTATCTCTCTTTCTGCTTCCTGGTTCTTCTGTTTAGCAGCCGTCAGTCATGGATGTAACAGATGATATCACAGGCAATGACTGAATGTTATTCCCCTAGCTGCCAACGCTGAGCATGTTAAACTTGTAAAAAAGCTTAAAGGGTATGTCCACCCTAAAAATTAATTTTTAATATATGATTGCCCCTGTCCCCCGAGCCCCAACCAGTATATTTATTCTTTTAGAAATTGGCCCAAACTTTACTTACCTCCCCTCTTTCCTCCGCCGCGCTGCCGGCCCTCTGCTTGCGAGAAAATGCAAGCAGAGGGGCGGGACCGGCAGTCGCGTCTGTGATTGGCTGAGCGGCAGCCAATCACGGACGTGGCTGCCGGTCATTCAGTGCAGCGAAAGAAAGAGGGGAAGTAAGTAAAGTTTCGGGAGCTTTCTAAAAGAATAAATATAGCGATTGGGGCTGGGGGGACAGGGGCAATCATATAACTAAAGGGTTTTAAGCTAGGGGGAGGGAATCCTGAGAGGGAGGGAGAGGGAGGGAGAGGGAGGGGGAGAAGGGCTGCAGTACGCATGCCAAACTTCTCCCGGTGGCCAGGTAGGAGGCAGAGTCCTATATGGACTCTGCTATCCCTCCTTGTGGGGCAGTTTTTGGGAATTTGGGGGGGGGACTACAGGAAACCATATGGAGCTGGGATGTGAGGTAAAGATTAAACTACACTACATGATGGGGCCAGTAGTTGCGGGGATTATAGTTTTGGGTGGACATGCCCTTTACATAGGAGGCAGAAATCGGTATAGATAAAAGTTGAAACTGCTGCCCCCTTTCACTTCGGAGGACCCATTTTCAACTGTTCCGATAATTCAGCAGTGTTCCGGCTTTTACTTTGAGCGATGTCGGAACGTTCCAGAGATAGCCGAAGTGTTCCGGCTTGTAATGTATTGCCTTTTCTTTCTGGACTCTGGTGAGGTGGGCGTTCCGGATTTTACTTACGCAGAGGAAGACAGGCAGAGCGATCGAGGAGCAGCTAGTTCTGTAAGCATACATTGGACTGTCTGTTTTTCTATCTGTCTGTCCCTCTCTCCTTCTGTCTGTCTGACCCTATCTCCTTCTGTCTGTCCCTCTCTTTCTATCTTTGTCCCTCTCTCCTTCTGTCTGTCCCTCTCTTTCTACCTGTCTGTCCCTCTCTCCTTCTGTCTGTTCCTCTCTCCTTCTGTCTGTCCCTCTCTTTCTACCTGTCTGTCCCTCTCTCCTTCTATCTGTCTGTCCCTCTTTCCTTCTGTCTGTCTCTTTCTCCTTCTGTCTGTCTGTCCCTCTCTCCTTCTGTCTGTCCCTCTCTTTCATCTGTCTGTCCCTCTCTCCTTCTGTTTGTCCCTCTCTTTCTACCTGTCTGTCCCTCTCTCCTTCTATCTGTCTGTCCCTCTCTCCTTCTGTCTGTCCCTCTCTTTCTATCTGTCTGTTCCTCTCTCCTTCTATCTGTCTGTCCCTCTCTCTTTCTTTTTGTCTGTCCCTCTCTCCTTCTATCTGTCTGTCCGTCTGTCCATCTCTCTTTCTGTCTGTCCCTCTATTTCTACCTGTCTGTCCCTCTCCTTCTATCTGTCTGTCCGTCTCTTTCTATATCTCTGTCCCTCTCTCCTTCTATTTGTCTGCCCCTCTCTCCTTCTATCTGTCTGTCCCTCTCTCTTTCTTTCTGTCTGTCTTTCTACCTGTCTGTCCCTCTCTTTCTACCTGTATGTCCCTGTCTGTCCCTCTCTCTTTCTGTCTGTCCCTCTCTTTCTGTCTGTCTTTCTATTTGTCTGTCCCTCTCTTTCTACCCGTCTGTCCCTCTCTCCTACTATCTGTCTGTCCCTCTTTCTACCTGTCTGCCCCTCTGTCTGTCCCTCTCTCTTTCTTTCTGTCTGTCTTTCTATCTATATCTCTCTATATCTATCTGTCTGTATATCTTTCTGTAAGGCCCTCTGCCTATCTTCCTTGCCCTCTGTCTGTATATCTATATCCGCCTGTCTGTTTGTAAATATATTATATATCAGCCTGTTTCTCTGTCCTTCCTAAATGAGGTTTTTACCCTTACATTTATATTCAGCATGCTACATTTGCCTCCGTGTTTTCCCTATGACTATTCTTATTACATTTCTTTTTCTAGTGCTGTTAATTCTGTGTGTGGCTCTTCCATGACTGCACCTCTGCTTACTGTTTGGTTCTCTGCTGGCCTGACTGACTTTCGCTAATGATCTGCCTGTTCCTGAACACTTTCCAATCAACTGACCATGGCTTCTCGTTATTCCTTTCTTTCCAAAATTCTCTGGCACTCTTGCCATTCTGTGGTCCTGGTTTGTCCTGTCCCAACCTTCAGGACACATCAGACCTTGAGGTGCAAGTGAGGCCACTATCCCAACTGTTTCTTTGACCAGGTAAGAAACTACCATCCTTGCATATACACACATTGCTTCAGATATTTATAATCTTCTATGCACATGCATACACTACAGTACATACACTCTGCTACACAGGCATTTACTGCTGCACATGCAAATGTATAGATACACACAATCCCACATTCACACACACTGCAACATGCACAAAATTACTCAGCTACACACAATCCCACATTCACACACACACACTGCAACATACACAACATTACTTAACTACAGAGAAACACACATATGTATATATATATACATACATACGCTAATTTTTATGCAAAGTCCTAAACAATTCTCACATCAAACCCATATATGATATGCACAAATACAAACTACAAACTACAAACTCACTCATACACACTCAGCTTCACACAACACCCTGACCCCTAAAGGGTACACTTAAAAATGCTAAGACACAAAGCAGGTTAAAAACAAAGAATAGTACATGTGGAAAGAAGTCATATATTAGCTAATATACTGTATGACTTCTTTCCACATGTACTATTCTTTGTTTTTAACCTGCTTTGTGTCTTAGCATTTTTAAGTGTCAATCACACACTGCTGTATGCAAATACCTACACACATATACACTTGCACAATACATACATGCATGCACTAGTATACAATATTTTGTAAAACACACACTCTCAGCTACACACACACACATACACTGTAACATATTGCTATACAAATCAGTACACACATACCCCCCATACACCACCACATATACGCCACCCACACTTACACACATAATCGTGCTACACACAAACACACTAACTAGTGCTTTATACACTCACACATATACACACATATAAATTATTATGCACAGTCTCACATACAATATATTTTTATATACCGTATATTAGAAATAGATTAGTAAAAATAAAATACAGAACCGGAACGGAACCGCAGAAAGTCCACTGCCCTCTTGCACAAGGGAGGGTAATTACCTGCAATTCCGACCCTACGGGAAATGTTCCATTTTATCTTTCAGTAAGGGCTAGGCCACACTGAAACGCAAACGCAAACGCAATAGCATGCGATTTCATGTGCGATTTTCGTTGCGTTTGCGATTGCGATTTCTTCAATAAGTATAGGAAAACGCATGCGATTGCGATTAAAAATGCAGAACGCAAAACGCAATCGCAATCGCATCGAAAAACGCGCGTTTTTTTGCGTTGCCGCGTTTTCAATAATTTTGAAAAATCGCAAGCGCAATCGCAAGCGCAAAACGCAAGCGCAAACGCAAAAAAAACGCAGCAGTGTGGCCTAGCCCTAAGTGCGAAACCGGAACGCAAATCTTACCAGCCATAAGGTATAAACCGGAACATTGCCGGAGACTTGTTGTTGGTTCCGGGTTGTACATGGCTGTAACAGAGAATCTTCAATCCGGAGGTGAACTCCCTGCAGTGCCGGTTAGTGACTGGGACATCACTGGGACATCACTGAACTGTCTGTTCACTTTGCATCACCTCACTCTACCTGCATGGAGACCAGGACATAGACAGTCTGTACATCATTCCCTGTGTAAGGAGACTAGAGGTAGAGAATCTCCATGTCCTGGTCTCCATGCAGGTAGAGCTGAGGGAGATAATGCAGAGTGAACAGACAGTTCAGTGATAAAGTTCTGTCCCAGTCACTGACCAGCACTGCAGTGACTTCATCTCCAGATTGGAGATTCTCTGTTACAGCCATGTACAACCCGGAACCAACAACGGACTAGTCATCACTCCAGCTATGTTCCGGTTAATACAGTACTCACACCTCTGCCTATGGACTCGATGGTACAAACATACCTGTCCCACCTGGTCTTAAGGTGGGACAGGTATGTCTATGTGAGAGTGTGTGAGTGTATCTGTCAGTGTGAGAGTGTGTTTGTCAGTGTGTATGTCAGTGTGAGAGTGTGTTTGTCAGTGTGTGTTCATCAGGTGAGGAAGGGGCAAGGTCCCCGAAACGTGATACTTTTATGTGTGTGGTTCACTATTAAACTATTTGCTTAGAGTGCGACCCTAGTATTCATGTGATTGCTATATTGCTTAAACCTTGAGGGTTGGGGACTTTGAGGGATCAGCACCCATCCAGGTCTAGTGTGCGTTTGGAATTATCTACATCATTTTGGGAGTGTCTGTCAGTGTGTCTATCAGTGTGAGAGTGTCTGTCAGTGTGTCAGTGTGAGAGTGTGTTTGTGTGAGTGTCTTTATGAGATGTATGAGAGTCTGTGTGAAAATGTCTGTCTGTGAGAATGTGTCTGTCTGTGTGAGAGTGTGTCTGTATGAGAGTGTCTGTCTGTTGATGTGTCTGTTAGTTTGTCAGTGTGAGAGTGTGTCTCTCAGTGTGTCTGTCAGTGTGAGTGTCTTTATCAGAGTGTGTCTGTATGAGAGTCTGTTTGTGTGAGAGTGTGTGTGAGTGTCTGTGTGAGAGTCTGTCTGAGAATGTGTCTGTATAAGAGTGTTTGTCTGTGTGAGAGTGTGTCTGTATGAGAGTTTCTGTCTGTGTGAGAGTGTGTCTGTCTGATCTTTGCCATAGGAAACTTTGGAAACTGTAAGGCTAGTAAACTTTAGTGTACCGCCAGTAACTCCGGCTTCCCTCTCCCTCCTCCTCTGCCAACGCGCGTTTCTCCCGAAAACACCGGAATGGCAAAGATCGGTGGGGTTTGTCTCATACTGATCCATGCGAGAAAGCAGTCCTGAGAGGAGCGGTCTGGGAATCCAAGTCATGCAGAGTGCGCGGGTGAAGAAAGTTTTTGTGACCGGAAGTTCCTTAGCTGGATTGGAAGCATGTTCAAACGGGGTGGTCGTGATTACTGGGTTATTCCATCTGCCTTGGATATATTGTATCAGTGTTTTACCACTTATTCTTTTGGATACTTTGTTTGGAATAGTAGTAACATTTGACTGGTTGCTGGACACTAAGGGTGAGGCCACCCTGCAACGCACAGGAATCGTGCACCAATCGCGAGCTTATCGCACGCAATTGTGTGTGCAATTATTGTGCGTTTTGCATGCTGCGTTTTCGCTGGTTTTGCCATATGGAAACGCATGCGTTAACGAGCCACTCAAATGGTGAACGCATGCGTTACCAAAACGCGAACGGACGCGCAATCGCGTGGGCATCGCGTGGGTATCTTTGCATACAGACCTCCTCAGCTTCTGAAAAGCAAATGCAGGTAGGATTTGTGGGTACACTTGTGCAGTGAGAGGTCTTTTCTGCCCATTGGCCTGTAATTCTGTGTGACAGAGTAATTGTATAATAGAGATTATAGAGAGGTATGGGGATGCAGGGAGAAAACTGAGTGGCATCGGTGTACAGAAAGGAATGTGCTGTATAGAAAGACAGGAGAGGGGTGGCTGCACATAGCAGTACAGGGAGGATTACTGTGTTCACTGGTTATTAGGGTGCAGGGATAAGCAAAGAGTGACAGTGCACTGGTATTATTGCAAGGGTGAAAAGCCCTGTTCCGGCCAGCATAACACAGTTCCCAGGGTGCAAACCCCCATTCAGGCCACCAGAACACAGTTCCCAGGGTGAAAAGCCCTGTTCCGGCCACCAGAACAGAGTTCCCAGGGTGAAAAGCCCTGTTCTGGCCACCAGAACACAGTTCCCAGGGTGAAAACCTCCGTTCCAGCCACCAGAACACAGTTCCCAGTGTGAAAACCCCTGTTCCGGATACCAGAACACAGTTCCCAGGATGCAGACCCATGTTCCAGCCTCCAGAACACCCCTGTTCCGGCCACCAGAACACAGTTCCCAGAGTGAAAACCCCCGTTCCGGCCACCAGAACACAGTTCCCAGAGTGAAAACCCCTGTTCCGGCCACCAGAACACAGTTCCCAGAGTGAAACCCCTGTCGGCCACCAGAACCAGTTCCAGAGTGAAAACCCCGTTCCGGCCACCAAACACAGTTCCAGAGTGAAAACCCCCGTTCCGCCACCAACACAGTTCTTAGGGGGAGAAGCCCTGTTCCAGCCACCAGAACACAGTTCCCAGGGTGAAAAGCCCTGTTCCGGCCACCAAAACACAGTTCCCAGGGGTGAAAATCCCTGTTCTGGCTACCAGAACACAGTTCCCATGGTGAAAAGCCCCGTTCTGGCCACCAGAACAGAGTTCCCAGGTGAAAAGCCCTTTCCGGCCACCAAGAACACATTCCCAGGTGCAGACCCCTGTTCCACAGCACAGAACAAGGTTCCTAGGCTGCAGACGCCCTTTTCCGGAAACCAGAACACAGTTCCCAGGGTGAAAGCCCGTTCCAGCCACCAGAACACAGTTCCCAGGGTGAAAACCCCCGTTCCGGCCACCAGAACAAAGTTCCCAGGTTGAAAAGCCTGTCCGCCACCAGAACCAGTTCCCAGGGTTAAATCCCTGTTCCGGCTACCACACACAGTTCCCAGGGTTAAAATCCCTGTTCCGGCTACCAGAACACATTCCCATTAAAAGCCCTGTTCCGGCCACCAGACACAGTTCCATGGAAAACCCCGTCCGCCCACCAAACACAGTTCCCGGGTGACAAGCCCTGTTCCGGCCACCAGAACACAGTTTCCAGGGTGAACCACCCTCGTTCCGGCCACCAAACCCAGTTCCCAGGGTGAAAACCCCGTTCCGCCACCAGAACAAAGTTCCCAGGTGAAACCCTGTTCCGGCCACCAGAACACAGTTCCCAGGGTTAAAATCCCTGTTCCGGCTACCAGCACACAGTTCCCAGGGTTAAAATCCCTGTTCCGGCTACCAGAACACAGTTCCCAGGGTGAAAAGCCCTGTTCCGGCCACCAGAACACAGTTTCCCATTGGTGAAAACCCCCCGTTCCCCACCAGAACACAGTTCCCAGGGTGAAAAGCCCTGTTCCGGCCACCAGAACACAGTTCCCAGGGTGAAAACCCTCGTTCCGGCCACCAGAACACAGTTCCCAGGGTGAAAAGCCCTGTTCCGGCCACCAGAACACAGTTCCCAGGGTGCAGACCCCTGTTCCAGCCACAAGAACAGAGTTCCTAGGCTGCAGACCCCTGTTCCGGCCACCAGAACAGAGTTCACAGGGTGAAAAGCCCTGTTCTGGCCACCAGAACACAGTTCCCAGGGTGCAGACCCCTGTTCCAGCCACAAGAACAGAGTTCCTAGGCTGCAGACCCCTGTTCCGGGTGTTTCTGTTGGCCGGAACGTGGTTTTTCACTTGGGAACTGTGTTCTGGTGGCGAGCAGGCTTTCAACCCTGGAACTGTTCTGGTTGCTGGAACAGGGGTCTGCAGCCTAGGAACTCTGTTTCTTGTGGCTGGAACGGGGTCTGCACCCTGGGAACTGTGTTCTGGTGGCCAGAACAGGGCTTTCATCACCTGTGAACTCTTTTCTGGTGGCCGAACAGGGGTCTGCAGCCTAGGACTCTGTTCTTGTGGCTGAAACAGGGGTCTGCACCCTGGGACGTGTTCTGTGTGCCGGAACAGGGCTTTTCACCCTGGGAACTGTGTTCGGTGGCCAACGAGGGTTTTCACCTGGGAACTTGTTCTGGTGGCCGGAACAGGGCTTGTCACCCTGGGAACTGTGTTCTGGTGGCCGGAACGGGGCTTTTCACCCTGGGAACTGTGTTCTGGTGCCGGAACAGGGATTTTACACCCTGGAACTGTGTGCTGGTAGCCGGAACAGGGATTTTAACACCCTGGGAACTGTGTTCTGGTAGCCGGAACAGGGATTTTAACCCTGGGAACTGTGTGCTGGTACCGAACAGGGATTTAACCCTGGAACTGTGTTCTGGTGGCCGGAACAGGGCTTTTCACCCTGGGAACTTTGTTCTGGTGGCCGGAACGGGGGTTTTCACACCTGGGAACTGTGTTCTGGTGGCCGGAACGGGTTTTCACCCTGGGAACTGTTCTGGTGGCCGGAACAGGCTTGTCACCCTGGGAACTGTGTTCTGGTGGCCGGAACGGGTTTCACCATGCACTGGGAACTGTGTTCTGGTGGCCGGAACAGGGCTTTCCACCCTGGGAACTGTGTTCTGTAGCCGAAACAGGGATTTTAACCCTGGAACTGTGTGCTGGTAGCCGGAACAGGGATTTTAACACCTGGGAACTGTGTTCGGTGGCCGGACAGGGCTTTTCACACCCTGGGAACTTTGTTCTGGTGGCCGGAACGGGGTTTTCACATACAGGGGGACAGTGGAGTTGTGGAGGGGGGGGGGGTGAGGAGGAGACCGGTGTTTTCGGGTGTGTGTGGTGTGTGATGTGTTTGGTAGAGGCGTGTGGGGGTTCGGAGGTGTAGGAGCACACCGCGGGGAGAGGGGCAGCTGGGGGGAGTCCAGGGTGTAGGGGCGGGGGTTGCCAGGTAATGGGCCCGGGGAATAAGAGGAGAGTGACACCACGGTGGTTGCAGGGTGGGTGAGGGGAATAGGGGGTGTGAAGGAGGGGTGGTGTGTGGGTGTGCCAAAGTGCCCGTGTGTAATGTTTTCTGCATTTGGGGGGGGGGGGAGAGTGTAAGGGGGGGGAGGTTGGGTGGGCTGAGGAGCGTTGTGTGTGTGTGACGGAGGCGGGGTCGGAAAAGCAGTGCAGGGGGCCCAGGTGGGGGGGGGAGCAGCGTGAGGGTTAGGCTTGAGGTTGGGGGGGGAGGTACCAAACAACAATTTATTAGGCAGATGGTATTCTTGCTGGAGCTGTTCAAAGGTTTTGATTGTGTTATTTTGCTGCAAGTGGGAAACTTGAAATATCCCATAGGGAAACCACAGGGTTGTTTCTGGGATAGTAAGAAATTCCGGTAGATGTCGGTTATCCACAGAGAGGGGATTGTTTATATACAGTAGAGATATTTAATTTATGTTGTGCATTATCCCATATTTTAGCACCTGTATAAGAATTGGATGTGACTGTTGGAGACAAAAGCACCCCCAGGCCTTAGAGATAAGATACAGGGGGTCTGGATATTTAAAGGCATCCGGGATAGCTTAACATCCTAATAGTTTATGATAAGTAGTATAGTATAGGAAGTGTTTCAGTGGCGTTGTTATGGGCAGGTTCATTGGTCAGTTTCAAAAAATGCTGGATGAGTTTCTGCAAACAAGGAATGTTGCAAGTTACTGGTATTAATACATGGAAGTAGATTTTATCCATGGAAATTTTCGATTGCCACTTGGAGTCAGGAAGGAATTTTTCCCCCTTCATAAATTTGGTGGGTTTTTTTTGCCTTCCTCTGGATCAACAGTTAGGCAGGAAATGAGGATATTGCTAGATGGGTTGGACTGGATGGACGTATGGCTTTATTGAACCTCAAATACTAAAAGTGCCAATCCACCCAGTTCAACAGGTCTTTGTAACACAGACCATCCTATTTTATGTCTGCTTGATCCTCATACAAAGGATTTTAGTAAGGAATCTAATATCTTGAAATATTTAAGAGGGGTATAAGTAGGGGCATGCCAGAGTACAACATAGTTTTGGGGAGTAAGATCATTTTGATTAGGTTCACTCTTCCTGTGACTCCTAAGGGTAATTTACTCCATACTTGAATATGGGATTAGTCAATGTAATACTGTAAGTGGTTCAATATTAAGTTTGAGATATTCCCAATATCTTTTAAAACCAAAACCAAGAAAAATGTTATACTTATTATAGTGATCTTTACTATTTACTCCAACAAGAGTGTTTTCAGTTCTATGCTTGTGTTCTTGCTGTGGACATAGGGGAATATTTTAAAGGAGTTATTATGGAAAATAGAGATTGGGGCAAAATTAGCACCATTTTAAATGATAAGAAATTTTATTGAATCTCTCTGATAATTTTTTAATGTGGCCATAGCAAATAAAATGTGCTATTGTTTTCTAAACAATAAGAGAGAACAACTCACAAAACTCTGCCCATGTTTCCCCACTATAACCATATACTTTTAATTCCTTGAAAAAGCATATGCATAATACATTGTTTAGAAGCCCAATGAAAAGCATAATATCATCCAACAGATTTGTCACTAGAGATGGAAGGGAGTTGTCAGAAGAGATACTTACCTGTCTCGGCCGTTCTGGCTCCTCCAAGATGGCGGCGCCCCATGCAAACTAGAAAAATGCCTTTGAAGTCACTTAAATTCCTTTTCGTGGCAACAATATCTCCCAAGAGGGGTTTGAAATGGATACTGCCAAGATCGCTGCCATCAAAGATTGGCCATTACCTACCAGCACCAAAGTCATCTAGAGATTTATTGGTTTTTGCCAATTACTGTAGGCAGTTCTTAAAAGTATTCTCCTCTTGAATTGCTCCTATCCTTGCCCTAATTACTAACTAACTTGCGATCGCACTCCTCCGTGCTCCCTACGAGCTGTCAAGTACACAACAACTGGACTGCAAGAATTATGAGTCTCTATCTACTGAAATCTTTTACCGACTATAATGTATGATTTGTATTTAGAAAAGTCTTTAATATAAGTATGTCATATATGCAATGTAGAATTTATAAGAAATAATAAATAAATTAATTAATTAATTAATTAATTAAATAATGGAGCTGAGGTGGTTGTAGAGGATGCCGAAAAGGCTAATCTGCTAAACCTTTTTTTACATCGGTTTTTACTGTTGAGAAATCCTTGTCCCTACAGTAGGGATTGTAGCAATATGCAGGGAAAAGAATGAAGATGTTTCACATTGGATAACGGAGGATATGGTACGGAAACAATTAGACAAAGTTAATATCAATAAAGCCCAGGACCAGATGGATTGCATCTCTAGGATTTTAAAAGAGTAGTTCAGTTCTAGCTAGACCACTGTTTCTCATATTTTCAGATTCGCTTTTGTCTGGGGATGTGCCGCTGGATTGGAAAAAAGCCAATGTAATACCAATATTCAAAAAAGGTAGTCGTTCACAGCCTGGTAACTATAGACCTGTAAGCCTAACAATCAGTGGTAGGGAAGGTGATGGAAACTTTGTTAAGGGATCATATCCTTGACTTTGTCTCCAGAGATCATCTTATTAGTATAAGTCAGCATGGATTTATGAGAAATAGATCATGCCAGACAAATTTAATTGGTTTTTATGAAGAAGTGGTAAGAAGTTGGACTCAGGCACAGCAGTGGATGTGGTGTATATTGGATTTTGCAAAATATTGATACTGTGCCACATAGGCGACTAATGTATAAACTGAGGACTGTTGGCCTTGAAGAAAACATTTGTTCATGGATAGAGAACTGGTTTGGACGCAAACAAAGAGAGTGGTGGTTAATGGAGCTACATCTATGTGGGCTAAAGTTCTAAGCGGAGTGCCTCAGGGTTCTGTACTGGGGCCGCTTCTGTTTAATTGTTTAAAGACTTAGAAGGGGGCATTGAGAGCAAGGTCTCTGTGTTTGCTGATGACACTAAATTAGCAGAGCTTTGGAAACTTCCAATGATGTGCAAGTGCTGCAAGCAGACCTAGATAGATTATCAAAATGGGCAGCAGAATGGCAGATGAGATTCAATGTAGATAAATGTAAGGTGATGCATTTGGGATTTAATAATCCCTGTGCCATCTACAATAAACAATCTGTGTTAAGTTCTCGTAATGGAAAAAGATTTGGGGGTTCTGGTAGATAACGACTTAGCTGTAGCAAACAATGCCAGGTAGCAACAGTTAGAGCTAGCAAGATATGTCTTGTATAAAATGGGAATAGATTCAGAGAGAAAAATATTATTTTCCTCTTTACAAGGCACTGGTAAGGCCTCATTTGGATATGGGCTGCAGTGCAGTTTTGGAATCCCATATACAAAAGGGACATCTTGGAAATTGAGGCAGTTCAGAGAAGGGCAACTAAATAATAAGGGGAATGGAGGGGCTTGAATATGCAGGCAGATTAGACAAGTTAGGGCTGTTTACATTGGAGAAGGGCGGCGGTTGCGTGGGGACATGATAACCTTGTACAAATATATTAATGGCCCATACAATGAGCTCTCTTGTGCATTGTTCACTAATAGGTCATATCAGAGGACACGGGGACATCCTTTAAGGTTGGAAGAAAAGAAGTTTCATCTTCAGGTTAGGAGAGGTTTCTTACAGTGAGAACGGTGATGAACTGTGGAACTGTCTTCCAGAGATGTGGTCAATGGCAAGTTCATGAATAACTTTAAAAAAGGCCTGGGAAGTTTCTAAAACTAAAAAATATTGAGAATTACTGGTATTAATGCATATAGATCTGGTTGATCCAGGGATACTTTCGATTGCCGTTTGGAGTCAGGAAGGAATTTTTTCCCCCTTTTTAGCTGGGGTTTTTTTCCTTCTTGGACCAACTGTAGGTAGGGTTAAAAAAAAAAAGTGAATAGGTTGGACTTGATGGACGTATGTCTTATTCAACCTTAATTAATATGTTACTATGTTACTATGTAAAAATGTTTTATTAGTTCATAAATATTACACAACAACTGGTATATCCATTTTATCTCATAGCCAATAATATGTATGAAGTCAATCATATCATCCACATGACCCCTATTTTGGCTCCTGTTTTAGTACATGTTTTTAAACATCACAACAGTGTCCACCCTCTGCTCCATTCCTAGCAGCTAGAGACAATTAAATTAAGTCTTATTGGAAGGGACCTCTACACAGCTTTAGTGTCTTCAAGTGATTTTATTGGCTATCTTTTTTTGTGTGTGTATGTGTGTGTCTACAAGTGACTTATTGGCAACAGTTTCGGGCCACAATGGGCCCTTTCTCAAGCAATTACAAAATGACCATAGTTGTATAAATATATATAAACCCTTTAGTCAAAAAAACAATCCAAGGTAGAAGTCCTGTCCATCAAATCGAACCACCAATGTCCTTCCTCAATTAATTGATCAGGACCTGGCAGTGGAAGTTGGATTACTTACTGCGATTGCGCTCTCCGCTGTTCCTCTGACAGGGCCCGATGGAACTTGCACTGTACACATAATTGGGCTGCAGAACTGTGAGTCTCTATCTACATGAAATCTTTACTGTATTATACTGTATAATTTGTATTTTGAAAAGTCCTGATATTTTTTTTTTTTTAACTCAGTTTTATTGAAAAATAGGATAGTTTATCAGAGACATATATATGGGGGGTTATACAGTTAAGAATTACATTTCTTGTCAACAATATTTACCTGTATGGAATAGACAGGAGGTATACTTAAAGTCTAATATTTAGCATGTCAAATGCAAGTGTAGAATTTATTGATCAAATGTTTTTATTAGTTCATAATATATTGCACTACAACAGGTAATTCACATTTGTTATCTCATAAACCAATCATAAGTATTAAGCTAATTATGTATGACGTACCACACGTGACCCTATTTAGCTCCTGTTCTAGTAATTTTGGTAGTCACCTTCCAATCTCTACTTACCCCACTGTAAGCTGCCAATCTCTACACTTTACTACCAACACTGTCCCTTCCCATCCTAACACTGTCCTCACATACCTAACACTTTCCCCACTCAATCCCTAACACTGTCCCTACTCTATCCCTAACACTGTCCCTACTCAATCCTAACAATGTCCCATTCGCAGATCTTGGAAATCCTCCTTGGAACGGGGCTCAGATCCACGATCCGGTTCATCTTATTTGCCAGCTGCTGCTAAATTTTGTAGGTGTTTCCAGGGAGCTGTTCCCTCGCTGAATGTTCTGCAATGGAGTGGGAAAACTGGCATTTTCATTAGCAATTTTCAATTAGACCCCTTCATTTTTGTCATAAGGAATGGTTGGATTATTGCTACTGGAAAGCTTATTTTCAGGCTGATGGTGGATCTGAGGGATCAAAATATAGTAACACTTTAGGAAACCACCATATCATGATGTAAAGGATATACAATACAAAGGTCCGTTTTATAGTTCTCTTCATTTCAAATCATCTGACACTCAGCCAGCCTTCACAAGGCTCCACCAATGCACCACCACAATCCCTCCTGCACAGAGCACCCTAAAATGCATCTTTATAATGTATCTAGAAACAGACCCTGCATGTTGACACCATTTACCAAACTACAGCCCTATCTCCAATTAACAGCACATTTATAATCAATATCACCAGGACCCCTTACCTGTTGGCCCTGTAGCATTTTACATTATGTTGTTAATATGCTCCTCTAGTTCTTCTTTATTCTCTCGCTATGAATGGATGTCCCAGGAACAGCTTGGTGCTCTTTTTCCAGTTGTAATTTTTCTCTAAAAGAGAAGGATTTAGAAAATTCTTTGAACTGGAACAAAAATCAGATGTTAATGGTATTTGTAAACAGTTTTTTAATAGCTGTACCTGGACTAGAAACACAGGCTGGTATAGTTGTAGTTATGATTTCAATAAAATCAATTATATCACATTGCCATTTTGCAAAACCCAAGTTTATTTTAAGTCCTGCACCAATTCTAGATCTTGGGGAACAAAATAACAATTGAGATTTAGCCGTTTTAAACAGCCACAATCCTAATCCTTTAAACGTGACATAGAAAAACATGAATCATTGCAGATTCTACTGTGGATGTTTTCAAAATCCTCATTGTCTCCGATCGCTGGAAAGGGAGAAATAAATATTTTTCATTAGTAATAACATTACTAGAACCAGAGAGACAGTGTCAGTAGGTGATGATATTAGGGAGAATTCAGTGGCTTTACAGAAATATTACAATGAACTTTACATTAAAGGACATCTGGATTTTGCAAATACATGGCCGGCTTCAGTTAATACCTTACCTATTAGTAGAGATGGCGAACTTCTGAAAGTTCGGTCGTCGTTTTCGAACCTTCGAACTAAAGTTCAAAACTTCAAAAACAGACCCATTAAAGTCAATGGGAGGCAAATAGTTCGAAAAGTTCAAATGAATACATGTAAAATACCAGCTCCGGGACCGGGAAATGGTCTGGGGAACACGTTTGAATATCCAGAACTTTCAAAAATCTATTTTATTCTCACACACGGTACTTTCGAGCTCCCACGTTCAATTTTCAATACTTTCCCATAAACAATTCAAACATTCGATAATTATCCATAAACGTTCGAAGTCATTTAATTTTCGAATTCGATAACTATCGAAAGTCCAGAAAGTCCGAGAAATCCGGGTCCAGGATAGCTCTACTCATCTCTACTTATTAGCAGGTTAAAAAAACTGCTGCCACCTTTGGTAACATTTCTCCCTTTATTACAAATGACCAACATAAATGTTTGCAGTTTACTATTATCTTTTTCCCTCTGCCATCTCCATGACAGTTATGCCAGAGTCCAGGTGTCGGTGTAAACAAATACAATAAAGATCAATCAATTGATTAAGTTTCACCTTAACCAATAACTTAACCAATGCCAAAATAGGTAAAACATTTATTTTTTTGTGATAATGTTAATGCTGATACAGCTCTTCCAATGATAAATATGCACCTGACCACTTGGCACAACAGTCTAAACCAATGTGAATTGCACTGCAGTCACCCACACCCACTTGAAAACATAAACCCATCCCAATGACTATCACACAAAAACAAAAACGCCAAAAAATAATATATGTTAAAATGACATCCTCTATGAATGTGTAAAGTATTGCTAAATTGCAAGAGGGTTAATAATTATATTGCAAATACATCACTAATTAAAAATAAATACCAAAATACATGGAGTTATCAGAAGAAGAATCACATTAAAGTAAATTAGCTGCAACTTTAATGAACTGCATTATATTAATGTAATAGTGCTCCAGAACAAAATGTTATAAGTTATAATTGTTGTTAACAAATGAGAATTCCCCAACTGACAATGGATCACATCTGATGAGTATATCTTTGTCTGTTTTTTTTTTTTTACATAAAGAATGTAAGGACATGTGTTGTATTAATGCAGGTAGAGTAAAAGGTATCACCTATATACTGTTATTTTTATTTCAAAAGGGTTACCCTGTAATATTTTGACTGGCTAACACGGTATACCACCTTTCCCTGCAGGTAGAGTGAAAACTTTTTTAACTTTTCTTATTTAAATCATTTTTATTTTTCTATAACCTAAATCTATTGGAACCAGGGTTGCCAACCTAATTGTTTTAACTTTTATGGACACCAATTGTTTTCACGGGGGTGGAGTCAGTGGTCAAATTATGGGCGTGGTCCCACATTTTATGTTTCACACATAAAACAAGCATACTTTAATGACACTTAACAATATCTTTAACTAGGTAGAAGTAACAGGGATATTTATGAGTAGATTTTCTAGTATTAATTCTTTCCTGCTGCATGTGGTCCTTAGAAGTTAGTTGTAGTACATGACTAATGAGTCAAAACTTTACTATTTGAAATAGCTGCATGTGTTCTGAACATAAAAAGATTTACAACTCTTAGCACAGTATTGAATAGCCAACAGGTTGTAAGAACAAATACTGTTTTCAAACAAAAGTGAAATAAAAACTAGTACAACAGGAGACAATTTGTAACAAGATGTCTGCAATATTGTCATCTAGGATAAGGAACCGTATACCACATGTATCCTCTCCTCTAACAGGAAAAACAGAAAGGAAGACAGGGGCATTAATATGTTCCTTGCTGGTAAGACATAATACAAATATATATATTAGGTGATGTTCAGAACTGATGACTGATCTCTGGGAAGGAAAGTACAGTACAGAGATACAGTATACACTGTTGTATTCTATTAGGAATGAGATAACTCCCCACATAGACAACAGTAACAGATAAACAGCAAACAATCTTCATATCCTTCACACAATATCTGCACAGCCGACTGCAGCAATGTGTTGAAAAAGTGATTGGCAACTTCCAGGGCAGGGCCCCATATAAGGATATACATATATAAGGTACGAACATATACAAATGTACTTATAAACAATATAAGGTCCCATCAAAAAAAGAAATTTTATTTAGTCATTGATAGACTGTACAATCAGATGTGTGTGGCCTCACTGCAGCTTCATACAGAGACTGGGCCTAAGGACCATAAATTGTAATGACATTGGCAGCCATCTTACAGACTTTACAGATTGAAAGTCATGCAATTAAATTCCTACTGCTAGGTCCCAACCTCCAAATTATTTAAATGTCCACCCCTCAGATAAAAGGTTATAAATGGCTAAATCCCCCTCCATAACCCACAACTCTAAGTTCAATTTGTTATGCAGCATAATGATGATCTTCTCCTTCCCTCTGCCTCTCAAACATTTCTGCCGGGACTAGATAAAAACCGGAACAGTCGCCGGAACGGAATGAAAAAAATAACAGAGCCATCTATTGAAAGATTGCAAAATTACACCACTTTTAAAATATCCTTAATACTTCGAAATTAATGTCTACACCCTGGGAACTCTGTTCTAGTGGCTGGAACAGGGGTCTGCACCCTGGGAACTGTGTTCTGGTAGCCGGAACTGGGATTTTCACCCTGGGAACTGTGTTCTGGTGGCCGGAACAGGGCTTTTCACCCTGGGAACTGTGTCTGGTGGCCGGAACGGGGGTTTTCACCCTGGGAACTGTTGTTCTGGTGGCCGGAACAGGGGTTTTCACCCCGGGAACTCTGTTCTGGTGGCCGGAACAGGGTTTTCACCTGGGAGCTCTGTTCTGTTGCCGGAACAGGGGTTTGCAGCCCAGAAACTCTGTTCTTATTGGCTGGAAAGGGGTCTGCACCCTGGGAACTGTGTTCTGGTGGCGGAACAGGGTTTTTCACCCTGGGAACTTTGTTCTGGTGGCCGGAACAGGGGTCTGCAGCCTGGGAAACTGTGTTCTGGTGGCCAGAATGGGCTTTTCACCCTGGGAACTGTGTTCTGGTAGCCGGAACAGGGATTTTCACCCTGGGAACTGTGTTCTAGTGGCCGGAACAGGGCTTTTCACCCTGGGAACTGTGTTCTGGTGGCTGGAACAGGGCTTTTCACCCTGGGAACTGTGTTCTGGTGGCCGGAACGGTGGTTTTCACTTGGGAACGTGTTCTGGTGGCCGGAGCAGGGCTTTTCACCCTAGGAACTGTTTGGTGGTGGTGGAACAGGGGTCTGCAGCCTAGGAACTCTGTTCTTGTGGCTGGAAGGGGTCTGCACCCTGGGAACTGTGTTCTGGGGGCCAGAACAGGGCTTTTCACCCTGTGAACTCTGTTCTGGTGGCCGGAACAGGGGTCTGCAGCCTAGGAACTCTGTTCTTGTGGCTGGAACAGGGGTCTGCACACTGGGAACCGTGTTCTGGTGGCCGGAACAGGGCTTTCACCTGGGAACTGTGTTCTGGTGGCCGGAACGAGGGTTTTCACCTGGGGAACTGTGTTCTGGTGGCCGGAACAGGGCTTGTCACCCTGGGAACTGTGTTCTGGTTGCGGAACGGGGCTTTTCACCCTGGGAACTGTGTTCTGTGTAGCCGGAAACGGATTTTAACCCTGGGAACTGTGTGCTGGTAGCCGAACAGGGATTTTAACCCTGGGAACTGTGTTCTGGTAGCCGGAACAGGGATTTTAACCCTGGGAACTGTGTGTGTGTAGCCGGAACAGGGATTTTACCCTGGGAACTGTGTTCTGGTGGCCGGAACAGGGCTTTTCACCTGGGAACTTTGTTCTGGTGGCCGGAACGGGGGTTTTCACCCTGGGAACGTGTGTTCTGGTGGCCGGAACGAGGGTTTTCACCCTGGGAACTTGTGTCTGGTGGCCGGAACAGGGCTTGTCACCTGGGAAATGGTTCTGGTGGCGGAACGGGGTTTCACTGGGAACTGTGTTCTGGTGGCCGGAACAGGGCTTTTCACCCTGGGAACTGTGTTCTGGTAGCCGGAACAGGGATTTAACCCTGGGAACTGTGTGCTGGTAGCCGGAACAGGGATTTAACCTGGGAACTGTGTTCTGGTGGCCGGAACAGGGTTTTTCACCCTGGGAACTTTGTTCTGGTGGCCGGAACGGGGTTTTCAACCCTGGGAACTGTGTTCTGTGGCTGGAACGGGGCTTTTCACCCTGGGAACTGTGTGCGGTTTCAAGTTCCCAGGGTGAAAAGCCCTGTTCCAGCCACCAGAACACAGTTCCCAGGGTGAAAAGCCCTGTTCCGGCCACCAGAACACAGTTCCCAGGGTGAAAATCCCTGTTCCGGCTACCAGAACACAGTTCCCAGGGTGAAAAGCCCCATTCTGGCCACCAGAACACAGTTCCCAGGCTGCAGACCCCTGTTCCGGCCACCAGAACAGAGTTCCCAGGGTGAAAAACCCTGTTCCGGCCACCAGAACACAGTTCCCAGGGTGCAGACCCCTGTTCCAGCCATAAGAACAGAGTTTCTGGGCTGCAAACCCCTGTTCCGGCAAACAGAACAGAGCTCCCAGGGTGAAAACCCCTGTTCCGGCCACCAGAACAGAGTTCCCAGGGTGAAAACCCCTGTTCCGGCCACCAGACCACAGTTCCCAGGTGAAAACCCCCCGTTCCGGCCACCAGAACACAGTTCCCAGGGTGAAAAGCCCTTTCCGGCCACCAGAACACAGTTCCCGGGTGAAAATCCAGTTCCGGCTACCAAACACACGTTCCAGGGTGCAACCCTGTTCCAGCCACTAGAACAGAGTTCCCAGGGTGTAGACATTAATTTCAGTAATTATAGGATATTTTAAAAGTGGTGTAATTTGCAATCTTTCAATAGATGGCTCTGTTATTTTTTCTATATCCGTTCCGGCGACTGTTCCGGTTTTTATCTAGTCCCGGCAGAATGTTTGAGAGGCAGAGGGAAGGAGAAGATCATCATTATGCTGCATAAAAATTGGTACTATGAGAGTTGTGGGTTATGGAGGGGGATTTAGCCATTTATAACCTTTTATCTGAGGGGTGGACATTTAAATAATTTGGAGGTTGGGAGCCTAGCAAGTAGGAATTTAATTGCATGACTTTCAATCTGTAAAGTCTGTAAGATGGCTGCCAATGTCATTACAATTTATGGTAATTAGGCCCAGTCTCTGTATGAAGCTGCAGTGAGGCCACACACACTCTGATTGTACAGTCTATCAAATGACTAAATAAAATTTCTTTTTTTGATGGGACCTTATATTGTTTATAAGTACATATTGTATATTGTCGTACCTTATATATGTATATCCTTATATGGGGCCCTGCCCTGGAAGTTGCCAATCACTTTTTCAACACATTGGTGCAGTCGGCTGTGCAGATATTGTGTGAAGGATATGAAGATTGTTTGCTGTTTATCTGTTACTGTTGTCTATGTGGGGAGTTATCTCATTCCTAATAGAATACAACAGTGTATACTGTATCTCTGTGACTGTACTTTCCTTCCCAGAGATCAGTCATCAGTTCTGAACATCCCACCTGATATATATATTTGTATATATGTCTTACCAGCAAGGAACATATTAATGCCCCTGTCTTCCTTTCTGTTTTTCCTGTTAAGAGGAGAGGATACATGTGGTATACGGTTCCTTATCCTAGATGACAATATTGCAGACATTCTTGTTACAAATTGTCTCCTGTTGTACTAGGTTTTTATTTCACTTTTGTTTGAAAACAGTATTTGTTCTTACAACCTGTTGGCTATTCAATACTGTGCTAAGAGTTGTAAATTCTTTTTATGTTCAGAACACATGCAGCTATTTCAAATAGTAAAGTTTTGACTCATTAGTCATGTACTACAACTAACTTACTAAGGAAGGACCACATGCAGCAGGAAAGAATTAATACTAGAAAATCTACTCATAAATATGCCTGTTACTTCTACCTAGTTAAAGATATTGTTATAGTAGTCATTAAAAGTTGCTTGTTTTATGTGTAGAAACATAAAATGTGGGACCACGCCCATAATTTGACCACTGACTCCACCCCCGTGAAAACAAATTGGTGTCCATAAAAGTTAAAACAATTAGGTTGGCAACCCTGGTTCCAAATAGATTTAGGTTTATAGAAAAATAAACATGATTTAAATAAGAAAAGTTAAAAAAAGTTTTCACTCTACCTGCAGGGAAAGGTGGTATACCGTGTTAGCCAGTCAAAATATTTACAGGGTAACCCTTTTGAAATAAAAAATAACAGTATATAGGTGATACCTTTATACTCTACCTGCATTAATACAACACATGTCCTTCCATTCTTTATGTAAAAAGAAAAAATAAACAGACAAAGATATACTCATCAGATGTGATCCATTGTCAGTTGGGGAATTCTCATTTGTTAACAACAATTATAACTTATTAACATTTTGTTCCCTGAGCACTATTACATTAATATAAATGCAGTTCATTAAAGTTGCAGCTAATTTACTTTAAGTGTGATTCTTCTTCTGATAACCTCCATGTATTATTGGTATTTTATTTTAATTAGTGATGTATTTGCAATATAATTATTAACCTCTTTGCAATTTAGCAAATACTTGTACACATTCATAGAGGATGTCATTTTAACAATATATTATTTTTTGGCGTATTATATGTATATTGTGTGTAGAATAGTCTATTAGAGGATGGAGTTTAATGTTGTTCCAAGGTGGGTGAAATGGGTGACATGCAGTGCAATTCACATTGGTTTAGACTGTTGTGCCAAGTGGTCAGGTGCATATTTATTCATTGGAAAGAGCTGTATCAGCATTAACATTATCCAAAAAAATAAATGTTTTACCTATTTTGGCATTGGTTAAGTTGATTGGTTAAGGTGAAACTTAATCAATTGATTGATCTTTATTGTATTTGTTTACAGGCCGACACCTGGACTCTGGGCATAACTGTCATGGAGATGGCAGAGGGAAAAAGATAAGTAAACTGCAAACATTTATGTTGGTCTATTGTAATAAAGGGAGAAATGTTACCAAAGGTGGCAGCAGTTTTTTTTACCTGCTAATAAGTAGAGATGGAGTAGAGCTATCCTGGACCCGGATTTCTCGGACTTTCTGGACTTTCGATAGTTATCGAATTCGAAAATTAAATGATCTTCGAATCGTTTATGGGATAATTATCGAATGTTTGAATTGTTTATGGGATAAGTATTGAAAATTGAACGTGGGAGCTCGAAAGTACCGTGTGTGAGAATAAAATAGATTTTTTGAAAGTTCTGGATATTCAAACGTGTTCCCCAGACCATTTCCCAGGTCCCGGAGCTGGTATTTTACATGTATTTCATTTGAACTTTTCGAACTATTTGCCTCCCATTGACTTTAATGGGTCTGTTTTTGAAGTTTTGAACTTTAGTTCGAAGGTTCGAAAACGGACCGAACTTTCAGAAGTTCGGCCATCTCTACTAATAGGTAAGGGTATTAACTGAAGCCGGCCATGTATTTGCAAAATCCAGATGTCCTTTAATGTAAAGTTCATTGTAATATTTCTGTAAAGCCACTGAATTCTCCCTAATATCATCACCTACTGACACTGTCTCTCTGGTTCTAGTAATGTTATTACTAATGAAAAATATTTATTTCTCCCTTTCCAGCGATCGGAGACAATGAGGATTTTGAAAACATCCACAGTAGAATCTGCAATGATTCATGTTTTTCTATGTCATGTTTATAGGATTAGGATTTGTGGCTGTTTAAACGGCTAAATCTCAATTGTTATTTTGTTCCCCAGATCTAGAATTGTGCAGGGACTTAAATAAACTTGGGTTTTGGGCAAAATGGCAAGTGATATAATTGATTTTATTGAAATCATTAACTACAACTATACCAGCCTGTGTTTCTAGTCCAGGTACAGCTATTTAAAACTGTTTACAAATACCATTAACATCTGATTTTTGTTCCAGGTCAAAGAATTTCTAAATCCTTTCTCTTTTAGAGAAAAAATTACAACTGGAAAAAGAGCACCAAGCTGTTCCTGGGACATCCATTCATAGCAGAGAGATAAAGAAAGAACTAGAGGAGCATATTAACAACATAATGTAAAAATGCTACAGGGCCAACAAGGTAAGGGGTCCTGGTGATATTGATTATAAATGTGCTGTTAATTGGAGATAGGGCTGTAGTTTGGTAAATGTGTGCAACAGATGCAGGGTCTGTTTCTAGATACATTATAAAGATGCATTTTTAGGGTGCTCTGTGCAGGAGGGATTGTGGTGGTGCATTGGTGGAGCCTTGTGAAGGCTGGCTGAGTGTCAGATGATTTGAAATGAAGAGAACTATATAACGGACCTTTGTATTGTATATCCTTTACATCATGATATGGTGGTTTCCTAAAGTGTTACTATATTTTGATCCCTTCAGATCCACCATCAGCCTGAAAATAAGCTTTCCAGTAGCAATAATCCAACCATTCCTTATGACAAAAATGAAGGGGTCTAAGTGAAAATTGCTAATGAAAATGCCAGTTTTCCCACTCCCATTGCAGAACATTCAGCAGAGGGAACAGCTCCCTGGAAACACCTACAAAATTTAGCAGCAGCTGGCAAATAGAGATGAACCGGATCGTGGATCTGAGCCCCGTTCCAAGGAGGATTTCCAAGATCTGCGAATGGGACAGTGTTAGGGATTGAGTAGGGACAGTGTTAGGGATAGAGTAGGGACAGTGTTAGGGATTGAGTGGGGAAAGTGTTAGGGATAGTGTAGGGACAGTGTTAGGGATGGAGAAGGGACAGTGTTAGGGATAGTAAAGTGTAGAGATTGGCAGCTTACAGTGGGGTAAGTAGGATTGGAAGGTAAGACTACCAAAAGTACTAGAACAGGAGCTAAATAGGGTCACGTGGATGGTACGTCATACATAATTAGCTTAATACTTATGATTGGTTATGAGATAACAAATGTGAATTACCTGTTGTAGTGCAATATATTATGAACTAATAAAAACATTTGATCAATAAATTCTACACTTGCATATATGACATGCTAAATATTAGGACTTTAAGTATACCTCCTGTCTATTCCATACAGGTAAATATTGTTGACAAGAAATGTAATTCTTAACTGTATAACACCCCAATATATATGTCTCTGATAAACTATGCCTATTTTTCAATAAAACTGAGTTAAAAAAAAAAAATATCAGGACTTTTCAAAATACAAATTATACAGTATAATACAGTAAAGATTTCATGTAGATAGAGACTCACAGTTCTGCAGCCCAATTATGTGTACAGTGCAAGTTCCATCGGGCCCTGTCAGAGGAACAGCGGAGGAGCGCAATCGCAAGTAAGTAATCCAACTTCCCTGCCAGGTCCTGATCAATTAATTGAGGAATGGGACATTGGTGGCTTCGATTTGATGGACAGGACTTCTACCTATGGATTGGTTTTTTGACTAAAGGGTGTTTATCATATTTTAATACAACTATGGTCATTTTGTAATTGCTTGAGAAAGGGCCCATTGTGGCCCGAAACATGTTGCCAATAAAGTCACTTGTAGACACACACATACACACACAAAAAAAAGATAGCCAATAAAATCACTTGAAGACACTAAAGCTGTGTAGAGGTCCCTTCCAATAGACTTTAATTTAATTGTCTCTAGCTGCTAGGAATGGAGCAGAGGAGGGTGGAACATGTTGTGATGTTTAAAAACAGTACTAAAACAGGAGCCAAATAGGGGTCATGTGGATGATTATGATTGACTTCATACATATTATTGGCTATGAGATAACAAATGGGAATTACCAGTTGTTGTGTAATATTTATGAACTAATAAAAACATTTTCTTACATAGTAACATAGTAACATAGTAATTAAGGTTGAATAAAGACATACGTCCATCAAGTCCAACCTATTCACTTTTTTTTTTTAACCCTACCTAACAGTTGGTCCAGAGGAAGGAAAAAACCCCAGCTAAAAAGGGGGAAAAAATTCCTTCCTGACTCCAAACGGCAATCGGAAAGTATCCCTGGATCAACCAGATCTATATGCATTAATACCAGTAATTCTCAATATTTTTTAGTTTTAGAAACTTATCCAGGCCTTTTTTAAAGTTATTCAATGAACTTGCCATTACCACATCTGCTGGAAGACAGTTCCACAGTTTCACCGTTCTCACTGTAAAGAAACCTCTCCTAACCTGAAGATGAAACTTCTTTTCTTCCAACCTTAAAGGATGTCCACGTGTCCTCTGATATGACCTATTAGTGAACAATGCACCAGAGAGCTCATTGTATGGGCCATTAATATATTTGTACAAGGTTATCATGTCCCCACGCAACCGCCGCTTCTCCAATGTAAACAGCCCTAACTTGTCTAATCTGCCTGCATATTCAAGCCCCTCCATTCCCCTTATTAATTTAGTTGCCCTTCTCTGAACTGCCTCAATTTCCAAGATGTCCCTTTTGTATATGGGATTCCAAAACTGCACCGCATATTCCAAATGAGGCCTTACCAGTGCCTTGTAAAGAGGGAAAATAATATTTTTCTCTCTTGAATCTATTCCCATTTTTATACAAGACAATATCTTGCTAGCTCTAACTGTTGCTACCTGGCATTGTTTGCTACAGCTAAGTCTGTTATCTACCAGAACCCCCAAATCTTTTTCCATTACAGATGAACTTAACACAGAGTTATTTATGGTGTAGATGGCACAGGGATTATTAAATCCCAAATGCATCACCTTACATTTATCTACATTGAATCTCATCTGCCATTCTGCTGCCCATTTTGATAATCTATCTAGGTCTGCTTGCAGCACTTGCACATCATTGGAAGTTTCCAAAGCTCTGCATAATTTAGTGTCATCAGCAAACACAGAGACCTTGCTCTCAATGCCCCCTTCTAAGTCATTTATAAACAGATTAAACAGAAGCGGCCCCAGTACAGAACCCTGAGGCACTCCGCTTAGAACTTTAGCCCACATAGATGTAGCTCCATTAACCACCACTCTCTGTTTGCGGTCCAATAACCAGTTCTCTATCCATGAACAAATGTTTTCTTCAAGGCCAACAGTCCTCAGTTTATACATTAGTCGCCTATGTGGCACAGTATCAATAGCTTTTGCAAAATCCAAATATACCACATCCACTGCTGTGCCTGAGTCCAACTTCTTACTCACTTCTTCATAAAAACCAATTAAATTTGTCTGGCATGATCTATTTCTCATAAATCCATGCTGACTACTACTAATAAGATGATCTCTGGAGACAAAGTCAAGGATATGATCCCTTAACAAAGTTTCCATCACCTTCCCTACCACTGATGTTAGGCTTACAGGTCTATAGTTACCAGGCTGTGAACGACTACCTTTTTTGAATATTGGTATTACATTGGCTTTTTTCCAATCCAGCGGCACATCCCCAGACAAAAGCGAATCTGAAAATATGAGAAACAGTGGTCTAGCTAGAACTGAACTAAGCTCTTTTAAAATCCTAGGATGCAATCCATCTGGTCCTGGGGCTTTATTGATATTAACTTTGTCTAATTGTTTCCGTACCATATCCTCCGTTATCCAATGTGAAAACTCTTCATTTCTTCCCTGCATATTGCTACAATCCCTACTGTAAGGACAAGGATTCTCAACAGTAAAAACCGATGTAAAAAAACGGTTTAGCAGATTAGCCTTTTCGGCATCCTCTACAACCACCTCAGCTCCATTATTTAATTAATTAATTAATTAATTAATTTATTTATTTATTTCTTAATAAATTCTACAATTGCATATATGACATACTTAATATTAAGACTTTTCTAAATACAAATCATACATTATAGTACGGTAAAGATTTCATGTAGATAGAGACTCATAATTCTGCAGTCCAGTTGTGTGTACTATGACAGCTCCGTAGGGAGCAGCGGAGGAGTGCGATCGCAAGTTAGTTAGTAATTAGGGCAAGGATAGGAGCAATTCAAGAGGAGAATACTTTTAAGAACTGCCTACAGTAATTGGCAAAACCAATAAATCTCTAGATGACTTTGGTGCTGGTAGGTAATGGCCAATCTTTGATGGCAGCGATCTTGGCAGTATCCATTTCAAACCCCTCTTGGGAGATATTGTTGCCCAGAAAAGGAATTTTAGTGACTTCGAAGAGGCATTTTTCTAGTTTGGCATGGGCGCCGCCATCTTGGAGGAGCCAGAACGGCCGGACAGGTAAGTATCTCTTCTGACAACCTCCCTTCCATCTCTAGTGACAAATCTGTTGGAATGATTATTATGCTCTTTCATTGGGCTTCTAAACAATGTATTATGCATATGCTTTTTCAAGGGAATTAAAAGTATATGGTTATAGTGGGGAAACATGGGCAGAGTTTTGTGAGTTGTTCTCTCTTTATTGTTTAGAAACAATAGCACATTTTATTTGCTATGGCCACATTAAAAAATTATCAGAGAGATTCAATAAAAGTTCTTATCATTTAAAATGGTGCTAATTTTGCCCCAATCTCTATTTTCCATAATAACTCCTTTATAAATATTCCCCTATGTCCACAGCAAGAACACAAGCATAGAACTGAAAACACTCTTGTTGGAGTAAATAGTAAAGATCACTATAATAAAGTATAACAATTTTAAATACTTAGGTATTTGGATTTTAAAAGATATTGGAGAATATATCAAACTTAATATTGAACCACTTACAGTATTACATTGACTAAATCCCATATTCAAGTATGGAGTAAATTACCCTTAGGAGTCACAGGAAGAGTGAACCTAATCAAAATGATCTTACTCCCCAAAACTATGTATGTACTCTGGCATGCCCCTACTTATACCCCTCTTAAATATTTCAAGATATTAGATTCCTTACTAAAATCCTTTGTATGAGGATCAAGCAGACATAAAATAGGATGGTCTGTGTTACAAAGACCTGTTGAACTGGGTGGATTGGCACTTTTAGTATTTGAGGTTCAATAAAGACATACGTCCATCCAGTCCAACCCATCTAGCAATATCCTCATTTCCTGCCTAACTGTTGATCCAGAGGAAGGCAAAAAAAACCCCACCAAATTTATGAAGGGGGAAAAAATTCCTTCCTGACTCCAAGTGGCAATCGAAAATTTCCATGGATAAAATCTACTTCATGTATTAATACCAGTAACTTGCAACATTCCTTGTTTGCAGAAACTCATCCAGCATTTTTTGAAACTGACCAATGAACCTGCCATAACAACGTCCACTGGAAGACACTTCCTATACTATACTACTTATCATAAACTATTAGGATGTTAAGCATCCCGGATGCCTTTAAATATCCAGACCCCCTGTATCTTATCTCTAGAGGCCTGGGGGTGCTTTTGTCTCCAGACAGTCACATCCAATTCTTATACAGGTGCTAAAAATATGGGATAATGCACAACATAAATTAAATATCTCTACTGTATATAAACAATCCCCTCTGTGGGATAACCGACATCTACCGGAATTTCTTACTATCCCAGAAACAACCCTGTGGTTTCCCTATGGGATATTTCAAGTTTCCCACTTGCAGCAAAATAACACAATCAAAACCTTTGAACAGCTCCAGCAAGAATACCATCTGCCTAATAAAATGTTGTTTTGGTACCTCCAACTAAGATGCTTTTTTAAACAAGTTCCGAACCCCATCTCCACAGCTACCTAGCTGCTCCCTGGGCGATGTTTTGAGTCGTAAAATGTCTGCCAATTTAATTTCCAACATATATAAAGTGTTACATAATACCCCCGTGTACACTTGCGAAACAGATTTAGGCCCCATCGAAAAGGAAGAGTGGGAAGAAGCACTTGAGGCAAGTTTCTACTAAAGCCTCAGATAAACTATCACAAATCTATATGCTGCATAGACCATATCTTACCCCAATTCGCACATCTAGATACAAACCAAATCATAATCCTGTATGCCCTAAATGTCAAGCAATGCCAGGTACCTTTTACCATGTAATATGGTCCTGTCCCAAAATTAAGGGATATTGGCAACAAATATTAAAATTTCTACATGACAAAGTGGGATCCCCTGTGGGAAACTAAAATACAAACAAAAATATTTTTATTGGGCATTATGGAAGACATACAAACCTGGAAAGACTACAAATTGGAAAAACCTGGATCCAGGCCCTTCCCCCACATATACATTACTGGAAAAGCAGTTAATAAAATATTACTATAAAAACATATGCTATATAGGCATAGAAGGCTGCCCCCTTAAATATACAAAGATATGGTCAAGATGGAAAACTTCCCCTGAAACATGTAATTGAAAAGCCTTAAAAACAAACAGGGTTATTCTATAAAAGTTCTTATCGTTTAAAATGGTGCTAATTTTGCCCCAACCAATCAGATGTTAGCTTTCAAATGTTAACTAAGATCTGATTGGTTGTGGCAAATTTAGCACCATTTTAAACGATAAGAACTTTTATTGAATAACCCCCGAAAATGTCTTACTACTAAAACAGTACTATAACTCCTATCTGTAGACAAGATGTAATTGTATAACCTCGTTATATGTAAAAATGTTAAAAGTTTATATGCTCTCATCAATAAAGTTCCTCCATTTGGAGGTAGTTCGAAAATGAACGTCTTTTAAATAAAGGCATCACCTTCGTGCTCCAAACTTTCAAAGGAATCTGGAAGGCAAGAGCAGGGCGGAGGTGAGTATTACACACGCACGCACCATTAATGTCTTTACAAATAACTGGGAAAAAAATTTTAACTGAAAAAATTGTCAAAAGCTTTCTAAAATGACAATAATCATTTGTAAATATGTATTACAGCTAGTTTAACATTTATAAATGTGAATTAGTTGCCCATCTACATTTTATTTCTAACATATATTGTTCTACATTAAAACCATCACAATGCAGTTTTCTGCTTGTGTTTAAGTACACAGCCAATGCTGTATCAACTGTATGCTCCAATAAACAAGACAATAATGACAAATTATCAAATCAAGACTCAGATGTGACCCTCAATTGAGAGAGCAGCATTTTAATGAAGACAAAAGCTATGTGAAAGCTGCTAATATCATTTACTGATAAACAGGTTTCCTCAAGAGGCCCCTAGCTCATTCCCTTGAGGGCCTATAAGCCTGAATAATTCCATTTAAAATATTGTGCAATTCACTAAATTAGTCTTTGAACATCCTTACTATCCAATTACGAAGCCCCAGCTTGGACAGAATAATGACATTTTTCAAATTCTGGAGTGCATGCAGTCTTAACAAACTTATGACAAACACTAAAATTAGCTTTCAATTTTAAAGCTTGTGTGACTTCCCTGTAATGCTTCAAGTAGGGGTTACAATATTAAGAGTAGCTACATGAGCCTGGAAGTGTAAATCGTAAGAATGTAAAGAAATCTCTGTGCTTCCTACCTCCACGATACAGAATCATAATCCACTGAATGATGTTTTTGCATTTGCAAGCTATTTGGACCACTTAAAACCTAGTGAAAGCTTTACTGAATAACGGGCATAGAATACCTCTCGGACAGTTTTATATTCAAGGCAGGCAGAAAAGGCGAGAGTTTTAGGAAGTGAAATTCATCTCTGTTAAGACACTGCAAGCCACATTATTAAAGCCATTTGTCATGGTTTGAATATTTCTGCCTGATTCACCATTAAATTGCTGTTCTAATTACCAACTTTGTCATGAAAAGTAGTTGAGCTGCTGTATTCACTGGATGACTTAATTTTTTTAGTAATGGCTTTTACAAGAAAACATTTCAAATCCTACTTCTTTCCCCCTACCCCCCATCTTTTTTTTTAATTTGGAAAGCAGACCTTTGGATCTCTATAAATTACATAAAAATCCCCTAGCAGGGTGATGTATTGATGATGTTTTACATAATTGTTATTAGCATTTTTGAAATATCAATAATGTATTGTAAGTTTTTGTAAAACATAATGGTATTGAATAAGGATATTTAAAGCTCTGCATCCAGATATTATGTTAAGTGATGATGTGGAGTTCTGCAATTAACTTCTCATGTGAATGAAAAAGTGTGTCTTCAATTTGTTCTACGGGATACAATCATTATTTTCAGCTTCAGTGGCACAAATCAAGTTTAATATTCTGTAATGCCACTTTGAAATATATCCTTGTAATTTTAATAATATTAAAATTCAGAATAAGATAATATAACAAATTGCTATATATTCAGCCTCAAAGAGATGCACACTGCATTAACCAAATATGTTTGCTATGATGACTATACCCTGATCCCCTTATTCCAGAATCCTCTTGTTATTGATTGACTTACTGTAGTTGTCAAAGTAATAGCCTTTAAAACATAATATAAATGGCCCAAAAAAAGTTGTCAGAGATATATTTGCATCTGTTATAGCACTTAAAGGAGAAAAAAATTAATCAACATATAGAGGATATATACGTTCATCTGAATTCACCACCGGCCACATCAGGTTAAAGTCATGCTAACCAATTCACAAGTATCACAAGAGACACCTGCAGCTGTGTGGCCCTGGGTGAATTTCACCCAAGTGTTTAACAACAGCTATTTAACGACAAGTGAGAGCTGGTTTTAACTATTTACATCAAGTAAAATTTATCCAGAGCTGCACAGCCACTAGTGTCTTTTGCAATACTCACACTGCCATTGCAAGCTAAGGGTTAAAGTTATAATAACCATTCCTCAATCAATGGTGTAGCTGTATTCAAAATCAAACAATCTCGTCTCAAATAGTTATTATACATCTGCCATCAATTAAAGTGACTCTAATTGAGCTCAGATACAGTTTGACTGACTCTAATTGAGCTCAGATACAATTTGACTGTTCCTATAGGATTTTTTATCTTGGTTTTATACTTGAAATACACATTTAAAACATGTAAGGGATCGTATCATCAAAAATTGGTCAGGATAGGGATATAAAAAAGTACCCAAATCATTAAACTTTTTATGGAGGCCAGTGAAGACTGTCATCAAGAGAGAAATATGACTCAAAAGTGACTGCATCCAAGATTGATGTGAAGACAAGATGAAAACTGGTCAGGAAGGCCACAATGATGCCAATTACAACATTAAAAGAGTTACAGAATTTCTTAGTTTTACTGGTTGTTCCCTGCATGTTACAACAACCAGTCATGTTCTTGGGTTGTGGGGTAGGGTAGGGCAGCAAGATGAAAGCTTTTTGAAAGCCTTTACTCTCCTTGGATGAAACACAGCAAGCTTTATCCAGGGAGGAAGTGTATCTCTGCTAAAGTTGCCCATACATTACAGAAGACCCGGAAAGGTGGTTCCTCAAAAATTGATTGAATGTTGCGGGATCGGTCTGCAGGTAAGCTATTATGTATGGGCACCTTCAATTAAAATGTGACCCCATCCTATGATTTAATATCTCTTTGTATAATCCAAAATTAGATTACAATAGCAGAATAGCAGATCTGATTTTGGTTATTATGCTATTGTTTGTGATCTGGTTTTGGATTATAAATCTCCCAGGTTCAGAGATTAGGATATGGAGATGGATTCTTCTTAAAGGCAATGACCAATGAGAAAGAGATATAAAGTATAGATGTGCTTTACCTTTAAGATTGATGGAGAATAAAAGAGTGATACAAAGCATGCAACAAAATAATGCATTATTTTAAAAGGAAGCCTCTATTGTAATATTTTTAAAATGGAGGAAGAGGCTCTGTATCCTCCATCTATGATGCCTTAATCATAGACTGTGCTCACCCCTTTTTTGCTCACTATGTTCATGTTCACTCACTATGTTTTAATGAACAAGAAATAAAAAGTTTTAAAATCCCCAAATCTTCCTTGCAGTGCAACCCGTATAGTGAACTGCGTATCAAACCTACAGCACCTGATGTTATATCAGATTACCGTGGTCTTTACACTTAACTAGCATTGCAACAATTAAAATGCTATAGTATGTAGGGCAAAGCATAACGTGTCCTAAAGAGAGGTAAGACAGCACTTCTTACCTGAAAATGATTATGTGATGCTGTAAATCTCCCAAAGTGACTGCTGCATTGCAGAATCTTGGACTGGAAAGATGTGAGAATTTTGTTTAGAATTTAGAATTAGAGCATCTCTCCCTAATGTTATATATTAATTTAATCAGCTCTTCAAGTTAAGATATCTTTACTCAGGGTACTGGGGAAAAAGGTAATTATTGCAAAAAGGGGGTTTGGGTGTGCTTTGTGTATGTTTAAATGTGTGAACATGCTCTTTAAATTTAAAAATAAAGCCATTGAGGAATAACCTAAAAGTAATTTACTCTTAGATGTTCTTTTTTTTATATATATCTTACATTTCTTTAGTAAAAATATTATTTCAAATTCTGATCTTGATAGTAAAACTATTTAATTAGCATCTGTGTCAGATGAGCACTGCATAATAAGAAAAATATTCAGATCTTGATAATGTTCCTACTCTTTGTGTTTTCTTTGCTCTTTAAAGCAGCACAGAACTGTTGTAATTTCTTTAAATTGTATCCATTAATTATGGACATGAAGTTCATTTGTTTTAAGAGATGAATGAAAGTGTCGAGTTTTGTTCTGACAGTAATTTAACGGAACTTAAACCTAAGTTTTAAAATCTAATTCTAATCCAATTGAATAGGATATTTTTAAAAACGATTACAATTTTCAAATTTCAAACATAATTTTTTTAAAACATAATTTAAGGATTGTCAATTTTCTTATATTCGATTTTTCAATCACAAATTCCAATAAGTCAAGATTTTTGAAAATTCAGCCAGAAAAAACAACATTTCCAAATAGAAACTAGGTTTGTTTTAAAACCAGAACTAATCATTACTCCTAATGGAGGAACTTTACAGTATTAAGGGAAAAGAAAAATAATTATATGCTTAATGCAAAATTTGTTTAACATATAAAAACGTATTGGCAATCAAAAATGAAAAGTGATGCAGTACAGTGTCTGTGCAAGTTTTTGTCAAATTTACATCTCACAGTGTAGAGGGAAAATAAATGGGGTTGAAGGTAAAGAAGATGGGGAATTAAAAAGGAGGTGTAGAGAAAGGATCCAAAAACAAAAAAGACAAAATAATAACAATAGAATGGTAAACTCAGAGAACCAGAGAAGGAGGAATTTCATATGAGATAAGTTTAACAAATCTAAGAATTGTAGTGCAAAGATTTGTGGTACAATACCATTCACTTAGTTGTGGAACCAAACAGTAGATTGAAGTGTAAAATGCAAATCTGAAAATAGTTGCAATAGAAGTCAGGAAAAAAACAAAATGGTTTTAAATGGCATGTTGACATTTGTTTTAATTTGTCTGTTTAGAGCATCTTTTTAACACAAGGAAGCACAATTTTATTGAAAATTGATAAAAGAGGACCAAAGGCTCTTCCTATGCTAATATTATGTGGTCATCTACCCAGCCAGTATGTTTCTGGCTGTGTTGAAGTCAAATAAGAAAACCTGACAAAGGTCACATATTTACAAAGGACATAAAACCCCACCCTCATCCCTGAGCCCTGACTACTTTGACTAGTATTTTTTTTCAGGGTAAACTGTTAGACATGTTTCTTCCCTTTCTCCTCCTGTAGGTTAACAATGACTTTCTAAAATAATTCCATTATTCTTTTAGAAAAAAAATTATACAATCCTTTATTGGGCTTAAGGTGGCCATAAAGTATCCGATATACCTGCAACATTTCAAAAATTATCTGGCCTGATCATTTTACAATTGTAATTATAAATGCAAACCATGATTTAACAGGGAAACTTAGCGGGAATGTCAGCAGGTGAAACTGTTTAAAGTTATGATCAATTCAACATTCATGTTGGGTCGTACATTGAATCAGTGTAATGTAAAGTAAGTGTATGGCTAGTTTTATGTCTGTGAGTTGCTACAGCTTTAAAAGGTTAGTTGATGGGAGAGCAGTGTTTAAATTTTAATATTTTGCTTTTAGTCATGCACTAAAATAATGTAAGTTGGATTGCATGACTTTTACACTTTCAGTAATAGAAAAATTCTTGGGCTTATTTTGTTATAGTTTAGATTTCACTTCTGAAGAAAATAATATGATTATTACATTAAAATCGAAACCCCTAAAACTTCATGACTAAAATTCCAGCTACAAAAAATAATACATTCTGATGATGGTTGTAATAATAAATGAACACAGATGTAGCATTTCTAATACATAGTAACATTGTTGCCAGAGTCAGTGATTTTGGAATTATAGTCAAATGGGAACTGGGGAACTTAGCTGGGTAAAACAGATCAAAAATAAGTTGTAGCATTGATTTCTAGAAAGACAGCTAATCATAGCAGCACAGAGATCCTCCAACTCCCTGACACAGAACAGGTATTTAATTATTTTTCTCAAACACATACACTGCTCCTGTCACTTACAATGATATAATCCTTTGCTTTTCATACATAAATATGTAATCTTTACAGTGTGTTTATTAGCATGGGTGTAAGAAACACTAGTACACTAGTACATGTAGAATCTGTTTATTATGCTAGGAACATAATGGAAAAGAAAATTTGAGGATTTTAAAATGTGTTGGCTGTGTGTTTCTAAAGCCAGTGCTTTAACAGGTGAGCCACCACAGAACATGCAAGTGCACATGTACATTTAGAAGCTTTATATTTGCTAGGGACAGAATAAAAAAAGTTAATAAAACAAGCCAAACATTTTGTATTGCCTTAGAAAGTCTATATGCAATGCACTTTGGCTGGTGAATAAACCACGGGGTAACAAGACGCTTTTAGTCTTAGCAGGTATATATGGGAGAAGAAAAATCTGTATAGAAAACACTTTGGGGGTTATTCAATAAAAGTTCTTATCATTTAAAATGGTGCTAATTTTGTCCCAACCAATCAGATTTTAGCTTTCAAATGTTACATAAGTTCTGAGTGGTTGGGGCAAAATTAGAACCATTTTAAATGATAAGAACTTTTATTGAATCTCCCTGTTTGTGCATAGAGACACTGAATACTGGGGTCAGGGGCATGGCTCAAGATTTCATGGGCTATGAGTTGTACTGGCAACAACATAGAAGCCCTCTTAGTTACACAATGTATTACTTATATGTACTAAACGAAACTTAATAGAGAAAAATCGTACAGTTTATTGGTGTTCTGGGGAGAAAAGCTTGTATATAATGATGAAATAAAAATAAAGTTTAGTTCTCCTTTAATAGCTATCAACACATAAATCGTGACATATCTGAGACCTTTTTATAAGAATACAATATACTAGATATTACATTTGATAGCGTGACTTTAACTCTACATTAACTCTACTTAAACATAGGAGGGTTTCACCTCTTGGTGCATTGCCCTGGTTATCTGTTAATAGAATGTCTGGAATAAATATTCCTTTTTTATTTCATTGTTCATTTTAATTCTTGTTGATTTCCTATTTTGGAGAAAATTATATTAATTCATAATAGTGAATTTAGCTATATGTAGGATTCATAGTTAAACAAAAGTATCTTAATGATTTTTATATTCATTTCATTTAACAATTTATCGAAATTATTGAATAATTAATTGGATAATTAAATATGTTCATTTACATTCCCTATACTGAGTGATAATCGGGATTAGAGATTGAAATTTAAAAGGAATGAATAAAGAAGTTAGCTATTGGAAAATATGGATGATATGGAAGAAAAAGTATGGAAGAAAAAGTAGACTGAACTTGTAACATTGGTTTGCTGTCTCCATTTGCATTGTAGAGCAGTGGTTCGCAAACTTTTTCAGACCGTGGCATTCTTGGCAATGCAAATTTTTGTCGAGGCACACACATGTTCTTAGTGTTGGACTTAAAGTTGTCATTACCCATATTTTATGGACTTTATGGTGTATATTTTATTAAAATTATGTAGTGTAACTTTACACAACATTGACTGTGTTGAAATTTTAGCATTATACATAGAGTACAAAATAAATGTTTTCCCAACCAATACTCTGAGGCACACCTTTGGCTCTTTGAAGTCACATCCGTGTGTCCCAGCATACCCTTTGAGAAACCCTATTGAAGAGTACTGTTTTTTTTTATAAACAAACACTTAGAATTATTACATAAAATACCAAAAGCTCTGATTTAAAGGGAAACTGTGGTCTCAAAACAAGTTGATTTTAAATAAAAGGCCAGGTTCCTACCTTTATGGTAGCCATTAACCACCTCTCCACATACTGCACAGCCCAAGATACTAGTTTGTCTAGTTAGATCAACAAACAGTACAATGATAGTTGGGATGGATTATAGTTTCCACTAATGGGCAATTAAAATTTTTTTAAAAATACATACCCTTTAATTTCAAGAAATACCAAATATATGAGCCCTCAATTCTGAATATGGGATAAATAAAATGAAAGGAAACTTGGCGCTTTTGAATATCTCTACTTATGAACAAGTTTTTGTTTTGCACTATAAAAAAGGTAAAAACTTGGTACAAAAATGTTCACTGCACTTCCTAAAATATTTTTTTTTCACTCTGCACTTTGTGGCGAAATTCGTGGTGAAAAGTCAGCAAGGAATTTATAAACTGGAGAAAAGTCATGTTTAAACAGAATGTTGATAAATGTAGTTTTTTCATACCCAGGAGCCTTGTGTGGCCCCTTTCTATCAGGTCCAGTGCTAACAACACCCAACAATACGACCGTCTCCTCCACTGTGTTCAGAACCTATACCATCAAACAGAAGAAATCTGTGGAAGTGGCGTGTGAGGCCACAAAACATGTAGGGCGGAGTCTTGTGTTTCCTTTTTGGCTTTCTGTATGTAATCACCATTCCCATGCTTTCAAATAAATTAAATAAAAGTCAAGTTTTACATATTCTGGATTCCGGTAGCCTGCCTGGATTTCTTCTGTTTGATGCTATAGGTTCTAAACAGAATGTATTATTATACTTTAATGCATCTTGGGGACATATTTCTTACCTAATAAAGGGTATATGGGTATCTGTACCCAAGCAAATGAAAACTTCACATTCCAGGGCCCCTCTTATAGTATCATAGTATCTTTCTGATG
The DNA here is from genome assembly GCA_019447015.1 of Hymenochirus boettgeri. Lineage (NCBI taxonomy): Eukaryota > Metazoa > Chordata > Amphibia > Anura > Pipidae > Hymenochirus > Hymenochirus boettgeri. The sequence goes on from CM033470.1 coordinate 239,784,922, forward strand.
GGTTAGCTCACCAACGGCAGATGACCAAAGGTCTACACAAAAGGCATTTGTCTCTCTTGGTCTAATTTATTAATTTAAAAGGGAATTCCCAAAACACATGTTAAGTTCCTGTATTTCAATATTCTCATTTCCGTAACTGTTATTTTTAGCTAAATTATAGTTCTGTAAGACAACCAACCCTTATATTAACTGGACATTTGAATGCTGTATTTAGTAAAACGGCATAAAATATATCAGTGCATTGTGCACTTGTGCACTCTCCAGTATTAGATAGAGTTTTTGTGTATATTACATTTGTCTTGTTTGCAGACTTAGCAAAAAAACTCAATGTCATGTTGAAGTAACCAAAATATCATAAGCAGAAATAATTATTGATTAAAAGGAAGGAAATATCATTTTGCCACTGTGCTAATGCATGGGAAGAATTCCCTTAGAGTCCAATTTTGGAAACAAAATTATAACAATAAATTATTGTGATAAATAGATTTCCATTAAACAGTCCTTTTTTGATATGAGATGTTATGTAAACTAATGAAATTAATTGATACATTTGTTTATGAGTACACATTATAAGAGCATCTAGAAAAAGATGCAAACACATAGAAATTTGATTAGCAATTATAAAAATATAAAGAGCTTTTTAGTTTCCAAAGGATTAAAGAAATGAACTTTGAAGATGGTAACACCACAAAATGAAGCAAATGGTATTTGAGGGCGGTATTTATAAACCCGTTGTAAGTTATCATAAAATTACGAAAGTGTGGCCATACAATACCACGCAGTAGGAAATACTGCTGTGGTAGTGTATAAGCAATATCGCATGGTGGTACAAAACCACACAGGATTTGTAGTTTGAGGCAAGGACATAAATGAATGACTGCGGTCATAAAAATTACATTAGTTAATAGAGCGGTATGGGGAAATAACCCTAAGAACCTATTTTTGTCACGGGAAGAACATTTAAACTCTTTGCAGATGTAGCTGAGGGCAGATTTGAACCTGCAAGACATTAGTGCTAACCACTGAGCAATTGTAGCAATAGTTACCTAAACTTTGATGCAATTGTTGGTGCTGCAATTTATTTGTTGCTGGTAGCACATTCCAGTTAGCCATCAGCTCAATCTACTTTGAGAAGATTTTCTCACCAGATGCAGAGGAACACTGCAAACAGCAAGAAGGTGGCATCAATGATTGGATTGCTTTTAAAGTATATGCATTGGTATTAACATATTATTAGCATAAGCTATAAGCATTCTTTTTTAAAAAGTTAAAAAATTCAGTGGTACATATTTTTCTGATCTGTTTTTTTTACAATGAATATGTGAAATACACTAAATACATGATAAATGGAAACAAGTTTAACATATTACTTTTCACAGGAGACAGTATTGAGCTATTTTAAAATGCATTATAGACCCAGTTTTAAAGTAGAAGATTCACGGAAATTGATCAGCAAGATTACTAATGTACCTTACATCAATATACGTGCATGAATTTCTTTACTGCTGTTTTTAAGGCTTTTAAAGCTTCATAAAACATGAGAACAATACTGTCTTTACCCTGCATCCAGAGGTGAAAAAACACATTTCTCAATTTAAATTTTATAGCTGAAATGCAAAGGACATTTTTTTTGTACGCTCAAGATATTCAATATTTTTATCAAACATCTTATCTTTTGGTTTATAATGATTTTTCTTTTAGTCACTGCAGACAGTTGTTTGGAATATAACCAGAAAAATGTAAAATGTCAAAACTTCTAAACAAAATATATTTATAACCTGTTGGGAAAAAACTGCAATTAAAGGGCAAGTTCACAACGCTAAAATCTTTACTCTCCTTTCCCACAATCACAAACCCAAAGATCATTATACTTACCTTCAAATGGTTCCCACGCAGCTATGGCAACGGAATGCAGCTGTCAGTCAATGGCTGCTGCCAGGAAGGAAGACGACATCAGAGGATGACCACGGTAGGGTCAAGCAAGTAAAAGGAGCTTCAGGGTAAATCATTTAACCTTATAATTCTCCTTTCGGTTACACAGTAAGGGGTATGTTGTTATTCTTTGGCTGTTATTGGCAGTGGTCATATGATCTGTAGCATGGCTAAAGCCATTGTAAGGATATAATCTGCTGTTGCTCTCTATTGATAAATTGCATACTTGTATATTATATAGCAATATATGATATGTGATATAAGAAATGAGGTATGTGTGTGTTTGTAATATCATACAATCCTAATAATAAATCTATACTTATATGGGACAATAAATAGAAATAAATCTATTTTTACAAGGGACAATTTCATCATGCCTCTCTTTAACAATGCTTTCACCTTCCAAGATTAAATACATTTTAGAACTTCGGTAAGACTTTGAGGCCTGGATTATGTCAAGCAAAGGATTGATGTACCATCACTCTAATTACAACTGTTTGCTTGATATGCCTTTAGGGCACTGTCCATATTTTATTACCATGTCATGGTACACTATTGATGGGAAGACACACAGCTTTAAGAGGATACCTGTGGAGCTCTGTAGGAGAGTGGTAAACTTCAGGGTAATAACTATATTCAAAATAGAGACGGGAGTATAGCTCCCAACAAGACCCGAATGTAACCTCACACTCATGTTAGGTATATCAAAACACAAGACCAGTCCGTTTAATAGACACAGTACATCCCATTTTTCAGGGATGCCACACTCTTCACCCAGTGGGCTGAGAGTAGTACATGTACATCCAATAAATTCATGGTATCCAAACTCTGGATAGTGGCACTATCCCTATAGTGGATAGTGGCCACTGTGTCTATTAGACAGGCTTGGCTTCTCACACAAAGCCTTGCGAGCCAGGGATGGTATGCTCCAGTCGAGCCCTGTTTTTGCTATAATCCGTGGATATCCAGCGTGGGATTGGTGTTAAGGACTTGTGTCTGTAGTGTTGCACTTTAATATTGCTGATTTGCACATGTTTAGAGAACCCTTTTTCTATCTAGGAGTGGGTATTTTTAGCTTGGTTATGTATGACCAATAAACGTTTTGTTATTTTGATATACCTAATGTGGTTGTACCTTAATTTGGGATCTTGTTTAGAGCTATACTCTCGTCTCTGTTTTGATTACCATGTTGTGGTCAAATCAAATAAAATAAAAATGATACACATTTTCGGTATTTCCCCATTTACAATTTGTTCTGTTGTTTAAAATTATCCATAATATATTTTATCCTGAAATCACATTAACTTAAGATACATACAGATGTGCCGTCACGACTCACAAAACATGCCTGGAATACCGAACGACCGGTTCATATACGGACGATTTGTCGGGTGTCATTGATGATCAGGCAGGTCAAGTTGTGCCTGTGGTGGCACATCTGCATATAATTTTACATTGTACAGGGAAAATGATCGACAGTTCTCGTGGCCAATGGCAGTAGTTTACCCACACATGTGCCCAATTTAAGACTGATTATATCCTTTTTATCTGGCCTTTTATTATTACTGCTTGTACCCAGCTTAAATTAGTTTTACAAATACAGTTTGCAAGACATTACACTAATTTAAAAATAAAATATTAAAATAAAACGTAAATTTCTAGACTACCGTAATTAAATATGATATTTTAATGTGCCTCAACCTATCAGATGATATCTTTTTAAAATTGTACCACAGTTAGAAAACATTTATAAGATCTGATTGGTTGCTACACAGTAAGAACACAGGCAAAAATGTGCACTTCTTATGAAATAAGCCTGGAAGTTCCTGAGTGAATTAATTGCAGATTGATTGCATTTCATATTAACCTTAACTTTATCTCGGAAACTTTCTAGTGACTACTCTGTGTTTGTCACTCATTGAATGTCTCCCAACATTTTCAGTTTCTTTAATATTCTCTTAGAGCTTTAAAATGTATTGAATATAATTTACTGACAAGCTCAAATAACTAAATGATGCAAGAAAACATTTTAAGTCATTCAGTCTGTACTTAAAGGCTTAGTAAGTCCTGCAATAAATTAGCATTTAACTAACTGCTAGTGTATTAAGAGCACACTAATATGCTTCATCTGTAACAAGTGCATACAGGTTAATTAACAAGCAAGCGCTTTTGTGTTGAAACAAGAGTCCCTAATGCTGTTCATGCAGGTGCTGTTAAGGGCCAATTGAGCTCCACTGGATAATTATCAAGTACCTTTGTGATCTCCATTTGTTAACAAAGCACTGTCTGCAATTTGCCTAAACCTATAAACAATCATCTGTGATCCACAGCAGCAATTACATGACAAGTCCCCTCTCAATGGAGACTTGGCACCATCTAAGAGGCAGTATGGGGATTTTCAAAGCCAGATGGATCATTTAAAAAGTCAACTTTGACGTACACGTTCAATAAAACAACTACAAAATGAGCAAACATTAATTATATTAATAACCTTTTTGTCATAATGACTACAAAACAAACTATTTGATTGAAAATTTTTTTACTAAATAAGGAATTTGTGCTATTAAGTATAGATAGATTGATACAGTAAATTATAGTTTTGCTCTGTGTTACCCATTTCTAACAATAAATAGAATAATTTTTTTACAGGAGAGTGACATAGGAATGAAGGGCTGTAAGTGCAGTTAGGGGTGGGCAAGGTGTTACTACCATATGTTAAAATGATTTAACACTAGTTGGAAGGACAAGCACAGATGGATCTGGATGGTTGGAGGGGAAGGGGGGCTCCCCTGCTCATGTCACTGTACTTACAGAGGTTAAGGAAGCAGCCAGGACCGGATGAATCACAGGCACCTCCTACTTTGGAACTTTGGAATCCTTACCTTTCAGAGATGAAAGGTAAGGATTTTTTTTTAAACTTAACAGTGGGGCCAGTAGTGGGTTAAATTTTAGTTTTGGTGGTGGACATGCCCTATAATGAGATTTGTAATTTGCCGCCCAAAATAGACAACAGTTGAAAAGTGGCAAAAGAAAGAAATGTTTAACGTTTCTGGAAATGATTGGAACATATGAATGGCTGAACATGCCTGAAGGAACACCAGAATGACCCAATGTCATTGAAAAAAAACTTGTAAGAAGTGGCAGATCAGGAAGAAGAGAAGAGGGAGCGAGTGGGAGGTAAGGAATAGCATCTGGCTCTAACAATAACACTCTGAGGGGTATTTTATACCTTATAATACACAGAACATGTTACATAGTAACATAGTAATTGAGGTCGAATATAGACATACGTCCATCAAGTCCAACCTTTTCACCCTCCTTTTTAACCCTACCTAACAGTTGATCCAGAGGAAGGCAAAAAAAAAAGTGGAAAAGTTTCCCTGAATCAACCAGAACTGCAGTATATGTATTAATACCAGTAATTCTCAATATGATTTAGTTTTAGAAACTTATCTAGGCCACTTTTAAAGCTATTTAATGAACTGCCATTACCACTTCGCTTGAAGACAGTGTCCATAGTTTCACCGTTCTTCACTGTAAAGAAACCTTTCCTAACCTGAAGATGAAACTTCTTTAATTATCAGGTAAATAAAGGTTTCTTTACAGTGAGAACCTTTCAGAATTCATCTTTTTGTTAGATTACAATTTGTTGCATTCAAGTACCCTCTTGTGTTGGGGTTTATTGTAATCAGGAGCAGCTGTGATTCTTAAGTGTTTGAATAATTGTGCTGTATTTGGTTTCATTTTTTTTTAATTGATGGTTTTGTTGCACTTTTTTTTAAGGTGTTTGTTTTGTCAGTATTAAGGTATCAGTAAGGTCACCCAGTGACCTTACTGCTCTCTGCTTTATGAAATGATATAAACAACATCCAGATATTTTCATTCAATACATTTTCAACTTTTTGTGCATTGTGGGATTATCTACTGCCTCTTTTGACCTGTGGCAGATACACATATTTCTTATCAACAAATATTCATTCATAGTTCTGATACCATTTTCAGTTTAACTAGACCACTGGTATTTGAACTGCATTGTGGACATTTCTAGGTGCAGGTTAAATAATTCTTGTGTTCAAATAAAACTTGTAAATTGTATCAGAAAGTATTCAGAGGCTTCATCACAGTGTGTTGTAATAAACCACCAGGACAATAACTCTGGAATGTAAAAATCAACCCAGGGCTAAATAGTCAGACAAGCTTAATTAAATAGTACAGGATTGGCAGAAATCTGTCTGATAACGAGAACAAATCTGACCCTTTTCTTTGTACTTCAGCTGGTTATTGTGTACCTTTGCGGCTTTCCTTTGGATTTATGGGTTTTCTCATGAATTATTTAAATGCTGCAATTTCCAATCCTCAATTACTTTTCAAAGAAGCAGAGATGGGGAAAAAAATAATCGCAATTTAAACTACTAAAAACTGCATGACACCAGCAGAATGTAACATGCAAGACCTGTGGCTAATTCTTTAAACTGTTTTCTTCTGGGAATGCCTCATTTTGATTATGTTATTTCCTTTTTAATTTTATGACATATATAGTAATGTATATTTAAACATACTCAAATAAAAACATTACATTCTTCCATAATCATTCAATAATTAAAATCTTTAAGATACCTGTTTTTACTTCAGTTCATGTATATAATCCTTCATTTACAACAGTAATCTCGAACCTTGGCACTCCAGATGTTTAGAAACTACAACTCCTAACATGCCTAGAGGCATGTAGTCTTACAAATCTGCACTTGTGCCATACACCGCAAATCTTGTCTTACACACTGTATATTCAATGTCTTGGTATATAGTTACAAAATACATAGTAAGCATGGAGAATGTGTTAGTCTGTAATTTTAGCAATTAGGCCTTTTAATGTATTACCTTTATTCATTTCTTCAAAAAGAATCCTACTTTAAGGGTAACTGTGGTCACCTTTACAAGTGCTCTCTAATATCTTTCAGAAGAGCCTACGATAATGTATCTAGCTTTTCTGGATCTTGAGTTCTAGGCATGTAAAGTTACATTTTCCAGACTGCCCTTTCTCTGTGTCTCTGTGACATGCACGTGTTCTAAGCTGTCATAAGACACCCCCCCCAAAAATCAAACTTTTAGAAGCTAGTTACAGACTTGCAACCATTATCTGTCCTTTCATCTACCTGATGATGTTGTGTCCCAGAACCAAACTATTATTTTTTGCTTAAAGTAGCACCATTGATGAATAGAAATGGACTAGAACTCGAACTCAAACCCGAGTTTGAGCCGAACTATTCGAATTCAAACGAATTCGGAATTCTCGAACTATCCCGGACTTTCATTAAATATTGAATGTTTGACCGTTCGAATGTGCGAGTAAAATGCCTATTATACCTATACGCGAGCATCGAATCGCGAGTAAAGGGTCCATTAAAACCTATACGCGAGCAATGAATCCGCAAGTAAAATGTCCATGGTATCTAGGCGCGAACATCGAATCTACGAGTAAAGTGTCCATTAAAGACTATGCGCGAGCATCGAATCTGCAAGTAAAATGTACATGGTACCTAGGTGCGAACGAGCTCGAAAATAGCGCGAGTGAGAGTAAAATCGATTTTTCGAAAGTCCTGGATATTGGAACATGTTCCCCAGACCATTTCCCAGGTCCCACAGCCATGTACATTAAGTTATCACTGATATTTTAATTGTATTTCATTAGAACTTTTCGAACTATTTGACTCCCATTGACTTTAATGGGTCCATTTTCAAACTTTCGAACTTTCCATGTAGTTCAAAAACGGACCAAACTTTCAAAAGTTCAACCATCTCATTCATGAACTGAATTTTTTTTTAAAATAGATAAGTGGGTGGGACAAATGCAATAATAAATTCTACATCATGATTTGCACATGGCTACATTAGATTGTTAAAATCTCAGCCTCTGGGATACAGTAATGCATTTTCAGAATTATTAATAGAAGGTTTTATAGGAACATTATGGTTTTTGCATTATTTCTTCCTCTCAGATAGGTTGTTCACCCAGGAATTCCGGACACTTGAAAAACATAAACATTGTAGGCTTGTTTCCAGTAAAGGCAATCCAGTTGTAATATTCTGTTACTGGTGATCATCAGAGCATCTGTGTCAGGCTCTACAAGATTCATTGTTAAAAAAAAAAATTCTTACTGCTACAAACTCCCCCAGGAAAATAATGGCCAGCAAAAGTAACAAGGCTGTTATATTCCTTCCAAACAGTTTATACGTAAAAGTTTGATGTCTGTTGTCTTTTAGAAAAAGGTTTGTATGTGATTCTGCTGCTTTTAAAGAAACTGCCAGAAGATGGCATGATATCTTCATTGATTGAACACTGGCATAAAATCTTGATTAAAAAAAATCTCCAGTCTTAATTAATTGAGATTTCTTAATTATTTTTGTAACTGGCATACCAATTTAATTCATACTATAACCCTATAAATTATCAAACATGATCAATTAATACATCTGACTTCCTTTCTTTAAGCATGAGGTTCCCAATAATGTTAGACTATTGGCAGATTATTAATTGACTATAAGAATTAGAGATGGGATCTGGGTCCGACACTAACCAAAGATCCGACACGGAACTCCTTGGTTCCGAAACCGAAAGGTCCATCCAAATCCAGGACAGATCTCCGGATTTCAGGACTTTGGAACAAATTTTCAAAGATTTTCGAAAAGTATGGTGCTATTTTCGATAATTTTCGAAAATATGTTCGAACTTTTGAAAATCCTCAAAAATAAGATCGGAGACCACTTTCACTTTCAAATTTCCGATCGTATTTTCGAAAATAGAATGTTCAAGCCTATTTTTGATAATTTTCAAAAATAGCCTCGAATGTTCAAAAATCTCCAAACATATGACCGGAAACTCGAAAGAGGGAAGGTAAGTAATGTTTGGGGCATTTTCTAATAATAAAACTATAGCGGTTGGGGCTGGGGGGAAAGGGGGAATGTTTTATATATAGGGTTTTACGCTAGGGGGAGGGAATCCTAATCGGGAGGGAGAAGGAGGGAGAGGGAGGGGGAGGGAGGGGGAGAAGGGCTGCAGTACGCATGCCAAACTTCTCCCGGAGGCCAGATAGGAGGCAGAGTCCTATATGGACTCTGCTATCCTCCTGGTGGGCAGTTTTGGGACTTTGGGGGGGGACTACAGGAGAACCATATGGAGCTGGGATGTGAGGTAAGGATTTTACTACACTACATGGTGGGGCTATAAGTGGGGTGGACATGCCCTTTAAGTTTGACAGAATAAATTGACTAAGCGCTTCTTTTAGTTACTAAACAATTTATTAAGGATGATATTCACAACATATAAACAGAATAACACATCTTATCTAAACAGGATAACACATCTGACTTATATTGGTTAAAGTATATATACAAGAGAAACCACAGAATCCCCTTCAAAGAAGCAAACTGCACACTCTATAAAGTAAAAATAAAAATCCTTTATATCGGTTAAAGGGTATGTCCACCCTTATAAACAAATTTTCCCATATAATAGAATATCTTCCCCCAGCCCCAACCGCTATAAAATAGTTTTAAGAAAGTGCCCAGATCTTTACTTACCTTCCCTCTCTCCTCCGACGCCTGGCCCGGCTTTCTGCTTGCAAGACACTGCAAGCAGGGGGCGGGACCGGCAGCCGCGTCCGTGATTGGCTGAGAGGCAGCCAATCACGGACGCGGCAGCCGGCTTCTCAGAATGCCGGAGGAGAGAGGGGGGTAAGAAGAGTTCTGTGGACTTTCTTAAAATTATTTTTTTGCGGTTGGGGCTGGGGGAAGATATTCTATTATATGGGCAAAGGGCTTTAATAGTAGGGGGAGGGATCGCAAAACAGGAGGGAGAGGGAGGGAGGGAGAGGGAGGGAGGGGGAGAAGGGCTGCAGTACGCATGACAAACTTCTCCCGGAGGCCAGATAGGAGGCAGAGTCCTATAGGACTCTGCTATCCTCTGGTGGGCAGTTTTTGGGACTTTGGGGGGGGACTACAGGAGAACCTTATGAGCTGGGATGTGAGGTAAGAATTTTATTACACTACATGGGGGGCACTATGTGCGCGGGGGCATCTTAGTTTGGCGGCCCGTAGACCCCCCTATCTGCACCTTGAAGTTCATTTAACTCATTATCTTTAGATGTTCTTTTCAGGCATCCTCTGTTCCTTCTTCCCTGTAGAAATTGATGTTTGCCCTATTATATCACCCTATACTTTTACATCATACTACGTGAGCATTAAAGCACGCCCATGAGCTATTCCTACTACCAACTCATAAGTCCTAAACCAGTTTTGACCAGAAAACTGCATCACAAGTAACCACCCCTTCTGCTGGTTTCTTTTCAACCAAGTTTTCATCTCCTTATAAGCACATATCTTTGTATAAGCAATGTACGCATGTCCCATTAATGCAGCCTCAGATTACACCATCTGGTTTGCATTTGTTCTCTGTAAGGGCTTGGGGCTCATGCATGTAGGGGTGGTGTCAGATTTCTTATCTGGTCATTTTGGCTGGACCCAGGAGAGCAAAAATAAATAAAAGTGAACATTCTTTAATAACTAGTCTAACCAAGACAATATTAACCCTTTCTTACAAACATGGTAGATATATTCTAACATCAACAGCCTATTTGGGTTTAAACACCATACCACCTCTAATTATTTTCCTACTGATTTGATGAAACAAAGACAAATTGACAGGATGGTGCACCTACCTGCATTTGTATTGGAGCATTAAAAAATATGTTGGTAGTTCATTGGCATCCTGTCACAGTCATATACATATAGCTACTGTGCAGAAGGGATCAATTTCAGTTCTTGTGAATGTGAGAAACAAGCTGTGAGAATGTAAGGGTGTCAGAACTGGTTAACACTATTAGCAGTGCCCCAGGGATTCAGCAAGTGAATCCAATGGCAGTGAATAGTAATTCAAAACACACATGGTGGTCAACTCTCAAGATATATTTATCTGATGCAGACAGACAAATTGGATAGCAATACAGTGAGAGTTGACTGCCAAATGTGGGTTATAAGTGAATGAATATGAATATGTGAGCAGTTAGTAGTAAATCTGGGCATTTTACAAACATTGATTTACCCTGAAAAATCTGTAGTTGGCAGAACAGATCATCTGTGTGTATAAAAAATGCACCTTGCTATCAGATTTAAAACATCTATGCTCAGATCAAAAAATAGGAATCCAATCTCATGAAATGTGAATCTTATAATGCTTACTTATTTGTTGTGGTGGTCCGGGTGTAAGAAACCCCAGACCCCTCGTTCCTCCAGATAGCAAGATAGAACACTTCCAATAGGAATTCAACAATATATATTCGGGACTTACCCGTGCTTCTTGGTGACCCAGGTGCAGAGTGCCCCAGGTCCGTCGCTAGAGACCAAATCCCACGGATATAGCAAAAAGGAAGAAACGGCACTGCATCAACCAGGAAAAGAACAAGAGAACTCCGGATACAACATGAATGAATGAAATCACAGCTTTATTAACAATACGCCTGAGCGTTTCAGCCCTCAGTCCTTAATCATAGGCCTATGATTAAGGACCTGGAGGTCTGAAACGCGTCAGGCGTATTGTTAATAAAGCTGTGATTTCATTCATTCATGTTGTATCCGGAGTTCTCTTGTTCTTTTCCTGGTTGATGCAGTGCCGTTTCTTCTTTTTTGCTATATCTATGCTCAGATCACCCCAAAGTGAGAATCCAAATGTTATAAGTGGTCGGTGGTAGGTGACTGTTTCTGTCCAAACGAAAGATCATTTCCAGACTAGGAGGCAGATTTACAAATAACTCTTGAGCAAACAGAGTAGTGTGACATTTGAGATAATTAATAAAGGCATCCTTAATATAGCTTCATGTGAGGCAGCCCTCAAGGTCCCCTTAGTCCTAGCCAAAAATGTTCCTGCAATAAGCCCATGTTTTATGGGTGGCCCAGACAGGGGTGATTTCTTTCACATTTGTTTGGCAATCCATGTGACAGTAATACAGTATATTATGCGGGCAAAGAAAATTCTTATTGGTGCTCAATGCAAACGCCCTTCCCTTGATATTGAGACTGTTAGAAGGGTTAATACCATTAAAGGTCATGTCCACCACCAAAACTATCATTTCCTGTGTAGTGTAGAAAAATCCTTACCTTACATCCCAGCTCCAAATGGTTCTCCTGGAATCCCCGCCCAAGGTCCAAAAAAGTGGCTACCAGGAGGATAGCAGAGTCTATATAGGACTCTACCTCCTGTCTCCCCTCTGGGAGAAGTTTAGCATGCGCAGTTAAGCCCTCCTCCCCTCCCTCTCCTTCCCTCTCCCTTCCAATTTGGTCTCCCTCCCCCTAGCTCCAAACCCTTTATATATCTTATAGGTATTGGTCCCCCAGCCCCAAACGCAGTAATCTTTTTTGCAGAAAACTCCCCCGATACTTACTTACCTTGCCTCTCTCCTTCGCCGCTCTAAGCAGCCGACAGCCGCGTCCGTGATTGGCTGCCTCTCAGCCAATCACAGATGTGGCTGCCGGTCCCGCCCCCTGCTTGCAGTTCCACGCAAGCGGAGGACTAGGACAGTGCGGCGGAGGAGAGAGGTAAGGTAAGTAACTACCGGGGGAGTTTCTGGATATAAGATTATTGCGTTTGGGGCTGGGGGACCAATACCTATAAGATATCAAAAGTTGTTGGAAAGGGTGGACATGCCCTTTAAGATTAATGAACTAATGTTTCACTTGATGCATGACTCCTCGTGACTGTTAAATATTTGGATATCATGGGTACTAAGTAAGTTTTCAGTGGAATCTTAGGATTAAACTAGCTTGAGCTATATTTTTATGCAAATAATTATTGGGTTTAAATAGCGGAAGTACTGTTAAGTTATTTATATACTAAGATATTCTTGTTCTGTTTATTGCTATTCTCCCATGGCCCCTATCTACCTCCAATATTGTACAATACACGGTGGGAAGAATTCACACATTCTTTTTGTTCTTTGTAAATGTTTTTTACTTAACTGGACTCAAATATTATATTTGTAAATCTTACATGTAAAATTTGTATATTTTTATCATTGTGCTTGTAACCAATTGTATTATTACAATATTATTGAAAATACCTTCTGTGTGATGCATACACAAGTAACTTAGGCGGGGCCAATAAGTTGGACTCTGTTCTGCTGAATATTTATTTGTTTTCATTATTAAAGGGGATTAGAGATGGGCAAAATTCACCAGTTTCGTTCCGTTTTCAGATTTCTGGATCTCGGGAAAATCCTGAAGATTCGAAAATAAGAAAACCGAAAATATTTTCAATTATTTTCGAACATTCAAGGCTATTTTCGATAAACCTCGAAAATATGATCGGATACTACTTTTGCGTTTCCAATCATGTTTTCGAAGATTATCGAATGTTCGAGACTATTTTTCAGAAATTATCATAAATAGCCTTGAACGGTTGATAATAATCAAAAATGCGCTCTTAAGTCCCAACATCTGGATGATCCGTCCGGATCATTCCGTTTTCGGAACCAAGGGGTTCCATGTCGGACCCAGATCCCATCTGTAAAGGCGATAAAAGTTAACACTTATTATAAAGAGGTTAATATCCTGTGTTTTATTTATTATAAGATGCTACAGATAGTCAGTAGTAGAGATGGGATCCGGGTTCAACACCGGAATCTGGACCGATCCTCCAGATTTCGGGACTTCAGGAGACATTTCCGATAATTTTCGAAAGTACAGGGCTATTTTTTTTTTTTTGAAAATAGCCTCGAACGCTAGAAAATGATCGAAAATACGATCGGAGACCATTTTTTTAAGTTTCCGATCGTATTTTCGAAAATCTAACGTTCGAGGCTATTTTTGTCTGTGCATAAAGTACTGACTTCCTGTATGCAGGACCCCTAACATTATCCATCATGGTCTTGCCCTTGACAGCCCCTAAGTTGATTCTTTTTTTCTTAAACTCGTTTTTTATTATAATCATATGCATCAAATATAATAACATATCAAATTTTAAGTAAAATTTTTATACATTCTATGTTACGTCACATAGTATTAAGTAAAAGTTCTGTACAATGTTTCCAAAAAGTACATATGTAGATATAGAGCAGAATTTTCTTTACTGTAGGGGTTAGGGGGTGGGTGGGTGGGGGGAGGGTTGTGGAGTAGAGACAAAAGTTTAGGCAAACGTTATTTACTTATCAGTATACTAGAATAATTATTTCTTAACTTTATAACAGACTTGTATGGGTTCTTTAATACACAAGTTATCTCACATATATATACATCTTTATTTATATCAGGGGGTGTAAATATAATTGAACATATAAATCTATATGCTTGTGAAGGTCCTCATTCATCCAGGTCATCGTATATCCAGGTCATTGCCACAGATTCTTGTACAAGTCATTCTGAATTGAGAAAGCCAGTCAGATGACTAGAGAAACGTCTTCAAGAACTAAACTTTAAGTCCAGTTGATCTAATTGAATACAACAGATATATATATTTATAATTTCACCAAGTCCTGTTGGATGTTTTTAGATCAGTCCACCTATGTATTCATACCATGGTCTCCAGATTTGAGTGAATTTATTTAGGCAGCCTCTTTCATGGTAAATTAAATTAATAGATGGGGTTACTTGTTTGACCATCTCTTTCCATTTTTTAAGTTTAAGAGCTCTGGGAGACATCCATTCAAGTATTATATTATGCCTAGCATAAAATAACAATTCTTTCAATAGCGATATTGTTGCTGTTGACCATATATTGTCTTCAGGGATGCCAGAAAAACATAGTTTGGGTTCCAATGGGATTGGTATTCCCGTTATTTCGGTTACAGAATTTATGATTTTGTTCCAGAAACATACAATTACAGGGCATTCCCAAATCAGAAATCGTCTCGAGACGTGTGACACTTGGCACATTCGTTTGAGTTAGTGGGTGAAATGTGGGAAAGCCGACACAGAGTCAAATAGCTTTGAAGCATTATGTAAAATTGTATCAACTTGTTGTTAGTGGAATTTGGAGTGTGATTCAGCAAAGTCTTCCCAAGTTTTCTGAGGTGAAGGAAGGAAAGTATTTTGTCCATTTGTTTAGGATTTCAGTTTTTATGGTTAGTGAGAATTGAATAAATATGCGAGTGAATGGCTTTCTCCCTGATTTTTGAATAGCTGGATAATTGGGTGAGTGTGTAAGTGAGTGGGTGAGTGATGTAGTTTGGAACTCAGATATCATACAGTATCTTAACTGAATATAGCGAAATAGAAATGAATTCAGAAGTTTAAAGTTCTGGGTGATGGGAGCATTTTCTTGTCTTGCATTATTTGTGAGAAATATATAATACCCATTTATTACCAGCCCCTAAGTTGATTCAGTTGCTCATCTGAGCATGTTGACCCACACAACAGCCAATCAGTAGAAACTTCTATTTGGAATTTCTTGGGAAGAAGAAGGGCCGGTACATAAAATGACAGCTCACTACTGACCACAGCAAAGCATAGCAAATTGTTTGAAAACAATTTATTTTTAAAAAATGTAGAATACCTAGGTATGCGTAATGTACAGATGGGTAAAAGCTGGATTAGCAGCTTGGCGCTGTAGAATACCTAGGTATGTGTAATGTACAGATGGGTAAAAGCTGGATTAGCAGCTTGGCGCTGTAGAATACCTAGGTATGTGTAATGTACAGATGGGTAAAAGCTGGATTAGCAGCTTGGCGCTGTAGAATACCTAGGTATGTGTAATGTACAGATGGGTAAAAGCTGGATTAGCAGCTTGGCTGCTGTAGAATACCTAGGTATGCGTAATGTACAGATGGGTAAAAGATGGATTAGCAGCTTGGCGCTGTAGAATACCTAGGTATGCGTAATGTACAGATGGGTAAAAGCTGGATTAGCAGCTTGGCGCTGTAGAATACCTAGGTATGCGTAATGTACAGATGGGTAAAAGCTGGATTAGCAGCTTGGCGCTGTAGAATACCTAGGTATGTGTAATGTACAGATGGGTAAAAGCTGGATTAGCAGCTTGGCGCTGTAGAATACTAGGTATGCGTAATGTAAGATGGGTAAAAGTGGATTAGCAGCTTGGCGCTATAGAATACCTAGGTATGCGTAATGTACAGATGGTTAAAGCTGGATTAGCAGCTTGGCGGGTAGAATACCTAGGTATGCGTAATGTACAGATGGGTAAAAGCTGGATTAGCAGCTTGGCGCTGTAGAATACAGGTATGTGTAATGTACAGATGGGTAAAAGCTGATTAGCAGCTTGGCGCTTGTAGAATACCTAGGTATGTGTAATGTACAGATGGGTAAAAAGCTGGATTAGCAGCTTGGCGCTGTAGAATACCTAGGTATGTGTAATGTACAGATGGGTAAAAGCTGGATTAGCAGCTGGCGTGTAGAATACCTAGGTATGCGTAATGTGCAGATGGTTAAAGCTGGATTAGCGCTTGGCGCTGTAGAATACCTAGGTATTGTAATGTACAGAGGGTAAAAGCTGGATTAGCAGTTGGCGCTGTAGAATACCTAGGTATGCGTAATGTACAGATGGGTAAAAGATGGATTAGCAGCTTGGCGCTGTAGAATACCTAGGTATGCGTAATGTACCAGATGGTAAAAGCTGGATTAGCAGCTTGGCGCTGTAGAATACCTAGGTATGTGTAATGTACAGATGGGTAAAGCTGGATTAGCAGCTTGGCGCTGTAGAATACCTAGGTATGCGTAATGTACAGATGGGTAAAAGATGGATTAGCAGCTTGGCGCTGTAGAATACCTAGGTATGCGTAATGTACAGATGGGTAAAAGCTGGATTAGCAGCTTGGCGCTGTAGAATACCTAGGTATGCGTAATGTACAGATGGGTAAAAGCTGGATTAGCAGCTTGGCGCTGTAGAATACCTAGGTATGTGTAATGTACAGATGGGTAAAAGCTGGATTAGCAGCTTGGCGCTGTAGAATACTAGGTATGCGTAATGTAAGATGGGTAAAAGATGGATTAGCAGCTTGGCGCTATAGAATACCTAGGTATGCGTAATGTACAGATGGTTAAAGCTGGATTAGCAGCTTGGCGTGTAGAATACCTAGGTATGCGTAATGTACAGATGGGTAAAAGCTGGATTAGCAGCTTGGCGCTGTAGAATACTAGGTATGTGTAATGTACAGATGGGTAAAAGCTGATTAGCAGCTTGGCGCTGTAGAATACCTAGGTATGTGTAATGTACAGATGGGTAAAAGCTGGATTAGCAGCTTGGCGCTGTAGAATACCTAGGTATGTGTAATGTCAGATGGGTAAAAGCTGGATTAGCAGCTGGCGTGTAGAATACCTAGGTATGCGTAATGTCAGATGGTTAAAGCTGGATTAGCAGCTTGGCGCTGTAGAATACCTAGGTATTGTAATGTACAGAGGGTAAAAGCTGAGATTAGCAGATTGGCGCTGTAGAATACCTAGGTATGCGTAATGTACAGATGGGTAAAAGATGGATTAGCAGCTTGGTGCTGTAAATACCTAGGTATGCGTAATGTACAATGGGTAAAAGATGGATTAGCAGCTTGGCGCTGTAGAATACCTAGGTATGCGTAATGTACAGATGGGTAAAAGCTGGATTAGCAGCTTGGCGCTGTAGAATACCTAGGTATGCGTAATTACAGATGGGTAAAAGCTGGATTGCAGCTTGGCGCTGTAGAATACCTAGGTATGTGTAATGTACAGATGGGTAAAAGCGGATTAGCAGCTTGGCGCTGTAGAATACCTAGGTATGCGTATGTACAGATGGTAAAGATGATTAGCAGCTTGGCGCTATAGAATACCTAGGTATGCGTAATGTACAGATGGGTAAAAGCTGGATTAGCAGCTTGGCGCTGTAGAATACCTAGGTATGCGTAATGTACAGATGGGTAAAAGCTGGATTAGCATCTGGCGCTGTAGAATACCTAGGTATGTGTAATGTACAGATGGGTAAAAGCTGGATTAGCAGCTTGGCGCTGTAGAATACCTAGGTATGTGTAATGTACAGATGGGTAAAAGCTGATTAGCAGCTTGGCGCTGTAGAATACCTAGGTATGTGTAATGTCAGATGGGTAAAAGCTGGATTAGCAGCTTGGCGCTGTAGAATACCTAGGTATGCGTAATGTACAGATGGGTAAAAGCTGGATTAGCAGCTTGCGCTGTAGAAATCCTAGGTATGTGTAATGTACAGATGGGTAAAAGCTGGATTAGCAGCTTGGCGCTGTAGAATACCTAGGTATGCGTAATGTACAGATGGGTAAAAGATGGATTAGCAGCTTGGCGCTGTAGAATACCTAGGTATGCGTAATGTACAGATGGGTAAAAGCTGGATTAGCAGCTTGGCGCTGTAGAATACCTAGGTATGTGTAATGTACAGATGGGTAAAAGCTGGATTAGCAGCTTGGCGCTGTAGAATACCTAGGTATGCGTAATGTGCAGATGGGTAAAAGCTGGATTAGCAGCTTGGCGCTGTAGAATACCTAGGTATGCGTAATGTACAGATGGGTTAAAGCTGGATTAGCAGCTTGGCACTGTAGAATACCTAGGTATGTGTAATGTACTGTAGATAAATGATTTAAACAACAATGATTTTTTTCACTGAACTTCCCCTTTAACCTATTATAGTTAAAACAGCAGAAAAGTTTACAAATTATTACATATCCACCGATAACTTTTTAGTTTACATATTATTACATATCCACAGATAACTTTTTAGTTTACATATTATTACATATCCACAGATAACTTTTTATGTTCCTAATATATTCAAATGTTTTCCTTTATTTAAATCATTTCTAATTCTATTTTTAATTGTCTCTTGGTAATGTGTTACTATTAATAGTAATTTGCACTGAGTTTATGTGTAACTCCACACAAAATGAACCTTTGCTACTTTTGTAAAATCTATTTGCTGCCTTTTATAGTATCTTCCTTGTGCAAAGCAGAAGCAACAACAAACAGTAATGATTGCATGGCTCTCGGCATTCAGACTTTGTAAGGTTAAACAGCAATAATACTGCATAAAGGGTAAACATCAAAGTGTAAAAGAAAGCTGCACTAACCTACCAGGTCACACAGTACATGTTTTTATGCAATGTATGGTAGTCTGTTATCTAAATGCCAAAACTACACTAAAATGTCAAAATGGAAATAGCAATATTATTTGAAAAGGATTTTCTGTTTTCAAGCAGCTAGTACAGTTTAACGGTATAATTTCAATACAAAGGACTGGGTTTTCATCAAAAACCCCCAAAGTGACTTTTATGTCCCTAGAGTCACACTAACCAGACAGTGATAGGTTTAAATATAATATTGATAAGTCTCGGTATTCATTGTAAACAATTCTAATGGGAATGCTGTTAAGTTGTAACTGATTCTTACACTCTCTTCTCTCCACCATACAAGATTTTGGGGGTGTCACAGGAAAGTGTGTCTGCATCACTTTGTGTTCAGATTGCATGTTGTAATATCCTTATGAGAAATCAATTGTCTGCATATAATTAAATGTGAGTTCTACTTCATAACAGACTAATAGATTAGTCCACAAACATAATTTTACTTAATCACCAAATAATTCAGCCGGAGCATGGTGTTGTAAGTTGTAACAACAATATTATGGGTGAATAAACTTATAACACTATGCTCTGGCTGAATTATTTGGTGATTACAAGGAAATTTTTGACCGCAGGCAGAGTGGTCAACAGCAGTGAGAGCAGTGAGTCACGGCAGCAAGCTGGGTTTGGCACTAGAAAATACATAATCTTACTTAAAAATATAAATGGTTCGGGGTCATAAGCCCTGAACCCCTCGCCAAGTGGTTGATTCAGTTCCAAAAAGTAGCTTATCAATGTTTTCAATGTATCCGCTTACCCAGACATTTGGTTAGCCTGGGTGCTGAAGCCCCAAGCCCGTTGCTAGGACATAATTTTAAGTACACCAACAGAAGCTTGCACATACTGGGATTCCAAGAGGAATAAGCTAACTATAAAGCTGATGCAGTTAAGAACATATGTCGATCTATATTACAACACACCTTACGCGTTTTGGACCTTCAATGAGCCTTTATCATAGGCATACATTGTTGAAGTGAAACTAAACTTAAATCCTCCTCCCAATGTCACGTTAAACCATCACCTCTTCCCTTTTAAAGAGAAAAACATCAGACTAAAAAGAGGTCCAACAACACGTGAGTCTCAAACCTTTCCTTAATACAATAAATAAACTTGCTAAGCAGAGTAGACAGCGTGTGTAGTTCAAAAACTAAGGCAGACTCAATGGCAGCGGACTTACCACAACAACTATTAACAAAAAATTACCGTAAGGCATAATTAAGGGATATGATATAAACAATTTCTTATAATGACTATCAAAGGGAATTATTTCCCCTACATAATGCATAATGAAAATTATTGACATTATATAATGCAAAACTCATATTTTTGTATATTTTACAGGTTAACCAATAAAACAACTGACATCAAGAACAGAGTTCATACCTATTGGGAAACTTGTATCTAAGTTGAAAATCCATTTAGTCTCTTGTAAGTCTTTACTGATACGTTAAATGCCCTTTGCTTGTAACTTTTCAATGTTGCTATTATTGCAGATAATATCTAGATACAGGAATATTTGTAACTTTTTTTAATGATAGATATGTTCTCTTATACTTCATTTAAGCATACGCGTGGTGCACCCTACATATTGTAAGCTACATGTTAAGCAGGTCAAGAGATACACCACGTATATTTAAGTGCAGTTAATGTATTCCCTTTTATCATATTTATCATATTTAAATTTAAATAAAAAAGTGTCACTCCATAAATACCTATAGTTCTGGTTAGTTTGCATAGGATGACAATACAATAAAAAAAAAAGAAGCAAAATCTAATCCTTTATAAACATGTCTTCTGTTTCTGAAAGTTTTACATTAGTGACTGAGCTTGATTTGCCACTGTAAGTGTTAGAGAAAATAGTATTGGGCTGTTAGAGATGGGTTTTTTTTCCTGTTTTTTTTTTTATTTGTTCTTTGTAAGGTCAGTGGAGAATGACTGCAATAGTACACCATGGTGCTGTAGAACACTATAAACAGAAAATCAATAGAACGTCAGAGAATAGCAACAAACTCTGTTCTATTTTAATCAGGATTCATTCCAGATATTATTTTTAAATGCGAGAATATGATGTAATTTCTTTCATTTATACATTTTTTGGTAGAGTACACCAAAACCATTAAAACAAGTTTCAATGTTTTTAAGTTAAATAAACACAATATTAGATATTAACTCATTTTTTCTTGTAATTAATTAAAATCCAATGAGACCTACATGTATTTCCACTGTGCTTAAAGCTGTCTATAAATGCTTAGGTCAAGATGTACAGTTTCCAGGTCAAATTAAAGTATCTGTTTCCAATTTGCCCACATACAGTACTGTCCAAAAACTGCAGATCCAATCCTTGGGCTGCAGATTTAATCAATTAATTACCTGCTGTAGTGACAAGATTTTTCATTCTGTCAAATCAATATGTCTAACAAAATGAATTAATTCTGCATGAATAAATGGATACCAATAAGGATGTATGAACATTTGTGCCTTATACACCAAATGATTAACACCAAGATTCCTCAAAACAGAAGAGTAGGCTGGCCATTTTTAAGAATACATGGTCAACTTTAGTTCTGAAGCAGAAAACATTTTGAAACGCTATCTGGAAATATGAACTAATGAAATATACCATTATCTATCATTTTGTTGCAGATGGAAACCTCCCTCTGGACTTGAAGTTTAGTTCTTGATGACATTTTGCTAGTCATCCAACGGACTTTCTCAATTCAAATTGATTTGTACAAGAATCTGTTGGCAATAAATTTAGAACAGAACAGGCTGCTTGCCTACTGTTGAATAGCAAAGCCAAACTAAATGGTGTCTGCAAAATGTCACCACAAAATTTCACCAGCAAAAAAAAATAATTTCTAAAAGTTAGTGGCATCTCTAATTAATAATAAGATGAGGACTAAAAATATGAGGCCATAAAATAATGGAAAAAAAGATGCAGATGCAGATAAAGCAAACTTTGAATCCGAACTTTCAGAACTTTGAAGTATTTTGAACCATTGACTTCTATTTGGGTTATTTTTAAATATTCAATTTCGGAACAAACTTACAAGCTTTGAACATTTCTACTAATAAATAGAATACTAATTGGAATGTGAGAGTAAAATGCCTATTATACCTATACGCGAGCATCGAATACGTGAGTAAAGGGTCCATTAAAACCTATACGCGAGCATTGAATCCGCGAGTAAAATGTACATGGTATCTAGGCGCGAACACGAGCATCGAATCCGCGAGTAAAGTGTCCATTAAAACCTATACGTAAGCATCGAATCCGCGAATAAAATGTCCATGGTATCTAGGCGCGAACATCGAATCTACGAGTAAAGTGTCCATTAAAGCCTATACGCGAGCATCAAATCCGCGAGTAAAATGTACATGGTACCTAGGCGCGAACAAGCTCAAAAATAGCGCGAGTTAGAGTAAAATTGATTTTTCGAATGTCCTGGATATTCGAACATGTTTCCCAGACCATTTCCCAGGTCCCACAGCCATTTACATTAAGTTACCATTGATATTTTAATTGTATTTCATTAGAACTTTTCGAACTATTTGAATCCCATTGACCTTAATGGGTCCGTTTTCGAACTTTCGAACTTTCCATATAGTTCGAAAGTTCGAAAACGGACCGAACTTTCAAAAGTTCGGCCATCTCTATTCATGAAATTAATTTTTTTAAAAAATAGTATAAGTGGGTGGGACAAATGCAATAATAAATTCTACATGCATGATTTGCACATGGCTACTCTAGATTAATGAGAGATGAAGTTTACTAACTTATGAGCTAAGAATGCCCTTTATACATACATTTATAAGGTATTAAGAATCTCTTGTACTCGGTACATCTTATAGTGCAAATGTAAATAAATCAAACCTGCCTGATTACATTAATGAAAACACCCAAAACCCTGTTAAAACCCATATTAATTTAGTAGACTCTCATAACAACATTCATTTACTCCAATTGCACTGAAGGCATTTGATTTTGGTGTTAATCTCTTTAAAATTCTGGCCTACCATTCTTGATCTTTGCTGTAATTATCATCAAATTCAAGGATGAAATAGAGCGTTATGACTGGCCTTTTCATTTTAACATACCCTAGTCCAGTCAAATAAAAAAACAACATTAAATTGTGTTCAGGAAGCACTACGACTTTTATTTGCAGTTTTTATGATGATTGATTTTAAAGTATTATCCTGAGAGTTGATATTATTTCATTACATTTTGTTATAAAGCGCAAAAAAGAACACCAAAACCACTATAATTTTATATATATATATATATATATATATATATATATATATATATATATATATATATATACATATAAAACATGAAGCTAACTTCTCTTTATTCCTGTTAGAATTAACATATGTACTGAATTTAAACTGCAAGGATAACATTCTCAAGCTCCATTTAAGTAAATTCTCCACCCAAAGATATGGAGTAACAGATGATACAAAAACCCTCACCTTTGCTATCATATAGATCTTATAAAGCATCAATCTTGTATTAAGATAAACAAACATAACAGCTGTCACCTGTGCATAGGACTGGTTTGCCAAAATACAGAAAACAGTGTCTTGCTAAAGCAACTGCCTTCACTGTTTCTCAAAATATAAACTGTGGTTTGCACATGTTTCAGACACAGGTTCAGCTTAGCTAATATTTAAGTATATTAGTAATTTAGATTTTAAGAAGCAATGCATCTTTTTATAAGTTAATTCAATTTATTTATTCCAACAGCTACTTAAGAAATAAGTGCATTTGTGAAGACCTTTCTTACTTTTGACATTTGATTCTAGAGATGGTCGAACTATTGAAAGTTCGGTCCGTATTCGAACTTTCGAACTATTGTAAAAGCTCCCATGGCTGTGGGACCTGGGAAATGGTCTGGGGAACATGTTCCAATATCCAGGACTTAAGTAAAATCGATTTTACTCTCACGCGTGCTACTTTCTAGCTTTCGCGTTGGAACGTTCGAGGTAACATGGACATTTTACTCGCAGATTCAATACTCGCGTATAGGCTGTAATGGAGACTTTATTTGCAGATTCGATGTTCGCGCCTAGATACCATGGACATTTTACTCGCGGATTCAATACTCGAACATTCGATAAATCATCGAAAGTCCGGGTCCGTTCGAACTCGAACAGTTCGGCTCGAACTCGGGTTCGAGTTGAGTTCTATGCCATCCCTATTTGATTCTACAAATAGACGACTGCACATTAGTACATAAACTGCTATATAATATTAAAACACTACCATATAGCCTAAAAAATCCAATCATTGATGAGACCTTTTTGGTGAAAAGCAGCTTGGTAAGAAAAGGAGGAAGAAAACCCGCTGTGGAATTATTGTTGATGCAACTGTTAGCTTTTTCAAGTTTTGAATATTTAAATTCTTATTAAATGGGGAATTGCATGAACTAAAGTTTAATATTAGTATTTATTCTTAATGTTATTGTTTGTATCTACGAAAGGAGACCTATCGTGCATATAAAGTTTTTAAAAAACAGTTATAGTGAAAAGTTTACAAAGTAAGTTTACATTTTGCTGGAGCCCTATTTCATTCCCCTGCAGTTATAACCTGTAATATACTATTGTACTTTGCCTCTATTGGAAAGTATGATAATAAATTAGTTTATGATTCCCAATGAAATTCTATTACTTGCCTAAAATGTAGGGTTTTGTGGGCACTCCTCCTCTTCTTCCCAAGCTCCTCTGCTTCGGAGAAAACCTCCCTGTGATCCAAATTTCAATTTGGCACCATCTCCATAGACTTGAATGGGACTTATATCACTGGCAGTAAAGGACCATGGGAGAAAAGAAGAAAGAGTACATTATGGAAAGGTTATATCTTTAATAAATAAAAATAGGTCCCCAGTTCATGGGAAATTACAAATGACATAATTACTTTATTTCTTATTTAAGCTTCTGTTCATTAGATGTCACCTATTAACTAATAACTTTTTTCAAATAATTACTATAACCTTAATCAATTATTAAACATGCCTAATTTATATGCAATGTCACTAATAAATATATTAAATAACAAAAAACTGAAAACCCTGTGGCATATTGACATTTATCGGTCCAAATTAAATGCAGTTAAACGCTACAACCACTTTTACACTTTAATTAAGCAACCATTTGCATATCACCTCATTTTATCAATAATCATGTGTCAGTTTCCATGTTATTGCAGTGAAATGCACATTGGATGATCTCTCTTGGCTGCCAGTCTCTTTCATTTTGTGGCAGAATCTGATGTGGGGGAGATAAACACTGGTTCAGTAAAAAGACAACCCTATTTGCCCAAAAGTTATGTATCCTAGGTGTTAGATGGGACTTGGCGACAAAACCCTAAGTCTCCTAGGTGTCCCAAATGGAGATCACTGGAACTCCGCATAATTTTTCTTTCTACGAACTTCCCTATTCCAGGATGGACTAAAGTGCTGACTAGGATGTTGCAGAATATGCAAAATGTGGAGGACTGTGCTACCTTTTCTTAAAATGACACAATAGAAAATGCTGTGAAATAAATGAACATAAAAAGAGTTCTATTCAATCAATATTAGTGTGGATAGTTTCTGACCTGAACTGACTATGTAGGATAAGACAACCAATGTGGACTTAATTAAAGAATTAAAATCTCTAAAGTTGATTTTTAAAGATGGACTTTTCTTATTTGAGAGTGATTAATGATATTATTGCTCACTTGAAAACAAAGAGAATGTCGGAGGATACTGTACGAAAAAGGACTTGCATAAAATTTTCTCCCAACATAAATTACACAAGTACACCCTGTTTATATATACTCACCCTTTATACATACAGTGGAGCATATCTGTTAGATGGTAAAGAAAATATCTGATCATTTTGAAAAGTAGAAAAATAAAAAATAACGACATGTACTGTATGTCTTCTCAAACTAGTCACATTCTGTAACTTATTCAGGTATATTCCAACAGATTGAAATGATGAGTCTGCTATTCCTAAGAAATGTTTCAGTCAAAAGTTATTCTGTATTTAATCTGCTGCACAAATCAGAACTGATGGCAGTCTTCTGTTGCCACTTATGAAAAATATTGTCCTGTAGCTAAATCAAGTGAGTAGTAGTACTGAAAGTGACAAACTATAAACACCAATCTCAAACTAAAATAGTTTTTGGAATGAAGCATCTCCCAGAAATCATTGTCTTAACAATAAACTAAAAGACTTCTACAGCATATCGGTTTTGAGATAACTATTTTCAAAAGAAGCTACTTCTATGCTATACCTGTTCCACAGTAAAATATAGACCATGCAGTGGAAAATGTAAGAGTCTTTAAAGCAAGGTGCCTGTCTGATAAAAAAATTCCCTTCAACAAAACAATCTTTTAACACATGTATAAACACTAAATAATGGTTGGCTATGTCCAATGAACTATCACTCCCGATGACAACCTAGCATGTTCATTGTTTAGTGATCTCTTCGCAAGCATGGGATACATTATATAAATAAAGTATAAACTGTACTTCAGTACAGTACAATATTTGTATTCTTTAGCAGGGTTTTCCTTTGGAAAATATGTTAATTTTTTTTTAAAAAGTTAGCAGATTCTGTGTCTACCTAAGTGAAAAAGCCATAAACTACAAAGGGAACATGATGTAACAGCAGGTGTGATCTCACTATGGCATACACAGTCAGAACTAAAGAAACAGTCCAAGACAGAGAGAAGCTTAATGCCCAAATATACAGTATGTAGTAATGAGCTCCCTTTGAATAGGCTTAACTAAAAATACTGTACATTTCAGATTGTCTGCTTTTAAGGCTCTCTGCAAATTACATTTCTGTATGAAACCAGGATTACTAAATAGCATACAGTATAGTAAATCTTTTTATCATAGTATCCTTGTCTAAATGCCCTAAATTATCACAATCTTATAGAAATGTATAAATTATAAACCTGGGTAGGATGTATGTCAAGTCTGGTATGATAAAATAACCTTTACAAAGCAGGATTTTCAGGTAAACTGGCCCAAAAGAGGGTAAGAATTGCTGGTTTAAATATTCACAAAGCCAGTCATTCATCCTTACACAGTGTACCATGCTAGTAAATATATTATAGTTAGGTTATTACTGCTGGATTTATGTTATTACTGCTGGATACCACTGTTATAAATACTCCCTTTTCATCTGTATGCAATTTCCCAATTGTTACTATTGTAAAAACGAGCCCAAACCCACTAAATGAAAAAAAAATGTATAATAACACTGTCAGGCTTATTCAATATGATATACAAAGTTTTGCCTTTGCTCTTAATCTGCAGCAGCCAATCAACTTTTAACTGGTCTACAAAAGTTAGGAAACATCTAATGAGATTTGATTGGTTGCTGCAGATTAAACAAGGGCAAAATGTTAAGCCACAAAATAAGCCAAATATATCTACAAGGGAAGAGCAATTGGCTCAACCCCCCCACCCGGACCATTAATAGCAAGAGCCCAAGCACAGAATGCTTTAGATCCTCAAATTACAATATTGTAATTAAAACAAATGTAATGATACTTAAAAAACTCTTCTTCTTAAAATAATGAAAACGATCCTTCTTTTACATTATAAACCCAATATGGGAAGCTGGCAAGAAAGGATATTAAAAGAGTACAATAGAATGATTGGGGGCTATAGAAACACATATTCTAGTCATAGCTCCCTAGTCCCTTTAAGCACATACATGACTAAACCAATCCACACATAAATGTTTAAATATTGTACACATGAAACATGTATGTTTTGAACATTTAGATAAATGTCAGAGGATAATGTGAACATTACTTTGCTAATGTCTGAAACCCACCAAATAAAATTCTGACTTAATCTTCTCTCTATGGATAGTATCGGAATGGTTTGGGTTAATGCTGAAATTATGCAAATTAGGAAATATTTGTAACATATAATTACCATGCCTGTATATAATGATGGGCATCTAAATAAAAAAATATGTAGCATTCTTTAAAAAAACATCAAAAGAAATAAATGCTCATAAGAGAGAATCTCTTGTCAGAACAAGACAAACCAAATAATGACTATGGTTAATCAGCAATTATAACATAGTAAAGTGTGTAGATAATGCAAGTGAAAACATCATTCAGTTCCATGAGTGCAGGAAGTTGGCAGACACATCATCTTATTTTAATTTCTGGACATTAGTCGATGAACAGCTCAGTACTGACTCAGCGGTGCATTGTCTTCTCTTGGGGTCTAGTACACCACAGCTGCTGTTGCTCTACATTTGCCTTAAGCAATGTGCCAGCTGTCTCAAGCTGTATTCGAACACAGTGATATGAACAACTGGAAGCAATAATGTGCCTCCCCATTTGCCTAACAATACCAACATGAACAATAATTCAGAAGACTGAAGATTTGTGCTGTAATTTAATAAACCCCATGCACATTTTTACAATTGAGTATCACATCTGTGCAATGGATCCTAGATGTGTAATATTCTTTTATAAGTGGCTATTAACCAATCTTAACTTTATAGGTTTCCTTAAATCTTTTTCATCAGCTGTTAAACTACAGTAAAGACAAAATTACCTCTTATGAGGCAAGGGATAGTAAAATACAAAGACAGTGATTAAATGTCAATCAATTAAGGATTACTTTACAATAAATGGCAGATCAATGATTCACATTGTTTTTTTAAATGGAATTTAGAATGTTTTTATAGTAAATAAAGCATGTGATATCTTGTTTATAAAAGAAAGTTGTTCATTAGGCAAATGTAATGCTATTAAGAGAGATAACTTCTAGAAATTTCCATTGACACCAGTGGTATTCCCTGTGCGGAGAAGCCTTAATTAGGATGATAGCAGCTTAATGAATAACCACTAGCAACATCCTGGCAAACGCTCATAACAAAAGAAAATGGGACACCTAAATCAAAATTCTATTTATTCTACAGAAAGATTTATTATTGAACAATGTTTATGTTTTTATTATCAGTTAAATTCTTTGGGCACTAAACAGTTGCAATGTTTTAAAAAAAATCTCTGAGGAATGCTAAGGATAGAACTCAATATACAATACAACATTGCTTCAGGATTCTGTGGTGTTAGATTGACAGATATAACTTCACAGCACCTGAGACTTAAACTATAAAAGGCCTATTTATAAATGAGTGAATTTGGCTTTAACTATCAAAACTGAATTAGTCTGTTTAATAGGCAACTAAAGCAATATAAAGTCACCCTTAATAGCAAGTGACCAAGGAACCAAGGACAGCAGAAGGAATGTTAATACAAAATAAAAAAACAAAACGGCATCGTATTGGTCAACTTAACACCTTGGAGTAGAATCTGTTCTCTTCAATGTGGACAATTTTTAAGATGTAGTCTCTGATCACCTTACTTTTTTTTGAGTAAGTGTCCTTATCTTGTGGCTGATATAATGAGGGATTTTACTTTTTGGAAGGGTGGGGGTGTTATTTAGCAAAAAGCTTTTATTTCTATATTACAAATGCCCAGTCACCTAAAAATGTGTAACAGTGACTTGTAAGGGCTGTGTTATCCCATTAGTGACAGTGTAATAATAACAGACTCCTAAGGTGGCAACTGTACAGGTTGTCTCCAAGGTGCAGAGCAAATCTTTCTATATTTTAAGACCTTGTGAACAAAAATTACAGAATTTCATGGCAAAAGAATTTTTCCACCACAAAATAAATGTAAATAGAACATTCTGAACAAGCATGTTTAATGAGGTTCTTGAACTCTTTTCCATAATATTAAATATATTATTTTGTATATTTTACCCCTTATACTTAGTATATATAAAGCATAAGGAGTCAACCAATAGACCCGAGCATTTTGCACCTGTGTCTGTGCTCGCTTACAATAATTAAAGATGATGTTTGGGTCTAATTCAAACCTGGTTCTGACTCAGAACTCCCACTTCCAAAGTTCCATCAGAACCATTTAGAACTTTTGGATCTCAATAGAAAGTAGATTCGGTAACCCTTGAAAATATGGAGTTACTTTCTAAGGTTACCGAATCTACTTTCTAAGCTTACCATCTACTTTCTAAGGTTACCGAATCTACTTTCTAAGCTTACCGATCTACTTTCTAAGCTTACCGATCTACTTTCTAAGGTTACCGAATCTACTTTTGAGGGTTACTGAAGCTACTTTTGAGGTTTACCAAATCTACTTTTTAGGGTTATTGAGGCTACTTTTGAGGGTTACTGAATGTAATTTCAAAGGTTACAGAATATACAAGGCAACTTTTAATGGTTATCGAAAGTAGTCTCAAATATACATCCAGAAACTTGAAAATAGGTTGCATGTAGGAAGCTCATTTTCATTTACATTTTGGTGATTTGTGCATGTTCTCTTGACCATTTGCCAGGTGCATAAGTCATTTACTGTAAGTTACCATGCTTTTACTACCCTTACTTTACTCTGATTTTTGTTTTGTTTTTTTTATCATTTTTTAATAAAAATTTTTTTTTACCATTGACTTCTAATTTTTTCCCCGGCATTTCGATACTTTGAAAATGGAATGGAATTTGCCAGTTTGGAACATCTTTAAAGGGCATCTCCACCCTCATTTTAAACTTTTCATATACTGTAGGACATGTCCCCCCACCTAACCGCTATATAAGGGCTCCACTGCATATGCCAACATCAACTGAGAGGACACAACAGAGGCAGAGACCTTTTGGACAGGAAGAAAGCTCCTACCCTTTAGTTTCCTGGACTTTGAAGAGGCACTAAAGGAGAAGCAGGGATGTAAGGTAAGGATTTTTTTTGTACAGTGGGGCCAGTAGTTTTAGTTTGGGGGGTGGCCATGCCCTTTAACACTAAGTGGTCTTATACTATATGGGGCATATTTAAAAAACAATCTCTATTTTGGTTATTTCGCTATAGCATGACATTGCAATGGTAAAGAGTGTTATTTTCACAATATTTATAAAACCGATCTTTTTTCGCTTTTGCGGGAAATGTATCGCTGTGACGATGTGTGTAGTATCAGCGATTTTCACTGACAACTTCGCCTTATTCATTGCGTTAAGTCAGGTATCGCGGTGAAAACAGAAATTGCTCTTTAGCATCGGCCATTACCAGACCAGGGCTGCAAGCAAAAATTTGCCAACATTAAAGGGGGATCATTAGCAAAATAACCCCACTAATGTATGTTGAATTTAGAGGCATATTTATAAAGCAGAGAAGGTGAAATTTCAGAGCTATTTTTGTAATTTTTTTTATTTAACGCTATTTATAAATACCGTATATACTTGAGTATAAGTCGATCCGAGTATAAGTCGAGGTACCTGTTTTTACCTGGAAAATTTGTAAAAACTGATTGACTTGAGTATAAGTCGAGGGTAGAAATTATCACCACTAATGCCTTCTGATTCTGTGTTGTTTTTAGGCTTTAATTGCCCTTTAAATGGACAGCAGAATACCCATACATGAATCTCATACAGTAATAGCCAAATCCAGTACCAGTAACCTCCAATTCTTTGGCACTCCAAATGTTTGGAAACTACAACTCCCAGCATGCTTTGTTGCTGGGAGTTTCAGTTTCTAAACATGTGGAGTGGCAAGGTTCAGTAAACTTTTAATTAAGCTTACCATCATTTACAATTCTCCTGAACCCCATAGTAAAGGGCCCTCTGACCCCCATATAGTAAAGGGAACTCTGACCCCCAATAGTTAAAAATGTCACCTGAGAGTTGTATTTTAAGTTGTCATTTGCACTGTACTAGCAGCTGTTTTTTGCCCCAAATTGAGGAGACCCATCAGATTTACAGCATCCAGTGACAGTGCTGAGTGAGTCCAGCAGCCAGAATACAGGAAGCAGGAAGTGTAAATGCAGATCAGCTCCTGTAACTTTCTATGCAGGTTAACACAGCGCCACCTACTGGCTACTATCTGTAATTGCAGAATTTGGATCTAAATTAGGACTTGACCCGAGTATAAGTCGAGGTTAGGTTTTCAGGCTAATTTTAAAGCCTGAAAAATTCGACTTATACTCGAGTATATACAGTAGGTGAAATTTTGCCTTTTTATCACATTTTCTGCCTTTTGTTGCATTATATGCACTCTACCAGAATTTTCATCAAACATCGTTAATTGTTTTTGTTTTGTTTTTACATACTGGAATGTTCCATTAACATGACTATTTCTTACACAGCACTATGATATGTTTTCATATTAATGTAACTGGTTTGATAATTAGCTGCAGTTTGCTGAAAATAAGTAGAGATGTCCGAACTTCGCAAAATCCGGTCCGCTCGAGGATCCGCAAATTTTCGTGAAAATTCGAAAATCCGCGAGCGGACCCATTAAAATGAAAAATATCCTCGAAAATACGAGTAATCCTCGTAATTTTGAAAATGTTCGAAAATATGTATTTTCGAAAATACGAGAAATCTCGTAATTTCGAAAATTTTTCGAAAATACGAGAAATCCGTGGTTCGGAAGTTCGGAAGGCGGAAAATCCAGAAAAATCCAGAAAAATCCGAGTTCGGATCCGCGAACCGGCCATCCCTAAAAATAAGCAATAAAATTAGTCCTATTAATAAAATAGAGAAAATTTGCCTGGGTGAGTTTTACACTATTTATTATATCTTTTGCTGAAAAAAACCCAAATGTGTTAGGCTATTTTTAAAGGGCATGTCCACCCCCAAAACTAAAATTTAACCCCTTACTGGCCACATCAAGTAGTTTAAAACAATCCTTACCTTACATTCCTGCTCAAAATAGTTCCCCTGCTGTGCCCCTCCAAAGTCCAGGAAACTGCTGTGTAGGAGCAGTGTGTGACTCATGCTGTGCCTGAGACTTCCTCAACCTCATCAAGGTTGAGGCATGCTCAGTGCAGCCCTCCCTGCCTCTCAGCCAATCACAGACGCGGCTGCCGGTCCCGCCCCCTGCTTTCAATTCCATGCAAGCAGAGGGCCTGAACACTGCAGCAGGGGAGAGAGGGCAGGTAAGTAAGAATCGGGGGACTTTCTAACAATTATATTAATGCGGTTGGGGCTGGGGGAGCATGCCCTACCACATATCAAAAGTTAAATTTTGGGGTGGACATGCCCTTTAAATAACAAAGATAGGTGTTCGGTGTGTATTAACCAATTTGATACTACTTTGAAAAGCCACCAGGGAGTATTATATTATATTTTATTTATTATTCATTTTTTATTTTATAATATCAGACACACATCTACATTTATTAGCTTTTTCACTATATATATTGTATCCCATGCGAGGTGCAGTATGAGCACTTTTTAAACCAAGATGTTTTTCTATCACAATTCTATTAATAATGAAGTTTTTACCAATGGTTTTTAGGATCATTAACTTGATGGTTATGCACTTTGATAGTTATATTTGGTGACGTTGACTATATATGTTATCTCTTTATTCACTTCTCACTTTATGTAGCACATGTTCACTTTAATTAGGCCCTATCAGCAGTAGGTGGGCCTTTTCTAATGATGTCACTATATATACCTTGCACTTGTAGTATTTGATTACACCTGAGGAAGGGGGTTGGACCCTCCAAAACGTTGCGTATCTGGCTTGTATGTTGAGCACCCAATAAATGAAAGTTTGCTATTAACTGTTACCCGAGTGTGCCTCCCTGCATATTCTACATTGACCAGGGTGTATTACCTATTTACCATCATTTGCACTGAACTTAACTTTTCACCACATTTTCAGCATTATTAGTGCTTTTTGCCACATAATTTTCGCTATTGATGAAAATTTGCCTTTTTAATAACTAAAAGGGAAAGAAAAGTTAAAAGTTTAAAAAAGTCTGGCGGAAAAAATTTGCTTAAATAATTCCCACTAAATAAAGTTGTCCCTTAGACCCCATTTAACTTTATTGGTAAAAGAAACCAGAACCTTAAAAAAGCAATATTAGGAAAATCAGGAATCACAGATCGTATTACAGTAAATGCTGGAAAATAGTCTAACACCCCCTGGATATTGAGAAACACTCCACAATGTACTGACACCTTCCATGGACCCATTGGCAGGGGCTAGATAAATGGCCTCTTATGCAATTTTGCCACCTGAGACTTGGCAATTTTGAATGGCTGAACTTAATGCAATAAAATATTTTTCAACATTTTATAAATATGACTGGGTGGGTTACCGCATCGATGTATGGCGAAAATCGAAATAGCGAAAGGTGGCAGTAATAACTTTTCCCCACTGGTTACCACTGCTTTATAAATTACGAAAGTTCCAAATTTGGCAAAAGGCATTGATAACAGAGGCAAAAAACCTTTATAAATATGTTCCCTAGAGTAGTGGTTGGGAGTCCACAATTTATTTATCTACTCTGGGATGATCTCCTCTGTTTCTGTTTGTAGATCACAAGCTAATAATATTTTAATGTGCAAATTAAAGCTTAAATTGCATAACACACAATCTAAAATGAAAACATAGCATACAGTGGACATACAATAACAGAAAACATGCACTTTAAATCCCCCAAAGCAAAAATAAACCTTTCCACAGTACACAGTAACAAGCATGCCTTTAGTTAAAAAATCTGCAATAGAAATGTCTACAGCTTCATATTTAAGCATATCACTAGCTCAGGTGCTATAAAATCCATTATATATTTTTTAGCAGCTTAATCATTATACATTTTTTTATAAATACTTTATTACAAAAATAATACATTTAAACAGCAGTTTTATAAATACTCAAACCCAGTAAAAGAATTTAGACAGTAGATTAATAAGGTAGGTCATTGAACGTGTACTAATCCACTGTCTGCTTTGCTGATCTAAGCCATGTCCCTTCTAGCTATCAGTGTCTCCTCTCACTTTGATTGATGATTAAACATACTGTGTCAATGACTATCCATCACAAATGTCTCTGTGTGAGCATGACATGGTCTGTGGTCCAATACTTGAAGCAATTAGGCTTGGAATGAAGCCAGCAACACAGCTACAGTATATTGTCTATTCCAGACTGTAGCACTGAACACGAAGTCTGTGCTATTCTCATTAGAACGCTTTGACAGTCACTCAATAGACTGATATTCCTTCTTTCCTAACAATAGCATATGAAATCACAGCACTACACCAGATTGTAATTGAAGCTTGAGTTAAGAACGGCCATTGTCAGAGACCACTGTGGTAACCAACAAGGGATGAGTCTGACTGTTTAGTTTGGCTCATTGCTTCAAATCTCCTGAAATATAATATTGCTCATTTAGGCATTCAGTTATTTCCTGAATGCCAATGACTTAGGGCCATATTTAAGAATTGCGATACTGCGTGTAACGGTAATGTGCGCCAGTGGTCGCGGATGCGGTCGTACATTAAGACTTTAAGACTAAACGTTCGGTAATTAACAAACTTTTCGCCTAAGAATACCATGCGGTAGAAAACTACCACAGTGGTATTCTATGGGGATCATAAATCTATGATCGCGTTATCGTAGATTTACGATCGTTACTGGATATTAACGATTACGATTAAATTAACAATTGTTAATCCGATCTGCGTTTTACGATCGTTAAACTGATCGTTAAAGGCACGGTATGGCTAAAAAAAGCAATACCGTGCCTTTATAACTATGTCCCTTAGCATAGATTTTTAATTGATATTTCCTTATTTCAACTTTAACTGTCCTGTTGAGGAGGTGGGTACAATGTTGCAGAATGGACCTTAGCTATATTATATGTGCTATACTACATATAACTATTCTGCATGTGAATCTAGTAATTTAAGGGCTCAATTGCAGGAAATGCTATTGTTGAACTTGCATGAGGAGTCTAAGGGGACGTAATACATTTTAAGAATTAGAGCATCATGTACTAGAGTGCTTCCTAATTACCATAAAACTAAAAATAATTGTCACAGCAAGAAATTGTCCAGATTAATCCTACACGACACCCCTCGGTTCCAAAATCCGAACGCTCTGTCTGAAACCTGGCAACTCCATTTACATTTTTATTTTAGGTGTAACACATTGTAATACATTGTGGTATTCTTTATACATCAAATTCTATTATTTACTAAACCCAATAATTTTGGCTTCATTACTTGGCTTGACGCGGTTTGTTCAATTCTACTATTCTATTTTTCTGAAAGGTGTTTTTAACTGGCTTCTTACTGGGTGTACTTGCTCTTAGCATAGCATCAACTTAAGTTATCCATGTCTTTTGTCCACTTCAACAATAATTATCCCCTCAACTGTCAAACAAAATGGAAATTGTGAGAAAACTACTAAGTGTATGCACAATTACGGCAACTAGAAAAAGAGGTTTAGTGGGTTAAATGGTATGATTACAACAGGTTCCAGTCTATAGCAAGATAGATGATAGCACACCACATTTTGGGGTTTATCTTCCCCCTTTATTAGGTGAGAAAGATAAACCCCTGAAACTTTGTGTGATCTTCCATTGCGTGATCTTTGATCTTGTTATAGATTAGATTTCATTAACCATTGGAGTAAAGCTTGGTACACACCAAGCAATAATTTGGCCTAATTGACTGATAGTGTATTGGTCCGAAATAATGCATGTTTTTTTGGCAAGACTGTTCATTCATCAGAATAGGGTGAATGCACGATCAAACATATCATAAAACCACAGGTGATCGTGCAGTCCTCTATGGACCACACATTAGGTCACAGCTAAATGTGGGCCGTGGTTACTTTTGCCGAGACTGTCAGTCCTTCCATCTGGCTGACCAGTTGGAAGTACTGAACAGTCAGTCAGGAGGAAGGATCTGACAGTGTGTTCCCAGCTTAAGGGCTTAGGGAGTTCTGCATCCACATAGGCGAAGTGCATAGGGTTTTATATTTCATCAGTTTAAAGGCAATATACATTTGTAACCTCAAACAAAAGTATGTTTATATATCACTATGCTTTTGTGTCTTGTTCAGTAATAACTTTTCCCGTAAGAAAACTGGATAGAACATAAAATGAATAAAGTGACTTTTAGTATTTAAGCGAAAGACCAATGATAACTGTTTGGAAATATAGAAAATATACAAGCGGAAGGCAGCATTTGTATTAGACGTTCCAAAAGGAAAAGCTTTGTTATATCCCTGCACTTAATAGAAACTGTAGTTAATGCATCACATATAATACAAATAAATTATAAGGTATTTACTTGTCAAGCAGTCAATGACTTGGAATATGTTTAAAAAAGGACAATAAAATATGTTTCAATACATAATAGTACTGTTAAATAGATATCATGATTGCATGTTCTTAAAGACCTAGTTGGGGGAGAAAAATATGAAATGTGGAGCATACAATAAATACTGTGTAAACCATTAAAAATAGCTTTTGTAAATATATTAAAAGGCTAAAAAAATAAATTACAAAATCCTTCCAAATAATATAAGATACTTTTGAAATAGACTGACCGGCACAAAGATATAGAAGTCACATTTTTTGTTTAAACTGTTAAGGAAACAACTGACAGCCTTTCAGGTCAAATCAAGCAATAATGAAGTACTTTCTTGGCGACTCTGGCACAGCTCAAAGGAAAAACAAAATGAAGGAAAATGTCAAGCACATTCTTTTAAACTCTCCAAATCTTGCTGGAGATTCATTGTGTCTCCAAACAACTGTACGTAACACTTGGCTGCAGTGGAATAAGGGTGTTTAATAAAACATCAAAGCTCTTTAAAAACACAAAGCTGAGAAAACAAATACAGTCAAAGCTATTAAGGATCAATATTATGCACGAAGTGGAAAAAATGAGCATTGTTTAAAAACGTTTCACCAATGTAATTTTCTAGTTGTAAATTACACTGTTGTAAAACATCTATGGATGGATGCCTTTAACTGTGGTCGACACATACTAGATGAATGTTTCTATTGACTTACAAGCTAGATGCATGTGTCAAAATGCAGTCCTGTATTTTTGTAATAATAGCTAGCAGTCATAGCTGTAAATTATTTATGGCGACTTTTCAGTGTGAACAGGTTAGTGTACAGATCCTCTTCAGCTTGACTGGCCTGATTTTAGATCACTCAGACATTCAACTCCTCAGAGATCTGCTCTTATCACTGCAAACTCTAAATTGTAGCAAAACTACAGTCATTGTGACAACTCAGAATATTCTCACAATTTATTAACTTTTCTGTTGTGGTTCATTGAAAGTATTCCATTCCAGCTTTTACAGATAGCCAACTCTTAGGTTTGCAAAATCACGTGAACCAGAGGTAAAAATATTCATTTTCTGTTCCACATTGTATGATTGTTTGATCTTGTAGATACAATTTGGAAGATTGCCAATAAAAAAATATATTTTTTTAATTCATAATGTTTTCCATTACACAATAAAAGTTGTTATCCCAAAACAAGTCTGCTTGTGGATCATGTTTATTGTCTTATTTTTCACTTTCTTGTATAGCACTGAGTATATTTTACACTTAAAGGACAACCAAAGCCACAAAACAACACTGAACCAGAAGGCAGAACACCTTGATATAAAACCAGTTATCTGTGTCTTACCTCTCATTTTGATACGGGCGCTGAGAAATTTACCTAAATAACATATGGTTTGTGCTTTATTTCTCAGCATTCTAGTATCACACAGTTAGGTCAACGACCATTATGTTCCGCACACGCTCAGTCCTTAGCTATGGCAGAAACTTGTTACAGTTTGTCACACCCATTAATAATCTCTAGCCAATCCTTTTACAGGACAGATGCAGCAAGGAAGCATGTGACTGAGGTCAGGAGGTGTGGTCTGACACTGCACATACACACAGATACTTCATCCAGTTCTTAACAGGCTTACATTTACTTTAATACAATTTACTGAAGTGGTATTTTATAGCTTATTGGTGTTTTTAGGGGGGTTGTTTTCAGATTCTGGAGTATAAAAAATTGGGTTTAGTTCTCCTTTAAGAATCTGTTTATCAATTTACATTGGGTACTGTCCTAAAAATGCATAGGATTTCAGGTAACAGTGAAATAGTTCACAAGGCTAAAAAAACAACATATGTCCATTAAGTTCAACCTCTTTGCCCTGTCTATCTAGGAATTTATCTAGTGGAATACTGCTTTTATTATTCAACTCTTAAAATGTATGTGATTCTTTTACAAGCCAACTTCAACCTATCATTTGCCAGTTCTTTCAGTATAAATTAGAAGAACCAGTATAGAATAGAAGTGGTACAGTATTTCAAAAATTTGGGCCGAACAAAAAGTGTTCGGCCCAAACGCAAACTCTACAATTCCAACCAATGTTTTTCTGTTTTTTTAAGTAGGTTTGTGGACACCTAAAAGTTTTTAAAATAATGAGGATTTGTGGTAGTCAACATGTACAGTAAGAATATAGAAGAACAAGTATAGGCAGAAGAAAATACACAATATATCACACACTGGGGATTTTGAAAGTATTGTAACTTTTATTGGATTGTGGCCTGATATCGCAGCTATGCAGAACAAACATGTACCATTTGTGCAAAGCTTTAGCTATGTTGACAACACTTTCTAAATATTTGTTACATTTAACAAATTTCAAATATAAACAGTAAAATGATATGTTTTGCATTGTTTTTCATATTTTGCATTATAATAAAGAAAAATCGTCTAAAACTGTAATATAATTTCTAGGCTTACCTTCGAGGTTTTTTTCCAGTGTAAAACATTCCAATGGTTTTACTAAGTTGCCATCAAGAACATGCTGAACATTTGTAACCTGCAAGTGAACATTAAGGAAATTATAACCAATCCATGATTGTCTTGGGGGGATTTTTTTATTATTTGAAGTAAAGTTAAGATGATTTGCCATGTAATTTTAAAAAAGCTACTACCTGTACATTACCAAAATCATTATTTTTTACAGTCCCCTGTGGCTAGTGATCTAATTCTCTATTACCTAGCCACAGACAACTATATGATAATGGCCGATATTGTTTCCCCCAAATCTATTTGTTTCACTTGGGTACATTTTTTTATTATACTACTTAAAATATGTTTACAAAACATGTCTACTATGTCAACAACATTCATATTTAATATATGTGCAGTGCCATTAGTACCAAATTATAGCAGAATTTTTTTAACTAGCATAGATGCCAGAGGCATCCCTTTTTAACCTTGAAGGAACATTCTGTTGCACAAATAGCAAGGAACACTATCAATTACTCTGCCTCAAGGCCTCGTCTTTACAGGCACACCATTTTCTTTATTTGATAGAAACAGTAGAAAATAGAGAACTAAGCATTTGTTTTATTATACATTTCTTTTTTACAATAATTTCATCCAGCAGCTTAAGACGTACTGAGAAGTATTTGAAAATATTACAGTAAAGTACATTAAATTAGGCTGAATAATGACATTCATCCATCTACTGTTTTACCCTACCCATATTGCCTCAATAACAATTAATCCAGAGGAAAGCAAAAAAATCCTTTCTGACTTCAAATATCAGTCAGGGGAATTACTGGATTCAGCTATAAACACAATGGCATAAAAGGCAATTTTTTTTTACCCTTCCATGCCTTTTGCATTAAGGGCATGTCTCCCTTAAAACAAGGGTGCATTTGTAACCAGAAATGTAATGAAAAGTTCTATTTTTTTCTTGTAAAGCTAGCTGCCTCCCCCTTTTGCTCAAAGAATTTTTTTATACACATGAGCTTTTGCAGAGGAGACAGCAGGCTAAACATCAGTCAATCATGACTTGTGATGTCAATAATAACAGCCTTAAGGAGGGGCCACCTTACTCTGCCAGAATGAGGACAATAATAATCCTTAAATACCTGGTTAGTAAATGTAGGTAATAAAGTATAAAGTATATGAGTTGTGGTGGAGTGACAATTGACCAGTTTTTTTTGTTTTAAGGGTGAACATGCCCTTTTTGTTTCCAATGTGTTTAACACCTGGTTTGCACAAAATGCAACAGTGATCCAATTTTTTTAACCCTTGAAGGATAACTATACTCTAAAATGTAACTTTTTAAAAATGAAAAGTACCTGGGGCAGGGAGGTCGGATTGAATATTCTTTCCTTAAAATATAATTGTGTTAAGGAGATAGAGCACTTACAGTTTTCCTTTGCCAGGTTAGTCCTGATCCTGAACTAATCCTTTATTAAATATAGTGCAGAATCCAGGAGAAAGACTGGCAGAATAAATTTTCTTTGAGCTGATGCTCCTCACAGAAACAATATTGGTAGGTAGGAATTACCAATCCTATATACATGTTACTTTTCATTTTAACTGTTTTTCATACCTCTCTTTATACAAGACAATACCTTACTCGTTTTAGCTGTTAATGCATGGCACTCTTTGCTACATTTAAGTATTTTCTCTACTATAACTCCAAACTCTTATGCTGGATATACACTAGAATTCCTGATGTTCCTGTGATATGCAATGTTGGTACAACCTAGGGGGATCATTTTTGTGATTGACTTTTAATCACAAAATGAATGAGCAAGGATGGGGAACATTGCAGGAACATAGTGGTAACATTATTGATATAAGATTCAACCATTGAATGTCATATATATAAATATATATATATATAGTATCTGATAAGTGTATGCCCATTATTACTCACTCAGGTTTATTTCTCGAGGGGCTCTGGGCTATTTTTCGTAGTTAAAATTCTATGCGGCTTCTTTACATTGGCTGAGTAGGTGTTGTGAAAGAAACCGTGCAACCTGTTTAATATTGTAGTTACATCGCTTTTTTTGCTCAAATTCTAACTCCCACCAATAGCTGGTGTTAGAATTTGCACTACAGGAAATGCCAGTTTGCCATTTACCCAGAGCTGTCATAAATTGCAGAGAGGCCAGCGATTATGACTCATGTTAAATCCAGACCACTTTCTCAAAACTTAAACATGTTTGCTTGATAAGGTTTTTTTTCCATCATCA
Organism: Hymenochirus boettgeri; assembly: GCA_019447015.1. Taxonomy (NCBI): domain Eukaryota; kingdom Metazoa; phylum Chordata; class Amphibia; order Anura; family Pipidae; genus Hymenochirus; species Hymenochirus boettgeri. The sequence continues at coordinate 239,826,825 of CM033470.1, forward strand.
TAAATTCATGCTAATTGCTACATATAAGGCCAGTCTTTAACACTTTCAGCATGTTCCAAAAATTTTTTTGCCACATACATAGACTCTACATGTCTACATGATTATATAGGGAAGCTGATACCGGCTTTTACAGCAGAGCAAAAGCAGTAACAGAGTCCCCATGACATAAGAGGACTTCCTGTAATGTAGGGGATCTCCCTTAGCCTTTCCCCAAACCAGCCCTGCTGGTCTAGTGGAGGAAGTGAACATGTCATCAGCACTGATCAGATTAAGAAGCAACATCTGAAACATTGTATGAACATTATCAAAAATAAAGAGCTTTCCACTGAGTGCATCAGTGGAAATTTGATATTTTCTTTATTATTTGCCGGGATGTGGTACCTAGGGGATGGTCAAGATAAGTTGTGGTATGTCTTATTGTTAATTATTTATCAACAAAGTCTGATTTGAGGTCTGATTTGAAGTGTAATAATAAGCATTTTTCCTTAAATGAAAAAGTACAAAAACAAAATTGTGCACATTAAATTATTTATTTTTAAGATAGTAAAAGGTATTAAACTTTTTTCTCTTTTAAAGTATGTATAATATGAAAAATACTCTCAATAAGTAAAAATATCCAAATAATGTAATGAAATAGATTATCTTTTAAAATCCTTTTTTCCTGATTCTGCATATTCTTGAGGTATTCCTGTGGCAGGTTTTCAAATGAAGGGTTAAGAACTTTATACAGAGCTGTCACTTAAAGACATGCTCCGTGACCCTTTGAGTGAGTGATCTCAGCAAATCAATTACCCTTGGTGAAGTAAAAAGATCTGCCTTTTTTGTTATCAGGAAACTTGATATTTCTCCCAATTTTACTCTCATAAAACGTAAGAAACCTGACATTATACCATCTCATGCACTGAAATAACACATTTCAATTGCAGTCTAGAATGAGTGAGTCTCTTAAAATTCATTTGCTCATACAGTGGATTTTATTTATTCATGAGAAGCCCTCCCCTGTAGTCAACACTTACTGCTGTCATTGATTCATTGTGCCAAGTTATAGTCTTCTGACTCTCCCATACGCTTATGTATTTGTGCTCTGAATTTCTCACTTATGTTCAGCAGGCTATGTCTGCAGGGTATATGTAGTCATTGTGAGAGTAGCTATATGTTGTAGATGTAGCGATTCTCTGCTTCTGATGCCGGTTAACGTATCATGCACATTTTGTGTACATGTCAGAGGTGATAGTCTTGATACTGTTAGCAGCTGTCCTCAAAATGGCTGAAATTGCAGCACTGTATTTTATAAACAGTAGCTAGCTTGATAAAGGTCTAGGTAAAGGACTTAATCGTCACAATTTATTTTGTTCACCCAATAAAGTGGCTCAGTGATTAGCACTTGTGCCTTGCTTATGTCCTAAGATCGAATCCACCATTGGACACATCTGAAAGGAGTTTATATGTTCTCCCCATACTTGTGTGGGTTTCCTCTAGGCACTCCGTTTTCCCCCACAATCAAAAAGACATACTGATAGGTTGAATGTGTCTAATAAATGTGCTTAGATTGTAAGCTCTTCAGGGCAGGGCCTGATGTGTATGTATCTGTGTAATTGTAAAGCACTATAAAAGATATTGGTACTATATAAATCCACAATAATAATAATAATAATAATAATACTAATAAAGAAGTACCGGGAGTGCACCATGAAACATGATTTTCAAATACTGTACAGTAATGGAATAACCGTAAATCAGTATATCAGAAATACAAACAGGGAAAGTGAAATCATGGTTGCAATCCAAAGTTCAAGGACAGAAACAAAGAGATGTGTAACAGGATATCTACTGAAAACCACACAACAACCTCAAATATATTACATATCCAGTTCTCCTCCCAGTCTTCAAGAGATGTAAATAAATTCTTTACTTGGGATGTTACTGTTTTGGGAGTTCCAGAATGAATGTTTCTACATGAATACCTATCTTATTTTATTGAATTAAGAATAAAGTTTGTATTAATGATGTAACTATAATAATGCTGTTAAAGGAATTAGTATTGATTTGTTTCCTTCTTGTGGCCAATCTTGCAATCCTACCTTGTTGTAATCTCCTAAAATATTACAGCCTTGTGCCTTATGTAGGAAGGATCACCCACAATCTAAAAAGTAAAAGCGCATTTAACAGTACATACTGTTGTTTTTTTAATATTGTATTTATTAATCTTTTGCCATACGATAGATGCATTTGGATTGCAAGCAGTCAGTCCCATATAAGATCTTATAGTGGTTAAACCACTAGCATTTGAGTGTCAAGATACACCAATTAAAAACAAAACAGATTTATATCATAAAACTCCTGTACCAATTTATACTTTTTTATTGATACTTTTATAGGAATATCTTCTAATTATAAAACTTTTCCATGTAAAAATTCAGATTTTTAGAGATATCTTGTACACTAGGTGGCTTAGATGCTATCCAGTTACGAATTATACTATTGAAATATTTGTGATAGTGGAATAACATAATTAATGGGGATAGAGGAATATTTACACCCTGAATCATCTGAATATAATGTTGGACCCTTTCTCAAAAATATTGAAATATTGTCAGTCCCATAATACAGCAAGTATCTTAGAAGTGTGGATGAGTGTTAGAGTCTAGGAGAATTGTGATGTTTCAGAACAGCAATCTTGGTTATTTGTTTCATAGCCCAGATATCATCAGGGAGATTCAATAAAAGTTCTTATCGTTTAAAATGGTGCTAATTTTGGCCCAACCAATCAGATGTTAGTTTTCAAATGTTAAATAACATCTGATTGGTTGGGGCAAAATTAGCACCATTTTAAACGATAAGAACTTTTATTGAATAACCCTGCATATCCCTTAAAGTTGCCTACCTGGATAAAAATCTAGGTGACCCTGACGGGGCATGAATTCAGACACAATATGGTTAATTTAAAACGTTTTTGTGCTTTCCGCCACGCTACTAATGTATGTCTTTGCAAGATGTTAGTTTTCATATCAAATGGTAAAAGCTTCTGTATGTAATAGACTTGTTAATTTGTATGGGTGTGCTAGCACCTTTTCAGTGCTGATATCTGCAAAGTCCCCATTAGCCACTCGCCTACATGTCCTAAGAGACAGGCTAGGTTACAGTCTTGATTGTAAGGGACTGCATAACCTCCTTCTGCCTTTGAATTAATGTAACTAATAATGTTGTTAATGGGATATATTGCAATATAAAGGTTGTAAATCTATTGTAATATCCTAAAAATATTACAGCCCAGTGCCTTATATAAGAGGGATCATCCATAATCTATAAATGCATAAGTTATTATGCTAAGTATTACAGACTGTACCCAGAGGTGAGGACCTAGCATTTGAGTACTCTTAAATAGAGATGGCTTTCGAAAGTTCGGCCCGTTTTCGAACTTTCGAACTATACGGAAAGTTCAAAAGTGCGAAAACGAACCCATTAAAGTCAAATAGTTCGAAAATTTCTAATGAAATACAAATAAAATATTAATGATAATAATATAGCCAAATAAAATATTAATGGCTGTGGAACCTGGGAAATGGTCTGGGGAACATGTTTGAATATCCAGGACATTCGAAAAATCTATTTTACTCTCACTGGCGCTATTTTCGAGCTCTCGTGTTCGAACATTTAATATCAGATCAAAGTAAATTTGTATAAAGTTTGGCATAAACTTCATGAAAAGGCTTGCGTTTTTTGAAGAGCATGCAAAATGGTCTCTTGTGCGTATAGGGCAATTGTTGGTTTTGTCACGATGGGCCTAATCTGCTCTTTCCACCTGGGTTTCCAGGCTGACCACTAATGCTTGGGTGGATATGTAGTGAGAACAAATGTGTGGAGCTCCAACCCCTAGACCTTCGCAGGAGTTCTAATTATTTATAGATTTTATTGAAGCCTTAGATTGTCCTGCTTCAGTTCTCCTATTACAGGGTGAATTCTAATCCCCAACTATTTGATTGATTGATTGTTCCATCAGGTACACCATCAAACCATGCGTGATTAGATCATAGATCATGTGAATCTACTGCTCTTGTTTCTGCTGCTCCAGTTTATAATAAAACTTTAAAATTTTAAGCAAACTTTAGATTATTGAATTTCATTTAATTCATTAAGTAAAATTTTATGTTCTGTTTGTTAGAATTTTTAATTCACTGTGAGTAATGTTTTTTTTATTCAAAAAGAATGGTTCCTTGTTGCTTTCTTGCTACTAAAATTACCAGGGAAAAAATCTCTTCTGTAAATACAGTAAAAGGCAAATCACCAGCATTAATCACAGTTAAAACATTAGATGAATGCTTTGTCATATATGCATTGTTTTTAAATACATCCATTTAATCTCAAAGATTAAAAGACCTGCTTCTGCGTAGTCTCTAATTAGAGATTTGATTGAGTTATATTGTAACTTTGATTAATGGACAAGCTTCAGAGTAATGATGATAACCATCAATGAGAAATATGCTGTAATTGAGAAAGAAATAAATAAATGAAAGGTAAATCAATCTGAGGTTCAAAGGTCAGTCTGATGGCTGCTGTTGGACTGACACAATGCACTCGATAATTTCACTTGATAGTTTATGCAACCCAAATGACAAAAAGAGATTTTCCCAAAATACATTTGTGATATTCTAGAAAACAAAAAGCAGACAATCCTATGCCTATAATACAAGGTTGTATTTTAGTTGTTGTAGTGTTTTAGTTCCTATGCAATATTGTATTATATTTAGTATCTCCTGTAGTTTACATGTCAAATGTAAAAATCTCTGTAATATAGATACTATATTGTGCCATATCAAGAACACATCTGTGTGAGATAAAAAAAACAATCAAAAAATGGTTGGCCTGGTCCACCACAGACTTCCTCCTCCCTCATTGGCCATTACAGTGACATGAACTAATGGCATGCTATACGCTGGCCTCCTCACCCAAGCTTGGCAGAAGCATAGAGACAGGGGCCCCATGCCCTTCTGCATGCTTGGAGGCCAGGCCCCTGCTCTGGCCCAATCATCTGTTTTTAAACAGATGATCACGCATCCACGTTAAAGATATGTGTGATCAGCTGTTTGCATGTTTCTTTACTGAGGATGCAAAGAAACAGCTGATCGCAAGGGCCCCCTGCAATGGCGGGGGCAGCTGTAGCGTAGTTAAACTACTGGTCTGATTGTGATTAAGGAGTATCTTATTGGAGAATTCAGTCCCTCCTCTTTCTCCCTAAGCACTCACACAGTGGTATGAGAAGGGGAAGGATGGGTGAGTGTGTACTTATCGTTATTTTTTTGCTAGAGCAAAGGAAACATACTACAAACATGTTCAGTTGTTCAGAAATTTCTTGTTTGAATGCCCCCTTCTGCCTTGTATGCCCTATCGATATGCACATTCAATGCCGTTATTTGTTCATCTCTGCATGACTTTTATATCTTAGTTTAAGTATTTACAGAGTAAAACAGGGGTGCAACTACTGAAAATAATTCCTTGTAAGAGACCCACTGGTGCAAAGTGATCTGCAGTGGCCCTGCATATAACATTTCATAAATTTCATATAACATTTCAAAAATACAACTGTAAATGGCTTGGGAACCTGGGAAATGGTCTGGGCAACAGGTACTTATCACCAAAACTTGTTTAAACACTAACTTTTCTCACTATCAAGCTATTTTCGAGCTTCCACAATCAAGGGTTGTTGTTGAATTTGAGGGATAGCAAACACCGCATTTGAGGGTTATGGAGGTCTCTCCCTTTCTCGCTTTGCCAGGTGACATCCATTAATACTTTCAAATCTAGACTGTTATCTTACCAGCACAACAAATGAATGTTAGCCCTTTTAAGCACTTTGTACCCATCCCCCCAACTTGTATCTGTATGTTGTCCCACCCACTTAGATTGTAAGCTCTTCTGGGCAGGGATCTTATTCCTAATGTGTCATGGCATGCATATACATAAGTTATATATAGAAAGTCAACAAAAGTTATGTGCACTCCAAGGACTTGTTAATAACCTTTATTGGGTAAATATACTAGCGACATTTCGGTCATATTTCTGTGACCTTTATCAGGCATATATATATGTATATGCGTTCTTAAACAATGTATGAAATTGTATTTAATTTTTATTTATATGTATTATTGCTTGCACTTATCCCCTTGTTTGTATACTCTTTATTTTATAATGTACAGAGCTTCATACCCAAGTGGCGCATACACTAAAGTCAAAGGTTATCAATGAATTAGAGGGGTACTGAACACCGCATATAATATGGTTTTCCTACAGCAAAGGGTTTTTCTTTAGTGATTAATAAGAACAAATAAATACATATATCTATATAGTAATCAGATTTAAACAAATATGCACAAAAACACACTCAAAATAATTTAAATGTAATTAAAAAATAATAATAATACATAGTTTCTGAATAGTAACATATTTCTCCTTTAAGGCATTTGTCAGGCTGACCATGGCCTTTATTTATCTGCAGCACAACATGCTTATTCCACTCCTATTCACTCTGCAAATTTATGATGCCCTATTAATCTTCAGCCCTGCTGACTATCTTTGTTACAAAGTGTCAGCAGACTTTTGTACCTTGCTAATATACAAAGGGCTTCCTATGAGTAATATCAGCATTTTGCCTTTTAATTGCACATATAATTTTTAGGTCTTACAGCTAATAAGGGAATTGAGACCACAGTTCATCACTGTCTCCAATAGTACTCCAGGGGTGTAGGGACTGTGGAAGCTCATAGAAGAATATAACAGCACTTGTTTCTTTCATACAGAACATGATGTCAAATTACAGGAGCTATTTTCCGTACATTAAATTCACTGGGATACATATATAATCCATTTGAATTTACTAACTTTTTAGAGAACTTTGTGGGGTCCAAGGACAAAATGATATCCTGATATAAATATTGAATGAATGTACAAGGGAACTGTGACATTTTATTTCTCCGGTGCCACCATTGTTTATGAAATAAAAGTTCACATTTTGTTACTTTTCATCATTCCTTTGTTCAAGAATTACGACATCCATATTTTTTGTCAACTGCCTTAGCAAGAATGTTTCCTAAAGGAAAGGTTTTCCAACAAACACATTTTAAATGTGTGAAATTTATAATTTATTTGCCAGAGTTTTCTGTTTCTCATTTGTATAACTATGATAGATACAGAACATCAGCCTGAAAGACTTTTTTATATTAAAAAAAAAACCCTAGACTGTGTACTAATTTAACTATCTTGTATTAAGAAGTGAGCACAAAATAAAAAAGCAGGAGATATCAAACTAAAGTTTATATGCTGTACAGACAAATACTGTATATGTCTGTATGTATACCACAGCAAACTATTATAGATTTTGAATTGAGCTTACAGTTTATAATGGGACATGAAAAAATAGTGGAAAGAGAATATTCCTTGAACCGTTTTGCAAAAAATGCTAAAATCTATTAAGAACTGTGAGTAAAATAATTCTGCATGAATGAAAAAATTTTTAAAAGTTGGAATATTTCCAAAAATATTTAATTTATTATGTATATTTCCAAGACACATGGGTCTTTAAAAAACTTAAATCCCAAGCAAAGCTAACTCAAATTTCTCAGTTACCCTGTAGTTACCCTTTAGGGCTAGTTACTAGCCATGTATTTGTGTGTAATCTTGCATGTGTCATACCATTTTATTTATGACACATGGAAAATTGCTATTATAGTTTTTTTTTAACTTTGGGCAAGATTTCTTAATTTGAATTGCATAATTTAGACTATTTTTAATCATTTATTGTAATACGATTCGCTATTATCGAATTTCTGATTTTCCATTTTATTTTTTAAATTATTGAATTTCCAATATCCGCCTTTTGATTTTCCAAAAAAATGGGGGTCCAAAAAATGTGGGTCTTATTTCCACATGTACATAAGTTTTAACTGCTCAGTTACACCTCAGTCCTGGGATTGGCAGAGCAGATGTTCTGTTGCTAATTTTCTATTTTGCAGGCAATAAATATGGTGAGATTACTGCTGATCCAATTTATGGCCATGAGGACTATTTGCCATTGTGAAACCCAGCTTTACTTCCTTAGTGTGTTTTGGTTTTTTTTGTTTGTTTATTTCACTTGCCATTGGAGTTTGGGGCAATATTTCTAACTTTAATCATTACTTTTTCCTTTATTGATTTTTATTATTAAAAAATTCTGCATGTATGTTACAAAATTGAAGATTTGCAGGTTCCAGAACTATATAGTTCATGGGAAACATATCTGAGATTGTTGAAAATCTGAATGTTGAAATACAGATATGGCTGGTTTTATGCATTGCTTCAATTTGTGTTGACTTTGAACCTTCCTTTTTATTTTTTAAATTAAAAAAAATATGGTGAATAAAACCTTAAGATATAACGAAAAGCTCCTGTATGCTAGTGCGTATGTGTGTTGATCAAATTCGGTTTTAGATTTTTCGAAGATAAATTTAAAGTTTCAAAAATGTTGTTGGATCCACAGATTTTTGAAACCAGCAGTTCCTAATCGAAACCTGGTTCTTTGGAAACTTGGGCCTATCACAAATGTTAACTATCAAAAGGCTTGTTTGGTATAATATTCTTCAAAATGCATTTTTTTATGATTGTGTACTGGACAGGAAAAGTAGGGTATCGATATGTGACTGGTATCAAAAGCTCTGATGAATCCAAGCTTTTATGAACATTAAAATATTTGTTGATAAACAACCTTTCTACAAATAAAAACACAAAACAACAATAAAAACTGCAAGATGCAAACACGCACAAACCAAACATCATCATCAGTATTCAACTAAAAGATAACCTGTTTGCACTGTTTTGTACATATGTGTTAATTTTCCTATATAGCGTTGAACATATTACACAGTGTTTTAGTGTTTTTCAGCTAGTTTATCCATTTACATCAGACCCTGTCTTGAAGAATTTACAGTCTAAAAACAAAGATAAATTCCTGAGAGCAGGAAAGCAAGTGTGTAAAAGGGTTTGTATACCCAAAACATGGCACGTGTAATGGAATAAATACTAATAGCATTCTTTTCCTGCCTCTTTGCCTCCATCTGTTTTTTGCTTAGTTTAAAATCCCCATAAAGACATGGAGAGCACATAAACTTTGCAGATGTACTGTAACTTTGCACATGCTAATGGGATACATCAGGAGGTATGTACCTACTGTATAAGCATATTACTTGCCACCAAAGAGAGATTAAAGGCACATTAAACCCCCCAAAATATATTTTATATACATATTAACCCATATATACCTATAGAGAAACTATTCTAAACACTTAATAAGTGAAAAGGAAAAACTTCTCTATCCCCCACATGCTACTGTATGCACCCAAACAAATACATGCTTGCAACTTCATTCATGCACACACATGCATAGAAACATGAACATACTTATACACACATACAACAGGGAAGGATTGGGCCAGAAACCATTGGGCCATGGCTTTTGGTGCAATGTCACACCATATGGCCACAATAACTGCTCCTTTGCACCTCAGCATTCAGCAATGGTGTCCACAATAAGATTCCTTCATAACCCAGAGTGTTCATTGGATGAGAGCAGGAAATTTCAACTCTTGCCCACAGATACTATATATATTTTCCAATAGCATTTGCATATTTGCATGCAATAAAGGCCTGCATGTATGCTCAGCCTACCACTAAGGCACTACTTTAATGTTCTTGCCACCCAGTTCAAAAGGTCCCAGTCCTTCCTTGACATACAAAAACATAAATGTGCCCTGTGCTTGTGTGACACTATGAGCACCTGCATGATCCCAAAAATGCCTATGAAAGAAAGAAATAAAGAGAAAGAAAGAAAGAAAGATCCCACTGAAAACAATACTTGACCTCATGCTTTTAAAGTATTCTGTTTTTTAAGCTACTGGAACAAATTGTATTTTCCATTTCCAAATTCATTATTTTTTGCTTTATTTCAAAATGCAGAAGGCTAATATAAAAAGGCCAAGAGGCTAAGCTATAACTGCTAATGTACCTTAACCATAACATTATACAGTACAACTAGGTCTTTATGATTTATGGAAACAATACTTAAATGGAATTGGGAGGAATACTACTTCTATTTAATGACAATTTGAAGGAATAAAACTTCAGTTTAGCTTAGGTTTGCTTTCCCTTGTGGTGCCCTTACAACAGATTCTAATCCTATTGTGACTTGATTGTTTCACTACAAACTACTCCACCGAGTCCTGTAATTGGTGTGCTGGTTCAATTTAGATTACTTGTGTGTTTAGGAAAAAGCAAGGGCCATTTCACATCAGCACCTCCTAATAATAAGTAGGATGCTAAGATCTGTGGTGTGAAAATATTTAATTTGCGTTTGTTGCAAATATTATGTGAAAAATTATTCAGCGATCAGAATGTAAAGCTACATAAAATCTATATACATTTTTTTTCTTGTGAATAGAGCAAAGATAAACATAAATATTTTCTACTTTGGGTAGTATGTAATTCTCTACCATATACACAGCTTAATAATAAAGTCTAGAAACAAACTGATGGAAACATTATTCAATAGGCCTAAAACATTAATTTATACATAATGTCCCACATGTTGTTATACCTGGAAAGCGGTTTCCATTAAACTCCCTATAATACCAAACATTTGTGACACCATTACTTATTTTCACATATTAACTTACCATTCAGACATGAATTTTTTTTTTCCGCAGAACACTTGTGAAGCTTTTAGGGCAAGAGCCAACACATTTAAACCCTTTTGTGGCATGGTTTAAATTTTAAAAACATGCTTAAAAAAACACTAAAGCCAATGGTGGTTGAATTCAAGTGTTCAAGGTTCCCTAAAAAAGAACAACTATATTTATGAATTTAACATTTCTGTTTCACAGTCCAAACACTCCTGATTACCAGTTTTACGTATAGCCTTGTAACTGGCATCACACTACAGCAACTATTACAGTGCACTAAGTTAATGCTGCATGTACTAGAGTACATATATTATGAATGCCAAACCCTTAGATTTGTGTTACAGTATGGTTCAATATTGAATGCAAAACAGAATTGCTTATTGGGAGAGTAATAATGCATTGAACCACCAAGCTTAACAAATATATAACAAAAGAAAACACAAATACAAATTTAGAAAATATAATTCTGAAAAGCACCATTAAAAAAAATCTTTCTGAAACTATTATTGTTTTAATTGTCTAAAATGTATTTAATTGTCTAAAATGTATTTAAAATATTTTTACAGAAAATGTTGATCTTATGTTCATAGGGCCTAGCTATTAACAGACAAATAACTCTAGATTTATTTTTTAAATAAGAACTTAAAATAAACCCACACTAAACAGTTTTAATACAATTGGAACAATCAGTTTTCTAAGGCATGTTGGGTCACATAAAGTTCAGGCATGATTACACACAATCAATGTCATCAGAAGTTCCACTATAAAAATGCATCTCTTGCATCAATAGTGCCATTCTGTCCACTTAATTATTATTAGTTTTTTTAATAGATGTGATGACCTAGGTGTTTTACTGATTTAATAAAGTTTGGGTAAATAAGTGGGATACATGGTTGCAAATACCAAGGATTCATCCTCATATCCCAATACATTGAGTTTCTAAATGGTAATCCTGAACTAAGCCACAAAGTCATAGGTATGTATAACAATAATGTCCATTTCATAGAAAAATTGCTAATGTAAAAATGTCACACAATCTGTTTAGTTAAATGTTGGGCTGAGATTATGGGTATGTATGCATTCTTTATAGGGCATCCATTGACAAAATTGACATACCATTATTCACTTTAAAGGATAAGTACACTGGAAAATTAAGTTAATTGGAAGCTGCAGTTTTAAAAATGCTTTTGGCTCATTTTTTCCCCCCTAAACCTCCCAGAGCCTACCTTTTTAGATTCAAAGTTGCTGACATATTGGTAAGCGTCAATAGGTAAGACTCGACTGCTCTGTACGCTCCATGCGGGTGTACACCATGTGTGCATGCTTCCAATTGAGCATAACTTAATTTTCCAGTGTACTTATCCTTCAATTAAACATACAACACATTAACAAATGGTTGTTTAAATAATACCATGCAGTAGTAGACCATACAAATACGACCACAATTATAATTGTATGACCACGTTCATAAATGTACATCTGCAATCGTAAATTTACAAACCTGGTAACGTTTGTGAAAGATGTGGCATTGCAAAATAGCAATACTGTGTCTTAATAAATATTTGTAAACAGGAACTTTTTTCTGCAAATGTTAACTGCAACACAGCACAGTGTTAATTTCCCCTTTTACGTTGTTTTTTTTACCATATTTATAATGCAAATGTCAAATTAAAGGTCAAGTGCAATTTAAAGGACAAGTCAATATAATGTAATCCTTGTCAAAAACAGACACAAATCTGTTAAAGAATAAAGATGACAAACACATACCATTGAAATAAAAATCATTTAAATATTAAGGGCAGACAGTAAATGTACAGAATTTTATTTATCATAAAAAAATTTTTTCCAAAATTCCCATTATGAAGCGTTATATAAATGTTCCAAGATATTGTTTACAATTCCTAACATTTCCAAAAAGAAATGTTCATTAACTTCGATTTAAAAAAAAATAAAATATGTGAAATAGGTTGAAAGCAAACTTCAACTGGGAACTTACACAAAATAGTGATAACAATTCCCCACCTTGGCCATGGAAATATTTTTTGGCTACTTTCAATGGTTCTGAACATTTCTATAAATACTGACAGGCCTTTTTGCCAAATTTAACACTGCTATGCATGGCAATAACTGTTTTTTGTATTGTTTTTTTTTTTTTATAAATTCCAGTAATGGCAATTTTAACAACAAAGACAGTGAAGATAAAGATAAAATCTGCAGCTTCTTGCTGGGCTAGCCACAGGGAAAGTAGAAATACGCATGTGCCAGTTCACCCTGAGATCAGTGACTAGGGGCCATATTTATAAAGGTTTGTTATTGGTAACGTCTGATAACAAACCTTTATATTGCTAGTAGCAGTTTGTTTTCTCAATTGCTATAAAGATTCGTTATCGGACTTTACTGATAATGAACCTCTATAAATACGTCCCTAGAGGTCCCACTGGAGCTGCTGATGTCCCATAGAAAATTTACAATAGTTAAAGCCTACCCATACATTTTTTTAGTTTGATTGATAAGTCCATCCAATTCTTTCACTTGATTTTTTTTCAAAAACAGTTTTATCTGATATATTTTAAAAATGATGATAACAGTATTTTAGTTATTGTTATTTAAAATGAATTGTGTATGTACTGCAATACAGTTGAGAAGTCACTCTCTGTACCCCTATTCAAGGGATAATTCGAAAGTAAACAAGGTAAACATTACTCCTTTTCCTCCTAAACCATGTGTAATTGTCTGCTTTTAAAATATCCCTGAATAATGAAATCCAAAATAACCACACACACAAACATTCATTAATTAGTTGGTAGTGAGGAAGGAGGAGGTACAGAGAGGAGTATTCAAACTATCAGCTGTACCCCAGGGTTGAGGGTCCAGCAATTAAGTTCCTCACTCTATGTACAACTAAAGGGAGGGATGGTTGATTTAAGCTTTTATTCGCTTTTAATTTTACTTTAAATGTCTCAGTCTGCTGAAATGAGTTCAGCTGTTTTAATTGGTTGAAGTTGAAAGCTAAAAGCTGAATTGCAAACACAAAAACAGGGTACTGCAAACCTTTAAGGAAACAGAAGAAAACATACAACTAGGTCACCCTTTCTGCTAAAAATTTGTGCTCCTTTAATGTATTCATTATGTGGAGTGTTTTTCTACACACTCTTTAAGGGGTACTATAGTCCCTAGGCAGAATTGTCCCAATAGACAGAGCAAATTCGCAAAGGTACAGCAAGCTGTGTCTAATCTCTGACTTTGAACATGTGACCTCATGGGCTGTGTGTTTCTACATTGAGTGCCTTAGACTGCAGTGGCACCACAGTATATGCTAAGAATACAGCTTTAGAAACTTTTATCTTCTGCTAGGAACAAAATTTTAAAAAATGGCAGTAAAACCAGCAGAATAATGTGTATTGTTGGAAGGCTGGAAAGGTGTCAGCAATGCATGATATTTGAAAAATAAACTGCATGCTAACAAGCAGCTTTCAAAATATTACATATTGGGGTAGAGACATTTGTACAGAAAATACTGTGAGCATAGAAACAGTAAATACTAGGAGGTGTGTGGCAGAAGTTGAACATGCTCACATGGCTCTTTAAAGACTACACGGGCTGTGAGTTGTAATGGCAACAACATAGAAGCTTTCTTTGTTATGTAATCTATTCCTCACATGTACGTAACTGCAACTTCCTAGAGATGAATCAATGTAGAATTGTTCTTAGAAGAATCTGGGGGGGGAAAGCATTCAGATTAGGATAAAAAAAAGTTTAGTTCTCCTTTAAGGAGCAACATTGGATATTCACTGTCATTTCTGCTAATACAGGCTGTTTATTTGGTACTTGACCTCTATACCAATTCTTCCTGAAGATTTAGGTAATCTTTTTAATTATAACCAGAAAAAGAGATTGTAGCAAAGCAAGCTTAAGATCTAGAACATCATAGTTAAAGATATATACAAATATTCAGACACTGCATCTCAGACATTGTTTATTTTAAATGCTTGCACTATGTTGGGCTGTCTACAATGTAGTGCACACAAATGGTTTCAAAGCACTTACAGTCTTTGAAGTTAATTGAAGTATTTTCCATTGGCTTGAAAATACTGTGGAATTATTGATTTGTTTTACATTATGAACTATGTAAACAAAATCTAAAAGTGCAGGATTTCCCCTGAGTACAAGGTGTAAATATTTAAATTCAGACCTATCAATCATATACAGGGAGGATGGGGGTTGCTGAGATAGGGAATTGTACAATATAGTGTATTCTTTATTATTTGACACACACACAATATAAATATAAAGGACTTAATATACTATAATATGGTGCTCCTCCACAGTATGATGTCACTGATGTATGTATGTTTTTGTTTTCTGTAGTGATGTTTTAGCGAGCATTTAAATGTAAGAATACAGACAAATGCCTTAATGCATCTATACTTTTGCTTATAAGAAAAAAAAGTGTTCCTAAATGCTGCATTTTCTCTTCTGAATTTGCATTCTTTAACTCATTATTTAAATTTAAATTTGCATCATTATTTATACTTTGTTTTGGATACTGACCTTATATTCTTCATCTTTTGCCTTGGGAAACCTGTATTTGCTATTGTCTTTTAACTCTTTGGCATAAAAAATATCTGCATGTACATATAGCAAACATTAAGATGCTTATTTCAGTATACAGAACATAGACAGGTGAGAATGAACTCTGCAAGACACGTTTACATGGACATTCGGAATGAAGTGGCATCCTGGTTTCTGTCCTATCTCTCTAAACAAACTTACTCTGTATCTTTTGCCAATAACACCTCTTCTCCAGTTCCTCTTGGTGAGGGGGTGCCGCAGGGGTCTGTTCTCCCTCTACACTATTTCCTTGGGAGATGTCATTAGCTCTTTTGGCTTATGGTTTCCAGACGTCCTGTTATTCCTAGATTTGTCCTCTTTTTAAAGCTAAATCCAGGATCCGGCACAATTTTCTGTTTATGGGCTATATGTCCATCTTTTAAAAGGTTTTAAATGGTAATTACATTTGCACATGCATGGCCAAAACTTTTTACTAAAACAGGAAGTGAAGAGGGCAGGTACTTTCTGTTAAGGCCGCCTGGTGCTGAAGCCTGGATGTGAGCAGCAGAAGGTGGGCTGGGCCAGAAAAAAACCAAGCAGATCCTGTGCTGTGTGTGCCCAATAAGGAGGGTCCTAACAGTAAGTGCCTGCCTACTCATAAAAAATGCAAGTCTTCTACCACAGTGACTACAGCTTTATAGATTAAGGTGAGTCTGAGGTCTGTTTGTCTGGAGGGGGAGGAATAGAAAGGAGGGGAAGTGTCAGTCAGTAGCGGCAACTGGGAGTCTGAGACTCTTGGAGTGATTCAATATGGTCCGGCCGAGTTATTTACATTTGCGCAATACAATATAAGACGTACTGGGATTACAGGATCGTGTAAGTTTACAGATCGTATAAGATTACAGAACCATGTTAAGTTTCGCACTACGAAGAAACGCTAAACTTAACGAAAGTGGTTTTGTATCAGTAGCACCGCGCTGTTTCCAATTTATGTACTGAACTATTTATGTATTTGTTCCCCTTGAATTACTTTTTTGTATTTTGTTACTGTACAGCGCTGCGTCCCCAAGTGGTGTTTTTTAAATAAACTATATATAGATACATACATACAATTAATCATTTTTCTTCTGGGACCTTTTACCAGTATTTTATTGATCTGAAATCTGCTTTACTGGAGAATCGAAAATCAATTCGAGCTTCAGCCTAATAAAAAGGTTCTTTCTGATACATTACAAAATGTAAAGTGCAAAACCAAGATTTTAACCACCAGCACACATTTAATAGGTACTGAGCTTCAATTTAAAAAACAAAAATCAGCATTCCAAGCATGACATTCAACAAAGACAGATTCCTTTTAAATTATAAATGGGAACCAGGCAACCATAGATTTATTTTTAGACATACTACGTCAACTTGTACCTGTTTGATATTATTGAGTTTCCTCTATGCAAATTATTCACTCAAACTAAGTATAGGTTCTTCTCCAAAGATGGTCACATAAAGGAAAATTTATGTGACCAGCTTTGGAAATTTCCGAAATTTAGGACAACAGTGAAAAGCCATACTGGTAAACACATTGTGATATGCAAATGACAAGTCACATAAAACCAAATGATTATTGAGTTACACCTTTCATGCAGAGTCCAATAGTAATTTCTACCTTGACTGGAAAAGGAAGAAAGCACCTCCTCTATAAACAAGCTTTATTGAAAAATGGACACATCTGGTTGCACCATCTCATTTCTACCTTTAGCCAACCTCTGTACCCATGTAGTAAACATTTCTAAAACAAAAAATACATTTTTACAGGTATACCACATATTACTCAGCACCACACTAGGTTACTAGGTTCTCATTATAGTTATTAACTAAACATACAAATGTTCCAAAAGTGCCAGAAAATCCTTTTCCTCATAAAAACATTTGAAAATAAAGAAATAACATTTTTTTTATTTGTTACATTTTTCTTTCCATCAGGTAGAGTTCCCTGGGCAGTGCTCGGGAGGCAGCTTTATATAGGTCCATAGGGTTTGGACTTCAGAGAAATTAATAAAGTCCTGCTAACACTGCTCAATTTGCTGATAGAAGATGACAGCTATGGCCTGAGGCATACTGATTACAAGCATTTAGCAGACTGTATTTAATACCTGCCTGGAACTGGGATAGGGCAAACATGACATTCTATTTTCAAAGCCAGTGCAGAACTCAGCTGGTCGATAAATTTTACAGGATGCAGCATTCAAAAAGCACATCATTTTCCACAGAATCCTTAATGTGGGGCTAATTCAATGCAGAGAGGTTTGTTTGCATTGTACAATCCAAGACATAAGGCATCTTTGGATTTTCTGGCTAAAGCAAATAATTATAATATAATTAAAAAAAAACAACTAAATAAAACATACAAAGTTATAATGAAGCCATATATAAATATATAACTATGTAATTTGGCTGGTGATTCTGTTAGAGTAGAATTAATAAAATTATACATTATTATAAATTATCATTCATATAAATTATAAATAAATATAAATTATAATTGGTGGTGGGTTGACCCACACATGTTCCATATTACATAAAGTGATGTCATGCATTAGTGGTATAGATGTTATATAGTGGGCTACAGTATATAGTTACCATAGTACCATACTGATTTCTATGGTAACTGTATAGTAAAAGTTGCATGACTTGATACCCCTATCATGTGTTAAATGGGATCACATTTAGACTTAACAGATTGATTTTTCTAATAAAAGGAAATAAATAGCATATGTGGCACAAACAGAAAAAAGTAAAACTTAATTGACACATTCTTGTAAATCCCTGGTGTCTGATGTGATACTTTACTATGGGTTCAATGACTAGTGAAATCACTGTAATAAGAGGAAGAAAAATGTAACACCATTATATAGCTTATACACTCCTTTTTATGAGCCCATTTGCAGTTGATTACAATGCTAAAATAGGCTGTAGTGGCATTAACAAAAGGGTAGCAAAGATTGTTTACACTCCTACAGTAGCTAGGCTGGTGGACCTAGAAGGTCTGTCACCAAAAGAAATGAAAAGGTAGCTAAAATGATGCAATTACACATTTGATGGGTACCTTAACTGTTATTTAACTTTATCAATGGTAATACAATCTGATTATTGATTCTCCCTCTCTCTTCTGTCTTTTACTCTGTTTCCAATAATCCTCTATAGCTGGTCATGTCAGGGCCATCCATTCCCATGGGACATGTGTACAATGGAGAACTGTCTGACTGAAAGATGTTACCAGCAACAGAAGTGTTTTGGGGAAAAGGGGTGTAGGCACTAAAACTACATACATTTTTAATAATCAATAACAGTCAGGGTCAGTAAAAAGTAGCATGAAATGCACCCGGGGTGGGGGGTCAGGGGGTGGGGGCTGTCTTTGGGAGTCCTTAATACCTTGCAATGTTCAGTACCTAGCAACATCCTACTGTTTCAATGGAAAATTAATTTTCAACATTAAATTAAATTAATTTTCAATATTGCTTTCAAGCCTTAATGGTACATCACACATTAATCTATATATTATAAAACTCCAGAATTCTTCTTGTTTTATTATTCAATATAGGTATACTCACATTGACCAAATAAACAAATTGTGTTAACAAGTCTCTGTAAAGTAGTCTTGGCACTAAAAACACACCAAGATGCCTTTAAATTTCTATTATCTTTACAAAGATTTTTAATAACTTTGATCATACTCAATATTCATCTATGAATGTATATCATATACAACTATGAATTATAGAACCAGAAAAAAATTCTACTACTTGAGAACATCACATCATTGAAAGTAATTTCAATATAAAGGGAAGATATTTTTCCATCTATTTGTATTATTAGCATTTACTGGCCACCATTCAACAAACTAAAACAATATTATATTTACAAAAATGTATTTTCTTAACCAAACACTATATTATTCACCGAGATTTGCAATGATTGCAAATTGTACCAAATTTCTGATTGTGGTGAAATAATACCTTTTTAAAAATGTTTGCTAAGTTTGAAGCAACATTGCACCTACTTCCGCCATAAAATGTAAAGCCTGATGGGTCTTATTGTTTTTTGCCCATAGCCTATTAAATATCCTTCACAAAGCTTTGGGGAATATGGTTTTTCGGGGCTAAGCCATTGAATCACTAAACTCTTCCTGAATTACGATACATGCTATACTTGTGATATGTTGCATTTTTTAATTATTATTTTTGTAGATTTACATAGCTCCAACATCTTCTGTAGTGCTTTACAATTACACGGATACATACACATCAGGCCCTGCCCCAAAGAGCTTAAAATGTAAGCACATTAATTGAACAAATACAACCTATCAGTATGTCTTTATGATTGTGGGGGAAGCAGGAGTGCCCAGAGGAAACCAACACAAGCACAGGAAGAACATACAACTTCTTGCAGATGTGTGCTAACCACTGGGCCACCGTGATGTTGGTACACTAATGCACTTTAGTAATGTGATTGGGGGCTGTAATGTATGCAATTGGGTTGACTGCAATCTGATTGTGAGTCACTAATAAACTCTTTTTTGCACTGTATACCATAAGTCCATAAGTGGTAGTGCCTTTAAGTAGGGTCTTTTAGGGAGGCTTTACCTCCCAATTTTTAAATTTTTGCATTGAATTACAGTGTTCCACGTGGTTTTAACTATAGCTGTGTGCCTGTATGTTATATTTACTATTACCCCAAATTTTTGCACATACCAAATTCACCTTTGATTAGCCATCATGTGGCATTCAGAGGCTTGTTTTAAAACCTGGCTCTAAAAAATATATAGTCCCCCTTAATTAAATGTATTACAAGCATAGTAAAATTTTATTGGTCACATTAGGTTTTGTACACACATCGTAGAGTTAAGTGTTAATCTGCTTGTAACAGAATAGTAACTCACTGTGTGCTCAGGTACACTTCTATGGCAGAAGAAAAGCTTCTGATGTAAAAAAACTCCTGAAAACTGTAGGATTTTAGTAAAGAGCATATTGTAATATAACATAGATTTTGCATTAATTTTCCTTTTAAAAGTTACTGTTTATCTGAAATTCTAAAGGTGAAATGCATTTTCTTGACCTTGTTAAACAGAATATAAAAATGACTGGTTATATTATTTGAGAAGGGGCGGTGTATTTTATCATAGGATAATTACTATTTACTATTAAAGGGCAACTAAAGCCACAGAACAACACTTAACCAGAAGGCCGAACACCTTGAAAATAAAACCAGTAATCTGTGTCTTACCTCTCATTTTGTTACGGGCACTGGGAAATTTACCTAAATAACATATGGTTGGTGCTTTACTTCTCAGCATTCTAGTATCACACAGTTTGGTCAACGACTATTATGTTCTGCTCATGCTCAGTCCTTAGCTCAGTCCTTAGCTATGGCACAAACTTGTTACAGTTGGTCACACCCATTAATAATCTCTAGCCAATCCTTTTACAGGACAGATAAAGCAAGGAAGCATGTGACTGAGGTCAGGGGGTGTGGTCTGACACTGCAAATACACACAGATACTTCATCCAGTTCTTAACAGGCTTTGATTTACTTTAACAGAGTTTACTAAAGTGGCATTTTATAGTTTATTGGTGTTTTTAGGGGGTTGTTTTCAGATTCTGGAGTATAAAAAATTGGGTTTAGTTCTCCTTTAATTGTCAATTAACTATAAAAGGCTACACATGGGCAGCAATACAGATTTTTGCCTAACTGAATAATCAACTATTCAATCTTTTCTGGTCTGGTGAGTATTGGTTGGTTTGGGTATAAAATTTGTTTTCATTGCAAAAGTTACTGGCAGTTGTTACCACTTCTTGCATGATGACAAAATAAAAGTGTCAAGTGACACTTCTTGATGCATATATCCAAATAATGGTAATTTACCAAAGGAACTCCTTTAGAAATGGATTGTAATTGGGTGGGCACTTGCTTGTGTAGGGCCAGCCCCATGGAACATATCTGTGCCATATTATAAACTAAAGTCCTAGAACTGAACTGTAAGCGTCATTGTATGTATGTATGTCAATGTTTATTCATAAAGCACCACTTGGGGACGTAACGCTGTACAATATCGAATATAAGAACATTGAGACAAATTGAATTTCTATCTCAATAGAAAAAAAACTTAAAAATTCAGCATCATAGTGCCAAGATGGGCCATGATTTATTTAAAGGATAACTAGATGTATCTAAAATATATACATCAAGATTCATCTCTAGTACATTGCATTTACATAAATGTAAGAAATATATTCTGTAACAAAAAAGGATTCCATGTTGTCGTCAGTACAGTGTCAACTTACAACCCATGTAGTCTTCAAAGAGCCTTAGGAGCAACTATTGACACACCCCCTGACCCCACAATTCACTGTCTCTATGCAGAAAGTATTTTTTATTATGTAATATAGAATCGACAATCTCCAAAGACAGAGATGTCAGGAAAAATGTTGCTCATATAGCACAGCACACAGTTAGTAATTAAAAGACAAAAAGGTCACTTCAAAGCTTATCCCCTAATAAATACCTAAAAATATCTGCAGAAGAAAAAAATTTACATTTATTAGAAAAAGAAATATACCAAGTATACTTAATCCCCCCCCCCCCCAACAGAAACAAACGCAAACCCACACTAAAATCAAACATTAAAAACTTCAATGATGGGAGATCCTGGTAGCATGTGAATCAATACCAAAGTGTCAGAGTCTCAAAGTCTCAGTCAATATTGTGCTAAAAATCCCCAAATGATAAATATTATAAGGTTCATCTAGTTCAAATGTGAGGGCGCACAATAGTATGGGCAACTGATGTTAAGGGACGATAATGGAAGGAAACTCTGGACTTACGGTTGCTGACCTGTTCACCTGATTACAAGTAAAACTCCATCTTCCGTGTCAGCCGTCCTCAAGGGGTCTCCATGCATCTAGATGTCTCCTATCCAAACACCGGGCCAGAATCCGGTTTCAGGGACCCACACCAAACTAACGCTCCATGATCCTTACCATCGCCCATCAGGTTGTCCTCTTTCTTCCATCACTGGGTTTTTATACTAAAACTCCTGGATTCTTAAATGGGTGGGGACTTATAGATTTAACTATTATCTTCCCTATATTAGTTACAATTCACTTTCACCAGTCAAACTCCATGGATACACCATGCTAATATATTTTGTGCCTCATTTTTGATACATCTGTATCTCATTAAATACCACATTGATACATTTTAAACAAAAACTTAACAAGTCTTTGAGTCACAATTCTTGGACTTTTTGTTGTCCAGAATGATCTCCAGAGCAGATCTATATCCTAGAGGTAAGTATTATGTACACATTACAGAAAAACACCATTACATTTGTATTTAATTGAAGCTCATTTTGTACGATGTAATTTTTGCACAAAAAACACCCCCACAGAGTCTCCTAATAGGAATCAACCACATGCTGCAGAATTTTATACACTATATACACTATATAATTGTATACCCAATCCAAGGGTAATCAAAATTTTTAAAATGCACCTTGTTACCCTATCACAAAAAGAGAAGTTATTATCCTCATTTAACCCACTGGGTCTTAAAGTTCCTAAATCGAATCTACACTTTAGCTCTTTTTGTTCACCACTTGTTCAAGGGAACAGTACTTAATGTTCTCTATATTTCCTGCATGTTGTTCCAATACATGTTTTTCCACATCTCACATTCCCCTTCTTTTTCTTAACTGCCAACCAGTTTTCTATAGAAGTGTCAGGACCCTTAAAATAACTTTGAGTAAGCATATCTTTTACAGATGGAGCTTTCCTTGCTGTAAGCATAGGTTTTGGCCTTACACTATCCCTTAGATCCGGGTCCTCATATAAAAAGAACCAGTATTTTTCCAGTGTTTTTTAGAGGTTAGTGCATTGAGCATTATACTTTGTGATAAATCTTATATAGTGTGAATCAGTTCTTTTTGGATGCCTTTCCACTAACAGATCTTCCCTCTTTGTATGGAGTGTCTTCTTAAAGGCTATATTGAGGGAGGCATCTTTATATCCCCTTTTTAATAAATTCTGTTTCAAACAATTTCCTTGCTTAAAAAACTCCTCTACAATTGAACAGTTCTTTCAGAAGGAACTGGCCCGTGGGTATAGCATCTATAGTGGATCTAGGATGGTGACTGTCCGCTTTTAAAATGGATTTAACTGCTGCGGGTTTTTTGTATACAGAAGTGATCAACAGCCCCTGATGGATTCTAATTCTTAAATCCAGAAACTCTATTTCTCTGTTATTATAATTAAGTGTCAACTTAATGTTTTTTGATTTCTCATTAAGGGCCCCCACACAGTTTTTGAAAGAGAGTATTTTATATACAGATGTCAGTTTGAAAGCTGCTTGTTAACCTGCAGTTTATTTTTAATTTTTTATGCTTCTGTTTCTAGTAAAAGATAAACGGGGGAAAATAGAACTCTTTTGGATAGTGGCAAAAAGCTTCCTTGTGTCTCCTCCCACTTGCAGGCACTGTGGCCCTTTCAACTCATGGGCCCTTGGCCCCTTCCCACTTCACACCTCAGGCCCATACCCCCCTCACCCATACATTAAACAGCCTTTTCAGGCAGAGGCAGAATAAGCAGTTTTAAACTTTTTGTCTGATGTTGCCTGAAAAGGCTGTTTTTACACAGTTTCCTGTGTGGTGGGTGTATGGATCTGAGGTGCGAGAGGGGGATGGCCCACGAGTCAGCAGGGCCAAGAGGTCCGTTAGTGGGAGGGGCCATGGGGCCTGCAAGGGGCCATGTGGAGGGTATCTCGTATCTTCACTTCTACAGAAGGGTTGGGAGGAACTTCTGTTTTTCTGTACACACTGTATATTGTGACTGTGCTTGCCGGCAGTGAGGTGGGGAAGCAGCCCCTGGAATGGAAATCTGTCATCCTTCCTACAGTTCCCCATTAAAAAAAAATGTAGGTCCTCACAGGCTTTTGTTACAGGCTTGGTGTATTTAGGGAAAGTCTTCTCATTATTTAATCCCAATAGATTTTGCTTTAATGCTATATTCATACGTGGAACTGGTAAAGTTTTATCATGTAGAATTCCATCTGAGATTGAAAAAATGGATTCAAATTATTAATGGAAAGTAATAATGATATCTGCCCTCTCAGAATACCTGTGTGTAGATAACAAATCTATATTCTCTAGATTTGTCATTCATTTCATGCAATATTAATGGAAAGAGAAATGCATAGAAATGTTTATCCTACCAAAGCTGAATCCTTTACTCATTATTGCATTATATCCATTAAAATATTCTAAAAATTGTAAATTATCTTGTTAATTTCCAAATAGAGGCAATATTATATGGGTTGCATTAAAATACCATTTTAAAATTGGTTAACTAAAAAAATTTAATTTACAAGAAAAGTATAAAATTGTATGTAACAAATACTGAATATTGTAGCATGTATGGCCTCTACCATCTGCTTAGTATGTTTCTGTGCTAAGTAAGAATGAAAGTGAAAGAAACCACAAATCTTAGTAAAATTTAATATTTTACCTATTTACAAAGGTAAATCTTTGGGAAGGAATTAAATAGGCAACCGGTACTTTGTTTTATTTAATAGTTTCTGGAAATAAAATAAAATAATTATATTCCTTAGGCTGAATATTTACTATATATTTAATATTTACATAGAAAAACAAAATGGTGCTATGTCCATGACATGGATTGCCAATTCATTAATATTACACAAAAAATATTTTGTACAAGAAACCAGGGCTTCCAAGTGAAATATACAAGTGAAATATACAAGCTGTTTTCACGCCTTGGTTGCCTCTTGCCTTCACTTATCTTTCATGATGTCATACATTTAAATAGAACAATGCTCTTTTGGGGATCTTTATTGAGAAAATGTATATAGTGAAAAGTAGCGAGTGATCCCAAATATTGTTTTATAAATGTGACAAAACACACATATAAGGTGGGTTATTTTTAAAACAAATTAAAAATAGACTTTAAAACCAGGATATTATTATTATATTGTTATTCACTTTTAAAAATATTGCTTAAACTGCCTCTTGTCATAACACCCCACCTCGAAAGCCTGCATTTTGTTTCACAATACCATTCCTTCCCCTATTTCACATTAAGTGTAAACATGGAGATTAATAGATCATCAATAACTGGAAGGAACACTTAAATGTGGGCCTCACTCTCCCACTTGGTTGATGGGTCTGTGTGAACCTGGATGCAGTGTTTAGAAAGGGAAGGCAATGAGATCAGAAAACAATCATCTTGCTCAAACCAAATGTTAACACTTGATGACAGGCTATTCTCAGCAGGTGTTTAGGGGAAATTGGTTATTATCTGGATTCTGTACAGCAAAAAAAGGGGAAAAAAAGAGACCAAGCACACCTCTAGGGCTGATGTTTGAAAATATATAAAAATCCCTTTATTTAGGTATAGATGGGGGACACAGTGCAAGAAATACTTTAAAAACACTTAAAAACATCAAGATCGATCATAAACATGTAAACCATAAATTACTCAGAACATATGGGTATAATAGACTCTAACCCTTAGCTCAAACATAGGTACATAGCCCCTAATCCCCTAAAACGTATTACTCATCTGAAGTCAGTTTGAGACACAGTCACCAGTCCACAGGGGGGGGGAGTAACCATAAAGTATATAGCAGGCATCAAGGAAGAGTCCTGAGCGGTTTACATGGCAGATACACGGTTGAGAATGCTGAACGCGTTTCGCACACCTGGCTTCCTCAGCAACACACACCTAGCTGCTGAGGAATTACACATTACACTTAATGTGATGTCGAAAATTCAAAACGCACTGTGCAATTTATTTAATTTGATGTCAAAATTCAGTGTTGGAGTGAAATTCAAAAATTTCACGCCATTGGCTTTAATCAAAATTTTCTTTTCCATGGAATTTCTACACATTCTGCGAAACCGCTTGGGGAACCAAACTTACTGTTTTATAATTGTGAGCTCTTTAAATAAAAAGTGGTAATGTCATGCAACACTTCTTTAACAGTTTTATATGTGGAATTAAAATAAACACCTCTTATAAAACCAATAAGTTCTTGTTTTTCCACTTGCTTTTATAATAAATTCCTTGTTATTCGCCAATGACAAATGAAAGTAGCATTTTTTGGAATCCCATATACAAAAGGGACATCCTGGAAATGGAAGGAATTCAGAGAAGGGCAACTAAATAAAAAAGAGGAATAGAGATGCTTGACTATAAGTAGATTAGACAAGTAGGGCTGTTTACATTAGAGAAGCGTTGTTTGCACGGGGATATGATCACTTTATACAAATAAATGAATGGGCAAAATAATAAACTCTCTGGAACATTATCACCAATAGGTCATATCAGAGGACACGTGGACATCCTTTAAGATTAGAAGAAAAGAAGTTTCATCTTCAGGTTACGAGAGGTTTCTTTACAGTGAGAGCGTTGAAACTATGGAACTGTCTTCCAGCAGAGGTGGTAATGGCAAGTTCATTGAATAGCTTTAAAAAAGGCCTGGATAGGTTTCTAAAACGAAAAAATATTGAGAATTACTGGTATTAATGCATATAGATCTGGTTGATCCAGGGATACTTTCCGATTGCCGTTTGGAGTCAGTGGGAACAGTGAAACTTTGGAACTGTTTTCCAGCAGATGTGGTAATGGCAAGTTCATTAAATAGCTTTAAAAGGGGGATAGATAATTTTCTAAAACATATTGAAAATGACTGGTATTAAAATAGTTCTTGTTGATCCAGGGATTCTTTTCAATATCCCCATTTCCCCTTTTCAACAGTTTTTTTCCCTATGGAAAGTAGGGTTAATGAGTAATAGATAGATGTATGTCTTTATTCAACCTCCATTACTATGTTACCATGTATTCTAATGCTATTCTAATAAGTAATAAATTGTAAAGACTAACTTACAAATCAATGGAACATGGGTGTATGAGCTTTTATTCTTCATGGCAAATACTGCAGTTATACCAGTAGTATTTATATACTAGGTTACAACAAAAGTAATCATCAGATGTTTTTAGTATAGTATTTGAGGTTGACTAAAGACATATATCCATCCAGTCCAACCCATCTATCAATACCCACATTTCAATGTGACAATCTATCTAGATCCCCCTGCAATGATTGCACATCCTCTGAAGTTTTTAATGGTCGACAAACGGTCAGCAAACACAGAAACCTTGCTGACAATACCCACTTCCAAATCATAAAATAGATTAAATAGAAGCGGCCCCAAGACAGAACCCTGTGGTACCCCACTTAGCACTTTAGTCCATAATGATGAAGCCCCATTAACAACTACTCTCTGCATCCTATTCATTAACCAATTTTCTATCCATGTACAAATGTGCCTCCCCAGACCAACAGACCTTAGCTTATACATTAGTCGCCTATGGGGGACTGTATCAAAAGCCTTTGCAAAATCCAAGTAAACTACATCTACTGCTATGCCAGCCTCTAAAATTCTACTCACTTAAAAGCCAAGCAAGTTAGTTTGACAAGATCTATTCCTCCTAAATCCATGCTGGTTACTACTTATAATGTCAGTCCTTGAAACATACTCTAGAACATGTTCCCTTATTAAACTTTCCAGTATCTTCCCCACCAATGAAGTTAAACTTACAGGCCTGTAATTACCCGGCTCTGAACGACTACCCTTTTTGAATATTGAAATAACATCAGCCTTTTTCCAATCCAGAGGCACACCTCCGGACATGAGGGAATCTGCAAAAATAAGAAACAATGGCCTAGATAAAACTGAACTTAGCTCCCCGACCGTTGTTGGACCGTATATATTTTATCTGGTCCAGGAGATTTATTAATATTAACCTTATTTAGTTCTTTCTGTACCATATCCTCGGTTAACCAAAGTGCACTTGAATCTTTTATACCATTATTGCTACTATACTTTATGATATCTGTACTTGGATCTTCTAAAGTGTATACAGAGGGGAAAAAAATATTTAAGACATTTGCTTTATTGCCATCGTCTGTAACTAACTTATCCCCATTAATTAATGGTGCCACATTCTCAGTCCCCATCTTCTTACTATTGATATACTCTTAGTGATGCTTTGTTCAGCTATCCTAACTTCATTATTAATTTTAGCTAGTTTGATTGCTTTCTTACAGTTTACAGTTTTTATAATCTGTTCCCTCTAACTTAAAGGTTAAATGCCTTTTTTTTCCTTTCCATTTGCCTCTTTACATCAGAATTTAGCCACATGGGCGCAGATTTATTTTTTTTACATTTATTTCCCAAGGGTATAAATTTAGATGTGAACTGGCTTAAAATCCCCTTAAACACAGTGCACTTCTGTTCAGTACCTTTACCTTATAATACATTATCCCAGTTGACATTCTCAAGAGCTACTTTTAACCAGGGAAAATTTGTTAACCCAGCGCACTTTGTTAACCCAGCGCACTTTTTGATAACAGTCCAAACAACACTATTTCATGGTCACTATTCCCTAAGCCTCCAGTTACCTTTACAATTATAATGCGCTCCACAATGTTAGATATTACCAGATCCAACAGAGCTCCTTTTCTAGTAGGAACTTCAACCACCTGTGAGAGAAAATTATCCTGCAGCAAATTCAGGAACTCATCGCCTTTTTCTGTAATGGCAGTTGCACTACACCAAATAATGTCAGGGTAATTAAAGTCCCCCATAATGAGCACAATCCCCAAACTTGCAGACCTTGCCAACAGCATATGAAGCTGACTCTCTGCTAGCATTTGGTGGCTTATAGCAGACACCAAAACTTACATTACCCCCTTTCCTGTTGCCTAATTCCACCCATATTGCCTCCACTTTTACATCCATATCGCCAGTTATCTCTTCTTTTAAATTTGGCTTCAATTCTTTTTTACCATAAACACATACTCTTTCCCCTTTCCTTTTTTCTCTGTCCTGCCTAAACAAGGTGTATCCTTTTAAATTTACAGCCCAGTCATGAGAACTGCTCAACCACGTTTCTGCTATACCTATTAAATCATACTTTTCATTCAACGTCATCATTTCCAATTCACTCATATTGTCAGCCAGGTGTCTCGCATTTGCAAACATACATTTTAGATTATGATCCTGTAATTTATTCATACACTTTAATACACATGCCTCCCTATTCCCTATGCTAGCCTCATCCCCCTTTCCACCCACCACTGGCCTATCTACAACCTGCTTTCCTCCTGGGCTATCTATCCTAGTGAGACTGCTAATACCCTCCCCCCAAACCTAGTTTAAAATCTCCTCCAACCCTCTAGCCATCTTCTCCCCTAAAACAGCTGCCCCGCCATCAGTCAGGTGCAACCCATCCCTACTAAAGAGCCTGTAGCTGACAGCAAAGTCAGTTCTCTATAAACCCAAACCCTTCTTCCTTACACCATTCTTTTAGCCACGCATTAATGCTCCTAAGCCCCCGCTGTCTCCCTAGCACGTGTCTGCGGTAGTATTTCTGAAAACTCTAACCTGGAGGTCCTTGCTTTTAACTTGGAACCTAGCTCTCAGAAATCATGTTTAAGGACCTCACCTCCTCCTCTAACTTTGTCATTGGCACCAATGTGAACCAAGACTGCAGTCATACCTGGCCCCACCCAATAATCTGTCTACACAATCCACCACATGCCGAAGCACCAAGCAGGCAACACACAGTTCGGCATGTATGGTCCTGGTGGCAGATTACCCTATGTACCTTCCTCATAATGGAGTCCCCTACCACTACCACTTGCCTAGCATTCCTGATCCTCCTCCCTTGTATCAGAAATGGCAGTCCCCTGGGTGCTCAAGGGACTAGCCCCCTTCATACATGCTAATTCCAAGCTGTCCTCCTCCTCCTCCACCTCCGGCGGCAAATCTGTTGGGATGGGCAATCTTGGAAGAAGCAACCCTACCCTTCCATCCCCCCTTCCCCTAGTAACCCTAACAAAACTACCTCCCCCCTCAACCTTCCCTGTCCCACTTCCACCGACCTCTATACTGGCCCCAGCCAGGGCCTGCTTTCCACCCATGTTTGCCAATCCCTGCAATGCTGCAAGCTGCCCCCTTAGACTCTCCACCTCAGCTTCCAAACGGACAACCCACTCACACCTGACACAGACATAGGTCCCCTGGAACATCTGCTCCAGGTTCCTATACATGTGGCAGGATGCACATTGCATGGTACCGATAAAACTGTCCCTTCTAATACACAACACCAGCACGGTGATGCACAAACCTTGTTTAATTGCACTTCTTGTTTCAATGTCCTTCTTTTTCTATGTCCTTGAGATCAAGGTCCTTTAGAGCAAGGGACTTTGTACACATTTCACTCTAGTTCGTTTCAGTCACAGGAAACTTCCTTTTGTTAGGTCCAAACCACAGGTCCAACCAGTGTGAATCCTATTTAACTAATAGGCTCCAGCCCCCACAGCAATTAGTGCAAGAGCCAGGAAGAGAGGGAAAAAACAAAACACTTATTAACCCCTTCACAACCTGTTTACTACTATAACAGGTGCAATACTAGAATATAGAAGCGCAGTGCACCCCTTTAATTGGAAGAAAGAAAGATTAATCTGCTTACTGCACACACAGTCCCTAACACAGCACAAACAATCCTTATTTTCAAACTTACTTTCAAACTTTCACACACACCATACAACCATCAAATTATTAACTGCCCTTCTTTTTCTATGTCCTTGAGATCAAGGTCCTTTAGTGTACTCCTCCTGTGAGTGTACACATTTCACTCACAGGAAACTTCCTTTTGTTAGGTGCAAACCACCATTACATGTAATGTATCATGATACATTACACCATTGACAACTGTCTCCATTAGAGTGAATGGAAGTTTTAGGTTCATTTTGTTTGCTTACTTAAATAGCTCTATAATTTTATAAGCTTTTTTCTAGGGTTAAAGAGTATCTTTAATCTAAAAAATAGAATTTTCAAAAATAGTACCTTTAGATACAGCAAGATCCCACTCCTCTAAAACTTTTTGTTTTCAGATTTGAAATCTGAGCAGTAGATTCTGAGAAATCATCATTTTAATCACAGCATTTACAGGGAAAGACCTGTCACTCCAGAAGCAGAAATTGTAATATGTAACCCATGCTTGACCTCTTTCCCTGCCTGCCAGCACACTTTCTGCAACATTTAAGAGAATCAGCAAAGAAAAGACAGCAGGGGGGAGGGAGGGGGGAGATGTGTAAGCAGAGCAGTGTCCATGGTGAGGCTGTGTAGAACACATAAGTGTCACAGACACTAAAAGAAGGCAGTGAGTAAGGGAGGGTGGGGGGAATAAGTAGCACTCACTAAACATTAATAATTTAATGACAAAGCAAGCACATATAAACATGTGAGTACCACCATTTTACTTCCCTCAAATTGTAGTTTCAGAAAATGTAAAGTTGTTTCAGTAAGTATAGTGACCCTTTAACTGTTATGTTACTTTCTAAATTTTCTACATAAATAACTGTAATTTAGTATGGAAAAAAATACTTAGATTTAAACAATTTACTCAAGTATCTAAAAATTGCTACTAAAACAATGAAAACATTCTACGAAAAAACAAATATTCTCATAAGTCACAAGCAACCTCATTTGCAGGCTTGGTATCATGAGATGTATAAACATAACACTACATTTTAAATGGGATGGTGTAATTAAAACTTTATTAAAGCACATGCTACTGGCACCATGGAAGCACTTCAGTAAATAATAACATCTATCTCCAAAGACTGCCTCTTAAGTAAAGATGTTTACAATAGATCAGTGGTGTATAGGAGGTAACATAATTGGATAATTGAACTACATCAATTACAGTGATTTCAAAATGAGGACAAACAAGCAGCAAAGAAATGAAAATATAATTTTCATTTAATTTTTTTTTAGATACAGTAAGCATCAGCTATATTTCTAAAGCCATACAATATCCAATGTGACACCCTGTATATACCATGTGTGCTACTGTTATATGAACATGGTGGTGCACATAGACAGTTTTACATAAGTCATTTGCAAATGAAAGTGGGTGTATTATGGACATATTGACAGATGTAGATTCTAAGTTTACTATATGCATTCTCTTTATTCCTATTTAAGGAAACAATGGTTTGCAGCATGAAACACAATCAAACAGGATAGGAAGAGTTAAAGGCTATATCACTACCCTCTAACAAATGCAAATGAGGAATGGAGACTTCTGGGAAATGCCCATGCCCTTAAGGAAATTGTTAAACCTAAGAGGCTGTAACACCCTTCCATAAGCTTAATGCATAACTGTAGAGCCATTTACAGACAGGTTTCTGCTTTATTGAGCCATCTTCAGTCCAAGGTAGACCCTTTTTTACCTTTTTAATGGAAGATAACAGGTAAAAACTAAGCATGTGACACACCAATAAGGGTACATCATTGCATTAAGAAGATTGGTGTTACATTTCTATTATAACAGCTGGGTCTCCTGCTTCTACAGATATTTTTTGTGCCCCCACTGACTACAGATTAAAGAGCTTTACTCTTTGATAATGCTGCTATCAAAGAGTAAAACTCTTTGTGTACCAGTGTCATGCCTTGGTGGCAAGCATCTTAAATGTATTAATTAAAGTCACAAATCTTTATTTAGTAATTACATTCATTATCCAAGTAAAGAATGGATTTATTTTTAGGTGGGAAAGGGAATTTGTCTTATATTAAAAAATGAATTACGTGGAGTATACATTGACTAGAAAATACGCCTCAAATTGCAGCAATCTCTCATATATTTTAATGAGTTAATTGCACAGGTACAGAAAACAGCTTATTGCCATTACAATCACAGTAATGGTGTGTTTCAGTTCATACAATAATTTGATTGGTTGGAAATCAGCATGGTATTGTATTTGTGCCTGTAGAGAAACTGGTAATCTGGAAGTGCCAAAGGCATTATCTCCCTCCTTCATTGAAAATCAGCAGTGTTGATTGGAGGTTCGGGGCATAGTAAGCAAGGTGCATAGAGACAGACCCAGGGCTTTAGTGTTTTAAAGTAATTAAAAGTAGTAAAACATTCTCCTGATATTTCTAATCCTTAGTCTCAGCTTCAGAGCAGAACATAAACCCAGATGATGAAGTGCTTGGAAAAAAAACACGACTTTGCTTATAAAAAAAAAGGACACAAACTCAAACAGATCACCGATGCATTGATGTGTGCCAGTAGGGAACAATTTACTAGCAAACAATCCTTTCCTTTTAGGGAATGGTAGAATAATTAGTTATCACGTGCCTTATTGGTTTTGCCCAGAAATCTATAATAATACTTATAAAAGATAAGATTTTACATGTGCCTTAATGTGTAAACATGAAATGAAAACTTTTTAATGTTATTGTAAATAATAATATAATATTGCTGTCATTCAGAAATATGCCTTCAAGCATTTTCATTATTACCAAACTAGAATAAATGTCTTAAATATACACTGGGAGCAATTTCTATGAATGGAAAACAAAGCAATTTTATCCATTCACACTATTAAGCATAGTGCATTCTTTAAGAACAAGTTTCCTTGTTCTGCTTGGCCAGAATGCCTATTCAGTAATACATGTGCTGCTCCGGTTAAGAATGCCCAAAAATGGCTTATAGGACAACAATTCCAAAAATATAAACGTTTGCGGGCAAACCATAATTACAGTGGAGGTAGAATATAGTGAGCTATTCAAGCCAACGATCCTGCAGTGGCTAACAGCTCAACACTCCCTTTAGTATTTACCCTCACATATAACTAACATAACATATTATAGCTCTGACTGCTCACTGAAAAGAGTGGTGAGCATTCATTTGACAGAATGGCCACCTAGGGGGAGGATTTTGCTTTTTCTTCCCTGGCCATAGTCCAAAATCTTCATGCCTCTTCTGGTGGTTTTATGAGCTTGTACAGCCACAGAGGAATTAATTTTGACATCACAGGTGTGACTGATAGAAAAACAACTCCAGAGCAAATCAAGGTACCCTTTTCCCAAAACATGTATCAGATAACGCTTGGGGTTTTGAGTGTCCTTATGCTTATTATAAATTTTTTGTGTGGGCAAAGAATGTCCCTATTAATGGGAGCCATGTCTCCTGATAGGATCTATTGTTGAAAAAGGTACAGACCAACAACGTATTTGTATAAAGTGATCATAGCTCCATGCTAGTGCCCTTCACTAGGGTGAATTACCATAATTTGCCTAATCTGCACAATCAAGCTTCCTCATTCCCCTTGTTAATTTAGTTGCCCTTCTCTGATTTCTCTCCAGTTCAAATATGTACTTTTTGTATAGAGTATTCCAAAACTGCACTGTATATTCCAAATAGGGCCTTACCATTGCTTTGTAGGGATGGAGAATATTGTTTTTATCCTTTCTATCTATTCTATACTATCTATGCATAAACTTATAAACATGTTTACTTCCACTTTTCTGTCCATTAACAATCTGTCTGCAACAATTGCACATAATTTGTAAAGCCACCAGGCACACCACATAAAACTAAAGCTCCAGTGAAACTAGATAGATTATCTATCAACCAATTTGCTATCTGTGTACAACTGTGTTTTTCAAGGCAGACTTTAGATTAAACACTAGTTGCCTCTGAAGCATAGTATCAAAAGCCTAAGCAAAAATACAACATCTACTGCAATACCAGAATCTATATACAGTATTTAGTCATTTTCTCTCTAAACTCTCCTTACCTCTCTAAGGATATATGGATATAATTCATCAGGTCCAAGAGCTTTAGTAATAATAACCTGTTTTATACCATTCTTGAAATGGCAAATGATACTATAAGGACTGAGGTTTCTCTATAGTGCATACAGGGTATAAAATGGTTTGATAAAATGGTCTGATCTTAGCCCCCTTTTCAATTTCAGATTTTTTCCTCAGCATGAACACATAAGCTTTTTCATGTCCAATTTACTTTTCCTCATAGGTTTATAAACCCCAACAACTCCAATATGATTGTAGTAATCTTATTATGCTTGCTGGCTAGACCTTCTTAAAATTACCTGACTCCAGCTTCCCTGCCATGGCAATTTTATGGCTAATAATTGACTGGTGTTTCCAAAGCCTACTATCCGGCACATGGGTTTGTGCAAGTAAGCGGAAGATTTCTGTTATCATTTTGGGGCGCTCCGGGTTTATGTACCTTTAAAAAATAGTTTGTTGATTTTTGGGGGGGAGGTGGACATGCCCTTTAATCTGCATATCCTGTGATTTCTCTGTAAATAAATAAATGCTTCTAAAGTCCTGACTTCCTGCAACCCCTAATTATAAGATATAAGGACTGTTGCAGAGCTGGCAATGGCATTTACTACTGACCACAGCAGGGCACACCAAAAGATTTGTTGAATACCAAGATAATAAATTAATTTTGTATCAGAATCTTGTATCAGAAAATAATACCCTAATCATACAGAAAGGAGATTTTTTTTTTACATTTTAATTTGCTTTTTAAAAAAAAAAAAATTAACCCTTTAAGCTTTTGAAATTATATAACATGGTCACAATAGCCTAATATTTCTACTCTCATATATTTCTACTCTCAAATCCAAAACACCCTCTTCATTGTTAGATCTTATTAGATCCAACAAAGCACCTTTTCTTGTAGGTGACAGAAAATGCTCATATAGAAAAGGAAGGAACTTACCTTTTGCGGTGTTGGCAGTTTTCTTCTCCAATCGGTGTCAGGGTAATTTCAATTGCCTATGACACCAAACAAGCCCCAAACTTGCAGCCTTTGCCAATTGCATATAGAGCTGAATCTCTTCCTTTTCTAAACTACCAATTAGTGGCTTGTAATAGACACCTACAACTAATTTACCTTTATTCCTGCTTTCTGTGCACAGCTCCATCAATATTGCTTCAGTCTTTATCATTTATACTTGCTATTTTATCTTTTGTATTTGGCTTCAATTCTTGTTTAATATAAATACATGAATTTTGATTTATTATTTTGATACATCAATACATAATACTTTTTATTAAAAACTATTCCCATTTTCCAGCTAGCATTTGTAAACATGCATTTTAGATCCTCTCCTCGTTTCCTCAATAATCTGTCTACACTTTTCCACACAAGTTGAACTCTAGCATCAGGCAGGCTACACACTGATGGGTATGTAGGGTCCTGAGGGCAATGACATCTCCTGCCATTACCTCCTGATTGGCCTTCTCAGGTGCTCAAGAGGTCAGGCTGTTCCATACATTCCTCTCACTCTAGTTCACCTGCTCTCCTGCTCACTATTCTACCTAACACAGAACATTTTCTCATGCATTTGCTGGGGGGGGGGGGGGGGAATCATTATAAATCATAATTTTGCTTAAATCACAATTTTCAAAGAAGTTTGTGCCTAATTGTTGAAATTTGATTTAAAACAAGTAAACTGTAACAGATTGCGAGTGAGTAA
This sequence comes from Hymenochirus boettgeri, assembly GCA_019447015.1. Classification (NCBI taxonomy): domain Eukaryota; kingdom Metazoa; phylum Chordata; class Amphibia; order Anura; family Pipidae; genus Hymenochirus; species Hymenochirus boettgeri. The sequence goes on from CM033470.1 coordinate 239,863,520, forward strand.
CAGAAGTCAAGAGAAGTAAAACAATAATGGAAAGGAAGAGGATAAAACAGAAGAGATCTTTAATACATGCTAGTGGGCTCATAGACCCCTGTCTGATATTGCTTCACACAAACGTGACCATCAGAGCCTGAAATGCATGTTAGTACAATTCTTTTTAACAAAGGTATTGATTTCTGTCAAAAAGTACAGAAAGCCACAGTTTAGCTATTCATTATGAAAGAGAACTAAAGCCAACAGCCAACTTTTTTTAAGGTGACTTTCCCCCTTCAAGGAACCAGAGCTGATTTAAGTACACACCTAAAAATGATTGGCAACATTTTCTTTTTCTGTTTCCTATGGCTGATGAGATGTTGATAACAAGTTTGGAATCTTCTCAACAGGACTTTACTTATAATTAATTATTAAGATTATACCTGCTGCTTGGTTTAGGATTACGGTTTCTTGGTTAAAATAAATAAACAAAAATATATTGGAATCTCATTTTACAGTAGGAATGTAACTGGTGGTTTAACTGTGAACAAGTACTTAGTTAATAAATACCGTTGAGACTGTATGTGCGTGTGTGTTGAACAAGCGTTAGTCCCAAATTGTAACACATGCAATCCGCACCAAGCATGGTGATTGCATACATTAGGATAATGGACCGGAGCACAATGCAGTCATTGCCCACCACTGGCATGCATTGTGCAATATGCAATCTGAATTGTGTCAGTGTGGCCTAGCCCTTAATGAGTTTAAAATATAACTTACAAAATGAACAAAATGCAAACTACAAGGCTTTGTTCAAACAAGAGAGCATTTTGTTGCAATTTCAAAATGCTATGCTCAAAGGAGTGAACAATACCATTCAAACCTATGATTGTTCCCAACGCACTGCATAAAGCAGTTTGCTGCATTAACGCATAGCAGTGCCAATGGAAATCACAAAATCACAAGTGCGGTGTTCAGTTTGTCAGTATCAGTTTGTATAACAAATATACACAATATCACCAATATTACTTATACTTTCACTAATACTGGATAATTTAAAAAACCTTTTCCGCTTCAGAACTAAGCCAAAATTTCTGCTCTGTGATGTACTATGATGTATGTGTGTAGAAATCACAAATTGGATGACTTAAATTTTTTATGTCATCACATTTTCAATATGATTATTTCAAAAGTGCTTAGTATTATTATGCTGGCAATTATGGCATGGCAATATAGGGAGTAGCTTAGGAAGAGATTTTACAGTCTTAGCAGTACAATTAAAAAAATGTATTTGTCAAATAGGAAGGCCTTTCTGTCTACGATGGATTAAAATTTGATCCTTCCTTAAGCATTTTTATACAGGCAAGCATTACCCTTGGAGCCACCCTGGGCTCCATGCCTCCTCATTAACCCGGGTGTTAGATAAATCAAAAGGCCTTCTAAGGGAAGAAGATAAGCAAACTGCAGGCCAGCAAGACGATGATGTATAGATCCAGGAGGCTAATAGGAAAGTATTGACAGGAAAATGGTGTGCTTATCCTGCAATCACTGCATATTGCAGAGAGAGCTCCCAAAAGCAGATGGGATACACTTTAGGGAATGCATAACTGTGAGATACAGTAGTTAAGCAGAAATGGATCCTTGCCTCTTAAATTCAGAGAATAACTTTTTTTTTTTTTTTTTTACAATAGAAGCACATTTTCAAAGACATTATCTATGTTTCAAGGGAAAAAAAATACTAGAATATAGTTCATTTTTAAGAAATTGCCTTTCACTTTATTTATTTATATGTGCATTCTTATAAAATTTAAGTTGCAATTCTGTTAGAACAAAGAGTTTTCACATCTAAGAAATGATTTGCATTTTATATTTTATATGCATTTTTACATTTTATATGCATTTTTATATTAAGTTTAATTAACAGCCAATTTTCCTATAGAGGCATATTTAAAAAGCTTTTAACATGATTTTGTATCATTATTATTAAGTTTAATAACTCTCCGAAATATAGAATATCAGACCAGAGCTGTAATAGATAATTAGGTAACAATATAAGGGGCTCTTTGGAAGGAAAAGCAACGGGGGGGGGGGGATACTCAGGGGGCTATTCTGTACATGTGGAAATAAGGCCCCCCAGTCCATTTTACTATATAAAAAAAAGTGAAATTCTGGGTTTTTTTTCAGTAAATGCACGAAAATAGTTTTACACTTACACATACTGATTTGTATTGGGGAAACCCCTATGGGGAATACTAATGTGGTTATAGTAAGTTATAGAACTTATTTACAGGTTAGAATTGTGCTCACTAATGCCACCTCCTCAGAATTGGCTTAAATTAACAAAAGTAGAGATTAGAGAAAAAAGTAGAGAAAACTACATAGTTTTGTTCCCTTTTTGGATTCCCGAACCTCAGAAAAATCCCGAAGATCCGAAAACGGAACAAATTTTCGAAGATTTTCGAATGTATGAGAACCTTCGCAAGCAAAATGTGTGTCGTTGCATTGGACAATTCATATTCATATTGCAATCAATAAAATATTTTTACATTTCCAAAAGAAACTATATTTATAAAGATGACAATAAATGTTAAAAGAGATGGGTACTGCAATTCTTGTGTATCATAAAGTGTGTCCTTTATTAAAACAATATAAACAGTATATCAGGCAGCCCACCGCCTGACACATTTGGGACATGCACCCTTAATCATTGGCAATTAGTTGACATCACTACTATTACATCAAATATAACATTGCCCAAGACAAAAAGGTCTGGCCATGCAGAAACCAGGAGAGGCAGAATACAAAGATCAGGCAAAATGTCCTGGAAATGATATTAATTAAACCAAAATAAATTGAATGTACTCTCAATGCCCTTTCACAAATTAATTGAACGCTACTGAAACACATATTATTAGGGGAATTCTTTGCCCCAATTAACAGAAACTAAAAGCACAATCGAAATCCTCAAAAAGCTTATTTTCACATGAAAATATATACATGAAATGATATTGTAGCAGTTTCTAAGCAGATCTAAAATGTCTGATAATCACTAGAAAGCTGCTACACAAGCAAAAACATGTTACTCATGTGAAACTACCCTAATGGAGACCTATAACCAGGCACCGAACTGTAACATGTTTAATGTCATGACATGACAACTTCCAAACACCAGAACCAGTCATGCAGGTAAAGCCCGTGGAAGTCCTTAGAGGAACATTTATCAACACGAAAACATATAGATATTTTATAAAAATGTTTTTGAGCTCAGTAATCAGGAATGTTGGGTTACATTTCAGATAAAAATTTTTATTCTTTTATTTAAAACATGGCTAACTTTTCAGTTTCCCTTTATTCTCCTTAATTAGCTGACTTTAGCTAATTCATATTGACAAAACGAACTTTTAAGTGTTTTTTTTTAGCTACTGCATCTCATCACTAACATTGGCACAAAGAGCTACTTGATTAATGAGGATTTTAAATGGTACAAATAACATTTCCAAACCAGTTGTTCTTCAGTATAGCATTACACAGTCTATTCAGTCACGGGTGGCCCTGTAATATTAACAGATTTCACTTTATCTGACTGCACCTGTGGCCCACAGCTGGCCTGATGGACTAGTTTTTACACCCTGGAACACTGACAGGGTAAATTCATTACTCATTAGTGACAAGAACCAATCAAGTAAGATGTAGAACTCAATTCTTGTAGAAAGCAATATAATGTTAGAGTCAGAAGGTTATCACCGAGGGACTTGCACCTTGCTCTCTAGCTTGCTTATCAAGAGCTTTGCAGACTTTTCTAAAACAGCATCTTGTAAAGCTGAGTAGCTGATTTGGAAACCCGATTAACATACATCTTACTAAGAGAAACTAATTTAATTAAAAGGTAAGCCTGATACAACACACATAGAGGCCATAAGATATATTTATATGGATTAAAATAGAGGAGAGAAAATAGTCAATTATACATTTACTTCACTTAATAAAATGCCAAACATTTACTGTATAGCCTAACAATCTGCAATGTTCCTTAAAATAGTCTCTTTAACTTTAGAAATATGCAATATACAGTACTCATCAATTAGAGGATTAGATGCAATCATGCAAAAATAAACAATCACATCCAAAGAACAGAAGTAACGGTAAAATAAGGCAGTTATATTTTTAATTTAAAAAAAAAACAGTAATGTTAAAAAGAAACAAAAAATAATTACTTAGTTTTAGCTCCATGTTTTCCCATCATTTTATATAACAGGATTTGAAAAGCATGCTGGGTATTTTTTCAGCCCCCTACAGTAAGGGCTTTAGTATGCTCGCCTTTGGATGTGCGTTTAGTTAAGGGCATCAGTGTATCATACTGTTCATTGTGCATTGTGTGTAAATCAGTGCATATTGTACAGTGGCATGTTGGGGGGGGGTGTAACCAATGGCCAGGATCCCCCCTTTCTGCTTGCTCAGTGAAAAGTTGTAGTCTGCAGCTCCACTCCTCCCAGTGCTTGATATATGTTGTTATTTTGTTAAATGAGCTGCAGAGGAGCAGCATTTCTTTTGTTTCAAAACAGTATCCAGTCTGCCCAGCAGCATAGAGAACTGTATCAACATTAACATTAGAGCTATGTAAGATGATTGCCGAGACCAAGTTTAAATACAGAACTTAATGTATCTAATCCACTGTGGATCTTAGTGAACAGGAAAAGGGCCGCTGAGAAATCCTGGTGGTGGTTGTACAGCTGATTGGCAATGTTGCACTATTGACTGTTTGACACATTAGGGTCCTTCCAAAATCTTTATTTCAGTGCAAATGTCACATCGTGCAAATAGGAACGTCTCGGACTGTTCCTTAGATCTTTATCAAGCGTTAATAACATATCACACAGTGAGCACTTTAATACCTAAGCCACGCCTAACAATTAATTACATCATCATGGTAGGACTTCTATATGTGGATAAGTAAATATATAAAATTCATTAATATACAATCAGGGTTATTCAATAAAAGTTCTTATCGTTTAAAATGGTGCTAATTTTGCCCCAACCATTCAGATCTTATTTAACATTTGAAAGCTAACATCTGATTGGTTAGGGCAAAATTAGCACCATTTTAAATGATAAGAACTTTTATTGAATCTCCCTGAATATATTTTCTCTTACATGGTGCAATGTTTAAAGGGCTATCATTAATGTGTATTAGATTAAAGTGCATATAAAGTGCACATCATATAAAGTGCTAATGTGTAGTAGTTAAAATCAATAGTCACAAAAGATATTTAAAGGGACCCTTTTACTACATGGTGTTCCCGCAAACAGATTAAAGGGTAACTAAGACTAATTATATTTATTATACAATGATATCTTTAAAAAAAATGAAATTATTACTAATACCTTTCATTTAAAATGCAATTAAGTGAATATTGCTCGTTTAATTCCCTAGGGTAAACAGTATCCAGTTTCTTTACCCAATAGATGTGCCAGGTGGCAAAATACCTAGCCAAAATCCTAGGGTCCTTTTTTGGTTCAAATTCAGAATTCTCACAGAAGAAACTATGTTGTGTCATCACTCTTCCCTTGTATACTCACCATTGAGACTGTTGAAATGGTGAGAACATGGCTATTCCAAAACATCACCCTTGCCATCAGAACAGAGCTTCTCCGAGAACAGGTGTGTTCCCTACTGGACTTGTGCCTGAATACCACTTGTTTCAAATATACTATATAAGGATAAGTCCTACAAGCAAAATATGGATGTGCTGTAAGATCTCCAGTTTAACCCATTGTGGCAAACCTTTATATGGAGGAATTGGAAATAAAGGCTCTTAATACTTTTAAAGATTGCTCCCAGCTACTGAGACAGATACACGAATGACGCCTGGGTTAAAATCCACCAGAAAGAAGTATAAGCCACAGAACATATCATTGCTGTGGACCAAAACATATTTACATGGGAAGAGGTACAAAATAACACACTGGCTTTCTTGGAATGCTTGGTAAACTGGAAGTAGATGTTTACACTAAATCAACCTACACTGACCAGGAGCAATACACCGGAAGGTACGTTTAACCCTGCATTGCGTAAGTTGTTGTGTTCGCAGAGAGGTGGGAATAAGCGTTCAAAATTCCTATACATCGGGAATAATTGTTTGGAGTGATTTTTTTTAATCATTGTTGTTACCCATTCTATTTTAAGGGAAATATATGTGTATCATATTCTGCAAAGATTTTATTTATTTTCTTAGCATCCAACCCCCCCCCCCCCCCACACACACACACACCCCTGTAAGTATCAGCATGGACGAATACAATAGAATATGCTAGTGGGGAAAAAAACATGTCCAAAGTCAAGTGGAGACAAAAGGTTTGTACACACGCACAATGTGTGCCAGAGCCACGACCCCCAACACTGACCGCTAGATTAGGTTAATTTCTTATTTGAAGGAAGTTATATAAAATGTTTTTCAATATCTTCAACATCTACATGTTACTGGTATTGATCCCTAAAGTTATAGTTGATTCAGGGACAGTCCCACTTGGAGTCAGGAAGGAATTCCCCCCCCCCCCCGTTCATACTGTTTTTTGTTTTTTTTTCCCTTCCTCTGCATCAACAGTTAGGCAGGAAATGTGGGAATTGCTGAGTAGGTTGGACTGGATGGACGTATGTCTTTATTCAACCTCAAATACTATATTCTATACTATACTATAAACTGCAACCTCAATTGATTTTGCATTGATATTTGGGACTGGGAGGATGTTAAAAAATGGAATATGTCTGGAATAATTTAGAATAGGAATAGCTAATTAAAACCAGTTAATAATATGTTTCAGCAATCAAAATGTTTGTAATAAAAGTTCTTATCTTTATAAAAGTTTTTTTTGCCCCAACCAATCAGATGCTATTTACTATTTGAAAGCCAACAACTGATTGGTTGGGGCAAAATTAGGACCATTTTTAACAATAAGAACATCTCCTAGATAATGAATCCTTGGTGGTGCTATAACCTGAATGAAAGGATCGTCAATTCTATGATTTACATGGAGATCCTATAAGGAATGGGTAGTACATAAAATAACAAGTGCTAGAGCAGCTAGAAAATTCTATCTTCTGAATCAAATATAATGACTGGTGCAGGTTATGCACTGCTTTTGGCACAGCTGTTAATAATGAACAACTATTTATGTAAATAACTATTAAAACTGCAGAGTTATCTGAGAACAAGGGGATGCAGTATATCCTGCACTATAGAATATATGATAGGTTCCCACAAAGGTTCCCACAAAGTTTATTAAACAGTCACAGGGCAATGCAGCTATCGTCTCCCCATTGTAATCACGCCTCTCGTGTAATATGCCAATATCATCTCCTGGTGCATTGCAATTCACTGTAAATGTTTGCAGGACTTACCATGGCTGCCATTAGCTGGTGTTAGAAACCTTGCAAAAGTTCCTGCTATCAGTGCATTACATCGCTTGCATTGTTGTTTTTTGTGCAGCTGCCTCAAATAGCCACAATAACCTGTTGATTAGATTACACACCATTTCACACCACCCCCCCACCACATGGTGGTGTCTAGTCAGTTTCTAAGAATTTCTTTAGCCCCAACATTTTCTAACATATTTTAGAGCACAGCAAACATCTTATTCATCGAATGTCACAATCGGCAAAATTAACTGTACTTTAAATATTTCTTTCACATTTCAATTTAAAAAAATGAATGTCTATGAATGTCCATTTAAAAAAAAATATCTCATAGTAAGAAAGTGTTGGATTGATATTTAGGGGGCTGGCATTCTTGCTAAGAAATCTATCAATGCCACTACTGTCACATTTTAGCACAGCATCTACACTTTTGGCAGTTTCCAGTGACTGTGCTGCAACAGCATTCACCTAAAGTTGCATCCAAAACATGGAAATACAACTGTCTTCTCCAGATTAATTTGGCAGAGTTGTCTATTTCCTACTAAGATTCTTTTTGCTGAAATATGCTTGTAAAAGATTCACAGGTGAAGCTTTTCTGTTTTTTTGTCAGTTCTCTTGTGAACAAGCTTGCTTCTTCTTAATTCTAATGAAATCATATATATATATATATATCTCACAGAAATTCTGTATCCTTACTAAGTTCTCATTCTACTTGATATTTGGGGTGAAATTTATAAGGCAGCGTTATTGCTAAATAACGATCAATACCGATCCTTCAGGGAGATTCAATAAAAATTCTTATTGTTTAAAATGGTGCTAATTTAGCCCCAACCAATCAGATCTTATTTAACATTTGAAATCTAACATCTGATTGGTTGGAGCAAAATTAGCACCATTTTAAACGATAAGACCTTTTATTGAAAAACCCTGCTTTTTTTAGGATGCCGCCTGTGTAGTTTACCTGCAGTACTCAGTGATTGAAACCAGCTGTGGTTCCAGTTCTAATGTTAACTAGAGATGGCCAAAACTTGCTAGTTCTGTTCCGTATTCGGATTTACGGATCTTGGCAAAAACCCGTAGATCCAAAAATGGAACATCCTTTTGAGGGTTCAGCTCGCATTTTTGAGGGTTACTGAATGTACGAGATTATCGAACGTTCAAGGTTATTTTCTAGGGTTACCAAAAATAACCTTGTAAATTCGGTAACCCCCGCAAATGCGGTCCGAACTCCCATAATCCATACAATCCGCCCGTTTGGACAGAACGTTTGGAGTTCAGAACCGAGGGGCTCCGTGTTGGATCCGGTCATGAGTCAAACACGGATCCCATCTCTAATGATAACCGGCTGATTGTAGCTACTTATCATGGGAAACAGAACCATGGCTGGTTTCAATCACTGAGTACTGCCGGTTAGCAAACATTTCCATAAAATAACAATCGATATTTTATTTAATCAGTGGCGGTAAACTATACCAACAGTATTGTAGAATAACAATCATGTTGATTGTTATTTTTCGATGCCGCTACTTTTCACCCTTGTTCTCGTGAGCTCTATTTTTTCTTTAGCACGGCAAAGGCCTTAGTTTTGTGCACTGGAAAAACTCATATTTAAAATTAAGTGAATTGCCATTAGTATGTATAAGTTATCATGCGTTCATACAATTATCTTTGCAGTCGAGTAGTAACATGTTGGGAAACAAAAGTAAGACATGCAATGAGACTAAAAACTTACAAAACAATAAAGACATGCAGGGTTATTCAATAAAAGTTCTTATCGTTAAAAATGGTGCTAATTTTGCCCCAAACAATCAGATGTTAGCTTTCAAATGTTAAATATGATCTGATTGGTTGGGGCAATGTTAGCACCATTTTTAATGATAAGAACTTTTATTGAATCTCCCTAATGGTATTATATAATATAATGCAATATACAGTAGAAATGTGTATAGGGGCGGGAATACAATTAAATACAATAATAAAGACACTTTATGACAGTGGTAAGGCAAATACTAAGGGTGCATTGAAAGATTCAGACTATGTGTGCACCTGACATTTGTACCTTCCACCCTGGTGGTTCACACTAACTAAAGGAAATATTGTGGTTGAGGGTCAATGCACCAAATGTACAAGATAACAGTATGCAAATATTGGTTGATCTTTTCACTGTAGCTTTTATATAATTCTCTTATATTTTGCTTTTAGTTTACAGGTTGATCCATCTAATAAGATGTGTTGATGAGTTGATTCATAAAGTATAATAAGAATCCTCAATTTTCTTTGGAAAACTCTTTGTTTTTACAATATGCACAGATACTAACTAGTATACTTAATGGAGCACTGCATTGTGTATCCGTATATCAAGCAGATTTAAATAGTAAAAAGAATAAATTAAATAAAAATACTATTTTAAATAGCACGGAAATTGTGGGAACACAAAAATTCCTGCGATTTCCGATGCGCATGTGATCATCATTTTTTTGCGCATTCCCTAATGCAAAATAGAGAACAAGCACACAAGCGCATGCACAATTCTGGTGAGTTGTAGTGGGGCCTCAGCCTAACTCATTTGTTTTTATTACATGCAAAAATATCTTATGGCAGCACAAGAAATAAAAGTGCACAGCAATGGTGCATTTTTGTGCAATATGGAAATGATATCAATCGTTTTATTAATTATTTAACATTTTTAATGAGTAAGAACATTCAGTGACATTTATTTAATTAAATTATCCTTGATAATTAGTTATGATTATCACTGTGAGACATTCATTAATTGATAACTATTACTTAGTGGCATATATTCAGAGGGTCATAAATTATTTAGATCTCCTCAAAATTAGATGTATCTAAATTATAGATTTTTAGTTACGTGGGCTTAAGTAAATTTTCTTAAAATTAGTGAACAGAGGTTGACAGAAAAACTATGGTCTGGGCTGGGAAAAGGTCCATCTGAAAAAATGTTAATGAGGTACCTATTAGTAGCAACAGCCTTTGCATTTTGTTGAGGCACATTCAACCACTCATCTTAGGTACTGTAGCCCCAGGGTCAGAAACTTTGCATCCAGATTTATGAAAAAAAACCAAAAAAAAACAATTAAATATAAAAATGACATCTGCTCTGCTAGACCAATTAGATCAGTCAAGTGGCTGTGTGCTGACCAAGTCAAATGTTGTAATGCCTTAGTAAAAACATAATTAGAATCATGTAATGCTCTAAAATGTTTTTAAGCTTATATGTTATTAAGGGATAAATAAATATATTTGTAACCAAAAAGTGTTGAGCATTTAGGTGCAAGAAGTGTGGTCTTTAAAGGTTGCTTAACCCCAACTTAAATCCCTTCAAGCTTAAAAAAAAAAAAAAATTAAGAATTTAGGTTAATGATACGCAAGTGAGCAGCTAGTTTGCATATTCCAATGAGAATATGTTATTCAATGGCTAGAGGCTGAATTTATAGAGTTTTATATCAACTTTCCCGGCTTCATAATGCTCTTGATTACAGAAAGCTAATCAATTACAGCTGTAGTATTCTAATCCAAGATATGATGAGGACCGCATACACTTGTATTTGAATAAAGTGTGTGCGGTCCCCGTCATATCTTAAATTAAAATTTTACACTGTTTGTGGTTAACAGTATAGAGGACACTGCCCCACCCTACCATTGATACAGTAGTGCAAAGAGGACACAATCAAGAAATCAATTATAGCTGTAATGTATATATCAGCACTGAAGCATTTCTGCCAGCTTAGTAAGTCTTTAAAGGAGATGTAATTTCTAAAAATAATATTTTAGGTATGTATTGCCAACATGTACTTGGAGTGGCGCATCAGCTTACGCAAGTTTGTACAAACTATGTAACTAAATGTATCCATTTTAACTTTAGTACAGTAATTACCCTTCATTGCTTGCATATATATTTAACTCTTATATCTAATTAATTTATGCTTATATGTGTAGTTGAGTGCTGGAGTCTTTTGTGTAATGGATAAATTGACGGTCCTCCTTTGCACCGCACCTGAAAGTAATTTCGAAAAAAGGCTTGAGCCGCACATCCTTGTATTTTGGCTATCTATCTATCTATCTATCTATCTATCTATCTATCTATCTATCTATCTATCTTATGTGTGTGTATGTTTTTGCTATGTGTGGATATAGTGGATATAGAATCTTTACACAGGTATATTTTAAACTGTTACTCAGACAGTCACCAGCTTCCAGAGGAACCAAATAGGATAATCCTGCAGGTCTGAGAGTAGACCCAGGCAATCCTGCCACACTGTGTGGTTGAAACTAAACATGCTAGGTTAATACTTATTAGTATTCACCACGGCAAGTGGTGATGGTACCTCATATATTATAACAGAAGGTACCTCACAGCGTCATGTTATTTTAATAGCATTGCCCTAATAATCTAATGTATAAACAAACATTTCTCTTTCTTAGTTTACCTAAAGAAATAGATTTATCCTTTATATACTCTTTTATACAGATCTAATTGAAAAAAAATAGCTTCAGAGCAATTGTTAATAACTGATACTGCTTTTTATTTCAGTATTACAGTAAATCCTTGGTATACCTGCCTGGCTTTACCACTAAGAAGAAGGCTAAGGACTTGCAAGCAAGCACCTTCATCCCAACCATTAATAGTGGCTGTCAGTTCAAATTGTTCTAGCCAATCAGGCCAATCCCTAGTTACCCCATCAAATGGATCAATTTTAAAAATAGGTTTGGCAATTGGGCCTGGTAGAGCTACTGAGTCTAATTGGGGAATTTCATCTGCAGGTACCAGGACAGGAGGATTTAAATCAATACTTTCAGTAGCAGTCTCCATAGCTTAATACAGAGAACAAACATACTGAGAAAACAGCGAGAATAAATGGTATTACCAGCACCGCTGCCACCAATTTGTACTAGATCACTGCTTTATGGAAGGATTATGGGTAGCATGGCACACATTGTGTTACTCTGGTGGTCTGGCACAAAGCAGACAGTGCACATAAACAGGTTCCCCCACATAACATGTAATCAGGGGTGTCCCTGTCTATGATGCACCCCTTTGAATATTGACCAGGCCTGTATATTGTGTGTCCTTGTAAGTTGGTGTACACGTATCTGTTATGTCAGAGTTTGTATCCAATAAGGTAACTTGTCTGTCCAATAATATGTCCTCCCAACAGGTGGTAACAGGATCTTATACACAGGATCTTGTGTTGCATTCAATATAACTCCAAAGCACAAACCACAATCTACTTTCACTTTCTCTCCTACTACCATAGAGAGCAGGGACGTCTTGTCTTTTATTATTCACTGATACCACCTGCAGGCTGGAGGTGGTATATAAGGAGCCTTGGTGTACATGTCCATTACAATACACATCACATCCTGTGTAGCAGACAGAAACTTTTTTGGGAGTAAACTCCCTTCCACATGGAGCAGATGCAGGGGTGTGGTTTAAGCTGCCATTTGACCATTCCATTTTGAAATAGGGATCTCTGCTCTGTAAGTAAGTTTATATATTTTGTATATTTTCTCTTATACCTAATGTAAGTCAGTGCCATTGATCATTTAAATTGTAATAGTGAGATAGTACACACATACATATACACCTTTCCTATATGTAAAATATATATATATATATATATATATATATATATATATATATACCCCCCAACACATTGGTAGCACCTAAAAACTCAATGCAATTTCCTATGGAGACATAAATATATTTATATAATACAAGGGATATAATAACATCAAAAAAAGATTGGTGCACTCCAGGGTCTTTTTTTGAAAGGGTAAAAATACAATCTTTGTTTCAGTGTTTCGGTCTGTTTCACCAATCAGTACTTCTCTGACCTGATGAAGACAATTTAGCCCTTGAAAGCTTGTCAACTAAATAAACTGTTAGTCCTTAGAAAAAGTATCACAGTATTCTTTTTTTACATAAAATAATATAAATATTACCAAAAATTTACATATATTCTATAATATTTAGAACTGTTCATTTTGTGTATTATATAAAGTAATTTTTTAATTAGGTTATTCCCCCCCATTTGGATTCTAAACACTGGGATCTGCTAGAGGCCTTTTCTTTCTCTTAAACAAAGGATTATCCTGCCTCAAAGGGGGCTGTCTACTTCTTTTATTGTTTTATTACTCACAAGGGAAAAATGCTTTTGAGGCATTACCTCTGAATTTAGCAGGGAGGAGAGTTTACTGCTATATAATCATTAGTCAATGCAGTAGCTGAAACCTTAAACAAAAGAAAACAAACTACAAACAGGCAAGCATCCCCTAAAGGCACATCAAAACACAAGAGAGGGGAGGCATGGATTTCAAACACGACTGCCCAAGCATGTGCTAAATATTGCTGCTCCTGACTTTGAACAGCACACTAAGGAATACAACATCACCTCCTGTACTTTGAAATAATACTGCGAAGCAGGGGAAAAAAAAGAATGTAACATCTTCAACTAATGCAGTTTTCCTTTACTCTCTGTTGAATTGGTGACAATTATGTTTTTATCTTAAAAAACAATTTCTGCTCAAATGCATGCTAATAACCATGTTATTTCTTTTCTTCCAGCTTCAAGAAGAGGAGTCCTTTATGTCGTACATTCCATGCAGATTTTCCATTAACATTCCTTCCAGAAATGACAAATCCTACAAAAGTGTCTAACAGTTTGGAAAATAAAATGAAATTATTAGTTAAAAGAATATAGAAATATATGATTTTTTTCAACTTTGGCAGCCAAACTACTAGTACAATTATAATTATAAATCTGATAACTTGAATGTTGTAAAATCTTAGAGCATTACTTAATGCCAGTGGCTTAATTAGGAATCACTGGGATTCATCCACAGTGGTTTTCTGGGAGGAGGCTATATCTGTCATAGGAAAAATAAGAAGATGGGCCCCCCTTGGCTCCTGGGCCCCCCTGTGGTTGCAACCCCCCCCCCCCCGCTCCCCTGGTAGTTACCTCCCTGATTAATGCTTTATCAAATTCGCAAAATACTTTCATATCTAAAAAGATCAAAGTATTTCTGGTAATATATCGCTGAGATAGCAAACAGAAAAAAAGTCCAATGTTTGGCTTTTATTTATAGAATTTCTTTCTGACTCCAAATAGCAACCAGAAAGATTCCCTGGATCAAGCTGAACTACAGTATATGTATTTTTTAGTTTTAGCCCACTTTTAAAGGGCAACTCCACCCTCATGAGAACATCTTTTTGAAAGAATGGCCTTGTTAAAATATGTTGATATATCATAGTTTGTCCTATGAATTCATTACTGTATGCCTGCTATGCTTCTGGAGGCCTCATGGAAACTGAGCAATTTAGAAACCTGTACTGAGCCTGGGCATGCTCAGAAGAGGCAGACAGGGGGTTAACATTCAGTCATTGGCTGTGATGTCAACTTTCAAATCCATAACTGACAGTTGCTAACTGCAAGAACCAGGAAGCAGAAACAGGGGAAACAGGACATTGTGCAGGATTTCAGGTTAGATTTATATATTTCAGATTTCAAACTATTACCGTTTAGGTTTTTGGGGGGGCGATTTACCTGTATGTAAGTTTTCATTTTGGGGCTGGACTTGCCCTTTAAAGCTATTTAATGAATGTGCCATAGCCACATCCGCTGAAAGACAGTTCCACAGGAACCTTTCCTAACCTGAATATTAAATTTTTCCCCCCAATCTTAAATGATGCCCACGAGTCCTTTGATATGACCTATGGGTGAACAATGCACCAGAGAGTTTATTATATGGCCCATTAATATACTTGTATAAAGTGATCATATCCCTGTGCAAACGTCGTTTATCCAGTGTAAAGAGCCCTAACTTGTTCAATCTGTCTGCATAGTCAAGCCCCTCCATTCCCTTTTTTATTTTAGTCGCCCTTCTCTGAACTCCTTCCATTTCCAAGATGTCCCTTTTGTATATGGGATTCCAAAACTGCACCGCATATTGCAAATGAGGCCTTACCAATCTCTTGTAAAGAGGGAGAATATTTTTCTCCCTTGAATCTATTCCCCCTCTTTATACAAGACAATATCTTTCTAGCTTTAGGCATGGCTGTCTACAGTTATCTGCTAGAACCCCCCAATCTTTTTTCATTAGAGATTCACATAAAACAGATTTATTTATGGTGTAGGAGGCATAATGCCTCACCTTACTTTTAACGCTGAATCTCATATGCCACTCTGTTGTCCATTTTTCATTATCTATCTAGGTCTGCTTCCAGCAATTGCACAACATTTAAAGTGCTCTGCAAAGTTAAGTGTAATAAACAAATACAGAGACCTTGTTCTCAATGCTCCCTTCTAAGTCATTTATAAACAGATTAAAAGGCAGTGGCTCCAGAACTTAGAACTATACATGGATGTATAGTAGCTCCATTAACCACTACTCTCTGTTTGCGATCCAACAACTAATTCTCTATCCATGTACAAATGCTTTTTTTTTTTCTAGGCCAACAGACCTCAGTTTATACATTATTCGCCTATGTAGCACAGTATCAAAAGCTTTAGCAAAATCTAAGTATACGACATCCATTGGTATGCCAGAATGTAAATTCTTACCAAGTAAATTTGTCTGACAGTCAGCATAAATCCATGCTGACTACTACTTACAGTATAAGATCACTTCTGGAGACAAAGTCCAGGATATGACAAAGTTTCCAGCACTTTCCCTACCACTGATGTTAGGCTTAGGTCTATAGTAACCAGGCTGTGAACGACTACCTTTTTTAAAAATTGGTATTACATTGGCTTTTTTCCAATCCAGCGACACATCACCAGATAAAAGTGATAAGAAATAATGATCTAGATACAACTGGACTTAACTCTCTTAAGATCCAAGGATGTATTTCATCCGGTCCTGGGGTTTCCATACCATACACTCTGTCAGCCAGAATTAATATTCCTTCCTAATTTATATCCTTCATATAATTACAGTACCTGCTATGAGGATTAGGATTTTCTATAGTAAATAGAGAGAGGGGGGGGGAATGATTTAGCCACAATAGCTTTTTTGGCATCCTCTATAGCCATCCATTATTTAATGGTCCCACGTTGTCCGTCCTTATCTTTTTACTATTGATATACTTAAAAAACATTTTGGGGTTGGACTTGCTTTGTTCTGCTATCTGTATTTTATTTTCTATTTTAGCTGGTCTAATTGCTTTATTGCACTCATTATTACAGCTTTTATACTTCCTGTAAGCCTGTTCTGTTCTGTCTGATTTTAAAATTTGAAAAGCCATTTTATTTTTTCATTTCCCTTTTCACCTGAGCATGAAGCTAAACAGGAGTGGTCCTATTTTTTTTTTTACACTTGTTCACTAAATGTATACATCTAGAAATGAAGTATGTAGAAATGTTTAAAAATGTTATTTTTGTACTATATTATTTGGCCATGTGAACAATTATTTTGGAAATTTAAAAGCTATAATAGTATTCTATACGATTGCATTTTGGGTTTTTTTAAACACTGTTTTATCATTTATTTTTTAAAAAAAAAACACTTGTTTTGTAAAAAAAAAATGTGTTGAAATCCCATCATTGTCAAAAACTATCAATATTTCATGAAATAGAAAATTCATAAAAAGTAAAAACAACAAGGAGGATTTGTACTCCAATAACACATTATATCCATTTGAATTTCAATCGCATGTCAATAACAAACTAAAGCTGCCCAGACACTCAAAATTTACCTTACGACATTCCCAAGAAGTGCCCCCAAACGCCAGGTCTGATCACTTTGCTGCCAATGTTACTTCTGTAATGATGATCACTAAAGCATGTTCCAGCCAGGGAATATCACAAGGGTAGGTGCAAGTCCATCATTACCCTCTTGTATAAGCAAAATAATACTTTTAGTTTAGCATAGATGCATTTTTTAATAACCTATGTTTAGCAGGAACAAACTCTTACATTAATTCTGCAATACGGTTGGAAGCAAAACTGGACCTGGGGAGTTGATGTCTATCAGTTAAATTATAGCTACCCAAGAGATAAAACTAGTGCAGTCAACACACTTATAGGGAGAGTTATCTAGAGCTGCTTTCCTGTTCTGGAAAGATCTCCTTTACTAGATTCACCAGCTGCAGTTCTGGGTAAATTCAACTTTATTAGCTTGCGTTAAATATTCACGGATGAAGAGTCACTCAGCCACTAGTGAATAACTTGCGGCTACAAGGATATCATTTAAGATACTCGCTTAGCTGCCACAAGCAAGACATGCTAACCGGCAGTGAAAAGGTTTGCGTGAATTTAGCCCCCTTTCACAGTGCTGCGGCTCTTGTTGAATAAGCCTAATTGTTTTTTTCAGAGACTGGACACTGTGGACACTTTTGTTTGCCAGCATTACTGGTAATGCTAGTAACCATTTCATTTTAGACACTTCAGTTAAACTCCTATTTGGTTACTAGAGTCAAATAAATTAACCAATCAAAGATAAATATAGTTTATGTTTTATTTAAAACTTTAAGATGAAACATGGTTCTGAATAAAAATAACTAATAACGTAATAATAGTTTATTCTTCCAGCAACACCTACCAACCAAATGAATTCAAAGAAAGAGAGGCACAAGTTAACCTCTCCATGGTCCTCTAGGGTTCTTTGAGAGGTTGCTTGAGATTCCTTTAAAGGGTAACTAAAGTCCAGACATCATTGTGCAAATAAACAGAACACATTCACAAAGATACAACAAGCTGTGTCATATATGTTGGTACTAGGGGTCATCTCCCATATACCACTTTTTTGTATTAGTGGAAGCCCTGCTACGTGTACACTTCTCAGAAAGCTGCAACCTTGCCCCTAGAAGCAGACAGCCAATCATATAACAGCACAGAGACCAGAGATAATTGTACAACAGATCCTGCCTCTCAGACACAGAAGAGAGATATAAATGAGAACTATAGTGTGTGCAAAGTTTAAAAAGAGAACAAAAAGCAGTTACCCAATACTGTTTTTTGTGAGGAGCACCTGCCCAAAGAAAACAGATTCTGACAGTCTTCCTCTTGGCTTCAGCACTATCTTAAATAACAAACAGCTTTATAAGTTTTATCAGGGACTTCCATATTGGCGTGGAGACATCTGTATATATATGTATATATATGCAGTAAAGAATGGGGTCTGGGGGCATGGGTGGACATGCTCACAATATTCTTTGAAGATTACATGGGCTGTGAGTTGTAATGGCAACATTTGAGCCTTCTCAGGTTTAGAAGCTACTTCCTACATGTATGTTATTGCAACTTATTATGGAAGAATCTTACAATGTATAGGTGTTTGGGAAGAAAAGCTTTTACACTAGGGTTAAAAAAAAAACAAGTTTAGTTCTCATTAAGAAATAGTGCTAGAAATGTTACAATCTGCCCTTGTGATAAAAGCACTTGATTAATATATGTTATATTAGTATGTTATATTATGTTATATTAGTATGAATAAAGTATTCTGATGAATTGATGTAATAGGAAGAGATAACAAAAACTTAATTTATTTTCAACGTAGGGGTTCCCTGAGACATGAAAATATTTTCAAGGGTTCCGTAAGGATAAAAAGGTTGAAAAACACAGAGTGAAAGAGAAAGTTGATAATTTAAAAATGAATATAAGCGAAAATACGAAATACGAAATATAAGCTTTAAAATCAGTTAAAACGTGAATAAGTTATCATTTTCCAAAGCAATTATTTTGTTTATGGAAACATTTACATTTCAGATGTTTGCAGCGGTGATCAATTTATTTTAAAAGGAGACATGGGAAATTCAGCTGCAGTTTGTAATAGGAGAATGATTTTGCCTCCTCTTGATAACTAAATACATGTAAGTAGTAGAGGTGTGTGTTCAGACTGAACGCGCAAAAGTTTAATACGTTTGTTTTTAAATCTTTAGCATTGTAAGGAAGCATACTGTAAATAAATAAAAAAGCAAACATACCTTTTGTATTTGACATGATAAATGTAATAAAATCTACCCCTTCTTTCCAGAAAGGTTAATATGACGTTATCAAGGGGCCCTGGTCATGGTGTGAGGACTGGAAGAATAAACATCAATAGAACCAGAAAAGGTTCAAGGTACCTTGAATACAAACAATTTAGTGGTATTAGAAAGAACCAACCCCAGAGATTTATAGCTGGATATTTTCAACAGTTGACAAATTTCTGTTTTGAATATAATGCAAAGAAATGTGCATGTTTTAATTAAGAAGTTTTTATGTATGAGGACATTAAAAAGAAAAAAAAAGTTATCTGGTCCTTTTGAGGTTGTAAAATTAAAATCTAACCTCAGATGTAAAGCATAAAATAAGTGATTCCACTGGGTCATGCAGAAGCAGTGTGTGAAAAACTAAGGGGTACACCTTCCAAGAACTGACTGGCAGGCTACATATATATGGGCACTTATGCATTTTTGCCTCCTCAGACTTAGCAATTTTAAATGGCCAAACTTAACGCAAGTAAATGCTTCACCAATATATGGTTATTACTTTTTACCACCATTTTTAGTCGATTTACGATATCATGATAAAGCAGCAACAAAAAGTTAATTAACCTTTATAAATATGGCAAACAAAAAGCAACCTGTATTTGCAACCCACAACCAAAAAAAAATTTTTTTTTCCCCTTGGAAAAGGTCATACTAAATAAAGAGAGAAGCAGGTATGATCTTGTTGCCCCAGGGAACATATATTTTTTTCACCTGGTTAGGACTGATGCTGGGATACTGCCTTGGAGCGGCGCATCAGCTGACTCATGTTTGTACAAACAATGTGACTAAAGGTATCCATTTGAACTACAGTGCAGATGATCATCCTTCATTGCTTGCATACATGTCTAATTATTTTACCCCATTCATTTATAATTGTATGTGTGAATTGCCAGTCCTCCGTTGCACCGCTCCTGAAACTATTTTTGAATTAAGGTTTGAGCAGCCTATCCCTAATATATATATATATACCGTATATACTCGAGTATAAACCGAGGTTTTCAGGCTTTAAAAAAAGCCTGAAAATCTTACCTCGGTTTATACTCGAGCCAACCTGTCTCTTACCTTGTCCGGCGCTGCGCGATCCGCATCCTCAGTGCACATCCGGATGATGTCACTACCCGGCGCCTCTCACTTTGCGGCGCCGAGTAGTGACATCATCCGGATGCGCACCGAGGATGCGGAGCGAGCGGCCGCCGGACAAGGTAGGAGAACTATATCTAATACAGGGACACCAGGGCAACATCTTAAGAGGCAAATACTTACAAATAAGAGTAAAACCTTGGCAAAAAGTTTCCAAACATCTTAAGTGGCAAATACTTGCAAATAGGGGTAAATCCTCCTTTATTTGTGCATACATATGCACAAATAAAGAAGGTTTTACTCTTATTTGTAAGTATTTGCCACTTAAGATGTTTGGAAACTACAACTCCCAGCAATAAAGCATGCTGAGAGTTGTAGTTTCCAAACATCTTAAGTGGCAAATACGACCCCCTCGGTTTATACTCGAGTCAATATGTGTGTTCTCTTTTTTTCCCTAAAACTAGGTACCTCGGTTCATACTCGGGACGGGTTATACTCGAGTATATACGGTAGATATATCCACATAACGATTGCACTCCATATATCAATATACTTGCCCGGGTGCTGTCCCAATTGTACAAATATAATAAGGAAAACGCGACGCACTCACAGGTCTTGGCAAAAAAAAATCAAAAAAGCAGTTTATTCTGTCAACATGTTTCAACCCATATCAGGCCGTCATCAGGACTAATATACCACACCAGCCACCCAGATTAAATAGCCACCCAGTGACCACCCCCTAAAAACACCCTGGAACAAGTGCATAATATACCCATAAAACCACAAACCACAAATCCCAGCGAGCCATGAATAAATATATATACACACAATACATAAAAGCTAAAAATCTAGATATCTAATTATAAATTACCTCACTCTCAGGAATATAGAACAATCACGGCAAATTCATAAATTCAGCAAGATAAAGACACTCAGCACCGGGCTGGTATCACTTCCGGGAGCGTCAGCAGACACGCCATAACGGCTGAGAGGGCAGATCACATGATCATCCCCCTAGCGGCGCCAGCAAAAAGAGAAACCATGGAAACCACGCACAACAACTATACCAGGAAATGCAACTCCCGATACTGAGATCCAAAAGAGACGCGTATAGGGATAATCTGGAGAAACAGCAGCCAATCTGTCACAGACTTAAAGGAAATCATAGTCTATTTTCCTTCCCTGTAAATACAATAAATAAACTACAGCAATATAGAAAAATACAATAGATATAGTATCAAAAAGGTACAATGTCTAAAACAGAAAAGCCCTACAAAATCTCACCCTGCATAATAACCCAAGTAATAAAAACAGCAATATAAACACTGAATAAATAGAGACAGTAGAAAAAAGTCAAAGTCTCGTATCAAACAGTCATAAGCGATATCATCATATGGCAGTCTAATTTTATCCGATCAATATAGGGAGTGTTATAGGTAGCAACTCAAATTATTAGTTTCATTAAGACCATATGGTGCCATAGTCTGTAAATTTGAGATCCATCGTGCCTCAAGACGCAAAAGGCTCCTTGCTCTATCGCCTACCATAGGAGGAACATGGTCTATAAGCATGCATTTCAATGTGGATAAACCATGTCCTTTGAGTTTAAAATGCCTAGCCACTGGTTGGTCTCCAAATTTATTCATCTTAGTATATGATAATTGATTAGAAAGAGCTGCTCTTATAGAGCTCCGATGGTGGAAAGTCTCTCACGAAATGATGTCGTAGTCTTTCCAATATAGAACAAGCCACAAGGGCACGTCAAAAAATGGATAACGAAAGAGCTGGTACAGGTAAGTCTATGTCTAATTGTAATCCGTTTGCCCGTTCTTGGATGAGGAAAGTCTGTCCCTGTCAGCATATACAGGTAGTACAATTGGAACACTTAAAGCACCCTGGTTTAGGAGCACCCCAGGGCATTTTTATTTCGGACTTAACACCCTTATTCAAATCCGTCTTGACTAATAAGTTGTGTAACGTTTTACCTCTTCGATGAGCAAACCTTATCCTCTGTTGTTTAAACGGAAGGGATCCATCACTCTCAATAATCTTTCACAGTTCATTCACCTTAGCCACTATAGAAGGACTCAACACAGAGAAATCTATTGGAAATGTCACACATTGACTATCCTCTTGTTTTTTTACAGGTTCAGTTGCAACAGCTATAAGCGCCCTGGTTAATTGTTGTTTCAACACTTGTATATTATACCCACACTCACAGAAACGGCAGGTCATTTCCTTAAGTTTAAGTTCAGCACGCTCCCCCTCAGTATTGTTTCTAAGCACCCTTAAATATTGAGTGTATGGTATCGCCTTTATTAAAGCCGGGGGATGAAAGCTGGTCGCATGTAGGATCGTATTTCGATCAGTATCCTTACGATACAATAAAGTCCCCAGCACATCTCCTGTTTTATAGATAAGTAGATCCAAGGACTCAATCTCACTTTCTTTAACATTAAATGACAATTTAATAGGGGAATCAAGAGCATTGACCTTGGCTAACCTTTCTTGTAACAATAGTTCACCTCCATCCCAAATCAGAAAAATATCATCTATATATCGTTTAAATAGACAGACCCTCTTACCCAGTATAGGTAAAAGGTATGTCTGTTCAAAATACTGCATATATAAATTGGCTAACGATGGGGCCACATTGGACCCCATCGCCGTGCCACAGCGTTGAACAAAATACCGTTCAAGAAAGCGGAAATGATTCTTAGCCAGTATAATATGTAATAATTCCATGAGGTAATCCACTGGAGGTTCATGTTGCCCCATATCAACTAATGCTTGTCTACATGCCTGTATCCCATCACTCTGTGGAATCACAGTATAGAGGCTATTGACATCAATGGTAACCAACAATTTATCTTTCATTGATATATTCATTTGAGATAAAATCTCAATCAGGTGGCCACTATCACGTAGATATGAGCCCATAGATTTTACCGCAGGCTGCAGAAAAAAATCTACAAATTGAGCTATTGGCTTTAATAGGGAACCACGTGAAGTGACAATAGGGCGACCAGGTGGTGATTCAATACTCTTGTGTATTTTTGGAAGAGTATAAATTATTGGAAAGATTGGATAGTCCGTAGTTAGAAACTGAGCACATTTATCAGTAATCCATCCTGCATTCACTCCTAGAGTGATAAGAGAATCTACTGATTTTTTAATCTCATACATAGGATTTTTATCACAACATAAATATATGTCACTGTCATTTAATTGGGAAAGTAATTCCGTCACATAGTAATCACGGTCAAGCATCACAATCGCCCCACCTTTGTCGGCAGGGCGTATAATCAATTCACCATCAGACTTTAATGTTTTTATCGCTAACCGTTGTTCCTTGTTAAGGTTATTAAAGACGTGGCAATGGGAATTAGAGAGATTGTGAACCTCTGAGTGCAGCATTTGGGTGAACACTTTAATCCTTGGTGGGGTATTAATCGGCTCAAATGTACTGCTAGGTCTAAACGACTCCACAGAGCTTTCATCCTCTATATGCTTAAAGAAATCTTTCAATTTCAATCTCCTCTGGAATTTATAGAGGTCTATGTCAAACTGAAAGTCATTAAACCTAGCTGATGGTACAAAATAGAGCCCCCTATTCAAAAGGGATTTTTCCCCTGGTGTTAATATATGCACACTCAGGTTAAATATTATCTCTTCCTTGGTGGTTTGTTTCTTGGGTTTAAACCCCACTCTCCGGGAATACCTCCTCTGCCTCCTATAGTCCCGGATCTGGTCACCCTTGTCTGAAAAGGGGCTTCAGTACAGGGTTTTATGGGTATATTATGCACTTGTTCCAGGGTGTTTTTAGGGGGTGGTCACTGGGTGGCAATTTAATCTGGGTGGCTGGTGTGGTATATTAGTCCTGATGACGGCCTGATATGGGTTGAAACATGTTGACAGAATAAACTGCTTTTTTGAACTTTTTTTGCCAAGACCTGTGAGTGCGTCGCGTTTTCCTTATTATATATATATATATATATATATATATATATATATATATATATATATATATATATATATATATATATATATATATATTCAAGATACTGTGGGGAGCACTCGTGGGTCTTTTAACAAATCCAGTTTATTATACACACAACATCAACATGTTTTGGCTGACACAGCAGCTGTCCTCAGGATGTGACATCACAACAAGAACAGGTGAATTAAACAGTAAAGTCAAAACCCATCCCCCGTGCTCCTCCCAAAGCATATTAATCCCTGTGCAACAGTACTTTAACCAATCCAACATTATTAAGTAAAAACATTCAAGATCACTTGGTGCGAAATGGTAAAAAGTAGAACTAAAACATGCGGTACCATAAAAGACTAAAACAGTGCTATAAAGATACTATATAAATAGCAGTGATAAATATTGGTGTAAAACCGCTAAGTGTATACTAAAACATACTATTACGAGAACCCCACCAGTGTAAAAAGAATTATATTAAAAGTTAAATAGTAACAAATACCCTCACTGTAACAGAATCAGCAGTGATTCAAAAGATCAAAACAAAATATTTGAAGGCGACTCAAACTATAACAGTGCTTTTACTTTTCATAGGGAGAACTGCCCTGTTATACAACGGGTATGGAAATAAAGTGGATCAACTCGAATAAATAAAGTGAATGGGCCCTGTCTAGTAGAGATAATGGTATGAGTAAAGGATACTCTAATAACCTAGAACTGGCCATATACCGATATGTTTATATAGACCTCAATATAATTATGCACATACAAGATAACAGATGACAAAGCAGCTTATAAAAAACACGATAAAAAAATTGTTTATTGAGACCCTTTGGGGATAGGGTCCCCAATTTTTTTATCCAAAAGGCCTTACGTTGCAGTAGCCGTTTGCCCCTTTCTGCTGTGTCCTTAATCCCCACCACTTGATCTATGGCCATCCACCTGAATGTGGCCAAGGAATGGCCTTTTTCTAAAGTGGCATGCCACAGAGGTACCCTTGTGTACCTTTTCTGCTCTCTTCCCAGGTTAGGGGGTACTGGTTGCGCCTGTGATTTCCAGCGATATATTCTATTTTTCTTTATAAATATGCCTTTATATATTTTATAAATAGATTTTAGAACCAACTTTAGCAGCAATAACTTGAACTCTCACAACATTGTAAAGTAACTTTTTTCCCATCACTCATGTGGAATAACCCAATTTCAGACAAGTTTTGACTGTTGGGCAGATTGCCTCACATTTGGCTCTAGAACACTTTGGTATGCAGAGGTGTTCATAGTCTATAGTCTAATCAATGACTACAAAGTGCCCAGTTCCTGTGACTGCAAAAAAGACAAAAACATTGCCTCAACACCACTGTGCTTGACAGTTGTTATAAGGTGTTTATGCTGACATTCTGTTTTCACAAAATGTGACACTGTGCATTGTGGTCCAAGGATATTGTTTCAGAAATCTTGCGGTTTTTCCGTAAACACCTTTTGAAAACACAAGTCATGCAGTAATGTTTATAATTTTTAGAGAGAAAAGGCTTATGGGCCATCATTTTTTAGTTTTTTTTCTGAATGGTCTGTCATAATCTTGTGGTTTGTCCGTAAACACCTTTTGAAAACAAAAGTCATGCAGTAATGTTTATATTTTTAGAGAGAAGAGGCTTATTGGCCATCATTTTTTAGTTTTTTTTTCTGAAAAACTAAACTGTCATAATCTTTACAAACTGGGAGCTAGGCAGTAGCTACCAGGGGTGCAGGGGGATGAGACCGCACCACTGCCCTTGGCAAGGTTCCAAAACTACCAGTATGTTTTACCAGTGGTCTGTGTACAAAGCATTTTTACCATTGTCTGTGTGCTAAGCATTTAACCAGTGTCTGGCTGTGCGCAGTGTCAGTTTCCCAACCAGTTTATCAGTGTCTGCATTCCAAGCATTTAACCAGTCTTCGTGCCAACTATTTTACCAGTGATTATATACAAAGCATTTTACTAGCGTCAGTTGGTTAGTTATTTTAGAAGGTTTGAGGATATAAGTTTAGAAATACTGTTTGAATCTGATTGAATGGTTTTGCTAGGTGTATGGGTAAAGTATGTTTGCCTGTTTTAAAATGAATTTGGATGTTTTTATGGAAATTATTATTTGGTTTGCAGTGCCGATTTGTGTTTGTGGCGTTGTTGGAGGGCCCATGCCCAGATTTTGCATCAGGTCCCATAAGTCTGTAGCTACGCCACTGGTTAGGAGGGGTTTGCAATTGACCAAATTGGCCATAGGGTGAATTAGCTGGGACATCCACTCCTGGGAATATATATATATATATATAATAACCCTGAGCTTATTTTAGAGATGAAGATAATGGGAAGCTTAGGGAATAGTGATCATGTTATAGTGTCATTTAATATAGGTTGCAAAAAACAAAAGTGCACTAGGTTAACAAAAACTTATAACGTTAGGAAAGCTTATTTTATGTTGTTGAAGGAATCACTCCTGCTCATAGACTGGGGGGATTTGTTCCTAGGTAAGTATATTGAGCAGAAGTGGACCGCTTTTAAAGGGATATTAAACTATTACATTTCCAAAATTATACCTTTAGGGAACAAGTGTAAAAGAATTAGGTCTTCTACTGCCTGCTGCCTGGCTTAATGCCCAGTTAAAAAGGGAAATGGAAAAAAAGAAAAAAGCTTTTAAAATTTTTAAATCAGAGGGAACCGAACAGGCTTACAGGGAGTATAAAAGCTGTAATAAAGGGTGCAAGGAAGCAATTAAACTACCGTATATACTTGAGTATAAACCAACCTGAGTACAAACCGAGGTACCCTTTTTTACCTGAAAAAAATAGTAAAACTGATTATAAACCGAGGAAAGAAATTATGACCACTACTGCCTTCTGATTCTGTATTGTTTTGAGGCTTTAAATGGACAGCTATTACTGTATGAGACTACAGTATGGGAATTCTGCTGTATATTTAAAGGGCAACTAAAGCCTCAAAACAATACAGAAGGCTGGATTTGGCTACTACTGTATGAGAATTCTGCTGTCCATTTAAAAGACAAATAAAGCCTAATTTCTTGGCACTCAAGATGTTTTAGTAGCTGGGTGTTGTAGTTTCCAAACATCTGCATCCTCCCCCTCCCCCCCAGTTCAGTGGACTTACTGGTATCCTTCTCTTTTAGTTCATTTTGGGTAGCCATCTTGGTAGTCACTTACTTTGGAAATTCGGCCGCCACTCGCTCCCTCGCTGCCTGAACTCATGCACTGGCTGACGTCACTACTTGGCGCCGGGCAGTACAGGCAGCAAGGGAGCGAGCGAGCAGTGGACGGATTTCCAAAGTAAGTGACTGACTCGATTATAAACCAAGGTCGGGTTTTCAGGTTGATTTTTCAGCCTGAAAAGCTCGGTTTATATACGAGTATATATGGTAGCTAAAATAGAAAATGAAATACGGATAGCAGAACAAAGCGAGGTTAACCCAATATGTTTTTTTAAATGTATCAATAGTAAAAAGATGAGGACCGAGAATGTGGGACCATTAAATAATGGGGTGGAGGTTATAGACTATACCAAGAAGGTGCTAAACCATTTTTTCCTTTGTATTAACTATAGAGAATCCTAGTCCTTATAGTAGGGACTGTAATAATATGAAGAGTATAAATGAGGAATATTCACTCTGGCTGACAGAGGATATGGAACAGAAACAATTAGACAAAGTTAATATCACTAAAGCTCCAGGACCGGATGGAATACATCCTCGGATCTTAAGAGAGCTTGGTCTAGTTTTATCTAGACCACTGTTTCTTATCTTTCAGATTCACTTATCTGGTGATGTACCGCTGGATTGGAAAAAAGCCAAAAAAGTAATACCAATATTCAAAAAAGGTAGTCGTTCCAAACCTGGTAACTATAGACCTGTAGGCCTAACATCAGTAGTAGGGAAGGTGCTAAAAACTTTGTTATGGGCTCATATCCTTGACTTTGTCTCCAGAATTGATCTTATTAGTAGAGATGGACTAGAACTCGAACCTGAAATCGAGCCGAACTATTCGAGTTTAAATGTACTTGGACTTCACAAACTATCCCAGGCCCGGATTTCTCGGACTTTTGATATCTTCTGGACTTTCGATAATTATCGAATGTTCAAAGTTCGAGGCGCACGAATATGCAAGTAAAATGTCTATTATACCAATGCGCAAGTAAATATCAAATTATCAAATATGCGAGTAAAATGTCTACTATACCAAAACGTGAGTAAATATCGAATTATCGAATATGCGACTCGTTTATGGGATAATTGTTCAAACGCGAGAGCTCGAAAGTAGCATGCGTGAGAGTAAAATCGATTTTTCAAAAGTCCTGGATATTGGAACATGTTCCCCAGACCATTTCCCAGGTCCCACAGCCATTTACATTAAGTTACTATTGATATTTAAATTGTATTTAATTCGAACTTTCGATTTATTTGACTCCCATTGACTTTAATGGGTCCATTTTCGAGCTTTCGAACTTTCCATATAGTTTGGAAGTTCAAAAACGGACCGAACTTTCGAAAGTTCGACCATATCTACTTATTAGTAGTAGTCAGCATGGATTTATGAAAAATGCCAGACAAATTTACTTGGTTTTTATGAAGAAGTGAGTAAGAATTTAGATTTTGGCATAGCAGTATATGTAGTATACTTGGATTTTGCTTAAACTTTTGATACTGTGCCACATAGGTGACTAATGCATAAACTGAGGACTGTTGGCCTAGAAAAAAAATCTGTACACACTAACATTTTTGCATATAGTTTTATATCTACGTTAATGAGGGATATGGGGCGGTAATTGCCACACTGTGTGTGGTCTTTATTTTGTCATGAAGGAAATTTCCCCCCTTTTTTGCTGTTTTGGTAGGGTTTTAAAAAAAATACAAAAAAAGAGGGTGAATAGATTGGACTTGATATACTTGATTTCTTTATTCAACCTCAATTACTATGTTACTATGTTTGAGAATTATTGTTATATGTGTTTCCAGTGCTTGTGGTGGGAAGGGGTTGTCTGCAGTGATGGCGTTAAAGGCTTCTAATAAAGGAGGAATTTATAAAATAATGGTGTATAGCCGTCAGGTTCGGGGCTCTATCCTGTTTTTAAAGATTTTATTATTGTTTTCGATTCCATTAGATAAAAAGGTGCCTCTAATGTGTTGCGTTGGTATTCTGTAATAGTGGGTAATGATGTTTCCTTTATGTATTGTTTCATGGCCTCTAATCTTGTGGTTTTCCCTCATCGGTAGCCGCCTGTCCCCATTTAGAGTAGCAAAGAGAGGATATTAAATCGCCTTTATTTGTTTTGGGGCCTCGTAGGAGTGATCACGATGGTTCATTTGTTTTGGCATTACGTCTCTTTTGGGTCTTGTTGGCCCTTGGGGTGTACCATGGTTCCTTTGGTCTTATGTAAGATGTGGTAATGAGTTGGTCCCATTCCGGCAATGTTATGATGGGAAGGTTCAGTTTAGTTAAGAAAGATGGTAGGTCTTCTGGGTCTTTTAGTATTGCTGTACTTCCGTCCTTTTTTGCAGTGAGGGAGAAGGGGTAACCCCATTTGTAAGTTATACCCTTATCAGTTAGGATGTTTAGGAGGGTTGCGTCTGGATAAATCTGCATAAAAATTCTATTTAGCTCCATTAAAGGACAACTCCACCCTCCTAAGAACATTTTTTAGAAAGAATGGCCTCTTTAAAATATGTTGATATATCATACTTTGTCCTATGAATTCATTACTGTATGCCTGCTATGCTTCTGTATGTCTTATGGAAACTGAGCAATTTAGAAACCTGTACTGAGCCTGTACTGAGTCTGGGCATGCAGTGGCAGACAGGGGATTAACATTCAGTCATTGGCTGTGATGTCAACTGTCAAATCCATAACTGACAGTTGCTAACTGGAAGAACCAGGAAGCAGAAACAGGGGAAACAGGACATTGTGCAGGATTTCAGGTTAGATTTATATATTTCAGATTTCAAACTATTACCGTTTAGGGTTTTGGGGGGTTATTTACCTGTATGTAAGTTTTCATTTTAGGGCTGGACTTGCCCTTTAAAATCGATTTCTGTGCATTCTCTGGCCTTTTTCATGACTTCATGAAAGCAACAGATCAAAATAGTTCCAATAAAGTACACTCAAGCACACCCCCTTTGGCACGGCCTGCAATTAATAGGTGCAATCCTCCCAGCCCTCCACCTCAAGGGCCACAGCAATACGGCAATGCAAATAAGTTGGAGGAGCTCACTACTTCATTTTCAGTGTTTTATTGAGCAAAAAGCACCATACAACGTCATATCCCCCGAAACGTTGTATGTTGCTTTTTGCTCAATAAAACACTTAAAATGAAGTAGTGTGCTCCTCCAACTTATTTGCATTGCCAGAAAGCAAGAGATCACATTACATAAAGCACGGAGACTCTAGTCCATGCAACTGCCCGGGAGATCCACTTGGCCACGCCCCCCCCCCAAATGAGTTTTTTTTAAGGCAAACAGACCTTAGTTTATACATAAGTCACCTATGTGGCATATCAAAAACCTAAGAATGGTAAAAAAGAGGATTCTTTTTAATAGCCTAAAATTTCCTTTTTTTCCCCGATGTCCAAATTTCTTATGCCAACAGACCTTAGTTTAGTGAACCATGTGCCACATTATTAATCATGGCTGCACATGGCAGCAATAGTTTTTCTCAAAATACTACCCTAGATATCCTTTTACAGGATCCACCATGGCCACAGTGAAATCTCCAACTGCTTCCTTGTTCTAACTATAGTGTGCATTATCGTGCATGCGCACTACAGCTGTACAGAACCAGGAAACAGTCAGGACCTGTCACTGTAGCCGTGGTGGATCACACAAAAGTTAAAGGATAAGTGCACTGTAAAATCAAGTTAAGTTCATTTGGAAGCTGCAGCTTTAAAAATACCGTTGCCATATATTTTTTTTTTACCTATGCCCCTCCAGAGCCTAGCTTTGTGCCTTGGAAGTTGCTGACATCTTGTTACTAGTTTGCTGAATGTTAAGCTCCGCCCCTCAGATATCCTCTGCTTTCTCCTGCTTTAGCCTCAAACAGTAATGCTTTTTTGCAGCTTCCAAATGAACATAACTTGATTTTACAGTGCACTTATCCTTTAAGTTTCCTGAATCTTGGTTCCCGGATCCTGAGCTATTGATTGAAAAAAGGGAGGTAAGGCATAGCTTCTTAACCCGGGCTTCAATCAATACAAAAAAGGAATAGTTCTCTTTGGGAGTGAACTATTCCTTTAAGCATGTCTGTTGTTGGAATTGACAGAGTGTATTTTTTTTATTATTTTGAATAATATCTGTATGCTGGGTTAACACACATTTACTTAATTACTTATCCTCTATCCTATATCTAGGAAGCACCATAATGCACAATAGTAAATATTAACTTGCACATTTATTTTATTCCCTAGATTTTCTTTTCGCCATTTTCCCTATCCCACCTGTCCGAGAATAGTCCCTCCTTCCCAGCACTCCAATCTCTGTAAACAATCTTTACAATATACACAATATTGTTGGCCTGCAAATTTTTTTAATGATAATATAAATGCTATGTCTACTTTGTCATACGTACCGTTTTTAAAAGGGGTGTTGTTAATAGTATCATTTAATCAACAGTCAAATCAATAATTACTATATTCATGACAACATGCAAGATTTTTATCCTTCTGATTTGATTATTTTGTTTTGAAGGACATGTCTACCCTTAAAATAATACACTGGTCTCATGTCAGTCCCCTACCTTCAACCCCAAATGATATATTCAGCACATTACTAAATGCAGTATTAACCAGATATTTTCTGTAACTATAATTATTGCCTCCAATCTGGCAGAGTAAGCTTACTCCTCCCTCCATACAATCAATCAACGCTGTTATTGCTGACATCACAACCAATGATTGACTGCGGTTTCCCTTGCTGCCTCCAATGCACATGCTCAAGCTTATAAAAAGTTCATTGAACAAAGGAAAGAGGCAGATACCTTCTCCAGAACAGAAGATAACTTAATTTAACATCTGGTTACAAATGCATGTAATAAACTGGTACAAATAGCAGATAACTGATAAATCACCAGCTTTTTGTTTTAAAGGAATTGTACACTGAGAAAATTACTTTTCCTCATTTCAATCTATAAATGAATACATATATGCAGCGCTTATTCTGATGTTTTTTGTTGTTGCTGGATGACCTCAATTCAGTACTTGTTTTGCTCACACTCAGTCTCTCAGTCCCCCAGACCCTGCTGGACTATCTGAATGTCTATGAGGTTAAGCATGCTCAGTAACTCCTATGGGACAGTATTGGGAGAGGGAATTTCCCACCATGCAGTTCACGTACCAACTGTCAAAATTCCAGCTACAGCAAAACTATACATAACAGAAGAGTTTATGATTATATGACACTTGATTGACAGCTGATATGTAAGATGTTTAAGACTAGATATCTAAAGAAATAGGGGACAGTAAAGTGTACAGTGATAGTAGGGAAGTTTAGTGAAAAATCAGCCTGAAAACCTGACCTCAGTTTATACTCGAGTCATTCACTTACTTTGGAAATCCGTCCGCCGCTCGCTTGCTCCCTTGCTGCCTGTACTGATGTGCTGGCTGACGTCACTGCCCAGCACCGAGTAGTGATGTAAGCCGGGGCATCAGTACAGGCAGTGAGGGAGTGAGCGGCGGACGAATTTCCAAAGTAAGTGACTGAATTTACACAGATGGCTACCAAAAATGGACTAGAAGAATAGGATACCAGTAAGTCCACTGAACTGGGGTGGAGGGTGAGGGTGCTGATGTTTGGAAACATTTTACTTCCATGCTCCTTTGTTTTCCACTTCTCTTCATAAAATAGCATATAAGATTATAGTATATCTACACAAAACTCTTACACCTTTCATGTACATCCTTCTCTCTAAAGCACAATTGTACTCTTTCCAAACTCCACAAACCTAAACTACTAGGTGGTCACCAATGGGTTTTGCCTACATCCCCTGTACCACTGCTTTAAACATGTACCGTTGTATTTAACATTGGGTCACAGTGTGGCCCTGTCCCCACAGTCAGTCCTGTAGAAATCTGAGCATGTGTAACACCCCCAGCAGCCAATTAGATGGAAATTACTGTTCGGAAGAAAGTGAGCCTCCTGGGATTAAAAAGTACAAGAAACGGCATCTTACTGCCAAACAAAACTGGGTATATAGCAAAGGAACTTTAATCAACTGATTTTTCAAAAATGTAGAGAATTTCTTGAATTGCTGAAGTATTTGTAATATAATTCAACTGAAAAATAATGATATTGCAGAAGCTCAGCTTAGAATCATTGAGATGTACAGTTCCATGCATGTAATCAGAGATTTAATTTTGTTTCTGCTTTTATCAAACTTTAGTACAATAGAAAAAGTAAATTTAGCTGCCTATAACAGCTGATGTATCAAAAAAAAAAAAACACCCAAAATACTAGCCATACACAGGATGGTTTTGGATCTTTTTTAATTAGCTGATAAGCAGTAGTGATGGCCCAGTTGGCGGATCCGAACCCGGATCTGCGGCGGAATTTCCTCGTTCGCGAACGGCGGATATCGCGGATTTTCCGGTTTTCCGCCTTCCAAACTTTTCCGAAACGCGTTTTCGAAAATTTTCGAAATTACGAGGATTTCTCGTATTTTCAAAAATACGGGTAAATATGCGAAATCCTCGTAAATTCAAAATTTCACGGATTTTTCACATTTTTGGACGGAGCAACCCACATTTTTGTGTCCGTATTTTCGAAGAATCCTCGTATTTTCGAAAAATCCTCGTATTTTCGAAAAATACCCGTATTTTTGAAAAATCCCCTTATTTTCGAAGAATCCTCATATTTTCGAAGAACGGATTTTGCCGAACTTTCCTTTTAATAGGTTTTAATGGGTCCGCTCACGGATTTTCTAATTTTCAAATTTTTCCGAAAATTCACGGATCCTCGAGCGGACCGGATTTTGCGAAGTTCGGACATCGGATTTTGCGAAGTTCGGACATCTCTAATAAGCAGTGTCTTTCCCTTTTCTTGTCTGATAGATATAATGAATTGCTATATTAAATAGAACTGGTAGTTTGATCATCATTTTAAATATATTTTGTGTGTTTGTGTGTGCCATTATTTTTTATTTAGGTGTTTATTTATCATGTCTCAGAATTAGTTTGATTTTTTTATTTGCATAGTTGTTATGTTAATACATAGAACCATACATGCATAGGATTCGTGGTGCAATTTAAGACAAAATCAGACCAAAAAATCTGTCCTTTTGGTCATATTGACATGGAAATAACCATTATCATTATGATTGGTGGCACATCAGATAACATGTGTCTGGGACCCTTAACAAGCATACTGGCCAACCAACATGCATCTACATAGTGTTCTTAATCATCCATGTCTGAGCAGGTTCTCTATATAAACTACACATGACCTTGTTTCCCAAAATAAAAATTCCTTCTTGTGCAGTGTAATCTATCCCACACTATTCTATTTACACACACAAGTGCCTTAAAGACAGCAGGGCCACAGCAGGTAAATCACGTATAAAGCATTAAGGCCAGACTTATATTAACTATTCAGGTTATACAAACATAATTTAGAAAAAGCTATAATGTAAAATAACTTGCATGCATTTTCACATTTCTAATAAGTCTTCTTTAGTTTGTTTGTTTATGCATAATAAACATACTTTTCTTAGTTAATAAGACAATTTCTGGAAATTGGACTGATATAAAATTGAAACTCGTGATGAAGTTTCTATAATATAAGAGGAACTTAGTAACAAAGCAATGAAGTCAATTCAACCTACTGAAACTGGACCCAGAAGACTGGGTTATCAGAGCTTTGTGTTGAGATAATTACAGCACTAAAGAGAGCATATGGGCTGTCAAATCTGGCACATGGCCTGCACCAGCTGTTACCTGGGTGCTTTGGAAAGCCTACTGAACAGCATTTTGGGCAAAGTACAAAAACAGGCATGCATACCAACATTTCCAATGGGAATGCTTCATAATAAATTTATTTCTTTATTGAGAAACTTAAAACTCCATGATATAACCAAGTAAACATAATGTTTTCATTTTTTGCAAAACACATCATGATCTTTAAAAAAAAACATACTCTTCACAAATATTTAAAGCCATTTCTCTTGCCAAACCTGGGCTATTTTCCTGGAAATTAGTGTTTGATTCTTTATTAATATGTGTATCTTTATGAAGTTGGATGTTAACTAATGTAGTTGAAACCTAATATTTCACCATGTGCTGGAAAAATAACCTCTCTCCTCAGAACACCCTGAATGTCATTACACAACATACTCAACATATACAACCTGCTCAAAAAGGCAGATGTTCAGTAAAGCGGACATTTCTCTTTTTTTCCCCAGCAAATACTGTTATGTATGGCATTAGGTTACTGTGAACATTTGTAATAAATGAAACCTTGTAAATTCACCCCAATGCAATGCATTTGATCCTTCATTTTGCAAAAATAGCAATAAAAATCAATTTGCAGAATATGCTTCTGTAGAAAAATATACATTTGCTCTGTGTAGTTTTAATCAAAAATTGAGAAATAATGTTTATGACGGTCACTGTTATGTATTGTATTTACTTTTTACTAGTGTCCCAGAAATGCCTTGATGTTGTCAGATAGCAATACTAAGGCTGCACTTTTATAAGCAGAAAGTCAGAAACAACACAGGTTACACATTACATGAATCTAAAAACCCTTACAATTTAGAAATACACTATTTACACTATACATGGTTTATACTCACATCATACCTATACATGTGTTAATGCATTAGGTAAATAGATAGATAGACAGGCAGACAGACAGACAGGCAGACAGACAGATAATAGATAGACAGACAGACAGATAATAGATAGATAATAGACAGATAGATAGATAATAAATAGACAGATAGATAGATAAATAGATAGATAGATAGATAGATAGATAGATAGATAGATAGATAGATAGACATTTGTTTTATTTATGTTTTTAATACTTTGCAGTTCCTCCCTTGTTTACATCCTGTTGGGTAAAAACGTACTTTGCTACACTAATATATATGTATTAACATAACATTGCACATAACATTAACACATAACATTGCAATGATTGAGTTAAACTATTTAAATGGTTAAATGTTTTACAATCCTAAATTAAAATAATTGAAATTAGCAATCAATTATATCACAGTATATTACCACAGTATATTTTGCAAGCTTTGAGAAAAGAAAATAATTCCCCAGAAGAATCTTAATTCTTATCTACAGAAAACATTAAATTGTTAAACGCTAACAACTAGAATTAGTTCTTAAATCTCTAATGAGAACAATAAAACACGAGCGCTGTAACTTGATAAGGCCTGGATTTACTTGCTGTTAGTAAAAGTTCCTGATCAAGCAGTATGGCTTTTTACTCCCTGAGGTACAGGAAACAATATCTGTCCTTTAGGAACATCCTCTGTGGTAAGCACTTCTCATATCTAGGCTATCATTGGGCAGATATAGCTATGTAATATCTAGTAACAGCAGCTTTATGAGAAGATCCATTACTGATTTAAATCAATCTAAAGTAGGTAATCGGGTTTAACTCCTTGTGGGCAATACAAACTCATCATTTTTGTGAGAGAATACACACACATACAAATATAAATATCTACCTACCTATCTATCTATCTATCTATTTATCCATCTATTCATCTATTATAGAGGTCATGTCTAAATTAAAAGGCCCATTAGATAGGCCTCTACACAATACAGCGATCTTTTAAACTCTAAAAGGCTACTTTACTTTTTTACATTTTTCTGTAAAAATCTGTATTAATCAGTTGATAGTGTATAATATATCCATTTTTACTTTGTGTATTCATTTGTTCAATTCAAACAGTTTTTTACTTTTTACTTTGCTTGGATAGAAACATTGAGGAGGTTTGAAGAAATTAAATCCTCTAACTCTATTCCAACTTGGAAGTTTTCCTTGATTTTTAACTCCTTTTCTATTGCTGCTGTAGTTACAGGCTGATTGTATTTGTGTTTTCCTGATATCCAGGACTGCTTTTTATTTAGTTTATAGAAAACAATGTTTTATTAATTAGTTCTACACGTATATGGTTGTGCTAATGTATAATTAAGTGATCACAACAGTTTGAAATTTGAACAGTTTGAAAAAAAGCTATTTTAACTCCTTTGTCACTGGCCCACCTTCAGTATATGGATAGAATAATCAGGAACACAAAGAAGAGGTTAATTGAACATAATCCTTTTCTGTTTGGGTGTACGTAAACATCATGCAAGGCCAGCACATAAATGAAGTGTACCAAAGTTAAAAGATGTCATTGAAAAACATCTCATTTCATATATCAGTATAAGAATTTAGTTGGTGTGCATTTGTGTTTTAATTCTTATAAATGAAGGTAAAGCATTTCAATGAATTTTTTACAGACATTGTAATATATAAATATAAATATTTATTTTATATAAATATATATTCACAAATATTCCAGCTTTACAACTGTTCAAAAGTTTATACTTGGTACCTTTTTAACTTCCCACAAGTTTAAGATGGTTTAGTTGATGTCATGATACAGAGAAATGTATTGCAATAAAAAAAGCAAAAAAGTGTTCCTGTTGATTTCAGTATAAGGGTTTGTATTTAAATTCCCATACTATTTATTGCACACATTGAAGCAGCAACCAGATTTTAAGGAAAGTATAAGATTGTCAGCATTTATTTATACAGCCAGGCAATCCCAAAGAGATTTGCAGCAACTGCCTGCATATTTGCTAACAAACAAACAATTCTCACATGCTTATTGGCTGGAGGAAAAATGTTTTTTTTTTACATATCTGCCGATTAGTTGAATATCTGTTTTTTTACATTAGTCACTGAATGCTGATATGCACAATTTTTTCTGCATAGATTTGTGTTGAGAAATGATGTATTGAGGTATCTATGTGATGCAACGCAAAGCACCCCCCAGTTATTTAATATTATAATTTGCTTTTAGCAAAAGGTTTAAAAATACATGTTAAGCAGTAACTTAATATTGTTTCCAGTTTCACTTTGTATGCGCTGATGTGTAACCCATTCTGTAAAATATCATAGTCTTGAAACATCCTAATATATTTGTACATGTTTTTAAACACAGAAAGATGCAATTCAATGCAATTCAGTAAAACAGCAGCCTAATAAAATGAACTCACGATAGAAAATGTTTCCTTTTTCAGAAATATCTGGATAGATACATACATGATTACAACATAATTAAGGCATCCAGTAGTTAATTCATTTTATAGCGTGGCTTCAAAGGTTCATGAAAACTGACACAGTTAACTAAAACAGGCTGAGTAAGAATCACAATGAAAATCGTTATTAACAGAAGAATGCATAAACATTAATCTGTGACCAGCTATTAAAAAAGTAATTTAGTAAGGCCCAGAAAACATAATGAAAGACACTATTTTATGCAAATAAAGATATTGCATAAAGAAACAAAGGCACTCCTTGTATAATATTCTAAATGTAATGGGAAAAATACAAGGCAAAATAAACACACATTACAAACTCAGATTTTCAAGCAGTCTGGCATTCAAAACGCTCTTATGAATAGTATAAAAAAAATTAGACCTCAAATAGTAAGTATTTTTGGTTTCACCCTTCCAATGATACATGTATGCAGAGGAACAAACAGAGCTAAGCCTTTTAGTGGACAGTTGACTTCACATCTAAATTCTGGACAGGGTGATAATGATGTCATTAACCCTGTTCAGAGAGAGGCAGCAGGGCAGTAACAAAACACAGCTCAAGACATAAATCTGAAGGAACTTAGCTACAATCACAAGCTTACCTTAAAGTTCATTTTGAAGGTCCAGAGACTCAGAAGAGAGTTGATAAAGATCTTTGCAGCTTGTACACATATATATCTTTAGGCCCCATGGGCACTTGAAAGCACCGTGCAAGCTAAGAGCAAACTAAAATAAAATTAAAAAATATACTACAGTACTACAAAGTTAAATTAATTTAAAAAAATCTAGAATGAGAATAAAAGGGAAACAAGCAAATCCTCACAGTAGTACAAATAAATGAGAGAAAAGCAATTGTAGGACTGCTCAAAGCCTTTTTGCCTTGCTGAATGAAAGCAATCCCTAAGACTGAATGGGTAATGAGATCCTGGCTCCTGAGATTTTAGCTTTCTTAATCATGTTCATAATTAATTCAAGAACATTGATAATTTCATTACATTCTTTTTGTCTTATCAATAAATGATGTGCCTGCACTTTTGGTCCTGTGTACAGGGAGAGAGGAGATGCTTTGGGTAATATTGCACCAGGAATAGTGCCTGTATCAGAGCTAAAAGGTGAAATGGTAATTATTATTCTTGACCAGGCCTCTATTATCAGAATAAGATGACAAGTAGCTACAAATAATTGATAAGCTTTAATGCACAAATGCAAACCCTTGAAAGAATATCTGCTTGTAGTATAACTTTTTGCATCACAGAAAAAAAATACCACACTTGAATTCCCTGGGATGACCGCTTTGTAACTCATTTTTGTAAATCAATATTCCTCCACGGAACTGTTTTAAGAAGTATTTATCTATGCACAGCAGATCTATATTTTCTTTCACGGTTTAAAAAAAAGGCTTTTTTATGAGCTTTCTATGACAGATAAACATTAAGGACAAGAGCAATCTATTACATTTTTGTCAGCAAAACTATTTTCCTACATAATTTAAGATACCCACTTTGTTAGTACAGTCTATCATGGCCTCACTGCCAATAATTGCTTAACATATACTTTCTAGATAAATACATGTAGTTACATTATTCTGGTGCTCAATACAAGGCCCTAGAATCAAAGAGCAGAACCATTGCTCTTCATACCTGAGCAATTTACTGTCAAACATCATGTTCCATAAAACATAATAAACTTCTAAATCAATAAATTTACCCTGACAGTTTGATCTGATAACTAACAAACTAGTACTTGAACCAAACTGCTTCATTACTTAAAGCACCAAAGCTGGTGGCCCTGATTTGACACTGATGTATGAGGCATGAATGATACATACATTTAGTGATTTTATCAGTAGATTATTGAATTGTTTATTTCCCATGGGGAATGAAATCTATCCCTAAATGTGTGATTTTTTTTTTGTTAGATCTTAAACAACATGGATTACTATTGACAAAACATTTAATTTGTATAAGTCTTATCCAAGTCTACATAAAGTAAATAGTGAAATAGGGTGCAAAGTAATACACAAATTAATAAAGAATATAAAATATAGAAATTATACAACTATTTTAAAATAAAATGGCATACGTAGGGAAATGCCAAATTCATTTGCAAACATTAATGTGATTATTACAATGTAAATTGGTCAGGATAATTATAAGCAGTAAGCATCAACCTACAAAGTCTTGTATGTGGAAATACAAATTATACACATTAGGTAATATTTTTGTACACAGTCTGTTCAAGCCTTACTTTAAAGTAAATATAGTAAATAAAATTCCATTTAGGAATAGAGATCTGTATATAGGGCCTACTAGCGTTGCCGGGAACATCCCACTGTGATGTTGTGAGACGTTCCCCTGCGTTGTCACCGACTGCCAGAAGAAGCCATATTAAAAGTAACAGACATCTAAATGGAAAGCAGTTTCTTCCCTTTTTCAGGATCCCAAGAGTTACGGCGACAGACTGCAGCAGCTTTACATTCTGGGGGATAGAAAGGACACTATCTTGGTACACTTTCTCCCAATTATTGGTGATGTATGAACATACTGTTATCTGAAGAATCGTCTTATATTCAAGTAAATACGGTATAATCATTTTTATCATTATATTGAGAATTATCCCCCTCTTTTACATTTAGTTTTTAGGGGAACTGTTCAATTTTTAATATTCTGTTTTATTCTTATTGCTGTATTCATATACATTCTTTCTGTGATTATTGTATGATTGGTATATTGGTATTTTGCTCCAGGCTGGCCAGCCATACTATATTATTGCCATTTTGATTATTTCTGTGTAGAGTGATATATATATTGAATTTCTGTGTGTATATAGGTTGATTTAAGCCATATTATTAATTACTGGTATTATCAGGTGCTAATCTTTATATTTTTTCTTTATATTTATATACATTAATTGCATTTGCTTCTGAAACTTGTGAAAGTGTTTAAGCTACACAGGAAGAGGGAAAAATGACAAGCACAACAGAATGAGTCACTCAGGTCCCCATTAAACCTATTGACCTAGCTAAACTTGTTTTCTAAAGGTTTTGCTATTCTTTTACATGCTATAAACTTAAATACCATGAGCCTCATTTATGGAGGAGCGCCGGGCACTTTTTCCAAGTTAAAGTCATACTTACCGTTTTAATATTGGTTAGCATGACATTAACTCCATCTTTGCGGAGGCGCCGCAGGTTTCATTGA
This sequence comes from Hymenochirus boettgeri, assembly GCA_019447015.1. NCBI lineage: Eukaryota > Metazoa > Chordata > Amphibia > Anura > Pipidae > Hymenochirus > Hymenochirus boettgeri. Next base: position 239,905,456 of record CM033470.1, read on the forward strand.
AGACACCCGCGCAACCAGTGTAAGATTTTAACGACAGCAAATAGCCAAAGCGATTGCGGCTTCGGGTAACTGAGGTCCTATATCTTTTAACGTACATTTCAACCAAGTAAATCATGTGAGATTTTAGAAAAGATTAATTGGCAAGCAACTTAAACTGTTGTTACTTATTTTTTAAACAACACCCAAATACAATACCTATGCAGTCATTGCGACACATAACACATTTTAACCTGTATGCATTAAACCAGTCATGCCATTTCTCCTGTTATACTTTAATATTACATGACAAGTTAGCAGCCTAATGAGTTTAGCCTTTGGCCAACAGCAAATTGCACTTAAGCCCTTGTAGAGACGTACAAAACACATTTTATGCATTACCTATTTTTGTAACATCTTTTGCAACCAATACTGGACATTAAATGATTAAATGAAAGAATATTTAAAGGAAAACTAAGCTAAGAATAAATTTGGATGATACCTACTCATTATCAGAGCATAGTGGTCCAGGTCAAGCCTTGACATCCAGTAGTCTTGGGTTTCCTCACTCCTAAATTGTGTCCACATCCACCCTGGATTTGATGTACTCAGTTATCTGGTGGTTCAAGCAAAGCTTTTGTGGGCAAAAGATAGCCCTTACCAATGTAGCTGGAAAAGTACTAAAAATGCCTAAGGCTGCCACAAGCTATGAGGCTCCCCCTATAAGACATGAAAGGATGAGACTAATTCCAATTAGCTGGAGTTTTTATGCAAGCACCTGGAAGAGGATGTGAAGGAGGATATGTGGATGTTAAAGAGGATCTGGCATTAAGCCTCTCCTTTTTGAAGTAGTGCAATGGCAGAAAAATTTGGCAGGAGAGGACGGTTAGCAATGATGCTTTGCACCTATCTACAGATGCATCAGGTGGAGTTGGTTACGGCACATTTTTGGGTGGCAGGTGGAGTACTTGCAGAGTGGCATGAAATGAGGCTGATAATGAGCCTCACTTTCCTCAAGCTTTTTCAGGTATTTTTGATAACATGGGGGTTGTCAGTGCTATCACAGATATCTCGTCCAATTCTCCCCCTGTGCTGCGGCTACTGGAGTATCGGGTATTAAGGTGCTTGGAGCTAAATCTGAAGGTTAGAGCTAAGCATGTCCCTTGTGTTTCCAATGTAATTGCAGACTCTTCTTTCTCATTTACAGTGGGATCGCATCTGTCAGCTGATACCTGTGGCAGAGCAAGTCGGGCACAAGTGCCCCCCTTGGCTGTGGGATTTGGGTTCTGGGTGGTGGAGTTGTTAGTATTCAACAAAGAGGTCTTGATGCACCGCATGAGGAATCGATACATCTGCTCCGCTTGAATTAAAACAAGTCTTTATTTGGATTTACATATCACAACAACACCGGCTAGAAGTAACAACACCTTACGCGTTTCGGACCATAACAGTCCTTAATCATAGGTGGAGGAGTTGGTAAGGAAGTCCTTGGCCCTGGAACATGGTCCAAATATCATAGGGCTTGTTTGCAAGTATGTGCCCTTCTGCTGGGTAAGGAATCCTTCCCTGTGGATAGAGAAGTCATACTCTGGTGAATCTGTGATTTCTATGCCAGAGATTATAGCCAGGCTGGCCTTTGGTTTTCGGATGTCAGGGCTTGCCGAGGTCACTAAGGATGAGATGGTGCAAAAGGCCTTGAAGGGCTACCACAAGGGACAGGTCACTAGGTATTCTCGGAGGCCAGTATCTTTTTCCATGCTCCAGGCACTGATGTTATGTCTGGGTGTAGTGCATACATTAAAATTCAAGCTTTTGTTGTTTCCTAATGCCTTCTGCTTGGCCTTCTTTGGTGCCTTCTCTGTGGTATAAAAGGTCAGTGCTGGGGGGGGGGGATTCAGTGTCTGGATGTGTCCTTATCAGAGGGTACTCTGACAATTTTGATCAGGCGGTCTAAGACAGTTCAGATTGGCACAGGTTTTAAGGTGGTTCTCTACCCTATACTGGAGGGGGAGAAATCACTGAAGACCCTGGTCAGGGACATTAATTGTGTGTTCCTCATGTTGCTGTTTATCTGGTCTTGCATGCTGCCCAGCAGGGCCACCTCCCTAATGAGGCAGGGTTAAGCACATTACAGAGCAACACCCTGTATTTTTTTTTCTGGCATCATGTGCCTGGGACACAAAATATTTCCATGTGCCTGGGATCCAGATGCCAGGGGCCCCAAAAATGGCATTTTTAAAAACCACATGTTTTCGGGAGGTACTGCCACTTTAAATAGCAGGGGAAGCCATGACTTAGATTGCACAACAAAATGCAGCTAGGACTCCTCCCCCTCCCTTCTGACTGGCAATTCATTTGATCAAAATCAATGTTTGTCAGCCCTGCAAATCAAAAATCAATATTGGTCATCATTTACCAGTCACTGTGGGCATCTAATACTAGTCACTGTGAGAATCATTTACCAGTCATTGTGACATTATTTACCAGTCATGTGTATAAAGCTCCTCCCACTTCTGGACAAGCCACACCCCACTTCTTGACAAAGCATCACTCGCTTTCAATTATAAAACCACACCCCTTCCTTCGACGTGGCGAGGGTGGGCAGCATTTGGAATTTTTTTCAGGTGCCAAAACATCTAGAGACGGCCCTGCTGCCCAGAAGGTTTAGGAGGGGCTAAGGATTGCAAGACAGTGGATAGGGCATGCATGAAACTGAATATAGGGCATTAGGTAAGTTTGTTGCTAGGAATGGGGGTTTGGTTTCTCTGCACCAGAGCTAGCTCTTTCATTGTGGGTGGGAACATACACGCCTCCTGCTGTGGAGGTGGTCTTGTGGGAAAGTAAAAGGCAGGTCAGGGGCAAATTGGGGGTCAGGTGGCCTTTTTCCACTTTTGCCATTCAGTGTTGTGTGTGTGTGGGGGGGGGGGCAATTGTAAGTTACACTCTTGTACAGATGTGGTACAGCCTAACCAAGCAATGGTTCCATGAACAACAAATGTGGGCAGAGTAACCCATTCATTCCCATGGACCACCTGGAGAAAAGAAATATAGTTATTAAATGTTAGCCTTTGCAATGAATTCGGCAACAATGCAGCTGGCTCTCAGAGCTCTCTCAGATAATTTTGAGTGATTAACCATAAAGCCCTTGCTTTAAATTCTGATCTCGCAAGCATGAAAAAAAAATTGTGAATCTTTCTTTAAAATGGATGAATGTTTAGGGGCATATTTATAAACGATCGCGATCGAAGGACATCACAATGACAAATAGTGATATTTTCGCCTTATTTATAAAAACACTCTTTTCACTTTTTCACCTTTGCGGAAAAGTATCAATGAGGTGATGTGTGGCAATAGTTTTCGCCTTATTCATTGCGTTAAGTGTGTATCACTGCAAAAAGAGAGATTGCTCTCTAGTGTAATTTCAGAGCTACTTTTTCACTTTTTTAACTTAAAGCCATTTATAAATAAGTGGATTTTTGCCTTTTTGCCCCTTTTCTCCCTTTTGTTGCATTTTTTTGCAGTGTTACCAGAATTTTTGCCAAATATCATTATTTACTGGAATGTTCCATTAACATGACTATTACACAGCACTATGATATGTTCCCGTATCAATGGAACTGGTTTGATAATTAGCTGCAGTTTGCTGAAAATAAGCAATACTAAAAAATGTATCCTATTAAAAAAATAGAGGAAATTCGCGTTTTGAGTTTTACACTATCAATATCTTTGGCTGAAAAAAACACCAAATGTGTTAGGCTATTTTTAAATAACAAAGATAGGTATTCAGTGTGTATTAACCAATTTAATACTACTTTGAAAACCCACCAGGGAGTATTACCGATTTACCATCATATGTGCTGAGCTTTTTCAGCATTATTAGTGCTACTTTTTCCTAGATAATTTTCGCTTTTGATGAAAATTTGCCTTTTAAAATAACTTTGATGAAAGTTGAAAGTTTAAAATTTTTTCGGAAAGGCTGGTGGGGAAAATCAGACCCCCATTTGATTTTATTGGTAAATAGAGATGTCCGAACTTCGCAAAATCCGGTCCGCTCGAGGATCCGCGAATTTTCGAAAAAATTCGAAAATTCCAAAATCCGCGAGCAGACCCACTAAAATGAAAAATACCCTAAAAATTACAAGATTTTTCGTATTTTCGAAAATTTTCGAAAATACGAGAAAAACTAGTATTTTCGAAAATATGTATTTTCAAAAATACGAGTAATCCTCGTAATTTCGAAAATACGTATTAATGAAACTAAGAGAAATCCTTGTATTTTCGAAAATTTTCGAAATTACATGTTTTCTCGTATTTTCCAAAATTGTCGAAAATACGTGAAAACTCGTAATTTCGAAAATTTTCGAAAATACGAAAAATCCGCGAATCGGAAGTTCGGAAGGCAGAAAATCCGGAAAAATCCGCCGTTCGCGAACAGGATAAATCCGCGGCGGATCCGGGTTCGGATCCGCGAACCGGCCATCCCTATTGGTAAATAAAGAAAATCGGAACCTTAAAAAAAAATCTTTAAAAAGCTAAAATTAACCTTAAAAAAGTAAAATCTCAGATGGTATTACAGTAAATTCTGGAAAATAGTCTAACACCCACTGAGTACTTATTAGTATTGAGAAACACTCCACAATGTACTGACACCTCCATGGACCCATTGGCTAAATAAATGGCCACTTATGCGTTTTTTCCACCCCAGACTTGGCGAATTGGAGTGGCTGAACTTAACCCAAAAATACACTTTTCCCCATTTTATAAATATGCTTGAGCGGTTACCACAGCGATGTATGGCGAAAAGTGAAATGTAGGGGTAATGACTTTTCACCACTGGTTATCACGGCTTTATAAATAACTCCAAATTTGTCGAAAGATAGGGAAAAGTTTAACGAACCTTTAGAAATATGCCCCTTAGTGTCCAGATGTCTCTTTAATTTACTTGATGCTATGCACTGATTTGAAAGTATGTCACCACATACTACACATAAAGTCAGTGGGTATAAGGAATCACCTTAGCGCGTAGCAGTGCATGCCATATAGTTGGCCACATTGCATGTACTGCGATTTTTTTTCAAACTGCATGTGATCACCATTTGAAGGGCAATATAATTAAGAAAAATTAAGCTTAAATAAGATGAACTTAACAGTCTAATAGCACCGGTACCTTTGATTTAAAAAATAATATTAATCCATAAAAAGGCTTTCAAAATCGAATCTGCTCATGTTTAATCCATCGAACAGTCAGGAAAATGCCACAATACAGCAGATACCAGAACACGTTACTGTCTGTTTTCCCCAGGGCCGCCATCAGGGGGGTACAGGTGATACTTTTGTACCGGCCGGAGCTATCATGCTCAGCGCTATCCCTGTCTAAGTTTTTTTTGCAGTCTGCTGCGAACGCGGAATATCGGGCCCCTGGTACGATATGACTGTGAGTCTGTGACGCCATGACATACGGCTGCGCAGTGATGTCACGACGTACACCTGCGTCGTGACATCAATCTGTAAGGCTATCCGGCGTGGTGCGCATGATGCACCAATGGGAATGGGATGGACCTTACCTGCAACAGCAGCTACTTGCAAGCCCTCCTCTTTTCTCCTCCTCTTTATTCAGGATGCGTGGGATGGAGGACTTAGGAAGGAGGAGCAGTCAGAGCCTGAGCCAATACAGCACACCAGCAGCACAGCCATATTGTATTTAAAACTTCAAATAATGAGTGAAATATAATATTGATTTTGCCAACTTTGCTTGGGGTCAGGGGTTGTAAAGGGGGTAGGGTGGTCAATGTGTATGTACTGGACATTGGGGACATATATACTGGTCAATGTGTATGTACTGGACATTGGGGCCATATATACTGGTCAATGTGTATGCACTGGACATTGGGGACATATATACTGGTCAATGTGTATGTACTGGACATTGGGGACATATATACTGGTCAATATGTATGTACTGGACATTGGGGGCATTTTATATAATATACTGGGCAATGTGCGTACTGGACATTGGGGCATTTTATATATACTGGGCAATGTGTGTACTGGACATTGGGGCATTTTATATAATACTGGGCAATGTGTGTACTGGACATTGGGGCATTTTATATATACTGGGCAATGTGTATACTGGACATTGGGGCATTTTATATATACTGGGCAATGTGTATGTACTGGACATTGGGGCATTTTATATAATATACTGGGCAATGTGTGTACTGGACATTGGAGCAATTTATATAATATACTGGGTAATGTGTGTACTGGGCATTGGGGACATTTTATATATACAGGAGGTCAGTGTGTGGACTGGACATTGGGGCCTTTTATATTTGCAGGTCAGTGTGTGTTTTTGGACATGACATTTCATATACTGTATACAGGTCAGTGTGTTCTGCTGCACATGGCATTTTATATATAGAGGTCGCAATATAAGTGTTATTGTTTGTGTGTGAAAAATGTGTCTTTTTAATATGTGCCCTAGTCTGTGTGTAACGGGTGTACGTTAGTGGGTGTATAGGGGGGGCCCAGAAATGTACCCAGTATGGGACCCAAAAAAGTCTGATGGCGACCCTGGTTTTCCCTGCGATCCGCACAGTGTTGCACTGTTTTTCGCACAACGTTGCGAGCAAATGAGCAAATGCTATCGAGCGATTGGATCACATGTTAAAGCAATGTAGTGTGTAACATTGCATGTTAAAGAAATGTAGTGTGGCCTACCCCTCAATGAGTAGAAATTACTGTCATGAACACTTCAAGAAAGTGTGCATCCTGGGAAGCAGAAACTGAAATGGCAAACTACTACTGACCACAGCAAAGCATAGCAAAGTGCATTAAATTAATAGATTTTTCAATAACGATGACACTATGTAGAATACCTATGCAGGTGTCATACATTACATTGTTGAAATAATACATTTTTCCCACTGAACTTCCCCTTTAACATCCTTGGCTAATTTGTTACTGGCTATCCTCATGAAGGAAACGAAAACCAAAAAACAAAGATCTGGAAGAGCACTGCCTCTTAAGAATGACCATGTGGACCACTATAATTATAGTGGTGGCCAAAGAGGAAACATACACAGAAAACACAAAAATTGGAACTACAGAGAGTCCCCAGAGTGAGTCCCCAGAGTGAACCACTTGAAAAGGTCAAAAAAATTAAGAAACGTTTATTAACATCCATAACCCCACCCTACTATACAATCCTACATGAGGTGCAAAACATGTTAAGTGCATGAAAAACACCTAAAAACATTAAAAATATACAGTGAGAGTACAGGTGGGCATCCCCAAACTGCGTATGGTAGCAGTCAACAGGTAAACAACGCCAGGAAACAGAGGTCTATATGGACCAAGTAAATACTAAGGAATCTAATGTCCAGGAATCAATCCAGTCTAAAGCTGGATTGTTTTCAGCCTAAATATCCATCGCAATTCGCATTGGAGGAGCTTTATGTCTACATCTCCCCCTCTGATGCCCAGGGACACTTTTTCAATACAACAAAACAACCACTTAGCTTTACCACCATGGCACTCCACCATGTGTTTCGCTACACTTGATCTTTCCATGTCAAGTTTCAGAATGGCCCTTTCATGCTCTTGAATTCTTGTTTTTAGGGCCCTCTTAGTCTTCCCTACATATTTTTGTTGCATTCACACGTGATTAAATAAACCACATAGCATGGATTGGTTCTGATACCGAGAAAGTAGATAAGAAGGGTAAAAGGATCCCTTTAGGTGCAAGGAAACAAGACAGGGGAAACATAACAACAGAGAAAGAGACCTCACCTCGGCCCCAAAGAGGCCAGTACAGATTGAGGCAGAAAAAGACCCCCAGAGCTTAACAGGATCTGACACTTTACAGGTGATTAATCTAACAGGGGAACCTTTGGATGCGGCAGTAATTTCTCTGCTTTCTAAGGGTTACACTTTTGCCCCCACCTGTAAAGTGGATAAATTGCACAGAAACTCCTTTTAAAAAAGAGAAGATTCTAGTCTGTTTGAGTCTGAAAGAGACCACAGGGCTTTAAAAGATCTTCTAGATTTGGCTGGGGAATGTAACATGAACAGAGATGATGACTACACCATTACTGAGTACGTGGGGGAGTATTCTTCACTTAGGAAGAAGTCTAATTGGTATCCTTCCTTGAGTGGTTTCCCGAATGTTGATTTGTTTGTGAAATTGGTCACTCGCGACATTGAATCTCTTTCTGACAACCCTGTGATCACACCCAATCTCTCTAAGGCTGAATATAAAGCTTTGAGGTGGCTTCAAGGGCATGATGATTGGATAGTGAGGGTTGCTGACAAAAGGAGGGAATGTCGTTATAATGACAAAACTTCAGTATAAGTTGGAAGCTATACGTCAATTAAGTGATAAAACCCAATATGAGTGTTAACCCCATGACAAATATCCAGAGAAAATTGAAAAATATTCTGGATCTAGGCTTAACTCAAGGGGTGATAAATAAAAAAAGAATACAGGTTTCTTTGGGTTCCCTTCCCTATGGTACCCACATTTTACCTCATCCCAGAAATCCATAAAAAATTTACTTTGTGGCCCGACTGAACAGGTCTGTCAATACGTGGATGAAATGCTACAGCCCTTTTTAGGAATTCTCAGTTCCTTTGTGATGGACACAGGGGATGTCCTGAAAAAGCTACATGGGATTACCATTGATCAAGATTTGATCTTGGTCACATTGGATATAGAGGGACTCTATTCCTTGATTCCTCATGAGGCAGGTATTATAGAATGTTTCTGGAAACAAGAGGGGAGAAGCTGCAGATGCATACCGAGTTTGTTATTTCTCTTCTTTCTTTTGTATTAGAAAATACATTTTATCGACAGGTAAGGGAGAGCGCGATAGGGGCGGCGTGTGTGCCTACATACGCCTGCCTCATCTCGGTCTCTGGGAAAACAGTTTTGTTGAGGAGACTATTGCGGACCTCGGGGAAGAGGAAGACTTCATCCTTTGGTTACAATATGTGGAGGAGGTCCTCCTCCTTTGGAAAGGAACCGTTCTGGGTATTACGAGGTTCATAACAAAGTTAAATCACAATGATCTTAACATCAAGTTAACCTATGAATACAGAATGGTATCTGTGAATTTTCAAGATCTGACCTTATGTAAAAATGGTGATACACTCAGTACAAGAACGTACAGAAAGAAACTGTCGTTAATTCTCTCCTCAGCTAAGAGCCATCATCCGATACATGTAATCGATGCAATTCCCATTGGCTGATTTAGTCGGATTAAGAGAAATTGTTCCACAATACAGAGTTGGCCAAGCCAAGATGCAGAGATAGGGGGTACTTTGAACAGATAATTACTAGGGGTCTAAAAAAATCCCAGAGGAGTAGCCGTAAATCTTTGTTAGCTCTTAGGAGTAAGACCCAAAAGGAAGGCAAAACACTCAGATTTATCTCTGTGTTCAATCAAAATTGGAAAGATGTTATACACATTCTGGGAAAACATTGGGATCTATTATCCGGTGATAAAGATTTACAAAAATGTGTGAGTAACATTCCCCATATGACTGCCAAAGAACCACTAACTTAAGGGATAAATTGTCCCCTCAGTCATTATATAGAAGCCCAAATTCAGGGGTGTAAGTGGCTGACCAACCACAAGGGTAATAAAGGTTGTGGGAAATGCTGAAGCAGACCATTAATGCAAGAAGGGAATTCCTGTAAAAGTATAGATGGTAAAGTCTGGGAGGTTAGGCAATCTATTTCATGCCGTACCTGCCATGTGGTTTATTAAATCACATGTGAATGCAACAAAAAATATGTAGGGGAGAAGAAATTCTGTTATTTATGATAAGTAGTATTTATTCTCTGGGCGGACAAGCACTAGTGGACCACAGTATTGTCTATAGGTGGTGTGTTTAGCATTAGTTAATTTGAATACCCCCCCAAAATTATGTCATGTACATAGATACTACTTAAATTTTACTGGTGTGCATTGAGTATTTGTTCATTTGAATACCCCCAAAAATGATGTCATGTACATAAACACTACCGTAACCCTACAGGTGTGTAAATTGTTGCTCACTATATTGAAGGAGCTATGAGACATAATGCAAACTTATATGCATGTTCGGTGTTGTGAACACAATAATTCATGTGGACATTACCTTTAAAAATGCCTTTTACAATTTCAAAGTGTGTCCCTTTAAGAAATGGATCTTTAAATTAAGTCTCACTATCGGTTATCGATATATGTGCCCCGGCACGATATACGCATGGGTGAAACACGCATAGATTGTTTGGACATCATTTTGCAGTTGAGAGATTGTTCTAGGTTACGATAGAGACCACCCATAGGAGCGGCATTGGACTGGACTTTTGCTCTTTCCAAGTTCTGGAGTGGTTTGTTTCTACACTCATGCCCGGGTGAAGATCTTTCTGGATACACAGCGAGAGGAGCTAGTGGGCTCCCCGTAAGTCCCGGTTGGGTGAGTGTGACTTTTTTTCTTGGTACAGTCTATTACGTGAATCTTAACCTAGCTTTTTGGAATAGATTAACATCAGGAGCAGCTTTAGACTAATTTGGATTGATTCCTGGACATGAGATTCCTTCATATTTACTTGGTCCATAAAGACCTCTGTTTCCTGGCATCTTTACCTGTTGACTGCTACCATACAGGGTTTTGGGACATCCACTCGTACTCTCACTGTATAATGTTTTTAGGTGTTTTTCATGCACTTTACATGTTTTGCACTTTATGTTGGATTATATAGTGGGGTGGGGTTATGGATGTTAATAAACGCTCCTTAATTTTTTTGACCTTTACAAGTGGTTGTGCCTATTTTTGAGGGGGACTCACCCTGGGGACTCTGTAGTTCCAATTTTTGTGTAGCCAGGAAACAAAAACCAACCTTGCCCTAGGCTAGGTTAAGCCTTATTACCTGTATTAGTTATACAGACAATAAGTTTACATTTTAATTGCTTTTTAACCCTAACATGGCTGCTGCTATGTGTTACCACCCTGCTTTAATAAAATATATTACATACCTTAACTCGTCTGCTCTTTCCAGCTACCGGCCTGTCTCCCTTCTCCCTTTTTCTTCCACACTACTGGAAAGACCTCTCTGCTGACCTGGTTAATCACCTGTCTGCTAACTCTCTCTTTGACCACCTCCAGTCAGGCTTCCACTCTAACCACTCCACGGAAGCTGCCCTCACTAAAGTGACCAATGATTTACTTAGTGCTAAATCTAAAGGTAACTACTCTTTGCTCATTCTTCTTGATCTGTCCTCTGCTTTTGATACTGTTGATCACCCTCTACTGGCCTCCTTAGGTATCCAGGACACTGCACTTTCTTGGCTATCCTCCTATCTCTCTGGTAGGACCTTTAGGGGCATACTGTATTTATAAAACTTCGTTAAGTTTTCGCGGCCGTTTTCCCTGACATTTCCGCATAAATCACATTTAACGAGATTTATGAATGTCCGAAAACGGCCGCGAAAAGTTACCTGTTACCGCCGCTTCTATTTATAAAGTGGCGGTAACTTTTTCGCACTGCTAGTATCGGCTGTTTTGCTTCACCACCTTGAAGGTGGCGAAAGCAGCCGGTACTAGCCTCCCTGCGGCAGGGATAGGCAGGCAACCCGCGGCGGGTGGTCGCACCCGCTCCGGGAGGCACGCCCACCCCGCCCTCGACCCCCCGCGGCGGCGACCACCCGCCGCTTCCCAGCAGCCCTCCCAACCCCTTCACTATGCAGACCAGACCTACTGCCTACCGATAAAGAATTAATAATGCAGAAACCTGAATAAAAATGATGCTCTGGTTCTGGACTCTGCTCCTGTAATGCTTAAAAAGTTTAACAGGTGGTGTGGCTATTCAATCATGCCAATACAAGCATCTTTAGAGATGAAGGAAACTAGTGAATTTAGTTCAACCAGAGGTTCTGGATATGTATTGAAATTACAGAAATCTGTTTCAAACCCAACTGAAGCAGATTTTTTTGACTTTTTAATCCTGATTTTCGACCTGAATTTTTCGACCACGCATTTCAAATATTTCATAGTGCTCTTTGATCTCAATTTTCAATATTTTTGATTTTTTTAAATTTGTCAGATCTGTGGATTTTGGAAACTAGCAATACCAAAATACAAAACCAGAATTTATCTCTCATTCCTATAAAAAGAATAAGAATGATATGTATGTCTGCAACCAGACATACCAGAGTGACCAAGTCAAAAATCACATGTAGTTGAGCTTTGAAAGGGAGATTATAAGGTTTTTTTTTGCAGATTATATGTTATATATCGCTGAATTCATTGCTGTTGAAGTATACCAGATTAAATCTACAGTTAAAGGGCATGTCCACCCTTTAATACATCTTTTAGTATGTGATAGGCAATGCTTCCCCAGCCCCAAACGCTATAATATTATTGCCAGAAAGTCCCCCGATCATTACTTACCTTACCTCGTTCCTTCGCCGCACAATCCTGGCCCTCTGCTTGCATGGAACTGCAAGCAGGGGGCGGGACCGGCAGCAGCAGTTAATTTGGTCTCTGTGTGCTGCTTTTCTCCACACCCTATTTTTTTGGGTTGAACTGGAAGTTCCATTCATACACCCGGGGATCATTCTTGATGGGAATTTTGGCCAAAATGCCCATTGGCAGAAAATTTGTTCAAGGTGGCCGTAGATGGATTAATTTTATCAGCCCCAATTCAGTTGACGGCCACCATACACAGAACGACAATCACCCGATAACAGGTGTCTGCCGATTGTATCGCTGCGTCTAAGGCCACCATAAGTCTGGTTGGTTAAAACATAATGTGCTCCCTTTAAGCTGCTTAACCAAAAAAAAACTAATTAGACTATTAGAATTTTAAAATGATATCAGATTGAGGTGTTCGGAGGGCCTGCATCCCTTGTATCGCAGACTGACCCATACCCACAGAAACAAAACATTCTCATTGAAAGTTTTATCCTAAAAGCCACCCATTGTAATAGGTTTCTTTAAACCCCATTCAAAGTTTTATTTAAGGTATCATTTTGCATAAATGATTATTCCAATAATTATTGAAGAACTATTTACTGTTGCATTCTGCTTTTCATTCCAGATGTTCCTATCCTGTACATAAGAATGAAAAAAAGTCCAATAAAATAGTATGTGAAGTGGTATCGTGACTATGGTTCTAATTTTCTCACTTCAATATCCCTTTTACATTTGACAATAAACACAATACTAACACTATATTGGAAAAGCTTTCTTATGAACATACAATCTTCATTTAATTAAAAAATAGTCTTAATTTATTTTCCTCATTGAAAAAAGCTATATTGGATGCAATATTTTTGTTCTGTTTTTCCTCTTCCTTTTTTTTACTGAGTCTCTGATGTTCACAACAAATAATTTGCAAAACATATTGCTTCAATACTTACAATGAGAGTGGTGGCCCAGCTGTGGGAGGGAGAGGACAAAAGTATCTGATATTACCATAATAATCTGCCTAAGATCCCATGAGCCCTCTGGTGTATACAATTCTCTATACTGCAGGCCGCAGCTGGAGAACATTCTCTTGACATGTATGCCAACCTTTGCCTGCAGGCAAAAGAAGAAAAAAAAACTGAAATATAATCATGAAAATAAAAAATCTTGTCAACTGTATTAAACGGCAACATCCGTGTTTCTTTTTCTACACAGACAGGTACTGTGCTGACAAAACAAAATCTGTATCGTAAAACATTATATTGAAATATTGCAGATTTCAGTAATGCCTTTTTAATACACAATTTTTAGAAGGAAAACTGAAATAAGGACTTAACAGTTTTGGTATAAAATCAACCATAGAGAATCAGCAAAGTCAACTTATTGGTTGCAACAAAGGCAATATGTGCAGATGTCTTATACAGGTCTTTGTCTCAACAAAGCATATTTATATTTATTCCTCATTTAACACGATGTAAGTGTGTTTTATCAGCCTCTAACATTTTCTTAGTTTTATATTAGATCATTATTAAAATACCCAAGTTATAGCTACTGTACTCTACAACAACAATCTTTAGAATTTAAGGTAATACTACTAACGCAGTGGGAGAAAAAAGAGCGAAAAATTTTTACACGTTTTTTCTGCTTCACAGACCTATAAGAAACTGAATCTGTGTAATAGCTGAAGGTTGTACTGTGTTATATACATAGCCTAAATTTAAAAAAGTAATGTGTTAAAAGGGAATTACTGCAACCCCACAACTTACGCTGTACCCTTACTAGGTCCTCATTAGTTCCTCACCACTGGGGGTACAGATAATTACCCTTCTAGGTACCCCACCACTTTGTGTCTGTTTTTAGGTTTGTGTGCAGGGGTTATGTATTTTCTCATATTTTTCCAAACATATGGTACACCTGCAGAGTAGTAACACTGGGATTGCACTGAGTAGAGGAGGCTCCTTAGGGCTTTACACCCCTTTTTAAAGTAAGCTAAAGGGGCGTGAATCCCTGTGTTCCAAGCGCTTGTAAACCACGTGGTCCACAAGAGCTTGGGACACAGTACAGGTCTCCGTAACTAGCAGTGCTTTAGCAGTTACGCTGGACCTGGAGAGCAGCCAAGGCCACCCATAAAGATATTCTTTAAATACCTGAGATGTCGGGTTACGGAACATTGCGGGTCGGAGCCACAGCTCATCCACATTACATTTATACGCAAAGGACCGACAACCGAGGATCAACCTAGAATTCAGGTGTCGTATCTCCTCATACTTCATAGGAGGGGTCTCCAGATACCTACTGAAATCAATTGAGAGTGTGTCTCACCTCATCTTACTTATCTCCAGATCAGTGATCCCTGACAATTGGACTAGGGGCCCCTAGAAAAGTTTTATTTGGATCCATATATATATATATATAATCTATCTTTTCCAATATAAGAGATATATATCTAGCACATTGATTATTAATTTGTTTATATATAGTCTCTACTTTAGAATAAAAGGGGGGTCAAGGGAGATGGTGGGTCATTTTTAACTGTATATTTTAATAGTATATATGTCTAGTAAGTACATTATTAGTGTCCTATGAAGTTTATTAATAAATATATGAATATATATATATATTTTATATGTGTTTTCATTTTTTACTTAGCACGGGATAACTTACGTTTTATAATATATCTGTACTTGGATCTTCTATAATGTTCTAAATGTTCTTGTAATAATTATGTAAAATATGTAATGGAATTGGAGAAACCAACCAGGACCATATATAACATAACAAACATTTAGCAAATAAAAAAATAAAATAAATTTGAGGGTGACCCAAGCCAACATATTTCCAATTTTAAAATAGCCGTATAACCTGAAGTGCTATGCCTTTCCACTTCTATTACCCTTCTGAATCATTCCCTTTTCAAATCTACAAAATAGACAAAATACACAGATGATGAGCAGCTGAGGAGGGGCATTTTTTGGAACCGTAAAAAGCAATTATGACCAAATTGTGCATTACATATAGTGTTTTCCCCAGGATTTTTTTCCAGCCGGGTGCCATGTAAAAGTTGCCGGGTGGGGAGCATGGTGAAATTTGGTGGTGGAGAAAATTAAATGTGTACTATTTTTACTAGTTAATTCTACATTTTTCCCCAAAGCTTTTAGGTTGATATACCCTTAAATTAGCAGTATAACTGCTTTGAAACCAATAAAGCCTGCTTCATGCTAATGTAAATACTGACCAACTTTGCATCATGCT
This sequence comes from Hymenochirus boettgeri, assembly GCA_019447015.1. NCBI lineage: Eukaryota > Metazoa > Chordata > Amphibia > Anura > Pipidae > Hymenochirus > Hymenochirus boettgeri. The sequence continues at coordinate 239,921,143 of CM033470.1, forward strand.
CAGTATATAGTTAGGGATATTTAAAGGGCATGTCCACCCCTGAAATAGTTTTTTAATATTATGCTCCCCCATGTCCCCCAGCCCAACCGCATGTATCGTTTTTTCAAAAAGCTCCCCAAACTCTTACTTACCTCCCCTCATCTCCGCCGCACTGCGGCCCTCTGCTTGCGAGAATGCAAGCAGAGGGGCGGGACGGCAGTCGCGTCTGTGATTGGCTGAGCGGCAGCCAATCACGGAGCGGCTGCCGGTCACTTCAGTGCAGCGGAGGAAAGCGAGAGGGAGTAAGAGTTGGGGAGCTTTTTGAAAAAAAAAACATGCGTGGGGCTGGGGTACATGGGGGAGCATAATATTAAGGGGATTAATGCTAGGGGGAGGGATAGTAGAACGGGAGGGAGAGGGAGGGAGAGGGGAGGGGAGGGAGGGGGAGAAGGGCTGCAGTGCGCATGGCAAATATGCCGGAGGCTAGATAGCAGGCCGAGACCTGCTATCCCCTGGTGGTTAGTTTTGAGACTTTGGGGGGGGGGGGTTTACAGGAGAACCCTATGGAGCTGGGATGTGAGGTAAGGATTAAACTACACTACATGGTGGGGCCAGTAGTTGGGGGGATTATAGTTTTGGGGGTGGACATGCCCTTTAACTTTTATCCCACTAAATGTTTGAAAAATAAAACTCCCAGCATACCTTGGTTGCAGAATGCAGGGAATTATAGTTTTAAAACATATAAGGATGGGCATCTCTGATATAGGTGTTTGGTTAAATTAAAAAGGTAAGTATTGGTCCGACTTTCTGTTAATTAATTAATTCATTCATTCATTCATTCATTCATTCATTAATTAACCAATCAATTACACAAACCAATACATATATCAGCAGGCAGCATAATTAACCCATTCCCACAACTAGAACAGTTAATGCTCCACTCTATCCATAGCCTGGACTGATAACAGGGGACATTAAAGGGCATGTCAACCCCCCAAAACTAAAATTTAACCTACTACTGGACACTGTACATCTCTGCTCCTTATGGTTTTCCTGCAGTGCTTTTCCAAAGACCAGGAAACTGAAGACTAGCAGCTGTCTTCCTGTGTGAAAGGTTTCTGCCTCCTTCTTATCCTCTGAGAGGACAGTGGCATGCGCAGAGGAGCCCTTTCCTCCCTCCCTCCAGATTCCTCCATGGCTGCCCTTCACCTAGCGTAAAAAGTTTTTTATATAATGTAGGACATCCCTGCCCACCCCCAACCGTTATGTTAGATTTCTAAAAAAAATTCAGAACTCTACTTACAGTCCTTCACTCCCATGGTGCTCTGCTTTGCTGGCAGCCACGTCTGTGATTGGCTGCCTCTCACCTCGGAAAGGGAGCACCGCAGGAGCAAGGGGATGTAATTAGAGTCCTTTTTTTAGCAATCTAACATAGCAGTTGGGGGTGGGCAGGGGTGTTCTATATTATATTAAAGGAGAGGGTGGAGATACTCTTTAACAGCACTGATCCCTTACCACAGGTTTGGTGTTGTCAGAGTGAACCCACACACTGGAACAACCGAGTCACTCACTCACACTTAGATCCTTCTATGCACCCCAAAACACAACATATGACCTGCATACCAAGTGTGCAACAAGTTTTCCGGCCAACCCTTCGTGGCCTTGGGGATCTTGCGAGAGTTAGTTAACGCATGCTTACATTATCTCACAATGGGTCTTGACTGGGCAGTTTTGTCTGACCTTGGTGCCAGGAGCACACCTTTTAAACTTACATACTACAACCTACAGGGATACTTTCCAATTGCCATTTTGAGTCAGAAAGGAATCCCCTCCCTCATTTTTAGCTGGTTTTTTTTCCTTCCTCTGGATCAACAGGTAGGGTTAAACATCTAAATTCTTTAGTAAATCGCAACAGTGTTCTCTCCAGAATTTTTGCATAAAAACGTAACCAGGTGGGCTGCCTGGATAAAAGATGCTGTCATTGAGAAGGCTAGTCGGATGACTAGCGAAACATCTTCAAGAACTAAACTTTAAGACCAGTTGATCCAACTGAATACAACAGACATACCATGACCTGGATGAATGAGAACCTTCACAAGCTGATAGTATTGCTTATTTTTAGCATAGTTGAAAAATTACTACCTAAACTTGTAATGTTATACAACTACTACGTACTAAGACAGAATGTTACCACCATATAGTGATGCCTGCAATGCCTTTGCTTCTTTAATTGAGGGCCAAAGGAGTATATTATAATGACATGAATCACACTGTTACAAACAATTGCTTACAAATACTGTATTTTTCACATTATCTTACAAGTGTACCTGGTTTTTCTTTTTACATTAGATACTACTTGATTTTTAATTTTATTTTTTACTATAATAAATATCTCTTGGAATTTTTTTTTATAAAAGACATTTTCTGTACCTTTTTGTATCCACTGCCATATGTTGAGATATATAATCAAAATCTACTTAAAGGAACACTAAACCCAACAAAATAAGTATTTGCCATTCGTTTGTATTATTCACAGGGAGGTGAGAACGCTTATTCTCACCTCCCTGTGAATAATATTACGCTCGCGGGACCTGGAACTTACCTTACCGCCGCTCCACTCGCAGCCGCTCCTTCACTGACAGCTGCTCTGTCCCGACCGCGCGCCCTATCTTAGGTGCATGCGCGCAAATACAAAAGATAGGGCGCGTGATCGGGAGAGAACAACTGTTCAGTGAGTAAGCGGCTGCGAGTGGAGCAGCGGTAAGGTAAGTTCCTGGTCCCCCAGAGCCTTCTCTCCCGCGACGATCCGATTGCAGGGGCCGGACCTCAGCCGTGTCTGTGATTGGCTGAGAGGCAGCCCATCACAGACGTGACTGACGTCACTGGAAAAACTGCTGGAGAGAAGGCTCTGTAAGTATGGATCTGTGTTTTATAAGAAGTATTGCAGCGGTTGGGGGCAGGCAGGGGTTACTTACCTTCTCCACAACGAAAATATAAGGCAGCGCACTCCGGTAAGATAAAAATATTGCAGCTTTGTCATTGAAAATACAATTTATTCACCACATCAAAAACAAGACAAAAGGCAGATGTACAGCAAAAAACATGGCCTTACGCGTTTCGAGCGGAATGCTCTTACTCATAGGCTAACCCTGGAACACCATCTGATGACTTTTAAACCAAAAAACCTAATGAGAGTCAATCACTTGCTCCACCCCTAACCGATCTCAGTACGGAGAAAGAGAGAGTCAAATACTCCCAATACCAAAATTAACCCAATGTGCACCAAAAAGTTCAACACTAGATATAGACACCATAAATAAAAAGACTCCATAAGTGCCTTATAACCGATTAAATAATATACATAAAGTACTCCAAACATATACTAAAATTAAATGTAGTATAGAACCTTGTGTGCTAAACAAATTACTTAGAATTGTATTAAAAAACTGCTAAAATAATAAATTAGTAACAGTGTACCCAAGGATAATATCTCTATCACTGTACTTATATTCAAATTATAACCTCGACTCTTGAATGAGAACACATTTAAACATATAAATATATCCTAATATATACCATACATATAAGTATAAATATAATATGAATATAAATATAGCAACTAACAAATTTTTGTGTTACTTACCTTACCTCCAAAGGATTTCACAATAGGTGCAACAATGGCTGAGGGTGGATCCGGATGGTGGGAGGGGGGAGTGCGCATACCTCAGACCTTGATGAGGATAAGGAATCAGCAAGGACAGGATGGCTCACAGACAGTCCAGTTTCCTGGACTTTGAAAAGGCATAGCTAAAGAACCATAAGGAGTAGAGATGTAAGGTAAGGTTTATTTTAAACTACAAAGTAGGGCCAGTAGTGGGTAAAATTATAGTTTAGGTGGGTAAAATTATAGTAGGTGGACATGCCCTTTAAAGGACAACTATAATCACCTTACCCACTGTCCACTGATGGTTAATACCCAGGGTACTGATGGTTAATACCCTCACTGCTGGGTATCTTCTGCAATACATAATTAAAGTTTGCTTCGTGGATTTGTCCTCCATTCAGTCGGTGATTCTGACCAATGAGAAGACACACTTTGTTGAAGCGTGTCTTCTCATTGGCCGGGATCGTGAAGGCAGAAGTCAGAGCCACAAAGCAAATTTTTATTATTGCAAAAGATAGAAGGCAAACCCAGTGGTACTGGGTACTAGTGATGGCCAGTTTGCGGATCCAAACCCCGATCCGCGGCGGATTTACCTCGTTTGCGAACGGCGGATATCGCAGATTTTCCAGTTTTCCGCCTTCCGAACTTTTCCGAACCACGTTTTGAAAATTTTTCGAAATTACAAGGATTTCTCGTATTTTCGGGAATGCGGGAAAATACGTATTTTCGAAGAATCCTCATATTTTCAAGGATTTTTTCATTTTAATGGGTCCACTCGCGGATTTTCGAAATTTTTCTAAAATTCGCAGATCCTCGAGCGGACCGGATTTTGCGAAGTTCGGACATCTCTACTGGGTACTACTGACTACAAGGTCTGGTGGAACAGGGTGGAGGAGAGTATAGGTGTCCTTTAACTATGAGGGGAACCAAACTACAAGCTGCCATAAAAATGCATGTGGGATGCATTTGTCACACAGATCCCTGATATTGAAAATACACAATATGCTTATATAGAAACAAAAATGGCACAACTTTTTTCTTTCTATGCCTTCATATGAATAAAATCATAGGAAGAAAATCACCAGTTTTATTTCAAGAGGTTGTTAATACTGTCATTTTTTAATATTCCAGACATACTTTTAAGGCTCTTAAGGGGTATGTATATTGAATAAAATTACTTTGAGGCATACTTATAAAAGATCATTAAGTTTTCGCAGCTGTTATAACATTATAAAGTGCTGATAACTGAAGGCGAAAACTCATACCACCGCATATTGCCATTTCCCATACATTGCAGCAGAAATAGATTGGTCATATTTATAAACCAGTAAAAAGTGTTTTTAGTATTAATTTTAGTATTAAGCCTTCAAAAATCGCCACGTCTGATGTGGCAAATATTCATTCGTTGGCATATTTCTAACACGTCTCTGAGAAATGTTTGTTGCTGCATGCCTTTAATCCAGTACTTGTTTTTGTCAGACTCAATATATAATAAACTGTGAGGGCAAGCATTCTCAGTGATCACTTTGAGGCAACACTGGAAAAGGCAGTTTCTAATAATAAGACATTTGATTGACAACTAAAAAGTTTTTTTTAGTTTAGATACTCTTTAAATTTACAAAAAAAATCTAGATTTGTATGTTTATTCGTTAATTTCTATTTTTAGAAAATCTGCAGAAAATGTAAAGAATGTTACAGTATAAAATAAACAGATCTAAGTCATCACTTGTGTTAAGCTGCGAACAACATCAAGTTGCAACTGAGTTATGACAAGACAGAAAAATACTTGCTGCATTGTGTGTCTCATAAATGGCTCATGGTGGCTCTTTGTAACAAACAGCACTGACAAAAATGAATAGTCACCAGCATACACAGTGATTGCAGAGAAATGTACAAAAACACTGCACATAAAACCTTCAGCTGACTTGTGAAAGAATGCTCGGTAACCAACGTAATGCAACCGCTATTTATAATCTCTCAAAATATATTCTTCACACTGAATTCCCAGGTGGCATATCCTGCTGTGTTGTTTCAAAACATTAGGTATTGTGGATGTGTTTACAATGGCAGAGCAGCAAACTTACTAAGAACAAATTCCTATATTGTATTGTATTTTTGAAAGAAATACCTTTTGGTCTTCTGGAGCTTAATTCACTGGTCTGTGCCTTTAGGGTAGAGAAATTACAATCTAATCTACTCAATCCCTACGGGACTCAACTGTAACAACCTAATAATTGTCAGGATACCTCATAGTAGCACGCTGACTATAACATTCCGGAAGTAATTGGAGCCCCCGGTGAGACTGAAGGTTTGAGGGGTTTATTTCACTTTAAAATCTATGGGGGTGTGTGATAATATTGAATAATGTACCCCAAACTATAAAGGGTATCTCCACTGGAAAAATAAATTGGCATTTTATTGAAGAACGGGAGGTAAAGGAGATCTTACCTCCCATTCTTCAATAAAACCTGCAGGAGCTGGGAGAGATGGTAAGGTATTTACCAGATTGCTTGCTCCTCCGCCGCGTAGTCTGAGAGGTCCCAACATACTCTGTTTTCTCAAGTGCGAATCGTACTTGAACATAGAGTGCAGAGTCCGTCGGGACCTGTCAAAGGACGCGTCAGAGGAGCGATCGATCAGGTAAGTACCTTACCTTCTTTTCCGGCTCCTGACATTTTTTTTTTAAGAATGGGAGGTAAGACGCAGCTTCTTTTCCTCCCGTTCTTCAGTAAAACTAAATGGCAAAAAAACAAATTCCCAGTGGAGATACCCTTTAAATAATAAGAATATTAGACATTTTCTTGTATGTTCAGGGAATTCTCTGAACAAAGATAATTATGCAATAAACTGTCAGAAATAATGAGAAAATATGTACAGGGAGATGTAATATAATTAGTTGTTGTGTAAGGGCTAGGCCACATCCCGAGCGTATGCGCTTGGGATTGTGCATGCGATTCCGTATGGTAACGCATGCATTCACCATTTTTGGTGCGTTAACGCATGCATTTCCATAACGCAAATAGCAAAATCACATGCGTAAACTAAAAACGCACAAGAATCGTGCACACAATGGAATGCGATAACGCACATGATTGAGTGAGTGATTTAGTGCATTGTATTGGATAAAACCCATGCTTCCTGATTTAATATTGTGTTAGGCTAAAGCCACACTACAACACACTAAATCACACACCAATCATGTGCGATTTTGCCATTTTCCGTTATGGAAACGCAAGTGTTAACACACTAAAAATGGTGAATGTATGCGTTACAAAAACGGAAACGTATGCGCAATCGCATGCGCATCGAAAATCGTGGGGATTTTTGCATTCCCACGATTTCCACTATAACCAAATCACATGCGCAATCCCAAACGCAAAACGCATGTGGCTTAGCCCTTAGTGTAGGTTTAAATCTAATTTTGCAGGGCCAGTACAGTTTTTTACCGCCACAGGCACCCGATGTAAAATCCCCTATGTTTGTTTTTGCGCTACATTGTATTAATTGGAAAATATTGCGAAAGATCTAGTTATCCAATCACTAAATGACTTTTATCAGGGGAAGTGCTTATTAACTTCTATTTTAAAATTAAAGGGGAAGTTCACCCCTCAAATCAAGTAATGAAGCATCAAAATTGGCTATTACTTTGATACACATATGCGAGCAATCCTCAAAATGATGTATTAAATACCTTACTAAATAATATCTATGGAAAATATAACATTTTAGAGACATTTGTTATTTTTGACTGAAACTGGCATCATAGCTACTTCCTCCCTCCTCCATGCAGCACAGATGGATACACAACAGCACATTAAAATGCCACTCTCATCCTGTGAGGAACTCACTGGACAATAATGGAGCAATCGGTCCTGATCAATAGAGAGATGAGAGGCAAACTAGAAACATTTCATTCCTTGCCAAAAATCATTTTGTGATCAGGGACGGATTTTAACACTATACCACCTAGGCTGTGGCCTAGGGCAGCAGCATAAAAAACAGGCAGGGAAGCAGCACTACTTCCAGCTACTGCAGAGCCACCCCAGTATAACGTGCTTGTGAAGGTTCTCATTCATCCAGGTCATGGTATATCTGTTGTATTCAATTAGATCAACTGGACTTGAAGTTTAGTTCTTGAAGACGTTTCGCTAGTCATCTGTCTGGCTTTCTCAATTCAGAATGACTTGTACAAGAGTGCGGTGAAAGGTTCTCATTCATCCAGGTCATGGTATATCTGTTGTATTCAATTAGATCAACTGGACTTGAATGTATTTTCTTGAAGACGTTTCGCTAGTCATCCGACTGGCTTTCTCATTTCATGACTTGTACAAGAATCTGTGGCAATTATGTACCCTGGAAAATCCCAATTAGCATTCACAGCCGGAGTTTGGGTGATGATAGTGGCTAAGAGGTGTTATAGGAACGCCCAGAGTAAGGTGTTAAAACAGCATTCTCTGCCATGTACAATGCGTTTTAAACACCTTACTCTGGGCGTTCCTATAACACCTCTTAGCCACTATCTATCACACCCTTAACCCTGGCTGTGTATGCTAATTGGGATTTTCCAGGGTACATAATTGCCACAGATTCTTGTACAAGTCATTCTGAATTGAGAAAGCCAGTCGGATGACTAGCGAAACGTCTTCAAGAACTAATTTCAAGTCCAGTTGATCTAATTGAATACAACAGATATTTGTACAGAATCTGTGCAATTATGTACCCTGGAAAATCCCAATTAGCATACCACAGCCAGGTGTTAAGGGCGTGATTGGATAGTGGCTAGAGGTTGTTATAGGAACGCCCAGAGTAAGGTGTCAAAACAGCATTGTACAGACAACTGTCTGCCATGTAACAATACTGTTTTTGACACCTTACTCTGGCGTTTCCTATAACACCTCTTGCCACTATCCAATCACGCCCTTAACACCTGGCTGTGGTATGCTAATTGGGATTTTCCAGGGTACATAATTGCCAACAGATTTTTGTACAAGTCAGTCTGAATTGAGAAGCATTGGTGACTAGCGAAACGTCTTCAAGAACTAAACTTCAAGTCCAGTTGATCTAATTGAATACAACAGATACCCCAGTATAACCTTATTTGTTGCTGGAATCCAGACAGTGCAGTGCCATTGCACTCTGTGATGGCATGAATGAAAGAAACATGTCACATTTTACATTCAATCTCTGCTAACTGCTAAAAGGCAAGCAAAATGTCCTCTGGTTCTGCTCTTCCTCTGCCTACTGATCATTCATATTGTTCTAATATTCCTAAAAGCTAGATTGCAGGCGACGTGTTTTATTCCCTATCCGTTACCTGCATTATTTTTCTCTACATGTCCCGTTATATATGTATTGTTTATTATCTTCCACATGTCCCTGATACTTGTATTGTTTACCATCCATCTGTCCCTTTACCTATTTTGTTTCATTTTCCTATACATGCCCCAGTTACCTGTTTGGTTTGCCATCTACCTGTCCCTGTTACCTATATTGTTTATCCTCACATGTCCCTGCTACCTGTATTGTTTATCAACTTTCAACTGTCCCTGTAACCTGTATTGTTTAACCCTTTCACTGCCAGAAGAATTTCATTTTTTTTTTGCGTTAACTGCCAGAAGAATTTTCAGGATTTTGCCCTTAATCGCTTTAGACTAATTTTACAGTAGGAAACTTTGCAGTAAATCAGGAATATTATACATTTTTTTTTCAGCATAGTGTGCACTTTAACATGGTAACAGAATTTTGTAACTTTTCTGGAAATTTTACTGAATATGGTAAATATGTTAAAAAAATGAAAAATTTGCAAATTTTCATGGATTTCCCATTTTTACTTATAGTATCTTAAGGTTACACACAAAATTTAAAAGCTCTGATACTCCCGAGTACAACGATACCAGAATATTGTAGGTACCCGAGTTTTCCTGTACAGGAGACCCCCCCAAACTAAAACTGCACCCTTAGAATATTACACCAAATTAAAATGTATAACCACTACTGACAGTTAACATAGAATATCTACCAAATTAACTAAAATACCCACAAGTGAGATATTTTTAGAAAACACACACCACAAGATTTTATGAGTGAGAGTTAGTTTCGATCAAAATGCAGACACCCGGAACGCAGCTCTTCGTCCAATGTAAGTTATTTCTCACATTTCCTTTTTTTCCTCAACTGTAAAATCAGAGACAAAATCAAATGCGATTCAGCTAAAAACTGTGGAGGAAAGTTCAAACGCATCTCAAATATGAAAGCCTAACCCCTCCCGAATAAAACGGTATGCCAACATCATGGGTTGACCAGACATGGCTACCAACTTACCCAGAGCGTGACCAGTGCCAAAGTCAGTAGCAGCAAAAAAAAATTAGCCAGTTTTGTATTTGAACAGTCTGCAGTAGTTTTTCCACAAAACACCCCCCCCAACTCAGACATACCCCCCCACAAACTATATATTCCTGAAATCTACACACCTTCAGCCATGTAACGCTGTAGTTCGTGCATTCATACCATCAATGGTGTGGGCACTGTTTTATGAGAAGTTTGCACTTTTACCAGATTTTTAAAAAAAAAACATCAAACAACATTCAAAAAGGTAGAAATCATGCCAAAACCCCATGGAATGTAAAAAAAAGTTACCAAATATCAATCCCAAATGTCCTGAATCAAACGGTATGCCATATGTGTGGTTACACAGCGGAGTGGAAGCGAAAGCCACAAAGTGAGACAATGCACGATGGCTCAGAAACAGCCAAAATATTTAGCCAACTCCAATTTGGACAGTCTTCAGTTTTTCCACACAACACCCCCGTAACTCAGAAATAAACCCCACAAAACTATATATTCCTAAATTACACACCTTCAGCTATGTAACGTAGTTTGTTTCATACCATCAATGGGGTGGGCGCCGTTCTTCGTAGAGGTTCACATATGTCTGAAAAAAAATGAACAAAAACCACTTCAAAAGGTAGAAATCGTGCCAAAACCTCATGGAATCTAAAAAAAGTTACTAAATATCAATCTCCCAAATGTCCTGAATCAAACGGTATGCCATATGTGTGGTTACACACTCGGACTGGAAGCGAAAAGCCACGAAGTGAGACAATGCACGATGGCTCAGAAACAGCGAAAATATTTAGCCAAATCGAATTTGGACAGTCTGCAGTTTTTTCACAAAACACCTGATAACTCAGGAATAACCCCCACAAACTATATATTCTGAAATCTACAACCTTCAGATACATACGGTGTAGTTTGTTCATTCATACCATCAATGGTGTGGGGCGCAGTGTCTGCGTAGGATTCGATTTTACACAATTTTTGGAAAAATAGAGAAAAATACATTTCAAAGTGACAAAATCCCACAAACCCATGGAATGTAAAAAAAACTTACCAAATATCAATCTCCAAATGTCCTGAATCAAAACGTATGCCATATGTGTGGTTACACACACGGAATGGAAGCGAAATAGTCAAACAAGTAAAACAATGCGCAGTGAGCCAATAACAGCATTTTCCCAGATTTTTCAAAATGAACAACCCCTCTATATTCCTGAAAATCTACACACCTTCAGCTATGTAGCGCTGTATGTTTGTTCATTCATACCATCAATGGTGTGGGCGCAGTTCTTCGTAGACGTTCGCACTTTTGTGAAAAAATGAACAAAAAACAACTTCAAAAGGTAAAATCATGCCAAAACCTCATGGAATGTAAAAAAAAGTTTCTAAATATCAATCTCCCAGATGTCCTGAATCAAACGGTATGCCATATGTGTGGTTACACACCGGACATGAAAGCGAAAAGCCACGAAGTGAGACAAAAGCATGATGGCTCGGAAACATCGAAATTTTCAGCCAACTCTGAATTTGAACTGTCTGCAGTTTTTACCACAAAACACCCCCCAACTCAGAAATACCCCCCACAAACTATATATTTCTGAAATTCACAAACCTTCAGATACATAACGTGTGTACTTTGTTCATTCATACCCATCAATGGTTGGGGCGCAGTTCTGCGTAGAATTTCGCATTTCTACACAATTTTCTGGAAAAATAGAGAAAAATACATTTCAAAGTTACAAAATCCCACCAAAACCCCATGTGAATGTAAAAAAAACTTACCAAATATCAATCTCCTAAATGTCCTGAATCAAACGTATGCCATATGTGTGGTTACACACACGGACATGGAAGCGACTAGTCAAAAAGTAAAACAATGCGCAGTGAGCCAATAACAGCATTTCCCAGATTTTTCAAACTGAACACCCCTCTAACTTGGAAATACTCCCGCAAAACTATATATTCTCAGAATCTACATACCTTCAGCTACGTAACGCTGTAGTTTGTTCATTCATACCATCAATGTGGGCGCAGTTCTTTGTAGAAATTCGCATTTGTCTAAAAAAAATGAACAAAAAACAACTTCAAAAGGTAGAAATCATGCCAAAACCTGACGGAATGTAAAAAAAAGTTACTAAATATCAATCTCCCAAATGTCCTGAATCAAATGGTATGCCATATGTGTGGTTACACACGCGGACGTGGAAGCCAAAGACACAAAGTGAAACAATGCACAATGGCTCAGAAACAGCACAAAAATATTCAGCCAAATCTGAATTTGAACAGTCTGCAATTTTCCCCACAAAAACAACCCCCACAAACCATATATTCTCGAATCCACACACCTTTATCTACGAAATTCTGTAGTTTGTTCATTTGTACCATCAATGGTGTGGGCGCAGTTCTCATAGAAGTTCGAGTTTTAGCAGATTTTCTAAAAAATTTGAAAAAAAAAACACTCTCAAAGGTAGAAATCATGCCAAAATCCCAAGTAATGTAAAAAAAAAATACCAAATATCAATCTCCTAAATGTCCTGAATCAAACGGGATGCCCTATGTTGTATGTACACATGCAAAAGTGGAATCAACTAGCCACAAAGTGAGCCAATGAACAATGGCCCAATTACAGCAACTTTTCAGATTGTCAGACTAAACACCCTCTATATTAGAAATACCCCCCAAAACTATATATTTTGGAATTACACACCTTCAGCTACGTTACGGTGCCATGCTTTCATACATACATGAAGAATTCCAGACCCAGTAATCCAAAGACAAGCAAAAAAACCCACTAAATGTCAATCTCCCACATGTTCTGAATCAAACGGTATGCTATATGTGTGGGTGCACACAGAGACGTGGCCACCAACTATCTCAAATGGGACGCGATGCACAAATGCAATTACAAGAAAAAATCAAAGTGCTCTGTAATTTGAACAGCCTACCCTTTTTCTAAGGAAACAGTCCCGAAACATGGAAATTCCCCCCACAAACTATATATTTTTGGAATCTACACACCTTCAGCTACACAATGGAGTGATTCCTTATGCATACCACCAATGGTGTGGGCGCAGTAGTATGTAAAATTTCGCTTTTTACCAGATTTTCAGGAAATTTTAAAAAAAATACAATTCAAAGTTAAAAATCATGGCAAATTTCCATGTCATGTAAAAAAAAAACTTGTCAATTATCAATCTTCCAAATGCCCTGAATCAAACGGTTATGCCATATGCGTGGATGCACACAGGGACGTGGCCACCAACTAGCTCAAATTGGACAAATGCACAAGTGTAATTACAAGAAAAAAATCAAAGTGCTCTGTCATTTCGAACAGCCCCAAAACTTGGAATGCCCCCCACAAATAAAAACCCCACTAAAATCAATCTCCCACATGTTCTGAATCAAACGTTATGCCATATGCGTGGATGCACACAGAGACGTGGCCACCAACTAGCTCAAATGGGACGCATGCACAAATGCAATTTCAAGAAAAAATCAAAGTGCTCTGTAATTTGAACAGCCTACACTTTTTCTAAGGAAACAGTCCCGAAACATGGAAATTCCCCCCACAAACTATATATTTTTGGAATCTACACACCTTCAGCTATGTTACGATGCCATGCTTTCATACATACATGGCATAGATACATTGACGACATGTTTACCTTTGGCGGGGCCACATGGATTACTTTAACGGTTCCTTGACCCAGTAAATACATGTGATGCCACATTAGATTTACTTCTGACATCAGTGCTACCCAGATATCATTTTTGGATGTAACTACAAGCAAAAGAGATGGGCACCTCCATACGGGTTTGCATAGGAAATTAACAGATCGTAATACGTTATTGAGTTATACGAGTTTTCATCCAGGGCATATTAAAAAAATTGATACCACGCAGTCAGATGATGAGAGTCAAAGGGATTGTTTCTGATAAAGATACATGTGATCTAAGGGTGCAAGAGATGAGGAATAAGTTTGTTCAGCGGGGTTACCCTAACACATTAATGGATCGGGGGATCCAAGATATTAAAAGTTAGACCGTAGGTGATAAAAAATAAAAAATAAATGTATACCTTTTGTTTCTGAATATTCGACCTGTAGTGATCAACTAGGATCATTAAACAGACACTGGAATTTGTTAAAAAGCAGTTATCCTGAGATAGAGAAGTTTCAGCAGAAGCCTCTCTTTTCTTATAAAAAGGGTTATACCCTGAGGAATATGCTTGTGAAGGTTCTCATTCATCCAGGTCATGGTATATCTGTTGTATTCAATTAGATCAACTGGACTTGAAGTTTAGTTCTTGAAGACGTTTCGCTAGTCATCCGACTGGCTTTCTCAATTCAGAATGACTTGTACAATGCTGTTTTGACACCGTACCCTGGAAAATCCCAATTAGCATATCACAGCCAGGTGTTAAGGGCGTGATTGCATAGTGGCTAAGAGGTGTTATAGGAACGCCCAGGGTAAGGTGTCAAAACAGCATTGTACATGGCAGACAGTTGGTGTCGAACCCCCCCACCTCTGTTTAGGCTTGGTTTCTTTATTTTCACATAAATGGCCTCCTTGACACCTCTCTTGAACCAAAGGAACTGAATTAGTCAGTTTGAGGCATCAACGACAGGGGAGGTCATTAAGCTACAAGGATTTTTTACATGCAACACTAATTTTTGTGATTACCATTTATGTTGCCCTTGTGGGATGTACTATGTTGAGAGAGAAGGAACTACTGTGCACACTCATATATAAGTTAAAAAACGTTTATAAAATTCACAAGGTTCTATATCTAAAAACATTTAAAATTACATGCTTGTGAAGGTTCTCATTCATCCAGGTCATGGTATATCTGTTGTATTTAATTAGATCAACTGGACTTGAAGTTTAGTTCTTAAAGACGTTTCGCTAGTCATCCGACTGGCTTTCTCAATTCAGAATGATTTGTACAAGAATCTTTAGCAATTATGTACCCTGGAAAATCCCAATTAGCATATCACAGCCAAGTGTTAAAGGCCTGATAGGATAGTGGCTAAGAGGTGTTATAGGAACACCCAGAGTAAGGTGTCAAAACAGCATTGTACATGGCAGACAGTTGGTGTCGAACCCCCCCACCTCTATTTAGGCTTGGTTTCTTTATTTTCACATAAATGGCCTCAACACCTCTCTTGAACCAGTCACTTTCCTTTGCCAATATGTTAACATTACAATCTTCAAAGGTATGTCCTTTATCCTCAAGATGCAGGTACACGGCTGAGTCCTGACCTGAGGAATTGGCTCTTCTGTGCTGGGACATACGTTGATGCAGTTGCTGTTTGGTCTCCCCCACATACAAATCAGAGCATTCTTCACTGCACGCATTTATGTGTGACATCATATATAAGCCAAAGTTGGGACCACGAGCAGATGCGTATCGACCCCCAGCAATTTGGGGGCTTCCTAATGTGCCCAAAGGTAAAGAGAGCTCTACACTAATATGATTTATATGCACCTTCATGATAAACTCCTATACTGACTTTTGTTAAGTCATAATTTATGGGCTGAATAGGTGTAATTTTAAATGTTTTTAGATATAGAACCCTGTGAATTTAATTTGGGGCTTATATAGCTCGTGCTGGGTTATTTCGTATTGGATGTGCTATGTTGGGGAAACAACCCAGAAAATTAAGGATAGAATCTCCCGACATTGATCACATATACGTACCAACCAAAAAATGTTGCTAGTCCCACAACATTATTGTGAGAAGGGATATAAATCTACAGATTGTCCTGGAACATGTTCCTAAGTTAGATAGAGGGGGGGACAGAGTATTGAAATTAAAACAAAAAAGAGGTAAAATTGATCTATCAAATACAGACCTTATATCCTCAAGGACTGAATCGTGATTATAACTTACACTTGTTTTTGTAATTCTATTTAATATAGAAATGTATAAACTGTTGTTTTTCTACATTGGAATGGTTCCGAATGCTGTCTTACCTTAACATATTTGATATACAGCCTACCATGGTGGATACCAGGAGGCTGTATCCTATTGGGCAAACCATCTTGATATTTGAAAAAAACATGTGATGTCATACTGTTATTTGTTATATAAAGTTGGATTGAATCCCAGAATTCACAGCTTGATACCCCGAAACGTTGCTGTGTGAGTTATCCGGTGTGGAAAAAGAAATAAATCACAATTGTTTGGATGGTTGTTCCTATACTGTATGGTGTAGAAATATAGATTAAAGGGCATGTCCACCCCATGTAAAAAATTTTGCCACATAGTAGCTCTCCTTCCCCCAGCCCCAACCACTATAATATATTTTTCAGAAAGTCCCCCAAACTCTACTTACCTTCCTTCTTTCCTCCGCCGTACTGCCTGGCCCTCTGCAAGCAGGGGGCTGGACCGGCAGCCACGTCCCTGATTGGCTAAGAGGCAGCCAATCACAGCCACGGCTGCCGGCTGCACAGAACGCCGGGGGAGAGAGGTAAGGTAAGTAGAATTCGAGGGACTTTCTGAAAAATGTATTATAGCGGTTGGGGCTGGGGGAAGGAGAGCTACTATGTGCCAAAGGGTTTTTACACTAGGGGGAGGGAGAGGTATGGAGAGGGAGGGTGGGGGAGAGGGCTGCTCTGAGCAAGTCAAAAACCTCTGAGAGGAAGCCTCAGAGGTGGAAACAATTTCCCTCCCTGCAGTGCTCCTGGTGGTCAGCTTTACAGAATTTATGGCTTGAGAAAGGTCTGAGAAAGTGACCGAATCTGTTACACTGTAAATAAAATTGTTTCACAAGACCCAAGGCGTGGACAGACAGGCAGATATTCAGGGTTATTCAATAAAAGTTCTTATTGTTTAAAATGGTGCTAACTTTGCTACAACCAATCAGATCCTATTTAACATTTAAAAGCTAACATCTGATTGGTTGGGGCACAATTAGTACCATTTTAAAAAAGAACTTTTATTGAGTAACCCTGACTATTCTTAAAATTATTATTATTAAAAAGTCTGCTCAGGGCAGCGATACTCACTCAGGGCACCACCATAGGAAGCTCTCACGAGGGGGGCAGTGCGCTCTAGGTGCTAGTAACCCATCACATCGCAACCCATATAAACGGTCTCCCCTCAAAAAAGTTAAATAGCTACATGTTTATCATAAAATGCATTCCTAATGCAACTTACCGTATATTTTGTACTGTTAGGAATGTATATATATATATTTGGAATTATTGTCTAGTCTACTAATTGGGAAGTAACTGCTGTTTAGTGCCTAATTTCACTGGAATATCACACCATCTAATGTGTGTTCATTAAAGGATATAAATATGCTTTGTAGCAATTTTACTCTTATTAAGGCTTGGCCTTTAATTTAAGAACATTTCCTTGTTTTTTGGACTTGAGGCTATAAAAATTCATCTGCTCAGTCACAGACCATTTAATTTTGGATGCATCATTGCCAGTTGGTTACAGTAATTAGCATTCCCTGTGTAGTGGCAGATTCCCTTAAGCTATGCTAACTAGGGTTCCACTCTAGTATGAAAACATAAGCAGATATGTGCAAATGAGCCAAGCAACCCAAATCACAGACATAAACTCTAGTTGCAGACTCTTGGCTCAGACTTACTAGCAAACCCACCTGCAGATCGTATTTACTGATTATTTATGACATCTGCGCAGCAACAAAAATTTACAGTTTTAATTTATTACCAATGTTATATTACGCCATATTTCACTATTGAAAGTTCTAGACTTTAACATTTAATCACATTTTCTAACATTGTTAGACCTATTATTTGTCATAGCACAGACTATAGTTTATTCAATTCGTACCACAGTAAAAACATTTCTATTAAATACATTTTATTTATAAATTGCATTGAGTGACATGATGCAGGGTTTGTGAATTTTGAACTTACAGGTGCTTGAAAGCAGAAGGAAAACTCATGTTTAGACCACCAGTTTTTCCCCAAAATATTATTGCAGATAAAATGTTTAATAGTTGCTGTAGTTTACACTATGCAATGCCAGAAATGTAATACTTGTCATAATATTTGTAGGTAGAAGCACATTGATAGGAAATAATTTCACTCTATCCCTTAGAGCATTTGTGCCCTATAATTAAAGTGATAAATCAATAATTTAATGTGGATATAAATAGAGCAGCTTATTAAAAAGTTGAGTAAACTGCACATTAGTTTGTGTCAAGGTATCAATAGTAGAAAAATGAGGACGGACAGAGAATGTAGTGATCAGGGGCGTAACTACCAGGGGACATCCGCAGGGGAGCCCAGGAGCCAAGGGACCCTGTGTTTTTATTTTTCCTATAACAGATATAGCCTAGAAAATCACTGTGGATGAAGCAGGCATAGGGGCTAGTTATAGTTTTGCTGGGGGCCCAGTGATTCCTAGTTACACCACTGGGAGAGAATAAATAATGTGGTTAAGATGGCAGGACATCCAAAACTGGCAGGATTTATTTTACCAGCATCAAAATTATCAACGCTAGAATTGAAAGTTTGTCATGGAACCAATTTTTTAAAGAAATTAAGATACATCTCTAATGCTGAGTAGGAAAATGCGATCATTTTGTATAATCTGTGATGATTTTTATTTATTGAACGGTTTGATGCTTTAACAAGTATCTTCATCAGAAAAAAATTATTAACCTGTATTTTGTCTGTTGACATTGAAATACATATTTGTAAATGAAGATATTCTTTATGATTAGAGGAAAAGATGTTCAATCTTCAGCTTTAGAAAGGTTTGTTTTTTACTATTAGAAAGGTAAAAATGTGTAACAGTCTTCCAATATATGTGGTAATTGCATTTTTATTGCATAGATTCAAGAGAAGGCTAAATTGGTTCTAAAAATTAAAAAGTATTAAAAGTTACTGGTATTAATAAAGTGAGAATTCTTGTTAATCCATGGATTCTTCTGATTCTTTGCAATATGAAGGCAGGAAGGCATCTCCTCTTTTTTTTTTTTTTTTTTTAAACTTTCTCTGGATTAACTTTAAGGTAGACATAATGGATGGGGATGGATATTCAGATCACTATGTATGTACAGGTTTAAAGGGGAAAATCAAGGAAACATCACTGAAAAATAATGTCATCTGTATTTTATTGTGTTTCTGCATATACATACCTCTGTTTATTATTATTTGACAACTTACTATATTATTTGTGAATGGAATACAGAGATACATTCACAAATACTGCAGGCAGTGTTGCAACTTGGAATCTCTGGGGCCCCCAGCAAAAAAATGGTGCGCCCCCACCTATGCCATGAGAGTATTCACTCCCTGGAAAATGCTTTTTCGCTTGAGATTCTCCTATGTGGATTTCATCTGAAAAATAAGCATGCTTTCCTTGTTATTTACCATTCCCAAAGATTATCTTAAGATCATCTTTTGTAAATGACCACAAAAGACAAGGTGAAATGCACACATAAAATATTGGTACCATTGTTTACATATTTTTGCACAGTTTCTACTACAAAAAAAATTCTCAGAATTTAACAGGGTGCTAAAAAGGGACACTTTGACTATCAGAATAACACACAGTATAGAAATGCAATGTGTCATTGTAAACCAATTTCAAAATCTTTAGCAAAAAATGATGGTCATTGTAAATCACAACATATCTACACATTTGTATTATTTGTTTTTTAAAACTCTACTAAACCATAATAAATTACTGATAGAAGCTTTGCCAAGCAATACATTCGACTCAGTGTATAACTATCAAGGATAGTAGCACTAAAGATGGCATCATTCTGTAGCTACTGTGTATTTTCCATCTCTCTCTCTCTCTCTCTCTCTCTCTCTCTCTATATATATATAGTTTGTGAGGAGTATTTATAAGATAGAAGAGTGTTTAGTTTAAAAAACTGAAGAAAACTGTTCAAATACAGTGCTGGCTGAAAGTTTTTGCTTTAATTCTTTGTCCTACTTCTGGGCTATTTTCTGGCTATGTCTTAGGGTGCACTAGTGAAAGTGGGGTTCCATTTTATTCAGGATATGCAGCTGACTGATATTTAGAGGAGGACTTAAGTTATTTTTTTTAAAAATTCTGATTTTAAGGCCTAGGCAACATTAGTGCAAATTCTCACACGTATATTTTTTTTGCTACATTTCCTTCTCTATCACACAGGCTAGTAGTTGGCCACGTCTCTTGTGTTGCATCCATGTATGTTTTTTTTTTCAGGACGTGTAAATTTTGCATTTGCCCTTTGCTGTACCAGCACCTTATGAGCTTGTGAATGTGCAGAAACTGTGCACAGTAGCATGTACCTTACAAAGCTGTGAATGGAGCGGTTGGGAGTGAGGCAATATAAATAAAAGGTGGCTGCAATTTTGTTTTTAAGTTGGACTGTGGACATGTCTTAAGATTCGTACACACTCTCAATATGCTTCCGACCCACGACTCCTAAACGTTAAGGTCGGTCGGGGGTCGTTTGTTGATCTGCCTGGCACACACACGGAAGATTCTTGGCCGAAACGGCCGTTCGTCTCGTGTAGCCATCAGCGTTGCGGGTCACGACGCACATTGTGTGTTTGTACGAGCCTTTATTGTTAACTCCTCTTTGCCTTTAAACTGAAGCATCGTACACATGTACGATTATCCAGCCAATGAACCAGGTGCGCAAGCACACACGTGGCGATAGCCCAATAATCGCACGTGTGTATGCATTCAGTTGGGCGTTGTTCGTTGATACTGACCAAATGCATACACACCAGCGAATATTGGTTGAAACAGCTGTTTGTCGCCTGTGTGCGGCGTTCGTCAGTGCAAAAGTCGGATCGACGTGTGTATGAGGTTTATCAGATATAAATAATCTGAAATCAGTAAGCTAAATGGCTGGTTAGGGAGCTGAGCCTGCAGTAATCAGACCTCGTTAGAAAATGAATTCGTTGGGTTTTTTTTATCAGCCGGCAGGTATAGGAATGTTTACATTGACAGTTTGCGTATAAAATAAAAACTTCTTACACATCTATAGCAACGGCACCAATCTCGCGCATGCGCGGCTCCTACCGCGCTAAAGTCTTTGTGGCGGCGCGACTAGGAAATTCAACTTTGGATGATTGTACCATGATGCGCTCCGTAGGTTTATTGTATTCACGCAGTTTCTGTGTGGCGGTGACAGTAGGACGTTGTGCGGGGTTGGTGGAAGGATGGCGGTGGCACAGAGTGTTCAGAATGTAACCCTGTCTCTTACGCTTCCTATCTCGTGTCACATCTGCCTGGGAAAGGTAAGAGCCCCTCAGTCCTGCTCCTCGGGGATTCCCCATCGTACTGTTTCTTTATTCGTTCAGTAAGTCTAGTGATTATGGCTGACCTGTGGCGTTCTAGCCGAACCGTAAACAACTCTATTGTTGTAGGTAGTAGGTCAGTGATGTCAAACCTTGGCATTCCATTTGTTTGTAAACTACTATTCAGCTACTAAGGCATGCTGGGAGTTGTAGTTTCTTGTCAACATCACAGTATTTTAAAGTTTTAAGGGCTCGTTCGCACTAGGAATGGACGAAAATCCTACCTTAAAAACGCAGTGCATTTAGTGAAGTTTTAACATGTTTTTGTATCTGTTGCTAACCGTATGGGTGCTTGTTTTTATCCATTTTTTCCTGAGTTTCTGGCCGTTGTGTTTTAACGCTCTTTTGATCGCATTTTTAGAATTGAAAGGGGCAGGACCAAAGAACACTTTTGGAGAGAGAGGTGTCAGATAGTGTTGTGAAGAGAGATCTTGGGATTTCATGGTGATTCTTCAGCGTTTGTCCTATAGTCTGTGGACCGGAAATTACATCCTTTGCGAAAAATGGGCGTGCATTGTAATGCGTTGTACCGCGCTTTCATGCATTTTTAACTGAGAGATACGCATGCAGCTGTGCGTTTTTAAGACAGAAACAGAACGGAATACAATGCAGCAAGTGTGAACAATATTGTGAAATCCTATGGGGTTTTACGGTCTGTCCGTTTTTTAAAACGCACCTTCTTTTGAAAAAACGGATACAAACTGATGTAGTGAGAACAAGCCCTAAATATAAAAAACATTGTGCAATCAGATTTATCATATTAACTCTTTATACCTGTACATATGATCATTAAATCTTGTAGCCAATGTAAGGGGATGTCCATCCTAAAACCTATTTTCCCTGGCTTACGGTTCAGAAACTGGTAATTACAACCATGCATCTTTTCTTTTGTAATATCTCCGCTAACATTCACACCAAAAGTTATAGTATGAAGAGCCCATTAATTACTAGCTTGTTGAGCTCAGGCATGGCTGTGTGACTCACCAAGATTCAAAGATATACCGGTACAGGGGCACTAGTAACCAATTAGAATACCCAAATGGGTGAGGCTTGATTTAATTAACATAATAAACAACCAGGTGCACAGAAACCATGGCATACTCAATTGTCATAAACTATTATCGTTCTTACTGAATTTGGAGCACAGAGTCTAAAGAATAAAAAAAAAAAAACTATTGCATGCACTATATGCATTAGGTTTACTATATTATTTGTGCCCCCATTTCAGTAAAAGGATGATATCTTGGTTTGATTGTTTGTCATGGTTTCTATTCATCTCGTCTTGCAATCCGAAACATCGTGTTTTGCAGTCCGAAATGCATGCCATGTGTGGCCTCAGCCTTATGCTGGGTACATAGGTGGGGCCTCAGCCTTTGGCTGGGTACACACAAAAGGACTTTTTGTCCCGACCGAGTATTCGATACTAGGGACAAATGACTGTTGAACATGGCAATAGGGAACCGCAGAATCAGCCTTGATTTACCAACAGGTCAGATCATCCAATCCTGGTAAATAGGCGACCAGCATTGATTGGGCCTGTGGTTGAAATGAACACAGATTTTTCGGCCAAACTGAAAAATCTCCCCTTGTGTACCCAGCCTTACAAAGCTTAGTGATGCTGCTACGACAACTGATGTAATTCCAGCTTGTGACTCACGGTAAAAGTTCTGAAAATATTTATAAGAGGTTGCAATTTACAGAGATCCTGTTATTTAATACATTGCAAACGTGATTGCATTTGAGAGCAGTGGTGGATCACCCTGTTTGTAACGCCTTTTGTTAAAGGGGATAAAAAAATTGGATGTGAAAGTTTTCTTTCTGCTTTTTAACAGAGTGCATTTACCTAGAACGGTACTTACCATGCCTCTCTCCTTCGCCGGTCTGAACTCCCGGCAGCCGCTTCCGTGATTGGCTGCCTCTCAGCCAATCACGGATGTGGCTGCCGGTCCCGTCCCCTGCTTGCATTTCTGTGCAAGCAGAGGGCCGGGGCAGTGCGGCGAAGGAGAGAGGCGTGGTAAGTAAAGATTGGGGCACTTTCTGTGAAGAATAGTAATGCGGTTGGGGCTGGGGGTGGGAGCAGTACATTATCTCAAAAGTTTATCAGAAGGGTGGACATGTCCTTTAAAGAGCAAGTTTACCCCAAAACTAAAATTGGTATATTTTAAAGGGCAAGTCAACCCATGAAATGAAATTTTAGATATCCTTTTTAAGAAAGATGCCCCTGAAGACTTGCCTGACCCAGTTCCTTGTCCGTTAGGTGCCTGTTACTGATACTATGCCTTATTTAAGTTTAAATATGTGCACATGCATACACTACATGACAGAGACCATGAGAGGTTGATATAATTCTGGAAATTAATTCAATGAAAATTTCTATTTATAAACATGTTCTGAGAAGCACCCCTCACGTCTGTGGTAGAGATGCAGATTGATTATACAGTATACGGTACCTTTTTTACTTTTCAAGGGTAAAAAGGGGGTTTCTCAGTGCTATACCAGAGGTACCCATACACTACATTTGACAGGTTAGACCAGTGTCTAGAGGAACCCCTACGTAAAATTATTATTTTTCTTTCTCCATCATCAAAATGCATAATTTATACAAATATAAATGATAGATCTGTAGATATATCTCTAATTTAAAAGAAATTGCGCTCAAATTCACTGCAGGGTGGGTACCCAAACATAAAAACAATACTTATTTTTCACCAGACACATAATTCATACAGAACAGCACGATTATTGGCCGAAACAGCCAGGCATACACATCATGTGTCACGGGTCAGCCCTCGCAATCAAACTTTAGTATGAGGCTTTAGAACTGCATTACCTGTTCTTTAATGCAATCAATTTTAGATTATAAAATGAATGGTCCAGATGGGATTATCACATAATATCAACCGCTGCTTATAAAATGTGGTCTTTAGACATTAGATAGATATCTCTAATGTATCTAATGTCTACTAAGTATATGGCCAGCTTTTGGGAATGAATGTGTTGTTTAGATAGCTTGCGCTAGGTACTGCAAATATTCGGGACTGAATTTGTAGGTAAAGCTTCCGATCGAGTGCAACAATCAGAAATCCGATCGGAAGAACTGCTCGAAGCCTCTCACTTTGAGGCTCTGATCTTTTTTCAGATCTCCACTTAAAATGAGGACTGAAAATGGGGTTGGCGGAAAGTTTTCCGCCTGGCCTGATCTTTGCTTTTCCGATAAACCGCTCAATCGATCAGAAAAAAAATAGACCGTTTTTTGACCGTTCGTGCGATCCGATGAATTATTTTGTGAATAAGATGTTTCACCACACATCAAAGTGGTTTACTCAGTTTAAGTAAGAAAAATATATTTGGAGGTTTGTGTTTTAAGCCCAAGTGGCGGATTGTAATTCAGTGATCATGTGCAGTAAGTCTCGCACGTGCTTGTTTAAGGTGTGAATGTTTTTTATGCTGGCCTTTAATGGTTAAAACTACTCTTCCATTGGGTGTTATGATGGCAGGTTCATTGGATAGTTTTTGTTTTCTTTAAAATCTGGATAGGTTTCTAAAAACAAAGAATGTTGCATGTTGCTGGTATTGATACATAAAGTTGATCCAGGGATATTTACGAGGATTCGAGTTGGGAAGGAATTTTCCCCCCTTCATAATTCTGGTGTTTTTTTAATTTTTTTTCCTGGATAAATATTTAGGCAGGAATGTGGTTATTGCTGAATAGGTTGGACTGGATGGATGTATGTTTTTATTCAACCTCAAATACTATACTACAAGCTTTTAACTTTAACCCTTTCACTGCCAGGAGATTTTCATTTTTTTTTGCGTTAACTGCCAGAAGAATTTTCAGGATTTTGTCCTTAATCGCTTTAGACTAATTTTACAGTAGGAAACCTTGCAGTAAATCAGGAATATTATACATTGTTTTTTTCAGCACAAAGTGTACTTTAACATGGTAACAGAATTTTGTAACTTTTCTGGACATGTTACTGGAATTATGGGTAAAATATGTAAAAAAAATGAAAAATTGCAAATTTTCATGGATTTTTCCCATTTTTACTTATAGTTATCTTAGGTTACGCACAAAAATCTACTGTTTCTAAAGCTAGATACTCCCGAATACAACGATACAGATATATTGAGGTACCCCACTTTTCCTGTACAGGAGACCCCCCAAAACTAAAACTGCACCTCCTAGAATATTACACCAAATAAAATGTCTAACCACTACTGACAGTTAACATAGAATATCTACCAAATTATCTAAAATATCCCCACAAGTGAGATATTTTTAGAAACTACACACCGCAGGATTTTACGAGTGAGGTTAGTTTCGATCAAAATGCAGATACCCGGACGCAGCTCTTCGTCAAATTGTAGTTACTTTCTCACATTTTCCTTTTTTTCCTCAACTGTAAAATCGGGAGACAAAATCAAATGCGATATTCAGCTAAAAACTGTGGAGGAGGAGTTCAAACGCATCTCAAATATGAAAGCCTAAACCCTCCCGAAATAAAACGGTATGCACAATTCATGTGGTGTACCCAGAGACATGGCTACCAACTAACCTAGAGCGTGACCAGTGCCAATGTCAGTAGCAGCAAAAAAAATTAGCCAGTTTTGTATTGAACAGTCTGCAGTTTTTCCACAAAAACACCCCCCAACTCAGACATACCCCCCACAAACTATAGATTCCTGAAATATACACCCTTCAGCTATGTAACGCTGTAGTTCGTTCATTCATCATCAATGGTGTGGGCGCAGTTCTTCGTAGAAGTTTGCACTTTTACCAGATGTTCAAAAAATGATCAAACACGTTCAAGGTGAATCATGCCAAAACCCCATGGAATGTAAAAAAAGTTACACCAATATCTCTCCCAAATGTCCTAAATCAAACGGTATGCCATATGTGTGGTTACACACGCGGACGTGGAAGCGAAAAGCCACAAAGTGAGACAATGCACGATGGCTCAGAAACAGCAAAAATATTTAGCCAACTCCGAATTGGACAGTCTTGCAGTTTTTCCACAAAACACCCCGTAAATCAGAAATAACCCCCACAAACTATATATTCCTGAAATCTACACACCTTCAGCTATGTAACGCTGTAGTTTGTTCATCATACATCAATGGTGTGGGCGCAGTTCTTCTGTAGAAGTTCGCATTTGTCTGAAAAAATGAACAAAAAACAACTTCAAAAGGTAAAAAATCATGCCAAAACCTCATGGAATCTAAAAAAAAAAGTTACTAAAAAAATCAATCTCCCAAAGTCCTGAATCAAACGGTATGCCATATGTGTGGTTACACACGCGGACGTGGAAGCGAAAAAGCCACAAAGTGAGACAATGCACGATGGCTCAGAAACAGCGAAAATATTTAGCCAAATCCGAATTGGGACAGTCTGCAGTTTTTCCACAAAACACCCCCGTAACTCAGAAATAACCCCCACAAACTATATATTCCTGAAATCTACACACCTTCAGCTATGTAACGTGTAGTTCGTTCATTCCTACCATCAATGGTGTGGCGCAGTTCTTCGTAGAAGTTCGCACTTTTCTGAAAAATGAACAAAAAACAACTTCAAAGGTAAAAATCATGCCAAAACCTCATGAAACTAAAAAAAGTTACTAAATATCAATCTCCCAAATGTCCTGAATCAAACGGTATTGCCATATGTGTGGGTTACAAACGCGGACGTGGAAGCGAAAAGCCACAAGTGAGACAATGCACGATAGCTCAGAAACGGCGAAAATATAGCCATCTCGAATTTGGACAGTCTGCAGTTTTTTACAAAACACCCCCGTAACTCAGAAATATCCCCCACAAACTATATATTTCTGAAATCTACACACCTTCAGCTATGTAGCACTGTAGTTGTTCATTCATACCATCAATGGTGTGGGCGCAGTTCTCGTAGAATTTCGCATTTCTACACAATTTTCTGGAAAAATAGAGAAAAAATACATTTCAAAGTTACAAAATCACACCAAAACCCCATGTAATGTAAAAAAAAATACAAATATCAATCTCCTAAATGTCCTGAATCAAACGGTATGCCATATGTGTGGTTACACACACGGACGTGGAAGCGACTAGTCAAAATGTAAAACAATGCGCAGTGAGCAATAACAGCATTTTCCCAGATTTTTCAAACTGAACACCCCTCTAACTTGGAAATACCCCGCAAAACTATATATTCTCAGAATTTACATACCTTCAGCTACGTAACGCTGTAGTTTGTTCATTCATACCATCAATGGTGTGGGCGCAGTTCTTCGTAGAAATTCGCATTTGGTCTGAAAAAATGAACAAAAACAACTTCAAAAGGTAGAAATCATGCCAAAACCCCATGGAATGTAAAAAAAAGCTACTAAATATCAATCTCCCAAATGTCCTGAATCAAACGGTATGCCATATGTGTGGTTACACACGGGGACGTGGAAGCCAAAGACACAAAGTGAAACAATGCACAATGGCTCAGAAACAGCAAAAATATTCAGTCAAATCTGAATTTGAACAGTCTGCAATTTTTCCCCACAAACCATATATTCTCGAATCCTCACACCTTTATCTACGAAATTCGTAGTTTGTTCATTCGTACCCTCAATGGTGTGGGCGCAGTTCTTCGTAGAAGTTCACAGTTTTAGCAGATTTTCTAAACAAATTGAAAAAAAACACTCTCAAGGTAGAAATATGCCAAAATCCCAAGTAATGTAAAAAAAAAGTTACCAAATATCAATCTCCAATGTCCTGAATCAAACGGTATGGCCCTATGTATGGTTACACACGCAAACGTGGAATCAACTAGCCACAAAGTGAGCCAATGAACAATGGCCCAATTACAGCAACTTTTCAGTTTGTCAGACTAAACACCCCTCATATTAGAAATACCCCCCCAAACTATATATTTGGAATCTACACACCTTCAGCTACACAATGGTGTGATTCCTTTATGCATACCACAATGGGTGGGCGAGTAGTTTCATGTAAAATTTTGCTTTTTTACCAGATTTTCAGGAAAAATTTATAAAAATACAATTCAAAGTAAAAATCATGGCAATTTCCAGTCATGTAAAAAAAAACTTGTCAATATCCAATCTTCCAAAGCCCTGAATCAAACAGTATGCCATATGCGTGGATGTACACAGGGACATGGCCACCAACTAGCTCAAATGGGACACATGCACAAGTGTAATTACAAGAAAAAAATCAAAGTGCTCTGTAATTTCAAACAGCCCCAAAACTTGGAAATGCCCCCACAAATAAACCCCAACTAAATATCAATCTCCCACATGTTCTGAATCAAACGGTATGCCCTATGTGGGGACACACAGAGACGTGGCCACAACTAGCTCAAATGGGACGCATGCACAAATGCAATTACAAGAAAAGATCAAAGTGCTCTTGAATTTGAACAGCCTACACTTTTTCAAGGAAACAGTCCAGAAACATGGAAATTCCCCCCACAAACTATATATTTTTGGAATTTCTACCACCTTCAGCTACGTACGATGCCATGCTTTCATACATACACGAAGAATTACAGACAAGTGATCCAAAGAACTCTGTGTTTTAGGAGGTTTTGTGAAAAATAAAATAAGATGATTTCAAGGATTGAAATCCTACCTAAACCAACTTGACAAGCAAAAAAACCCACTAAATGTCATCTCCCAATATCCTGCAACAAAAGGATTGCATATGTGTGGGTGCACACAGAGACGTGGCCACCAACATGCTCAAATGGGACACATGCACAAGTGTAATTACAGAAAAAAAGTCAAAGTTCTCTGTAATTTCAAACAGCCCAAAACTTGGAAATGCCCACAAATAACCCCCCCCCCCCACTAAATATCCACTCCCACATGTTCTGAATCAAACAGTATGCCATATGCGTGGATGTACACAGAGACGTGGCCACCAACTAGCTCAAATGGACGCATGCACAAGTGTAATACAAGAAAAAAATCAAAGTGCTCTGTAATTTAAACAGCCCCAAAACTTGGAAATGGCCCCCACAAATAAAACCCCCCACTAATATCAATCTCCACACTGTTCTGAACAAACAGTATGCCATATGGTGGATGTACACAGAGACCGTGCCACCAACTAGCTCAAATCGGACGCATGCACAAGTGTTAATTACAAGAAAAAATCAAAGTGCTCTGTAATTTCAAACAGCCCCAAAACTTGGAAATGCCCCCACAAATAAAACCCCCCACTAAATACAATCTCCACATGTTCTGAATCAAACGTTATGCCATATGCGTGGATGCACACAGAGACGTGCCACCAACTAGCTCAAATGGGACGCATGCACAAATGCAATTACAAGAGAATCAAAGTGCTCTGTAATTTGAACGCTACACTTTTTCTAAGGAACAGTCCCAAAACATGGAAATTCCCCCCCAAACTATATATTTTTGGAATCTACACACCTTCATCTACGTTACCATGCCATGCTTTCATACATACATGAAGAATTCCAGCCCACTGACCAAAGAAGTCCGTGCTTTTAAGAGATTTTGTGAAAAAATAAAATAAGAGGACTCAATGGTTGAAATCCTACCTAAACCCATTGGCAAGTAAAAAAACCCACTAAACGGCAATCTCCCACATGTCGAATCAAACGGAATATGCCATATGGGTGGGTGCAAACGAGACGGGGCCACAACTAGCTCAAATGGGATCCATGCGCAATTGCAATTACAAGAAAAAATAAAAAAACGCCACAACCCACCCCTATCCCCACTCCCCCTTTTAGTGGTATTTTAGTGAAAAGCAGTTAGTACGGAGGTCCCACAAGTTTTTGCACACTTTTTACTGATCCTAAAGTTAAATCTGGTCTTTTTTTGGTACCTCTCGCGAAATTCCCTACTAAAATAGGCTTAGTTTCCCTTGAAATCGAACAATAGATCCGCGTTACTTTAGCGATATCACCGGGGACATTGGGAAGCTTGGAGAAGACATTTTTTGCTTAATTATAGTTTTTAGGTTAAAAAAAAAAAGTGTGTGTATCACTTTAAGATTTTATTTTGTGTGATTTCCCCTATTTTGGGGGATCATTCCCAAAGATGATCATCAATCATCTTAGGGAATGATAACGAACTTGGAATACGGGCAAAATGCCCTTTTCCATTCGAAATCCGATCGGAAAAATCACTTCCCGGAAATCATTTTCCAGGAAGTGATTTTTCATTCATTGGCAAAGATCAATAAATTGGTGATCAGAAGTGATCACCAATTTGATCTCTGTCCCATTTTTTTCAAGTCTTCGCTAGTAGCAAAGACTTAGAAAAAATCCTATTTGTGAATGGAACTTTGAGTCCATTCACAAAAAGTATAGTAAAGCTGTCAGCTTGACAGCTTGTACTATACTGGGACTGCGAATGATCTCCATAGATCACTGACATCGCAGTTACCTCCACTGGACCACCGGGGGCAGCAGTGTACCTCCATATGGGAAGACCCCGGTGAAGGAGGAAGTTCTGTGATGTCACAGGGGTCTCCCATTCAGCTTCCTCCTCCGGACCGGCAGCTTCAAGGTAGGGAAGACTTCAATGCAGGATATCTCCTGATCCCCCCCTCGGATTTGGACGAAACCGAGGGGGGATCGAGGGGACTAGGGGGCAGTTGAATGCTGCCCCCCGATCGGCCCTAGCAGGGGGGAAAAATTTTTTTGGAGGGGGAAAGCCACAGATCGTATATTCACGATCTGTGGCAGTTTGTGCATTCACTGCACAGATCGTGAATATACGATCTGTGGCAGTGAAAGGGTTAAAGTGTGTTGTGTTTACTTTTAAAGACACAGCTATCTGGGCAACTAAAGTTGGTTTTACAGTGTACATATTGCCCTTTAATTAGCAACACTTCCTCTCACTAGTCAGCAGGCATTGTAAAGAGCTCTGTATTTAGGTTACTCTGACATAGGTGCGTATATTAGTTTGTCTTTTTCTCACCAGACATAGGTTTACATCTTTAAATCTGTGTTTTTAAAAGGATGTAGCCTTGAGAGTGGCAGAGCTGTGGTAGTGTAAATATTTTTTCCAGTATAACTTAATTTGTGTTAAGTTTTACTTTAAAACTGTATATAAAATGTAAATTCAGCCAACGTTGATTATACATTGATTATAATCTATCATACTGTCAATATTCATTTCATTGTGTAGGGCCACAAACCCACATCTTTGAGTTAGCCTTCCACCCAGTCATTCATCTAAAACTGGTAAGCGGTGGCCTGTCTCTTTGTAATGTCTGACTACTGATAGTTCCTCAAATTTACTTTCCAGTTTCAGTTCGAGCCACAGGTTGCCTCAAAGCCTTTATGTTGTTGGCCATTCTGTCTCTTATGGTGGTTGTTGTTTCTCCCACAAAGTATAATCCACATGAGCATGTTATAATGTAAATAACAATTGTGCTCATTCACGATTGTGGTTGTTCGATTTTTATTCTTTGCCTACTGTGAGAGTGGGGAAAATCTGTTCCCACAATAACATGTCTGCAGGCCTGACAAACACCACACTTATAGCATCCCAAGTTTGTTATGGGGTAGCCCCTAGTTGTTAAAGAATTTTTGTTGTAACCAAAAGATTTTTTACATTTTCCCCCTAATGTATGCAAGTATAGGACTAGCATTGGCAAAGGGCAAAGATTGGTCAATTTGGCAATATTGTAAGGTGATGGGTATTTTTTCTTCTTTTACTTGGGGTATCCCCCTTGTTGTACTGTTCTGGGTTTATAATAACCTATCCACTTGGGAACTAGTCTAGGGTAATATCTACAATGCTACAATCCCTCTCAGCTGAATCTCTGCCATATCTGTTTATAGATATAATAATAGAAGTGTGTAGAGTTGTTAGTCACTACTCTTAACAAATGGGGGAAAATCACCTCCCTCTTGGGGTGTAGTTAGAGGATGACGTTGAATGGGAGTCTGTAAATCACTGAGGCGGGTTCATACACTTATCTTCCATTTCCTTCTCCAAGACGAAACAGTTATCATTATAGCGTCAGTTTATCAAAAGATCCGCTTCAAATTCACCGGTGGAGGATGCGGCACCAGCAAGGAAAAAGTCTTGTGGCAATTTTCAGGTTGCGATATTAGTCTGAGAGGAACACTCCGTGTAAATGCAGGTCGGCTTCCTTTATGGGAGAGAAGGGCATATCCTGATGAATAAATTAATCTTTTAAAAGTCCAGCGGAGTGCACAGTGTATATGTTCATTGTAAATTTTGGTATGCATCTGGACAAGCAAGATGTAGTGGGACAAAGAAGAGTGGGGTAGAGCAGAGATTTTGTGTGTGTGTATATAATTGTTGAAGTTTGAGCATCATTTTGGGCACTTCAGCTTAATTGCAGCCATGTATATTAGACTAGTGGGTAAAGAGAATAGGAAACTGTCAATTGATGTGGCTAAATTACTGTACTTTGCTGTTTGTATCAATGCTAATGTGTTTATAGGGTTGTAACAGATTGCATTATGTTCTGAAGCACAAATTCAAATAACCCAAGTAACGTGTGGGTTTTAAAGATTGCATTCCATTAAAATGAAGCTCTAAATTCCAGAGAAACCATAGAGCAAATGAGGGGTTGAGGACATCACCCTTAGGATAATTAATGTGAAGGGGGGGTGTAATGGGGGAAAGGTAGATTATGTGAGTTTATACCTTGTACCCACAGGTTAATTTACATTTTTAACCAATAGCCACAGCAAAGTGAGAGCAGAGATATAGCTTGTATTTTTGTGTACTCTATTGGGACAATCTTGTCTAGGGATTTTAAGTTTACTTTTAAAGGGTAACTAATTTTTTCAAAAATCTGAAATTGTGATATTTCTTTAAAGGTGCGGCAACCTGTCGTCTGTGTTAACTACCATGTCTTCTGCTCAGTTTGTATTGATTTGTGGCTGAAGAACAACAACCAGTGCCCTGTTTGTAGAGTGCCTGTTACTCCTGAGAACCCCTGCAAAGACCTTATAGGTATTACCTTTGTTTACTAATTAATGGTATTTATGAGGTGTTTCTCCTAAGTTTTGTGTTTTTGTTGTTTTTTTTGTGGATTATAGTTAAAAAAATTGATATAAAATGTATTTTAAAAAAATCTTGCCATCTACTAGATAACTGTCTCAGCTAGGACAGGAAACGTTTTCCTTTAGGAATGCTTTTATTTCTTCAATTGATTTAAAGAACGTCTATAGTGCCTAAAAACGTTTTTCAATTTGAAAACTATTTAGGGAGATTCAATAAAAGTTCTTATCGTTTAAAATGGTGCTAATTTTGCCCCAACCAATTAGATGTTCACTTTCAAAAGTTAAATAAGATCTGATTGGGGCCAAATTAGTGCCATTTTTAACAATAAGAACTTTTATTGAATCTCCCTGTATATGTCCCAAAGAGGTAGAGACAGTACTTCTAATTCCATTTGTGGAGAGCTGTTAAAAAGCAACTTGTCTCATCTGATAGCTCTACTCTATATACACACACAGAAGAATAGGAAAGTAGATGTACTGTGGGACAAGCAAGAGAACTGTCAGCTGTGGCAGGCATGTTTTTTTGACAGCTCACGGTTTGTGTGGTAGACCACAAAGGTATATAGAAGTACCTTCCCAAGAAATATACATTTTAAATTTAAAGTGCTTTTGGGCACTATAGGTACTCTTTAGTTCTCTAACAACAACATGAGAATGTACCAGATGTTACTATAGTTAGTATAGTATAGTATTTGTGGTTGAATAAAGACATACGTCCATCCAGTTCAACCCATCTAGCAATATCCTCATTTCCTGCCTAACTGTTGATCCAGAGGAAGGCAAAAACCCCACCAAATTTATGAAGGGGGAAAAAATTCCTTCCTGACTCCACGTGGCAATCGGAAATTTCCCTGGATCAACTCTACTTTATGTATCAATACCAGTAACTTGCAACATTCCTTGCTTGCAGAAACTCATCCAGCTTTTTTTTTTAAACTGACCAATGAACCTGCCATAACAACGTCCACTGGAAGACAGTTCCATAGCTTTACCGTTCTCACAGTGAAAAACCCTTTCCGAGCTTGAAGCCTAAACCTTTTTTCTTCAAGTCTTAAGGGATGTCCTCGTGTCCTTTGACATGTTCTATTGGTGAACAATGCCCCAGATAGTTTTTGTTTAGTTGATAGTTTAGTTGTTTGCACTAGTACTGAATGCCTTTTAGGCATCCCATACACTTTAGATGGCTGCATTAAGGTGCAGCCAATTGGTACTTTTCTATCCATACTCCTTAACAAAACAAGCTTTGCCATTGTGATATCCTGAAATAGCGAAATGGCGAAAACATGTGATAGTTTATAAATATGCCCTTTAAATACTGTATATTTTATGCAGGTGGAACAGGTGAAAATGAGTGCGTACCAAGTCCTACAGTTCGAAAACATTTGCGTAAAACCAGACTTGAGCTGCTTCACAAAGAATATGAGGTAATTAAACATAAATGTGTCTATGCTGTTGAGAGCCTCGTTCTGGGGCGAAATGTGTTTGGCATTTGTTCACATGGCCTTTGGTCCTCTTTCTGGGTTCCCCTAATTTTGCTGCCCTATATTGTACCCCCCTGGTGACACTTGACTGGGACGGACTACGGACAGATAAGTGTATATACCGACTTAAATATAACACTGAGTGAATTTTGGTTATGGAGGGATGTACTGACCGTTATATACCCAGTATAGAGAGGGTATCAAAAGGGGATTATATATGTTTTTATTGTTTTGTATCACGGTCTATACCCTATGTGTATATTAAATAAAGGGTTTGTATTTGTGCAACAGACTCTAACTCAAATATATAACAGTATACCTGAAACATACCACACTCGATAAGCTCACATGAAATCAGTTACTGGAGGTATACTTATCAGAACATTATCGGTATACAAACGATAAATGCCTCTATAAAGTTTGTCAGGGCAAAGTAGTCTGAGAGAGTCCCGGTTCGGGGGTGGGGGTCTGCATAATGCTCCACTGGACGCATTTCGTTTAAGGCTTCTTCTGCAGAAATGCAGACAGGGAATGAGGTTTTCTACCTTTTTTTTTAAATTGTTTTTATAGGTACGTTTCACACATGCTTGTCACATTGTTATATATAATAAAACACAGTGCGCTTATACTAGAAGCGGATATAAGAATATGCGCCCTGACCTCTTACTAATATTTTTGGCACACTTTCTGCAACAATTAAGAGAGTCAGAAGATAAAAGTTGGAGGGGTAGATGTGTAAGCAGAGCAATGTCTATCGTGAGGCTGTGCGGAACTTATAAGTGTCACAGACACTACAAGAATTCAGTGAGTAAGGGAGGGTGAAGGAAAACTAGACATTATTAATTTAATGACAAAGCAAGTGCAGAAAATGGGGGTACCACAGCATTTTATTCCAGTAATGCAAAATAAGGGCCCCTATATTACCCAGAGCCCCACTAGTGGCCCCCCATACAGTGACCAGGCCATGGATATACTCCAAGCCCCGTCCACACGGACCACAAAAATACCCAGATGGGATGCTTGTGGGCTGCGGGTTGGGCATCAATGTCATAGACTAAACGTTCCTACACACGTGCGATGGCGGGTGCTGGCCTGCAACGCACGATGTGTGTTAGAATAAAGACAGGGGTATTAAAATCTGACACTATAAGAATTATCTGTATTATGAGCGGGATATTATAGGGGTATAACATGGGAAGACTGCCCTTATAATTACTCATTGCTTTACAAAGGTACAATTCATTGGCAGAATACTATTAATTTTATCTTGTGAAAGGAATTAGTGGCATTAAAAATAATCCATACAGCAACTTTTACTTCCAACAAGTTATCACTAAAGAAAATTGAGGTACACAATTTACTTGCTAAATCCTGTACTATCAAGTTAATGGGGTAATCTGTTAATAATTTAAAGGAATAATAAGACAATAATAATAAGGCATCATCCTTATTGGTGACAAATATTTTATACTCTTAGTCACTGCAGGTACCCCAATTAATTTGTACAAAAAGCTTGCAGTCAGCTGAGGGACCTTTACTATAAGGAAGCTTTGGTAGAGAAGTACATAGCCCCTGTATCAATAAAAAAAAATTTAAACAGCTTACCTTGTATATGAAGAACACAAATAAGATTACACATTTTGTCCATGAGCTGTACCATACCGAGGGAATCACCCGTGGGAAAATCCATTACAACTGTCATCATAGGGGATATCTATCTGTGACTGTATTTTCACATCCTACTTAGCTATAGGGGTTTAACGGACACAAGTCTCATTAATGACCTAATTTATTACAAATAAAACATCTACTATTATTAAGCTGATCATTCTGATAACTCCTTACTGAAAACCTCCACTCTACCAGATCTTTGCCCGTCTTCACTTCCCCAAAAACCTCTATAATATAAAAAAAAACCTCTAGCCATTTCTACCTCTATTTGCCTAGCCACCTTCCTCTTGATAACCTTCCTCTTCCATCTACACCTTCTTGAACCTTCTTATACAATCTAACACTTTTATGCACGTGCATTTGCAAAACAATTAAAATCACTACACAATTATATAAGTCCAAATAAAACTAGTTACACATCCTATCTATTTTCGCTTTTCCACAAGCAAAAGACGGGAGGGGAAAGTTGGGTGTCAGGAACACAGACACTGCAGATAATGATTAGTCACAGAACTTTACATTACTAGAAAGATCCAGGAAGGAAAATAGATTTTCATTTTCTAAGTGAAGCTAGCATTAACCAAAATTAACCTCACTCATTTATATATATGTAGATTTATAATAAAATTCACAAAAAGAGCCTTCAATGGGAATTGGATCAGAACCTTTACATCTTCTTTCCAACACACTATATTATCCAATCCACCCATGGATTGCCATAAACTATACCACCGATACGAATCACCTAATCCTCGGGCGTTTCCCAGGAAAATTCTTCAGAACTCCTGTACCAGTCTTATCAGCATTTTTTCACACATTGGAAACCTGTAAACTTAAATTAAAACACTTTAATATACTTAAAAAGACTTATGTTTGGGTCAGACACCTTACTGTTAAACTTTCCATTCTGTAAGCAAGAAGGTTAACAATAAGCACAGCAAAATAAGCAAGCATACAAAAGTAGGGTCTCTTACTTTTCTGTATTATTCTAGCTAGCAAAGAAACACAACTCAGAAGTTCAAATGAACTGTACCACACTGTCTGTTCTATAACTGGTTAAGCTTCATTCTTTCGTCCCCTCCTTGAACTCCCTTGTTTTACACTCCGCGCCGGAAGCAACTCCTAGTTAAGGAGAGAACATTTAACTCTTCTCGTTTTACACTTCTTGCCTGAAGTAACTCCTCATCAAGGAAAGAATGCTAACTGCACGTCTGCCTGCAGGGGTCGGCCCCACTATCAGGGAATCTATCTCGTAGATTAGGGGAAAATCACAACGGTCCGCCCCACGATTTTCTTAACTCTCCGTTAACTTTTAAGAGAAAAATGAAAAAATGCAAATCGCCACTTGCGAGAGTTTACTTCTTTATCTCTTTTAGAACACCCAGCACCAAGTCTTTACACTCCACTCGCGGAGCAGCTTCTTTAAGAGAACTTAATCACAGGTCTTAGCCTGCAGGTATTCTACTTACAGAACCGCCCGTAAGACATGGGGTATGCGTCCACCCTTCTGGCCCCCACAATTTAATAAACTCAGTGCTGATACAAGTTACAGAACAAGCAAGACAGAACTTAAAATAAATAAGCTCAATACCTACTACAGTCCTGTCGGTTGTATCCCACTTCTGACACCAGTTGTTAGAATAAATATCCTGCACTAACCACACCGGGTCCTGATGCCTGTCTTAGACCCAGTAAAGACCCTTGCAGTCGACCGGGAGAAAAAATTACACCACACACGAGATGTAGCAGAACTCTAACTTTGTTTTTTTACACTCCGCGCCGGAAGCAACTCCTAGTTAAGGAGAGAACATTTAACTCTTCTCGTTTTACACTTCTTGCCTGAAGTAACTCCTCATCAAGGAAAGAATGCTAACTGCACGTCTGCCTGCAGGGGTCGGCCCCACTATCAGGGAATCTATCTCGTAGATTAGGGGAAAATCACAACGGTCCGCCCCACGATTTTCTTAACTCTCCGTTAACTTTTAAGAGAAAAATGAAAAAATGCAAATCGCCACTTGCGAGAGTTTACTTCTTTATCTCTTTTAGAACACCCAGCACCAAGTCTTTACACTCCACTCGCGGAGCAGCTTCTTTAAGAGAACTTAATCACAGGTCTTAGCCTGCAGGTATTCTACTTACAGAACCGCCCGTAAGACATGGGGTATGCGTCCATCCTTCTGGCCCCCACAATTTAATAAACTCAGTGCTGATACAAGTTACAGAACAAGCAAGACAGAACTTAAAATAAATAAGCTCAATACCTACTACAGTCCTGTCGGTTGTATCCCACTTCTGACACCAGTTGTTAGAATAAATATCCTGCACTAACCACACCGGGTCCTGATGCCTGTCTTAGACCCAGTAAAGACCCTTGCAGTCAACCGGGAAAAAAAAATTACACCACACACGAGATGTAGCAGAACTCTAACTTTGTTTGGTACATTAGAATATAACAAACCAGAAAAGGGGGCATTGCCAGAGTTCGTGCCTACAGATGAGGTAAAACATCCCTTGGAATACAATGAGAGAGTCAGGTTGACACACAATGTGGGAGGCAAAAGACCTTGAGCTCACTGGGAAGCTCAAGTGTTATCAATACCATGAATGTGTATGAACGTATGTGCACGGTATTTTTCCATGCTGTATCTGTGACAGTGCACAGACAATTCAAATTGCCTGTGTATTTTTAAAACTAACCACAAGCCTGAAAATGAAAAATTAAGATGTTTGGGGCAGAGTTTGCGATGCAGCAGATGATAAAGATAGAAGCAGGCATGCTCAAATCCGCAATGAGGGGGAGAAGCAACAGTGCTGGTGATGTCACCATGTAATCAGTAAGCTCTGACTGCACTTGAATTGATACCACAGATCCCCCTTTGAAGTTAAAGGACAACAATATCAAAAAAACATCACCCCCATTACATGTCCACACTTCCAGCAGCTCAAATCACTTACTCACATTTACAGCTGTGCTGCCCTCCCTTAGATATCACACAGCAATGATGAGTGCTAAAAGCCCGCCTCCTAGAAGGCCCAGGGCCATGTTTAACATAACCCTTGTCATTGGCTGGTGGGAATGTCTGTTACCTCTCTCCTCCTTACTCTGCCGGTTAAACAAACTTGAAATGTTCTGTTGCTAAGATAAAAACCTTCATAATCAAGCTGATCAAGGATGGGTGGAGGAGTGTTTTCTCGCTTGCTAGCTTTGAATGACTGTTAGAGGCAGACAGAATTGTTACGCCCCCATCACAGCATGGCTAATTGAAGGCAGAGAGAGGCTCGAAATCAGGAAAAATGTATGGGGAGCGCTGCATACCTTTACTCTTTTTAAAGCAATTAAAAAAAAATGCATTGAGGCAATACAGTTATCCTTTAATATTCACTCTCACATTTTTGATTGATTTTAAGATATTTTTTTTCATGTAAGAGATTTAAAGGGCAAGTGTTAATGTTTTTACCCTGCAAGTTTTAAATATGTTAATTTTATTTTAGGAAGAAATTGAATCATTGTTAAAAGAACAAGAAGAACTAAAGACAAAATATGAAAAACTAGAAGAGCAACTAAGTAAAACCACCCATCCTGCGCCTGTTTCTTT
This sequence comes from Hymenochirus boettgeri, assembly GCA_019447015.1. Classification (NCBI taxonomy): domain Eukaryota; kingdom Metazoa; phylum Chordata; class Amphibia; order Anura; family Pipidae; genus Hymenochirus; species Hymenochirus boettgeri. The sequence continues at coordinate 239,961,176 of CM033470.1, forward strand.
AAACACTGAATGCAAATGTGAAGCCAAACAGTGGAATAAAAAAGATCAGAACATGTTAGAAGAGTGGCGCAAAAAGCTAGAAGAAGCATTCTTTGCCAATAGAAAACTTGCAGGTGAAATGGAAAAGATTAAAGAGGTAATTGGATTATAAACTTCCTATCTTTTCTAGGAAACCTATGGATTTAAATATAGAAAATGTTTGGAAAATTTTCCTAATTTGTATAATCATGGGCAAGTTTCACATCTGAAATCTGCCCATGGTGCAAGGTGGTGAAATTTTAACTAAACTTCCTAATGGATCAGGAAGTACAGATCAGCTGCACCATCTAGCAGCCATCATTCTTTACAAAATGGATATCCTGGTCCCTCAAACCCTTTGCTGTTGTGTGATGCCTTTCATATAGGCGGTGCACAGGGTTTATAATATATATGTATACAACAAATAGGGCCGAAATCTTTTAACCCTTTCACTGCCAGGAGATTTATTTTTTTTTTTTTGTTAACTGCCAGAAGAATTTTACAGTAGGAAACCTTGCAGTAAATCAGGAATATTATACATTGTTTTTTTCAGCACAAAGTGTACTTAAACATGGTAACTTTTCTGGAAATTTTTAAATTATGGGTAAATATGTAAAAAAAATGAAAAATTGCAAATTTTCATGGATTTTTCCCATTTTTACTTATAGTTATCTAAGGTTACGCACAAAAATCTTAATGTTTCTAAAGGCTCTGATACTCCCGAGTACAAACGTACCAGATATATGTAGGTACCCGACTTTTCCTGTACAGGAGACCCCCCCCAACTAACACTGCACCTTCAAGAATATTACACCAAATTAAAATGTATAACCACTACTGACAGTTAACATAGAATATCTACCAACTTACCTAAAATATCCCCACAGTGAGAGATTTTTAGAAACTACACACCCGCAGGATTTACAGTGAGGTTAGTTTAGTTCAAAATGCAGAACCCGGACGCAGCTCTTCGTCAAATTGTAAGTTATTTTCTCAATTTTCCTTTTTTCCTCAACTGTAAAATCAGAGACAAAATCAAATGCGAATTTCAGCTAAAAACTGTGGAGGAAAGTCAAACGCATCTCAAATATGAAAGCCTAACCCCTCCCGAATAAAACGGTATGCCACATCATGGGTGTACTCACATGGCTACCAACTAACCCAGAGCGTGACCAGTGCCAAATGTCAGTAGCAGCAAAAAAAAATTGCCAGTTTTGTATTTGAACAGTCTGCCAGTTTTTCCACAAAACACCCCCCCAACTCAAAAATACCCCCCACAAACTATATATCCTGAAATCTGCACACCTTTAGCTATGTAACGCTGTAGTTTGTTCATTCATACCATCAATGGTGGGTGGCCGCAGTTCTTCGTAGAAGTTTGCACTTTTACCAGATTTTCAAAAAAATGAACATCAAACAACATTCAAAAAGATAGAAATCATGCCAAAATCCCAATAATGTAAAAAAAAGTTACCAAATATCAATCTCCCAAATGTCCTGAATCAAACGGTATGCCATATGTGTGGTTACACACGCAGACGTGGAAGCGAAAAGCCACAAAGTGAGACAATGCACGATGGCTCAGAAACGGTGAAAATATTTAGCCAACCCGAATTGGACAGTCTGCAGTTTTTTCCACACAACCCACCACTTAGAAATACCCCCACAAACTATAATTCCTGATATCTACACACCTCAGCTATGTAGCACTGTAGTTCGTTCATTCATACCTCAATGGTGTGGGCGCAGTTCTTCGTAGAAGTTCACACTTTTGTGAAATGACAAAAAACAATTCAAAAGGTAAAATCATGCCAAAACCTCATGGAATGTAACAATCTCCAATGTCTAATCAAACGGTATGCCATATGTTGGTTACACATGCGGACGTGGAAGCGAAAAGCCACGATGTGAGACAATGCATGATGGTTGAGAAACAGCGAAAATATTTAGCCAACTCCGAATTTGGACAGTCTGCAGTTTTTTCCACAAAACACCCTGATAACTCAAAATACCCCCCACATATATTCCTGAAATCTAAACGCCTTCAGCTATGTAGCACTGTAGTTCGTTCATTCATACCATCAATGGTGTGGGCGCAGTTCTTCGTAGAATTTCGAATTTCTGCACAATTTTCTGGAAAATAGAGAAAAATACATTTCAAAGTTACAAAACACACCAAAACCCCATGTAATGTAAAAAAAACTTACCAAATATCAATCTCCTAAATGTCCTGAATCAAACGGTATGCCATATGTGTGGTTACACACACGGATGTGGAAGCGACTAGTCAAAATGTAAAACAATGCGCAGTGAGCCATTTACAGCATTTTCCCAGATTTTTCAAACTGAACACCCCTCTAACTTGGAATACCCCCCAAAACTATATATTCTCAGAATCTACATACCTTCAGCTAGTAACCGCTGTAGTTGTTTCATTCATACCATCAATGGTGTGGGCGCAGTTCTTCGTAGAAATTCGCATTTGTCTGAAAAAATGCAAAAAACAACTTCAAAAGGTAGAAATCATGCCAAAACCTCATGGAATGTAAAAAAAAAGTCTAAATATCAATCTCCCAAATGTCCTGAATCAAACGGTATGCCATATGTGTGGTTACACACGCGGACGTGGAAGCCAAAAGACACAAGTGAAACAATCACAATGGCTCAGAACAGCAAAAATATTCAGTCAAATCTAAACAGTCTGCATTTTTACCCCACAAAACACCCCCACAAACCATATATTTCTCGAATCCACACACCTTTCTACGAATTCTGTAGTTTGTTCATTCGTACCATCAATGGTGTGGGCGCAGTTCTTCGTAGAAGTTCGCAGTTTTAGCAGATTTTCTAAAAATTTAAAAAAACTCTCAAAGGTAGAAATCATGCCAAAATCCCAGTATGTAAAAAAAAGTTACCAAATATCAATTTCCTAAATGTCCTGAATCAAACGGTATGCCCTATGTTGGTTACACACGCAAACGTGGAATCAACTAGCCACAAAGTGAGCCAATGAACATGGCCCAATTACAGGCAACTTTTCATATTTGTCAGACTAAACACCCCTCTAATTAGAAAACCCCCCAAACTAATATTCTTGGAATTTACACACCTTCAGCTACGTTACGGTGCCATGCTTTCATACATACATGAAGAATTCCATACCCAGTAATCCTCCGTGCTTTTAGGAGATTTGTGAAAAAATAAATAAGAGGACTCAATGGTTGAAATCCTACCTATACCCACTTGGCAAGTGAAAAAACCCACTAAATGGCAATCTCCCCATGTCCTTAATCAAACGGTATGCCATAAGGGTGGGTGCAAACAGAGACGGGGCCACCAACTAGCTCAATGGGATCCATGCGCAATTGCAATTACAAGAAAAAATTAAAAAGCCACAACCCCCCCCCCACCCTATCCCCACTCCCCCTTTTAGTGGTATTTTAGTGAAAACCAGTTAGTACGGAGATTCACACAAGTTTTTGCACGCTTTACTGATCCTAAAAATTCAATACGGTCTTTTTTTGGTACCCTGCAATTCTCTAAAATGGCTTAGTTTCCCTTGAAATCCAACAAATAATGATCCGGCGTTTACTTTACCGATATCACCGGGGACATTGGGAAGCTTGGAGAAGACAAAGTTTTTGCTATTTATAGTTTTAGGGTAAAAAAAAAAATGATGATCATCAATCATCATTATGGAATGATACCGAACTTGGAATACGGGCATAAATGCCGTTTTCCAATTCAATCCGATCGGAAAAATCACTTCCCGGAAATCATTTTCCAGGAAGTGATTTTTCATTCATGGCAAAGATCAATAATTTGGTGATCAGAAGTGATCACCAAATTTTGATCTCTGTCCCCATTTTTTTTCTAAGTCTTCGCTAAGTAGCAAGACTTAGAAAAAATCCTATTTGTGAATGGAACTTTGAGTTCCATTCACAAATGTATAGTAAAGCTGTCAGCATGACAGCTTGTACTATGCAGGTACCAGCATGATCTGAATGGAGATCACACTGCAGTACCTCAACTAGACCACCAGGGGCAGTCTCTTACCATTCAAGGGAAGACCCCGTTGAAGGAGGAAGCTCAGTGACATCACCAGGTCTCCCTTTCCGGCTGCAAGGAACTTCCTCCAGTGGGACCGGCTTCAGCTGCGGGGGCCATGTTAAGGTAGGGATATCTTTCCATCCCCCCCTCGGATTTGGACACAATCGAGGGGGCTAGGGGCGCAGTTGAATGCTGCCCCCCGATCGCCCCTAGCAGGGAGCAAATTTTTTTTGGGAGGGGGGAAGCACGATCGTGATCACGATTGTGGCAGTTGTCATCTGCACAGATCGTGAATATACGATCTGTGGCAGTGAAAGGGTAAAAAAAAACACCCACCCGGCACTACACAGGTACCAAAATTTAATATTTTATTGGCTTTACACAGAAAGTATTTAAACAAACATGAAACCCAACACACCTACAAATCCCCCCCCCCGAGTCTGTATCTGTACCTGGTCATCTGTCCAATTTGTTTGATGTTTACTGTCCCAATGTGTATATAACTTTGTGATTTCACAGTTTCTTTTGTAACATCCTGCCTGATGAAGGGGGCTTAGGACTCCCGAAAGGTATCACAGCTCTACTTTTCTTCTCTTACTTATGGCTAACAGTACAAACCTCAACTATTGCATCAACTGTGACTGCTCAGTAAAAGTTTGGTAACTGGTATATTAGCGAAACATGCCACAAGTGTGAAACTATACTTTCGTTTGGGGGGTGGACATGCACTTTAAATTTGGAATCGGTTTAATCTATGGGGAAAATTGAGGATTCAAGCTCTTCTTGCTCTGGAAATGCCTTTGGTTTCTTCTTAATCTGGCCAATGGGATTGACCTTTTAGTTGGTCATGTGTTTGGCCTAAAAATGGCTGGTCCTACAGCTGACAAACTACCTACTTTAGTATAGGGATGCAATAGTGGCTACTGGCCACCTGAACGATCTCTCCCTATGCAGTGTATATGGAAAATGTCCAGACTTTGTGTTGCTCTTTTTATAGCAGATGACAGACCGCTTACAATGGAATCTGTTTTTCATCTGCTATACATTTTAACTGCGTTCCTAGCTGAAGCCACAAACTATTTAAAAGAAAACCGGTTGTCGGACACGTCAGTGTTAGCTAAACAAAACCCAAAGGCCTTAAAAATGAGGTGACAAATTACACTTTTTATTTCACAATGTCTTTTTTTTATTAATTTTTTGCTGTCTATTATTAATGAATTTACCATCAGAAATGGCGTAAAATGGCTAATTCAATTTGAATGTGTTCAGTTAGGTGAAAAAAATATTATGCATTTTGCTGATACCTTTAATTTTACTAGTCTGAAAAGTCTTTAAAAAAACACAGAAAAGCAATTAGTTAAGTCATTAAGGGAATGTTCTAGCTGCTTAGCTTTGTTTGCTTCCCTCGATAGAAGACTAGCAATGTGTTTTGGGAATATGAATACAAAATGCCTTTTCTGCCCCAGTGTTAATTAAAAGTGATGTTCCAATGTGAAGCAGATGTACTTTGGATGATTTTTATTCATGTACACTTTGTACCTGTATATGTTCTGATTATTTCTTACCTGTATATGTTCTGATTATTTCTTTCGATTGTAGGAGGACAGAAAGCTAAGAATTGAGAACACTGATTATATTAGAGAGAATTTGCGATTGAAAGCTGAAGTAGACAACCGATCTCCTCAAAAGTAATTTTTAGTTATTGATCTATTTTGTGTATAAGAATTTATTTTTTCTAAAGGACTAAAAGAAAACTGTCAAATTATTTGGTTGTTTGATTTTAGCAAATTTCATTTATTTTATTTTTTTACCTGCAATATAACATGTCTTGAAATAGCTGACATTTTCACTGTGTAAAAATTGAAGTACTCAAACATATAGAATTCTAGCTGATTTGTTTGCCCTAGTTTTACCTCAATCCATAGACCCCCCCTCGTGAGAAATCTTCCAAAGTGTATTGTGAACTTTGGGTGAGTTCTATTATTCACGGGGAGGTAGGAATAAGCTGTGAATTATAGATCCACCTTTAAAAATTATCGGTTTGGTGCACCTTTAATTCTGTTTCTTGATTGACCAGCCTCCTGGTTGATTCTTTTTATTCCCCATGGTAGCTTTTCCAAATCTTTACCTAAATAATATCTGTCCAATTGCTAGTGTACAAAAGGTTAAACAAAACCAACCTTTCTATGTGCTTTAGTTGCAGACATCTCTTTGTATACACTGTTTCATCCCACCCCTAAACACTGCTGGCCAATGCTTTAGCACTAAATGAATTTTTAAATACTTCTGGCCCCACATGTAGTGTAGTTTAATCCTTACCTCACATCCCAGCTCCATAGGGTTCTCGTAGTGCCCCCCCAAAGTCCCAAAAACTGCCCACCAAGAGGCTAGCAGGTCCATATAGGACACTGCCTGCTTCCTGGCCTCCGGAGATTTGGCCATGCGTACTGCAGTCTTTCTCCCCCCTCCCTCTCCCCCCGTTCTGCTATCCCTCCCCCTAGCTTCAAACCCCATTATGGCAGCCTTCCCCCATGTCCCCAGCCCCAACCGCATAAATTTTATTTTTAGAAAGCTCCCCAATCTTTTACTTACCTCTCGCTTCCTACGCCAAAGTGAGCTGCCGGCAGCCGCGTCCGTGATTGGCTGCCGCTCGGCCAATCACAGACGCGGCTGCGGTCCCGCCCTTGCTTGCATTTCCTCGCAAGCAGAGGGCCGGGAGCGGCGGAGGAAAGAAGGGAGGTAAGTAGAGTTTGGGGGGCTTATAAAAAAAATAAATAAGCGTTGGGGCTGGGAGCCCATGGGGAATGGCATATAAAAAAATTATTAGGGTGGACATGCTCTTTAAGGTTTGTTTACAGTAAAACCTGGTGCCCTCAGTTGGGTTTGGCTAAATTCTTTAAAAAGTGGGTACTATAGTGTAAGGTATAAAGTTAGAGCTCAATCATATCTGCGTTTGTTATGAAAGAAAAGGTGTACTAGCCTTTTAAATAATTTCAGTAAAATTAACTAAATGTTTTTCCATTTGGATTTAATTAAAGATATTAATGACTGAACAGTAATTAGCCTGCAGATATAAATTATGCAGATTTTTTTGTGTGCGAGATATATACACAGGGGTATTTAATTAATGGCCATGGATAAACAATACTTTTTATGATGCATCATTTACAATATAGAATATAGTGCCATTTTTATATATGTATTTATTTTACTTACACAAAACCAGAAAATGTCATTAGATGACTTAATAAATGTTTACAAATTCTGCCTGTGCCGTATATATGTAGTATATAATATAATATGATTTTCTTTTTACCAATAAGTAAAAAAAAATTACATCTTATGGTTACATAAAACTGTCTTAAATGCACAATAACCAATTCAGGGGTTTAGCTAAAATTGGAGCAATGCAAATTTTTTTACTTTTGGGTGATGTCATTAAAAATTACATTTCAGTAAGGGTTTTTGTTGCAACATCCATCTGATTTAATCAGAATTAGGATATTTTTATCTAACTGTTTAATTTGCTTTTACAACTCATTCACCCAGTGAACAAGCCATAGATATTGCCATCTGATATTGCTGCAGCTTAAATATGTTTTATAATGAAAATTTCAATTCTGGTCTACTTTGTAGGCATTTACATGTAAATGTTATTCTAGCCACACACTCCAGAACTTACCTTGTGTCTTCTAATTGTAAGGCCAGCATTAATCTAAAATATAGTCGGCAGGTTTTGCATTTTCTACAGTGTGGTAAAATTACATTTATTTGGATTTGTTTTATTTGCGAACTGTTCAATCACTTTCTGTATTTCAGGTTTGGAAGATTTACAGTGGCTGCATTGCAAGCGAAAGTTAGCCAGTATGAAAGGGAGATGAGCAGACTTAAAAAAGCTCTTGAGAGAAGTGATCAATACATAGAAGAACTGGAATCTCAGGTTGAAAAGCAAAAAAAACCTGCAGATCAGAAGCAGAAAGAAATATCTCACTGTGAAAAATCTGTGTTTAATAAAGAAAGTGTAAACTTGGAAGATTCCCTCACAGTACTTAAATGCCAAGAAGAAAAACTAGATAAAACAAGTCACAAATGTGAGACCTTTGAAGAAATCTGTGAGAAAAACCCAGAGGATTCCAAAAGTGAATGCCCAGATTTGAGCTCACAAACTCACACAGGGTGCTGGGCTAAGTTGCAAAAGGGGGCCAAACTGTTTGAAGAGAACAACTGTTCTGCACGGAAGGATCAATTCAATCAAGAAAATGGCCACACACCTCACAAAATGAAAGCAATCAATGAATCCAGTAGCCCAAGTACATCATTGTCTTTTAGTTCTCTTCAGCTGAATAGTCCAGATACAAAATTAACTCATATGTCAAACCAAATTGGTATGAAAAAACCCTTGACATATTTAAGAAAACTGGTATTTGACGAGTTTCCTAAAAGAGAAAAACTGAACAGTTTTGAAACTGTAAATAATGAGAAAACAAATTGTAATAGCCCAAATCTTAGCACATATTATGGATCTGGAAATAAGATACATGGACATAAAAAAATAAACTTGCAATCAAAAGACCAAGTCAAAAATCAAATATTCAGAATTTTACCTTCCAATAGTAGTGATCAAATTAATAGCATTACAACCTTCAGTAAGGACTACACAGATGCTCCTTTATTAGATAATTTTGCCAAGGCAGATAATGAATACTACAGAAGTCCACATTGCCACAATGTTGAATATGGAGCAAGGTCATTCCATGATTATTTACTTGAAGGAAAACTTAATCAAGATTCTTCTCATTTTATTAGCATGCAGTCAAATGTCCTTTCAGAAAGTGGAACTCAAGCACTCCCTTTAAGTCCATATAATACTGGTTTTATGGGGTCTTCACTAGATGGAAGTCGGTCTCCTGAGCCTCAAAATTTAGAGTTCCAAAAAACTATCTCAAGTTCCATGTCTTTTAATGCATTACAGTCTTATGATCAAGCTCTTCTAATGCCCCCTTCTTTTGAAAACCAGGAGAAAGAGGTAAACACAGAGCTATCGTGGACTTCTTCATGTACTGACAACAGCAATAAAAATGGACCAGCATCAAAACGAAAACTCCTTAACCCAGTATGTGAAAGTCCTCCAAAATCCTTAAAAATGTAAATAATTGCATCTTCAACAGTTACAAAATTATACTGGGTATGAGCTTAATTGGCTCATCCGTGAAAATATTAATAGCTACATAGAGTAGCTACATTTTTATGTATCAAAAAAATAAAGCTGGATTATAACGGTTATGTTGTATGTTTCTACCATTTTGCTGTAGGTTTAGGACAGTGGTGGCGAACCTATGGCACGCATGCACAGCGACATGCACGGAGACATGGCCTTTCTGGTAACGAGAGTATAGATTCACTCTAGCACACCAAGGCTGGTAATAGCCAATAATCAGTAGGTGCAATCCTCCAAAACACCACCTACTCTTGGGTTGATCCAACCTCAAATCAAACTGAGAGGAGTACACTACATCAGGTTATCAAAATGTATAGTGCAAACAGTCAATCTTAATCTATAATCAATTCTATCTACTGTCTATCTGTTTTAAATTGTTTTTTCTGTAGTAAAACCTCGGTATTCATGTTAAACTATCGTGTTGGCACCATGCAATATATAGGTGGGTTTCAGGCTACAGTTTGGGCACTCTCTAAAAGGTTTGCCATCACTGTTTTAGGACATTTTAAAGATTTTTGGAAAATAGTGGAAAATGGTTAGCTCTTTACTATAAGGAAGGTTTATTTAAGTTTTAATTTTGAGATCTTGTGTTATTGTTTAAATGAACCCCTAATTTAATTTTAGTATGCTTATTTAAAATCTATTTTTCTATTATACCTATGTTACTGTTATTAAATGTTACCCACATAGTTCATTGTCTATTGCAATGACTATAAATAACATTTAAACAAATAATGGCTATAAAAGTAGCATCAGTGAGTTGCAAGTACTTCTTCAATCATGACTATACAGCTTGCAGCTTGATCTTTTTAAAAAGAGAGACCAGATACAGGATTTCCCTTTTGGCGGTCTGTCACTTTAACATGCTTGCTGGTGGCAAAGATATCACATGCCATATGTCAGTCTATGCTGGTTAGCTGCAGTGTTTTGACTAATTAGCAAATACGGGCGCATGGCAAGTAAAGACATGGATACCACAGACCTCCAAAACCACAAGAGAAGGGTTATCCTACCTGGGAGCTTAAAGTGAATATCTTTTTCTGGGAGATTCACTATGCAATAATATTGCACTTTTTTGCAGTAGTGCAGAAGACATGGTGCTAAGATAAGGGATAATGCACCCCTTTCAGTGTAAGGATAAATATATAAAGGCAGGTCCACCCATAAAATGAAATTTCATACGCAGGTTAAGTATCCATCCAAACCCCAGATCCATTTTATTTCCCTACCCCCAAAGATGCCCAGAAACATACTTACACGAATCGGTCCCTCGCGACTCTGCTTCTTGGTCACAGCTCTCATTCAAAGGCGTGCTGAAGATGTAACGCCCAATTGCAGACAGCTGCGACAAGGAAGCAGAGCGGCTGTCAGCGCAGAGCCTCACTGTTCCTGTTTTTGTTTGAAATGAGCTTGCAACAGGAGCAGGGGGTGGCACCTAGTCAGCGAGTGGCCGGGTCTTGTAAGTATGTTCCTGAGCATCTTTGGGGAAGGTAAGTAAAACAAATCAAGGGTTTGAAGGGTGCTTAACCTGTGTATGACATATCGTTTTATGGGTGGACATGCCCTTTAATTCCTGCTCCTATTAACATTTTCTGTTCCATCCTATGTTCCCTTTCAAAGTGAAAAAATCCGAGAACTGAACCCAGGCAGACCATTTTTTTTTAAATGCAAAAGTTGCATAAAAAGCCATTCCTGAATTGCAGCTTACTGTTACCATAAAGCACCCTCCTGGCTGCCGCTACACAGTTATAACCGTAAAAGAAGTTAACCCTGAACCAAGCAGTTTTTCACACTTGACAGATAAAGTTGAAATCCCCAGTATGTTAAACCACTGAAGGTACTGCGACCATCTGGGATATTGAACAGGGATAGCCCATTCCTATGACTGGCCAGAAAGGAATGGGCTATTCTTAAATATCTGGTTTCTAATTCAGGTAATAAAGTGCAAAATATATCAGTTGGGGGGGGCAAGTAAGTGACCAGTTTTTTGTTTTAAGGATGAACATACCCTTTAATGTGCGTTTTTACCCATAATGCGCAAATACGCATAAACAAGCGGACACAGTGCTTCTAGTAGTGCTCCCAGCTGTTATAACAAGCAACCAACAGTAGAGAATATATAGGAAAGAACATGGAACGGTTGCTGCTATTGCTGTGGTTGCGTCTCTGGGTAACTTGCAATTGGGTCTTTATCATCTAGCAGTATAAAGTCACTAGAAAGGAGCCACAGCTGTGATACAGAATTAATTGCAGCAGGTGTCTTTTAAGATGGGATAAATAGGTTAGCGTAACTTTAAGACTGCAAAGCTGCGCCGTGCCCTCTAAATTTGGCAGTGTAATTTGAAATGTTTTCCACTTGATTAACCAAGACACATTGGGGTTTAATAAGAGGTGCAATGTTTTGCTAGTACTATTTATTGCTGTGTGATTGGATTGTGGGGTAATTTTCCTGCGATTGCACATGCGTTTTTTCCGATCATTGGAATCGTGAAAACGCGCGTTTTCTAGTGCGATGCAATTGCAATTTGCGTTCCCCATTTTAAATCGCAATCGCATGCGTTTTTCTATAACAAAACGTATGCGCATGCGATTCCGTTTGCGTTGCAGTGTGGCTGTGCCCTAACACTCCAAAAAAACCATGTGCTGTGCTTTTGCGCGTATTTGCATTTTTTCCCTACTTTCTTACAGACTTTTATTACAATGCGATCTGGACCGAAACTAAACTAAAATGGTGAACATAATCACTTGGTCTGCACCCTCTAGTGGGCAGGGCTTGTGCACCTGTGAGTGGGCGGGGCTTAGGCACCCACAGGTGGGTGGGGCCACATGGGGCTGTAAGGGAATGGGCCAAGGGGCCTGCAACTGGAGGGACATGTGGGGCTGAAAAGGGAGGATACACAGGGCAGATTGACTGACATGGTTTCAGAGCAGGAAGTGCTGGTGATGCTGCTGCCATATCACACACAAAAATGTAAATATCTTCAAAACCATGCAAAAATTCTTATGAGAGCAATTCCTATCAATTTACCTAAAGTCATTTTTGGACCACAGTTACCCCTTTAATGCAGATGCAAATGGACAACAGATGGTAAAATGCAGCAGTGTGACCTAAGCCTGAAACTGCATTCATGCAGTCTTCTAATGCATCATTAAGGGCAAGGCCACACTGCTCCATAATCTTATGTGCTAATGAAAGCAATTGTAATCTGTTTGCACTTTAAAATAGCAGAGCAGTGCATGTCAGTCGGTGGCCACATTACATGCACTGCAATCCTTTTAAGCGCCATCCGATCGCCCTTTTAAAAACTGATACTAGTGTGGCAAATTGATGTGTGCTGTGTATGCGATCCTCAATTTTTGTGCACATTGATTGCACGATTGCAGCATACGAGCTCACCGGAAACCGTGCTTGGATGCGCTGTAGTGTGGCCTCAGCCTTAATGCGTTCTGATTGCACATCATATCACAACACAAGCAGATGGTATTGCCTGTGAAAAATGTGTTTTGCTGTCCGGCACAGGGTGGCCTCAGCCTAAAGGGCCCATAGAAATTCGATCAAAACAAAGTAGTGCACTGCTTAGTTTAAATACAAGTATTCTTATAGTGAAGCACATGCTACCTCAAGGGGCAAAGAATATATATACCAAACGGGGCAGTAATCATTGTGCATCTAGGGTGCTTTTTTCTTTGTTCGGTATGACCCATACACGTACCTAGAATTGGTCCAATAAAAATATTGCATCTAGCCCATTAAGACATATTAGCAGATGACTGGGCCCCTTCACTCAATGTTAAAGCTTACTCTCCTTGCGGATACCTCCGCATCATACTATATTTCCTATCATCAACGTGTTTTAATGCATCTCTACAGAATGCATTGGGCATGTACAGCAAAATAATAGTACAAAGAAAATTCAAGGTATTTGAAGGCAGCATAAAAAAAGGCCCTAAGTTCTGTACAGACATGCGATAGTACATGCAATGCCCCACTGCAGGACGCTGACCTGGAGGAACATCAACACCTGACAGAATGACACCTGTACCGGCTGATCATCATGCAGGTGGTGGTTGGGTGTCATGTGCTTCGGGTTTCCAGATCATTCAGTCTAGTAGGAACACACTTAATAAGTGGAATTATCAGGGCTGCACTGATTGCACTTAGTGCTAGGCCACACTAGCGTGTTTTTTGTGCTTTTTCGTTCAAGATTGCGCCTGTGATTTTTGGTAAAATGGAAATCGTGGGAACGCAAAAATTCCTGTGATTGCGCGTAAGTTTCTGTTTTGGTAACTCATTCGTTATCCATTTTTGGTGGGTTAACGCATATACGTTTCCATAACGGAAAATGGCAAAACGCATGTGCAAATGCAAAACGCACAAGAATCGTGCACACACTCGTGTGCGATAACGCTCCATGCACCATTTGGTGCGTTGTAGTGTGGCCTCAGCCTTAAACACCATTAATTCTAACTTAGCAATGCTGCTTGTGTTTTTTTTTGTTTTTTTTACAGGTGTCCCCACCTAATTCATTGATCTGGCATCCCTGCACGTGCTCCCATCACAAGTCTGTATGGAGCTTTAGTGTGTAACAATTGTTATGCTTCTGCTTCTCCTGAATAAGCAATTTATGAATGAAGCATTCTTAGTTTTTACTAATTTTTAGTACAAACATGGTCCTTAAAATGGCAGGGAATTATGTAAACTTAAATCTTATTCTGTGTATCAAGAGTGAGGATATCTAAATTAGCCTTTATAATGTAAACCGCTATTTTAACAAGAAATGTGTGTGGGCTGCAACCGAGTAGGAAATGGCTCTCTAACAATATTACAGAGATAGATCAGTGAGATTCAATAAAAGTTCTTATTGTTTAAAATGGTGCTAATTTTGCCCTAACCAATCAGATCTTCGTTAACATTTGAACGCGAACATCTGATTGGTTAGTACTTTTTTTAAAGGGGAAGTTCAGTGCAAATACATATGCTTTCAGAATAAAGGGCAGTATTTTTTCATCCCAATGACCTTAATCTGCCAATTCAGCATTTTGTCTGTGTATAAATAAATGCAACCGAAATACTGACTTCTTTTTGCAGGACCCCTAGTAAAGACCGTTATAGTCTTGCCCTCGACCCAGCGCCTGGGTTTATTCAGTTGCTCAGTAGAGATCTGAGCATCTTTGACCCATTCAACAGCCAATCAGTAAAACTTATTGTTAGGAACATTCCAACGATGTGGTGCATCCTGGGAAGAAGGACCATTAGAACCTGAAATGTCAACTCACTAATGTCAACAGCAGGGAACAGCAAAGGGTATGAAATCAACTGATTTTTCAAAATGGGAGAGAATATGTAGAATAACTAAGAAGACATTACACAAACTAACAATTTAACAAATATTGATCATTTCCACTGAACTGTCCCTGATAAAAACTTTTTTTGAATAACCCTGATAGAGGGAATAAGAAATGCTTTAACTACTGGGATGCATGTTAGTACTTTTATCCAATAATGTATTGTATTTAGTTGCTGAGGCATGGTATCTAAATTGTTTTTCACACATTTGTGTCCCAAACGAAAATGGCATTGATCTGTCATTGTGCTGTCTTAATTAGTACACATGCAGTGCAGCTGTAAAGGTTAATTAAGCAGTGCTAAATACATCCTGTGTCTTTTAATAATGCTGAGTTATGGAGTGTAAATGTCATCTTGTAACAGTATTTTATAAAGTTATTCTAATACCCATGAATGGCTGAAACTGTCAAGATAATAAATATTTCTTTCTTACATATGATGTTGTTTGGAAATATAATAGGGCTATGCACAGAAAGCGGGTATAGCTCTCTATTACCTCCTCTTGGCAATGCACTGAGCTCATAATGGCTCTCAGTGCAGAGCGAATGGGGTTTAAGCATTCTAAATCTTTAAAGATTCTGTCTTAATAAGCCGTTGCGCAACACAGTTCTTGCGTACCGCTGCAAGTTAGGTCTTAAAGTCACTTTAACCTTTGGTACATGGGTTAATGTGACTAAGATGGAAAAAGCTGTTAATAACATTAGGCAATGAGTGCAGGCACCCCTGCTAAGGGAAAAGACATTCATTAGAAAGGGTAGAGATTAAGTTGCTGATGCTGTGATACAATATTAAGGATAAGCAGTGCACAAAAAAAGATCAATCGGAATAGATAATTACTTTCTCTTATGCTATAGATTGCCAATAATAATTGACATGCAGTTCACCACAGCGGCAATACATTGATTTACCTCACCTGATTAACTATTTGGGTCCTTATTTTTGTCATACTACCAAGTAATTTTAATCTGCAAAAAAAATATATACTGGTATATTGATGTTTAAACACATACAAGTATAAATCATCACTGTGACCTATGCAAGTTTGAGGCCACATTGGACCATTCTTGTCTGTTTGTGCACGGAATTATTGGAGTACATGCAATTTGCAAAAATGGTTGTCACATATGCTCTGATAACACCGAAGCACAGCCTGTGCATTTCTCACACGCATATGGCTATGCTACACTCGTCCGTTTTTATAGCACGATGGGATCGCGATTGCAATGTGATCTTGTCTGGTCACACTAGCTCTGCTTCTGTGTGATCTGGTTTTCGGAGTGCATGATTCCACCATTTCTTTTGTGAATTGCATACACATAAACATAAGGTGGATCATAGCGCAAGCAGACCTATCTCGTGGGTCTTTGTTCATGTACAAGAATTGGAAGCCCTTTCAAGAGCACCTCAAAAGTGATTCTTTCTCAATCATTTGCTCTAAAGTTTTGAAAAGGAAACCACCTTAATGGTATGATTACTTGGGCCATTTCGTACATTATTTCCTGAAACATAAGTTGGCATTAAACTCATGCAGGGGAGCTCAAAAAAAAAAGAGACTGAATTTTATGAAACAGAATGGATCAGCATGAATTGGGACTGGAGCACCGTGTCTCTCTATGAACCCCCCCCCATAAATTTAGAAGGGCTACTATAAAGATGGCTTCAAAAAAATACATAGAGGCTGAGGCCCCACTACAACACACAAAAAAATCGCTGTGCATTTCTTTTGTCATGTGCTTGTGTCTGCTTTCACATGTGTTTGCGCTTGTGTTTCCCAGGGGAATTTGGGTAAAATATATTGCATGGCCTATTGATTTGTGTCCTGCTTTTAATGTGATTCCATATACCTGTATGTATCATGAGATTTTTTTTAAAAAAAATTGAAAATTCACATTATAAATTAAATGCCATTGTTGATCGCAAACCAAGACAAAATTGCAGCAGTGGCACCAAGCCCTAACAAGAAAGCATTTGAGCTCTACATTGCCTTTTGTAGAGTTACATCAATGAGAAAAACAAACTATAGGAATGGAAATCACCCAAAGAGCACCACAGAAGTGTAACCTCTGCACATTCAAGATTTTGAATTTAATTAGATGTGAAGCAATAATCTAGGTTTTCGTATGCCCAACAAAACACTTGGCAAAATGTGTAAGGCCACACTGAACGCACACGATTTGTAAGCATTGATATCCGCTTGCACTGTGAGCACTGTAATATTCGGGTACCAGAGCACATGTGAATCGCACCAAAAATGATGATTGTATGCGATCCAATAAGCAGATTGCTGCGCAACGGGCACTAGAATGTCTAGTGTGACCAGACCAATTGGCCAACACTAGCGTGCTCTTTTTAGAGCGATGTAGGTGTAGCCTAGCCCTAATTAGTCACAATAATGTGTGGATAGTTAATTGGGGGACGTTAATGAGCAGCATTGTTTGGTAACATCCAGGGAAATGCAGTGTTTTTTTTTTTCTCTTGCTACGCACACCTTCTGCTTTCCCTTCCACATTCCTGCTATGTACTAATCACTTTATTTCTGTTAGTATATCACGGGAGCATGAAAATGAAGCATAGTATATGATGCTTCTCTCCTGTGCCTTAATTTGTGGTAAAACGTATTTAAGCATTGGATCTGCCATGCTATTGCCAAATATTTGGGAAACAGCATTCAATCCGGGTAATCCCCTGCTATTTCAGTGTACTGCATAGAGTTTTGCGCCCAATATTGCATTGCCCTATTCATGTGATATTGCCCCAAACTAAGAAAGTGTCAAAAATATTGGTATATGAATATCACATAACCTCCTCATAACTATATATCTATATAACCTAAAATGCAAAGCAACCTAGACTTCTTTATTTAAAATAACTTGCACATAATAGGGGAATGTGATTTATGTAATTGATCAATGTCAGAAGGGATAGGTTTCAAGAGTCTTATTGATTATTGGAAAGAGAACAACTGGGCTTAATGACCTGAGGCAAAACCCTGCAATACATTATGCAAATTTTCTTAAAAAAACTTTTCTAATTTGTCAGAGCCAATTGAGGATTACCTTGAGACAATGGCTTTAGTGCTGCTATTGCACATATACAGACCTTGGTGTTAAACATTACAGGACAATTTATTGGGCAAAGAGAAGCTCATTACTGGCCCATTTCTAACACATATCTTATTTCTAAGAGTGTATCTGGCAATTATTTAAAACATTAAATGGACATTTTTTTTATTTTTGTAAATGGGTCTTGCTATATTGTTTGCCTATTTAATAATCAGCCTGAGCACTATACACCCATTCTGGTATTGTCTTAGGATTTAAATATTTGGGGGTGAAAATATAAAACACTTTTTAGACCTTCCTAAATCTCACTATACACTGCCAATTTCAATGCACAATGGACCCTATTTATTGTCTGATACCAACTATCTCAATTCCAATTCAATTCCAGTTACAGCAAAACTGCACAAAGCAGAAGTTTAAGAAAATAAGGCACTTTATTGACAGCTGAAATGTGAAATTTGTTTATATTGGATATCTAAAGAAATAGGGGACGGATCAACAAAATATGGCACCATGTAGGTTTGGAAGAGTTAGTTTACTGTAATGGGCAATTAAAAATATACATTTTTCCCAGTGTACATACCCAAGAATTTGGCTCTGCAAAGACATATAAAAATAGACATATTTTTATTCTGTCCTGCACATGGGCGCCCTGGCGATGGTAGGAGCCGGTCTCCAAAGAAAAATTCGGGCTGCGGCAGACATAGAGGTCATGTGACACACTGCCAGACTCTCTGCTTCTTCCTGGCATGAGAAAACAAAGGGACAGGATGAATACAGTGTGAGAGAAGGCTGCCACACATGACTTTCCCATTCCAAGATTTTGCGCTGTCTCTGCATTCTTTGGAGGTAACGAGAGCCACATTGATCAAGATAATGTGCTGCCTTATATACTTGAGACTATGACACATGGGTTGGAGCCTGTCATGGAGAGTATGACACATGGGGCCTGTTTGAACTGAAGACAAGGAAGGAGATTTGAGGTTTGTTGCTTTTAAATATATATATTCTACTATATAAAGTAGAAATCTTGTATGTATGTATGTGCTCAACTCACAGCCACACCCCTGAATGCATCCACATAATGGCGACGCCGTCTGTAAGGGCCGACACCCGTGTTTGACCAATAAAAAGCCTGCACATCACTTGCAGAGTGTGATTCCCCAATTTAATAACTCAGATGAAGGGCCTGGGCGTGTGCTGCCAGACTTCAACAACAGACACAGAGTCCACATCAGTGACACAACAACAGCGTAATGTATGGCTACACAACTCCGAGAGCTGCACACACAGAACAAAAGCTTCTATAACAAGAGACATTTCCCTTAAGGCCCTCCCCCCCCCCCCAAAAAAAAAAAAATTACGGTCCGCCCCCTTGCATCATAGCCATGCCCTCAAACATCACAGGTACATTCCAGAATTACATCCACACCCCAAAACATCATACCCACGCCCCTAAATGGCATGGCCATGCCACCAAATATCGCGACCACCAAATGTCACGTCCAAGTCTCCAGAACACCACAGACATTCCCCCAGACCTTCCGCATCATAGACTGCCGTGCCCCACCCACCACAACATCGCAGACATGCCCCATCCACCTACTCAAACCGGGACGGTTGGGGGGTATGGACTACATGGGAATTACCTGCATTACCTGGACTTTAGCACCAGACACACACTGCCCACATGTCACACACTTTACAGATAGTTACAACTAAAAGAACAAAGACATCATGGCACTTTTAATTCAGATCAGAAACTAACTTTATTGATTGGGATCTAATAGTCAATATAAAGTGGTCCTTGAGGGCTCATTCACACTACATCAGTTTGTATCTGTTTTTCAAACGCAGGAGCGTTTTAAAAAAATGGACAGGCAGTAAAACCCCATAGGATTTCATAATATCGGTCACACCTGCTGCGTTATATTCCGTTCCATTCCATAAACATGTGGTATACGTCCCTCAACTCATAACTACTAAATACATGACGTACATTACCAACTGTGCACTTCTTTTCCCCCGTCTCTTCCATCTAAGCCAAACACACACCTGCACGTAAAAATACTATACCCACATGTGTACACGGGCAGCGCCGGGTACAACTGCTAGTATATATATATAATTTTACAGTAGATGCTCAACCTCTCTTGCACGTGGGTGATGGGGCTTAGGGGTTGGTGGGAAGGCTGATTTGCTACTCTGCTGGAATACTTGTATTTAAACCATTTATTGCCAGAATGCTGTACCTGTATAGATTATCCCAGTATTCAGTACTAGAGATGGACTAGAACTCGAATCAGAGTTCGAGCCAAACTTATCGAGTTCGACCGACTTTCTCAGACTTTTGAATTTTCTGGACTTTCGATAATTATCCAACGTTCACCATTGCAGTTTCGAGAATTATCGAATTTACGAGCCATTCGCTCACCCTTGAATGTATCCTTGGCTAACCCTCTAAAGTATTGTTTATTTTCACTAGCCCTCGACAGTATTGTTCAATATTGGTAACCCTCGACATACTGGGGTATGATGTACCTGTATCAATAATCCAAGTATGCTGTACCTGTATTAATAATCCCGGTATGCAGTACCTGTATCAATAATCCTAGTATGCAGTACCTGTGTCAATAATCCCAGTAATAATTCATATGATATTGTATCTAATTTAACAAACCTTTAAGGCTCAAACATATATTAATGCTGGTGCTGTGGGTACAATAGGAAATATATAACGTAACAAATGTGGTAATTTAGACAAATTACCAAGAAACCCACTAAACTCCGGAAGATTCCGGAGGCACTCAAAGAGCTATATCTAAGGAAATATACCTTCCCCGAAAGACATATAAATCAATAGGGGAGTAAAAATAAGTCCTAGGATCTATGCACAAGAACCTTCCAACACACTAAATATAATGTATAAAACTAGATTTTATTTAACAATTCTTAAAATTCCTAAACATCATACATATTAAAAATTCCATTCAATATATGCGTCTCTGGGCGTCCCCAGGTAAGTAGCAATAATCTAACAATGGCGTCCTAGAGCAAAAAGCAGCAGGTCAAGCAGTTAATAAGGTTAGCAGGCAAGTGTATAGGTTATGGCATTACACACACGGGCGCCTCCGCGCAATCCCCCCATCTCGGGTCGGGGTAACCCGTACCTACACAACAGTATGACAGCCAAAGGAAGCAAAAAAGCGGTAATGCAGTGAACAGATGAAGCAATGCAACATGCGATAGTCAGTATTAGTAAAAGTTATACTTAAGTGAGGGCTTTGGAACTCCACCGGACATCAAACTTCATACACCTGTTGTTCCTGTAATCACTTGCAAACGCTTCTTAGATACTTGGAATAACCATCCAATCCTCTGGTTACAAGTCCCCTGATAACTTACTGCTCTGGCTCCTGTCCACCATATGGACCGACGTACGTTTCGGAGGCTCCTCCCTCCTTCATCCGGGTCTTACGTTAGATACCTCCCATTACAATTTAAACTCTCCTTGGCCCCTCCTCCGGAGTGACTCCTACGGTTAACTCTTTAATGAAACAACTGTCCTATGACGGGGAGGTGGCTCTTTTCATATACCATTAACTGAGTAGATTTATATAACAAAATACAAGAATTACTAAGTAGTATGACAGTATAATAGGAGAGAATAATCTCCGTAATTAATACAACATATAATAATATTTACAATTTTTACAAAGATGGCTTACATATATTATAACCATGAGGCTTTCAATTTTGATACCATAGTGTATACGAATTAACATCACTATCTGCTTAAATTCATTTTTATAGAAAGCATTTATACATTAAAGGGCATGTCCACCCCAAAATTGAACTTTTGATATGTGGTAGGGCATGCTCCCCCAGCCCCAACCACATTAATATAATTGTTAGAAAGTCCCCCGATTCTTACTTACCTGCCCTCTCTCCTCCGCTGCAGTGTTCAGGCCTCTGCTTGCATGGAATTGAAAGCAGGGGCGGGACCGGCAGCCGCGTCCTGATTGGCTGAGAGGCAGGGAGGGCTCCACTGAGCATGCCTCAACCTTGATGAGGTTGAGGAAGTCTCAGGCACAGCATGAGTCACACACTGCTCCTACACACAGTTTCCTGGACTTTGGAGGGCACAGCAGGGGAACTATTTTGAGCAGGAATGTAAGGTAAGGAGTGTTTTAAACTACTTGATGTGGCCAGTAAGGGGTTAAATTTTAGTTTTGGGGGTGGACATGCCCTTTAACTCTTCATTGAGGCCATTAGGTGCCAGGGAATTGGTTTCAAATATCCAGCGGGCCTTTTTCCGCAGGATAAGGTTATCCCAATCCCCTCCTCTTTTAGTCCTAGGTACTTTTTAATACTCCAGGCTCTCAGGTCATTAGGGTTTGCATGATGCATACTTTCAAAGTGTCTTGCTACTGGGCTCTCCGGACTTTTATTGGTAATATTTCTTACATGTTCTAGTATGCGTGTAGCTAATGATCTTATCGTTTTTCCTATATACATTTTTTTACAAGGGCATTCCAGGGCATATATTACTCCTTTTGTTTTACAATTAATAAATTGTTTAATTGCATAGTTATCCTTTTCCCTATACGTAAAATGGGTTTTCTTACACATAAACTTACACGCTTTACAATGTCCACATTTTTGTGATCCAACACTGATTTTATCCAACCAAGTTTTGTCATCTGTCATATGAAAGCTATGTACCAGTTTCTGCCCGATAGTTGGGGCTTTTCTTGCTGTTATTGTTGCTTTCTTACTTACTTTGTCCTTCAGGGTCCTATCATTACTCAATATATACCAATATATACCAATATTTATCCTCAATGAAGAGTTAATGTATAAATGCTTTCTATAAAAATGAATTTAAACAGATAGTGATGTTAATTCATATACACTATGGTATCAAAATTGAAAGCCTCATGGTTATAATATATGTAAGCCATCTTTGTAAAAATTGTAAATATTGTTATATATTGTATTAATTAATTTGAACGAACGGTCGATCGGACATGGGCACATTCGGATGCGATAATTTCGGTCCGATCGACCGATACACTGAACTATCGGTCGATCGGACCAAAATATCTCATCGTGTGTACCCAGCTTAAGAAGCGTTTGCAAGTGATTACAGGAACAACAGGTGTATGAAGTTTGATGTCCGGTGGAGTTCCAAAGCCCTAACTTAAGTATAACTTTTACTAATACTGACTATCTCATTACATTGCTTCATCTGTTCACTGCATTACCGCTTTTTTGCTTCCTTTGGCTGTCATACTGTTGTGTAGGTACGGTTACCCCGACCCGATATGGGGGGGTTGCGCGGAGGCGCCCGTGTGTGTAATGCCATAACCTATACACTTACCTGCTAACTTATTAACTGCTTGACCTGCTGCTTTTTGCTCTAGGACGCCATTGTTAGATTATTGCTACTTACCTGGGGACGCCCAGAGACGCATATATTAATGAATTTTTATATGTATGATGTTTAGGAATTTTAGAATTGTTAATAAAATCTAGTTTTATACATTATATTTAGTGTGTTGGAAGGTTCTTGTGCATAGATCCTAGGACTTATTTTTACTCCCCTATTGATTTATATGTCTTTCGGGGAAGGTATATTTCGGGGAAGATATAGCTCTTTGAATAATCCCAGTATGCAGTACCTGTGTCAATAATCCTAGTATGCAGTACCTGTGTCAATTATCCCAGTATGCAGTACCTGTGTCATTAATCCTAGTATGCAGTACCTGTGTCAATTATCCCAGTATGCAGTACATGTGTCAATAATCCTAGTATACAGTACCTGTGTCAATTATCCCAGTTTGCTGTACCTGTATCAATAATCCAAGTTTGCTGTACCTGTATCAATAATTCCAGTTTGCTGTACCCGTATTAATAATCCCAGTTTGCTGTACCAGTATTAATAATCCCAGGTTGCTGTACCTGTATCAATAATCCCAGTTTGCTTTACCTGTATCAATAATCCCGGTTTGCTGTACCCGTATTAATAATCCCGGTTTGCTGTACCCATATCAATAATCCCGGTTTGTTGTACCCGTATCAATAATCCCAGTTTGCTGTACCTGTATCAAAATCCGTATCTGTACCCGTATCAATAATCCCTTTGCTGCACCCGTATCAATATTCCATTTGCTGTACCCTATCAATAATCCCATTTTCTGTACCTGTATCAATAATCCGGTTTGCTTTACCTGTTATCTATATCCTGGTTTGCTGTACCCGTATTAATAATCCCGGTTTGCTGTACCCGTATCAATAATCCCGGTTTGTTGTACCCGTATCAATAATCCAAGTTTGCTGTACCCGTATCAATAATTCCAGTTTGCTGTACCCGTATTAATAATCCCAGTTTGCTGTACCAGTATCAATAATCCCAGGTTGCTGTACCTGTATCAATAATCCCGGTTTGCTTTACCTGTATCAATAATCCCGGTTTGCTGTACCCGTATTAATAATCCCGGTTTGCTGTACCTGTATCAATAATCCCGTTTGTTTTTGTACCCGTATCAATAATCCCGTTTGCCTTGTACCTGTATCAGTAATCCCAGTATGCTGTACCTGTATCAATAATCCCAGTTTGCTGCACCCGTATCAATAATTCCAGTTTGCTGTACCCGTATCAATAATCCCAGGTTGCTGTACCTGTATCAATAATCCCGGTTTGCTTTACCTGTATCAATAATCCTGGTTTGCTGTACCCGTATTAATAATCCCGGTTTGCTGTACCTGTATCAATAATCCCGGTTTGTTGTACCCGTATCAATAATCCCAGTTTGCTGTACCTGTATCAATAATCCCAGTATGCAGTACCCGTATCAATAATCCCAGTTTGCTGCACCCGTATCAATAATCCCAGTTTGCTGTAGCCGTATCAATAATTCCAGTATGCTGTATCTGTATAAATAATCTCAGTATGCTGTATCTGTATCAATAATCTCAGTATGCTGTATCTGTATCAATAATCTCAGTATGCTTTCTACCCATTTCCTATGGTCCTTTGCATCAGATGACATTATACCCAAGTCTATATAATTTTAATTCTTAATTGAATTTGGCTGGCTGGAAGATTTTAGGACAGACATACTAAGTAAGAAGAGAGGTGTTCGGGAAGTATTTAAATTAGAATGAAAGGGACACTAAACAGATTATTTAAAGTAAGTGCAAGGGAAATCCATAATTCACATGGAAGTAGGAGAGTTTATCCCTGCCTCCCTGTATGCTAAAAAAATTGATTGGTGTGGCTTTGACTCCATGGCTTATTGGTGGACTGGTGCAACTTCCCTCTCAAAGGGCCATATTTATAAAGGCAGAGTATCACTATTTTGCAAAATAGTACCACATAGTACTGTAAGGCCGCAGGTTAATAAATGTGGCAAAAAGTTCCCATTACCACACTTGTGCACAATAAATTGTGCTGATCAGCCTATCAGCTGCTCACAGTAAGTTTATAACCACACCAATCAAATTCTATTGCGCACAGAGTTAGGAATATTCTCTCTTACCTCCCTTTTAAGGCTAAAAAATATTTTCTCTTTATTTTTGTTTATTGTCGATAATTAGCTAAATCAGTTGTTTTACTTGACTTTATAATATATCTGTTTCATAAGATGCAAGCTGCAAAAGTCAAAAAAATATTTTGGTAGAAGGAGTAATTGCTCTTATTTTATACAATTATCCATAACATTATAACTACTGACAAGTAACACCTGGCACAGAGTGCGATACAGCAGAAAATAACATTTCTTTGATGTTGTTGATGTATGGAAAACAGTCAAAATGAGCAAAAGAAAGGATTGGAGTGCAAGGTGTTGAACTCACCTCTGCCTTTGCTATGGCTGCTGGGTGACACCCAGCTGCAGCCTTGCTTCCTAGAAGCAACAGTCAATGATGTTACAGCTCAGAGATCATTCTTCCCTGAAACAGAACAGGCTGTATTTCACCACCCTACCCCCATGCATATAAACAGTGAATACTGAGGCCAGGGGGCATGGCCAGTGGGTGCATATGCTCACTAAGCTTTTTGAAGACAACAAGAGTTGTACTGGCAACATCATGGAAGCCTTCTTATTTACAGAATATACTACTTACATGGATGTAAATGCAACTTACTAGGGATGTATCTTACAATGTATAGGTGTTCTGGGGAGAAAAGCCAATACATTATTATTTAAAATGTAAGTTTAGTTCTCTAACACTTGCATGTGCTGAATGTAGAATTTGAGCCCAGTTTGGAGTAAATTTTTGTTCTTTGCTACATGACATTAGGTAACTATAGCTAGGTACACACATTAACGATAAAGGGAGGATTTAGTTGAATCCAATGGAATCGCCCCCTTTATCGGTAAAGTGAGTGTTATGTAAATGATTGTTCCAGACACCGCCGAACATTCACTGTCGGCATCAGGTACGATTGCTACCCTCTGAAAATTTCCCCCTTGCCTCTGGTTGGTCCCCTGTACTTAAGTGCAGGGAGATGGCTATGGTAATAGGGGAAAGTGTCACAGTCCTGAACGTTCTCCCTATACTTTATATAGGGAGATTGTCAGGACTGTGTGTAGCCACATGTTTGAAAAATTACAGATTCGGTCTTTCATCTTTCATAGATCGTTACTGTGTGTACTGAGCTTACCGTAACTAACCATCTCAGCTTAGTGGGGGTGTGGGTGAATTTAAGTTTAGGTTTCGTTAATTTGTAATACCAACTACTTATATATGGCTCCATCATTGTAAACAGTCCTAGAACGGTCCTGTTCTCCTTGCTTTCCATTCAATGTTATTTAACCCTTGGCTAACTGTGCTTAGCTGTGGAAAGTATGAGCACTTAGCTGTGCCAAAAAAGTACAGTCCTGTGAAAAGAGTATGTCATTGTACGAGGGGAGGGAGCTACTAAATTAGCATGTACACACAAGCATACTCATTAAAGTTTTTCTTGACATGATATATTCGAGATCTACTGTTTTTGTTATCAGACTACATTTAATGATGACGTGTAGTTTGGGACTGGAACCACAAGAATGAATGTTTATATATATATATATATATAAAACAAGCAAAAGTGTGCCCGTTGGTGCACAATGGAAATTATGAAATTATGTGTGTGTATGTTTTGCTATGAGTGGATATAGTGGATATAGAATCTTAACACGGGTATATTTTAAACTGTTACTTAGACAGTCACCAGCTTCCAGAGGAACCAAATAGGATAATGCTGCAAGGCAATCCTACCACACTGTGTGGTTGAAACGTTAATACTTATTACTATTCACCACGGCAAGTGGTGATGGTACCTCATATATTATAACAGAAGGTACCTCACAGCATCATGTTATTATAATAGCATTGCCCTAATAGTCTAACGTACAAACAAACATTTCTCATTCCCAGTTCCCAGAGCAATTTTTAATAACTGATGACTGATTTTTATTTCGGTATTACAGTAAATCCTTGGTATACCTGCCTAGCTTTACCACTAAGCAAAAGGCTAAGGACTTGCAAGCGAGCACCTTCATCCCAACCATTAATAATGGGCAAATAGGTTTGGCAATTGGGCCTGGTAGAGCTACTGAGTCTAATTGGGGAATTTCATCTGCAGGTACAAGGACAGGAGGATTTAAATCAATACTATCAATAGCAGCCTCCATAGCTTAATACAGAGAACAAATATACAGAGAAAACAGGGAGAATAAATGGTATTACCAGCACCGCTGACACCAATTTGTACCAGATCACTGCTTTATGGAAGGATTATGGGTAGCACGGCACACAGTGGGTTACTCTGGTAGTCTGACACAAAGTCAGTGCACATAAACAGGTTCCCCACATAACATGTGCAGTAATCAGGGGTGTCCCTGTCTATGGTGCACCACTTTCAATATTGACCAGGCCTGTATAGTGTGTGTCCTTGTAAGTTGGTGTACACTTATCTGTTGCCTCAGAGTTTGTATCCAATAAGGTAACTTGTCTGTCCAATAATCTGTCTTCCCAACAGGTGGTAACAGGGTCTTATACACAGGATCTTATACACAGGGTCTTATACACAGGGTCTCATACACAGGTTCTTATACACAGATTCTTATACAAAGGGTCTCATACACAGGGTCCTGGATCTCATACACAGGGTCCTATTCACAGGGTTTTATACACAGGGTCTTATACACAGGATCTTATACACAGGTTCTTATACACAGGATCTTATACACAGGATCTTGTGTTACAGTCAATATCTCTCCAAAGCACACACCACAATCTACTTTCACTTTCTCTCCTCCTAGCCATAGAGAGCAGGGATGTCTTGTCTTTTATTACTCACTGACACCACCTGCAGGCTGAAGATGGTATATGAGGAGCCTTGGTTTATATGTCCATTACAATACACATCACATCCTGTGTAGCAGACAGAAACTTTTTTTGCATTACACTTCCTTTCATATGGAGCAGACAGGGGTGTAATTTAACCTCCTATTTAACCATTCTATGTTGAAATAGGGATCTCAGCTCTGTATGTAAGTTTATGTATTTTGTATATTTTGTGTTGTACCTAATATAAGTCTTTATATTCATTTACTGATGGTCATTTAGATGGCAATAGTGAGATAGTACACACATACATATACACCTTTCCTATATGTAATATACTATACCCCCACCTCATTGGTACCTCCTAAAAACGCAATGCAAACTCCTATGGAGATATAAATATATTTATATAATATAAGGAATAAGGGATATATATATAGTAACTCGAGAATATATTTATAATTAATGCACATTGTCCAAATCTTTAGTAATACAAATAAAAATGCATTGAGTAAAGTCCGTCAAAAAGCATACCTATACTGTGTCCCATCAACTAAAGAGTCATGGTCCACTATCACGGAGGATTGTGTAGCATACAGACTATGCAGGGCTAGGTAATAGAGATCAGGAGGCAGCCATATAAAAAGAAAAAAACAGAAACATTTACACTGTTGAAGTGAAACACATCATAATTGGCTGGCTTGTTTTTTAATATACCTGCCTCTTTACCTCTATTACCTATCCCTGCATAGTCTGCATGCTACATAGGCCGCTGTAAAAGCCAACCTTGATTCTTTACTTTGGACATGGTATAAGTATATTTTTTTAAAAGACTTGACTCAATGCATTTATTATTTGTATCACTAAAATTGTAAATGTATGCCTAAGTTATAAAGAAGGATTTGACTTATTCGTTTTTGTATTATTCGCGAATATCATATCCACATGCGGGGGCAGGGCAGGATTTACAGTTAAGCACAGCAGGCGTGTGGGGTTGCAGGGGTGGCTGCCAATCTTTACGCCTTTTCGATCCTCCACATAGTACATCAAGTTTTAAAAGTATCTGTCATCCGACTGGCCTTCTCAATTCAGAATGACTTGTACAAGAATCTGTTGGTAATTAAGTACCCTGGAAAATCCCAATTAGCATATGACAGCCAGGTGTTAGGGACCTTCTGAATGCAAGGTGTGGATGCATTGAGACTAAGAGGTGTTATCGAAAATGCCCAGGGTAAGGTGTCAAAACAGCATTGTACATGGCAGACACACCTGGTGTCTAACCCCCCAGGGTACATAATTGCCAATAAATTCTTGTACAAGTCAAAAAGTATAAGATTTGGTCTCCGCATACCCCTTTAACAAAGAGTTAATATTGCTGGGTGCTGCTATATCTTGTACAAGTCATTCTGAATTAAGAAAGCCAGTTCCATGACTAGCAAAATGTCTAAGTCTAGATGATCTAACTGAATACAACAGATATACCATGACCTGGATGAATGAGAACCTTCACAAGCATATCATAATATAGCCTGTTTATAGCCTGTAAAATAATAGATGTGGTTTGGGTGTGTGGTTTGTACTGAGGGGTGCAGTTAAAGAGTGTCAAGCTCATCCTATATACTAATCGAGAGGTGTAAATCATATGGCCCACAGGCGCCCGCATCATCAAAACTCCTCCTACTATCATATCTGTAGTATTCAATTAGATCAACTGGACTTGAAATGTAGTTCTTGAAGACGTTTCGCTAGTCATCCGACTGGCTTTCTCAATTCAGAATGACTTGTACAAGAATCTGTGGCAGTTATGTACCCTGGAAAATCCAATTAGCATATCACAGCCAGGTGTTAAGGGTGTGATTGGATAGTGGCTAAGAGGTTTTATAGGAACGCCCAGAGTAAGTGTTAAAACAGCATTGTACATGGCAGACAGTTGGTGTCGAACCCCCCCACCTCTATTTAGGCTTGGTTTCTTTATTTTCACATAAATGGCCTCCTTCACACCTCTCTTGAACCAGTCACGTTCTTCGCCAGTATGTTACATTACAATCTTCAAAGGTATGTCCTTTATCCTTAAGATGCAGGTACACGGCTGAGTCCTGACCCGAGGAATTAGCTCTTCTGTGCTGGGCCATACGTTGATGCAGTTGCTGTTGGTCTCCCCCAATACAATCAGAGCATTCTTCACTGCACTGCACTGCATATATGATGTCGCTTTTCTGGTGTTTCGGGATTCGGTTATGCCTATCCTGAGATGTAAATCTGGCAATAACCCAAATGAACATCTAGAAAAGATAAAGTGGATCCTACTCCTACCTTTAAAATCCAAACTACTACAAATCAGAATGCTGGAAAAATGGGCACTATTACATTGATGATGCAGTCTGCATTGATTTTTATTGTAATCATACAGCATGTGTTTAATGAACTGGTTCTTAACCTTGCAGCTAGAAGATTTCAGATGGTTTGGTAGGTCTGCACCCTATGAGGCTTCAAACTTTCAAATATCTAAATTTAATTTATTTGTATACTCTCTGTATATTTGTTTGTATACTCTCTGTATACTTGTTTGTATACTCTAAGGGAGATTCAATTAAAGTTCTTATCCTTAAGGGGAACTGTGGTCTCTAAACAAGTTAAGTTTAAATGAAAGGCCAGTTTCCTACCTTAAATGAGCCACAACTACCTCTCTATGTGCTCCACAGGCCAAGATATGAAGAATGGCTGAGCAGAAGTTAATGGGTGGGAGGCTGACATGTGACATTCTTGAGGCTTCTCCTTCACATGTGCCGCTGGCGAGCACAGCTCAGACTCTCTCAGTGTGTGAGGAGACAGGAAGTCCCTCCTCCTTCTGCTGTGTGAAGTCCTGACAGAGAAGGTAAGGGAATCTACAGCCCTTCTCTTTCACTGTGTGAAAACAGCCTTTTCAGGCAGAGTTCTCACTCTGCCTGAAAAGGCTGATTCCACAGAGTTTTCTTGGTAGGAGGGGGTGTCTGAGTAACCTACTGACAGTTTCAGAACAGGAAGTGCAGGGGACCTGGTGATGCTGCTGCCATATCACACCACAAAATTTAAATATCTTCAAAACTATGCAAAATAAACATTGGAAATAAATTGCAAAAATTCTCAGTGGAGCAATTCCTATCAATTTACCTACAGTCATTTTTGGACCACAGTTCCCCTGTGTAATTTTGCCCAGATCTTTTCAAAGATCTTTCAAATGTTAAAAAGATCTGATTGGTTGGGGCAAAATTAGCACAATTTTTAACCATAGAACTTTTATTGAATTCCCTGTCTGTATTTTAGAATGTACATCACTGCGTACCCAAGTGGCGCTATTAAATAAAAATATACATACAGTACATAGAAAGGCAAGAATCATAAGGTTCAGGTCAGCATTCAGGGGCCGCAGGATAATGAGGGGGCAGATCATAACGTACTTGATGTGAAAGGTAACATCAAGGAATCTCATAGGGACATGTTCATAATGCTGCAGTATCTGTAATTACCGAGAGATAGTCCCTTACCATACCCAATGCATTTTCAATGTGGACTTAATAACGGCACAAAACACTTTAAAATCACCTATAATACAACAAATAAAATGCATTGAGCGGTGGGGTATTTGTGATCCTGACTGATTTTACATGTAAAAGAACAATGGACTGCAAAATACCCATACTGCACTGTGTTTTGTAACTGTGGTAAAGATGCAGTGTTGGGTCATTTTCAATTCTACACCTTTAAAATAATGCCAAATATTGTTATCATGGTTTATTTATTCTCATCTCCTCTGGCCAGTGTTTAAGGCTGGCAAATGCCAGAAATATACAAAAGCATCAACATTTCCCCTACCAATCAGCAAGTGTCCTTGGGGTAATGCTGTGACATTTGCAGCAGCCAGAGGCCATTATCACCAACTTTCTGTTACTCACTTGCATAGAGTAGCCCATCTGGTCCTGGCCTCAAGGTAATTTCAACTTTTCTTACAGAAATGCCATACCGCAGAAAGCTAATATAGGTGCCTTGGTCCCTTAAGCTTCCTTATCTTCTTCCAATGCATCATTTTCAAAGTTAAGCTGGCTAAACATTATTGGGTATGAGGGAGATTTACCTAGAGCCACAATCTGAGTAAATTTCCCAAACCTCGTTCAATCAGGGGTTTGCAAACTGCCTTTAAAAAGTCTTGCTTAATCCAGCACAAACTGTTATTGAGTATTTTCGACAGCTGTGCCTTTTGCTATACCCATGCACCCGGCACAATGTATGGGTTTAAAGTTGCGTTAACCGATATTGATACCTTTAAAGTGTGGTCTGGGTAAATGACGTCAGTTGCAAATGAATGGGCTAGGACGGTGAATGTTGCGAGAGAAATCAGGAGGTAAAACCACCAACCGGAGTATGACTTCAGACATTAGATAAGTATGACGATTGAACATTGAATCTATAAAATGTCTACAGGGGCAGCTTTAAAATAACCTCCTCGTAATTACGATCTTAAACCGACCAATATTTGAGACAGATGAACAATGTTAATTGTACTAAAATGTACCATAGATATTGTTAACATTCAATTTGTTTTGTGATTAATGTCGAATGTCGTCTATTGTGAGGTTACATTACATTAACAATTAATCGGAACTTCAGAAAACACTACAATAATTTTACCAATCGACTTAAAAAAACTACTTTATGTAATACCAAATATGTGGAGTAAGAGGAACAAAACAGCGCTACTCACAGAGATGGGAAAAGATAAAATCCAAGGTTTATTACATCACTTTAAAACTTGGATTCATGGTGCCAGTTCACCTGCCTGAGGCGTTTCGTGGGTGTGTCCCACTTCATCAGAGGCCTAATTATATAATACCGATACTAAATAATATTGAGAATTACTGGTATTAATACTTAATACTGTAGTTCTGGCTGGTACAGGGATACTATATAATATTGAGAATTACTGGTATTAATACATAATACTGTAGTTCTGGTTGATCCAGGGATAGGTTCTGATGGAGTCAGCAAAATGATTGTCCCATATTGTTGTCACAGGAACATATTTAAATTACCTAGTGTAAGGCCAGTTTAAGTTATGGTGACCTGAAAGTAGGGTTGCCATCTTCTTTACATACTTTATTGTGACTGCAAATATTTTAGTGCAACCCTGCAATAAGCAGAATTCATAGCTGGGGATGCGCCTGATACCAGCACAACAATGACTTTATCTTACTATACTACTCTGAGAGCATTCTAATGTCTCCTAGAAGTGAGAGAGAAATAGAATTTTGTTTGAATTTTGATGGGAAGGCACTAATATGTTTGGTGACATTTTAGGATCGTTGCATTCACTAATTTGTTTAGTCTCTTAATTATGTAGCAATGTTCCTGAAGTCTATTTTAATTCCAGAATCTGTGATGTGTAATGGGACTTTTTACATAAACCCACATCTTGTTCATCCTTGTTGATTATCTCACTAACATGTGGAGTGGCTTGAACCTAATTGATGACCTTTGCCTACACTTTATGGTGTGTAACCTCATTATCTATAGAGCAGAGGTTTGGATGTACAAGTTCAGTTCCCCAGGGACTGGCTCACAATAATATGATCCCGTTCACATGTTGAAATCGACCTAATCAGTAGCAGTCAATGACTGATGGGGTTAATACGGCACATTAACCCTCCAGATGCTGGGGAACTACTCATCATGTGACTGTTTACATTGCAATATTATTTTAGTCAAAATATTTCATTGATATTCCTGTAGAGTTGTGCTGATATAGACTAGCAGCAATTCTCTGCATTTTACTTATTATAAAACCTCATCATTTAATCAAGAAACACACAATAAGGGACTGTTTTTATTCCACCTTAACCCTGACACCCCAATCCTTTAACAAATTAATTAATCCTAAGAATGAACACTTCATTTATTTAACCAAGCTACAGTTCATGAATTAAAATTTCATGCAGTGATTAAAGGCTGCTAAAATATGTATGTTTCGTTTAAAATTTATAATAAATCAGTGCAATGTGTTAGATGACAAGTCAACTATTTTCCCTAGACCGTGTACATGGTTTGGCTTTTTTGTGTGTGACTGTGAGGTTTAGGTCATTGGCGGGGGGGCACAGGGTCTTGGCTTTTAGTGACAAGTCATTCCATTTAATATGCATATTATTCACTGTCTGTAGCCTAGTAAAGGAGTAAAGGAATGGGAAGTAATAAAAAGCTACAAGCATGGGGAATCAAACTGTAATAATACAATGACTTAATTATACCACCGACCTGGAGAACAGGTCTGGTTTGTTACATGATTGATTCTGTACTGATACAATGTAGACATATGTAGTTCACACAGCAATTGGAAGTTTATAAAGGTTAGCAGAGTTTTATATAATCGATAAAGTGTCTAGCCTGTTCTGACTCACCTATACAAAAAGCCCCCCAGGTAATAATCAGACATTGCCTGGGACAGTTCTGCGTTCTCTGTCATATCTGTGTGGGTCAGTGGCTGACTCAGAACTGCACATTACTCGGCGATTCTCTGAAAGACACAGCTGATTTTGCTTATGTTATTTGTGCGATGTAATGATTTAGCCAAAGCAAAAATTGAGTAGCCTCTTTTAATTTATCTAATCTATCAACTAATCCTTTATATCTATATAATCTATACATTATATCTATTCACTGCACTGCACTGCATATATGATGTCGCTTTTCTTGTGTTTCGGTATTCGGTTATGCCTATCCTGAGATGTAAATCTGGCAATAATCCCAAATGAACATCTAGAAAAGTATAAAGTGGATCCTACTCCTACCTTTAAAATCCAAACTACTACAAAATCAGAATGCTGGAAAAATGGGCACTATTTACATTGATGATGCAGTCTGCATTGATTTTTATTGTAATCATACAGCATGTGTTTAATGAACTGGTTCTTAACCTTGCAGCTAGAAGATTTCAGATGTGTTTGGTAGGTCTGCACCCTATGAGGCTTCAAACTTTCAAACTATCTAAATTTAATTTATTTGTATACTCTCTGTATATTTGTTTGTATACTCTCTGTATACTTGTTTGTATACTCTAAGGGAGATTCAATTAAAGTTCTTATCCTTAAAGGGGAACTGTGGTCTCTAAACAAGTTAAGTTTAAATGAAAGGCCAGTTTCCTACCTTTAAAATGAGCCATCAACTACCTCTCTATGTGCTCCACAGGCCAAGATATGAAGAAATGGCTGAGCAGAAAGTTAATGGGTGGGAGGCTGACATGTGACATTCTTGAGGCTTCTCCTTCACAGTGCCGCTGGCGAGCACAGCCTCAGACTCTCTCAGTGTGTGAGGGAGACAGGAAGTCCCTCCTCCTCTCTGCTGTGTGAAGTCCTGACCAGAGAAGGTAAGGGAATTCTACAGCCCTTCTCTTCACTGTGTGAAAACAGCCTTTTCAGGCAAGTTCTCACTCTGCCTGAAAAGGCTGATTCCACAGAGTTTTGTTAGGAGGGGGTGTCTGAGTAACCCACTGACAGTTTCAGAACAGGAAGTGCAGGGGACCTGGTGATGCTGCTGCCATATCACACACAAAAATGTAAATATCTTCAAAACTATGCAAAATAAACAATGGAAATAAATTGCAAAAATTCTCAGTGGAGCAATTCCTATCAATTTACCTACAGTCATTTTTGGACCACAGTTCCCCTGTGTTAATTTTGCCCAGATCTTTTCAAAGATCTTTCAAATGTTAAATAAGATCTGATTGGTTGGGGCAAAATTAGCACAATTTTTAACCATAAGAACTTTTATTGAATCTCCCTGTCTGTATTTTAGAATGTACATCACTGCGTACCCAAGTGGCGCTATATAAATAAAATTATACATACAGTACATAGAAAGGCAAGAATCATAAGGTTCAGGTCAGCATTCAGGGGCCAGGATAACTGAGGGGGCAGATCATAACCGTACTTTGATGTGAAAGGTAACATCAAGAGGAATCTCATAGGGACATGTTCATAATGCTGCAGTATCTGTAATTACCGAGAGATAGTCCCTTACCATACCCAATGCCATTTTACAATGTGGACTTAATAACGGCACAAACACTTTACAATCACCTTATAATACAACAATATAACTGCATTGAGCGGTGTGGGTATTTTGTGATCCTGACTGTATTTTACATGTAAAAGAACAATGTGACTGCAAAATACCCATACTGCACTGTGTTTTGTAACTGTGGTAAAGATGCAGTGTTGGGTCATTTTCAATTCTACACCTTTAAAAACATGCCAAATATTGTTATTATGGTTTTATTTATTCTCATCTCCTCTGGCCAGTGTTTAAGGCTGGCAAATGCCAGAAATATACAAAAGCATTCAACATTTCCCCTACCAATCAGCAAGTGTCCCTTGGGGTAATGCTGTGACATTTGCAGCAGCCAGAGGCCATTATCACCACTTTCTGTTACTCACTTGCATAGAGTAGCCCATCTGGTCCTGGCCTCAAGGTAATTTCAACTTTTCTTACAGAATCTGCCATACCGCAGAAAGCTAATATAGGTGCCTTGGTCCCTTAAGCTTCCTTATCTTCTTCCAATGCATCATTTTCAAAGTTAAGCTGGCTAAACATTATTGGGTATGAGGGAGATTTACCTAGAGCCACAATCTGAGTAAATTTCCCAAACCTCGTTCAATCAGGGGTTTGCAACTGCCTTTAAAAAGTCTTGCTTAATCCAGCACAAACTGTTATTGAGTTTATTTCGACAGCTGTGCCTTTTGCTATACCCATGCACCCGGCACAATGTATGGGTTTAAAGTTGCGTTAACCGATATTGAATCCTTTAAAGTGTGGCTCTGGGTAAATGACATCAGATTGCAAATGAATGGGCTAGGACGGTGAATGTTGCAGGAAAATCAGGAGGTAAAACCACCAACCGGAGTATGACTTCAGACATTAGATAGATATGACGATTGAACATTGAATCTATAAAATGTCTACAGGGGCAGCTTTAAAATAACCTCCTCGTAATTACGATCTTAAACCGACCAATATTTTGAGACAGATGAACAATGTTAATTGTACTAAAATGTACCATAGATATTGTTCAACATTCAATTTGTTTTGTGATTAATGTCGAATGTCGTCTATTGTGAGGTTACATTACATTAACAATTAATCGGAACTTCAGAAAACACTACAATAATTTTACCAATCGACTTAAAAAAACTACTTTATGTAATACCAAATATGTGGAGTAAGAGGAACAAAACAGCGCTACTCACAGAGATGTGGAAAAGATAAAATCCAAGGTTTATTCACATCACTTTAAAAACTTGGATTCATGGTGCCAGTTCACCTGCCTGAGGCGTTTCGTGGGTGTGTCCCACTTCATCAGAGGCCTAATTATATAATACCGATACTAAATAATATTGAGAATTACTGGTATTAATACTTAATACTGTAGTTCTGGCTGGTACAGGGATACTATATAATATTGAGAATTACTGGTATTAATACATAATACTGTAGTTCTGGTTGATCCAGGGATAGGTTCTGATGGAGTCAGCAAAATGATTGTCCCATATTGTTGTCACAGGAACATATTTAAATTACCTAGTGTAAGGCCAGTTTAAGTTATGGTGACCTGAAAGTAGGGTTGCCATCTTCTTTACATACTTTATTTGTGACTGCAAATATTTTAGTGCAACCCTGCAATAAGCAGAATTCATAGCTGGGGATGCGCCTGATACCAGCACAACAATGACTTTATCTTACTATACTACTCTGAGAGCATCCTAATGTCTCCTAGAAGTGGAGAAATTAGAATATTTGTTTGAATTTTGATGGGAAGGCACTAATATGTTTGGTGACATTTTAGGATCGTTGCATTCACTAATTTGTTTAGTCTCTTAATTATGTAGCAATGTTCCTGAAGTCTATTTTAATTCCAGAATCTGTGATGTGTAATGGGACTTTTTACATAAACCCACATCTTGTTCATCCTTGTTGATTATCTCACTAACATGTGGAGTGGCTTGAACCTAATTTGATGACCTTTGCCTACACTTTATGGTGGTGTAACCTCATTATCTATAGAGCAGAGGTTTTGGATGTACAAGTCTCAGTTCCCCAGGGACTGGCTCACAATAATATGATCCCGTTCACAGTTGAAATCGACCTAATCAGTAGCAGTCAATGACTGATGGGGTTAATACGGCACATTAACCCTCCAGATGCTGGGGAAACTACTCATCATGTGACTGTTTACATGCAATATTATTTTAGTCAAATATATTTCATTGATATTCCTGTAGAGTTGTGCTGATATAGACTAGCAGCAATTCTCTGCATTTTACTTATTACTAAAACCTCATCATTTAATCAAGAAACCAACAATAAGGGACTGTTTTTATTCCACCTTAACCCTGCACACCCAATCCTTTAACAAATTAATTAATCCTAATGAATGAACACTTCATTTATTTAACCAAGCTACAGTTCATGAATTAAAATTTCATGCAGTGATTAAAGGCTGCTAAAATATGTATGATTTCGTTTAAAATTTTATAATAAATCAGTGCAATGTGTTAGATGACAAGTCAACTATTTTCCCTAGACCCTGTGTACATGGTTTGGCTTTTTTGTGTGTGACTGTGAGGTTTAGGTCATTGGCGGGGGGCACAGGGTCTTGGCTTTTTAGTGACAAGTCATTCCATTTAATATGCATATTATTCACTGTCTGTAGCCTAGTAAAGGATGTAAAGGAATGGGAAGTAATAAAAAGCTACAAGCATGGGGAATCAAACTGTAATAATACAATGACTTAATTATACCACAGACCTGGAGAACAGTATGGTCTGTTTGTTACATGATTGATTCTGTACTGATACAATGTAGACATATGTAGTTCACACAGCAATTGGAAGTTTTATAAAGGTTAGCAGAGTTTTCTATATAATCGATAAAGTGTCTAGCCTGTTCTGACTCACCTATACAAAAAGCCCCCCAGGTAATAATCAGACATTGCCTGGGACAGTTCTGCGTTCTCTGTCATATCTGTGTGGGTCAGTGGCTGACTCAGAACTGCACATTACTCGGCGATTCTCTGAAAGACACAGCTGATTTTGCTTATGTTATTTTGTGCGATGTAATGATTTAGCCAAAGCAAAAATTGAGTAGCCTCTTTTAATTTATCTAATCTATCAACTAATCCTTTTATAATCTATATATCATCTATATATCTATTATCTATCTCAAACAATCCTTCTATGTATTAATAAATAATCCTATCTTTATATCTATCAAGCAATCTTTCTATGTATCTATCTCTTAATAGCTAACTTTCTATGTTTCTATCTCAGTGGTTCTCAAATCTTTTCAGATCCATCTATCATCTATGTCTCTCAATATCTATCTATCTATCTATCTATCTATCTATCTATCTATCTCTCTATCTATCTATCTCTCAATATCTATCTATCCATCTATCTATCTATCTATCTATCTATCACTGCTATCTATCTATCACTGCTATCTATCTCTCAATATCTATGTATCTATGTATCTATCTATCTATCTATCTCTCAATATATATCTATTTATCTATCTCTCTTTCTCTCTCTCTCTATATATATATATCTACTTGTCTGTCTGTCTATCTATCTATATCTATCTATCTACTTGTCTATCTGTTATCTATCTATCTATATCTCTATCTATCTATGTATCTATTTATCTCTCTCTCTCTATCTATCTATATATGTCTGTCTATCTATATATATCTATCTCTCAATATCTATTTATCTATCTATCTCTCAATCTCTCTCTCTCTCTCTCTCTCTCTCTACTTGTTTATCTATCTATCTATCTATCTATTTATCTCTCTCTCTATGTATCTATCTAGCTATCACTCTATCTATCTATCTATCTATCTATCTATCTATCTATTTGTCTGTCTGTCTGTCTGTCTGTCTGTCTATCTATCTATCTATCTATCTATCTATCTATATATATATATACTTGTCCGTCTGTCTATCTATCTATCTATCTACCTATCTGCTTGTCTATCTGCTATCTATCTATCTATCTATCTATCTATCTCTCTACTTGTCTATCTATCTATCTATTTATCTCTCTATGTATCTACCTATCTATCTATCTATCTTATCTAATCACGCTATCTATCTATCTATCTATCTATCTATCTATCTATCTATCTATCTATCTATCTATCTATCTATCTATCTATCTGTATCTATGTCTCTGTCTGTTGTCTATCTCTCTCTCTCTCTCTCTCTCTCTCTCTCTCTATCTTTCTATCTATCTATCTATCTATCTATCTCTCTACCTCTACTATCTATTTATCTATCTATCTATCTATCTATCTATCTATCTCCATCTATCTTCTCTCTTTCTCTTCTTTCAATCGATATCATCCAATAAAATGACAGAGTGAGCAGGGTGAAGCCCAGTAGTGTGTGATGTAGTAGTTGGGTGCTGAAGCTGGTCAGGGATCTGTCTGCCTGTACTATGGACCGTTCCATCCCCTTCCCCCGGAGATAACATCACTGTCTCTCGAGGCTAATTCATTGCCATCCCTGTCCTGCTGCTGTAACGTTTCCTATTTCACCCACTAGATTACATAATGACCTCCCTTACCCCACACTGATCCCCTGGCTGCTGTGTGGCCGATCCCTGGGCTGATGACAGGGAAGTGGTCGCTGCTGGTACTGCCCATGGCCAGGCCGGTTGGTCTAGTTCTTCCTCTGCCTTTGGAAATTGGATTTTATTACCAGGTCTCTAATGGTCAGTTATGGGCAGGACGGTCAGTCCATCTACCTGGGTCAGTTCTCACCAGCGGGCAGGGAAAGGGTCAGTTGTGCACCCCATCTAATCACTAATAGACATTAGGCAGACTGGGTCTGTTTCCACCCACCCAAATGGGCAGTGACCTTCCATCACATATTAGATAGAACATTACAGTGCCCAGGGTTCAGAACCTGAGGGAGGCTGGAGGCCGAGGACCCTGTCCACAGGTGTCGCCCCTGCACCTCCCTGGTATCCGCCGGTCACTATAAGAAGAGACCCCAGCCCCAGGCCCGCCCACATCCAACTGAGCACTGAATGGAACAAGCCCCAGACAGCTGATGTCTGTCAAGCTCAGTGACTTGAGTCTCGCGATACAAGCAGCCGGCAGAGGAGCTGCGAGAACTGGGGGCTCAGGTGTAAGAGGGAATCACAATCCCAGCAGTGGGACAGAGCAGACAGATAACTGAGACCGAGAGGCTACAGGGTGACAGGATCCCCCAGTCAGAGCGAGAGGAATCAGATTAACTTCCCCTTCTACCCATAACGGTGCCTGGTGGGTTCCATGCAATTCCTCCAAGATGATGTCAATGAACAGCAAACAGCCGCACTTTGCCATGCACCCGAGTTTACCTGAACACAAGTACACGTCCCTGCACCCCAGCTCGGAGGCAATAAGGAGAGCCTGTCTACCTACCCCGCCGGTAAGTCACTTCCTGCTTCTTCACTTACTTTCCCAATGTGTCCCATAGTCTGTGTGTGTGTGTGTACAGCACATGTGTGTGTGTGTACATGTGTGTGTGTACAGTACATGTGTGTGTGTACATTTCTGTGTGTGTACATGTGTGTGTGTACATGTGTGTGTACAGTACAGGTGTGTGTGTGTGTACAGTGCATGTGTGTACAGAACATGTGTGTGTACAGAACATGTGTGTGTACGGTCCATGTGTGTGTACAGTACATGTGTGTGTACATGTACATGTGTGTGTGCTCCGACCATTTACCTTCCATTCAGTTTATCGGACCTGGTTCCATCCACCTGACTCCCCGCTCCCTTGCCCCGTGTGTCCCCTACTGACCGCTTTTCTTCGTTTCTCACCCCGTCCCCCTCTGCCTCCCCTGCAGCTCCAGGGTAACCTGTTCGCCAGCCTGGATGAGTCTCTCCTCGCACGGGCCGAAGCTCTGGCAGCGGTTGACATCGCCGTGTCCCAGGGCAAGAGCCACCCGTTCAAGCCCGATGCCACCTACCACACGATGAACAGCGTCCCCTGTAACTCCAACTCCACCGTCCCACTGGCCCATCACCATCACCACCACCATCACCACCACCACCAAGCGCTGGAGCCCGGCGATCTTCTGGACCATGTCACATCCCCGTCGTTGACCCTGATGTCCAGCGCTGGGCATGAAGGTGGCGGTGGAGGGGGAGGTGGAGGTGGCGGGGGAGGTTTGATCTCCAGCTCGGCCCATCCGCACAGCCACATGCACGGCCTGAGCCACCTCTCCCACCAGGCTGCCATGAACATGAGCTCTGCCCTTCAGCACCCGGGACTGGTGGCCGCGCATCACGGACAAGGGGGTGGTCAGGTCCCGTCTGTCGTGGGGGCAGCGGTTGGTTTGGCGTCGATCTGCGATTCCGAGACTGATCCCCGAGAGCTGGAAGCCTTTGCAGAGCGGTTCAAACAGCGGAGGATCAAACTGGGGGTGACCCAAGCGGATGTGGGTTCAGCCTTGGCCAACCTGAAGATCCCGGGGGTCGGATCGCTGAGCCAGAGCACAATCTGTAGGTTCGAATCCCTCACCCTCTCCCACAATAACATGATCGCCCTCAAACCCATCCTGCAAGCCTGGCTGGAGGAAGCCGAGGGGGCTCAGAGGGAAAAAATGAACAAGCCAGAACTTTTCAATGGGGGGGAAAAGAAACGCAAGAGGACTTCCATCGCCGCCCCAGAGAAGAGGTCGCTGGAGGCTTATTTCGCAGTCCAGCCCAGACCCTCCTCTGAGAAGATCGCGGCCATTGCAGAGAAACTGGACCTTAAAAAGAACGTTGTCCGGGTCTGGTTCTGTAATCAGAGACAAAAGCAGAAAAGGATGAAATTCTCTGCCAATTACTGAGCCATGTGAAAGAGCTGTGTATGTGGTTCTATCCAGACGGCCAGTACCTGGGTGATGGGGGTTATGGAGTTGTAGTTCAGACTGGGTAGAACTCATCTACTCTCCCCCAAGTTCCATTCATTACATGGTGGTTCCTGGTGTTTGGCTACTGGAGGGCTGTGGTCTTATGGAGAACCCTGATTACAAACTCTACATACAAATCAAAGGAATAATCAATCAATTAAAAATAAATAACAAATCTAGAAACAAATGTATTTATTGTTGGGACCAATAGACAATATCCAATCCTCTCCTACAGACTGGATCTGCAGTAAGTGACTGACATGTTCTCTCCAGATCATTACGTCAAAAGAGAAACTAAATGGAACAAATGAAATGAATTTGTTATGGACAAAAATCCTTTAGAAAATCTAAAAAAACATCACACTGGAGCCCTAGAGGGGAAAGTGTTGGTGGAGATAATGTGAAATGATCAGTATTTTTATCTGAAACTTCTGTGTTATTTGCTGGTACCTGCTCTGTGCTGTCTCCATCCTGTGCCCCCTGTCCTTAGTGCCTGTCTCTCACTGTGAAGTGTATATATACATACATTGCGGGTCACACACAGTAGCTGCTATCAGCAACCTTTTAGTTGCCATTTCAGATCAGTGGATGCAAGAATAATTTTGTTGTTATTGTTATTAATGTTTTTTTGTTGTTTGTTTTATTTTAAAAATGTGGTCAAGCTTATCAGCCAATATATAACCATACACAGCACCCCAAAAAAGGTCCTCTTGGACATCAAATAGGAAAAGGGTAAAACATATATTTCCCCAGTTATGACACTCCCTGTGCTCATAAACCAGTTGTGATTAGCAGTACTGCAATATTAGAACGAATGTAGATGTCTGTTAATTTATTTCCATAATAATAATGAAATTAGTATTCCCGGAGCCACAAACATGGAACAGACACTGTGCAGTATTTTACACTCCTGGGACCATCAGTCCCCAGATCAGCACACTAGGCATCTAAATGAGCCTGTGGATAGTTTAGGAGAGAATAAGATTTTGCACCTAAATCCTGTTAACGTGTTTGCAGAGCAAAAAAAACCCCCCAAAACATTCTATGCATTGAACCTGAGCACTAACTCCACTGATGTGTGTGGGCTGTGATTTCACCAGTTCCAATCTAGTTCCACCTTGATTTCATTTATTAGACACTAACTGTGTAAAAGAGCAAAATATTGTAAATATGTATTTGTGCACAAGCAAAATGAGAGTAAAAAAATACTGAAATGAGTGTTTCTTTAAACATTAAATTGTTTTTTTATTTTGTATTTCTCATGAATCTGCTGGTAACATGAGAATCAATTAGCAATTTCAACAGGGAGTTGTCACAAGTACATACATATATTAGCAGTCTTTCAGCTTTCCTTGCAACAGACACAAGCCTTAAAGAAACCTTTATCCTTTATCTTTCACTAATAGTGATGGACACTCTGTAATTTCAACAGCATCTTTAAACCTACACATACCAGAGACAGCACAGCATTATCTGCACAAAAGTCTTTGGGAGGAAATGGGTTAAAAACAAATGCAACTTATTTTACAGAGGATTTTATTATTATTATTATAACTTCTTTAATCAGTTAACATACCTGGCACTTAGCGAGTCAAAGATTTTTTTAGCATTTGCTTTGATGTACAAAAAAATTAAAACAAAACAAATCACTATTATTTTGCAATGTAAACATTGCCCCTACATTGGGATTCCTGTTACCAGATCATCAGACAGAGGTTGCCTATTTAGGCTTCTAGTGATCACATTG
The DNA here is from genome assembly GCA_019447015.1 of Hymenochirus boettgeri. Lineage (NCBI taxonomy): Eukaryota > Metazoa > Chordata > Amphibia > Anura > Pipidae > Hymenochirus > Hymenochirus boettgeri. The sequence continues at coordinate 240,005,926 of CM033470.1, forward strand.
GTCTCTTATTTGATAAAACATTTGTATGAATGAAATGATTACATGTGATTTTCGATTGTAGCAAACAGAGCAATTGCAATAAGTTCTTGTAGTAACAACAGAAGTCAATCACTCCAACCAATGCAACTTACAAGAGAAACTTAAAGCTCTTTGACAGTTAATACTAATTGTCGCCCTCAACGAAATAACCCCCCACATTCCCAGTAGTCTGATGTTTCTATGTGCAAACCAGTTGCAAAAACCTTGTGGTTGGTTTTATTTATTAACATGAAAAAGATTTTTGTTATTATTTATTTATTTGTTTGCTTATTTAATTATTTGTGTCAATATGTTTCATTTATTTATTATTAGTATAATTATTTATATTTTTATTGCTTGATGATTGGATGATTGTTATTTATTTATTTATTTTGTCTGTCCAAAAGTCGCACTGAAAAAAAAAACAAAAAACAAAAAAGAAACTTAGGACCTTCCACTGAAATTTACAGCAATTATTCATTGAATTGAAATCTTTAACGTGTTGTGTATCCTGATGTACAAATTCTTCCAATAAAAATAAAACTAACTTTTATACCATGTGCATTGAGGATTGGGTTTAATTATTATTTCGGTCCTTCTATTAGAATTATTGTGTTTCTATCACATTGTGCCACATTGCCTACTCAGGTCTATGGGAGTTGGTATCTTGTTATGCAGGAAGGAATTAATAACACATTGTCCTGGGCCAAATGTTTTAACTGCCTGTTTAAAAAAAAAACCTTGATCACCAGTAGTTTATAACTGAGACCAGACCATCAGAAATGACAGAAGGAAGTCAATGTCATGGGAATATTGATTATATTGCCCTTCACTGGTTAAGACACTTTCTCTCACAACAGGTATAACGAATAATAGAAATATATTTACAGAAAGGTATTGTTAGTATGAAGAAATAAAGGCTCCCCAATATTATATGATACAAAAAAAATCACAAAATACACTTTTATATTTGTTTATAATATATAATATATATATATATATATATATATATAATTATATTATAATTATTATGAATATTATTTGCACTATTTTAGTGTCAACCCTCCTTATATTTATCCATTGATCCATTTTTAAGAAAATCCATTTCTCTACACAAATCTTAAATTGTCAGTGAAGAGAATTCCCACATACAGATACATTGATGTATTGACACCCAAAAGTGCAGAAGATTTAATCACTTGCAATACACTGGGATGCTGTAAATACAATTACACGGCTGCATTTAATAATTCATGGGCTGAGAGTTAGAAAATTAATAAAATGAATTATAACAAGAGGATAATTAAAAACTTTAGTAATTGTTGTTAAGACAGCGGGATGAGAGGCTTGTCACTCAAAATCATTTTTATGAAATAATAACATATATGTATATATTATTTATATCAGAGATAGAAAATATTTATTTCATTCAGATCAGATCAAGTGTGAGAATAGTCCTGGTACAAAGTATAGGCAGATGAATGAATAAATATCTGGTTATATGTGGGAAAAATCCATCTCTACCATTCCTGACACGTAATATTCACAAGCCCAATGTAATATTATTTCATCATTTATATGGAGATAGATAATGGTCGAGATAATAAAATATTTCACATAAATGGGGGGGAAATCCCCAAAGAGGTTGCTAGGCTTACACCCCCCCATATAGTCAGTGCATTTACAATTCTTGTGTTCCATCATTTATTATTTATGATTTACATTTATAACATTATATTGCGTTATATGACAGTATATAGATTGTATTATATACATGCATTATATACTCTTATATCCTGAATACATGGTTGGAACTTAAATATAAATATAAAAATGCCTTTGCTCCAAACTTTCATTAGACCTTATTAGCCTCTGACACCTACAGAAGTAATTACAGATATTTATAGTTTTGTTATAAGGGAATTGGATGTGTGTGTACTCCTATGTGTGTTTACATACACAAGCACACACACACACCCATTCACACACAGATTTAGGACAGATTTCATCAGGGACAAATCAAACTCTCATTGCCAATCTTTGTTTAAAACACAAACAAAAGTCCCTGCCCCTCTTTGCTTCCACATAATGTATACAAACTTTTGTACACATTGATCAGAATAAAAACAAAACGCTGACAGCATCCAACAGTGGAAATTCACTTACACCAGACTCTCTCTCTCTCTCTCTCTTTTTCACAGAAGTGTTGACAATAAACATTTAATGAAGGCAGAGACTTGCATGTCTCCAGACAGTGTCAGAATACTTTATACAGACCATTAACATGGATTTCTCCACTTCAAACACAGCACACTATACAGTAACATTACACCCAGAAATAAAGAGGGGGAAAAAAGAAAAAAAAAGATTGAAAACAAATAAGATGTTTCAATGTGTAGCTCAGGATTTTCTGCTTTTTCTGACATACTTTGTATTGCTGAGGAAAAAAAAACCCTACTCATTGCAGATCACTGGCTCTTCAAAAATGTTAAATACAGTTAATGCAATATTAATCGCCCTTTGGTGATATAAAATGCAATATTTTCAGGCAGCTATCGAGCTTTTCTAGAGGAGAAGAGCTGATGAAAACAGCCACAGCTGAATAGTGAAGAGAAAAAGCTCTGTATTTATTGCTTTTGTTTGGCTTTTGGCTACAGACCCAGGAACATTGTAATGGGGTAAGGACATTTATTTTCTCTGCAATCTATGGGGCTTCCTGAGTAAGGGGTGGCAGATGGGGTTTTGCTCTTATATTCCTAGAGTCATTTACTGCAAATCCTAATAACTAATAATGATTTATGTTAATTCCATTCACCTATGTGACTTTATTAAAGGGGGGATTATAGAGTCCAGAAACAATACATAAGGAAAGGGTTGTCATACATGGGGTTAAGAAGTGTTTACTTTGGAATTAAAGCCATCAGGGTGGGTTCCCCGACCTCTTCATTGCACTTTTTAATATTAGGTGCAGATCAGATTAACCCGAGGCACAGCAATCTACATGCTGTTTATGCAGAGCCACTCTGGGTGTTTAATGACATAAAGGGGACGTTGGACATAATTATTTCGCATTTTCTGTTGAGAAGAGAATTTGTTTTCGTTTGTTATTAAATATGGATTTTTTTTCTTTTTTAAAAAAAATCTTTATTACTCTTGCTATTATTTATTATTATTATTATTATTATTATTATTACCTGTTTTATAACGGATCTAGGGGTTATTGGTGTATATGGAACTGTAGCGATATCGTTATAATATGGGGACCTCCAGCTGTCAATCTAATCCCAGTGTCTCCCTGTCAGTGTACAGCTGGAGGGCCGTAACTCTCCTAGAACATTTCAGTGTCCTCCTGTTACCCTTTGTGCCTACAGGCTCTGACTCTGTTACACTATCAAAGAGCCTTATTACACTATTTCCATGGGATCAGTAATTTCCCTTCTGGTTAATAGTGCTAAACTATAACAAGACTGATGTGTGTGGGGCACAGGGAAGCTCTGGGACACAGTGCAGGAGGAAATAGTCATTTAGACAATTAGCCACTAGTCAGATCTCTAGTCTCTGATCTGTACCAGCACAACCTGGGACACAAGGACTGGGACAAATAACTCAGATCTGCAGGTAGGTTAGAACTTTTCCTTCTTTCCCTTCTCATTAACTCACTTCCCCACTCATTATCATTAGACCTGTTTGTCTCATGCCAGTATCAGTGCGTTAACATGAAAGGAGGGTTGTCTCAGTATTCTACAATGACTCTATACACATTTCTTCTCCCTTATATTCAAGGCACAATGCATTATTGAAAACCTCTATCAAACAGCTCTGGGTTGCAGGCTCTGTGAGTTGGGCTGTAGATGAAGTCTGACTGTCTGACTGCACACAAGCCTCTAATATGTTAATGGCCGTAGGGGAAGCCTTAGGATCCATCTCAAGCTGCTTCGCACACCATATGTCAGGCTGTTAGCCACATGGATCTATTAATCAAAACAGAAAAAGGACCCCACTTCCAATATCTCTCCAAATATTTGCATGTTGTCTTTTTCAGTAAAAACACATTGACCTCATTCTGAATAAAGGTATTTCTATACAAACTAGATATATAGATAGATAGGCAAACCGATTCCACTAGGGTTGATAGACAGACAGATAGATAGATAGATAGATAGATAGATAGATAGACAGACAGACAGACAGACAGAGAGATAGATAGATAGATAGATAGATAGATAGATAGATAGATAGATAGATAGATAGACAGATAGACAGATAGACACACAGATAGATAAATAGATAGATAGATAGATAGATAGATAGATAGATAGATAGATAGATAGATAGATTAGATAGATAGATAGATAGATTTATAGAGAGATAGACAGAAAGATAGATAGATAGATAGATAGATAGATAGATAGACAGACAGATATGGAGATAGATAGATAGATAGACAGACAAACAGATATGGAGATAGATAGATGATAGATAATAGATAGACAGATAGATAGATGATAGATAGATAGATAGATAGATAGATAGATAGATCGCTATATAAATACCTTCCTTATCGTATTCAAAATGTCCCATTTTCTTTATTGATAAGTTATTTATTTGTAACCATGTGTATGTAGGTCCCACACAGTGCCTAGTGCTGGTGCAATGAATACTTTATGTGCCCCTTCCTTCAGTAGGGTGGGCTGGATCAAGAATTTCTATCTGGTAAATATACTCAATGGGATTTCCTTTAAGTCCACATGAAATATTTTAGAGGCGACAGATCAACAGCAGAATGTAATATATATAAAATAAAACATTGTATGTAGCCTTCTATTATATATCTGTCCTTTCGCATTAAGGGCTGTAACCTAATACCTTCAGGCTATTCATCACCAAAATAATTAAACCAGTAAATGGATGTAAATAAAGTCAAATTGGTTTCTTGACAGATGAGTCTAGTGGAGTGAAAGGGAAACAGGCAGATCAGAGTCTATTTAGTGCTGGATCTATGGGAAACACCAGTTAGACCTACGACTTGCTTCAGGACATTCTTTAAAAACCACCAAACCTCAAATGTGCACTAAACCTGAATAGCAAAAAGATACAGGCATATAATAATATATAGTAATAATATGTATTAAATATATATATATATATATATAAACAATTATACACACACACACACACACACACACACATATACTCAGTGTGAATGTGTATATCTTTTTCTCCTTCCCACATAATATATATATATATAAATAAAAAAATATTATTATATATAGCACTAATTTATCTAATCTACTTCAGTGTACATTAGGTAGGAAGGATTTTATTTATCAATAGCATTATAAAGTAGCAGTACTATGGCATGCAGAACACCTGTCTCTGGATAACGTCAGCACTTGACCATGATTTATAAAGTAGCAAAGAATTCCTGGTTAAGTTTTGTTCAGTGAGGTGGAAAACCCCTTGTCTTGGCCTCACTGTGAGTCCAGCACCTTGGACAGCTTCATCTAATCACATTGCACTGTCACAGTGTATTTCATGTAAACCTTCCCAGGCTGATTTAATGTTTGCTACTTTGTAAGACACACAGACACACACACACACACACAAATTCATTTGAAACATACTATAAACTGCAGTAATCATTGATACTTCATTTCAGTTTATTTATCAGAAGTTACTTTCTACATGTTCCTTTCCCCCATTCTAATGATTCCCTTATAAAACCCCATACATTATTTTCTATACATGATGTGTTGAAATGACTTTATAACTAACCATATTAACAGGAGAACCATTACTTGATTATAATACAATATGAATAAGGGGGAGCATATGGAGGATGAATGTCAGGGGCAGATCAGAAGAAATTTGTATTCATTTCTAAGCTTTTATTTGTTCAGTAATCTCTACCATCATGACTAAATCTTGGAGCACTGATGTAGTTTGAGTTGTTGTTGACTTAACGTCAAAATTCAATCACTGGGGGTTTTGCTGCAGCCTGACTACTTATTTGTCTAATAAATCCGTCATTTTGTAAGAAAAATATTTGAGCAGCAGCACTTGACCTCTTAGTATCCAGGAGTCACATTTTCCCTGCCAGTTTACCAATGCAAAAATCAAAAAGATCATTTAATGCCTGGAGGTAAAAGTGTTGATTCCTGATTGGATTTTAGATGGAAATGTCTATGTTAAATACTCTCTGATTAAATTGTAAATAAAATGAAATGCCTTGGATTTATAACTGAGCTCCAAACTTGCATCTTAAAACTGAGAATATCTCCACTGTGACAGCACTGTGGTTATTTCTTATACAGTTAGTCCAATGCCTGATATTATAATAAAGGTGGGGAATGACTGGGATAGTGAAATGTCCATTTATTTTAATTATAGGGTTAACTGATGTTTTCCAGTAATATAATGTGTGTGTAGAGAAATGAAACAGCATTGACTCCCCCCTTCCCAGCAATGGCATTCCCCATTCCATATACAGTAGGAGGAGAGTACAGTTTGAATCTATATATAACTGTAGAAATCAAATATCTATTATCCATGCAGCCAGAAATAATTCAGAAGTGGAGTCATAGAGTTAAGACAATTCAGATAATGCTCTGGAGATGAACTCCTGATGGTTGTACAGCTGTAAATATGTTTTCCTGGACACAGCAAAATTGAATTCCAGTGAATTCCCTGAACACTGCAAATAAGTGACTTGGAGAAAGCATTGTTCTGTTAACATCTTAGACAATTCACATACAAGCTAGCATTTCTCTTTTGAGCATTCTTGATTTCACCCATTGAATGCAGGAGTTTTCCATCCTATCAAGGTAGATTGTCAGGGGTGACAGAAATTTGTAGTTCTGAAAGCAAGGAAGAATTGTGTTTTGACAACCACTGTAAGGATAAAAAGATAAGGAATTTGACAGATATGTAAAGAATTTTTATAAGTTTGTGTGATGTTCAATAAGAAAGTAAAATATGATGTACACACAAATCCCTGCCCTTGCAATCATCTTCCTGCTCTGCATGGCCCTTATTTGTTCCATTATTAGGATTTATGTAATATTTAATAGTATTCCCACATATATAAACTTCATTGGCAGCTAACTGACAGTGAAAAGATATTATTCTTCTTGCTGACATTATAATAGTGTGCCCCTGTGAAGCCCTGTAGTGTGCATTAATTATTGCTTAAACCAATTCACCTTCAATGCTATATGGTTAAACTAAAAACCACACCAGTAAACATATATGAAAACTCAAATATGACCCTATATTGACTGTAAACTAGTATTTCACTATAGAAATACTAAAGCCTCTTCTGACATTTCTCATACGGCATTAGGAAGAACAGCATTGACTAAATTGATTGATGTGGAATTTGCCCTTGGTATCATTGATACATTTTGATGTGTGACCATGAAAAGCATAATGGATAGCTTACATCAACAGAAAGAGACACTTAAGGAAAGATAATAGTTGCCTAAATAAAATGACCCTATTGTTTCTATATATATTTTCTACCAGCTTATGAAAGTTTGTCATTTTGTCTTTTGAAAGTTTTTGTGGGTTACTATTTAATTTCACCAGGAGACTATCTTACAACACTGTAAAAAAAATATGTGAAAACAGAAAAAAAAGCAAAATCAGAAACATTGCCATTACCATAGCAGAATGTGCTAATAATTTATCAAATTCAATAAAAGTATTAAATAGTAGAAATAAAAGGTGAACATAAAAGAACATTCAGGTATGAGGGTGTTTGTGTTTAATACACTTGAGAGCAGTCGGGTGACTTAGAAGGAGTAACAAAGCAACATCTGAAGAGTAGAGCAAGTCATCACTGAAGAAGAAAACATAGACTCTAGAGAGAAATAGATGTAAGGTTTAACAGTAGGGGCTACATTTAATACAAGAACATAGCTTTCTACTTATTAATGAGCCTGGTAGAGTACACTTTGTCAATTCGCCCTGACAAATGCCCAATGCCTATTGTCTGATCAAGCACTTCTTTGCATTTGAACTATTTCCAGATAGGGAGAGACTTTTATAGATGACAACTTTCCTTCACCATAGCTAGCTGTCCTTCAGGAAACACCAGGGGACCATCTTGTCTCCATAGTTTGCGTTTCTTTATGCGTACCCCAAAACACATTGTGATGTTCTCTTGTGCAATTCCTGTGCTTCTTTTGCTTATATATGGTCACTCATCAGTGTTTCCAATCATAGATCCTCATAGTTATTTGCTTGTGCACGTATACATGACTAAACACTACTAAATCCATGCACATTGAGTGCTCACAGCAATCTGGGTGAATAAAGCTAATGCAGTATATAATGTATGAAATTGTTTCTGCATGTTTTTATATATATACATATATGTATATATATACATATATAATGTATATATATATATATATATTACACTTTGTGTAATGTATCTATTGCCGTTCCCTTTGCACCACACCAGAAAGTGTTTTTGAATTAAGGTTTGAGCTGCATATTTTTTTGAATTATATATATATATATATATATATATATATATATATATATATATGATATATATCTCTGCACACAGCTAACAAAAATGTACAAGGTTTGATGATTTTGTCTGTCTGAGTCTTTAAAGGAGAAATAAATGTTCTTATGTAGCTATTAGCTAAGCTAAGCTATTCCTAAAAAAATAAATCCCTACATGAAAAAAGAACAACCTTCACCTTCTTACCAGCTACCTTTTACTCCCAGTGGGACATGCATGCTCTGTGTGTTTCACCAAGGAATGGAGTCCGCTTAAAGGGCAACTATACTGAAAAAAAGGACTTATCTCAATCTCTAAATATGAAAACAGGAAGGTAGCCTTTAGCCTGAGACAGGGCCGGATTTACCATTAGGCACAGTAGGCATGAATCTAGGGGAGCCTGCAGTTAGGGGGGCGGCTGTCAATCTCCTCCCACCAATACAACCCCTTTATAGTCTTTTTTCTTCCCCAAAAAGAAGAAACGGGTGTGGTTTAGGGGTGGGGTCTGTGTTTAAGGGTGGGGATAAGGGCGCCAGGCTCTTCGGGTCTACAGGCTCCTGAGGTATAAATCCGGCCCTGGCCTGAGGTATGTGTTTTTCTGCATGTCTTCAATCCAGAACTTGTTTTGCTCCAGTTACAGAAAAACTGAACACAGCAGAAGAGTTAATAAGGCGCTTGGATGACAGATAATATGTATGATGCATCAGATTCGATATCTAAAGAAATAGGGAACAGATCAACAAAAAAATCTGTAACAATTATAATAAAACTTTTTATAACGTATAGATGCTCTTCAACTACTTTGCGTCTTTTTGTACAGGAAGGGGTTAAAGGGCATGTCCACTCCCAAAACAAAATTAACCTTACCTCACATGTCCGCTCCATATGGTTCCCAAGATATGCCTTTTCAAAGTCCAGGAAACTGAAGAGTCCAAGCTGTCTGAAAGGCTTCTGATCCATGCTGATTCCACGTCCTCATCAAGGTCTGGGGCATGTGCAGACCCCCCCCCCCCTCCCACCATCCGTATCCATCCTCAGCCACCCTTGCTCCTATCTTCAAATCCTTTGGGGGTAAGTTAGGTAACCCCTGCCTGCCCCCAAACGCCACAATATTTCTGTAAAAAAATCCCCACATTTCTACTTACACAGCCTTCTCTTCCGCGGGCTCTCAGCCAATCACAGACATGCAAGCAGGAGGCCGGATCGGATCGCCGTGAAGGATGAGTAAGTACAAATGTGGGAATTTTTTTACAGCAATATTGCGGATGTTGGGGGCCGGCATGGGTTACCTACCTTGCCCCCAAAGTTAGTTTTGGGGGTGGGCATGCCCTTAAATTGAAAGTAATTGCTAAATTGCTGTAATGATCATTTTACTTATTTTACTTATGTCACATTATACTGTATTTCAGGTATATATTTGGTTGGAAACTATCAAGAAATATACAGTATATCATTTTAATCAGTAGTTTCTTAACTACTACAATAATTGTGATTAAAATTCTGCTACAGTTAATAATCTGAAATATGCACAAAAATATTCAAGAAATGAAGAGACTCAGATCTTAAAGGATATAAAACTTTAAAATTAAAACACTAACATAATATAAGTAATTAAGACAACTGCCCCCCTGCAGAGCACTTCTTTGTTGTCAGACACCTCCCAGGCGGCACACTTTCATGTTGTCAGCAATGCACACACAACGCCTAACGCATCCCCCATGGCAAGTACCCCTGCAAACCCTCAACTATATTTCGTGTTGTATGCGCCACCTGGTGGCAGACACTCAATAGTGTGGTGCGTCTGTGCATAACAACTGCAGGTTAGCATATAAGATTCTCATCAGATCTGCACATTTCCTGGAGAAAGTCACATCTAAAATACTGATGGAAATAGTGAGCTGATGTCTCCCAGCCCCACCTGCATCTTTCTCTAAAGCTGCCCCAGCAGACATGCCGAAATACAGCGGGCCCAATCACTGGATTTCAATTGTAACATGGTAAAATAAAATCCCCAGTCATGTCAGCATTTTCTGACATATTCCCTTTAATTTATCATAAAAAAATAAAAGCTGATTCATGAAAAACAGAACCACCTACATTTGAGCCGCCAAATTTGCGTATATTTAATATATTTCATTTTTTTACAGTTCAGCTTTTATATTATATGGTTTTTTTTTTAAATAAAAATAATTGTATTTACTGTTACACAGTGTTTTATTAAGATTTAATTTGGGTTGAATCTTTTAATATACATGAACCCTCATTTTAAAAGTTTTTGGTATTGACTGGAGAATGGACTTTTTCCAGCCAAGTTGTTGTGTTAGAGTGACTTGCATTTAAAAAGAAACATAAAGGATTAAAACAGGCCAAATAGTGCATGATATCATTCATCTCTCATTTAGGAATAAATAGAAGCAAGGAAATAACGGACGGTATTTACAGCACGGTGGCTCAGTGGTTAGCACTGATACCTTGCAGCGCTGAAGTCCTCAGTTTGAATCCAACCTTGGACACCTCTGCAAGGAGTTTGTATGTTCTCCCTGTGCTTGCGTGGGTTTCCTCCGGGCACTCTGGTTTCCCCCACAATCATAAAGACATACTGATAGGTTGTATGTGTCAAATAAATGTGCTTAAATTGTAAGCTCTTCATGGCAGGGCCTGATGTGAATGTATACGTGTAATTGTAAGGTGTTACGAAAGATGTTGGCGCTATATAAATCCACAATAATAATAATGAAAATTATTTACATATGGTGATAGATGGAATGCTGTATTGGACCACTCACTGATTATTTAGAACAGTTTGTAAAAGGATGATCTTCTTTAAAGGATATGTACACTGGGAAATGAGTTTGTTTTTACATTGCCCATTACTGGAAACTATAATTCTTCCCAACTATCACTGTACCATTTTTTTGTTGATCTCCCCTATTTCTTTAGATATCCAGTCTGAAACATTTTAGTTGTCAATCAAGTGCCTTAGTAACAAACAATTCTGTTATATATAATTTCCTCTCTCAATGCTGCCTCCCAATTTCCTCTCCCAACGGTACCTCATGGGGATTACTGTGCATGATTGCCCTCACAGAGAGTCAGATAGTCTAGCAGGGGGCTGGAGGACTAAGGGACTGAGCTTGAGCAAAACAAGTACTGTATTGAAGTCATGCAGCAACATAAACACATCAGAGTAATGCTGCTTACATGTATTCATTTATAGATTGAAATGAGGCTAAGTAATTTTTTAAGTGTACAATTCCTTTGAAGGGATATTATGAGAGAATCGTGGTTACTGTCAATATAAGTATAATGCATACTGTTAAAATGTGAGTGCCTCCAAGATTGTGAAATTGCACGTGGAAGTCACATATTGAGAAACAATTCATAGTTGGTGTTGGGGTTTAGTCAGTTCCAACATTTTGACTTATGGATTTTTGGATCTGATCTATCAGTTGCTGGCTCATGGTCATTGTCTGGTAGAGGGTGTCTATCAACTGTCTCTCTTCCAAATAGCAAATAGCAAAGTTCCTATCATAGAATTGTTTGGCCAAAGAGCTTAAAGGGTATCTTTATTTTAAAAAAAATAATTTTCAAAAAGTGTACCTTTAGATACAGCAAGATTTTAAATCTGAGCTATAGATTCTTAAAAATCATCATTTGGAAATACAGCATTTACAGGGAAAGACTTGTCACTCCAGAAGCAGAAATTATAATATGTGACCCATGCCTGATCACTTTGCTGCCTGCCAGCACACTTTCTGCAACATTTAAGAGAATCAGCAGAGAAAAGAAAGAGGGGGGGGAGGGGGAGATGTGTAAGCAGAGCAGGGTCCATAGTGAGGCTGTGCAGAACTTTTAAGTGTTGCAGACACTACAAGAAGGCAGTGAGTAAGGGAGGGTAGGGGGAATTAGCAGTACTCACTAAACATTAATAATTTAATGACAAAGCAAGCACAGATAAATATGTGAGTACCACCATTTTACTTGCCTCAAATTTTAGTTTCAGAAAATGTAAAGTTCTTTCAGCGAGTATAGTGTCCCTTTAACAGTCAATGTTTTGAGTAATATATAATTAATATAAAATATATATATATAGTAGTATATATAGTAATATATAATTAATTGTTGAGTATTGAATGATTTGATTTTCTTGTAGTTCAAGTTGGTATAGGTTTACTTACACAGCAGTTCAAAATTGTTGACTTTGTGGTTCTCTGTCTTTTTGCAGTATTTATATTTGAAGGGAGACACACACAAAAAAGCTTTATAGCATTAAATTTATTAGGTGCTGAAACAACCAGGTACACAATGTTTCGGGGGTTCAACCCCCTTCGTCACAATGTTTCGGGGGTCCCTGAGGAAGGGGGTTGGACCCCCAAAACGTTGTGTACCTGGTTGTTTCAGCACCTAATAAATTTAATGCTATAAAGCTTTTTTGAGTGTGCATCCCTTCAAATGTACAGTAAATACTGCAAATCACCGACTGTGGCACGGACTAGGGGGGAGCACCTCACAACTTACCTGTTACCACTTCACAGACTCTGTTTAAAGTCTCTGTCTTTTTGACACCACAACTCTCACCGCAACATGGAAAGACTATGGCAAATGGAGAAGATTAAAGGAGCCATTGGAGCATTGTGAAAAAAGAAGGTACAAAGATGAATTGCTGTAAAAATAAAAGCAGATAATGAGGTGACAAAAAGTGAATGAAGAATTACATTCTTCATGTAGTTGGTTGTACATTCCTTTGCAGACAAAAGATTTTTAAACATTTTTATTTCGGCTTGACACAGGTCTTATTATTATTATTATTGTTTTATCCTCATATTTTTGTCTCTGATTACACTTGAGAAGGCACACAATCACATTTGGAGAAGACCATAGGATAGAGGGAAATGATTTAGATTTATATACTATTTTAGGACCTCCTTTTTCCCAATTTAGGGATGGGACATGTATATTTCACATTAATCCCACAACTAGTCAGTGGTATAAAAATGCCACCTCAAAGACTACCAGGATAAAGCAATTTTTTCCTGTCCGACTCACAGTTGATTAGGAATGTGGAGCCTTGAGTCATGTTTTACTTACTTTACTTTTCATGTTTTACCAACCATTATATATCCACAAATTAGGAAAGGCAAATGAAAAGAAAAATTTTCAAATGACAAACATCTTTGTTATTACAAAAGAACCCCAAGGTTACTTAAAAATGTAGTTAAAAATCCATCCCCATCTAAAATGTAAACGTAGCCTAGTAACCCCAAATCCCAAAACCACAATATTTACCAAATTGAAAGATGTTCCAGAAATTAGATCTTCTGCCCGAAGTTCTCAACCATTTCTCTGTTTTGTGGCCACCAGCTGTGAGTATGTGTAAACTTAAAGAGCTCATACAGCTTTAAGAAGAGGCAGCACCCTGTATAAGAGGGAAAATAGTTCAGCCATCTCTAATGAGAAGAGGAAGCTGACCAACAACATGGAATATGTGCATTACATTAGCAAACAAACTGTTGAACCACTACAGAAAAAGTGTCTAAAATTCCTTAGTTTTAAAAGTTCTATAATCACCGGTGTTCTTCATATCCAGTGTCCAACATGCATCTAGGATATGATCCAGTTAGTTAAACATAAATATATATATATATTTGTGGAGATGGTTTAATTAAAGAATAGAGGAAGAGAGGAAGATAAAGTGGAGTCACCTGAACTAAACATACTTTTAGGCTTTCTTTTTTCCTTAGGTTAAAGGCTTATACATACGTGCGATCACGGGTGCCGACCTGCGACGCATGATTTGTATGCATGGCCGTTTCAGCCGATAATTATGCCATGTATAGGTACTTGATTGAAGATTTGCCCAGCCGATCGGGCAACGATCACCAACCAAATGGCAATTTCAACCGACAAAGGGCCCATGCACGGCAATTTTTGGCCGAAACGGCCGTGCATTCACATCGTCCATCGTGGGTCGGCACATGTGATTACATGCATGTGTAAAGCTTTACCCTAGAAATTTCAGCATTGTTACTCCCATTCAATCCATGCAAAGTGTACAAGCTATTTATATGACTCTTGAGTCTCTGACAGTTTATATTACTTCTGCTTTAGTGCACCAATAGGGAATCGGAAAACATATCAGAGAAAGTGACTAAAATCAAATCTTTACTGGCAAAGCTTGTACACAACAAGTTGCTTTTGTTGTTAACTTGCTATTTATCCTAATGTAAAGCAAACTTCAACTTTAAACAATGCATTGCAAATAATCCACAAACCAGAAAGACATTTAGAAGGAAATATTTCCTGGTGGTTTGCAGCATGGCCAAAGTTCTGTGGGCCAAGTCAGAGGTATTTTACATTAAAGGAGAGTGAAAGCCAAAAAAAAGTTTGAGTAAAAAATGTCTTGCCTCTGCAACTTGTCAGCATGGAAAAATCCCTTCCTTTACCTCTATAAGCTCACTTTAAAGGGACAGTTCAGTGGAAATTATCATTTTTTAAATTGTTAGTTTGTAATGTCTTCTTAGTTATTCTACATATTCTCTCCCATTTTGAAAAATCAGTTGATTTCATACCCTTTGCTGTTCCCTGCTGTTGATATTAGTGAGCTGACATTTCAGGTTCTAATGGTCCTTCTTCCCAGGATGCACCACATCCTTGGAATGTTCCTAACAGTAATTTCTACTGATTGGCTGTTGGATGGGTCAAAGATGCTCAGATCTCTACTGAGCAACTGAATCAACCCAGGCACTCGGTCAAGGGCAAAACCATAGTCTCTACTAGGGGTCCTGCAAACAGGAAGTCAGTATTTCGGTTGCATTTATTTATACACAGACAAATTGCTGAATTGGCAGATTACACTCATTGGGATGGAAAAATACTGCTATTTTTTCTAAAAAAACATGTTTTTGCATTTCAACTTCCCCTTTAAGTTCTGCTTGTTCCCCAAAGCTGAAGCTACCATTTTTCTTTGCCAGTAAATCAATTTGACTTCATTACATTATTTGCACATGTGTGATTTTAACACCCTCCCCTGTGATGTAAGAATTTAAATGGAAAATATTATTGTAGAACGTGCTGGGAGCTTTAAAGAACTTATTTTTTGACTAATTTGTACAGTAGCCCTATTATAATAATAGTGTGCAATGTGCACAGCTCTGTGCAATGCATTTCTCTAAAATGTAAAGGTGAATGGTGAGCGTAGGTAGTTTTAGAAAGTACATAGCACAGAGCTGCAGGGGTGGGGTAATGACAGTGACCCATGATCTTAGCACAGTTTTGTGAAACACATATCTAATGTGCCTACCTTTTTAACAAGAAATAACACATATAAAATCCACATGGCAACAAGCTGGTCTGCAGGGACAAAAATGCAGGGCTCTGCCCCCCCTGCAGATTTTGAGCCTAGCCCCTGACACCTGCCTTCCTCTTCTCCCCAATCTCTCTACTAGTTCTGTGATCAGCACTACAGCTGATCATGTTCACCTTTACTTACATCTGCACGATCAGCTGTTTCAAAACTGGCGGCCTCTCTTAGCCCCAGTGGTGTAAATAACGCCCCTGCCACCACTGCAGGTGGGGGATGCCCCGATGGTAGAAGGGCCCGCCACAAGCCCCTGTTAACTGATCACACGTATGTTTCATCAACTGTTTCAAAGACCAGACCCGAACTTCTGGAACCAAACCAGAAGTTCAGGTCTGTGATTTTAAATAGCTGATCATTTGTATGTTTCATTCTTACAGATGATTGTGGAGGGGGTTAGGTCAGGGGCCCAGCCTCCAATCTCACGGTTACGCCCCTGCTTATGCCCCCATGAGGGTTGTAGTTATGCCATTGCTGGACTGTATATTAAAAACAGATTTGAATGTAGCCATAGATCATTGCATTTTTTTTAAAACTGACTTCTAGCCTTGCAACATGTAGTTTTTATTTATGCTTGGGTCTTAAAGGGAAAGGTAGCAGTGCATTTCCCACAGGTATCCCATCTGCAGCATTAATTTCAATGGTGTAGGGATCACCATAGCAACCATAGCGGTTGCTATGGGGTCCGGAGCTGAGGGGGCCTAGCTACCCCAGTGTAACTTACTGCTTCTGTACTTCAGTTCAGTTATCACACAGACACAGTTAACTTGCATCTACACTCAGGCAGCATTTGCTTTGTTGGGCCGGGCCCCCTGTGTGTGTGCCAGGTGCCATTTAAATTTCTCCTGCTGGCCCCCTATTGGTTACGGACTTACGCGGACTGCCTGGGACTTTGTGCGCACGCAGTTAACAAGCTTTTAAAGAAGCAGCAGGACTCATGTCGGGGTGTGCAGCACAGAAGACATTAATCAGGCAGCATTCCGGTTCAATTCCTTCCTCAGCAGCAAGTCACTGTGTGATACATACTGGAGGTAATAATTTCAGTCTGTGTGCTGATCCTGGAGTTGGGTTAACTACTTGGATTGAATTGGGTTGGGTGGGGTAGAAGTTACAGTATACTGGAATAAAAAAAATAATGTTTACCGTATCTTCCTGTAGCCCTTGTGTGAGGGTGTGGTATGTGTATGTTGGTGGTCACTGTGTGAGTGAGAAAGAGAGTGTGTGTATGCTGGTCAGTGTGTGTGTGTGTGTGTGTAAAAGAGAGAGAGTGTGTGTGAGAGTGTGTGTGTGTATGCTGATCAATGTTTGTGTGAGATAGTGTTTGTGAGTGTATGCTGGTCAGTGTGTGTGAGTGTGTGATATATGCTGGTCAGTGTGTGTGTGTGTGTGTGTGTGTGTGAGAGAGTGTGTGTGTGTGAGTGTATTCTGGTTAGTGTGTGTGAGAAAGTGTGTGTGTGAGTATAATATACTGATCAGGTGTGTGTGTGGAGAGAGTGTTTGTAAGTGTATGCTCGTCAGTGTGTGTGAGTGTATGCTGGTCAGTGTGTGGGTGTGTAGAGTGTGTGTGAGTGTATTCTGGTCAGTGTGTGTGAGAAAGAGAGTTTGTGTGAGTGTATGCTGATCAGTGTGTATGTGGAAGAAGTGTGTGTAGGGATGTGAGAGAGAGTGTGTGAGTGTGTATGTGAGAAAGAGAGAGCGTGTGTATGCTTGTCAGAGTGTGTGTGAGAGAGAGTGTTTGTAAGTGTATGCTCGTCAGTGTGTGTGAGTGTATGCTGGTCAGTGTGTGTGTGTGAGAGAGTGTATGTGAGTGTATTCTGGTCATTGTGTGTGAGAGAGAGTGTGTGTGAGTGTATGCTGATCAGTGTGTATGTGGAAAAAGTGTGTGTAGGGATTGAGAAGAGTGTGTGAGTGTGTATGTGAGAAAGAGAGAGCGTGTGTATGCTTGTCAGAGTGTGTGTGAGAGAGAGTGCGTCTGTGAATTTATGCTGGTCAGTGTGTGTGAGAGAGAGCGTGTGTGTGAGTGTATGCTGGTCAGTGTGTTTATGAGAGATAAGAGAGTGTATGCTTGTCAGTGTTTTTGTATGTGAGAGAGTGTGTTTACTGGTCAGTGTGTATGTGAGAGAGTGTGTATGCTGGTCAGTGTGTTTGTGAAGAGAGTGTGAGTGAGTGATATGCTAGTCAGTGTGTGAAGAGTGTGTATGCTGGTAATGTGTTTAACTGGGTGTGACCTAAGAAAAGTGTGTGTGGCCAAAATTTGTTGGCTGGGGGGGGGGCATCCTACATTTCGCTATGGGGCCCATTGACTTCTAGCTACACCCCTGATTAATTTATAGAATATGTATTGTTGTTACCAACACATATAAATCTACATGGTGACAGGCTGGTCTGTATTTATGTTAGAAGCATAATCAGGCTTCAAGGTTTTAGTGTAGCCTACAGCAAGCCTTTAATCTAATGGTGGCTTAGATAAGGTTCACTTTCACCCCACTCCTTGAAGCTCTGCCCCATGTTGTTTGTTTACGTATACTTTTTCAATGAGGGTTGTTTGAAGTTTTAAATAAGTACACTGAAAACTGTACATTTCTTCCACTCCCCACTCTCCAACATTCACTTTAAATAGGGACAATATTCAGAAACACATTACACAGAGCTGGGCTGGGATTATTACTTCCACTCCCTTCTCTCCAACTTCACCTTTAAATAGACAATATTCAGAAACCATTACCACAGAGCTGGGCTGGAATCATTATCTTCCACTCCTTACTCTCCAACATTCACCTTTAAATAGGGACAATATTCAGAAACGCATTACACAGAGCTGGGCTGAGATCATTATCTGGCACTCCTACTCTCCAACATTCACCTTTAAATAGGGACAATATAAAGAATGCATTAGACAAACTGGGCTGGGATCATTATCTTTCACTCCCTACTCACTCCCAACATTCACCTTTAAATAGAGACAATATTCAGAAACGCATTACACAGAGCTGGGCTGAGATAATTATCTTGCACTCCCTACTCTCCAACATTCACCTTTAAATAGAGACAATATTCAGAAACGCATTACACAGAGCTGGGCTGGGATCATTATCTTTCACTCCCTACTCTTCAACATTCACCTTTAAATAGGGTCAATATTCAGAGACACATTACACAGAGCTTGGCTGGGATCATTATCTTTCACTCCCTACTCTCCAACATTCACCTTTAAATAGGGACAATATTCAGAAACGCATTACACAGAGCTGGGCTGGGATCATTATCTTCCACTCCCTACTCTCCAACATTCACCTTATATAGGGACAATATTCAGAAACACATTAACACAGAGCTGGGCTGGGGTCATTATCTTCCACTCCCTACTCTCCAACATTCACCTTTAAATAGGGACAATTTCAGAAACGCATTACACAGAGCTGGTCTGGGATCATTATCTTCCACTCCCTACTCTCCAACATTCACCTTTAAAAAGGGACAGTATTCAGAAACGCATTACACGAGCTGGTCTGGGATCATTATCTTCCACTCCCTACTCTCCAACATTCACCTTTAAATAGGGACTATTCAGAAACACATTACACAACCTTAAGCCTCTGTGCAGCTCTGTATCTATCTATCTACTATCTATCTATCTATCTATCTATCTATCTATCTACAAAAGATAGTGCTCTTTATCTTACTACAAGGTTGGCTATCTATCTATCTATTTATCTATCTATCTATCTATCTATCTATCTATCTTCATCTATCTATCTTCTCTGCTATCTATCTATCTCTGCTATCTATCTATCTCTGCTATCTATCTATCTTTTTCTATCTATCTATCTATCTATCTATCTATCTATATATCTAACTACCATCTCTCTATCTATCCTTCTAACTCTGCTATCTATCTACATATCTATCTATGTATCTATCTACATATCTATCTAACTGTCTGCTATCTATCTATCTATCTATCTATCTATCTATCTATCTATCTATCTATCTTCTATCTCTAACTCTGCTATCTATCTACATCCTATCTATCTATCTATCTATCTATCTATCTATCTATCTATCTTCTTCTATCATCTATCTATCTCTCTATCTCTCTATCTCTGCTACTATCTTTCTATCTCTATCTTCTATCTATCTATCTATCTATCTATCTATCTATCTATCTATCTATCTATCTATCTACCTATCTATCTATTTACTGTATTTGTGAATCATTTTTCTTACTGCAGAATGATGGACATCATGTTTTTAGAAATGGCCCAATAACCCTTCCCAGGTTGATGGGAAGCACCAATTGTTTATGAGATCATTGATGGTGTTATTTTTCCTCTCTGGGCACTGTGCTAACACACAGATTCTTCAGACCAACTTTTGCTTTGAGAAAATTGCCCACACCTGGTGATGAAAAATGCATACATTTAATTAGCAGCAGCTTTTCTACAGCTTACCTCTTCATTCCTATGGAAGTTACATAGGGTTACACTTTTCATACACTGATTCTCATTTTGGATATTTATGTTAAATGAATAGTGACGTGGTGTTTTGTTTTTTCTTTGTGTTGTGTACTACGGTGTTTCAAGGAAAAAAAGAATAGCAAACTCTTTCTGTTGTTATTAACAAGAATTATGAACAAAATGGTGCACAAGAATCATGTCATCTTGTCTGGAGTCTACATGTTAAGGAACTGGGACTCAAATCCAATTTGCTTTGCATTGGGAAAATTGAAGTCCCACATTCTAGCATTTAAAATTTGAAAATTCTCTATTTATTTACAGTTTAATAAAAATGTTAATTAGCTGAAACAATATCACTTCTGATTGACAGCTCGGTATGTAGACTTACCAGGATTTTTTTTTATTTTTTGAAGGGGGTATCTAGCAATAAAAGACTGCATTTTTGCCTTTGGTAAAACATTGCAATATAGATGGTGAGTATTAACAAAAATATAACAGGAATCTTGGCTAAGCGTGAATAATTTTCTGGTCTTTGAAATGCCTCTGATCTCTGAGCAGTTGAAAATCTAATAAGAAACCTATACAAACATGGAGTTTTCCATTTCAAGAACTAGCTGATATATTTTCCTGCTAAATATGTAATATTATTATGGTAGAATTTGATATCCCTTTTCCCCCTTTTTCATTTACATGTTGCTAAAATAAAAGATTACAGGTAAAAAAGTGGGGGTAACTTTCCTTGTGCTCAAAAGGATTTCTTTAATATTTATCTATGCTTTTGTATCCAAATAAAGATAAAGTACATGACTGGAAGTGTTTGATGCTGGCAAAATGTATTGAAGTCAATGTGAGACAAAATCTTATTAGGTTAATAGCCTAATAAAAGTGCCCAAATTACATAGGGGATTAGATACTGTAATGGTAATAGTGCTATAAAGGTGCTGTAAATGGTAATAACGTTAAGTAATGGTCCATACTGATGTGCAATCAGGGGCAACCGTGAACACGGCTGTAGCCGTAGTAGCATCGCTGTATGGGAGTTCAGTTGAGCATAATTGATGATTCGGCCCGCGGACTGGGCGCAACCCATACATTAAATAATAGCCATCCGAAAAGGCTTAAGTACCAGTGCAGTAAACTGGATATGTTGAATATAATTCTGATCCTAAAGGTCCATAAGACATGCGTTTGGGGGGCCCACCTACGAAGCATGACTGTAGTATAAACGTCTGTTTCAGCTGACTATGGCTGTATGGCACTCAATTGGGCACCGTTAGCCCTGACCAGTACCAATACATTAACAATACTTGGCCAAAGCGGCCATTCGTCATCAGTATGGGTCGGCCGTGCGATAACACATCTGTAGGAACCTTAAGGCTTGTACCCATGCTAGATAATTATTATACAGAATTAGCATGTTGGATGACAATCTAGTAACATTGTTTTGTGTACCCCTTAATTAATGTTTAGACTCATGGTATCTACGAGTGTATTCTGGTTAGTGTGTGTGAGAAAGTGTGTGTGTGAGTATATACTGATCAGTGTGTGTGTGAGAGAGAGTGTTTGTAAGTGTATGCTCGTCAGTGTGTGAATGTGGAAGAAGTGTGTGTAGGGATGTGAGAGAGAGTGTGTGAGTGGATGTGAGAAAGAAGAGCGTGTGTATGCTTGTCAGAGTGTGTGTGAAGAGAGATGTTTTGTAGTGTATCTCGTCAGTGTGTGTGAGGGTATGCTGTGTCAGTGTGTGTGTGTGAGAGAGTGTATGTGAGTGTATTCTGGTCATTGTGTGTGAGAGAGAGTGTGTGTGAGTGTATGCTGATCAGTGTGTATGTGGAAAAGTGGTGTGTAGGGATGTGAGAGAGAGTGTGTGAGTGTGTATGTGAAAGAGAGAGCGTGTGTATGCTTGTCAGATGTGTGTGAGAGAGAGTGCGTCTGTGAATTTATGCTGGTCAGTGTGTGTGTGAGAGAGAGCGTGTGTGTGATGTATGCTGGTCAGTGGTGTTTATGAGAGATAAGAGAGTGTATGCTTGTCAGTGTTTTTGTGTATGTGAGAGAGTGTTTTTACGGGTCAGTGTGTATGTGAGAGAGTGTGTATGCTGGTCAGTGTGTTTGTGAAAGAGAGTGTGAGTGAGTGTATGCTAGTCAGTGTGTGGAGAGAGTGTGTATGCTGGTTAATGTTTTTTAACTGGGTGTGACCTAAGAAAAGTGTGTGTGGCCAAAATTTGTTGGCTGGGGGGGGGGGGGGGCATCCTACATTTCGCTATGGGGCCCATTGACTTCTAGCTACACCCCTGATTAATTTAATAGAATATGTATTGTTGTTACCAACACATAAAAATCTACATGGTGACAGGCTGGTCTGTATTTGTTAGAAGCATAAGTCAGGCTTCATAGGTTTTAGTGTAGCCATACCCAAGGCCTTTAATCTAATGGTGGCTTAGATAAGGTTCACTTTCACCCCACTCCTTGAAGCCTGCCCCATGTTGTTTGTTTACGTATACTTTTTCAATGAGGTTTGTTTGAAGTTTTAAATAAGTACACTGAAAACTGTACATTATCTTCCACTCCCCACTCTCCCACATCACCTTTAAATAGGGACAATATTCAGAAACACATTACACAGAGCTGGGCTGGGATTATTCTTCCACTCCCTTCTCTCCAACATTCACCTTTAAATAGGGACAATATTCAGAAACACATTACACAGAGCTGGGCTGGATCATTATCTTCCACTCCTTACCCTCCAACATTCACCTTTAAATAGGGACATATTCAGAAACGCATTACACAGAGCTGGGCTGAGATCATTATCTTGCACTCCCTACTCTCCAACATTCACCTTTAAATAGGGACAATATAAAGAATGCATTAGCAAAGCTGGGCTGGGATCATTATCTTTCACTCCCTACTCTCCAACATTCACCTTTAAATAGAGACAATATTCGAAACGCATTACACAGAGCTGGGCTGAGATAATTATCTTGCACTCCCTACTCTCCAACATTCACCTTTAATAGAGACAATATTCAGAAACGCTTACACAGAGCTGGGCTGGGATCATTATCTTTCACTCCCTACTCTTCAACATTCACCTTTAAATAGGGTCATATTCAGAGACACATTACACAGAGCTTGGCTGGATCATTATCTTTCACTCCCTACTCTCAACCATTCACCTTTAAATGGGACAATATTCAAACGCATTACACAGAGCGGGGCTGGGATCATTATCTTCCACTCCTACTCTCCAACATTCACCTTTATATAGGGCAATATTCAGAAACACATTACACAGACTGGGCTGGGGTCATTATCTTCCACTCCCTACTCTCCAACATTCACCTTTAAATAGGGACAATATTCAGAAACGCATTACACAGAGCTGGTCTGGGATCATTATCTTCCACTCCCTACTCTCCACATTCACCTTAAAAAGGGACAGTATTCAGAAACGCATTACACAGAGCTGGTCTGGGATCATTATCTTCCACTCCCTACTCTCAACATCACCTTTAAATAGGGACAATATTCAGAAACACATTACACAACCTTAAGCCTCTGTGCAGCTACTGTATCTATCTATCTATCTATCTATCTATCTATCTATCTATCTATCTATCTACAAAAGATAGTGCTCTGTATCTTACTACAGGTTCTATCTATCATCTATTATCTATCTATCTATCTCTCTATCTATCTATCTATCTATCTATCTATCTCTGCTATCTATCTATCTCTGCTATCTATCTATCTCTGCTATCTATCTATCTTTCTATCTATCTATCTATCTATCTATCTATCTATATATCTATCTATCTATCTATCTCTCCTTCTAACTCTGCTATCTATCACATATTCTATCATGTATCTATCTACTATCTATCTAACTGTCTGCTATCTATCTATCTATCTATCTATCTATCTATCTATCTATCTATCTATCTTCTATCTTCTAACTCTGACTCTCTATCTATCTATCTATCTATCTACTATCTATCTATCTATCTATCTACTATCTATCTATCTATCTATCTATCTATCTCTCTATCTTCCTATCTCTGCTATCTACTTCTATCTATCTATCTATCTATCATCTATCTATCTATCTATCTATCTATCTATCTATCTATCTATCTATCTACCTACTATCTATTTCTGTATTTGTGAATCATTTTTCTTACTGCGAATGATGACATCATGTTGTTTAGAAATGGCCCAATAACCCTTCCCAGGTTGATGGGAAGCACCAATTGTTTATGAATCATTGATGGTGTTATTTCCTCTCTGGCACTGTGCTAACACACAGAATTCTTCAGACCAACTTTTGCTTTGAGAAAATTGCCCACACCTGGTGATGAAAAATGCATACATTTAATTGCAGCAGCTTCTACAGCTTACTCTTCATTCCTATGGAAGTTACTAGGGTTACACTTTTCATACACTGATTCTGCATTTTGGATATATTATTGTTAAATGAATAGTGACGTGGTGTTTGTTTTTTCTTTGTGTTGTGTACTACGGTGTTTCAAGAAAAAAAAGAATAGCAAACTCTTTCTGTTGTTATTAACAAGAATTATGAACAAAAATGGTGCACAAGAATCATGTCATCTTGTCTGGAGTCTACTATGTTAAGACTGGGACTCAAATCCAATTTGCTTTGCATTGGGAAAATTGAAGTCCCACATTCTAGCATTTAAATTTGAAAATTCTCTATTTATTTACAGTTTAATAAAAATGTTAATTAGCTGAAACAATATCACTTCTGATTGACAGCTCGGTATGTACTTACCAAGGATTTTTTTTTTATTTTTTGAAGGGGTATCAGCAATAAAAGACTGCATTTTTGCCTTTGGTAAAACATTGCAATATAGATGGTGAGTATTAACAAAAAATATAACAGGAATCTTGCTAAGCGTGAATAATTTTCTGGTCTTTGTAATGCCTCTGATCTCTGAGCAGTTGAAAATCTAATAAGAAACCTATACAAACATGGAGTTTTCCATTTCAAGAACTACTAATATATTTTCCTGCATAAATTATGTATAGATTATTATGGTAGATTTTGATATCCCTTTTCCCCATTTAAATGTTGCTAAAATAAAAGATTAGCGTAAAAAAGTGGGGGTAACTTTCCTTGTGCTCAAAAGGATTTCTTTAATATTTATCTTTTTGTACCAAATAAAGATAAAGAGACATGACTGGAAGTGTTTGATGCTGGCAAAATGTATTGAAGTCAATGTGAGACAAAATCTTATTAGGTTAGCCATAATAAAAGTGCCCAAATTACATAGGGGATTAGATACTGTAATGGTAATAGTGCTATAAAGGTGCTGTAAATGGTAAGTAACGTTAAGTAATGGTCCATACGTGATGTGCAATCAGGGGGCAACCCGTGAAGCACGGCTGTAGGCCGTAGTAGCATCGCTGTATGGGAGTTCAGTTGAGCATAATTGATGATTCGGCCCAGCGGACTGGGCAGCACCCATACATTAAATAATAGCCATCCGAAAAGGCTTAAGTACCAGTGCAGTAAACTGGATATGTTGAATATAATTCTGATCCTAAAGGTCCATAAGACATTCGTTTGGGGGGCCCACCTACGAAGCATGACTGTAGTATAAAACGTCTGTTTCAGCTGACTATGGCTGTATGGGCACTCAATTGGGCACCGTTAAGCCCTGACCAAGTACCAATACATTAAACAATACTTGGCCAAAGCTGCCATTCGTCATACAGTATTGGGTCCCGTGCGATAACACATCTGTAGGAACCTTAAGGCTTGTACCCATGCTAGATAATTATTATACAGAATTAGCATGTTGGATGACAATCTAGTAACATTGTTTGTGATCCCCTTAATTAATGTTGAGACTCATGTTCTTGTTCTCCTGCACCATGGGGATATCTTCCCCCTCGCTAAGAACACCTGCTGAGCAATTTGTCCATTTAAGGGATGGTTAGAATAAGGGGGACGATATTGCTTAAAAAATACTTTACAACTACTGTCTAAAGCTGGGTACACATAGACAAATGTTTTGTCCCAACTGACCATTTATCACTAGTTAGAGGTTGCAGCAAAACTCTCTGCGCCCAACAGTTCACCATACTATCAACAGTGATTTACTGACATGTATGATCACAGGTTCATACGATGCGGGCGATCCACATTGGTCAGCGCTTTTGGCTAAATAACCTCCAAATTTAGGACTGACCGACCGATCTGCGAAAAAAAATCCGTCGGATAGGCCAAAAATCTGCTTGTTTGTACCCAGCCTAAGGGATCTAAGCTCTGTGATTTACATTCATTTTGTGCTGAAAAAAAAACATAATTTCACCACAAAATTTGTACATGAACTCACGGTGAAACCTTTTCCATCTCAAATGCTACTCACCTTTAATATAAGCATGTTGATTGTGAAACCAACTTGTTTTTACCCCACAGAAATCAATTGTAAAAACAAATTTAACCCAAGAATGTGGCATACTATACTAAATCCTACTCTACATCACCAAGCTAATATTTACATTTGCAATAGATATTTTTGGAGCAAGACTAACTGAAGCAGGTTCAAATTCAATGATAAACAGTGTACAGATTTACATAAAATACTTGTTTTGTTTTGCCACTAATATTAAAACTGTGTCGCGTGTTAAATAAGATTTCACAATTCTAATTCTCACCAGTAAAGGAGAATGCCTTCTTCACAGAACACTGAGCACTATAATTTCACCCTTTCTGACCATTTCTTTCCTTTCTCCATACACCTCATTAAATATTTACTACACATCTGAATGACCACAAGATTCTCCTAGGAGTCCCAGCAGAATCCCTGATGTGTCATGGAAATGTTAAACCCATATGCAAGTTAGGATCTCTATCTTCTCTGCCACCTTGAAATAAATAAAGGGGTGGAAAGGCAAAACAAGTTGGGTTAATTCAAATCTTTATTATAGGATTCTGATTTTGCTATTTATATTTTATCTATAAATATTACACAACAAGACAGTTAAATATTTTTATCATAGTGTATAGATAGACTCTATAGTCTATATGTGCAGCTTACAGACTGCAGTGTTTAGGTGTCTACAGTTATAAGATAATAAACAATGAAGATAGATAGATTGATAGTACATAGATAGAAAGAGTAGCGAAACTGCAGGGGCCGGGCCCCATCTGCAAGTTTAGTGGCCTGGCCCCTGAACAACACCCCCATCTGCAGCACTGTGATCAGCTGTTTTAAAGGTATGCGCGATCAGCTGTTTAAATACCGGTAAGGCTGAGGCCACACTGCAACATGCAGGAATCGTGCATGGAATCATGTGCGTTATCGCATTCGATTGTGTGCGCGATTCTTGTGCATTTTACGCATTCTTTCAGAAAGACTATGATTGTCTGTTCCCCAGACCATTCTCCAGGTCTCAGAGCCATTTACAGTCAGATACTGTATAATTTTTACCAAATTTTCTAACATTCTTGAAAATTTTAATTTTTAAAATTTCGCGAATTTTGAAAATTTCGAAGACGGCTCCAAAACATGCTCAAAGCGGATTTCGAATTGCGGCTATCTGCCGTGGAACTGGGTTCGGGTACACAATCCGGTCCTTCTCTAATCCTTACCAGGTTCTAAAATGATTTAGCTCTAAACTTGGGTATATACAGTATATCACCTGGTCTTTACCAGGTTGTAAAATTATTTACTCTTACTTCTGTAAGAGTAACCCTAAAAAGTACCAAGTACCATGCTACTCTTCGAGAATTATCGAAAATAGGAAATTCCAAAATTTCCGGTTGGTTCCAACAGAACTTGGATTCGGAAACCGGAGTTCCTTGTCGGATCCAGGTCCGGATCCCACCCAGATTCCATCCTAGTCCTACCAGTCCTAAAATGATTAACTCTAACCTCAGGTGTAAAATATCCCTGGTCCTTACCCCGAGGAAGGGACAACATAGTCCGAAATGTTGTTTTTTATTTTTCTTATAGTGTGCTCCTCTATATTTGTTTAACACAGGCTTTCATTTAACCCTAACTTGTTCGTGGACCACAGTTGTCCTTTAAATACTTGAAGAACCTGGAAAGGACAGGTAATATTTTAATCAGAGGTTAAAGTTAAATAATTTTATAACCTGTTAAGAACCAGGTGATATTTTACACCTGAGGTTAGAGTCCAATCATTTTAGAACCCGGTAAGACCAGGTGATATGTTACATCTGAGGTTCGAGTAAAATAATTTTAGAACCCGGTAATGACAGTATATTTTACTTCTGAGGTTAGAGTAAAATAATTTTAGAACCCAGTAAGGACCAGGTAATATTTTACTTCTGAGTTAGAGTAAATAATTTTAGAAACTAGTAAGGACTAGAGATTCAACCCGGATCCAACACGGAACTCCTGATTCCAAAAGTTCAGATGACCAGAAGTTTAAAATTTTGGAATTTCCATTTTTTCTCGAAAGTAGCTCCATAATTTGAGGGTTATCTAAAGTACAATCAGAAACTATTTTTGAGTTTATAATTGTACTTTCAAGGGTTACCAAGCACCCGAAGAGTTAAATCATTGTAGAAACTGGTAAGCACCAGATGATATTCTTCACCTGAGTTTAGAGTTAAATAATTTAGAAGCGGTTAAGACCAGTGATATTTTACATCTGAGGTTAGAGCTAAATCAGTTTGCAAGAGCTATCAGGGTAACACTGGGTGATCTTCTAATGTCATCCAAATGAACATCTTTAATATTTTTTATCCATTGTCAATATTACATTCTAATAAGTTTTTTAAGTTATTTCATTAACAATGCAAAGTAGAGTTGTAAATAATTTGGCTGCATGCATATTTAATGGAAACAATAGGAATATTTGAACAAATGGTATAAATGTTACTTCACCATATCGGGAAACTGAAGAACACAATTCATATAAACATTTATTCTCTAAGTTTAATTTGGATCCATGTGTACAACAAGTATAACATGCCAATAGCTGTCTTGGGAGAAGGCTATATCAGCATATGCAAAGTTGCTATAAATGTGTAAACATTCCAAAATTAATTAGAAGATTGAATAGAATAGAATGACCTTACTTCTTCTCAATCTTACATGCAGCTAAGTATTTGTCTGAAAAATTCACTAATGAAGCTATTTGAACTCTTGTGGACAAGTGCTTCCTTTTTGAAGATTAAATGAATGATGTTGATGTGATTAATCTTAGTACAGGGAATGATGTGCCAGCCAGAAAATCCTTGGTGATTTTCATAATTAAACTAAATCAACATTTCAAAGAATGCACTGTTATCGCTTGTATATTAGAATTACATTCATTAGACAGAAAGAACAAATAATTTAAGCAACAAGATTTTCCATTTGGTGTATTGAGACTTTGGTCATGCCTTATGGTGTACTCTAAATAACCATTATCCTTTTTACAATTGCAGCCTCAGGTGTGTGTGTGTGAGAGTGTGTGTGAGTGTATTCTGGTCAGTGTGTGTGAGAAAGAGAGTGTGTGTGAGTGTATGCTGATCAGTGTGTATGTGGAAGAAGTGTGTGTAGGGATGTGAGAGAGAGTGTGTGAGTGTGTATGTGAGAAAGAGAGAGCGTGTGTATGCTTGTCAGAGTGTGTGTGAGAGAGAGTGTTTGTAAGTGTATGCTCGTCAGTGTGTGTGAGTGTATGCTGGTCAGTGTTGTGTGTGAGAGGGTGTATGTGAGTGTATTCTGGTCATGTGTGTGAGGAGAGTGTGTGTGAGTGTATGCTGATCAGTGTGTATGTGGAAAAAGTGTGTGTAGGGATTGAGAAGAGTGTGTGAGTGTTGATGTGAGAAAGAGAGAGCGTGTGTATCTTGTCAGAGTGTGTGTGAGAGAGAGTGCGTCTGTGAATTTATGCTGGTCAGTGTGTGTGAGAGAGAGCGTGTGTGTGATTGTATGCTGGTCGTTGTGTTTATGAGAGATAAGAGAGTGTATCTTGTCAGTGTTTTTGTATGTGAGAGAGTGTGTTTACTGGTCAGTGTGTATGTGAGAGAGTGTGTATGCTGGTCAGTGTGTTTGTGAAGAGAGTGTGAGTGAGTGAATGCTAGTCAGTGTTGAGAGAGTGTGTATGCTGGTAATGTGTTTAACTGGGTGTGACCTAAGAAAAGTGTGTGTGGCCAAAATTTGTTGGCTGGGGGGGGGGCATCCTACATTTCGCTATGGGGCCCATTGACTTCTAGCTACACCCCTGATTAATTTATAGAATATGTATTGTTGTTACCAACACATATAAATCTACATGGTGACAGGCTGGTCTGTATTTATGTTAGAAGCATAATCAGGCTTCAATAGGTTTTAGTGTAGCCTACAGCAAGCCTTTAATCTAATGGTGGCTTAGATAAGGTTCACTTTCACCCCACTCCTTGAAGCTCTGCCCCATGTTGTTTGTTTACGTATACTTTTTCAATGAGGGTTGTTTGAAGTTTTAAATAAGTACACTGAAAACTGTACATTTCTTCCACTCCCCACTCTCCAACATTCACTTTAAATAGGGACAATATTCAGAAACACATTACACAGAGCTGGGCTGGGATTATTACTTCCACTCCCTTCTCTCCAACATTCACCTTTAAATAGACAATATTCAGAAACCATTACACAGAGCTGGGCTGGAATCATTATCTTCCACTCCTTACTCTCCAACATTCACCTTTAAATAGGGACAATATTCAGAAACGCATTACACAGAGCTGGGCTGAGATCATTATCTGGCACTCCTACTCTCCCAACATTCACCTTTAAATAGGGACAATATAAAGAATGCATTAGACAACTGGGCTGGGATCATTATCTTTCACTCCCTACTACTCCCAACATTCACCTTTAAATAGAGACAATATTCAAAACGCATTACACAGAGCTGGGCTGAGATAATTATCTTGCACTCCCTACTCTCCAACATTCACCTTTAAATAGAGACAATATTCAAAACGCATTACACAGAGCTGGGCTGGGATCATTATCTTTCACTCCCACTCTTCAACATTCACCTTTAAATAGGGTCAATATTCAGAGACACATTACACAGAGCTTGGCTGGGATCATTATCTTTCACTCCCTACTCTCCAACATTCACCTTTAAATAGGGACAATATTCAGAAACGCATTACACAGAGCTGGGCTGGGATCATTATCTTCCACTCCCTACTCTCCAACATTCACCTTATATAGGGACAATATTCAGAAACCACATTAACACAGAGCTGGGCTGGGGTCATTATCTTCCACTCCCTACTCTCCAACATTCACCTTTAAATAGGGACAATTTCAGAAACGCATTACACAGAGCTGGTCTGGGATCATTATCTTCCACTCCCTACTCTCCAACATTCACCTTTAAAAAGGGACAGTATTCAGAAACGCATTACACGAGCTGGTCTGGGATCATTATCTTCCACTCCCTACTCTCCAACATTCACCTTTAAATAGGGACTATTCAGAAACACATTACACAACCTTAAGCCTCTGTGCAGCTCTGTATCTATCTATCTACTATCTATCTATCTATCTATCTATCTATCTATCTACAAAAGATAGTGCTCTTGTATCTTACTACAAGGTTGGCTATCTATCTATCTATTTATCTATCTATCTATCTATCTATCTATCTATCTTCATCTATCTATCTTCTCTGCTATCTATCTATCTCTGCTATCTATCTATCTCTGCTATCTATCTATCTTTTTCTATCTATCTATCTATCTATCTATCTATCTATATATCTAACTACCATCTCTCTATCTATCCTTCTAACTCTGCTATCTATCTACATATCTATCTATGTATCTATCTACTATCTATCTAACTGTCTGCTATCTATCTATCTATCTATCTATCTATCTATCTATCTATCTATCTATCTTCTATCTCTAACTCTGCTATCTATCCTACATCCTATCTATCTATCTATCTATCTACTATCTATCTATCTATCTCTCTTCTATCATCTATCTATCTCTCTATCTCTCTATCTCTGCTACTATCTTTCTATCTCTATCTTCTATCTATCTATCTATCTATCTATCTATCTATCTATCTATCTATCTATCTATCTACCTATCTATCTATTTACTGTATTTGTGAATCATTTTTCTTACTGCAGAATGATGGACATCATGTTTTTAGAAATGGCCCAATAACCCTTCCCAGGTTGATGGGAAGCACCAATTGTTTATGAGATCATTGATGGTGTTATTTCCTTCGTCAGTGTGTGTGAGTGTATGCTGGTCAGTGTGTGTGTGTGAGAGAGTGTATGTGAGTGTATTCTGGTCATTGTGTGTGAGAGAGAGTGTGTGTGAGTGTATGCTGATCAGTGTGTATGTGGAATGAGGGTTTGTAGTTATGCCATTGCTGGACTGTATATTAAAAACAGATTTGAATGTAGCCATAGATCATTGCATTTTTTTAAAAACTGACTTCTAGCCTTGCAAACATGTAGTTTTTATTTATGCTTGGGTCTTAAAGGGAAAGGTAGCAGTGCATTTCCCACAGGTATCCCATCTGCAGCATTAATTTCAATGGTGTAGGGATCACCATAGCAACCATAGCGGTTGCTATGGGGTCCGGAGCTGAGGGGGCCTAGCTACCCCAGTGTAACACTGCTTCTGTACTTCAGTTCAGTTATCACACAGACACAGTTAACTTGCATCTCACTCAGGCAGCATTTGCTTTGTTGGGCCGGGCCCCCTGTGTGTGGCCAGGTGCCATTTAAATTTCTCCTGCTGGCCCCCTATTGGTTACGGACTTACGCGGACTGCCTGGGACTTTGTGCGCACGCAAGTTAACAAGCTTTTAAAGAAGCAGCAGGACTATGTCGGGGTGTGGCAGCAAAGAAGCATTAATCAGGCAGCATCGGTTCAATTCCTTCTCAGCAGCACAGTCACTGTGTGATACATACTGGAGGTAATATTTCAGTCTGTGTGCTGATCCTGGAGTTGGGTTAACTACTTGGATTGATTGGGTTGGGTGGGGTAGAAGTTACAGTATACTGGAATAAAAAAAATAATGTTTACCGTATCTCCTGTAGCCTTGTGTGAGGGTGTGGTATGTGTATGTTGGTGGTCACGTGTGTGAGTGAGAAAGAGAGTGTGTGTATGCTGGTCAGTGTGTGTGTGTGTGTGTGTAAAAGAGAGAGAGTGTGTGTGAGAGTGTGTGTGTGTATGCTGATCAATGTTTGTGTGAGATAGTGTTGTGAGTGTATGCTGGTCAGTGTGTGTGAGTGTGTGATAATGCTGGTCAGTGTGGTGTGTGTGTGTGTGTGTGTGTGAGAAGGTGTGTGTGTGAGTGTATTCTGGTTAGTGTGTGTGAGAAGTGTGTGTGTGAGTATATACTGACAGTGTGTGTGTGAGGAGAGAGTGTTGTAAGTGTATGCCGTCAGGTGTGTGTGAGTGTATGCTGGTCAGTGGGTGTTGTGTGAGAGTGTGTGTGTGGTGTATTCTGGTCAGTGTGTGTGAGAAAGAGAGTGGTGTGGAGTGTATGCTGATCAGTGTGTATGTGGAAGAAGTGTGTGTAGGGATGTGAGAGAGAGTGTTGGAGTGTGTATGTGAGAAAGAGAGAGGTGTGTGTATGCTTGTCAGAGTGTGTGTGAGAGAGAGTGTTTGTAAGTGTAGCTCGTCAGTGTGTGTGAGTGTATGCTGGTCAGTGTGTGTGTGTGAGAGAGTGTATGTGAGTGTATTCTGGTCATTGTGTGTGAGAGAGAGTGTGTGTGAGTGTATGCTGATCAGTGTGTATGTGGAAAAAGTGTGTGTAGGGATGTGAGAGAGAGTGTGTGAGTGTGTATGTGAGAAAGAGAGAGCGTGTGTATGCTTGTCAGAGTGTGTGTGAGAGAGAGTGCGTCTGTGAATTTATGCTGGTCAGTGTGTGTGAGAGAGAGAGTGTGTGTGAGTGTATGCTGGTCAGTGTGTTTATGAGAGATAAGAGAGTGTATGCTTGTCAGTGTTTTTGTGTATGTGAGAGAGTGTGTTTACTGGTCAGTGTGTATGTGAGAGAGTGTGTATGCTGGTCAGTGTGTTTGTGAAAGAGAGTGTGAGTGAGTGTATGCTAGTCAGTGTGTGAGAGAGTGTGTATGCTGGTAAATGTGTTTAACTGGGTGT
This sequence comes from Hymenochirus boettgeri, assembly GCA_019447015.1. Lineage (NCBI taxonomy): Eukaryota > Metazoa > Chordata > Amphibia > Anura > Pipidae > Hymenochirus > Hymenochirus boettgeri. Next base: position 240,040,377 of record CM033470.1, read on the forward strand.
GACCTAAGAAAAGTGGTGTTGGCCAAAATTTGTTGGCTGGGGGGGGGGGGGCATCCTACATTTCGCTATGGGGCCCATTGACTTCTAGCTACACCCCTGATTAATTTAATAGAATATGTATTGTTGTTACCAACACATATAAAATCTACATGGTGACAGGCTGGTCTGTATTTATGTTAGAGCATAAGAGGCTATAGGTTTAGTGTAGCCAACAGCAAGGCCTTTAATCTAATGGTGGCTTAGATAAGGTTCACTTTCACCCCACTCCTTGAAGCTCTGCCCATGTTGTTTGTTCGTATTATACTTTTCAATGAGGGTTGTTTGAAGTTTTAAATAAGTACACTGAAAAACTGTACATTATCTTCACTCCCCACTCTCCAACATTCACCTTTAAATAGGGACAATATTCAGAAACACATTACACAGAGCTGGGCTGGGATTATTCTTCCACTCCCTTCTCTCCAACATTCACCTTTAAATAGGGACAATATTCAGAAACACATTACACAGAGGGGGCTGGGATCATTATCTTCCACTCCTTACTCTCCAACATCACCTTTAAATAGGGACAAATTCAGAAACGCATTAACACGAGCTGGGCTGAGATCATTATCTTGCACTCCCTACTCTCCAACATTCACCTTTAAATAGGGACAATATAAAGAATGCATTAGACAAAGCTGGGCTGGGATCATTATCTTCACTCCCTACTCTCCAACATACCTTTAAATAGAGACAATATTCAGAAACGCATTACACAGAGCGGGCTGAGATAATTATCTTGCACTCCCTACTCTCCAACATTCACCTTTAAATAGAGACAATATTCAGAAACGCATTACACAGAGCTGGGCTGGGATCATTATCTTCACTCCCTACTCTTCAAAATTCACCTTTAAATAGGGTCAATATTCAGAGACACATATCACAGAGCTTGGCTGGGATCATATCTCTTCACTCCCTACTCTCCAACATTCACCTTTAAATAGGGACAATATTCAGAAACGCATTACACAGAGCTGCTGGTCTGGATCATTATTCCACTCCTACTCTCCAACATTCACCTTATATAGGGACAATATCAGAAAAACATACCGAGGGAAGTGTGTGTAGGGATGTGAGAGAGAGTGTGTGAGTGTGTATGTGAGAAAGAGAGAGCGTGTGTATGCTTGTCAGAGTGTGTGTGAGAGAGAGTGTTTGTAGTGTATGCTCGTCAGTGTGTGTGAGTGTATGCTGGTCAGTGTGTGTGTGTGAGAGAGTGTATGTGAGTTGTATTCTGGTCATTGGTGTGAGAGAGAGTGTGTGTGTTGTATGCTGATCAGTGTGTATGTGGAAAAATGTTGTGTGAGGATGTGAAGAGAGTGGTGTGAGTGTGTATGTGAGAAAGAGAGAGCGTGTGTATGCTTGTCAGAGTGTGTGAGAGAGAGTGCGTCTGTAATTTGCTGGTCAGTGTGTGTGAGAGAGAGCGTGTGTGTGAGTGTATGCTGGTCAGTGTGTTATGAGAGATAAGAGAGTGTATGCTTGTCAGTGTTTTTGTGTATGTGAGAGAGTGTGTTTACTGGTCAGTGTGTATGTGAGAGAGTGTGTATGCTGGTCATGTGTTTTGTGAAAGGAGTGTGAGTGAGTGTATGCTATTCAGTGTGTGAGAGAGTGTGTATGCTGGTAAATGTGTTTAACTGGGTGTGACCTAAGAAAGTGTGTGTGGCCAAAATTTGTTGGCTGGGGGGGGGGGGGCATCCTACATTTCGCTATGGGGCCCATTGACTTCTAGCTACACCCCTGATTAATTTAATAGAATATGTATTGTTGTTACCAACACATATAAAATCTACATGGTGACAGGCTGGTCTGTATTTATGTTAGAAGCATAAGTCAGGCTTCATAGGTTTTAGTGTAGCCATACAGCAAGGCCTTTAATCTAATGGTGGCTTAGATAAGGTTCACTTTCACCCCACTCCTTGAAGCTCTGCCCCATGTTGTTTGTTTACGTATACTTTTTCAATGAGGGTTGTTTGAAGTTTTAAATAAGTACACTGAAAACTGTACATTATCTTCCACTCCCCACTCTCCAACATTCACCTTTAAATAGGGACAATATTCAGAAACACATTACACAGAGCTGGGCTGGGATTATTATCTTCCACTCCCTTCTCTCCAACATTCACCTTTAAATAGGGACAATATTCAGAAACACATTACACAGAGCTGGGCTGGGATCATTATCTTCCACTCCTTACTCTCCAACATTCACCTTTAAATAGGGACAATATTCAGAAACGCATTACACAGAGCTGGGCTGAGATCATTATCTTGCACTCCCTACTCTCCAACATTCACCTTTAAATAGGGACAATATAAAGAATGCATTAGACAAAGCTGGGCTGGGATCATTATCTTTCACTCCCTACTCTCCAACATTCACCTTTAAATAGAGACAATATTCAGAAACGCATTACCAGAGCTGGGCTGAGATAATTATCTTGCACTCCCTACTCTCCAACATTCACTTTAATAGAGACAATATTCAGAAACGCATTACACAGAGCTGGGCTGGGATCATTATCTTTCACTCCCTACTCTTCAACATTCACCTTTAAATAGGGTCAATATTCAGAGACACATTACACAGAGCTTGGCTGGGATCATTATCTTTCACTCCCTACTCTCCAACATTCACCTTTAAATAGGGACAATATTCAGAAACGCATTACACAGAGCTGGCTGGGATCATTATCTTCCACTCCTACTCTCCAACATTCACCTTTATTAGGGACAATATTCAGAAACACATTACACAGAGCTGGGCTGGGGTCATTATCTTCCACTCCCTACTCTCCAACATTCACCTTTAAATAGGGACATATTCAGAAACGCATTACACAGAGCTGGTCTGGGATCATTATCTTCCACTCCCTACTCTCCACATTCACCTTTAAAAAGGGACAGTATTCAGAAACCCATTACACGAGCTGGTCTGGGATCATATCTTCCACTCCCTACTCTCCAACATTCACCTTTAAATAGGGACAATTTCAGAAACACATTACACAACCTTAACTCTGTGCAGCTACTGTATCTATCTATCTATCTTCTATCTATCTATCTATCTATCTATCTATCTACAAAAGTAGTGCTCTGTATTTACTACAAGGTTGGCTATCTATCTATCTATTTATCTATCTATCTTCTCTATCTATCTATCTATCTATCTATCTATCTATCTCTGCTATCTATCTCTCTGCTATCTATCTATCTCTGCTATCTATCTATCTTTTCTAATCTATCATCTATCTATCTATCTACTATATTATCTACCTATCTCTCTATCTCCTTCTAACTCTGCTATCTATCTACATATCTATCTATGTATCTATCTACATATCTATCTAACTCTGCTATCTATCTATCTATCTATCTATCTATCTATCTATCTATCTATCTATCTATCTATCTGTCTAACTCTGCTATCTATCTATCTATCTATCTATCTATCATCTAATCTATCTATCTATCTATCTATCATCTATCTATCTATCTATCTATCTATCTATCTCTATCTCTCTATCTCTGCTATCTATCTTTCTATCTATCTATCTATCTATCTTCTATCTATCTATCTATCTATCTATCTATCTATCTATCTATCTATCTATCTACCTATCTATCTATTTACTGTATTTGTGAATCATTTTTCTTACTGCAGAATGATGGACATCATGTTGTTTAGAAATGGCCCAATAACCCTTCCCAGGTTGATGGGAAGCACCAATTGTTTATGAGATCATTGATTTGTTTTCCTCCTCTGGCACTGTGCTAACACACAGAATTCTTCAGACCAACTTTTGCTTTGAGAAAATTGCCCCACCCTGGTGATGAAAATGCATCCATTTAATTAGCAGCAGCTTTTCTACACAGCTTACCTCTTCATTCCTATGGAAGTTACATAGGGTTACACTTTTCATACACTGATTCTGCATTTTGGATATATTATTGTTAATGAATAGTGACGTGGTGTTTGTTTTTTCTTTGTGTTGTGTACTACGGTGTTTCAAGGAAAAAAAGAATAGCAAACTCTTTCTGTTGTTATTAACAAGAATTATGAACAAAAATGGTGCACAAGAATCATGTCATCTTGTCTGGAGTCTACTATGTTAAGGAACTGGACTCAAATCCAATTTGCTTTGCATTGGAAATTGAAGTCCCACATTCTAGCATTTAAATTTGAAAATTCTCTATTTATTTACAGTTTAATAAAAATGTTAATTAGCTGAAACAATATCACTTCTGATTGACAGCTCGGTATGTAGACTTACCAAGGATTTTTTTTTATTTTTTGAAGGGGGTATCTAGCAATAAAAGACTGCATTTTTGCCTTTGGTAAAACATTGCAATATAGATGGTGAGTATTAACAAAAAATATAACAAATCTTGGCTAAGCGTGAATAATTTTCTGGTCTTTGTAAATGCCTCTGATCTCTGAGCATTGAAAATCTAATAAGAAACCTATACAAACATGGAGTTTTCCATTTCAAGAACTAGCTGAATATATTTTCCTGCATAATTATGTATAGATTATTATGGTAGAATTTTGATATCCCTTTTCCCCCTTTTCATTTACATTGCTAAAATAAAAGATTAGCAGGTAAAAATGGGGGTAACTTTCCTTGTGCTCAAAAGGATTTTTCTTAATATTTATCTATGCTTTGTATCCAAATAAAGATAAAGTAGACATGACTGGAAGTGTTTGATGCTGGCAAAATGTATTGAAGTCAATGTGAGACAAAATCTTATTAAGGTTAATAGCCATAATAAAGTGCCCAAATTCCATAGGGGATTAGATACTGTAATGGTAATAGTGCTATAAAGGTGCTGTAATGGTAGTAACGTTAGTAATGGCCATACTGATGTGCAATCAGGGCAACCCGTGAAGCACGCTGAAGGCCGTAGTAGCATCGCTGTATGAGTTCATTGAGCATAATTGATATTCGGCCCAGCGGACTGGCAGCACCCATACATTAAATAATAGCCATCCGAAAGGCTTAAGTACCAGTGCGTAAACTGGATTGTTGAATATAATTCTGATCCTAAAGGTCCATAAGACATGCGTTTGGGGGGCCCACCTACGAAGCGACTGTAGTATAAACGTCTTTTTCAGCTGACTATGGCTGTATGGGCACTCAATTGGGCACCGTTAGCCCTGACCAAGTACCAATACATTAAACAATACTTGGCCAAAGCTGCCATTCGTCATACAGTATTGGGTCGGCCTTGCGATAACACATCTGTAGGAACCTTAGCTTGTACCCATGCTGAATAATTATTATACAGAATTAGCATGTTGGATAGCATCTAGTAACATTGTTTTGTGATCCCCTTAATTAATGTTTGAGACTCATGGTCTTTGTTCTCCTGCACCATGGGGATATCATTCCCCTCGCAAAGAACACCTGCTGAGCAATTTGTCCATTTAAGGGATGGTTGAATAAGGGGAGCGATATTGCTTAAAAAAATACTTTACAACTACTGTCTAAGCTGGGTACACATAGACAAATGTTTGTCCCAACTGACCATTTATCACTAGTTAGAGGTTGCAGCAAAACTCTCTGCGCCCAACAGTTCACCATCTATCACATGGATTTACTGACATGTATGATCACAGGTTCATACGATGCGGGCGATCCACATTGGTCAGCGCTTTTGGCTAAATAACCTCCAAATTTTAGGACTGACCGACCGTCTGCGAAAAAATATCCGTCGGATAGCCAAAAATCTGCTTGTTTGTACCCAGCCTAAGGTCTAAGCTCTGTGATTTACATTTTGTGCTGAAAAAAACATATTTCACACACAAATTTGTACATGAACTCACGGTGAAACCTTTTCCATCTCAAATAGCTACTCACCTTTAATATAAATGCATGTTGATTGTGAAACCAACTTTGTTTTTACCCCACAGAAATCAATTGTAAAAACAAATTAAACCAATAGAATGTGGCATACTATACTAATCCTACTCTACATCACCAAGCTAATAATTTAACTTTGCAATAGTATTTTTTGGAGCAAGACTAACTGAAGCAGGTTCAAATTCAATGATAACAGTGTACAGATTTACATAAATACTTGTTTGTTATTTGCCACTAATATTAAAACTGTGTCGCGTGTTAAATAAGTTTCACAATTCTAATTCTCACCAGTAAAGGAGAATAGCCTTCTTCACAACACTGAGCACTTATTTCACCTTTCTGACCATTTCTTTCCTTTCTCCATACACCTTCATTAAATATTTACTACACATCTGAATGACCACTAAGATTATCCAGGAGTCTCCAGCAGAATCCCTGATGATGTCATGGAATTAAAAACCCATTATGCAAGTTAGGATCTCTATCTTCTCTGCCACCTTGAAATAAATAAAGGGTGGAAAGGCAAAAACAAGTTGGGTTAATTCAAATCTTTATTATAGGATTCTGATTTTGCTATTATATATTTTATTACTTAAATATTACACAACAAGAACAGTTAAATATTTGTATCATAGTTTATATAGATAGACTCTATAGTCTATATGTGCAGCTTACAACTGCAGTGTTTAGGTGTCTACAGTTATAGATAAATAACAATGAAGATAGATAGATTGAGTTACATAGTATGAAGAGTAGCGAAACTGCAGGGGCCTGGGCCCCATCTGCAAGTTTAGTGGCCTGGCCCCTGACAAACACCCCTCATCTGCAGCACTGTGATCAGCTTTTTTAAAGGTATGCGCGATCAGCTGTTTAAAAACCGGTAAGGCTGAGGCCACACTGCAACATGCAGGAATCGTGCATGGAATCATGTGCGTTATCGCATTCGTTGTGTGTGCGCGATTCTGTGCATTTTACGCATTCTTTCAGAAAGACTATGATTGTCTGTTCCCCAGACCATTCTCCAGGTCTCAGAGCCATTTACAGTCAGATACTGTATAATTTTTCCAAATTTTCTAACATTTCTTGAAAATTTTATTTTTAAATTCCGCGAATTTTGAAAATTTTCGAAGACGGCTCCAAAACATGCTCAAAGCGGATTTCGAATTGCGGCTATCTGCCGTGGAACTGGGTTCGGGTACAACATCCGGTCCTTCTCTAATCCTTACCAGGTTCTAAAATGATTTACTCTAAACTTGGGTATATACAGTATATCACCTGGTCTTTACCAGGTTGTAAAATTATTTTACTCTTACTTCTGGTAAGAGTAACCCTAAAAAGTACCAAGTACCAATGCTACTTTCGAGAATTCGAAAATAGGAAATTCCAAAATTTCCGGTTGGTTCCAACAGAACATTTGGATTTCGGAAACCGGGAGTTCCTTGTCGGATCCAGGTCCGGATCCCACCCAGATTCCATCTCTAGTCCTTACCAGGTCCTAAAATGATTTAACTCAACCTCAGGTGTAAAATATCCCCTGGTCCTTACCCCGGAAGGGACAACATAGTCCGAAATGTTGTGTGTTATTTTTCTTATAGTGTGCTCCTCTATATTTGTTTACATCAGGCTTTCATTTAACCCTAACTGTTCGTGACCACAGTTTGTCCTTTAAATACTTGAAGAACCTGGAAAGGACAAGGTAATATTTTAAATCAGAGGTTAAAGTTAAATAATTTTATCACGTTAAGAACCAGGTGATATTTTACACCTGAGGTTAGAGTCCAATCATTTTAGAACCCGGTAAGGACCAGTGATATGTTACATCTGAGGTTCGAGTAAAATAATTTTAGAACCGTAATGACAAGGTAATATTTTACTTCTGAGGTTAGAGTAAAATAATTTTAGAACCCAGTAAGGACCAGGTAATATTTTACTTCTGAGGTTAGAGTAAAATAATTTTAGAAACTAGTAAGGACTAGAGATTCAGACCGATCCAACACGGAACTCCTGATTCCAAAAGTTCAGAACTGACCAGAAGTTTAAAATTTTGGAATTTCCATTTTTTCTCGAAAGTAGCTCCATAATTTGAGGGTTATCTAAAGTACAATCAGAAACTATTTTTGAGTTTATAATTGTACTTTCAAGGGTTACCAAGCACCCGAAGAGTTAAATCATTGTAGAAAACTGGTAAGCACCAGATGATATCTTCACCTGAGTTTGAGTTAAATAATTTTAGAACTGGTTAAACCAGGTGATATTTTACATCTGAGGTTAGAGCTAATCAGTTTGCAAGAGCTATCAGGTAACTACTGGGTGATCTTCTAATGTCATCCAAATGAACATCTTTAATATATTTTTTATCCAGTGAACAATATTACATTCTAATAGTTTTTTAAGTTTTTCTATAACAATGCAAAGTAGAGTTGTAAATAATTGGCTGCATGCATATTTAATGGAAAACTAAGGAATATTTGAACAAATGGTATAAATGTTACTTCACCATATCGGGAAACTGAAGAACACAATTCATATAAACATTATTCTCTAAGTTTAATTTGGATCCATGGGTACAACAAGTATAACATGCCAATAAGCTGTCTTGGGAGAAGGCTATATCAGCATATGCAAAGTTGCATAAAATGTGTAAACATTCCAAAATTAATTAGAAGATTGAATAGAATAGAATGACCTTACTTCTTCTCAATCTTACATTGCCAGCTAAGTATTGAGTCTGAAAATTGCACTAATGAAGCATTTGAAAGCTCTTGTGGACAAGTGCTTCCTTTTGAAGATTAAATGAATGATGTTGATGTGATTATCTTAGTACAGGGAATGATGTGCCAGCCAGAAAATACCTTGGTGATTTTCATAATTAAACTAAATCAACATTTCAAAGAAATGCCAGTGTTATCGCTTGTATATTAGAATTACATTCATTAGACAGAAAAAACAAATATTTAAGCAAACAAGATTTTCCATTTGGTGTATTGAGACTTTGGTCATGCCTTATGGTGTACTCTAATAACCATTATCCTTTTTACAATGCAGCCTCCCTTCTCTACTTTTGCTTTATTGATCATTAAATTCTTACAGGAAAATTAGGAACTGCTCTTTTGCACCAACAACTATGTTTAGCTAGAATTCTACTCTGACGACTCTTGTCATTTTGTTTTTATTGGAGAGAGGATTATGCTCCAAAACAATTTGTCAACATTTCTTTGTATTTAGGGCCAGGTCCCACTGCACTGCACTGAAAAATGCAATGCCTGTAAGTGGGATTTCTCTCATCAGGCTTTTCTTTTTCAGATTCGTTTGTGTTTTTTCAATGTTTTTCTGTATCTCATGTGGCTTTGCAGTTTTACTGAAACAGTATTTTTTCTGCAAAAACAAACGTGGATCTCATTAAAATGTCATTTTCCTATGTTCCAAGATATTTTATTTCAATGCAATCCAAGACCATCAGACCAAATGTTGCGCGCACATGCATGGGGACTGGTTCTCAGGGTTTCAGTCTAAATGTGGATGAAAAGCATGTGATATTAAAACAAAACAAACAAGGGGCATAGTTACATATGCGCGGTATCCGTATTTAATGATCATAAGATTTACAACTGCGATTGTATAATCGTACAATTTCGTTGCAGTGCCTAAAGCTGGTACACTTCCTGACTGACCATTCGAGACTTTCAACCAGTCGGCCAGGAGGAAGGACTGTTTGTTGCGACAAGCAGCCACATCCAACAGTAACCACGACCGAGCGTGCGGTCCCATAGAGGGCTGCACGATCGGCCCTGGTTTTCCAACCGTGAGTTTGTCCGATCCGGACGAACAAATGGTCAACACTTGGTCGCAGCCGCCAAAGGAGCCAGTACAATAATTCGGTACACTGACCGAAACACTGAAATTATTGTATGGTGTTTACCTAGCTTTAAAAACACATGGTATTGTACTGCCCATTGCTCATAATGTACGACCGTGGCTGTAAATGTACATGAGAATTTGTCAGTTAATGCCTGATTGGGAGAAAAAGATAAAAATTCAAATGTAGTTTTCCTTAATGAGCATGACATACATTTTTTTTCAAGAATTGTTTACTTATCATTTTTAATGGAAATATGACTTTTTACACCAAAGACAAGTTTATTCTTGTAAACAGTCATCAGCCCATTGGTAAAGGGATGATTCTGTAAACAAGCATTAAATCAAAAGGCAAACCTGTACATTGCCTGCAGCATAGTAAGGGATGCCATCATGTGCTTTATACTGACACACATAAAAAGTCTCTTCTGTCTTCATAATTAGTAGGGTTGCCGCTTCATCTCTCTGTGGGATTCGCTTGATGCAAATTAAATTGCACAGAATTACATTCATACCTTTATGTGCACTAGCTTTGTTTTAATCATAGTATCGGCCTCTAGATGAAATGATAATTAGAATTGCAGAAAGTATATTTTAAATGTGCATGGTGATATTCACCACAACCCCTGGAACTAGGTATTCCTTCTACTAGCCACATCTAAAATATGTTGGGCTGGCCAATATCCAAAATGTGGCAATGAAGTTTACTTACCCTAAAGATAAATATTTTACATTTTGTGTCACATATATAATTTTCTCTATTTGTTAAATAATTAAAGGTTGAGAAAAAAAAAATATTTTTATTAAAATGTATTAAATTTTATTTACTGAGACATGTCCTGCATAGCATATAATGTTCTGTTACAAATAAAATGAAAACATTGAACCGGTAAATATCGCGAGCCAATGTCCCATTTATATCCAAAAAATATCCAAAATGGTGATGTGCTTATTAATCACAACTCTCTTATTAAGATTTTTTCTTTGCATTGGTTTAATTCAATAGGCACGCAACAGAAATAATTACTAGTTGGCCAAGTAACATATTTTTAGAATGAAAAATCCAAAATTGATTTTGATTTACAGGATAATTTCCTTTTCTTTAGATTTGACAGACTGTCATTTATCGGCATCAGTAATCCGTACTAAAATATTTGTACTCCAGAACAAAACAACAAAGTCAGTCTAGGGTTAATGATTCAGCATCAATACAAACTAGGCATTTCTCTCCATCTATCCACAATCTAAATTATTTTAAGGTTTCACCGTGACTTTTGTTAACCTTGATATTTAGAGTGTGCTGTCTAGTCAATGGCAATCTATCTACAGACCATTGTTTAAGAAAAATAAATGATTTCTTGAAAAAGTAGACTTTAACGTCAGGGACCCAAATTTTAGCACAACCTGCACAAAAAGGTGAAATGAGCTTTAAATTCTGTGGTATGTTTGGAAAGAGGTGTACCCTATAAAAAGTAGAAAACAACAGATACTGTAGAAAACAAGTGCAGGATAGTCTTTTTCTATGTTGTGTCATTAATAGGAATCCTGTATAGGACTCTACTATTATCTACTATTATCAAAGGCTTGATGTACAATGTACATTTTGTCACTGTGGTGTTTTACTTTAGGTTTATGAATGCTAATCACTTAATCATGACTAGAGATGTCCGAAAATTTTTTCGAAATTTTCGAAAAATTCGAAAATCCGCGAGCGGACCCGTTAAAATAAAATACCCTTGACATAACGGAGTGTTCGTATTTTCAAAATTTTCGAAATAACGTTTTTCGCATATTTTCGTGAATTTTCGAAATTACGGTTTTCAGGTATTACAAGTAATCCTCGTAATTTCGAATTTTTTCGAAAATACGTATGTAGGAATTAAGAGAATCCTTGTATTTTCGAAAATTTTCGAAATACGTGAAAACTCGTAATTTCTTCGAAAATACGAAAAATCCGCGAATCGAAGTTCGGAGGCGAAAAAATCCGGAAATCCGCCGTTCGCAACGGGATAAATCCGCGGCGGATCCGGGTTCGGATCCGCGAACCGGCCATCCCTAATCATGACTATTATGTTTTAGCTGGTTATTTGTAAACTAGCAAAACTATTTTAGTTTATACCTACAGTATTGTCAGTAGGATTTGGTGATTTTCTTAATTAAAATAATTATTTTTCTGAGCACACAACCTAGAAACCATGATAGTCAAGAGAAGGAACAACCAGGTAAAGACAGTGATGTTAATATCTTTTTAAAAGACCAGGAACTCCACATCTAAAATCCTAGATGGTGTCAAACAGTATTTCTTTTACATCACTAGAGGCCAATCTGCAAAACATTTAAAATTCCATCAGATTAATTATACAACAATTAAATGACACTCATATAATTTTGTTGCCTAAGCAGACTTTTAAAGCCTAGTACAGATGTGCAATTCAAAGCCTGATCATAATCACACGGGCTGCTGGTTGGGCAACGTTCACTGATTCGACAGGATGGACCATCTGCACATCTGAATGGCAGACATGGCTCCCTATCAAAAAGAAGGGTATGTTCAAATGTCATAATTTTACACAGTGTCCCCATATGAATATGTGACATGTTTGTACATCCTACTACTGGACAAAGTATCCCTTTGAGGGGTTCATATACATGTGACACATTATTATGCCATTTATGTTCTTACTTTCCCCATTCATAATGCTAGTCAGCTGCGTTTTATGTTTCTGGAGACTGTCCGTATGCCTATAAGAGGTAGGGATAGACAACTTGCATCACATGACTTAAAAAAAGAATACGATTTATATCTCGTTTTATGAGGCTTTGGGCTTGGGCATTATTGTTAGGTACATATACACTGGGAAGCCATGATACTTTGGGTATTAATGTTACAAATGTATATAATGTACACTGGTTGGCATTAGGGATGCAGTCCGTTCTGAGTTGAGCCCATTTCTGAAGTTACAACTGAACTCAATATAATCAAGTTAAAAAAAAATGAATATTCCAGAATTGGTGAATTTGAATTCAAATATTCTGAAATTTCTAATATACAGGCCGATTTTGCAAAATATTTAATACATAAACCCTCAATTCTGAATATGGGAGAAAATCAAATATGCGAGCTTTCAATATTGAAAATGAATGTGGAAACGTGAAAATAGCTCACGCACGAAGAAAGTTAGTTTTGTTATATGTACGTGTTCCCCAGACCATTACCAGGCCCCTAAGCCATTTATATTAACATGTTCCCACATGCCCCTTAGAACCATCAATAGTCAAAAGAACAGAGACTTTTATTTTCGATAAATTAAAATGACTAGTTACCAAAGGCTTTAAAAACTTGATATATAGATATAGAAGAATAAAGTGACAATATAATGTAAAATAGTAAATAAGAATTAAAAACACTTACATCTTTAGTATATTAAGTATTAACATTTAAAGCATACATGTATTATTCTAGTTCAATCGGACAATACAATATCACTAAATTTGTTAAATTTCTAAGAGTTGCTGCTAATTGCTGCATTGGTTCTTTGATTCACATGTTTGGATTTGGAGGTGGGACTATGGTTTTAAATGGCTTTAATAAAACGTGTTTGAGACTTGATAAAACCTAGAGTGCATTTGACTTCTTTATCTGACAATACAATATATACATATATTTATTAGTTACAGCCCCTGACCTGTAAACAGCTAGTATAAAGCCCAAGTTTAAGTATGCTCATGGGTAACTTAATGGAAAAGCTTTTATAAATGTTATAACTAATGGGCTAACTATTATCTAGGTTTATCTGTCCTGTTAAAAGTCTAAGCATTTAAAGGAACAATGTTTGTTGAGACCTTATTTTGTGTCCAAATTTCATCCAAATTTTTTTCCCTTAAAGCAACATTTAGACACGTCACCACCCTGATAGGTAGGGGAACATGGTCAAGGAAGTCCCACAGATGAGGAACACCCACTATGCAGTACCTATAACAATTTAATAATATAAAGCAACAGAGAAAACACACCACGTTTAGGGGGCTTAATCCCCTTCCTCGGTATTAACCCAAATTACCAAGTGAAACTAAACATTTACACTATATATATTATATATATAATATGTACACATCGTTTCAAAACCAAAATAACTCCACCCCTATCAAGGGTGGCACATGTAGGGTATTCATTAACCCTATGCTTTACTATGCATTTAAGGTGATACATAGCAAACTTCATAAAGTAATCACAATAATAAACAACTGTTATTTCTTTGCTATAAGTCCTTAAGAGTCCATAATTTTCAAGTGATGTCTATGGGCTTGTATCACAGGGGCGAATAATCAGATAAATCACATGTGTTGTAGCACATGTAATAGGGTATTTAATTTTGGGTATTTCCCTGTGGGGATTTGGAAAATACCCAAAGATCTCTATTCATAGAACTTAAATATCGCTCAAAATGTTGAAAAAATGTTTCGTTTTTTGATCAACATGTCATGTGGTTTATCATAAAATACGATCAGGCCAGGAGGCAAATTTTCAGAGGTGGGAGGATTCAAGCAGTTCACACTGATCAGCATTATATTGCTCTTTTTCCCTTCTTAGATGTCTTTATTAGGGCTTTTTGTAGTGCTATGTCCAGCATATGTTTATTATAACCCCTAGCTAGGAAATTTTCTTCACATGTCATCAAGTTTCGTTGTCTCATTTGTCATCCATAATTCTATTTCTCTTTATCCCTTTCATAGGTGAATCGATGGTGTATCAAGTCTGTCACATTGCATCAAATGATTCTTCGACCCTGCCAAATACAAAAGACATCATCAATGTACTGCCACAAAACAACACAATTTTCTCAATTTATCAAGTATTGCTCCTTTCATATTGTGCATAAATAAATTAGCATATAAGGGGGCCATTGCTGCTTACCTTTATGTCAGTTTATAGAACGCTGTCTAGAGACATTGCTGCTTACCATTAAAGGATATGTACACTGGAAAATTAGTAGTTTTTTTAAAATTTCGCATTACTGGAAACTATAATTCTTACCAACTATCACTGTATAATTTTTTATACAGTGATTTGTCCCCTATTTCTTTAGATTTCCAGTCTGAAACATCTTACATTTCAGCTGTCAATCAAGGCCTTAGTATTATAAACTCTTCTGTTATGTATAGTTTTGCTGTAGCAGGAATGGTGACAGTTTGTACATGACCAGCATGGTGGGAAATTCCCTCTCCGGATACTGCTTCATGGGGATTACACGAGCAAGCTTGCTCTCACAGAGAGTAATATATCTGCTGGGGGGACTGAGGGACTGACAAAAAGTACTGGATTATAGTCATGCAGCAACACAAACACCATCAAGTGCTGCTTACATGTATTTATTTATAGATTGAGGCAAAGCATTTTTTAAATTTATTTTCCTTTAAGGTATGCAGCAACGTTCTTCTACTGTCTCAGCACTTGAACAGCGATCAAAGCGCGGTATTTAGTCCTGCACTTTGGCACATCATGGACATCTGAAGCAGTTCCATTTAATTTTGCAAACTTACCTTACCACTTCCTTACAGAGATGGTGATATCTACAGGCATCACCTAGAACAATCATGGCACTTACCTTTACCTTCTACGCTTCCGTATGAAAGTCCTGTTAATGGACCAAAGATTGTCGTGAGCCTTAAATAAAAATGTCTTTTCTTAAAAAAGACCCAGAGTGCTTGTACACTCTAATCCATTTTTCTGTACTATATTGATAACCAGCACTCGGGCAGACCTATAGGCAAGCAGGTGAAGCGGCCCCACACATACGAACTTATTTGGAAGAACTCACAGGATTTGTTCCAAATAACAAGCAACCAGCTTCCTCCGCAGCTCACGGTCATCGTCAGGATAAAACAATAGTGCAAACCTTCCCAACTTATAAACCCATTTGAACCCCTCCGCCAACAGGTGTGTCATTCCTGTCAAATGAATATAACAAATACCATTATACTCGAGTATAAACCGACCCGAGTATAAACCGAGGTACCTATTTTTACCTGAAAAAAGAGTAAAAGTGATTAAGTATAAGTCGAGGGTAGAAATTATGACCATTTTCCTTCTGATTCTGTATTGTTTTGTAGCTTTAGTTTGCCCTTTAATAAATGGACAGCAAATTCCCATACAGTATCCCATACGTAATAGCCATACTGAATTTGGCTATTACTGTATGGGAATTCTGCTATCCATTTAAAGGGCAACTAATCCTCAGAAAAATACAGAATCAGAAGGCAATCTTTTCAACCATCCTCCTTCTGATTCTGTTTGAGGCATTAGTTGCCCTTTAAATGGACAGTTAACCCATACAGTAACCCCTATTCCTTGGTACTCAGATGTTTGGAACTACAACTCCCAACATGCTTTAGTTGCTGGAAGTTGTAGTTTCCAAACACTGCACAACCACCCCCCCCCGAGCCCACCCCAGTACAGTGAAGAGAGGACTCTGTTACTTTCTGTAAGTGACCAGCGTAAGATGTAGGAGATGCTCTGCAGGCACGCAGTCCAGCTCAGTTGGAGTGAGTTGAAGGTTCGGTAAAGCGCGGGCAAGGTGTGTACAATGCTGCTCGGTACCCGACGCCACTTCCAGTGCCTACACCATGTGTGCAGTGTGGTCCACACATACTGCCTGACAACCTCCAGTATGGGCTCCTGTTCCTATTTACCCGGGGCACCAGAAAGAGCGGGTCTAAGGTAAGGCCGAAGCAATTTGTCTGCCGCTCACTAGCTCCACAATACAGTGATCTGGCGCCTGAGGTGACGAGAGTAGTGATGTCAGCCGTCATCAGTGGATGCGGGCAAGCAAGTGCAAGTAAGGTAAGTGACTGACTTGAGTTAATAATTGAGATCGGTTTTCATGCTATTTTTAAAGCCTGAAAACCTCGGTTTATACTCGAATATTATGTTATGTCTTAAATCCCCAAAAACCAATCTAGCCATTAAAGTGCCATTCCAACCAGTAATCAGTAGCAAGTTCCTACTGTACTAGATAAAGTGACATAGTGCACATAAAAACCTTTTTTTTACCAGTGACAGTGTATAAAAACTCAGACCATCATCAGATCATAACGCCTCCCACTGAAAAACTATTAACTCCGTCCTACCAATTCAGAACCAATCAGTGTGATAGATCCATAAAAATCATACCCCTATCCCACCAGGGGCAGATTGTTGAACCAACCCAGTATCAACTGCACGTAACTATATGACCAGAACCAGACATAAGCATCATATTATAGTATTGTACATCTCAGTGTAGGGAACATGAGGAACCCTGCCTCGAAGCCCAGGCCCTATACACTCCATCAAAATAAAAATATATAAATGAAGATTTTTTTTGTCAGAATAGACTTTATTAGAAACATGCAAGGGACACTTGTTCGTTTAGGCCCTTAGGTGCCAGAGTTTCTAATCTCCTAATCCATTAACTTCCAATCTGAGCAAGTCTTATCTCTATCTCCCCCTCTCTAGTGGGTGGTAGATGATCTATTGCTCTCCTTTAGAAAACCGTCAAATTATGACCCCCAATTTAAATGTTTGACCACCAACTGTTCAATTAGGGGTTCCAATTTGGTCACTATTCATGGGTCTGGTGTATTCCTAGTTCAGTGCTGCCTGGATCATTATGAAGGGGAAATAAAATCCCCCTGACTCCATGCGACAATTGGAAATATCCCCGGATCAACTCAAATGTATGCATTGATTCAATACCAGTAACAGGCGATATTCTTTGTTTTTAGAAATCCATCCAGATTTTTTTTTAAATTATCCAATAAACCTGTCATCAATGGAAGACCGTTCCATAGTTTTACCATTCACACAGTGAAAAACCCTTTCCAACCTAAAGACTAAACTTCTTTTCTTCCAGCAAAAGGGATGTCTGCATGTCTTGTGACATGTTCTATGGTGGAGCAATGCTCCAGAGAGTTTATTGCATGGCCCATTCATGTATTATACACAGTAATCATATCCCCACGAAAGCGCCTTTGCTCTAGTGGACATTCTAACCTATACAATCTTGTTCATGTTCTATCTCCCCCAGTCCCCTTATTAATTTCGTTTGCCCTTCTGTGAACTCGTTTACATTTCCAAGATAATCCTTTTTTGCATATTCCAAATTGGACCTTACCAATGCTTTATAAAGAGGGAGTTTAATTTTTTTCTCAATTGAATCCACACCCCTATTTATACAAGACAATATCTTGCTGGCTCTAGCTTAGCTGCTGGCACTGCTTGCTATCCACCAAAATATCAAGATCCTTTTCCAAGAGAGATTCCCTTAACACGGAATATTTATAGTATAACAGCACAAGGAATTTTAACCAACAATGCATCACTTACCCGTATCAACATTGACTCTCTCTGCCATTTAACAGCCCAATGTGACAATCTATCTAGATCCCCTGCAACATTGGACATCATCTGTAGGTTTTAACGCTTAACAAAGTTTTGTGTTGTCTCAAACACAACCTATAGTCCATTTGACGAAGCACCATTAAACTACTCTTGGTTTACTATGTATCAACCAATTCTTTATTCATGTACAAACTGCATGGATAGACCTTAGCTTACTAAGTAGTGATGGACCCAAACTGAAACCCGAACCCGTGTTTTGGGCTGAACTTTAATGAGTTTGGACAAACTTGACTATTCAACTATTCCAAATAATAATTAGCGAAAATTGGATATTAATGAATGTAACCTGTGAGTGTAGCCTTGATTTCGGTAACCCTTGAATGTAGCCTTCAATTTCGGTAAGCCCGAAAGTAGCCACCATTTCAGTAACTGTGGAATGAGCCTTCCATTTCGGTAACCCTTGAATGTTTTCGATAACCCTCGAATGTAGTGTTCGGTAACCTTCAAATGTAACTTTTGTTTTTCGATTGCCCTCGAAGGTAGCCTTCAAATTTGGTAACCCCGAATTAATGTTCGAATTTCGATAACCCTTGAATGCCTTGTACATTTTAAGGTAACCCTCGAATGTAGCATGTGGAAACCCGACAATTTCCCGATCATGGGGGAAAGAAGTTTTGGTGACATGGATATGTTAGCCAGACCATTTCCCAGTGCCACGCTATTTACCAGTAAATTACCATTGCTAGTTTATCTGTAGTTTTCCAAACTTTTCGAACTATTATTTCTTCTGAGTTAGTTTCCGTACTAGTGAACTTTCACTGAAGTTCAGGAAACGAACCAAACTTCAGTAAGTCACTATGGTACTGTATCAAAAGCCGTAGCAAAATACAAATATACTACATCAACATATATTAATAATTAGAAGAAATAATCTGTATTCTATCTGCACCTATTTTTCATATCGAGGTCCTCCAGATCTCACAGCTTCACTACTGCATATATAATTACATTCTTAATAAAATGACACGTCACACTTTAGCAAAGTTCATGAAATTGTTTCTTCAATGTTTTGATGCTGCAAATAGAGTCTTCATCTGTAATAATTACGTGGTTATTCTTCCTCATGAAGATGCTCTGTGCAGAGTTAAAACATGAACATTCTTTTCTACTGTACAGTATTTTTGCATACTTAATAGTTCGCTGAGCTGTGTCTAAGAGCTGGTACACACAGTCCAATGTTTTGTCCTAATTGACCTCCAGGTCGGCTACACACAGTCCATATTTGTTTTAATTGACCTCCAGGGCCGATATTTTTGATTATTGGGCCAAAATATTGTGCCCAATAATGTTAGTTTCCAAACTAACAGACAGATGAGACATGTTGGTAAATCATACTGTGGTCTTCATCTACTGTAGAAATCGATTGGGCATAATTTCAGCATGTGCATGTTTATTCCTGATGGGTTTGATGGCAATTGGCCGTTGGTTTATTGATGATGGGTCTGTTATTGGGAATTTTGGGCCTAGGTACACAGGGGCCGAAACATTGCCAGTTTTTGTCAAAATTGACGAAAGGATGTGTCCATAAATCTGGCTATGGCTGATTGTGTGGTCTCCTAATGGACTGCACAATTGGTCCCAATAAATATTGCCAGTGGTGACTTTTAATAGACTGCACTGTTTCGGCCCTGCCTGTGCTTTGTGTATCTAGCTAGTTTTTTTCTTAGCAGCATCTACATTGTGTCTTATTCACCCCCGTGATCTCATTAGCAGGAAGAAAGCAAACAGAAAAATAATTTAACAAATTTGATCTTTAAAATAAAAACATTAGCAAAGAAATACTGAAGTACACAATTCTCTAATGTAGATGTTGTGTTCTCAATGTAAACAATACATTAATAATCTTATTTTTAAAGTCATAAAATGCTGTAATGAGTGGAGTGGATGCTAATGGATTATAATGAAAGTTTCAAATTGCATTGCTTTTACATAAACCACACCTACTTATCAGCAATAAAACTGCCATGTAAGCGAAATCTGCCACTACTGCCTCTTTGTAACTGAACCACAGATTTGCAGATGTATGCTGTCACACAGACTGTATACTATGCAAGGATATTGTTGCTTTAACATGTGCACATATCTGTTGTATTGCAACATCTGCCACTGCAACTAAATCCACAACCTTTGGATCTCAGCATCTCTAACTGAAAATGAGCCCTACTCTCCCTTTCACTAGCATCATAACTTACTTTAGGACCCAGATTTTGAAAAGCAAATCTAAGTGTTCAAACTAAATGTCCACCCCAAAATACAATTTAACCCACACAGCCCCACTGTGTAGTGTTTAAAAAATATCCTTACCTACATCCCACGCTTCTCCTGCAGTGCCTGTCCACAAGTAACGATAAAAGTTACAGCTGTCTGTGGTGTCATCCGGTCCCTGCTGCTTCCTTGTCCTCTGACGGGTTTTTTGGCACACGCATGGCAGCTCTTCCACTCCCTTCCTTCCTCCTGTTCCCTTATGGCTGCTTTAAAGCTATTTCCTGTTGTGTAGGGCACACCAGCTCACCCAACCACCAATTTAAGATTTCTAAAAATTCCTTAGAAACATACTTACGACCTTCGTTCCCTTAGCTGTGTGCATCGCCGACCAGCTGCGTCTGCGACTTCCGGTAGTAAGAGCCGTAACAGAGGCCAGGGAAAGAATGGTCTGTAAGTATCTTTCTGGGGTATCTTGTATTCAATTAGATCAACTGGACTTGAAATGTAGTTCTTGAAGACGTTTTCTGCTAGTCATTCTGACTGGCTTTCTCATTCAGAATGACTTGTACAGAATCTGTGGCAATTATGTACCCTGGAAAAATCCCAATTAGCAATATCACAAGCACAGAGTGTGTTAAGGGTGTGATTGGATAGTGCTAAGAGTGTTATAGGAACGCCCCAGAGAAGGTGTTAAAACAGCATTGTACATGGCAGAACAGTTGGTGTCGAACCCCCCCACCTCTATTTAGGCTTGTTTCTTATTTTCACATAAATGGCCTCCTTCAACACCTCTCTTGAACCAGTCACGTTCCTGCGCCAATATGTTAACATTACAATCTTCAAAGGTATGTCCTTTATCCTTAGATGCAGGTACACGGCTGAGTCCGTGACCCGAGGAATTGGCTCTTCTGTGCTGGGCCATGACGTTTATGCAATTGCTGTTTTGTCTCCCCCACATCCAATCAGAGCATTCTTCACTGCACTGCACTGCATATATGATCGCTTACTTGTGTTTTGGTATTGGGTCTTCGGATGTACCAATTGCTGCCCAGTGTTTTGTTCGGTTTTAAAGCAGACGGGGATACGATGTTTTTTGAAAATTCTTCTTAATTTCTCGGAGACCCCTGCTACATATGGGATGACCATGTTCTTCTACTGTCTGTTTTTTTCCCTTCACTGTTGTATTGTGTTCTTTTCTTTCCTTCTACTTCTGTTGACAAAGGCCTAGTCTGGATATCCACAAGTTTAAGGGCTCCTCTGAGATGTTTCATTACTTTAGCCTTCGCCTCTGTGCTAGTGGGGATGTTCGTCGCTCTGTGTTGCAGGGTTCTGATAACACCCAGCGTTGACTAAAGGGTGGTGGGAGTCAAACATCAAAACTGATCTGTGTGTGTTTGGTTTTCTGTAAACCTCTACTCCATTTACCATTTTCCTTAACTTCTACCAAGCTCCAAGAAAGCCAGTTTGTTGTTTTGTACTTCCTTCCCCTTGTGGAATTTAATGTTTTGGTCTACCGCATTAATGTGTTTCTGTGAAAGCTTGTACTTTCCTTCTGGTGGATTTTAACCCAGGTGTCTATCAACATATCTGAACCAGTGGCTGGGTGCTATGCCCTTAAGGTATTAAGCGCCTGTGTTTCTACCTCCTCCATGTAAGGTTGGCCACAATGGGTGAAACTGGAGATCCCATGCCCTCCATGTTTTTGCTTATAGAACTTATCCCTGTATTTTGAAATAGTGGTATTCAGAGCACAAGTCCAACAAGGAACACACCTGTTCTGGGTGAGATCAGTTCTGCTGTAAGAGTGCTGTCTTGGCCCAGCCGTTTTCTCTCTCACCATGTCAACAGCCTCCTTGGTGGGTATACAAGGGAAGAGAGATGTCACATCATAGCCCCATATTTTCTTCTACACAAACCGAGTACTATATCTTCCATCTTGTTGGTGAAATCTAGAGTTCTGGATGTGATGCTTAGACTTCCCCCAAGGTCCTAAGATGTTAGCTAGATATTTTGCACCTTGTATGTACAGAGTTGATGCTGCTGACTATAGGTCTTAGTGGGGCCCCTTCCTTATGATCTTTGGGAGTCCATATATGCATGGATGTGCCTCACCAGGGTAGAGGCGATGATACATTGCTCGGTCAATGCTTTATCCTTTTGAGCTGTTGTAGTAATTCTATGACTCTTTTCTTTGTAACGGCTGGTGGGGATCCCTTGTTAAAAACCTCATATGTTTGTTATCGCACGGAGCATGGTTACCTTATCATGGTAGTCTGACATGGTTACCTTACCACTATCCAATCACACATCCCCTAACACCTGCTGTGATATGCTAATTGGGATTTTCCAGGGTACTAATTGCCACAATTCTTGTACAAGTCATTCTAATTGAGAAAGCCAGTCGGATGACTAGCGAAACGTCTTCAAGAACAATTTCAAGTCCAGTTGATCTAATTGAATACAACAATATACCATGACTGGATGAATGAGAACCTTCACAAGTATCTTCTTGGGGCTTTTTTTTAGAAATCTAAATCAGTTGGTGGGGGCTGGGGTTCCCTACACATAGTAAAAAACAATTTTAATTTAAATAATGCTCAGGAAATCCTGATTCATTTTATGGGGCTACTGCCACTTGTGGAAGAACGAGATAAAGAAAAAAGGATTCAACAAGCTTTGTCTGACCTCTGCCCTGCTGTGACTTTTGGTTCATGAAAATTGGCCTGTAGGTACTAGGCGATGCACAATGTGTACGAACGGCCGCTTCGTCCAATATCGTGCATATATGGGCACTTTGTCGCCTGAAACGTTGTGTATGTTTTTTAATAAACACTTTTTGGATTCACCTGATTAGTGTGCTCCCCCATTACATTTTTCTGTGCTATAGAACTCTTTGAAGACTACAGGGCTGTGATTGTATTGGCACACAAAATCAATGAAACTGCAGTATATGTATTAATACCAGTAATTCTCAATATTATATAGTATCCCCGTACCACCAGAACTACAGTATATGTATTAATACCATAATTCTCAATATTATAGTATCCCTGTACAACCAGCACTACAGTATATGTATTAATAACCTAATTTCAATATTATATAGTATCGCCCGGTACACCAACCAGAACGTACAGTATATGTATTAATACCAGTATTTCTCAATATTATAGCAATCCCTGTACCAACCCAGAACTACAGTATATGTATTAATACCAGTAATTCTCAATATATATATACATCCCTGTACCAACCAGAACTACAGTAACATAGAATTAAGGTTGAATAAGACATACGTCCATCAAGTCCAAACTAGTTTTCTTTTTTTTTTTTTAACCTTACCTAACAGTTGATCCAGAGGAAGGCAAAAAAAAACCCCAGCTAAAAGGGGGAAAAATTCCTTCCTGACCCAAACGGCAATCAGAAAGTATCCTGGATCAACCAGATCTATAATGCATTAATACCAGTAATTCTCAATATTTTTTAGTTTTAGAACTTATCCAGGCCTTTATTAAAGCTATTCATGCCTTGCCATTACCACATCTGCTGGAAGACAGTTTCCCACATTTTCAACCGTTCTCACTGTAAGAACTTTCCTAACCTGAAGATGAAACTTCTTTTCTTCTTCAACCTTAAAGGATGTTCACGAGTCCTCTGATATGACCTATTAGTTCATTGATGGGCCATTAAATATATTGTATAGGTTTACATGTCCCCCAGCAAACGTCGCTTCTCCAATGTAAACAGCCCTAAACTTGTCGAATCTGCCTGCATATCAAGCCCCTCCATTCCCCTTATAATTAGTGCCCTTCTCTGAACGCCGCTAATTCCAAGATGTCCATTTGTGATATGGGATTCCAAACTGCAGCCGCATATTCCAATGAGGCTTTCCAGTGCCTTGTAAAGAGGGAGAATAATATTTTTCTCTCTTGAATCTATTCCCCTTTTTAATCAGACAATATCTGGCTAGCTCTAGCCATTGCTACCTGGCATTGTTTGCTATAGCTAGTCTGTTATCTACCAGAACCCCCAAATCTTTTCCATTAGAGATGCACTTAACATAGAGTTATTTATGGTGTAGTGGCACAGGGATTATTAAATCCCAAATGCATCACCTTACATTTATCAACATTGAAATCTCATCTGCCATTCTGCTGCCCATTTTGATAATCTATCTAGGTCTGCTTGCACATCATTGGAAGTTTCCAAAGCTCTGCATAGTTTAATGTCATCAGCAAACACGGAGACCTTCTCTCTCAATGCACCCATTATAACAGATAAACAGAAGCGGGCCCCAGTACAGAACCCAGGAACCTCCGCTTAGAACTTTAGCCCACATAGATGTAGCTCCATTAACCACCACTCTCTATTTGCGGTCCAATAACCGTTCTCTATCCATGAACAATGTTTTCTTCAAGGCCAACAGTCCTCAGTTTATACATTGTCGCCTATTGGCACAGTAATCAAAAGCTTTTGCAAAATCCAATATACCACATCCACTGCTGTGCACTTCTTACTCACTTCTTCATAAAAAACAATTAAATTTGTCTGGCATATATATTTCATATAAATCCATGCTGACTACTACTAATAAGGATGATCTCTGGAGACAAGTCAGGATATGAGTCCTGTTAAGGAGACATATATCCCATACATCTATACGCTTTAAGCTCTAGTTTTTATTACATGAAAGAAAATGTTATTTTACTGTCACATTATATATTTTAGTTGTTTTATTCTTCTAATAACCTGATGATTCAATATTATATGATTGCTCAGCTCGTGTTTTCCTACTCAACTGATAAACATAGATATCATGCACCTAGCTCTGCTAATGAAGGTACAAGAGGAATCTCTCCACAAGGACGCTCTGCATATGACTCCTGGAAGAAGCTACAATCGCCTAAATACACAATATAATGACCTTTGCCACCTTACTGTTCTAATCAACACCCCCTCGCTCACCCATATAACCCATTGCAACTAACAGTAAAGCGGAAGAAGCATTTTTGCAATACTGAACAATTCGTGTCAGTGTGGTTCTTCCCGTCTATACTGTTTATATCAATTGATAACTAATTTGGAGGAAACAGATAATTCCTGGACTTATTTTATCCATAACATCCTTAACAAAGTTTCCATCACCTTCCCTACCCCACCGATGTTAGGCTTACAGGTGTATAGTTTTCCAGGCGTGAACGACTACCTTTTTTGATATTGGTATTACTTGGCTTTTTTTTCCAATCCAGCGGCACATTCCCAGACAAAGGCGAATCGAAAAGATGAGAAACAGTGGTCTAGATGGAACTGAACTAAGCTCTTTTAAAATCCGAGGATGCAATCCATCTTGTCCTGGCGCTTTATTGATATTAACTTTGTCTAATTGTTTCATACCATATGACTCTGTTAGTCCATGTGAATACTCTTCATTTCTTTCTCCGGCATATTATTACAATCCTACTGTAAGGACCAGGATTCTCAACCATAAAAAACCGATGTAAAAAAACGGGTTAGCAGAATAGCCTTTTCGGGCATCCTCTAAAAACCCACCTCAGCTCCATTATTTAATAGTCCCACATCTCAGTCCTCATCTTTGTTTACCATTTATATACTTAAAAAAACATTTTGGGTTGGTAGCTTGCTTTGTTCGGCAATCCGTATTTCATTTTTACTATTTTAGCTAGTTGTAATTGCTTTTTTGCCACTCTTTATCTAACATAACCAGAACTGTTTGACGCCCTTGTAAGCCTGTTCTGTGCCTTCTGTTTTCAAAATTTTAAAAGCCTTTTTCTTTTTTCCCATTTCCCTTTTTACCATGAGCATTGAAGCCAGCAGAGAGGTACAGATTTAGAAAATGTAAATAGTTATATCCCTTTAAAAGTGGTCCACATCTGCTCAGTAGTATCTTACCTAGAAAACAGTCCCCCAGTCGATGAGCAGGAGTGATTCCTTAACACATAAAATTAGCTTTCCTAAAGTTAAATTTTTTGTTAAAACCAGGCACTTTAGTTTTTTTGCAAACCTATATTAAATGACCCTATTCTAGTCCTAATTCCCAGCCCTAAGCTTCCATTACCCTCATTCCAAATGAGCTCAGGATGAGAGAGTTTTCGAAACTGATTAGTTTAGTAGTAGTCGCCGTTTTCGGATTTTTCGAATTTTCGAAAAATTAGAAAATCCAGAGACGGACCCTAGAAGTCTCTGGGAGAAAAAAAATTTGAAAGTTTCTATCAATTTGCAGGGTGAAATAGTAATAGTAGTTACTGTAAATAACCAGGGACCTGGGAATGGTCTGGGACTAATAATTAAGTAAACTCATTTAATAAAATCGAGTCTTTGCCTCATGAATCGGCTGTTTTTTCGAGCTTTCGCAGACTATTTTCGAGGGTTACCGAATCGAACACTACTCAGCGAGGGTTACGATATCACATACGAGGGTTACCGAAATCAGCTTGTTACATTCGAGAGTTTGGGCGAATCGTGCACAAACATTCGAGGGTTACCGAAATCGATATCGCTACTTTCGAGGGTTGATGGACTTTACGATTTCGAGGGTTACCAGGATGTACAATTACGAGTTCCCGAGATATGATCCCACCTACGATACAAGTTTTCGAGGTTACCGAAATCGTCCCCACCTACGATCAAGTTTTCGAGGGTACCAAAATCGATCCCCATACGATACAAGTTTCGAGGGTTACCGTAAATCGATCCATACTTTCAAAGGGTTACAAAACGGCGATAAAAATCAAAACTCGGAATGCGAGTTTCGAAAAAAATCCGGAGCGTTCCGAAAAGTTTCGTCAGGACTTCGAAACCGCTGTGATTCGATCGAAACTGGGTTCTATTAGACCCAAATGTACATCTCTACTGCATGGATTGTGTAGATATCGACCAGATCCACATCTCATTTTGTCTGGTAGGAACTTCTACCATTGCTTTGAAAGAAATGCTCCATATAGAATTTTAAGAACTTTATACCTTTTGAGGTGCTGGCAGTTCCCTTACCCAATCTATGTCAGGGTAGTTAAATCCCCCATAACAGCTAATCATTGCCCCATACCAGCCCCTTCGCCAAACTTCCCATATGGAGATTCATTTCCACCTCTTCCCCGGCATTTGGGGCTTATAACATACTCCAACAATGAATTTTCCTACCTTCTTGCTTCCTGATACATAGTTCCACCCATATTGTTTGTTTCTGCGTTACGTTACTCCCAATCTATTCCATTGTTTAAATTTGGCTTCAATTCCTTTTTTTAACATCGCATACATCTCACCATCCTTTCTTATTAACTCGTCATTCTAATAAGGAGTACCTTCATATTAACTGTCCAGTTGTGTGACATAAGCCATGATTATGCTATACCAATCACATCATACCTTCTTTAGAGCTATTATTTACAAGTTTCGCCGTCTTTTCCAGCAGACTTCTGCATTTGTAACATACATTTTAGATATCAATTTATTTACTTCCTACATGGTCGTACATGCCTCCTTATCCGCTATGTACGACCATGTATGGAAGTTAATCAATTGATAATCTAAAATGTATGTTTACAAATCAAGAAGTCTGGCTGGAAAAACCGGTGAACTTGAAATATAGCTTAAAGGTATCCTGTACTAACCAGAGACTACAGGATATGTATTAATACCAGTATTCTCTCAATATATATATAGCATCTCTGTACCAACCAGAACACAGTAATATGTATTAATACCAGTAATATCAATATTATATAGTATCCTGTACTAACCAGACAACAGTATATGTATTAATCCAGTATTTCTCAATATTATATAGCCCTGTACCAACTAGAACTACAGTACGATGTACTAATACAGTAAATTCTCAATATTATATAGTATCCCTGTACCAACCAAAACTACACGTATATGTATAAATCAGTATTCTCATATTATGTAGTATCCCTGTACTACCAGAACTATGGTATATGTATTAATACTACTAATTCTCAATATTTTTCGTTTTAAAAACTTCTCTAGGCCGCTTTTAAAAGCTATTCAGTGAACTTGCCATTATCACATCTGCTTGGAGACAGTTACTTCACACAAAAGACATAGGGGAGCACACTATAATGTTTATTTAAACAACAAATACAATGTTTTGGGATGCCCTTTCCCTTCCTCAGGTATATATATTAGTCCAATATTAGATGCTAATATATTAGTCCAATATATAGGGCTAAACCCCTCATCTCATGGTCAGAGCAGTACTCGATTTTAACAAATGGTTACCAAAGTTAAAAAAGCCAGCTCCAAAAGATACATCAGATAAGCAAAACACACAAGGGGGGGAAGAGAGAAAAGAGCAAAAGGGGTTGCCCAGGAAAGTGTAGAGGGCAATAAAATAGGGGAGACAGATAACAGCATAGTGAAGTGGTCCAAGAAATGCAAGGGGGAAAAAGGCAGGGAGGACCAAAAACCCCCAAAAAAACAACAATACCCTGCCACACTGCAATGCAAACGCACACTGAATCGTTATTCATGGATCGACCATGAAAACACAAGCGCGAAAGCCACAAAAAACGCAGCACGTGGCCTAGCCCTAAGAAGCAAAATGAGACAAGGAAATGTAGATATATTAAATAGGAGAGATAACAGATATTGAAGTGGTAATGAGAATGGGTCGGGGAGGAAGATTAATGAAGAGGGGAGAGAAGGGAAGAGAAGAAAAAAGGGGCGAAACAGAAAATAGAAATATAAAAAATAAAAAAACTGGTAAGGGGGAGCTAGGATGTGAAAAGTCATTCATATGGGAAAGAATCCCTGTTCCTGGTTCAAACCATTGTTTTTAAAGTCAAATAATAAGATCATTTTAGCTTCAAATGCTTTTCTTTCCTGAGTGTTGTAAGTCCCTTTAAGATTGACCTGGAAGTTTTTCAGGTGTGGTCCAGGCTTTGAAAAAACGGTGTCCTACAGGGAAACAGTTCCTATCCTCGTCATGGTGGCTGCTACTCTGTGGGAATTCCATCCTCTTTTTGCAGTTTTTGGCCAGTTTCTCCAATATGTATTGCAATCCTCATCTTTGTTGCATTGTAGAAATATACCACATGCTGGATGTACCAGCTATAGATCCATGGATTTGAAAATTCCTTCCTGTGTGTAACAAAGGGACTTTGATGTTGGTACAAAGCTTGCATCTAGTGCCCCCACATGGTGTAGTACCTGGTGTATTATCTCATTATGAGGTTGGGTGTAAGACATAGTTTCCGTTTAAACCAGTTTTTGCTGTAGGTTTGTGGCTGTCTGAATGCAAGGACGGTGGTTCCGGAAAATGTTTTTTCAGGTTTTTCATCCTCATTTATCAATGGCTGCAGTTCCTTTATTATTTTCCCGTATCCCTTCTAGTGAGGGGTTATAAGTTGTTACTAGGGGTACCCGGTGTTTCTTTTTCTCTCTTTGTACTGTATGAGGTTTTCACAGGGATCCTCACCCTTTGTTCGTGTTCACAGTAATGGTTCTAGCTGGATATCCCTTTTGTTGAAATGATCTCCCAAGCGCATATAGATTTTTGTCTCTCTCATCTGGCTCTGAACATCCGTGATATCTTGTTGCTTGGTTTATATGATACCTTTCTTGGTGTGGCGTGGGTGAAAATGTCATAGTGAAGATATTTGTACCTGTCGGTGGGTTTTCTGTAAAGGGGCGTTTGGCCATCTATCAGTTTATAGTGGTGTCTAAAAAATGTATGGAGTCTCAAGAATTCCATTTAAATTTTATGTGGATGAAATCTATTGTAATCATAAAAAAACTGTTGTAGGCATTCTTCCCCAGGTGTCCATATGATAAATACGTTATAAATCGATAGTACCTATGGGTTTTAGTGGTGGGTTTTTAAAAAGCCATCTTCCTTGTCGGCCATGAATAGATTGGCATACTGCGGTGCATTTTACTACCCATGCAACCCCCATGTATTGCAGTAAATATCTTTATTGAATGTAAAGTAATTGTGATTTAGGATAAAAGGACAAGGCTGTGAGGATTTAGTGCTGTTTATACAGTGAGGGGTAGTTGTTAACATTGCTTCACATGCTGCTGTACCGTCACAATGTATAAAGACACCATGCTCTCTGTCAGTCCCTCCACGGTTTGCCATCACACAAAGTCCAGTTCAAACTGTCTTACCCTATCCTATAAAGCACTATCCAACACAGCCCCTCCATATATCCAGAGCTGATCCAGCGTATACCGTCCAGGCGCAACCTCCCCTCCACAAACGATCGCCTCCTCTCATCCACCCTGGTTTACCTCTTCCCATGCCTCCGCTACGCAAACATCTCCTCCTCTCTCCACCTTGTCACCTCTTCCATGCCTCCGCTACGCAAACGATCTCCTCCTCTCATCCACCCTTGTCACCCTCTTCCCATGTCGGCATTCAGTACGTACTTGTGCTGCCCCTCTGCCGGAACTCCGTTCTCCATCTGTCCGTCCTCACCATCCCTTAAACACCTTCAAACTATAACCTTAAAACCCACCTCTTTAGGCAAGCAATAACCTGACCTGGCCTAAACATTACCCCTCTGTACTACCCAATATGAGCTAACCTGCCTTTCACCTCCACTGCCACTCTATTTACAGCCTACCGATTCCCGTCACCTTATGCTCACCCCCCATTTCTCTAGTCTGAGCTTCTTGTGCAGGGTCCTCTTTCCTATGTATCACGGTATTGCTGTAAGAAACTCCTCACTCTGTTTACTTATACTATTGTATTACCTGTGTATGAATATGTATGACTTTTAATTAACATGTATTACCCTGTATTAATGTATGATTATGTAATTGTAAGCGCCAATGGAAGATGTTGGCACTATAAAATCAATAATAATAAATAATACTCAGGCAGCTTTTTAGGTTAGTCTTACATCTCTCTGCTTTGTAACTTATCGTAGTCTTGGGTTTGGGTGTTTTACCTTCTACAATTTTTCATTTGAAGGGACTTCCTTTTAAAGTTTCTGCATCAGACACAAAATTACTCTTCCCTGGCAGCCAACTGAGATAATGCACTGTTTCCCTTATTTAGCTGTAGGGAATAATTAATGTGGGGGACTATCAACATAGAAAACAAAATGGCAAGGACAACTACAAAATCAAATACTCACTGTGATAAGATCTTTTGTGCCTGTTACGTAAGCACTGTTTTTCATTTACAATAACACTGATAGCTGTACCTTTATTTTTTTTAAAGAAAACGAATTGTATTATTTATAATCCTAATGTGAAAGCTTTTCTCTAGTAAGTGTACAATTATGTACATATGACAGATTCTAATATCTAAGAAGGTTTCTATGTTGTTGCCTTGTAGCCTTCAAAGAGCATTGTGATTTTTGTGCACCTTTGACCACACCCCCTTACCCTGGATTCATTGTCTCTTATGCACAAAGAGTTTTCTATACATATGTCTTCTTACCAATGTGGATTCCTTGTAGAATTTGAAAGAGCCTTGTTGTTCTGCTGTCTATTTTCCATTTATCAATGAATTGCTGAAGCTCTCAGCCTCCAACAATTCCAAAACAGTCAGTTTTTTGATTTTAGTGCCATTATTTGGAGTCTGTTTCTTAGCAAAAGATAAAATCTCTAAACATTCAGATTAGTTGTGAGCGTGTCGCGGGCTCAGTTGTGGAGTCCATACCTGTGCAATAGATCACATATTCTACAACCGTGCCAATCACTGTGGTGGGGGGGGGGGATCACTCACAGGTTCAAACATCCACCATTGGACGTTACTTAGGTTTTTTTTCCGTGGCTCCCACTCGCAAGTGCTTGATAGCTGCCTTCAGCACGGCCAGTGGCTGCGCGAGAACAATTTGCCAGAACATACCCGCTGGTTCAACTGCGTCAACAACTTCCCTCCGTATTCCGCACAACTTGTAATGCTACACGGTCGTTATCCTATCGACAGGCAACACACATCCTCCGCAAGATTGGCTCCGCGGTGCGACGTTATCACTGTACAGCTTGAAGCCCCCGTGTGTCACCTGGACAGTCCAGCTATCACGTACCATTGAGCGTCTGGCACTTGGAATTAGGAAGATAACAAGAAGGATATCATGTGAGTAGAGCAAATTTGAGCCAGCACACGCCGGAGAGAGTGCTCCCTAAAGTCACAAACTATAAAACTCGACCGCTGACAGGCCACGCCCTGCCCTCGGTCAGCCGCGGGCTCGACTGTAACTTCGTCATTCCCAAGTAGCAACATCACCCTTCCTGCAGAGCCGCCGTGCAGACAAACAAAGGCACGGAACGAAATAATAAACAACTCAACATGATTCTGAAACATTCACCACAGGGTATACACACGTCACCCACTGCACAAGCTGGGATCATTATCTTCCACTCCCTACTCTCCAACATTCACCTTTATATAGGGACAATATTCAGAAACACATTACACAGAGCTGGGCTGGGGTCATTATCTTCCACTCCCTACTCTCCAACATTCACCTTTAAATAGGGACAATATTCAGAAACGCATTACACAGAGCTGGTCTGGGATCATTATCTTCCACTCCCTACTCTCCAACATTCACCTTTAAATAGGGACAATATTCAGAAACACATTACACAACCTTAAGCCTCTGTGCAGCTACTGTATCTATCTATCTATCTATCTATCTATCTATCTATCTATCTATCTATCTACAAAAGATAGTGCTCTGTATCTTACTACAAGGTTGGCTATCTATCTATCTATTTATCTATCTATCTATCTATCTATCTATCTATCTATCTATCTATCTATCTATCTATCTCTGCTATCTATCTATCTCTGCTATCTATCTATCTCTGCTATCTATCTATCTTTTCTATCTATCTATCTATCTATCTATCTATCTATATATCTACCTATCTCTCTATCTATCCTTCTAACTCTGCTATCTATCTACATATCTATCTATGTATCTATCTACATATCTATCTAACTGTCTGCTATCTATCTATCTATCTATCTATCTATCTATCTATATGGCTATCTATCTATTTACTGTATTTGTGAATCATTTTTCTTACTGCAGAATGATGGACATCATGTTGTTTAGAAATGGCCCAATAACCCTTCCCAGGTTGATGGGAAGCACCAATTGTTTATGAGATCATTGATGGTGTTATTTCCTCTCTGGCACTGTGCTAACACACAGAATTCTTCAGACCAACTTTTGCTTTGAGAAAATTGCCCACACCTGGTGATGAAAAATGCATACATTTAATTAGCAGCAGCTTTTCTACAGCTTACCTCTTCATTCCTATGGAAGTTACATAGGGTTACACTTTTCATACACTGATTCTGCATTTTGGATATATTATTGTTAAATGAATAGTGACGTGGTGTTTGTTTTTTCTTTGTGTTGTGTACTACGGTGTTTCAAGGAAAAAAAGAATAGCAAACTCTTTCTGTTGTTATTAACAAGAATTATGAACAAAAATGGTGCACAAGAATCATGTCATCTTGTCTGGAGTCTACTATGTTAAGGAACTGGGACTCAAATCCAATTTGCTTTGCATTGGGAAAATTGAAGTCCCACATTCTAGCATTTAAAATTTGAAAATTCTCTATTTATTTACAGTTTAATAAAAATGTTAATTAGCTGAAACAATATCACTTCTGATTGACAGCTCGGTATGTAGACTTACCAAGGATTTTTTTTTATTTTTTGAAGGGGGTATCTAGCAATAAAAGACTGCATTTTTGCCTTTGGTAAAACATTGCAATATAGATGGTGAGTATTAACAAAAAATATAACAGGAATCTTGGCTAAGCGTGAATAATTTTCTGGTCTTTGTAAATGCCTCTGATCTCTGAGCAGTTGAAAATCTAATAAGAAACCTATACAAACATGGAGTTTTCCATTTCAAGAACTAGCTGAATATATTTTCCTGCATAAATTATGTATAGATTATTATGGTAGAATTTTGATATCCCTTTTCCCCCTTTTTCATTTACATGTTGCTAAAATAAAAGATTAGCAGGTAAAAAAGTGGGGGTAACTTTCCTTGTGCTCAAAAGGATTTCTTTAATATTTATCTATGCTTTGTATCCAAATAAAGATAAAGTAGACATGACTGGAAGTGTTTGATGCTGGCAAAATGTATTGAAGTCAATGTGAGACAAAATCTTATTAAGGTTAATAGCCATAATAAAAGTGCCCAAATTACATAGGGGATTAGATACTGTAATGGTAATAGTGCTATAAAGGTGCTGTAAATGGTAAGTAACGTTAAGTAATGGTCCATACTGATGTGCAATCAGGGGGCAACCCGTGAAGCACGGCTGTAGGCCGTAGTAGCATCGCTGTATGGGAGTTCAGTTGAGCATAATTGATGATTCGGCCCAGCGGACTGGGCAGCACCCATACATTAAATAATAGCCATCCGAAAAGGCTTAAGTACCAGTGCAGTAAACTGGATATGTTGAATATAATTCTGATCCTAAAGGTCCATAAAGACATGCGTTTGGGGGGCCCACCTACGAAGCATGACTGTAGTATAAACGTCTGTTTCAGCTGACTATGGCTGTATGGGCACTCAATTGGGCACCGTTAAGCCCTGACCAAGTACCAATACATTAAACAATACTTGGCCAAAGCTGCCATTCGTCATACAGTATTGGGTCGGCCGTGCGATAACACATCTGTAGGAACCTTAAGGCTTGTACCCATGCTAGATAATTATTATACAGAATTAGCATGTTGGATGACAATCTAGTAACATTGTTTTGTGATCCCCTTAATTAATGTTTGAGACTCATGGTCTTTGTTCTCCTGCACCATGGGGATATCATTCCCCCTCGCTAAAGAACACCTGCTGAGCAATTTGTCCATTTAAGGGATGGTTAGAATAAGGGGGACGATATTGCTTAAAAAAATACTTTACAACTACTGTCTAAAGCTGGGTACACATAGACAAATGTTTTGTCCCAACTGACCATTTATCACTAGTTAGAGGTTGCAGCAAAACTCTCTGCGCCCAACAGTTCACCATACTATCAACAGTGATTTACTGACATGTATGATCACAGGTTCATACGATGCGGGCGATCCACATTGGTCAGCGCTTTTGGCTAAATAACCTCCAAATTTTAGGACTGACCGACCGATCTGCGAAAAAATATCCGTCGGATAGGCCAAAAATCTGCTTGTTTGTACCCAGCCTAAGGGATCTAAGCTCTGTGATTTACATCATTTTGTGCTGAAAAAAAACATTTCACCACAAAATTTGTACATGAACTCACGGTGAAACCTTTTCCATCTCAAATAGCTACTCACCTTTAATATAAATGCATGTTGATTGTGAAACCAACTTTGTTTTTACCCCACAGAAATCAATTGTAAAAACAAATTTAACCCAATAGAATGTGGCATACTATACTAAATCCTACTCTACATCACCAAGCTAATAATTTACATTTGCAATAGATATTTTTTGGAGCAAGACTAACTGAAGCAGGTTCAAATTCAATGATAAACAGTGTACAGATTTACATAAATACTTGTTTGTTATTTGCCACTAATATTAAAACTGTGTCGCGTGTTAAATAAGATTTCACAATTCTAATTCTCACCAGTAAAGGAGAATAGCCTTCTTCACAGAACACTGAGCACTATAATTTCACCTTTCTGACCATTTCTTTCCTTTCTCCCATACACCTTCATTAAATATTTACTACACATCTGAATGACCACTAAGATTATCCTAGGAGTCTCCAGCAGAATCCCTGATGATGTCATGGAAATGTTAAACCCATTATGCAAGTTAGGATCTCTATCTTCTCTGCCACCTTGAAATAAATAAAGGGGTGGAAAGGCAAAAACAAGTTGGGTTAATTCAAATCTTTATTATAGGATTCTGATTTTGCTATTATATATTTTATTACTATAAATATTACACAACAAGAACAGTTAAATATTTGTATCATAGTGTATATAGATAGACTCTATAGTCTATATGTGCAGCTTACAGACTGCAGTGTTTAGGTGTCTACAGTTATAGATAGATAAACAATGAAGATAGATAGATTGATAGGTACATAGATAGAAAGAGTAGCGAAACTGCAGGGGCCTGGGCCCCATCTGCAAGTTTAGTGGCCTGGCCCCTGACAAACACCCCTCATCTGCAGCACTGTGATCAGCTGTTTTAAAGGTATGCGCGATCAGCTGTTTAAAATACCGGTAAGGCTGAGGCCACACTGCAACATGCAGGAATCGTGCATGGAATCATGTGCGTTATCGCATGCGATTGTGTGCGCGATTCTTGTGCATTTTCCGCATTCTTTCAGAAAGACTATGATTGTCTGTTCCCCAGACCATTCTCCAGGTCTTAGAGCCATTTACAGTCAGATACTGTATAATTTTTACCAAATTTTCTAACATTTCTTGAAAATTTTAATTTTTAAAATTTCGCGAATTTTGAAAATTTTCGAAGACGGCTCCAAAACATGCTCAAAGCGGATTTCGAATTGCGGCTATCTGCCGTGGAACTGGGTTCGGGTACACAATCCGGTCCTTCTCTAATCCTTACCGGGTTCTAAAATGATTTAGCTCTAAACTTGGGTATATACAGTATATCACCTGGTCTTTACCAGGTTGTAAAATTATTTTACTCTTACTTCTGGTAAGAGTAACCCTAAAAAGTACCAAGTACCAATGCTACTTTCGAGAATTATCGAAAATAGGAAATTCCAAAATTTCCGGTTGGTTCCAACAGAACATTTGGATTTCGGAAACCGGGAGTTCCTTGTCGGATCCAGGTCCGGATCCCACCCAGATTCCATCTCTAGTCCTTACCAGGTCCTAAAATGATTTAACTCTAACCTCAGGTGTAAAATATCCCCTGGTCCTTACCCCGAGGAAGGGACAACATAGTCCGAAATGTTGTGTGTTATTTTTCTTATAGTGTGCTCCTCTATATTTGTTTAACATCAGGCTTTCATTTAACCCTAACTTGTTCGTGGACCACAGTTGTCCTTTAAATACTTGAAGAACCTGGAAAGGACAAGGTAATATTTTAAATCAGAGGTTAAAGTTAAATAATTTTATAACCTGTTAAGAACCAGGTGATATTTTACACCTGAGGTTAGAGTCCAATCATTTTAGAACCCGGTAAGGACCAGGTGATATGTTACATCTGAGGTTCGAGTAAAATAATTTTAGAACCCGGTAATGACAAGGTAATATTTTACTTCTGAGGTTAGAGTAAAATAATTTTAGAACCCAGTAAGGACCAGGTAATATTTTACTTCTGAGGTTAGAGTAAAATAATTTTAGAAACTAGTAAGGACTAGAGATTCAGACCCGGATCCAACACGGAACTCCTGATTCCAAAAGTTCAGAACTGACCAGAAGTTTAAAATTTTGGAATTTCCATTTTTTCTCGAAAGTAGCTCCATAATTTTGAGGGTTATCTAAAGTACAATCAGAAACTATTTTTGAGTTTATAATTGTACTTTCAAGGGTTACCAAGCACCCGAAGAGTTAAATCATTGTAGAAACTGGTAAGCACCAGATGATATTCTTCACCTGAGTTTAGAGTTAAATAATTTTAGAAGCTGGTTAAGACCAGGTGATATTTTACATCTGAGGTTAGAGCTAAATCAGTTTGCAAGAGCTATCAGGTAACTACTGGGTGATCTTCTAATGTCATCCAAATGAGACATCTTTAAATATATTTTTTATCCATTGTAACAATATTACATTCTAATAAGTTTTTTAAGTTATTTCATATAACAATGCAAAGTAGAGTTGTAAATAATTTGGCTGCATGCATATTTAATGGAAACATAAGGAATATTTGAACAAATGGTATAAATGTTACTTCACCATATCGGGAAACTGAAGAACACAATTCATATAAACATTTATTCTCTAAGTTTAATTTGGATCCATGTGTACAACAAGTATAACATGCCAATAAGCTGTCTTGGGAGAAGGCTATATCAGCATATGCAAAGTTGCATAAAATGTGTAAACATTCCAAAATTAATTAGAAGATTGAATAGAATAGAATGACCTTACTTCTTCTCAATCTTACATTGCCAGCTAAGTATTTGAGTCTGAAAAATTGCACTAATGAAGCTATTTGAAAGCTCTTGTGGACAAGTGCTTCCTTTTTGAAGATTAAATGAATGATGTTGATGTGATTAATCTTAGTACAGGGAATGATGTGCCAGCCAGAAAATACCTTGGTGATTTTCATAATTAAACTAAATCAACATTTCAAAGAAATGCCAGTGTTATCGCTTGTATATTAGAATTACATTCATTAGACAGAAGAAACAAATAATTTAAGCAAACAAGATTTTCCATTTGGTGTATTGAGACTTTGGTCATGCCTTATGGTGTACTCTAAATAACCATTATCCTTTTTACAATTGCAGCCTCCCTTTCTCTACTTTTGCTTTATTGATCATTAAATTCTTACAGGAAAATTAGGAACTGCTCTTTTGCACCAAACTATGTTTAGCTAGAATTCTACTCTGACGACTCTTGTCATTTTGTTTTTATATTGAGAGAAGGATTATGCTCCAAAACAATTTGTCAACATTTCTTTGTATTTAGGGCCAGGTCCCACTGCACTGCACTGAAAAATGCAATGCCTGTAAGTGGGATTGTTCTCTCATCAGGCTTTTCTTTTTTCAGATTCGTTTGTGTTTTTTCAATGTTTGTCTGTATCTTCATGTGCGTTTGCAGTTTTACTGAAACAGTATTTTTTTCTGCAAAAAACAAACGTGGAATCTCATTAAAATGTGCATTTTCCTATGTTCCAAGATATTTTATTTCAATGCAATCCAAGACCATCAGACCAAATGTTGCGCGCACATGCATGGGGACTGGTTCTCAGGGTTTCAGTCTAAATGTGGATGAAAAGCATGTGTATATTAAAACAAAAAACAGAACAAGGGGCCATAGTTACATATGCGCGGTATCCGTATTTAATGATCATAAGATTTACAACTGCGATTGTATAATCGTACAATTTCGTTGCAGTGCCTAAAGGCTGGTACACTTCCTGACTGACCATTCGAGACTTTCAACCAGTCGGCCAGGAGGAAGGACTGTTTGTTGCGACAAAAGCAGCCACATCCAACAGTAACCACGACCGAGCGTGCGGTCCCATAGAGGGCTGCACGATCGGCCCTGGTTTTCCAACCGTGAGTTTGTCCGATCCGGACGAACAAATGGTCAACACTTGGTCGCAGCCGCCAGAAGGAGCCAGTACAATAATTCGGTACGACTGACCGAAACACTGAAATTATTGTATGGTGTTTACCTAGCTTTAATAACACATGGTATTGTACTGCCCATTGCTCATAAATGTACGACCGTGGCTGTAAATGTACATGAGAATTTGTCAGTTAAGTGCCTGATTGGGAGAAAAAGATAAAAATTCAAATGTAGTTTTCCTTTAATGGAGCATGACATACATTTTTTTTCAAGAATTGTTTACTTATCATTTTTAATGGAAATATGACTTTTTACACCAAAGAGCAAGTTTATTCTTTGTAAACAGTCATCTAGCCCATTGGTAAAGGGATGATTCTGTAAACAAGCATTAAATCAAAAAGCAAACCTGTACATTGCCTGCAGCATAGTAAGGGATGCCATCATGTCGCTTTATAACTAGACACACATAAAAAGTCTCTTCTGTCTTCATAATTAGTAGGGTTGCCGCTTCATCTCTCTGTGGGATTCGCTTGATGCAAATTAAATTGCACAGAATTACATTCATACCTTTATGTGCACTAGCTTTGTTTTAATCATAGTATCGGCCTCTAGATGAAATGATAATTAGAATTGCAGAAAGTATATTTTAAATGTGCATGGTGATATTCACCACAACCCCTTGAACTAGGTATTCCTTCTAAACTAGCCACATCTAAAATATGTTGGGCTGGCCATTTATACCAAAATGTGGCAATGAAGTTTACTTAGCCCTAAAGATAAATATTTTACATTTGTGTCACAATATATATTTTCTCTATTTGTTAAATAATTAAAGGTTGAGAAAAAAAAAATATTTTTATTAAAATGTATTAAATTTTATTTACTGAGACATGTCCTGCATAGCATATAATGTTCTGTTACAAAATAAAAATGAAAAACCTTGACCGGTAATAATATGCTGGACCAATGTCCCATTTATATCCAAAAAATATCCAAAAATGGTGATGTGCTTATTAAATCACAACTGCTCTTATATAATATTTATTCTTTGCATTGGTTTTAATTCAATAATAGGCACGCAACAGAAATAATTACTAGTTGGCCAAGTAACATATTTTTAGAATGAAAAATCCGAAAATTGATTTTGAGTTTACAGGATAATTTCCTTTTCTTTAGATTTGACAGACTGTCATTTATCGGCATCAGTATCCGTACTAAAATATTTGTAGCTCCAGAACAAAACAAGCAAAGTCAGGTCTAGGGTTAATGATTCAGCATCAATACAAACTAAGGGCATTTCTCCATCTATCCACAATCTAAATTATTTTAAAGGTTTCACCGTGACTTTTGTTAACCTTGATATTTAGAGTGTGCTGTCTAGTCAATGGGCAATCTATCTACAGACCATTGTTTAATAGAAAAATAAATGATTTCTTGAAAAAGTAGACTTTAACGTCAGGGACCCAAATTTTAGCACAACCTGCACAAAAAGGTGAAATGAGCTTTAAATTCTGTGGTATGTTTGGAAAGAGGTGTACCCTATAAAAAGTAGAAAACAACAGAAATACTGTAGAAAACAAGTGCAGGATAGTCTTTTTCTATGTTGTGTCATTAATAGGAATCCTGTATAGGACTCTACTATTATCTACTATTATCAAAGGCTTGATGTACAGATGTACATTTGTCACTGTGGTGTTTACATTTAGGTTTATGAATGCTAATCACATTAATCATGACTAGAGATGTCCGAAAATTTTTTCGAAATTTTCGAAAAATTCGAAAATCCGCGAGCGGACCCGTTAAAATATAAAATACCCTTGACATAACGAGATGTTTCGTATTTTCGAAAATTTTCGAAATTACGAGTTTTCGCATATTTTCGTGAATTTTCGAAATTACGGGTTTTCAGGTATTACAAGTAATCCTCGTAATTTCGAATATTTTCGAAAATACGTATGTAGGAATTAAGAGAAATCCTTGTATTTTCGAAAATTTTCGAAAATACGTGAAAACTCGTAATTTCTTCGAAAATACGAAAAATCCGCGAATCGGAAGTTCGGAAGGCGGAAAAATCCGGAAAAATCCGCCGTTCGCGAACGGGATAAATCCGCGGCGGATCCGGGTTCGGATCCGCGAACCGGCCATCCCTAATCATGACTATTATGTTTTAGCTGGTTATTTGTAAACTAGCAAAACTATTTTAGATTTATACCTACAGTATTGTCAGTAGGATGTGGTGATTTTCTTAGATTAAAATAATTATTTTTCTGAGCACACAACCTAGAAACCATGATAGTCAAGAGAAGGAACAACCAGGTAAAGACAGTGATGTTAATATCTTTTTAAAAGACCAGGGGAACTCCACACTCTAAAATCCTAGATGGTGTCAAACAGTATTTCTTTTACATCACTAGAGGCAATCTGCAAAACATTTAAAATTCCATCAGATTAATTTATACAACAATTAAATGACACCTATATAATTTTGTTGCCTAAGCAGACTTTTAAAGCCTAGTACAGATGTGCAATTCAAAGCCTGATCATAATCACACGAGGCTGCTTGGTTGGGCAACGTTCACTGATTCGACAGGATGGACCATCTGCACATCTGAATGGCAGACATGGCTCCCTATCAAAAGAAAGGGTATGTTCAAATGTCATAATTTTACACAGTGTCCCCATATGAATATGGTGACATGTTTGTACATCCTACTACTGGACAAAGTATCCCTTTGAGGGGTTCATATACATGTGACACTTATTATGCCATTTATGTTCTTACTTGTCCACATATCATAATGCTAGTCAGCTGCGTTTTATGTTTCTGGAGACTGTCCGTATGCCTATAAGAGGTAGGGATAGACAACTTGCATCACATGACTTAAAAAAAGAATACGATTTATATCTCGTTTTATGAGGCTTTGGGCTTGGGCATTATTGTTAGGTACATATACACTGGGAAGCCATGATACTTTGGGTATTAATGTTAACAAATGTATATAATGTACACTGGTTGGCATTAGGGATGCAGTCCGGTTCTGAGTTGAGCCCATTTCTGAAGTTACAACTGAACTCAATAATAATCAAGTATTAAAAAAAAATGAATATTCCAGAATTGGTGAATTTTGAATTCAAATATTCTGAAATTATCTAATATACAGGCCGATTTTGCAAAATATTTAATACATAAACCCTCAATTCTGAATATGGGAGAAATACAAATATGCGAGCTTTCAATATTGAAAATGAGATGTGGAAACGTGAAAATAGCTCACGCACGAAGAAAGTTAGTTTTGGTTATATGTACGTGTTCCCCAGACCATTTACCAGGCCCCTAAGCCATTTATATTAACATGTTACCACATGCCCCTTAGAACCATCAATAGTCAAAAGAACAGAGACATGTTTATTCGATAAATTAAAATGACTAGGTTACCAAAGGCTTTAAAAACTTGATATAGAATATAGAAGAATAAAGTGACAATATAATGTTAAAATAGTAAATCAAGAATTAAAAACACTTACATCTTTAGTATATTAAAGTATTAACATTTTAAAGCATACATGTATTATTCTAGTTCAATCGAGACAATACAATATCACTAAATTTGTTAATATTTCTAAGAGTTGCTGCTAATTGCTGCTATTGGTTCTTTGATTCACATGTTTGGATTTGGAGGTGGGACTATGGTTTTAAATGGCTTTAATAAAACGTGTTTGAGACTTGATAAGACCTAGGAGTGCATTTGACTTCTTTATCTGACAATACAATATATACATATATTTTTAGTTACAGCCCCTGAACCTGTAAACAGCATAGTATAAAGCCCAAGTTTAAGTATGCTCATGGGTAACTTAATGGAAAAAGCTTTATAAATGTTATAACCTAATGGCTACTATTATCTAGGTTTATCTGTCCTGTTAAAAGTCTAAGCATTTAAAGGAACAATGTTTGTTGAGACCTTATTTTGTGTCCAAAGTTTTCATCCAAATTTTTTTCCCTTAAAGCAACATTTTAGACATGTCACCACCCCTGATAGGTAGGGGAACATGGTCTAAGGAAAGTCCCACAGATGAGGAACACACACTATGCAGTAACTATAACAATTTAATAATATAAAGCAACAGAGAAAACACACCACGTTTAGGGGGCTTAATCCCCTTCCTCGGGTATTAACCCAAATTACCAAGTGAAACTAAACATTTTACACATATATATATATATATATATATATGTACATCGTTTCAAAACCAAAATAACTCCACCCCTATCAAGGGAGTGGCACATGTAGGGTATTCATTAACCCTATGCTTTACTATGCATTTAAGGTGATACATAGCAAACTTCATAAAGTAATACAACATATAATAAAACAACTGTTATTTCTTTGCTATAAGTCCTTAAGAGTCCATAATTTTTCAAAGTGATGTCTATGGGCTTGTATCACAGGGGCGAATAATCAGATAAATCACATGTGTTGTAGCACATGTAATAGGGTATTTAATTTTGGGTATTTTCCCTGTGTGGGGATGTGGAAAATACCCAAAGATCTCTATTCAATAGAACTTAAAATATCGCTCAAAATGTTGAAAAAATGTTTCAGTTTTTTGATCAACATGTCATGTGGTTTATCATAAAAAATACGATCAGGCCAGGAGGCAAATTTTCAGAGGTGGGAGGATTCAAGCAGTTCATCTGATCAGCATTAATATTGCTCTTTGTCTCCTTCTTAGATGTCTTTATTAGGGCTTTTTGTAGTGCTATGTCCAGCATATGTTTATTATAACCCCTAGCTAGGAAATTTTCTCACATGTCATCAAGTTTCTGTTGTCTCATTTGTCATCCATAAATTCTATTTCTCTTTATCCCTTTCATAGGTGAATCGGATGGGTGTATCAAGTCTGTCATCATTGCATCAAATGATTCTTCTGTACCCTGCCAAATACAAAAGACATCATCAATGTACTGCCCATAAAACAACAAATTTTCTTCAAATTTATCAAGTATGTGCTCCTTTTCATATTGTGCATAAATAAATTA
Source organism: Hymenochirus boettgeri (assembly GCA_019447015.1). NCBI lineage: Eukaryota > Metazoa > Chordata > Amphibia > Anura > Pipidae > Hymenochirus > Hymenochirus boettgeri. Next base: position 240,084,999 of record CM033470.1, read on the forward strand.
GCATATTAAGGGGGCCATTGCTGCTTACCTTTATGTCAGTTTATAGGAACGCTGTCTAGAGACATTGCTGCTTACCATTAAAGGATATGTACACTGGAAAATTAGTAGTTTTTTTAAAATTTCGCATTACTGGAAACTATAATTCTTACCAACTATCACTGTATAATTTTTTATACAGTGATTTGTCCCCTATTTCTTTAGATTTCCAGTCTGAAACATCTTACATTTCAGCTGTCAATCAAGTGCCTTAGTATTATAAACTCTTCTGTTATGTATAGTTTTGCTGTAGCAGGAATGGTGACAGTTTGTACATGACCAGCATGGTGGGAAATTCCCTCTCCGGATACTGCTTCATGGGGATTACAGAGCAAGCTTGCTCTCACAGAGAGTAAGATAGTCTGGCTGGGGGGACTGAGGGACTGACAAAAAGTACTGGATTATAGTCATGCAGCAACACAAACACATCAAGTGCTGCTTACATGTATTTATTTATAGATTGAGGCAAAGCATTTTTTAAATTTATTTTCCTTTAAGGTATGCAGCAACGATTCTACCTGTCTCAGCACTTGAACAGCGATCAAAGCGCGGTATTTAGTCCTGCACTTTGGCACATCATGGACAGCTCTGAAGCAGTTCCATTTAATTTTGCAAACTTACCTTACCACTTCCTTACAGAGATGGTGATATCTACAGGCATTCACCTAGAACAATCATGGCACTTACCTTTTACCTCGCTTCCTGATGAAAGTCCTGTTAATGGACCAAAGATTGTCGTGAGCCTTAAATAAAAATGTCTTTTCTTAAAAAAGACCCAGGAGTGCTTTGTACATCTAATCCATTTTTCTGTACTATATTGATAACCAGCACTCGGGCAGACCTATAGGCAAGCAGGTGAAGCGGCCCCACACATACGAACTTATTTGGAAGAACTCACAGGATTTGTTCCAAATAACAAAGCAACCAGCTTCCTCCGCAGCTCACGGTCATCGTCAGGATAAAACAATAGTGCAAACCTTCCCAACTTATAAACCCATTTGAACCCTCCGCCAACAGGTGTGTCATTCCTGTCAAATTTAAATATAAAGCAAATACCATATATACTCGAGTATAAACCGACCCGAGTATAAACCGAGGTACCTATTTTTACCTGAAAAAAGAGTAAAAGTGATTAAGTATAAGTCGAGGGTAGAAATTATGACCACTTTTCCTTCTGATTCTGTATTGTTTTGTAGCTTTAGTTGCCCTTTAAATGGACAGCAGAATTCCCATACAGTAGTCCCATACAGTAATAGCCATACTGAATTTGGCTATTACTGTATGGGAATTCTGCTATCCATTTAAAGGGCAACTAAATCCTCAGAAAAATACAGAATCAGAAGGCAATCTTTTCAACCATCCTCCTTCTGATTCTGTTTTGAGGCATTAGTTGCCCTTTAAATGGACAGTTAACCCATACAGTAACCCCTATTCCTTGGTACTCCAGATGTTTGGAAACTACAACTCCCAACATGCTTTAGTTGCTGGAAGTTGTAGTTTCCAAACACTGCACACAACCCCCCCCCGAGCCACCCCAGTACAGTGAAGGAGAGGACTCTGTTACTTTTCTGTAAGTGACCAGCGTAAGATGTAGGAGATGCTCTGCAGGCAGCGCAGTCCAGCTCAGTTGGAGTGAGTTGAAGGTTCGGTAAAGCGCGGGCAAGGTGTGTACAATGCTGCTCGGTACCCGACGCCACTTCCAGTGCCTACACCATGTGTGCAGTGTGGTCCACATACTGCCTGACAACCTCCAGTATGGGCTCCTTGTTCCTATTTACCCGGGGCACCAGAAGAGCGGGTCTAAGGTAAGGCCGAAGCAATTTGTCTGCCGCTCACTAGCTCCACATACAGTGATCTGGCGCCTGAGGTGACGAGAGTAGTGATGTCAGCCGTCATCAGTGGATGCGGAGCAAGCAAGTGCAGAGTAAGGTAAGTGACTGACTTGAGTATAAATTGAGATTCGGTTTTCATGCTATTTTTAAAGCCTGAAAACCTCGGTTTATACTCGAATATATATGTTATGTCTTAAATCCCCAAAAACCAATCTAGCCATTAAAGTGCCAGATTCCAACCAGTAATCAGTAGCAAGTTCCTACTGTACTAGATAAAGTGACATAGTGCACATAAAAACCTTTTTTTTACCAGTGACAGTGTATAAAAAACTCAGACCATCATCAGATCATAACGCCTCCCACTGAAAAACTATTAACTCCGTCCTACCAATTCAGAACCAATCAGTGTGATAGATCCATAAAAATCATAGACCCTATCCCACCAGGGGCAGATTGTTGAAACCAACCCAGTATCAACGTGCACGTAAGCTATATGACCAGAACCAGAGCATAAGCAATCATATTATAAAGTATTGTACATCTCAGTGTAGGGAACATGAGGAACCCTGCCTCGAAGCCCAGGCCCTATACACTCCATCAAAATAAAAATATATAAATGAAGATTTTTTTTGTCAGAATAGACTTTATTAGAAACATGCAAGGGACACTTGTTCGTTTAGGCCCTTAGGTGCCATAGTGTCTAATCTCCTAATCCATTTAACTTCCAATCTGAGCAAGTCTTTATCTCTATCTCCCCCTCTTCTAGTGGGTGGTAGATGATCTATTGCTCTCCTTTAGAAAACCGTCAAATTATGACCCGCCAATTTAAAATGTTTGACCACCAACTGTTCAATTTAGGGGTTCCAATTTGGTCACTATTCATGGGTCTGGTGTATTCCTAGTTCAGTGCTGCCTGGATCAGTATGAAGGGGGAAATAAAATCCCCCTGACTCCATGCGACAATTGGAAATATCCCCGGATCAACTCAAATGTATGCATTGATTCAATACCAGTAACAGGCGATATTCTTTGTTTTTAGAAATCCATCCAGATTTTTTTTTTTAAATTATCCAATAAACCTGTCATCAATGGAAGACCGTTCCATAGTTTTACCATTCACACAGTGAAAAACCCTTTCCAAACCTAAAGACTAAACTTCTTTTCTTCCAGGCAAAAGGGATGTCTGCATGTCTTGTGACATGTTCTATTGGTGAGCAATGCTCCAGAGAGTTTATTGCATGGCCCATTCATGTATTTATACACAGTAATCATATCCCCACGAAAGCGCCTTTGCTCTAGTGGACATAATTCTAACCTATACAATCTGTTTCATGTTCTATCTCCCCCAGTCCCCTTATTAATTTCGTTGCCCTTCTGTGAACTCGTTTACATTTCCAAGATATCCTTTTTGCATATTCCAAATTGGACCTTACCAATGCTTTATAAAGAGGGAGTTTAATTTTTTTTCTCAATTGAATCCACACCCCTATTTATACAAGACAATATCTTGCTGGCTCTAGCTTTAGCTGCCTGGCACTGCTTGCTATCCACCAAAATATCAAGATCCTTTTCCAAGAGAGATTCACTTAACACGGAATAATTTATAGTATAAGCAGCACAAGGAATTTTAAGCCAACAATGCATCACCTTACACGTATCAACATTGAATCTCATCTGCCATTTAACAGCCCAATGTGACAATCTATCTAGATCCCCCTGCAACAATTGGACATCATCTGTAGGTTTTAACGCTTAACAAAGTTTTGTGTTGTCTGCAAACACAACCTATAGTCCATATTGACGAAGCACCATTAAAAACTACTCTTGGTTTACTATGTATCAACCAATTCTTTATTCATGTACAAACGTGCATGGATAGACCTTAGCTTATACATAAGTAGTGATGGACCCAAACTGAAACCCGAACCCGTGTTTGGGCTGAACTTTATGAGTTTGGACAAACTTGACTATTCAAACTATTCCAAATAATAATTAGCGAAAATTGGATATTAATTGAATGTAACCTGTGAGTGTAGCCTTTGATTTCGGTAACCCTTGAATGTAGCCTTCAATTTCGGTAAGCCTCGAAAGTAGCCACCAATTTCAGTAACTGTGGAATGAAGCCTTCCATTTCGGTAACCCTTGAATGTTTTCGATAACCCTCGAATGTAGTGTTCGGTAACCTTCAAATGTAATCTTTGGTTTTTCGATTGCCCTCGAATGTAGCCTTCAAATTTGGTAACCCTCGAATTTAATGTTCGATTTTCGATAACCCTTGAATGCATTGTACATTTTAAGGTAACCCTCGAATGTAGCATGTGGAAACCCGACAATTTCCCGATCATGGGGGAAAGAAGTTTTGGTGACATGGATATGTTAGCCAGACCATTTCCCAGGTGCCACAGCTATTTACAGTAAATTACCATTGCTAGTTTATCTGTAGTTTATCCAAACTTTTCGAACTATTATTTCTTCTGAGTTAGTTTCCGTACTAGTGAACTTTCACTGAAGTTCAGGAAATGAACCAAACTTCAGTAAGTCACCTATGGGTACTGTATCAAAAGCCGTAGCAAAATACAAATATACTACATCAACATATATTAATAATTAAGAAGAAATAATCTGGATTCTATCTGCACCTATTTTTCATATCGAGGTGCCTCCAGATCTCACAGCTTCACTACTGCATATATAATTAACATTCTTAATAAAATGACACAGTCACACTTTAGCAAAGTTCATGAAATTGTTTTCTTCAATGTTTTGATGCTGCAAATAGAGTCTTCATCTGTAAAATAATTACGTGGTTATTCTTCCTCATGAAGATGCTCTGTGCAGAGTTAAAACATTGAACATTCTTTTCTACTGTACAGTATATTTGCATACTTAATAGTATCGCTGAGCTGTGTCTAAGAGCTGGTACACACAGTCCAATGTTTTGTCCTAATTGACCTCCAGGTCTGCTACACACAGTCCAATATTTGGTTTTAATTGACCTCCAGGGCCGATATTTTTGATTATTGGGCCAAAATATTGTGCCCAATAATGTTAGTTTCCAAACTAACAGACAGATGAGACATGTTGGTAAATCATATCTGTGGTCTTCAATCTACTGTAGAATCGATTGGGCATAATTTCAGCATGTGCATGTTTATTCCTGATGGGTTTGATGGCAGATTGCCAGTTGGTTTATTGATTGATGGGTCTGTTATTGGGAATTTTGGGCCTAGGTACACAGGGGCCGAAACATTGCCAGTACTTTTTGTCAAAATTGGACGAAAGGATGTGTCCATAAATCTGGCTATGGCTGATTGTGTGGTCTCCTATGGACTGCACAATTGGTCCCAATAAAATATTGCCAGTGGTGACTTTTAATAAGACTGGCACTGTTTCGGCCCTGCCTGTGCCTTTGTGTATCTAGCTAGTTTTTTCTTAGCAGCATCTACATTGTGTCTTATTCACACCGTGATCTCATTAGCAGGAAGAAAGCAAACAGAAGAAATAATTTAACAATAATTTGATCTTTAAAATAAAAAACATTAGCAAAGAAATACTGAAGTACACAATTCTCTAATGATAGATTGTTTTCCAATGTAAACAATACATTAATAATCTTATTTTTAAAGTCATAAAATGCTGTAATGAGTGGAAGTGGATGCTAATGGATTATAATGAAAGTTTCAAATTGCATTGCTTTTACATAAACCACACCTACTTATCAGCAATAAAACTGCCATGTAAGCAGAATCTGCTCTAACTGCCTCTTTGTAACTGAACCACAGATTTGCAGATGTATGCTGTCACACAGACTGTATACTATGCAAGGATATGTTGCTTTAACATGTGCACATATCTGTTGTATTGCACATCTGCCACTTGCAACTAAATCCACAACCTTTGGATCTCAGCATCTCTAACTGAAAATGGAGCCCTACTCTCCCTTTTCACTAGCATCATACTTACATTTAGGACCCAGATTTTTGAAAAGCAAATCTAGAGGTTCAAACTTAAATGTCCAGCCCCAAAATTAAAATTTAACCCACTACAGGCCCCACTGTGTAGTGTTAAAAATCCTTACCTTACATCCCAGCTCTCCTGCAGTGCCTGTCCAAAGTAACGATAAAAGTTGGAGCTGTCTGTGTGTCATCCGGTCCCTGCTGCTTCCTTGTCCTCTGAGAGGTTTTTGGCACACGCATGGCAGCTCTTCCTACTCCCTTCCTTCCTCCTGGTCCCTTATGGCTGCTTTTAAAGCTATTTACTGTGTGTAGGGCACACCAGCTCACCCAACCACCAATTTAGATTTCTAAAAAATTCCTTAGAAACATACTTACAGACCTTCGTTCCCTTAGCTGTGTGCATCGCCGACAGCTGCGTCTGCGACTTCCGGTTAGTAAAGAGCCGTAAACAGAGGGCCAGGGGAAAGAAGGTCTGTAAGTATCTTTCTGGGGTATCTGTTGTATTCAATTAGATAAATGGCTTGAAATGTAGTTCTTGAAGACGTTTCGCTAGTCATCTGACTGGCTTTCTCAATTCAGAATGACTTGTACAAGAATCTGTGGCAATATGTACCCTGGAAAATCCCAATTAGCATATCACAGCCAGGTGTTAAGGGTGTGATTGGATAGTGGCTAAGAGGGTGTTATAGGAACGCCAGAGTAAGGTGTTTAAAACAGCATTGTACATGGCAGACAGTTGGTGTCGAACCCCCCCACCTCTATTTAGGCTGGTTTTTTATTTTCACATAAATGGCCTCCTTCACACCTCTCTTGAACCAGTCACGTTCCTTCGCCAATATGTTAACATTCAATCTTCAAAGGTATGTCCTTTATCCTTAAGATGCAGTACACGGCTGAGTCTGACCCGAGGAATTGGCTCTTCTGTGCTGGGCCATACGTTGATGCAATTGCTGTTGGTCTCCCCCACATCAAATCCGAGCATTCTCACTGCACTGCATGCATATATGATGTCGCTTATCTTGTGTTTTGGTATTGGGTCTTTCGGATGTACCAATTGCTGCCTCCGTGTGTTGTTCGGTTTAAAGCAGACGGGGATACGATGTTTTTTGAAAATTCTTCTTAATTTCTCGGAGACCCCTGCTACATAGGGATGACCATGTTCTTCCTACTGTCTTGCTTTTCCCCTTACTGTTGGTATTTGTGTTCTTTTCTTTCCTTCTACTTCTTTGACAAAGGCTAGTCTGGATATCCACAAGTTTTAAGGGCTCCTCTGAGATGTTTCATTACTTTAGCCTTCGCCTCTGTGCTAGTGGGGATGTTCTCGGCTCTGTGTTGCAGGGTTCTGATGACACCCAGCTTGTGATCTAAAGGGTGGTGGGAGTCAACATCAAATACTGATCTGTGTGTGTTGGTTTTCTGTAAACCTCTACTTCCAGTTTACCATTTTCCTTAACTTTACCAAGCAGTCCAAGAAAGCCAGTTTGTTGTTTTGACTTCTTCCCTTGTGAATTTAATGTTTTGGTCTACCGCATTAATGTGTTCTGTGAAGCTTGTTACTTCTTCTGGGGGATTTTAACCCAGGTGTCATCAACATATCTGAACCAGTGGCTGGGTGCTATGCCCTTAAAGGTATTAAGCGCCTGTGTTTCTACCTCCTCCATGTAAAGGTTGGCCACAATGGGTGAAACTGGAGATCCCATAGCACATCCATGTTTTTGCTTATAGAACTTATCCCTGTATTTGAAATGTGGTATCAGGCACAAGTCCAACAAGGAACCACCTGTTCTGGGTTGAGACGTTCTGCTGGTAAGAGTGCTGTCTTGGCCCAGCCGTTTTCTCACCATGTCAACAGCCTCCTTGGTGGGTATACAAGTGAAGAGAGATGTCACATCATAGGACACCATAGTTTCTTCTACACCGAGTACTATATCTTCAATCTTGTTGGTGAATCCTGAGAGTTCTGGATGTGATGCTTAGAACTTCCCACCAAAGGTCCTAAGATGTTAGCTAGATTATTTGCCACCTTGTATGTTACAGAGTTGATGCTGCTGACTATAGGTCTTAGTGGGGCCCCTTCCTTATGATCTTTGGGAGTCCATATATGCATGGATGTGCCTCACCAGGGTAGAGGCGATGATACATGCTCGGTCAATGCTTATCCTTTTGAAGGGTTGTAGTAAGTCTATGACTCTTTTCTTGTAACGGCTGGTGGGATCCCTTGTTAAAACCTCATATGTGTTGTTATCGGCCAGGAGCATGGTTACCTTATCATGGTAGTCTGACATGGTTACCTTACCACTATCCAATCACACCCTTAACAACCTGGCTGTGATATGCTAATGGGATTTTTCAGGGTACATAATTGCCACAGATTCTTGTACAAGTCATTCTGAATTGAGAAAGCCAGTCGGGATGACTAGCGAAACGTCTTCAAGAACTACATTTCAAGTCCAGTTGATCTAATTGAATACAACAGATATACCATGACCTGGATGAATGAGAACCTTCACAAGTATCTTTCTGGGGCTTTTTTTTAGAAATCTAAATCAGTTGGGTGTGGGCTGGGGTTCCCTACACATAGTAAAAAAAACAATTTTAATTTAAATAAATGCTCAGGAAATCCTGATTCATTTTATGGGCCTACTGCCACTTTGGAAGAACGAGGATAAAGAAAAAAGGATTCAACAAGCTTTGTCTGACCTCTGCCCTTGCTGTGACTTTTGGTTCATGAAATTAGCCTGTAGGTACTAGGCGATGCACAATGTGTACGAACGGCCGCTTCGTCCAATAATCGTGCCATATATGGGCACTTTATCGCCTGAAACGTTGTGTATGTTGTTTTAAATAAACACATTTTTGGATTCACCTGATTAGTGTGCTCCCCCATTATCATTTTTCTTGTGCTATAGAACTCTTTGAAGACTACATGGGCTGTGAGTTGTATTGGCAGCAACACAGATCAATGAGAACTGCAGTATATGTATTAATACCAGTAATTCTCAATATTATATAGTATCCCCGTACCAACCAGAACTACAGTATATGTATTAATACCAGTAATTCTCAATATTATATAGTATCCCTGTACCAACCAGAACTACAGTATATGTATTAATACCAGTAATTCTCAATATTATATAGTATCCCTGTACCAACCAGAACTACAGTATATGTATTAATACCAGTATTTCTCAATATTATATAGCATCCCTGTACCAACCAGAACTACAGTATATGTATTAATACCAGTAATTCTCAATATTATATAGCATCCCTGTACCAACCAGAACTACAGTAACATAGTAATTAAGGTTGAATAAAGACATACGTCCATCAAGTCCAAACTATTTTCTTTTCTTTTTTTTTAACCTTACCTAACAGTTGATCCAGAGGAAGGCAAAAAACCCCAGCTAAAAAGGGGGAAAAATTCCTTCCTGACTCCAAACGGCAATCAGAAAGTATCCCTGGATCAAAAGATATATGCATTAATACCAGTAATTCATATTTTTTAGTTTTAGAAACTTATCCAGGCCTTTATTAAAGCTATCAATGAACTTGCCATACCACATCTGCTGGAAGACAGTTCCACATTTTCACCGTTCTCACTGTAAAGAAACCTTCCAACCTGAAGATGAAACTTTTTTCTTCCAACCTTAAAGGATGTTCACGAGTCCTCTGATATGACCTATTAGTCATTGTAGGGCCATTAATATTTGTATAAGGTATCTATGTCCCCACGCAAACGTCGCTTCTCCAATGTAAACAGCCCTAACTTGTCTAATCTGCCTGCATATTCAAGCCCCTCCATTCCCCTTATTAATTTAGTTGCCCTTCTCTGAACTGCCTCAATTTCCAAGATGTCCATTTGTATATGGGATTCCAAACTGCACCGCATATTCCAAATGGCCTTTCCAGTGCCTTGTAAAGAGGGAGAATAATATTTTTCTCTCTTGAATCTATTCCCCTTTATACAAGACAATATCTTGCTAGCTCTAGCCATTGCTACCTGGCATTGTTTGCTATAGTAGTCTGTTATCTACCAGAACCCCAAATTTTTTCCATTAGAGATGCACTTAACATAGAGTTATTTATGGTGTAGGTGGCACAGGGATTATTAAATCCCAAATGCATCACCTTACATTTATCAACATTGGATCTCATCTGCCATTCTGCTGCCCATTTTGATAATCTATCTAGGTCTGCTTGCACATCATTGGAAGTTTCCAAAGCTCTGCATGTTTAGTGTCATCAGCAAACACTGAGACCTTGCTCTCATGCACCCATTTATAACAGATTAAACAGAAGCGGCCCCAGTACAGAACCCTGAGGCACTCCGCTTAGAACTTTAGCCCACATAGATGTAGCTCCATTAACACCACTCTCTATTTGCGGTCAATAACCAGTTCTCTATCCATGAACAAATGTTTTCTTCAAGGCCAACAGTCCTCAGTTTATACATTAGTCGCCTATGTGGCACAGTATCAAAAGCTTTTGCAAATCCAAATTACCACATCCACTGCTGTGCAACTTCTTACACTTCTTCAAAAAAACAATAAATTTGTTGGCATGATCTATTCATATAAATCATGCGACTACTACTAATAAGATGATCTCTGGAGACAAAGTCAAGGATATGATCCTGTTAAGGAGACATATATCCCATACATCTATCGCTTTAAGCTCTAGTTTTTAATTACATGAAAAGAAAATGTTATTTTACTGTCACATTATATATTTTAGTGTTTTATTCTTCTAACCTTGATGATTCAATATAGATAATGCTCAGCTCTGTGTTTCCTACTCAACTGATAAACATAGATATCATGCACTTAGCTCTGCTAGATGAATGTACAGAGGAATCTCTCCACAAGGACGCTCTGCATATGACTCCTGGAGAATAAGCTACAATCGCCTAAATAAACAAATATAATGACCTTTGCCACACTTACTGTTCTAATCACACCCCCTCGCTCACCCAATAAACCATTGCAACTAACAGAAAGCGGAAGAAGCATTTTTGCAATACTGAAACATTCGTGTCAGTGTGGTTCTTCCCAGTCTAGACTGTTATATCAATTGATAACTAATGGAAGGAACAGATAATTCCTGGAATAGTTTTAGTCCATAACAATCCCTTAACAAAGTTCCATCACCTTCCCTACCACCGATGTTAGGCTTACAGGTGTATAGGTTCCAGGCTGTGAACGACTACCTTTTTTGATATTGGTATTACATTGGCTTTTTCCAATCCAGCGGCACATTCCCAGACAAAAGCGAATCTGAAAGATGAGAACAGTGGTCTAGATAGAACTGAACTAGCTCTTTTAAAATCCGAGGAGCAATCACTCTGTCTTGTCCTGGCGCTTTATTGATATTAACTTTGTCTAATTGTTTCATACCATATACTCTGTTAGTCAATGTGAATACTCTTCATTTCTTCCCTGCATATTATTACAATCCCTACGTAAGGACAGGATTCTCAACCATAAAAACCGATGTAAAAAAACGGTTTAGAGAATAGCCTTTTCGGCATCCTCTAAAACACCTCAGCTCCATTATTTATAGTCCCACATTCTCAGTCCTCATCTTTTTTCCATTTATATACTTAAAAACATTTTGGGGTTGGACTTGCTTTGTTCGGCAATCCGTATTTATTTTCTATTTTAGCTAGTTTAATTGCTTTCTTGCACTCTTTATTACAGCTTTTGTACTCCTTGTAAGCCGTTCTGTGGTCTGTTTTCAAAATTTTAAAGCCTTTTTTCTTTTTCCCATTCCCTTTTTACTGAGCATTAGCCATGCAGGAGGAGGTACAGATTTAGAAATGTAATAGTTTAATATCCCTTTAAAAGTGGTCCACATCTGCTCAGTATCTTTACTAGAAACAGGTCCCCCCAGTCTATGAGCAGGAGTGATTCCTTAAAGCATAAAAATAGCTTTCCTAAAGTTAAAAGTTTTTGTTAAACCAGTGCACTTTAGTTTTTGCAACTATATTAAATGACACTATATCATAGTCACTATTCCCAATCCCTAAGCTTCCCATTACCCTCATCTCCAAAATGAGCTCAGGATTAGAGATGTTCGAAACTGATGAGTTTAGTCCCGTTTTCGGATTTTCGAATTTTCGAAAAAATTAGAAAATCCGAAAACGGACCCATAGAAGTCTATGGGAGAAAAAAATTTGAAAGTTTCTATCAATTTGAAGGGTGAAATAGTAATAGTAGGTTACTGTAAATAACACAGGGACCTGGGGAATGGTCTGGGGAACTAATAAATATAAGTAAAACTCATTTAAAATCTATCTTTCCTCATGATCGGCTTTTCGAGCTTTCGCAGGCTATTTTCGAGGGTTACCGAAATCGAACACTACTTTCGAGGGTTACCGATATCACAAATACGAGGGTTACCGAATCAGCTTGTACATTCGAGAGTTGGCGAAATCGGCACAAACATTCGAGGGTTACCGAAATCGATCGCTACTTTTCGAGGGTTGATGGACTTACGATTTCGAGGGTTACCAGGATTGTACAATTATCGAGGGTTACCGAAATTGATCCCACTACGATACAAGTTTTCGAGGGTTACCGAAATCGATCCCCACCTACGATACAAGTTTTCGAGGGTTACCAAAATCGATCCCCACCTACGATACAAGTTTTCGAGGGTTACCGAAATCGATCCATACTTTCAAAGGGTTACCAAAAACGGCGATAAAAAATCGAAAACTCGGAAAATTCGAGTTTCGAAAAATCCGGGCGTTCCGAAAGTTTCGTCAGGACTTCGAAACCGCTGGATTCGATTCGAAACTGGGTTCTATTAGAACCCAAAGTACATCTCTACTCAGGATTGTTAGATATCACCAGATCCAACAGCGCATTCTGTCTGGTAGGAACTTCTACCATCTGTGAAAGAAAAATGCTCATATAGGAAATTTAAGAACTTTATACCTTTTGAGGTGTGGCATTCCCTTACTCCAATCTATGTCAGGGTAGTTAAATCCCCCATAACCAGAACATGCCCCATACCAGCAGCCTTCGCCAAACTTCATATGGAGATTCATTTCCACCTCTTCCCCCGGCATTTGGCGGCTTTATAACATACTCCAACAATGAATTCCCTTTCTTGCTTCCGACATAGTTCCACCCATATTGTTTCTGCCGTATCGTTTACTCCCCAATCTATTCCATTTTTTAAATTTGGCTTCAATTCCTGTTTAACATACATACATACCTCCTCCTTTCTTATTAACTCTGTCATGTCTAAATAAGGAGTATCCTTCAATATTAACTGTCCGTTGTGTGAATCATTAAGCCATGATATGCTATACCAATTAAATCATACCTTTCCTTTAGAGCTATTATTTCAAGTTCGCCGGTTTTTCCAGCCAGACTTCTTGCATTTGTAAACATACATTTTAGATTATCAATTTATTTACTTCCATACATGGTCGTACATGCCTCCTTATCCTCTATGTACGACCATGTATGGAAGTAAATCAATTGATAATCTAAAATGTATGTTTACAAATGCAAGAAGTTGCTGGAAAAACCGGTGAACTTGAAATAATAGCTTTAAAGGTATCCCTGTACTAACCAGAACTACAGTATATGTATTAATACCAGTAATTCTCAATATTATATAGCATCTCTGTACCAACCAGAACTACAGTATATGTATTAATACCAGTAATATTCAATATTATATAGTATCCCTGTACTAACCAGAACTACAGTATATGTATTAATACCAGTAATTCTCAATATTATATAGCATCCCTGTACCAACCAGAACTACAGTATATGTACTAATACCAGTAATTCTCAATATTATATAGTATCCCTGTACCAACCAAAACTACAGTATATGTATAAATACCAGTAATTCTCAATATTATGTAGTATCCCTGTACTACCAGAACTATGGTATATGTATTAATACTAATAATTCTCAATATTTTTACGTTTTAAAAACTTCTCTAGGCCGCTTTTAAAAGCTATTCAGTGAACTTGCCATTATCACATCTGCTTGGAGACAGTTACTTACCACAAGAAGACATAGGGGAGCACACTATAATGTTTATTTAAACAACAAATACAATGTTTTGGGATGCCCTGTCCCTTCCTCAGGTATATATATATTAGTCCAATATATAGATGCTAATATATTAGTCCAATATATAGGGCTAAACCCTCTTCATCAGGTCAGAGCAGTACTGATTTTAACAAAGGTTAAACAAAGTAAAAAGCCAGCTCCAAAAGATAATCAGATAAGCAAAACAACAAGGGGGAGAGAGAAAAAGAGCAAAAGGTGCCCAGGAAAGTGTAGAGGGCAATAAAATAGAGACAGATAACAGAATAGTGAAGTGGTCAAGAAATGCAAGGGGGGAAGAGAAGGCAGGGAGGACCAAAAAAACCCCCAAAAAACCAAACAATACACTGCCACACTGCAACGCAAACGCACACTGAATCGTTTTCAATGATCTGAAAAAACACAAGCGCGAAAGCACAAAAAACGCAGCAGTGTGGCCTAGCCCTAAGAAGCAAAATGAGACAAGGAAAATGTAGAGATATTAAAATAGGAGAGATAACAGAATAGTGAAGTGGTAATGAGAATGGGGCGGGGGAGGAAGAGTAAGGAAAGAGGGGAGAGAAGGGGAAGAGAAGAAAAAAGGGGCAAAACAGAAAATAGAAATATATAAAAAATAAAAAAAACTGGTAAGGGGGAGCTAGGATGTGAAAAGTCAATTCATAATGTGAAAGGAATCCCATGTCCTGGTTCAAACCATTGTTTTTAAAGTCAAATAATAAGATCATTTTTAGCTTCAAATGCTTTTCTTTCCTGAGTGTTGATAAAATGTCCCTTTAAGATTAGGACCTGGAAGTTTTTCATGGTGTGTCCAGGCTTTGAAAAACGGTGTCCTACAGGGAAACAGTTCCTATCCTCGTCATGGTGGGCGATGCTACTTCTGTGGGAATTCATCCTCTTTTGCAGTTTTTGGCCAGTTTCTCCAATATGTATTGCATCCTCACATTTGTTGCATTGTATTAAATATACCACATTGCTGGATGTACAGCTATAGGATCCATGGATTTGAAAAATTCCCTTCCTGTGTGTAACAAAAGGAGAACTGTTGATGTTGGTACAAAGCTTGCATCTAGTGCCCCCACATGGTGTAGTACCTGGTGTATTATCTCCATTATGAGGTGGGTGTAAGACAAGTTTCCGTTTAACCAGTTTTTGCTGTAGGTTTGGTGGCTGTCTGAATGCAAGGACAGGTGGTTCTGGAAAAATGTTTTTCAGGTTTTCATCCTCATTTTATCAATGGCTGCAGTTCCTTTATTATTTTCCGTATCCCTTCTAGTGAGGGGTTTAAGTTGTTACTAGGGGTACCGGTGTTTTCTTTTTCCTCTTTGTACTGTATGATTTTTCACAGGGAATCCTCAAACCTTTGTTCGTGTTCACAGTAATGGTTCTAGCTGGATATCCCTTTTGTTGAATGATCTCCCAAGCGCATATAGATGTTTGTCTCTCTCATCTGGCTCGGAACATATCCGTGATATCTTGTTGCTTGGTTATATATATGATACCTTTCTTGGTGTGGCGTGGGTGAAAACTGTCATAGTGAAGATATTTGTACCTGTCGGTGGGTTTTCTGTAAAGGGGCGTTTGGCCATCTATCAGTTTTATAGTGGTGTCTAAAAAATGTATGGAGTCTCAAGAGAATTCCATTTTAAATTTTATTGTTGGATGAAATCTATTGTAGTCATAAAAAAACTGTTGTAGGCATTCTTCCCCATGTGTCCATATGATAAATACGTTATAAATCGATAGTACCTATGGGGTTTTAGTGTTGGGTTTTTAAAAAGCCATCTTCCTTGTCGGCCATGAATAGATTGGCATACTGCGGTGCCATTTTACTACCCATGGCAACCCCCATGTATTGCAGGTAAATATCTTTATTGAATGTAAAGTAATTGTGATTTAGGATAAAAGAGACAAGGCTGGTGAGGATTTTAGTGCTGTATTTATACAGTAGGGGTAGTTGTTAACATTGCTTCACATGCTGCTGTACCGTCACAATGTATAAAGACACCATGCTCTCTGTCAGTCCCTCCACTGGTTGCCCATCACACAAAGTATCCAGTTCAAACTGCTTACCCTATCCTATAAAGCACTATCCAACACAGCCCCTCCATATATCTCAGAGCTGATCCAGCGATACCGTCCCAGGCGCAACCTCCCCTCCACAAACGATCGCCTCCTCTCATCCACCCTGGTTACCTCTTCCCATGCCTCCGCTACGCAAACGATCTCCTCCTCTCATCCACCCTTGTCACCTCTTCCCATGCCTCCGCTACGCAAACGATCTCCTCCTCTCATCCACCCTTGTCACCTCTTCCCATGTCGGCATTCAGTACTTTACTTGTGCTGCCCCTCTGCCCTGGAACTCCGTTCCTCCATCTGTCCGTCACTCACCATCCCTTAACACCTTCAAACGTAACCTTAAAACCCACCTCTTTAGGCAAGCATATAACCTGGCCTAAACATTACCCCTCTTACTACCCAATATGATCTAACCTGCCTTTCACACTCCACTGCCACTCTATTTACAGCCTACCGATTCCCGTCACCTTATGTCTCACCCCCATTTCCTCTAGTCTGTAAGCTCTTTGTGCAGGGTCCTCTTTCCTATTGTATCACGGTATTGCTGTAAGAAACTCCTCACTCTGTTTACTTATACTATGTATTACCTGTGTATGTAATATGTATGACTTTATATAACATGTATTACCCTGTATGTAATGTATGATTATGTAATTGTAAAGCGCCATGGAAGATGTTGGCACTATATAAATCAATAATAATAAATAATAATCAGGCAGCTTTTTAGGTTAGTCTTACATCTCTCTGCTTTGTAACTATCGTAGTTCTTGGGTTTGGGTGTTTTACCTTCATACAATTTTTCATTTGAAGGGGACTTGCCTTTTAAAGTTTCTGATCAGACACAGAATTACTCTTCCCTGGCAGCCAACTGAGATAATGCACTGTTCCCTTATTTAGCTGTAGGGAATAATTATAGTGGGGACTATCAACAATAGAAAACAAAATGGCAAGGACAACTACAAAAGCATGAATACTCACTGTGATAAGTCTTTTGTGCTTTTACAGTAAGCACTGTTTATCATTTACATGATACACTGATAGCTGTACCTTTAATTTTTTTTAAAGAAAAACGAATTGTAATTATTTATATCCTAATGTGAAAGCTTTTCTCTAGTAAGTTACAATTATGTACATATGACAGATTCTATATCTAAGAAGGTTTCTATGTTGTTGCCTTTGTAGCCTTCAAAGAGCATTGTGAGTTTGTGCACCTATTGCCACACCCCCTGACCCTGGTATTCATTGTCTCTATGCACAAAGAGTTTTCTATACATATGTCTTCTTACCAATGTGGAATTCCTTGTTAAGAATTTGAAAGATGCTTGTTGTTCTGCTGTCTATTTTCCATTTATCATGAATTGCTGAAAGCTCTTCAGCCTTCCAACAATACCAAACAGTCAGTTGATTTTAGTGCCATTATTTTGGGAGTCTGTTCTTAGCAAAAGATAAAATCTCTAAACATAGCCATATTATTTATATATGCTGTTGTGGATCAGCAGTCTAAAGCACTTATTCTACAAACGCACATCTTATGAGATCACAGGTTCAACTTCCTAGACTTACTTAGGTTTTTTTTGCCTAAGTGCTTGATAGGAAATAAACTGTAAAGATTACTTTTGTATTTGGTAAACAAATGCAAAGACGTGTTAAATCTCAACACTGTATTCAACACTGTTAAATTAATGTTCTGTGTCTTAGAGGCAGAATCTGCCTCAGCAAGATTTTAAAGAGCAATATTTATTAACCCACAGTATCAGAAAATCCTAGTCATAATATTTGCTCTTGTTAAAGGTGCAGTATAGCTATTTAGCAATACCGCACCCTTATAAGTATGACCCTAATAGAGGTGGGTCTCTATGCTGTTATATGATTGTTTGACAGCTTTTAATCTGTGGCTACCAGGGGTCAGCTCCCATAATCCACCATTGCAGGGGGACTCTTGGTTAAGTGTATGCAGTACACATCACATGCTCTGTAGTGCTTAACAGATCAAAATAAGGAAGTCACAGCCTTGCTTCCTAGAATCTGACAGCCAATCATATAACAGCACAGAGATTCCCCCTCTTCCTGACACAGGACAGGCAATTTAAAAGCTCCTAGCCCTAATAATGATATATTCATTTGCTTTTCAAACAAAAAAGAAAAGTAATCTATGCAGTTACTTAGCTAGCACAGAATATTAACATTTCTGTAAGAAATAAAAGTAAGTCTGGGAAATTGAACATTCAACCTCATGCACTCTGTCTTGTTAAAAGCAAGCTTTTTACACCTATCCTAACAGAGTTTCCACAAGGAACCATAATACATCCAGATTTATTATCTTTTGCTAGGAAAATAAAGGCAGCAAATAAAAAAACAGGGTAAATCTGTGAATCAGAACCCAGTATTTCATGGGTTGTAATTTTTCTAAAACCAGCACTTTTTTGGTTAGCCACCACAGCATATGCAAATGACACAGGTACATTTAGAAGCTATTACGCTAACACGCTATTCACGCTAACCGATTTACAATTGGTTAGCATGACTTTAAGCCTTAGTTTGAGGCTGTGCGAGTACCGGAAGAGATACTCGCACAGCCAGTGCAAGCCTATTTACCAGAGGCTGTGCACACATAAGTATTTAATGCCAGCTGATAGCTAGTGTTAAATACTTACATGCGGGTGAGATTCACCCAAAGCCATGCAGCTTCTGGTTTATCTCTGGGTGAATCTCCCTGTATATCTTTTGCTAGGAGCAGAATAAAAAAATGTTTTAAAGGGTATGTCTATTCACCAAAATCAAAAATTTTTTTTTTTCATTATAAGGTAGTACCCATCCCCAGAAGCCTTTTCCTGCCTTTCTTTTGAAAAAATTCCATTCCCTACCTTTGCAGCAGTCTCTAGAAGTTCTATTTGTTTTTGGGGGTGTGGCCTTAGCTGTGCTGGATAAGGAAGTGAGCTGATTACTAAATGAGGCTATTACCATGCGTTTTGGTCCCGCCCACTTGACCCTGTGCTGTGTTATGTAAACAGATCCTCTCCTTCTTGTCAGAAGAGAGAGAGAGAGAGAGAGAGAGAGAGAGAGAGAGTGTGAGAGAGAGTGTGTGTGTGTGTGTGTGTAGACCCGAGACCTACAAATCCATTCCGGAACGGGATGTTCCGTTTTAATCCCTCAGCCGGGCGGGCAGGGTCAACAAGTCCGACGCAGCATGGGTGGATCTGCGCATGTGCGGGATGGCGCGCACGTCGGACTGCCTGCTATTGGGAAGGCAGCAACATGAATATTCAATGTGCCAAGCGGATCTTACAGCACATACATCAGACAAACTAGGGCACACAGACAAAATCCATAAAACGTATCATGCATATTTAAATGGGCTCTTTTACTTTAGGCAATGTTAATTTTTCAGGTGGACATACCCTTTAAACCAGCTCAATATTTTATATTGCTGCAGAAAGTCTGTATGTAATTTACGCTGGCTAAATATAAATTGCAGGGTAACAAGCAGCCTTCCAAGGAATTCTATATTGGTGTGAGACATGTATAGAAAATACACCGTAGAGACAGTGAATAAGTACACATGCTCACAAGGTTCTTTGAAGACATAGGCTGTGGATTGTATTGGCGATCTGCAAACCAACTTAGTTACAGTATCTATTTTAAATATGGACCTAAATGCAACTTACTATAGAAGTATCTTGCAATGTAAAGTGTTCCGGATAGAAAAGATTCAAAGTCAATTGGAGGAATAAATCCGAAAGGTCTGAGTAAAGTAAGGGGGGAAGGGATTCCTGGTGGCTGGAATCCCCCCTTTCTGCCTGCTCAGTGCAGTGCTGTTCTACCTCTCCTGGAAGGAATTCCCCATTGAAAATCCTGCGCTTGCCACTGGTAAGGGTAAATAAAAGCAACAAATATGCAGATGAAGACTCCATCCATCGCCAGGTTAAAACATTGCTTTTATTAGTGCAGTTAAAAACACAGTACACAAAGGACTAAAACAATACCTGACTGCTCAGGAACTTGGGAAACATGTATGAATCACCAAAACTTAAATAAACGCGAGCTATTTTCGAGCTTCCACATGTATATTTTAGGCTACTTTCGGTAAAATATGTAGTAGCCCTCAAAAGTATCCTCGTATTTTCGGTAACCCTCTAAAGTAGCGCCACATATATACTTTCAAGGGTTACTGCACTTATGAGGTTTATTTTGAGGGTTACCACTGTAGCCTCATATATTTGGTAACCCTCGAAAGCAGCACCGTACTTTTGAGGGTTATCAAAAATACGGAAAGTGCCACGATCCGAAAGTTCCAATCAGTTCTGAATGCATCCAATCAGAAATTCAGATCTGGGAGTTCCCATTTGGACCCAGATTAAACCACTAATTAGGATTAAAAAATAATAATAAAAATTAGTTCTGCTTTAATATGCAACTAAGTCTCAAAGGAAATCATTTTGGATGTCTTAATGTGCCTCATGGTATCTCTTTAGTAAATACAATGCCATTTATTGAAATGTTGGAATGCACTGAAATGCTTCTTGAAACAAGGTACTTGACTGGCTTGTTCTGCTGTAATTCAGTAAAAATTTTAATGACAGCATACATACAAATATTTTGTTCACAATGGACTGTTTGTGTTGTGAAAGTTGTAATGATTTTCCTGACTACACGCTGGACTAATCAAGTCCCTTGCACAACCCACAGCTGCTTACAGCAACAAAAAACTGATTATAAATTTGTATAAATATCTTTGACACAATAGTCAAATTTACTTATTATTACAGGGTTATGCTTAAGAGTACCATCAGAGGTAAAGAAAATTAGCAATACCTCTTGTATGATACTCTTTGGTTACTTTATTTGAACCAGATGTCTGTTTTTGCACATCTGAATTACTTGTTAAATTGATGTTATTTAGGACTTATAGTAAACGGTAAATCATTGGCCAAAAGACATTAAGAGTCAATAACCACAATCCCAAAGCTAATTTGTTCACCTGTACTGTAGGAAGGAAAGATATTGTTGAATACCTGTCATTTTCCAGCTGTTGCTAACCTAACAACCCCATTATTCTTAGAAAGCTGTTAACTGGGTAAATATCTTGGGACCTAGAGTTCATATTACGGAAAAAAATTATTTATTGCTCATTCTTGTTCTTAATAAAAATGTGATGTTTCTAGACAGTAAATATTTGATCACAGCATTGTTTTGAAAATTTCTATTAGTTAGACATTAATCAGTTTACAAAAATTAGCTTCATTCCAATCCACATTAATAATGTACACATTGGTGTATTTATTTCTATTTTATGAAAACTAACTTGTAAAGATGATTGCTGAAGACAAAAACATATTCCCTTCTCATTCTTTTCTCAAGCAGCTTGTTGGTAACCTCCTTTTCTGACCTAAATATATATCTTCTGGACTTTAACATTCAGACCATCTGTCTTCAGGCTTCAGACAAGAACCTCAGGAGACCCAGTTGTGCATTTTTATTGTGTATAATAAAAACCACAGTGGAATCAGTGTGCAAGCTCAGTATCTTTATGTCTCAGATTGTTTTACTGTCAATGTCAGTCAATTACCCTTTCATTCAACAGTTCATCCAGGTTCTCGGATGACAATCACTGAATTTAATGAAAAATTGCTGATTTAAGCCTAGTCAGAGACATAATAGTTATTTTATTGCATAGCTATAAACTATTGGATTTGTATTATATGTTACTTGCATTTTGCTTTATTCATTTTACTGTTTGTGAATTATTAGCCCGTATTCATATTTTCTTTGTATACTAATTGTTTCTTTCACACAAGAGATTTTGTCCTAAATGACAAAGAAGTGCCTTCTAGTGATATCTCAAGTTATATAATGGAAAAACACAATTAATTATGTATAATCCCGCTAATTGAATGTTATTATCCTTTAATAAAAAAGTCAGCTATCAATTAATGACAAAACTCTCTGCTATCTATTAACCATATTAAATAGTAAAGTGCACAGCATATTAATAGGCCAGAAGATGTTGGGCATCTACTAGTTTTTCTATGAGTATACACAAATTATTGTATAGATGGTATTGATTTGCGCAGAGGATTCAGTAGAGATTATATACTGTAGATATGTTTCTTTTCTTACATAAATGTAGTTCTTTAAATAATAGACATGGCGAGTCTCATCTTTCTATTCTAACATGACAAAAAAGTGCAAATTGAGTACACTCTAATAATGTATTGATCTGGATATCCATGAATATTCCTTCAGTATAGATACTTCAATCTCTGTTATCTTTCCCTTTAGACAAGCCACTGTTTGCCAAGATGCAAGTACTGTCTTGCATGGCACAGTTGTCCCGACACCATAGAGCACAAAGTATTGCTTTGTATACTGGGAATACAGAAGAAAACCAGATCACTCATAAATGAACTGGGCTCATAAGAACAATCTAAGTTGGCAATGTGAGTCAGAAAGTTCAAGAGGAAAAGCAGCATTGAGCCCTGGTTTCGAAAAACAAACCTGATTTCAAAGCCAGGTTTGATTGGGCAAAATTTAGTGGAATTTAATTTGGTGTTAAAAAGTCAAAAATTCTGTGTTGAAAATTTGAACATTTTGTGTGGGAAAGGCAAAAATCTGCACCGAAATGTTGGAAATCTGAATTTCAAAATCAAATAATAGAAAAATCTACTTCAATTGGTTTCAAAGCGGATTTCTCGTCCTGTGGAATTCCAGCACGTAACTTGTTCTCCTGTAGGAGGAGTTTGGGTAGATCATGGGTGGGGGGTGATTTGTGACTCAACTCACGTGTGGTTTTTATACAGCTGGAGATGGATCACCCCTGGCACAAATTACACAGTTATATTGGTTAATAGTTTATTAAATTATTTACATTTTACAATTTTATTTTTGAGTATTTACCAGTTTCTAACAAAAGTATTAACATTATTAAGTTGTTTCTACTATTTCTGATATTTATATTGTCATTTAAATGGAAATTAGATTTACTAGATGAGAACATGGTATGAATGTAAAGCAGAAAATCTCAGCAATTTTAGCTACAAATTTTAAACATTATCTTATTAGAAGGAAATTAAATAATTTAACATTTAAAGATTTAAAAGATAAACAGGGAGATTCAATAAAAGTTCTTATCTTTTAAAATGGTGCTAATTTAGCCCCAACCAATCAGATTGTTAAATGTTATTTAACATTTGAAAGCTAAAATCTGATTGGTTGGGGGAAAATTAGCACCATTTTAAATGATAAGAACTTTTATTGAATAACCCTGAAAATGTGCACAAAGTTCAAATAATTTTTTTTGCTACTGGAAGATTTTTAACATTGAAATGGAACAAAAGACTTACACAGGCCTCAAGTAGAATAAATGTACCTAATCACAGGTTAATAATTGGGCCCAACTGACTTCCCAGTATGATATTTCTATCAGAACTATTGCTGTAGCTGACATTTATATAGGCTATAAATTCCACTTATTATACTAAATATTGGGTGGTAGTTAGCTGGTGTGCACCTAGTTTAAGCCTAGTGGGTTGGGAAATTAAAGTGACATGGAGGCGCTGATAGTGAGGGAGGCAATGGTTGGGACTGCAAACCACACACTCACAGTGACAATTAGGTTTCATACCTCGTACTGTCTGCCATCGGACTGAGCAGCGCAGGGAGACTAACAGTCCCGGGAGGACCGGCACCTCCAAACAACAGAAACCACAGGTGTCTCAACTAGCAATGAAATAGAAAGGACGAGTCTTCAACCCGGTGCAACCCTGACGCGTTTCGTGACAATGGTCACTTCATCAGAGCGATAACTAGGTCCCACCCACAGCTCCCTTTTAAATCAAATTAAAGGGGATGTCTATAATTAAAGGTGATGAATAACAACACAGAACAATCAAATACCAAATAACAATCAGCATGCTACACAGATGCAAGTGAAAATACCCTTGTAGTGCATAATATATGATTAATACACTTCTGTACCAAACATGAGTACTATATATGACACATCGTGAATGATTAGAAAAAAACATATAAATACCTATACGAAGCATGTGTCAAAGAGTTTAATGATGTAAAAGAATTAGAGTATTATGGTATAACACCTATATCTAAAACTATGAGTGAAAATATATAAAATGTAGATGTAAATATATGTATAGCTAGATATTATATAATTCATATAAAAAAAATTACATATATAAATATAGATCACCATTAAGACATAGTAAAGTGAAGCATGTGTGATGCTATAATAGTCATAAATTCTAAAATTAAATATAGTCAAAGTGATTGGAATAAAAAGAAAAAAGGAACCTGAGAGAACAAAACATTAAATACCATTATCGTATATCGACATAAACGAATATTATAATAATAATGAAATACAGCTCCATATGTATTCTAAAATGGTATCTGAGTTCTATATTATATATTGGGAATACTTCAACATTATGGATCAATATTAAGATTATATACATATAGTATTATATACATATATTATTGAATAAAGATATTACTAAAAATATGCATATATCATGAAGATATTAAGGGATAAATACATATGTATCAGATATTAATACATAGAGACATAATGGAATAAAGTATAACATAGCAATAATAATGACAGATAGCTACTATAAATGTATGGGTGAAGTTATGGGTGAAGGGAAATAAATGGGCTCTAGAGTATCTATATCATACCAAGTGCAACAGTAACTGTATATTAATCTAAGTTATTAATCTAAATTAACCCATAAGTCTGGATTTGTCCAAATCTAATTTAGATATAGCTTTTTATCTCCCAATCTTTATTGAGGCCCCTCGGCCACCTGGTACCCAACTCTAGGATCCACCACATTTCTCTTTTGGCTAGTGCTAGATCTCTGTTCCCTCCTCTAATACCAGTACGGACTTGTTCTATACCTATATAAGAGCAATATTTCGTTAACGTACATTCCATACTGTGTGTCCCTAATGCAGTCTTGTTATCCTTATTCACAATGGAATTATGGTGTTCGTAAATACGATCCTTGAATTGTCGTTTAATTTTGCCCACATATTGGATCTTACAGTCACATGTGGCCAAATAAACCACATAATTGGAACGGCAATTTATGTATTCCTTAATTGTAATTTTTTTTAGGTTACATGTGCCTGTAAAATAATCTGCGATCTTAATTATATGGCAACATTTACATCTTGTTCTTCCACACACTCACCCCACCCTTCAGGGCCATCACTAGACCTTTAGGCACCTGAAACAAAATTGCAAATGCTGCCCCTCCTTAAACTGGAAGGGGTGTGGCTTTTGTCCTTACATGGGCGGGACTTTGTCCAGAAGTGGGTGGGACTTTCTCCAAAAGTGGGAGAGTCTTTGTCAGGGAGTGGGGTGGGTTGGGGCTTTGCCATAGTAGTACGCTTGACACACTGAAACTGATAACATGATTCACACAGACACTGCTAATATACTTGGCACACTGGCACTGATAACATGATTCACACAGACATTGTTACTATGCTTCACAAACTGGCACTGATAACATAGTTGGCACAGACATTGGTAAAACACTCGGCACACTGGCACTGATAACATGGTAGGCACAGACTCACTGGTAATATGCTTGGCAATAAAGTCCAATATGCTTGGCACACTGGCACTGGTAACATTGTCTGTGTGAATCATGTGTAATATGCTTGGCACACTGGCACTGGTAACATGGTTGGCAAAGACTCACTATAAAATGCTTGGCAAATTGGCACTGGTAACATGGTTGGCAAAGACTCACTAATAAGCTTGGCACACTGAAACACAGATAACATGATTGGCACAGACTCACGGTAATGCTTGGCAAACTCAGACACAGGTGACATAATTTGGCAAAGACATTGGTAATATTCTAGACAAACTGACAATCTGCATCAATCACTCAAACTGGTCTGTCAAGACAGTTAAGACCAGACCGAGACCTGTAAGACAAGATGAATTCTTCTAATTAGAGCTACTTTACAAGTTTATCATTTGGCAACCTTTCTTCTAGTCTTACGCATATCTCTGAAAACCTCACCTATTCTGGGACAAGGACAACAGTTTCAGGACAGTGTGACATGGTCCCAAAAATGGCACTGTCCCAACAAAAATACTTTATAAGAGGAGAATGCTTGTGACTCTCTGTAGCCACATCTTCTAAAGATGACAGACATAATCTGTAAGATCCTGTCTGTCATCTTTAAAAAATTGGTACAGTGTGTACCCAGTTTTAGAGAGGATAGAATTGTCATGCATTTTAGAAGTTATTTTATCATATATGAAGGTGTTTTGAATACAAACATGTATGTTTACTGTTGTTTTGTATTTAAATTATAATTATAATTTGATATTTTTAAAGTTAAGCCATGGGTTATTTATTACATTTCCAATGGCTTTAAAATATTTAAAAATGTTGGTTTTGGTTTGGATTAATTCTGTAATCTTCACTCATTAGGTATTTGATATATATTTATTTAGCATGTAGTAAAAACATTTGTTTAATGTTCCATTTTAGCCTTTCTGCTACAGATCATCTCACACAGTCAAAGAGCTCAGAGCCTTCAAAAGAGAATTATAATAAGCAAACAAAAGCAATGCAACCAAACCATGTACACTGATACCATGATCGTTCAATAAAAAAATACTTCCTATGTTATGTTATATATATGTTATATATTATATGTTTTATATATGTTATATATTATATGTTTTATATATGTTACATATGTTATGTTATATATATGTTATATATAGTCTATTGCCGGACTCCATATCCTGTCACTGATTTATTAAAAAACATTTACTAACGGTATATGTCTTTGAACGTAAATAAAACATTATCAGGGTTATTCAATAAAAGTTCTTCTTGGTAAAAATGGTGCTAATTTTGCCCCAACCAATCAAATGTTAGCTTTCAAATATTAAATAAGATCTGATTGGTTGTGGCAAAATTAGCACCATTTTTAACGATAAAAACTTTTATTGAATAACCCTGAAAGTGTCTTTTAGATTTTATGTACTGTACATCTAAGTTGAGAAGAACTGTCTCACTAGACTAATATTCAGGAAATGTATTCTCAGATTTTTACTTATTGCATGTCAATATGCATCTATTGGTAATACAACGCAATATTATTTGTAAGGCATTTTCAAGATACTAAATATGAGATGTGAAAACAACCTTCCTCACTATACTTAATAAATCAAACTAGTGTTACCCAAGATGTTTGCCAGTAAACTACTTGCTTGTTTGAAAAACCTTTCGTATGTGGCCTTAGGTGCAACAGCTCAGGTTGTTTTTTAATCTCCTTTTGTGTTTCAGTTCATCTCATGCAAGAAAAACTTTATATTGGAGAAAAACATACAACTGCTGTTTGTTATGGTTGACAACATACAACTATGAAAGTGCCAAAGGAAAACTAAAGCTGTGCAAATAAAACT
Source organism: Hymenochirus boettgeri (assembly GCA_019447015.1). Lineage (NCBI taxonomy): Eukaryota > Metazoa > Chordata > Amphibia > Anura > Pipidae > Hymenochirus > Hymenochirus boettgeri. The sequence goes on from CM033470.1 coordinate 240,112,445, forward strand.
GTTTAATAAAACAGAGAATTCAGTTATGCCTCTGGATTTTTTATTCGGTGAGTATTCCGGACTTGATTTAGTTGGAATTTCCAACTTTAAACACTAATTAGATTTTTTTTTAGCACAGAACTGTGAACACCCAGTACAGAAAAACAATCAAAACAATCAAAAGATGAGGAAAACATTGATTATTTTTAACAGTATGATTACAGTTTATTTTTAGCATTATAATAGTGTGTGCATTGTTATGCACTAGAGATGAGCGAACTTCTGAAAATCCATTCTGGATTGTGGATTTCTGAAAAAACTAGAAAATTCGAAAATTCACGAATTTTGCCATTAAAGTCAATGGGGGAAAAGTTTGGAAATTTCCGCATAAAGTAAGTTGTAACTTACTGTATATGGCTCTAAGGAACAGAGACTGTATATGGCTCTGGTACCTGGGAAATGGTCCGAGGAATCCGTCCCCATGGGAAGAACATCAAAAAAACGGTTTCCGCAGGCCGTTTTAGGTGATCATCGAACAGCCGATTCGAGAACCCCTGAACGTTCGAGAATTCTTGAATTGCCCATTTGAGGATTCCCAAACAGCTGAAAGTCCCACGGCCGGACGTTCGGGGGTCCCGCAGCTCAACCAGGCACCCCCCCGGGTCCTTAGAAGGACCATTGTGGCCCTTAGAAGGGCCCTTTGGGGCTTAAGGGGTCCTGCAGCTCAAACCAGGACCCCCCCTCCCCGGCACTGACAAGTGGCTTTGTTGGGGGGCCTGCAGCTCGAAACCAGCCCCCCCATTGGCACTTAGAAGAGCCCTTGGGGGCATGTCTTCTTTCTTCTCAGCCAGCGACACCAGCGGCGCTGATGTCACCGACATCATTGGTGTTGCCGGCGTCTTGGTCTGAAGTGCTATTTCTTCTCAGCCAGCGGCACCAACACCACTGATGTCGCCAACACCGGGCGATGTCACTGCGACCACCAGTGACACCGCCGCCGCTGGCGGCCGCAGTGACATTGCCCATGTTTGTGACATCAGCAGCTGGACCCTTCAAGCCCCAAAGGGCCCTTGTAAGGTCCACAATGGTCCTTCTAAGGACCCAGAAGAACATTTGAGGATTTTCAAAAATCTCCGAACGGAGTTCAGAAAAAGTTCAGAAAGCGGATTTCGGGAAAAGGGTACACTGTGGCCTAATTGCACATGACCTCTATTTAAAAATGTCATCTCATACCATTGAAACAAGTCTAGGATTATGTCTCTAGCTCTGGATCTTAATTTATAGGCTTGTAAAGTTAAGCCTCATACACATGTCCAATCTTGGCACCGACCCACGACCCCCCGAGCACGTTCACACGTGTGCCGAAAGGCCAATTTCGGCCAATAATTACACGTGTATGCGATCGTCATAGGTCATCCATTGACCCATCATGGCGGATCAAGAAATCGCTCCCTGCTAAGCATATACACATGTGCGAAATGTCCATTTGTCACGGGTGTACGCCGTGGGTCGGTGCCAAGATCAGACGTGTGTATAAGCCTTTAGACAGTTAGGACAGTTAGGATAAACAAGGAAGTGTGTGACAGTCACATGATGTGCTTTGAAAAAGCCCCCCTCCCAAAAAAAAACAAGTTTTTCTAAAGCTACATAAAGACAGCTACAGCAGTAGGATACAAGTGTGCATGCTTGTGCAAGCTATTGGGGAGGAGCAATGGTGTTGGTGATGTCACAGCAGCTAGAAGCAAGATCTAAATGTCATTTTAAAGGTCGGAATGTGCCCTTTTTAAATTCATAGAACATGTTTGGCCATAGATATAATGCTTGTAATATTGCCATGCTACAGCAAAATTATCATTGCAAGAAATTATCCTTTCTTATTAAAATATGGACTTTTATATTTTCATATTCACGTTTTCTACTCACATCTTGCAAACAATATATACAGTACGTGTCATATTTATTTCTTGTATTTCTTATGGTCACAGTTGGGCTGAGATCTTTTATATTCTAAAATGAAATGGCCACATAATGACCAATTTAGAATGATTGGCTTTCTTGTTAATCAAACAATACACATGCAGTTTTATTGCTTGCCGGGAATGTTAACCTTAAAGTTAACTAGATTCCTTACAATCATGTAATATATTTTCTGTAAAACAAACCTAACAAAGTGACCTTCAAAGCAAATGAATTTAAACTGCCCTTGCCTTTGATTTTAACAATGCTGTATAACCAGGTGCTATAAATTATATAATCATTTGGCCAAATGTGTAATATGCAGCACATTTATTATTATATAATAGCAGACATGACTATTATGTCAATTAGATCCTTATAAGCTAGGGACAGGCAACTAGTAGATCTCTGATGTTTGTAGACTGACTCCCAGCATTTCTGGCTGCCAAGTGCAGGTAGAGGAATTTTTAAAAAAGTTTTAAACTTTTGACTGGTTGCCTATACCTGTTTAAAACAGTGCTGTGCCATCAATTATAGTTGGGTTTAGCATGTTATTTTTTAGAACATGAAAATGTATATAAAACCAAAAGACAAAAAGGACTTGTTCTTAGTAATTAAAGACATTTCAGGCTGTATTTATAAATGATGCAATAGCAATCCTTTAAACCGGCTGTTAATTTTTAACCATGGTGATAATTAGTTATGCTGTTGTACGGTGTCCTTTTTAGGACATCATCAGGTATCAGGTGTCGGGTATCAGGTGTCAGGTATCAGGTCTCGGGTATCAGGTGTCAGGTATCAGGTGTCGGGTATCAAGTGTCGGGTATCAGGTATCGGGTATCAGGTGTCGGGTATCAGGCATCAGGTATGAGGCGTCAGGTATCTGGTATCAGGTGTCAGGTATCGGGTGTCAGGTATCGAGTATCAAGCGTCAGGTATCTGGTATCAGGTGTCAGGTATCGGGTGTCAGGTATTGAGTATCAAATGTCAGGTATAGGGTATCAGGTGTCAGGTATTGGGTACCGGGTGTCAGGTATCGGGTATCAGGTGTTAGGTATCAGGTGTCAGGTATCAGTTATCGGGTGTCAGGTATCGGGTGTCAGGTATCGGGTATCAGGTGTCAGGTATCAGCTATCAGGTTGCAGGTGGTTATATTTGTTGATTAAGCTGGCCATACACTAAACAAAATTAAATAGGTTAGACATTAGACAGTTAGCAAAATGTGACCTAGCTTTTGGGGAATAACATTAAAGTTTTTAATAGAGGTGGATATACCCTTAACAACCAGTAAGTGAAGATAAATGTAAGTGTATGTACCTGTGTCTGTATGAGATATTAGTGTTTGCTTTTACGACCATGAAACTAATTGTTTTGATGACATGACCCTTAGGCTGAGGCCACACACACAGGAATCGCGCACAAAATCGTGAGCGTTATCGCACGTGATTGTATGCGTGATTCTTGTGCGTTTTGCGCATGCGTTTTGGACATTTTGCATTATGGAAACGCATGTGTTACCGCATCAAAAATGGTAATCGCATGCGCATTGGAAATCGCAGGAATTTTCAACTTCCCGCGGTTTCCATTTTAGCGAAAATCGAAACGCGGGCGCAAACGCGCGGAAAACGTGCTAGTGTGGCCTAGCCCTTAAACCTCGAAATATCCATATTAGAAGATTGTACCCTTTATGGGAAAAAAATATCCTGATATTTGCTGATAAATGCAGTAACGCTTCCACCGATTCCTTAGCTTTTCAAGCCAAATTAAAAAAAAAAAAAAAAAAAAAAAAATATATATATATAATATATATAAAAATAAAGCTGGAAATAAGCACCATCTATGCACGTAAAGTCTGCACATGTCCCTAAATGTACAGAAAAAACATCTTTGTGCCATTCTCATGTTCAGGTTTCATGTATCAGAGGTCAGGTATCATTTATCAGTTTATCAGAGGCAGGATACATTCATCATGTATCAGTACAGTATCATTTATCAGTTATCAGAGTCAGGTATCATTCATCATGTATCAGAGTCAGGTATCATTCATCATGTATCAGAGTCAGGTATCATTCATCAGGTATCAGAGTCAGCTATCGGTCATCAGGTTTCAGAGTCAGGTATCATTCATCAGGTATCAGAGTCAGCTATAGGTCATCAGGTTTCAAAGTCAGACATCAGAGTCAGGCATCATTCATCAGGCATCATTCATCAGGTATCATTCATCAGGTATCAGAGCCAGGTATCATTCATCAGGTATCATTTATCAGGAATCATTCATCATTCATCAGGTATCATTCATCAGGTGTCAGATTGATTTTACTGCTGACTGTTACAACCAATAGATGGCGCTATTTCTAGCTTTATTTTCTTCTATTAAAATAGTTTAGACTGTACCAATGTGCAATCTGTACCACTATAAAATCAGTTCAAATAGGTCCACTTCATTTTGTGAAAGGTTAAAACTAATTAAGACTTTATACTGACCAATTGACATTTTGTAAATATATATTTCTATTATTTACACAGGTAGAAAGAGGCAGACAGTGCTGCTTTTATGTCGCCCCCCCCCCCAAATAGTCTGGTCCATTCTTAGTGTATTTGCAATCAACTTAAGTTCTCAAAATTCTGGTCCATTCTTAGTGTATTTGCAATCAACTTAAGTTCTCAAAATGAATGGTCCAAATTGGACTATCTAAAGGTAAAGAACCACTGCTTGTAAAATGCAGTCTTTAGACATTAGATCTATCTAATGTCTGCCACTCCTTCACTTCTGGGGATATCAACACTAGTAATTGTCAGGGAAGGCACAATTGATTATCCTCAAAATTTGTTCTTGCTATTGACCATAATGGAATAAAAATTGTGCCTTTAAATTATTCACAACCAAAACATACACAGGAGAAATCGATAAGGCACATCTGATGGCAAAGGGAGTTTGAAGCAAGCCGTGGAAAGGTTACTAAAATCAGACTAATATTAAATACATCATATATATCCATATGAACTATTAGCACACATTATCTAATCCTGGTTGTAGCAGTTTTTATGTATCATCAATTATTTGTCATTATTTTTTCTCTCTATATAAGTTAATATAAGGTATTATATACAGTATATAAATAAATTGCCCTGGCCATTACTGTTTATTATATTAGAATATAATCCACCAGGGGTTAAACAATATCAATAGTTGACATTCTCCAATTTCATAGGTGGTATTGGAATTCCATGTACATTGTGAATACAGTTTGGATTTTCATCTGCAAATATTGGTTGCCTTTATAAAATGATTTTTTATCATATACCATAATTATAATGTGCATCTGGTTCTGTACATTTTACACTGAAAAGGTGTTTTATAGAAAAAAGGAAAACATTTTAATCCAATCACCATCAGAATAAAGTAAATAGCACAAATCTTCTTTTAAATGATGATATAAGGTTACTTTCTTGAGAATGATGGCTCAGAAATAAATTGATATACTCAAGAGGATCACAGAAAGTCTGACTAGTATAGAAAGGATATGATTCCATTTTCTCGGATGAAAATAGTTTCAAATCAATGAGCATTGATATACATTAGACATTGCACAATTCAATCTTGTGATTTTTATTGGGCTAAATGCTATCCTTTAATAAAATAACAGCTGTAAAAATAAATAGCAATAATACTAAAAGTCAAAATAACTAATTTTTTTTTTTTAAATCCTAAAATCCTAATGTGAACGTTTTTCTCCCTATACATTGAAAGATTCTTCTAGTACATGTGAGAAATAGATTCTGTAACTAAAAAGGCTTCCATGTTATTGCCAGTACAACTCACAGCCCATGTAGTCTTGCGAACATATGCACTTATTGGCCAGACCCCCTGATCATCTATATAGATGTGTCCGAACCAATATGGAAATCCCTGATAAGACTTTAAAATCTGCTTTTTACCCTGCGGTTTATTTACCAGCCATTGTCAATTGCATACAGCCTTCCTGGTGCAATACAAAACATTTTACTGAGTTTTTCTATTCAGTTCCTAGCAGAAATTAAAGTGTCTAATTGTACCTGTGATCTTTGCATATGCTGTGCTTTTTTCCATTATGTTCCTAGCAAAAGAATAAGAATCTACATGTACTGTTTTTCCCCATGGAAGCTCTGTTAGGATAGGGATATTAAGCAAGAAAGAGTACACGAGGTTGCACAATTCATTTTCCCAATTTTTATATTCATGGTATCTGAGAAATACACTGCAAAGTTTTTTTTTGTGTGAAAAGCAGAGGAATATATCATTTTTAGGGACAGGAGCATTTAAATATGTTTACACACAAACTGCATTGAAATCCCTGTTCTGTGTTAGGTAGAGTAAGGATCTCTGTAATGTTATATGACTGGTTGTCAGCTTCTAGGAAGCAAGGCTGCTGGTTCCTTGCTTTGATCTGTTAAGCACTACAGAGCATGTGATGTGTAATGCAGGAATTCACCCAGCTAGTCTGGATTATGGGAGCTGACCCATTTTGCCCACAGGTTAATTTCATAAATCACTCAGCATTGACAGCAAAGGGAGAGGGAGACACAGTTTGTTTGTGAATGTGCTTTATTGGGACAATGTTGCCTAGAGACTTTAGTTCCGCTTTAAGAAATAAAAAAATGTAAATCAGACAGTTAGCATAATGCCGGTCATACACTAAATAGTTATTGGATCAATTTATGTTCACTCATCAATTTGATGTAATATTGCTAATGCAAGATAAGCTGTCTAATATTTAACCAGCACGGTTTCATAGGCTTTAGACGATCATAGTTTGGGCTGCATTCTTTTGTTTTTACTTACAATTCTGTTGTTGTTTTATGTAACATCATATGTATAGCATGAATTTTATTTATTTTTTAGAGCAAAAATAATCTAATAAAAAATTCTGTTTGAAAATAAAATTCCAATTGAGTTTGAATTGGATTTTTGGAACTTTAATAGGTTCTATTACTGCTGTTGGAACAAACAGGTTTCTTCATCTCTATTGCCATGTATTTTTGCTAAGTCCACCTAAAATTCAAGATTAAGCTACACATCTCAAATGATCATCCAGCTGCTGGTAACACCACCATCCAATCCTGTATAAGGGACAAGGTAATTGATTTGATTGAAATATCAAGCTCTTATAATTCAGAACTAAATAGTTTTAAGCCTGATTTTGAATAAAACGTATGTCTCTATTGTCTCTGTTTTTGAACAGATAGGAGCATATTTACAAATGTTTTAATATTGTGGCTTTAACAACATTTTAAATGCCATTTGGTATTGATATTTTACAATGCCATACTTATTTTTCTCTGTGATCTTATGAAAACTGCAAACAACCAAAACTAAGCAGTATTTCGCCTCCTGATATCAGCCATAGACGACTGATGTGATGTCTAATGCCCATGCTGGCTGTAAAACAAAAATACTACCTGAATCCATTGATAATGCTCAGTAAATTGTGATTGTGCCATAAATCTTGACATGACCAGTATAAACCGGCGGTATTGGTAGGCCCATAGCCATGGCCATTTCTCTAGGCAAAACAACTCTTTCAACAGTACTAAGACAAATGTCTAATTTAACTTTTTATGTTCAAAAAGTTCTGCCCTTGACCCCCAGGAAGAGTAACACACATTCTGCTTGGTTTGGTTTGCTCTTTACAGGGGTCCACTTAACTAATGTTTTGTCGAAACAGTCTCTATGGGGTTAATGGTTATGCCCATTGTTTGCACTTTAACCTTGCAGCTATGACAGCTTCATTTTAACACAGAGAAGATAATGGTACTTTATATATATATCCCCATAAATATTTATTTTCTGCCTAGAAGGCCAGCATCCTAAGTTGACGTCTCGCTGTTGATGTTGAGTCTGGTCTTTGTGGATACTATTACCGTATATACTCGAGTAATAAACCGACCCGAGTATAAAACCGAGGTACCCAATTTCAGCTAAAACCCTAATAAAGTTGTTGACCCGAGTATAAACGGGTAGAACTTGGCATTCAAGATGTTTTGAAACTACAACTCCAGCTACAGCATCTGTGGGAGTTGTAGTTCCAAACATCTTAATGCCAAGTGAGGGTGGCATTCAAATGTTTGGAAACTTACAACTCCCAGCAGCTTATTACGGGAGTTTGTAGTTTCCAAACATCTTGAATGCCACCCTCACTTGGCATTCAAGATGGTTGAAAACTCAACTCCCAGCTAATAAAGCATGCTGGGAGTTTGTAGTTTCCAAACATCTTGATGCCCCCTCACCCAGTTCAGTTTTTACCTGTGGGCTCTTCTCCCCTCTCCTCCATCCAAGGGCTGCTGCTACAATCCAAGGCTCTGCTACATCCAAAGGCTCTGCTACATCCAAGGGCTCTGCTACTCAGGGCCTCTCATCAATCATGCTCTGCTCATCCAAGGCTCTGCTACATCCAAGGGCTCTGCTACATCCAAGGGCTTCCTGGCAGTGCGGTATCTGAGCATTCCGCAGCCGCGCGCCATCTTCCAGTACTGGCGCGCCGGCTGACGTCACTGTCCGGCGCCGGGCTTGGCCCGGGCAGTGATGTCAGGCCGGCGCGCAGTACACAGAAAGATCGTGCGGCTGCCGGAATGCTCAGTAAGCTACTGACTCGAGTATAAACCGAGTCAAGTTTCACTGATTTTCAGCCTGAAAACTCGGTTATAACTCGTATATACGGTAAATCAAGCTTTTTATTGGTGTTTAAAGGTAGAGGTAGATATTCCATTAAAAACAGGCATTTCCTGCAAAACCCCAGTCTGTCCTAACATGCCACTGGGTTGGGAATCACTGGTATATATATTTAGGAACTGTTTTTGATTTAGCAATTTCATCAAAAATGACTTATTTTACTTTGAATAAAAATAAATCAACAAAAACATTTTCTATTTTACTGTAAAGTAGTGCTACTTATTCTTTATTCTTTCTGTTTTCATAGTACAGCACAGCTGGTGACATCATTATTCATGTATTTGATGATGCTTGACTGCAAAAAGAGCTTCAATATTTTTTTTATGTTTTAATGTGGCCTCAACTGTACACATACTGATTTTATAAACATAAAGATTTTACAATGATTTTTGAAATATTTTGTGCTATACCTTGCAACCTTACAGCCTTCTTTTAAATCATGTGAAATGGAAACTCCTTGTTGAGGCCCTTTTCTATATCCCATCTGGAATGTAATATAGATTGCAATTAAAATTGTATTCAGCACAGTGATAACTGAATCCAAAAATATTCTTACATGTTATAGAAGGATACAGTACCTGCTATACTGCAGATATCATTTGTAATATAAAACATTTACTAATTTGCGTTAATAAATAAATGTTATTTCCATTAAAATATTTTTTTTTCAGTGTTTCATCACTGTGAAATGTTTCATTTTATTTACTTGACATTAATATTGCAAAATTCAACTAGATTAATCTGATGACATCATAAAGCAGAAGTTTCATACAGTGTTTGAACATTAAATGTAAAAGAAAATGCACGGGAACCTGTTAGCTATTAGACCAAATAACTTAGTCTTCAGTCTTCTTTTTGTGAGCTATATTTTTAAGGTATTTGCATAAAGACTGTTTTATTTGAATTCAAGTTTACGCCCTTTTTTTCCCTACCGGTCCAACAGTCCACAGTTCAGTAAATATGACAGTCTGGTAGGGAAGCTGGTACAGATTGAGGTGTGATTTACCTGCCCCAGGACACAGGACTTCTTCTAGTGAGTAGGGTCTGTGAATAGTTTTATCCTTTTTATTTTCTATAACTGTTGTACCTATTGTATGTCATTTTATTATAACACCATTTTATTTTATTTTTGTATTATATGCAATGTCCACCTTTTGGAATATTAAATCTAAAATTTAATAAGTTTTGTCTTTGATGCTCTAAAAGAACTCAGTTAGCCTCTGATAAGTTTATATGTGTTTGAATGGAGTGTGCAGTGTAAATGCTAATTAACTCTGTGACTGCTTGTGAAGGACTGATGCTAATTAACCAGTTTGTTACTGGAGTGAATGGTGTAGTGTTAACCATTTAGCTGCCAGGACAGGGGTGGGCATAGTCAGTGAGAGTCAAGAGGGTTTTTGGGGCGTCTTTAAGGCCGTAACTTAAAGTGGTGGCAGCGAATACCGATTAATTAGTCAGATCACGTGCCCAGCGAACTGGCGTTCGTGACAACATCATCACCTTCTAAGTCCCTCACCTCACTAACACCTGCAACATGAATAATTACACAACCCTAAAACTGCCATCATAATCCCTGTTCAAGCCCTTAGGGTACATAGTCCCTAGTTGCTTGACCCACCAAGCTTCCCTCTGTTTGAGACGAAGTACCCTGTCCCCTCCACGTTTAAGTGGTGGCACAGATTCCAACACTGCAAACCTGAGGTCTTTTTCTGAATGTTTCAGTTCACAAAAATGAGCAGGTACAGGTAGTTTTACATTTTTCAATCTAATATCTGATTTATGCTGCTCATTTTTGTGAGGGCATTACATTAGGGCAATGCTATTATAATAACATGATGCTGTGAGGTACCTACTGTTATAGTATATGAGGTACGATCACCACTTGCCGTGGTGAATACTAATAAGTATTAACCTAGCATGTTTAGTTTCAACCACACAGTGTGGCAGGATTGCCTGGGTCTACTCTCAGACCTGCAGGATTATCCTATTTGGCACAAAATTACCGTCGTCACATCGCGACCATCTAAAATAGCGCTAATCGTCCCCCCCGCCGTATTTCTCACGCGAGCGCTATTCCCGCGATAACCTATCTCTGCCGCGATGTGCTGCGGTAATTTTTAAGCCCTTCGTCGGCGAGACTGTATAGTATCGCCGCGAAGGGACTAAAATCCCTTCCCGACGCCGCTCCTACCCCCTACCCCGCCCACCCCGCTCGGAGCCGGCGCCACCCCCCGCCGCAGCTCCAACTGGTTAACAAACAAATCCATCAGCCCCTCCCAACCCGTTTCCCGTTCGCGCAACTCGAGCCCCACCCCTCCCCGGCAACCCTCCAAAGCCCCCCCCCGCCCGGCCGCATCCGGTGAGGGGAAACGGACGGGATCTCCGCTGGTGTGGGTGGAGGCTTCGCCTCCAGCGGGGCCCTGAGAAGCCTTTTGGGGGCTTAGGGGGTCCTCAGCTCGACGCTGACCCCCCTCCCCCGGCCCTAACAAGGGCCTTGCTGACTGACATGTCCTTGGCGGGGTCCCGCATCTGAAACCGGGAGCCCCAAGTGCTGCTCTTAAAAGAGCCTTGGGCGACTTCTTCTTTCTTCCAGTCCCGGCGACAACCAGCCTCCGCCGGGCCTCCTACCCCCGAGAGGTACCCCTAGCGGCCCGCCAGGGGTACCCGCGGCGGGCGCCGCGACCTCAACTAGGCCCCTATGTTCCGGCCGTCTTGAATCCGAACCTCACGTCTTCGGTACTGCGACAACCAACCCACTCAGGTCGCCGATGCCAGGCAGACTCACCTGTGCGGCCGCCAGTGAGTCCCGCGGCACCGGCGGCCGCTCAGCGGAGCCGATGGTGCCAGCCGCTGGCTTATCTTTCTTTCAGCCTCTACCTGCGATCTGGCAATCTAGTTCCTGCGGCAGATACGCTCCTCTTTATATAGGTTGGCACGAAATCCATAATCCGTTTCTGAATGTCATTTTTTAATACTTACTTTACATAACCAATCGACTTTTCGGAAGTTCTGAATCTGCATTGTGTTAATGTTAAAGCAGTATTAAAAATTGGACCTCAGAACGGATTATTGATTTTCTGCAAACTATATAAAGAGGGAGCTTCCGCCGCGGAACTCAGGATGCCACCGAACGTAGATGGCTGAAGAAGAAGAAAGAAGTCGTCTGGCAACATCGGCTCCGCTGAGGCGGCGGTGCCAGCGGGCTCACTGGCGGCCGCAGTGAGTCCTGGCCCTGGCATCGGCGACCTGAGTGGGGTTGGTTGTCGCCATGCCCGAAGACCTCGCCAGGGCTTCTTTTAAGAGCCGCACTGGGGGTTCCCGGTTTCAGAGCTGTGGACCCCCGCCAAAGGCCTTATAGTGCCGCAAGGCAGCTGTAAGTGCCGCAAGGGCTCCTTGTTAAGGCCTGGGGGGGGATCCCGGTTCGACTGCGGACCCCTTAAGCCCAAAGGCTCTTCGTCAGAGCCGCAGGGCACTTGTAGTGCCGCAAGGGGCCCTTATAAGGGCCGGGGGGGGCGGTCCCGTTCGCGAGCTGCGGGACCCCCAAGCCCACAAAAGGCCTTCTCATGGCCCCCCCGCTGGATGGAGCCTCCACCCCCCCACGCGCTCCCTCCCGTCACCCTCCCCTGGTAGCGGCCAGGGGCGGGGGCTTGGAGGGGTTGCCGGGGAGGGGTGCGCGGCGGGTGGTCGCGACCACCTGCTGCGTCCCCACCCGCCGCAGTCCCCTCCTATCCTCCGTTCCGAATTGCCCGCAATGGGGACGGGTTGGGAGGGGCTGCTGGGAAGTGCGGCGGCGGCGGGTTGGTCGCCGCTGCCGCCGCGGGGGTGTGGGCGGGTGTGGGCGTGTCTCCCGGGCGGTTGCGCCACACCGCCGCGGGTTCCTGCCCCATCACCGCGCGGGTAGGTTAGTATCTGTGACTTCGCCTCCTTCAAGGTGGCAAGTAACAGCCGATACTAAGCCGAGCGAAACCATTACCGCCACTTATATAATAGAAGCGGCGGTAACAGGTAAGTATCGGCGCGAAAGGTTACGCTTCGTTAACTTTTCGCCTTTTCGGCCCTTTATAAATTGCGGTAACGCGATTTATCGTTAATGCCGCGAAAACGGCCGCGAAAAGTTAACGAACCTTTTAATATGCCCCTTGTGCTGGGGAAAACAGAAGTACCTGGGGGAAAATTTGACAGTTGAGAAGGGAGCTTATTAATGCAGACAGGCTGGTCAATGACTTCATGCTGGTCACATGGCTGTAACAGAAGAGTTCAACGGATATTATTTGCTGAACCTTTCCAGCAATTCTTCTCACAATTTATCTATAGTGTGATTTCGTTTTATTTTGAAGGTAGGATGGAAGGCTTTTTGATGTAATTTTTACTAGTTTGGAAGAATTGGAGACCACAGTTACCCTTTAAAGGGGAACTGTGGTGAAAAAACATAGTCTTTTAAATCATAGGCAATTGTCTTACCTTTAAAACGATCCTCTCTTGCCTCTCTATCATGTGAGGTAAAAGTTATAGACTTAAATAGACTGTCAAATAACACCCAGGAACAGTCATTACTTCATCTCCTCTCTGCCGCTCTATAGTCTATATGTCTGAGCGTGCACATATGGGCAGGGCTTGGCTTTCCCTCTACTGGCTGCATTCCCTCTCCCCTGGGACACATGAACTGAATGGGCAGAGATCGTAACAACTTTCTCCTGCTTATCTCTATGCTACTAATCACTTTGCCGGTATACTCTCCTCCCCTAAACACCACAGTGAAGTTTAAACAGGAGCAAACACATAAAAACAAGAGGAGGAGAAGATTTTTTTATTTTAACCGCGGCATAATCACCTGAGTACTGTATCGCAAGAACCTGAAAGAAAGTGGAACGTAAAGGGTAAAGTATTACATATCCCATCTGTTTTTTTACTTTGGGAATGCCTTCTTGAGCATGAAAGCTAGAAGGCCTTCTAGAACATTCTTTTTTCCTAATTATCACTCAACTCACCCAGGAATCCAAGCTATATGCAATACTAAATATTTCAGTTGTTCCCTTTTTCTGTTCACATCTTATATTTTGCTTTTCCTTTTTCCCTTTCTCTTATTCTATGCAGTAAACCGTTCTGTTTATTAACATTTTAGAAGTAACCCTAGATGTGGTATTTGAAAAAACCATTGACTTAAATTTCCCTTGTGCTTACAAAACAGTGGTGTAGAGCCACTTAAAGGTGTGTTTTTCTCGAAGAGCATTCCTTCTGGAGAATTCCTTAGACAACTAAATATTATGTAACTAAACTTCTAACACCAACAGCTTGTCGAGCTCTCCCGTTACATAACTGCATAAGTGTAGCTTTTTATTTTTTCATTCTCTTTACAACTAGGCACCAACTTTAATAGAATGTTTGCAAATATTATGCCCTGAATTCAAATTTTTAGCATCTAAATTAGAATGAGAATTTTGTTCCCATTTTTTAGAAATATGCCCCTTTACTTCAATAAAAGGAATAAGAATGCGATATTTCATTTTATGATAGGATTATTATACATAAAAAATTCTCTATAGGCACGGCCACAACTGCAACGCAAATGCAATCTCACACGGAATTGCATGCGATTTCATGTGCAATTCGTTGCGTTTGCCCATGCGTTTTTTCATTAGTATTGAAAACCGCATGAGGATTGTGATTTAAAATGCGGAACGCAAATCCACAACGCACCCGAAATGCGCATTTCGGTGCGTGCCGCATTTTCATTGATATGAAAAAACACAAGCGCAATGCAAAAACAGCACAGCAGTGTGGGCCTAGCCCTAAGGCTGGTACGCGGTTTCCCGTTTGGATATGTCAGAAAATCCCGATCGATGGTCCGGTTCCCCTTGGCTGAATTTACCACGACCGACTCATTGCTAGCGCTCGGTTGGACAATAGGCCCCTCCATGTGTACTCAGCCTTAGAATGGTGAAATGTGTACATATCTTGACATCTACCTACAGCAACTGTTAAGCATCTGGTTAAAACAGATTTGTGAGATCAACACTCCCATTTTACTATTTCCTCTTGTAATAGAGTACAGTACTGCTGGACCTGAGGAAACTTGTCGTAAAAATGAACTGTTAGTCCATAATAAAAAGGGATCGCCATATCCTGCATCATTTTATTGCTTACTGGACTAACATGGCTACAACCATTTTTTTCTGCACAACACTTGAGAAAAGACTTCTTATGCAGGTTTGTTAAAGCACAGTACTGATAAGGGCGGACCTATATGGAATCAGCCATCTATGCGGGGAAGAATATGATTTACCCACCAAAAATCTCTACTGTTGTATGGTAGCCAATAGCAGCCTCTGGCCACCCACACATTCATCCTATAATAAATATAAGGAAGTGTGGGGAGTGTCCTGTAGCTGTGTTATAGCCGATGGCAGCAGCTTCTAATTGAATCTGCTATATCCTGTAGCTGGTACGAGTATAACCAACTTAACAAAACATTTTTAAAAAACTTGTTGAATGGAAGGTCTTCATTTTGAACACCATATTTTATTTATGGTAACATAAAGCTATATGCCATTAATTATTCTTATTTTGGGTATTTTTGTTGTTTTAGAATAATGAAATCAAATGTTTGACTGTTTAAATGGTGTTAAATTCATTATTTACAATTGACTTCCACACTTTTATTTTCTCCACTTATGCAAACAATCTGGTTCCCTGACAATTTACAAATAATTGCATATAATTGCACATCCGATTTTGCATTCACATTTTCAGATTAGAGCGGTGCAGTATTATAGCCGGACACAATTAATGGGAATATGAGTGTCCTGCTGCATCACATTGGACCATAAATTTTTTTTTTCATCACCTCTACTTAAAGGGGAATAATAGGACACATAAAAATGCATGGGGTAGGGCTGCATTAGCATTAAGGCAGTTTGAGAACATCAGTACAGCCCAAACACCATGCATTCATTATATTATATCCTCATTATAACAGAACCTGCCTATGTATTTCTTAGAGAAATAGGCTCTTAAAAGGCAATTTTCTAAAAGCTTTGAGTAAAGAAACATAATAATATCAGCTTATAGAGAGCATATGCATAAGGATTGTAACAAACACATTAGTGTTCTTCTATTAGATACACATATCAATTAATATAATATCCAATGTTATAAGGGGACATTATTTTTTGTGAATTTGACCAAGCCTTGTGGGCCATTGTACCACACCCTGTCTGCCCAGATACCCGTTTAAAAAAAATACATATTTTAAAGCAATTTCTAGGTAACTGCACTAGCAGAGGTTTTAGCACAAGTGTAAAAATGCAAAAACCAAATGTAGTGGCTTAGCCGATTGTAAATGTTTTTATTTGTTTGCATTTTCTATAGAGAGGATACACATTTATGGGATATAACGTATAATAAATAGAATGTTGGCTTCTGCTTCAAAATATCCTACTGCTTCTGCATAGAGACAAAAGTATGCACAAACAAAAATGACTTTTACCTTGTGCTTTGGTCACGGTGCATGACAGGTAATTACAAAGCATTTCATTTGTATTTGATTTCTATGTGCTGTTCTTTAACAGGCAGGACTGCGGGCAATCTGGCTTCTAGATGGCAGGGTTTCAGTATTGTAGTAATTTGCTAAACTCAACCCACTATTCATATGTATTGTATATATATCATAATAATAAGGTGGAGGGGATTACAAATTCAATATCACAAAACAGTAGAAAGGATGATGTCTAAGAAGGCTTGGGAAGACGTGATAAAATAAGTCAATCCTTGGTAACCTAATGGACTGTTAGATGTTCAGTATTCCTTTTTCAGTAATTTTGTGTATTACCAAATCATTGACTTCCCTTATGCGCCCCAGATCAGTGCCTCTTTCATTCATTCAGAGTAAGATTTTAATTAGCTAGTTTGGTAGCTTTTGTTATGCTACTATTCAGTATCTCTCCTTTTAGTAGTAAGATGATATTATTTCCTTTAACAACCTTTATTTGTTGTCTTAACCACCAAAGCCTTAACAATTTAAGCCCATGAGTTCCCCTGTTCCACTTTCTCTGAAGACGATAACAGGAATGAGTGGCAGTTTTTATTTTTCCATGATACCAGGTAGCTTTCCCGCTTCTGCACTTTCTTTTTTCCATTCTCATGCAGCTAGTTTATCACTCTCCTTGTGTTCAGCATTGGTGGATATCAGAACATTATATTTTTAGGAAAACAAAACAGAAGAACAAAAAGCTGTTTGCAGGTGTATTCATCTTGCTTTGGTAAACGTTTATACAAAAAAATAATTGTTTTGGCCTCCAAAGTTAATCATTTAAATCATTTCCCTGGGCATGTGTTGCTAAAGGTCAGACAAGAAAACAAAAATAAACTAAATTCTGTCCCTATCCAATCTCTTAGAACTATATTAATCAATAAATATTGTCAGACACAGATTCTCGGTTGATTTAAATTTGTAATGTGCATCTCTCCTTTGCACACCATTTGCATGTACAGTACAGTAACATATAGTATTAGAGCATGACATTAATTCTATTTTAGTAAATCATGAAAGGACACAATCGCAACATGCTTTAACCATACAGCCAAGTGAATCCTGATGACTGGCACTTCGAGATCACAAGATAAACTGTCAGGAAAAGTGTGTGAGTGACTTGGTAAGAAGGTTAACTATTCCTATTAGTTCTTAGGACCAATAAAAATACCATTCCACCCTGGAACATCCTATTGTTTTATATTATGTTAGTCAAGCATGGAACCAGATCTCCTTTCTAGACAATGTGGGGCCGAACCGTCGCATCTGGAATTCTCTTCAGCTAGGGTCTGGTGGGTACTAAGAGGTCATTTAAACAAGTCATACTGTAAAATAATTGTATTTCGGTATGTGAAGGCGTAAGACAGAAACCCATGTTATATTTGTAATATATATTTGCCCCATAATAGGATACCCAACAGGAGCCCTTATTCCCTTGCCAAGGTGAGAATATAATATCTGGGGAAATATGGATACACACAGGTCATGTTGGATTGGAGGAATTGATAATTAATAAGAGAGAGGAATATGTGATCATATCCAATACAATGTACTATCTACATTTATATGGAATCTGTCTAACTGAGGGGAATGAATGCTTTTGGCTAGTCGTAATCTGGACATTCCTGGACACTCCCACCTCATGTGGAGGGCGTAGTTTCAACAAAGTAGTTTAAAAGTCCTTGTAGTCCAAAATAATGTTGTTCATACTTGGGGACATGCGAAAAACGTGTGTAGGACCAGTTTTTTCATCCTGCCCCAGGACACAGGACTACTTCTAGTGAGTAGGGTCTGTGAATAGTTTTTAATCCTTTTTATTTTCTATAAGTTGTCCTATTGTATTCATTTTATTATAACACCATTTTATTTTGTTTTGTATATATGCACTGTCCACCTTTTGGAATATTAAATCTAAAATTTTAATAAGTTTTTCTTTGATGCTCTAAAAGAACTCAGTTAGCCTCTGATAATTTTATTGTGTTTGAAATGGAGTGATGCAGTTAAATGCTAATTAACACGTGACGCTTGTGAAGGACTGATGCTAATTAACCAGTTGTTACTGGAGTGAATGGTAGTGTTACATTTAAGCTGCCAGGACAGGGGTTGGCATAGTCAGTGAGAGTCAAGAGGGTTTTTGGGGCTCTTTAAGGCCGTTAACTTAAGGGTGTTGGCAACGAATACCGTATAGACCTGCTCAAACTAATTTTGAAAATTTACGTCAGTTCAGATATCATAACCAACAGTATATGTCATACTTTAGAAGGTAGTGCCCCCGTCCGCGCTCTCAACGACTCGACTTGGAAATGGCGCTCGTGTTCTCAGACGCGATCGTGCATCACGTGACCTCCTCCACTGAAACCGACCGACGTACGTTTCGTCACTAACACGTGACTTCGTCAGGGCGTCACGTGATGCACGATCGCGTCTGAGGACACGAGCGCCATTTCCAAGTGTGGGGGTGCATTGTATATAATGTAGGATCTCAAGTAAAGCGAGTGGAATAATGTGTACAGTTGATTTAAGTGCCGCAACATATTTGTTCGTTAGTTTACGGATATTAGAAGTCCTTTATTTAGCCTAACAATTGTCAAATATCCACTATACCACAGCCGGTTGGCAATAAGAGAAATTGCATTAAAGTAGGCGCAGTGAGGCCACGAGTTAACGGATTACGATATAGATGAGACATTTACAAATGAGAAGGATTACAGACACTGGTTCAAACTAAGGGAGTCTATTATGAGGCTCTATGGGTTCCGCTCACTAATACACTTATATATATAGCGGTCATTGTGTAAAGTCATGATATACCCGAATTTGATAATATTTACAGATATTATGCAGATTCTCGTTACAATTGGGAAGATTACTAAATAAGGTCCAGACGGACACTATTAGTGTTTGGGTCCCACTTTTACCTACATTATAGACACATTTTGTGCCGGTAGGTTTGGAATTAATCCATTGGATAAATGCAGTATCGAGCGTGTGTATATGACATGCTTAACAATATTGGATATGTGTGTGATATGAATGCATCATTAGATCATCCTCCATCACTAATGGTTGTTGGTGTGTTTTAGGTGTTTTTAAGGTTTTTTTAATATAGTATTTAAGAGTTGAGACATCTTAATAGAATGTCAATTTCACTAGTTTAAAGAGAACTTTTGTGGACATATTGTGTGTTTGATCATGCCATAATATCACTGTAGGCTTCATTTGTCAGAATGATGATACTGTGCCTATAAGTCATTGAGAGTGTGGACGGGGGCACTACCTTCTAAAATATGACATATATTGTTTAGGTTGGTATCTGAACTGACGTAAATTTTCAAAATTAGTTTGAGCAGGTCTATAAACTGCTGATAACTGACTGATACAGATTATGATTACCGATACACGAGATTAATAAACGACACCTGACACCTGATTAGACACTAACTCACCTTACCAAGGTGCCAGTGTATGGAGCACCACACTCCTTTCACCTTCCTGGTTCCCGTGATCACGTTGCAACTTTTACTACATCACAGGAGCCTGAAAGGTAAGGTGCATCGGCTTAATGGCTCCTTTTCCTTAAAGGGCATGTTCACCCTTAAAGAGCATGTCCAACCCCAAAACTACATTTTAACCCACTACTGGCCCCACTGTATAGTGTAGTAAAATCCTTACCTTACATCCCTGCTCCAAATGGCTGCCCTGCAATGTCCCTCCAAAGTCTAAAAAAGTAAAGAGCAGGAGCCTGCCTGTGTTCCATAATGTTTCTGCCTCCTGTCTCTCCTCCGGGAGAATTGTGCCATGGGCACTGAAGCCCTCCCCTCTCCCGTTTCTCTCTCCCTCCCCCTAACTCCAAATACAAATTCATGTAGTGTAGGGCTCCCTCACCCACCCCCATAGTTATTTGCAGAAAAACTTAGCCGATCTATATTTACACTGCCTGTTTCCCCTGGCATTCTGTACAGCCGGAAGCCACGTCTGTGATTGGCTGCCTCTCAGCCAATCATGGACGCGGCTGCTGGTCCAGCCCCCTGCTTGCAGTTTCATGCAAGAGAGGGCCATGACAGAACGCCGGGGAAAAGAGGCAGTGTAAGTATAGATCGGCCAAGTTTTCTGCAAATAACTATGGCGGTTGGGGGTGGGAAGGGTGTAGGCCCTACACTACAGAAAAATTTGTAGAAAGGGGTGGACATGCCCTTTAAAACATAAAAAATGGTCATGTGTCCGTTACCTTCCTCCATTACCAGATATTTAAGTATAATTATTGCCTCCATTCTGGCAGAGGTAGCTGGCTCCTCCTTCTATGAAGTCAATCAAGACTGTGACTGCTGACATTGCAACCAACGATTGACTGATTCCCCTGCTGCCTCCTCTGCACATGCTCATGCATTAGTCCATAAGTCCTCATACATAAAGTTTTTTTCTGAAGTCTCAGTCTAAATCACAGTGATTCACCTGCCTGAACTTAAACATGTTAACTTTAACAATGTGAATAAATACTTTAAAAACAATAGATATGATTGTTAATGCTTCCTCTTTTTGAGTTTCTCATGGTTATTAATAAAAGGTGGAACCCATGTTTAGGTAATCAGTGAAGTTGCAATTCCAGTAGAGGTAGACTAACCCAAAATCTACCAAGCCTCTTAATACACAACATACAAACAGAAAGGCAGCAAAACCTGCTTGAAATTGAATATTAGTTGTATTGTTTTGAATGACACTTAAAATACACACACTGTGTATTGCACAATCTCCTATGAAATTGACAAGTGTTAAAATATGTGTGAAGGTTCTCATTCATACAGGTCATGGTATATGTTGTATTCAATAGATCAACGGGACTGAAATGTGGTTGAAGACGTTCGCTAGTATCCGACTGGCTTTCTCAATTCAGAATGACTTGTACAAGAATCTGTGGCAATATGTCCTGGAAAATCCCATAGCAATTAAGCAGTGGTGGATGATAGCTACGGTGTTATACCAAGGATTTAGACAGGTAAACCACTTAGGCTGAGCCTAAAGGTGGTTAAACCCCGAAGGTCACGTTCCTTCGCCAGATGTAACATTACAATCTTCAAAGGTAGGATAGGATAAAGGACATACCTTTGAAGATTGTAATGGTTAACATACTGGCGAAGGAACGTGATGGTTCAAGAGAGGTGTTAAGGAGGCCATTATGTGAAAATAAAGAAACCAAGCCAAAATAGAGGTGGGGGGTTCGACACCAACTGTCGCCATGTACCAATGCTGTTTTAACACCTACTCTGGGCGTTCCTATAACACTCTTAGCCACTATCTAATCACACCCTTAACACCTGGCTGTGATATGCTAATTGGGATTTTCCAGGGGACATTAATTGCCACAGATTCTTGTACAAGTCATCTGAATTGAGAAAGCAGTCGGATGGACTAGCGAAACGTCTTCAAGGAACTAACATTTCAAGTCCAGGTTGATCTAATGAATACAACAGATATAATGTTTAAAATACTTTTCATTATACTCCATTTTAGAGCAAAGGTGACAATGATCAGTACATGATCCTGCCAGCAGAGTTCTGTCTCTCAGCACAAAACCTCTTGTTGATATATCTAGTGATGGTACTGATTAAATGTTGGTCATTCTATCCCCTAGCTTCCCACTCCTTCCACTTCTGGGGATATCAAAACTAGTAATTGTCAGGGAAGGCACAATTGATATCCTCAAAATTTGTTCTGTGCTATTGACCATAATGGAATAAAAATTGTTGCCTTTTAAATTCATTCACAACCAAAAACATACACAGGAGAAATGAGATAAGGCACATCTGATGGCAAAGGGAGTTTGAAGCAAGCCGGTGGAAAGGTTATAAAAATCAGGACCTAATATTAAATACATCATATATATCCATATGAACTATAGCACCACATATTCTAATCCTGGTTGTAGCAGTTTTTATGTATTCAATTAATTTTTGTCATTATTTTTTCTCTCTATATAAGTTAATATAGTATTAATACAGTATATAAATAATTGCCCTGGCCATATGTTTATTATTAGAATATAATCCACCAGGGGTGTTAAACAATATCAATAGTGGACATTCTCAATTTCATAGGTGGTATGGAATTCCATGTACATTGTGAATACAGTTTGGATTCTATCTGCAAATTTGGTTGCCTTTATAAAATGATTTTTTATCATATCCCATAATTTATAATGTGCATCTGGTTCTGTACATTTACACTGAAAAGGTGTGTTTTATAGAAAAAAGGAAAACATTTTAATCCAATCACCATCAGAATAAAGTAATAGCACAAATCTTCTTTAAATGATGATATAAGGTACTTTCTTGAGAATGATGGCTCAGAAATAAATTGGATATACTCAAGAGGATCACAGAAAGTCTGACTAGTATAGAAAGGATATGATTCCATTTTCCGGATGAAAATAGTTTCAAATCAATGAGCATTGATATACATTAGACATGCACAATTCAATCTGTGATTTTATTGGCTAAATGCTTCCTTTAATAAAATAACAGCTGTTGAAAAATAAATAGCAATAATAAAAAGTCAAAATAACAATTTTTTTTTTTTAAATCCTAAAATCCTAATGTGAACGGTTTTCTCTCCCCTATACATTGAAAGATTCTTCTAGTACATGTGAGAAATAGATTCTGTAACTAAAAGGCTTCCATGTATTGCCGTACAACTCACAGCCCTGTAGTCTTGCGAACATATGCACTATTGGCCAGGACCCCCTGATCATCTATATAGATGTGTCCGAACCAAATGGAAATCCCTGATAAGACTTGTAAAATCTGCTTTTACCCTGCGGTTTATTTTACCAGCCATTGTCAATTGCATACAGCCTTCCTGGTGCAATACAAAACATTTTACTGAGTTTTTCTATTCAGTTCTAGCAGAAATTAAAGTGTCTAATTGTACCGTGATCTTTGCATATGCTGTGCTTTTTTCCATTATGTTCCTAGCAAAAGAATAAGAATCACATGTACTGTTTTTCCCCATGGAAGCTGTTGGATAGGGAATTAAGCAAGAAAGAGTACACAAGGTTGCCACATTCATTTTCCCAATTTTTATATTCATGGTATCTGAGAAATACACTGCAAAAGTTTTTTTTGTGTGAAAAGCAGAGGAATATTCATTTTTAGGGACAGGAGCATTTAAATATGTTTACACACAAACTGTCATTGAAATCCCTGTTCTGTGTTAGGTTAGAGTAAGGATCTCTGTAATGTTATATGACGGTTGTCAGCTTCTAGGAAGCAAGGCTGCTGGTTCCTTGTTTGATCTGTTAAGCACTTACAGAGCATGTGATGTGTAAGCGGAATTCACCCAGCTAGTCGATTATGGGAGCTGACCATTTTGCCCACAGGTTAATTTCATAAATCACTCAGCATTGACAGCAAAGAGGGCCAGGAGGGAGACACAGTTTGTTTGTGAATGTGCTTTTATTGGGACAATGTTGCCTGGAGACTTTAGTTCCGCTTAAGAAATAAAAAAATGTAAATCAGACAGTTAGCATAATGCCGGTCATACACTAAAAGAGTTTGGATCAATTTGAGTTCACTTATAATTTGATTGTAATATTGCTAATGCAAGATAAAGCTTCTAAATTAACCAGCACGGTTTCATAGGCTTTAGACGATCATAGTTTGGGCTGCACTTCTTTTGTTTTACTTACAATTCTGTGTGTTTTATGTAAACATCATATGTATATAGCATGAATTTTATTTATTTTTAGAGCAAAAATAATCTAATAAAAAATTCTGTTTGAAAATAATCCAATGAGTTGAATTGGATTTTTGGAACTTTAATAGGTTCTATACTGCTGTTGGAACAAACAGGTGTTCTCCTCTATTGCCATGTATTTTTGCTAAGTCCACCCTAAAATTCAAAGATTAGCTACACATCTCAAATGATCATCCAGCTGCTGGTAACACCACCATCCAATCCTGATAAGGGACAAGGGTAATTGATTTGATTGAAATATCAAGCTCTTATAATTCAGAAACTAAATAGTGTTAAGCCTGATTGATGAATAACGTATGCTCTTATTGTCTCTGTTTTTGAACAGATAGGAGCTATTACAAATGTTTTAATATTGTGCTTAAACACATTTTAAATGCCATTGTATTGATATTTTACAATGCCATACTTATTTTTCTTGTGATCTTATGGAAAACTGCAAACAACCAAAACTAAGCAGTATTTCGCCTCCTGATATCAGCCATAGACGACTGATGTGATGTCTAATGCCCATGCTGGCTGTAAAACAAAAATACTACCGAATCCATTGATAATGCCTCAGTAAATTGTGATTGTGCCATAAATCTTGACATGACCAGTATAAACCGGCGGTATTGTAGGCCCATAGCCATGGCCATTTCTCTAGGCAAAACAACTCTTTCAACAGTGCTAAGACAATGTCTAATTAACTTTTATGTTCAAAAAGTTCTTGCCCTTGACCCCCAGGAAGAGTAACACCACATCTGCTTGGTTTGTGCTCTTTACAGGGGTCCACTTAACTAATGTTTTGTCGAAACAGTCTCTATGGGGTTAATGGTTATGCCCATGTTTGCACTTTAACCTTGCAGCTATGACAGCTTCATTTTAACACAGAGAAGATAATGGTACTTTATATATATATATGCCCCATAAATATTTATTTTTCTGCCTAGAAGGCCAGCATCCTATAGTTGACGCTTCGCTGTTGATGTTGAGTCTGGTCTTTTGTGAGTACTATTACCGTATATACTCGAGTATAAACCGACCCGAGTATAAAACGAGGTAACCCAATTCAGCTAAAAACCCTAATAAAAAGTTGTTGACCCGAGTATAAACCGAGGGTAGAAACTTGGCATTTCAAGATGTTTGGAAACTACAACTCCCAGTAATAAAGCATGCTGGGAGTTGTAGTTTCAAACATCTGAATGCCAAGTGAGGGGGGCATTCAAGATGTTTGGAAACTACAACTCCCAGCATGCTTTAAGCTGGGAGTGTAGTTTCCAAAATCTTGAATGCCACCCTCACTTGGCATTCAAGATGTTGAAAAACTACAACTCCCAGCTAATAAAGCATCTGGGAGTTGTAGTTCCCAAACATCTTGAATGCCCCCCCTCCCAGTTCAGTTTTTACCTGTGGGATCTTCTCCCCTTCCTCCATCCAGGGCTACTCACAAGGGCTGCTACATCAAAGCTTGCTACATCCAAGGCTTGCTACATCAAGGGCTCTGCTACATCAAGGGCTCTGCTACATCCAAAGGCTCTGCTACATCCCAAGGGCTCTGCTACATCCAAGGGCTCCTGGCAGGTGCGGTATCCTGAGCATTCCGGCAGCCGCGCGCTCATTCCAGTATGGCGCGCCGGCTGACGTCACTGTCCGGCGCCGGGCTTGCGCCGGGCAGTGATGTCAGGCCGGGCGCGCAGTACACAGAAAGATGTGCGGCTGCCGGAATGCTCAGGTAAGCTACTGACTCGGTAATAAACCGAGTCCAAGTTTTCAGGCTGATTTTTCAGCCTGAAAACTCGGTTTATACTCGAGTATTATACGGTAAATCAAGCTTTTATTGGGGTTAAAGGTAGAGGTAGATATTCCATTAAAAACAGGCATTCCTGCAAAACCCCAGTCTGTCCTAACATGCCACTGGGTTGGGAATCACTGGTATATAATTTAGGAACTGTTTTTTGATTTAGCAATTTCATCAAAAATGACTTTATTTTACTTTGAATAAAAATAAAATCAACAAAAACATTTTCTATTTTACTGTAAAGAGTGCTACTTATTCTTTATTCTTTCTGTTTTCATAGTACAGCACAGCTGGTGACATCATTATTCATGTATTGATGATGCTTGACTGCAAAAAGAGCTTCAATTTTTTTTTGTTTTAATGTGGCCTCAACTGTACCATATACTGATTTATAAAACTAAAGATTTTACAAGATTTTTGAAATATTTTGTGCTATACCTTGCAACCTTACAGCCTTTTTAAATCATGTGAAATGGAAACTCCTTGTTGAGGCCTTTTTCTATATCCCATCTGGAATGTAATATAGATTGCAATTAAAATTGTATTCAGCACAGTGATAAATAATCCAAAATATTCTTACATGTTATAGAAGGATACAGTACCTGCTATACTGCAGATATCATTGTAATTAAAACATACTAATTTCGTTAATAAATAAATGTTATTTCATTAAAATATTTTTTTCAGTGTTTCATCACTGTGAAATGTTTCATTTTATTTACTTGACATTAATATTGCAAAATTCAACTAGATAATGATGGACATCATAAAGCAGAAGTTTTCATACAGTGTTGAACATTAAATGTAAAGAAAATGCACGGGAACTGTTAGCTATTAGACCAAATAACTTGTCTTCAGTCTTCTTTTGTGAGCTATATTTTTAAGGTATTTGCATAAAGACTGTTTTATTTGAATTCAAGTTTACGCCCTTTTTTCCCTACCGGTCAACAGTCCACAGAGTTCAGTAAATATGACAGTCTGGTAGGGAAGCTGGTACAGATTGAGGTGATGATTACTGTTAGAAGTATATATAAAGCTCTCTTATTTCTCTTTCCTTTTCATTAATGAATATGTAATTAGCACTGAAATGTGATTAACATGTGTTAAGTCAGTTTACTTAAATTTACAGGGTTATTCAATAAAAGTTCGATTGTTTAAAATGGTGTTATTTGCCCCAACCAATCAGATGTTATTTAAAATTTGTAAGCTTACATCTGATTGTTGGGGACAAATTAGCACCATTTTAAACGATAAGAACTTTAATTGAATCTCCCTGATAGTTTCACATATTGACCTTTTAAGTGTGCATTCTTCATATTTATGGATATGTCATATTACCATGCTCCATAATGCTGAAACAGAGGTTACTCACCTTTTGATTATACCTGGAACATTCTGCTCCATTTTATTAGTCTGGTTCCATTTTGCCCCTTTCTCCCTTTTTTATAATACTTGCATTTTTTTTCTCCTCTTTCTACTCTTCCAAACCCTCTTTCTTTCATTCTGCAGACCTTGGGCCCTATTTATAAAAGATCGGTATCGTTATCGTAAAATACCGATCGTTATCGTAAAATAACGAACGTTTTTTACCGATAACACGACCGTTATTAAGCGATATCGTTAAATACCGGTCGTTATCGGTACATAACGGTCGTTATTGGTAAAAAAACGGTTGTTATTTTACGATAACGATCGGTATTTTATGATAACGATACCGATCTTTTATAAATAGGGCCCCTTGTCTCTTAGAAACCACAAAATATTGGTAGCTTAAAAGGCTACTGTATAGAATAAAGTAATATAGACCTGTCAAACTAATTTTGAAAATTTACGTCAGTTCAGATATCATAACCAACAGTATATGTCATACTTTAGAAGGTAGTGCCCGTCCGCGTCTCAACGACTCGACTTGGAAATGGCGCTCGTGTTCTCAGACGCGATCGTGCATCACGTGACTCCTCCACTGAAACCGACCGACGTCGTTTCGTCAAACACGTGACTTCGTCAGGCGTCACGTGATGCACGATCGCGTCTGAGGCACGAGCGCCATTCCAAGTGTGGGGGTGCATTGTATATAATGTAGGATCTCAAGTAAAAGCGAGTGGAATAATGTGTACAGTTGATTTAAGTGCCGCAACATATTTGTTCGTGTAGTTTACGGATATTAGAAGTCCTTATTTAGCCTAACAATTGTCAAATATCCACTATACCACAGCCGGTTGGCAATAAGAGAGAATTGCATTAAAGTAGGCGCAGTGAGGCCACGAGTTAACGGATACGATATAGATGAGACATTTTACAAATGAGAAGGATTACAGACACTGGTCAAACTAAGGGAGTCTATTATGAGGCTCTATGGGTTCCGCTCACTAATACACTATATATAGTAGCGGTCATATGTGTAAAGTCATGATATACCCGAATTTGATAATATTTACAGATATTATGCAGATTTCTGTGACCATTGTTAAGATTACTAAATAAGGTCCAGACGGACACTATTAGTGTGGGTCCCACTTTTACCTACATTATAGACACATTTTGTGCGGTAGGTTTGGAATTAATCCATTGGATAAATGCAGAGTATCGAGCGTGTGGATATGACATGCTTAACAATATTGGATATGTGTGGTGATATGAATGCATCATTAGATCATCCTCCATCATAATGGTTGTTGGTTGTTTTAGGGTTTTTAAGGTTTTTTTAATATAGTATTAAGAGTTGAGACTCTTAATAGAATGTCAATTTCACATAGTTTAAAGAGAACTTTTGTGGACATTTGTGTGTTTGATCATGCCATAATATCACTGTAGGCTTCATTTGTCAGAATGATGATACTGTGCCTATAAGTCATTGAGAGTGTGGCGGGGGCACTACCTTCTAAAATATGACATATATGTTTAGGTTGGTATATGAACTGACGTAAATTTTCAAAATTAGTTTGAGCAGGTCTATATTACTTTAGACCTTGTCTCTTACCTATTGGCTTCCCATCTTCCTCCTGCAATTTAAATGCCCTATTCCTAATCCCCCAATTGTGCTCTATTACTGCTGTTTCATTTCCAGATGATAAGCCAAAAATGCTTCCTTAGCGTCACAAGGAAACACACCTGTAGCAGCGATTCCCGGAGTTTGAATCTTCAACAACTAATCAACTGCCACTTTGTGTTTTTAGTAAATCTGACTGTTTTGTTTTTGTCTCAATGTTTGCTCCTTAAAATGATTTTGAATCCATTTATCAGGCTGCATTTTAAAGCAAAGCAAATAAGTGATTGGCAATTTATTTACTTTGATACTGGATTTCATACAAATAAACCCAGGATAGTAGTTCTAATACAAAATAGATTTTTTAATAACCAAAAAAGCAATGTAATTTATTATTAAACAGAGAACTTCCTCTGGATGTTCATTTACCCTTGTCCACTAAGCAATAAGGAATCATTCTGAGCTATTGTTCCTATTCAGCACTTCTATAATGTGTCACAGCAGCATTGCCATTACTTCTTGGGACCCTTCTCTGGATTGCAAGTTCATCTATTTGTTTTGCCAATTTATAACGAGATAATCATATGAATATTATATCCAAACATGTAATTAAAGGTCACTTGATGACCCCTGCATTGACTCAATGGACATTTAACTTTCCTTTCCTTCATTTCATATGCAGCATTTGCCAGACATTTCTACAGATGCTAAGCATTCCATCCTGAAGGCTCCACTTTATCATCAGGTAATTAGTATTTTCATTAACTTGCTTATTGTCAAAGAAAATGAGCCTTGATCATCTAATTTTTCCTCAATGAGTTGAATATTGTAATATATCTATAATTAATGTACTATATGCCACAAATGTGTAATGGAGTTGAAATGGGAAGCTGCTCCCAGCAGTCACTGTCAGTAAATGTTTGATGAATAAACAGAGACTTTCTAATGGGAATGGTAGCAACTTTTGTAAGAAGACACAATAAAGACGTTATTAACATTGTTAAGAAGCATTCTGGGAACAGCAGCAGATTTCATAGCAGTGCTATTGCTGTACTGTGTGTTTGTCTGTGCCTGTTAAATCTTTATTTTCTGCCATTTTTCATTGTTGCTTTCTCTAAAGTTTTTGGGTAAAAAGACACTTGCTCGCTCTCTCATTATTGTATATGGTTTATCATAAAACATTTGGGCCAATTTTAAAGTAACACTATACTCGTGCAGAAACTGACCCAATTCTTCATTTACAAATCCTGGGGTTATGTCAGAGATTGTAGAAGTGTCTGACAATGCCAGTGGGGAGGAGCCAGAGAGCAGAGCCCTTTTAATCTAACTAACAGATTTGTATAGTTTAATTTATAGTTTCAATTCAGATTGTTTTTTTAAGCCTACAATGGTGTTGGGTCTGTTTTTTAATGTTAAAAACTTTTGATTAATGTATAGAAAGCTGAAGTTTTAAAGGGTAACTATAATCCTCAAACACATTTCTTTTCAGGATATGTATACTTAGCAGGGAGGTAGATGATATTACAATTTTGTACACTTTAAAGAGGTGTGAGTGGTGTCAAAAGGGGCACATTTTTAAAGGCTCTGTATCACAAGATTGCTATATCAGCATTGTAAAATACTGTACAGGGTTGGTATTTTACAACATATGTTTACATTCTGCTGCATTCTACCGATATTGCCCATAGGTGAAATTTTTCTGACTACATTAGACCTTTACAATCATGGTCATAAAGTTATAAATGTTGTATCATTTTGTTGCATTGTATCTGGGCCATTGTTTAACAGATGTGAAAATTATTATTATCCTGGTAAATTCCTGCTTTATAAATGGATTGAAAGGTCGAAATTCTGATTGCAAATGGCTTATTGTTCCAGTACATAGATAGGGCATCCATGTTATAGTAAATAACCATGCCCCTTCACTGGAGATTCCCATCGTCTGGATAGTCTACCAAATGGCTGAGACACTGGAACACAAAACTGGATCAAGAACATACTATAAAAGCAGCATTATAGCTTACCGTATGTTTCCGCTTGAAAATAAATGTACATAACAATCACATAATGATGAGAGGAATCAGGTCTTAATAGGAACATTTGTAACTAAATAAACCAAAACTTACCTTCCCTACCTACAAAAACCTTGACATTGCAATACTAACTTACCTGGCCAGCGTTCCTGAAGTTAGATAATGTCACAGCTAATGACTGACCACTGCTAACCAAGCTCCTTTGTGCATGTGCAAGTTTAGAACAGGTTTGTGCAGTTTGTTCAAGCGGCATCCGCCAGAAAAGATAACATTGAATTTTGGGCTTAATATTTCTCTTCAGAAATGCCGGCCAGGTAAATCCCTTTTGCAATCTTTAAGTAAAAAGTGTTGCTGCTCCGAAATTGTCAAATAATTAAGTGGGTTTATAAAAAGGTAAAAAATGGTTACAAAAAGATGAGACACAAACATATTTCTGTACAATATCTGACGTACAATATGTAATATGTTGCTGACATTAATCAGACACATCAAATAAAAATGAAGGAGTTTCCTGTGTGATGTGTGCAGATATCTGTACGTTCTTGCAACTCCAATTTAAAGAGAGAAGGGAAAATAATTGCAGGGTTACAGATATTTTTGGTTTTGGTTCACATGTTAAGTGCATTTATTCCTTTACAATAAGTAAATAACAATTCAAAATGTATAGGACTTTGCACTTTCTCCTATGTGAGTAACTGCCTACAAAAATATGGGGCTAATGGGCATTTCCAGTACCCAGTGGGTATGGAGGAGGAGCAAAAGAACACATTTCTTTGCAGACATTGGGCTGCTGTTTCAGATGGTGCAGCATGTTCCTTGTTTATATCCCAAATTATTTTCTTACTTGTCTACAAAGCTGGTGCCAAAAGAAGCTTTGGTTAGAAGAGTTTGAGAATAAGAAGTGGATAAGGACCAATCATTAAAATTTGTAGCCTGGTAATTGCATTTGCATTTATACATTTTAAATATACAAAATGGATTGGGTGTTTATTTTGCAATAGTGTGTTAAAATGGATACAGGCTCTTGTGTCTAATTATTTTTTAACTGCCCAATGTAGGGAATATATTGGGTTTTCGTCCATAACAAAGACACAAGATGATGATGTCTGCACAAAAGAAAATGCCGAATGATATAACCATCATGATTCAATGTTTTTGCCAACCAGCCACCAATTAGACTTCCGGAAATCATATTTCTTCCCCAGCTTAAGTCCCTAAATTACATATTCTCTCATAAATGAATGCCTTTGGGAGATAAATTCACTGAGATGTTGTAACTTCAAAGATAGTACATTCAAGGCTGATTGGCAGGTTTGTCATTAGCATGGATTCTCTTTTTCCATTGTACTGAATTTTTCTACCTACATTATGCTGACCAGCCAAGCAATGCATCCCTGCAAATGAAAATGAAAAATATAGGATAGGCTTAATGAGCAACTAAACACAGAGTGTACTCTTTAATAGCACTGCTACTTCTATCCTAGCCTAGCATTGCACATCCTACTCTAAATTATTTCCCACCCAGTTCCTTAATTGAAATTGCCAACAGTACTTTATGGGATTGTTTTTAGAGAGAGGGATAATAACACACACAGGGCACATAATATTTTCCTTAAAATGATAATATATTTCAGGTACTATCTGGGTTTAAATATTTCTAACCCTTAAGTTGCAAAAGTCAAAATACTAACAGAATGTTTAGATATTATATCCTAGATAGTATCATACACACGTAATGATATAAAATTCCCTTGTTTAGTCAAGGCCCTTGTGCTGGAAGGTTAAAGGAGAACTAAACTCTAATTTTTATACTCCAGAATCTGAAAACACCCCCCCCTAAAAACTCCATTAAACTATAAAATGCCACTTTAGTAAACTGTTAAAGTAAATGTAAGCCTGTTAAGAACTGGATGAAGTATCTGTGTGTATGTGCAGTGTCAGACCACACCTCCTGACCTCAGTCACATGCTTTCTTGCTTTATCTGTCCTGTAAAAGGATTGGCTAGATATTATTAATGGGTGTGACCAACTGTAGCAAGTTTGTGCCATAGCTAAGGACTGAGCATGTGCAGAACATAATGGTCGTTGACCAAACTGTCTGATACTAGAATGCTGAGAAGTAAAGCGCAAACCATATGTTATTTAGGTAAATTTCCCAGAGCCTGTAACAAAATGAGAGGTAAGACACAGATTACTGGTTTTATATCAAGGTGTTCTGCCTTCTGGTTCAGTGTTGTTCTGTGGCTTTAGTTGCCCTTTAAACCTAGGGAAACAAAAAGCAACATCTCTGATAGAGACTTTATAGTTCTAAGGCTAATACATATGGATACATTTTGACCCTAGCTTTTAGAAATACAGACTACCAATCAATAAACCTATTGATAGTCTGCTGGTCAAAAAAAACTTTGAGCATGATTAACTAAAGCTAGCCATACAAAGGCTAATGGTTTCCCAACTGGTTTCAGCTTGAAAACTCAGAAGATCTAGAAGATGGGGTTAGCGGAAAATTTACCACCTTATCCAATGATAGTTTTTTCGATACACCAATCGATATTGCTGATCAGTCTATCGAAAACACAGAAACATGTCCACGATATTCCGATCAAATTCGGAATCACACCAGCTGGTCATGTACACTGCCCAATGTGTACCATGTCCAAGTCTTCAAAACACTCTTAAGCATAGTATGGACATAGAGATTGAACAATTTAAACATTGATCTAATATTTTCTTTATTCACAGAAATACAGCCAACCAACTGAACTTCTTCACTACCTGCTTTACTGGATTAAAGATGATGGTATTATGAGTAATCAAATCATTTTAGTTTAAGGGAATGCTTTGACACAGGATTCATTACACTACACTACCCTTGCGATTATCATATTTTATTAGAAAAATTCAATGTAATTCATTACACTGAAAGGATAAATTAATGACAACATTGAAGATGCACAAGTGTTATGTATGCATTATGAATTCTACATCAGGTTAGCAAATTGCATACAAATCTGTTTAAAGATGCATTTGCTGGCCAGGTCTGTAATGTGATGTATCTTTCCTGCTAAAGTGCCTGGCAGTTCTCCATATAAAAACAGTGCCCCAAACGCCAATGAGAGAAAAACAGTGCAGCTTTCCAAATGCTTAGAAACAGAAAAACAGGAATGAATCATGAAAAAAGACATTCACAAATCAGTTAAATATTTAAATTTGCATCATTGAAGCCCAAGCTGTAACTTCTAAATTTTTATGACTGTATTTTTTGTTTAACAGAAACACAGTATTTGTTTTGAAAGAGTCAAGGCTATTATAATTCAAATTTATCTATAATACAAACATGCTTTATAGCTGCAGAGTAAGCTGTGATTAAATACTGAATCTATTATTACAGCCTAGTTAAATTAAGTTACATAAATGCACAAAAAGCCACACATATGTTTACTGGCATTTTACACACGTGGACAGGGGAACTATTTTCAGTATTAAAACTTTTTACACGGTGGGGGACACTACAAGAAAAGTCGATATTTGACATCTACTAATCTGTTATACAGAATATATCTACAGTATCTCTATATATATCTATATTTCTGTCTCTATATATCTGTATCTTTGCAATTTATACTGTGTGACATACAACACCATAGGAAGGTGACTTATTCATGAAAACATTGTGTGTGTGAAGGTGTGGTGCAAATAAAGTTTTATTCACCATTGAGCTCATGGAGGTTCCAGTCTTCTTTTTCAATTAATTTGTAACTTACATCTCAATTTCACAAAACAAGAAAATTCATTAAACAGATTTTAGTTTTTACTGTCCCATGGTAGGGGACACATTAGCATTGCATGCTGGGAACAATGCACCGATTTTCAAGTGTTAATATGGCTTTTGAATGCTAATTTTGCACCTAAATGGTCACTGTGGTCTATCTTGTTAAAGGGATTCCTATAGGTAACACACAATATATAGAAAATTGGGCTGTTGTACATCCATATTAAAGTGCAACTAGAGACCAAAAATATAATACATACAAAAAATAGAATTCTAGTGCACAAACAATTCTAATTGCATATTGGCTACCTTCATAAGGTTGTTACTACAAACAGCTTGCTAAACCCTGGATAAATAAAAGCAATTAGTTCAGTAAGTTTGCCAAATTATTTTTAGCCCAGTCACCATGTCAAGGTTGCTTTCTTTAACTGGGTCCTAACTTACTGGTATTCACCTTTCTGGCTGCATGAGCTGACAGCTTTTCCTGTGTGGCCTGGATGCTTGAAGCTGACTCTCTAGTTTAAAGTACTTTGCTCAAACAAGCACATGACCTAACTCTGAGTGGAGTACAATTTCCCAGAAGGCTTGGTCAAACCTTCAATGTAACACAGAATATATAGAAAATTGGACTGTTGTACATCCATATTAAAGAGCAACCGTGGACTCCAAAAAAGTTAGGGTTAAATGAAAGCCTGCAGTATTTCCTTTAAAATGAGCCAACAATCACATTTCTGGCTTCACCCAGTGAGAAATGATATTGAGGTGAATATTCAAACTTTCTGCTTCCAGTAGGTTGAGTGACATCACCTTACCTCTGCTAGCCCGTTTGCCCCGGGGGAAAAGCATGCTCAGTTAAGACTTGGGGCAATTTATAAAGGAACGATGTTAGCGCAAAAAAATTACCGGCGCACATCGCGGCCGCGAAAATAGCGCTATCGCCGTATTTATAGGCGAGCGCTATTCCCCGATACCTATCGCGGCCGCATTTGCGCGGTAATTTAAGCCCCTTCGCGGCGATACTGTATATATCGCCGCGAAGGGACTTAAAATCCCTTCCCGACGCCGCTCCTACCCCGCCCACACCCCCCGCGGCGGCAGCGGGCGACCACCCGCCGCCGCCGCCGCCACTTCCCAGCAGCCCCTCCCAACCCGTTCCCCGTTCGCGGCAATCTCGACGAGCTGAGCTGCCGGAGGGCGCACATTCGACCCTCCGCGCACCCTCCGGCACCCTCCAAGCCCCCCGCCCCGGCCGCTCCCGGGAGGGGACGGGAGGGAGCCGCTGGGGGGTGAGGCTCCTCCAGCGGGGCCCTGAGAAAGGGCCTTTTGGGGCTAGGGGGTCCCGCAGCGCTCGAACCGGGACCCCCCTCCCCGGCCCTTACAGGGCCCTTGCGGCACTGACAAGTGCCTTGGCGGGGGTCCCGCAGCTGAAACCGGGACCCCCAGTGCGGCTCTTAAAAGAGCCTTGGGCGACGTCTTCTTTCTTTCTCCAGTCCCGGCGACACCAGCTCCGCCGAGGCCGCCGACCCCCGAGAGGTACCCCTGCGCCGCCAGGGGTACCCCCGGCGGGCGCCGGCACCTCAACGAGGCCGATGTTGCCGGCGTCTTGATCCGACGCACGTCTTCGGCTGGCGACACCAACCCCACTCAGGTCCCGATGCCAGGCAGACTCACTGCGGCCGCCAGTGAGCCCCTGGCACCGCCGCCTCAGCGGAGCCATGTTGCCAGCCCTTCTTTCTTCTTTCTTCAGCCATCTACTGGCATGGCATCTGAGTTCCGCGGCAGAAAGCTCCTCTTATATAGGTTGCAGAAATCCATAATCCGTTTCTGATTGGTCAATTTTTAATACTTACTTTACATTACCAATCAGATTTCTGGAAAGTTCTGAAATCTGATTGGTTAATGTAAGCAAGTTTAAAAATTGACCAATCAGAAACGGATTATGGATTTCTGCAAACCTATATAAAGAGGAGCTTTCCGCCGCGGAACTCAGATGCCATCGCAGTAGATGGCTGAAGAAGGAAGAAAGAAGCGTCTGGCAACATCGGCTCCGCTGAGGCCGGCGGTGCCAGCGGCTCACTGGCGGCCGCAGTGAGTCTGCCTGGCATCGGCGACCTGAGTGGGGTTGTGTCGCCAGCCCGAAGACGTCGCCCAGGGCTCTTTTAAGAGCCGCACTGGGGGTCCCGGTTTCGAGCTGTGGGACCCCGCCAAAGGCACTTATTAGTGCCGCAAGGGCACTTGTAAGTGCCGCAAGGGCCCTTGTAAGGGCCGGGGAGGGGGGTCCCGTTCGAGCTGCGGGACCCCTTAAGCCCCAAAAGGCTCTTGTCAGAGCCGCAAGGCACTTGAAAGTGCCGCAAGGGCCCTATAAGGGCCGGGGAGGGGGGGTCCCGGTGTCGAGCTGCGGGACCCCCTAAGCCCCAAAAGGCCCTTCTCAGGGCCCCGCTGGAGGGAGCCTCCACCCCCAGCGGCTCCCTCCCGTCCCCTCCCCGGGACGGCGGCGGGCGGGGGCTTGGAGGGGTTGCCGGGGAGGGGTGCGCGGCGGGTGGTCGCACCACCTGCTGCGGCCCCTTCCCGCAGCCCCTCCTAGCCTCCCGTTCCGAATTGCCGCGAATGGGAACGGGTTGGGGGGCGCTGGGAAGTGGCGGCGGCGCGGGGTGGTCGCCGCTGCCGCCGCGGGGGTTGTGGGCGGTGGGGTGTCTCCCGGGGCGGGTGGGCGACCACCCGCCGCGGGTTGCCTGCCCATCCCCGCCGCGGGAGGTTAGTATCGGCTGACTTCGCCTCCTTCAAGTGGCGAAGTAAAAACAGCCGATACTACCGAGCGAAACCAGTACCGCCACTTTATAAATAGAACGCGGCGGTAACAGGTAAGTATCGGCGCGAAAGGTTAACGCTTCGTTAACTTTTCGCGGCCGTTTTCGGGCCTTTATAAATTGCGGTAAACGCGATTTATGCGTTAATGGCCGCGAAAACGGCCGCGAAAAGTTAACGAACCTTTATAAATATGCCCCTAGTCTGGGGAAAACAGAAGTACCTGGGGGGAAAATTGACAGTTGAGAAGGGGAGCTTATTAATGCAGACAGGCTGGTCACATGACTTCATGCTGGTCACATGGCTGAAAACAGGAAGAGTTCAGCAGGAATATATATTGCTGACGCTTTCAGCAATTACTTCTCACAAATTTTATCTAGAGATGTGATTTCGGTTTTATTTTGAAGGTAGGATGGAAGGCTTTTTATGTAATTTTTACTAGTTTGGAAGAATTGGAGACCACAGTTACCCTTTAAAGGGGAACTGTGGTGAAAAAACATAGTCTTTTAAATCATAGGCAATTGTCTTTTAAACGATCCCTCTCTTGCCTCTCTATCATGATGAGGTCAAAAGTTATTGAGACTTAAATAGACTGTCAAATAACACCCAGGGAACAGTCATTATTCATCTCCTCTCTGCACCGCTCTATAGTCTATATGCTGAGCGGTGCACATATGGGCAGGGCTTGGCTTTCCCCTCTACTGGCTGCATTCCCCTCTTCCCCTGGGACACATGAAGTGAATGGGCAGAGATCGTAACAACTTTCTCCTGCTTATCTCTATTGCTACTAATCACTTTGCCGGTTATACTCTCCTCCCCTGAGACACACACAGTGAATGTTTAACAGGAGCAAACACATAAAAACAAGAGGAGGAGAAGATTTTTTTATTTTACCGCGATGCAGTAAATCACGCTGAGTACTGTATCGCAAGAACCTGAAAGAAAGTGGAACGTAAAGGGTAAGTATTACATATCCCCATCTGTTTTTTTTACTTTGGGAATGCCTTCTTGAGCATGAAAGCCTAGAAAGGCCTTCTAGAACATTCTTTTTTCCTAATTATCACTCAACTCACCCAGGAATCCATAGCTATATGCAATACATAAATATATTTCAGTTGTTCCCTTTCTGTTCACATCTTAATATTTGCTTTTCCTTTTTCCCTTATCTCTTATTCTATGCAGTAAACCGTTCTGTTTATTAACATTTTTAGAAGTAACCCTAGATGTTGGTATTTGAAAAAAACGCATTGACTTAAATTTCCCTTTGTGGCTTTACAAAACAGTGGATGTAGAGCCACTTAAAGGTGTGTTTTTCTGAAGAGCAAATTTCCTTCTGGAAGAATTCCTTAGACAACTAAAATATTATGTAACTAAACTTCTAACACCCAACAGCTTTGTCAGTAGCTCCCGTTACATAACTGCATAAGTGTAGCTTTTTATTTTTTCATTCTCTTTACAACTAGGCACAAACTTTAATAGAATGTTTGCAAAATATTATGCCCTGAATTTCAAATTTTTAGCATCCTAAAATTAGAATGAGAATTTTGTTCCAGTTTTTAGAAATATGCCCCTTTACTTCAATAAAAGGAAATAGAAATGCAGATATTTCATTTTATGATAGGATTATGATACAATAAAAATGTCTTAGGGCACGGCCACACTGCAACGCAAATGCAATCTCACACGGAATTGCATGCGATTTCATGTGCAATTTCGTTGCGTTTGCCCATGCGTTTTTTCATTAAGTATTGAAAACCGCATGGGATTGTGATTTAAAATGCGGAACGCAAATCACAACGCACCCGGAAATGCGCATTTCGGTGCGTTGCCGCATTTTCATTGATATGAAAAAACACAAGCGCAAATGCAAAAACAGCACAGCAGTGTGGCCTAGCCCTAAGGCTGGGTACACGGGTTCCCGTTTGGATGTGTCAGAAAATCCCGATCGATTGTCCGGTTCCCCTTGGCTGAATTTACCACGACCGACTCATTGCGAGCGCTCGGTTGGGACAAATAGTCCCTCCATGTGTACTCAGCCTTAGAATGTGAAATGTGTACAATATCTTGACATCTACCTACAGCAACTGTTAAGCATCTGGTTAAAACAGATTTGTTGAGATCAACACTCCCATTTTACTATTTCCTCTTGTAATAGAGTACAGTACTGCTTGACCTGAGGAAACTTGTCTGTAAAAATGAACTGTTAGTCCATAATAAAAAGGGATCGCCATATCCTGCATCATTTTAGTGCTACTGGACTAACATGGCTACAACCATTTTTTCTGCAACACTTGTAGAAAGACTTTCTTATGCAGGTTTGTTAAAGCACAGTACTGATAAAAGGGCGGACCTAATGGAATCAGCCATCTATGCGGGGAAGAATAATGATTTATCCCACCAAAAATCTCTACTGTTGTATGGGTAGCCAATAGCAGCCTCTGGCCACCCACACATTCATCCTATAATAAAATATAAGGAAAGTGTGGGGAGTGTCTGTAGCTGGTGTTATAGCCGATGGCAAGCAGCTTCTAATTGAATCTGCTATATACTGTAGCTGGTACGAGTATACCAAACTTAACAAAAACATTTTTAAAAAACTTGTTGAATGGAAGGTCTTCATTTTGAACACCATATTTTATTTATGGTAAACATAAAGCTATATGCCATTAATTCTTAATTTGGGTAATTTTGTTGTTTTTAGAATAATGAAATCAAATGTTTGACTGTTTAAATGGTGTTAAATTCATTATTTACCAATTGACTTCCAGCACTTTTATTTTCTCCACTTCATGCAAACAATCTGGTTCCCTGACAATTTACAAAAATAATTGCATAATATTGCACATCCGATTTTGCATTCACATTTTCAGATTAGAGCAGGTGCAGTTATTATAGCCGGACACAATTAATGGGAATATGAGTGTACTGCTGCATACATTGGACCATAATATTTTTTTCATCACCTCTACTTAAAGGGGAAATAATAGGACACATTAAAAATGCATGGGGTAGGGCTGCATTAGCATTAAGGCAGTTTGAGAACAATCAGTACAGCCCAACCAATTGCATTCATTATAATTTTCCTCATTATAACAGAACCTGCCTATGTATTTCTTAGAGAAATATGCTCTTTAAAAGGCAATTTCTAAAAAGCTTTGAGTAAAGAAACATAATAATATCAGCTTATAGAGAGCATATGCATAAGGATTGTAACAAAAACAATTAGTGGTTCTTCTATTAGATACACATATCAATTAATATAATATCCAATGTTATAAGGGGACATTATTTATTTGTGAAAGTTTGACCAAGCCTTGTGGGCCATTGTACCACACACACTGTCTGCCCAGATACCCGTTTAAAAAAAATACATATTTTAGAAGCAATTTCTAGGTAACTGCACTAGCAGAGGTTTTAGCACAAGTGTAAAATGCAAAAACCAAATGTAGTGGCTTAGCCGATTGTAAAATGTTTTATTTGTTGCATATTTCTATAGAGGAGGATACACATTTATGTGGAGATAACATTATAATATAGAATGTATGGCTTCTGCTTCAAAATATCCTACCTGCTTCTGCATTAGAGCAAAAAAGTATGCACAAACAAAAATGACTTTTACTTGTGCTTTGTCACGGTGCATGACAGTATTACAAATGCATTTCATTTGTATTTGATTTCTATGTGCTGTTCTTTAACAGCAGGACTGCTGGCAATCTGGGCTTCTAGATGGCAGGGTTTCTAGTATTGTAGTAATTTGCTAAGCTCAACACACTATTCATATGTATTGTATATATATCATAATAATAAGGTGGAGGGGATTACAAATTCAATATCACAAAACAGTAGAAAGGATGATGTCTAAGAAGGCTTGGGAAGACGTGATAAAATAAAGTCTAATGCTTTGTAACCTAATGGAGCTTTTAGATGTTCATATTCCTTTTTTCAGTAATTTTGTGTATTACCAAATCATTGACTTCCCTTATATGCGCCCCAGATCAGTGCCTCTTTCATTCATTCAGAGTAAGATTTTAATTAGCTATTTTTGTAGCTTTTGTTATGCTACTATTTCAGTATCTCTCCTTTTAGGTAAGTAATATGAATTTATTTCCTTTAACAACCTTTATTTGTTGTCTTACACCAAAGCTTAACAATTTAAGCCCAGGAGTTATCCCTGTCTCCACTTCTTCTGAAGACAGATAACAGGAATGAGTGGCAGTTTTAGTTTCCATGATACCAGGTAGCTTTCCAGCTTCTGCACTTTCTTTTTTCCATTCTCAGCAGCTAGTTTATCACTCTCCTTGTGTTCAGCCATTGGGGGATATCAGAACATTTTATATTTTAGGAAAACAAATCAGAAGAACAAAAAGCTGTTTGCAGGTGTATTCAATCTTTGCTTTGGTAAACGTTTATACAAAAAAATAATTGTTTTGGCCTCCAAAAGTTAATCATTTAAATCATTTCCCATGGGCATGGTTGCTAAAGGTCAGACAAGAAAAACAAAAATAAAACTAAATTCTGTCTATCCAATCTCTTTAGAACTTAATATTAATCAATAAATATTGTCAGACACAGTTTCTCGGTTTGATTTAAATTGTAATGTGCATCTCTCCTTTGCACACCATTTGCATGTACAGTACAGTAACATATAGTATTAGAGAGCATGACATTAATTCTATTTTAGTAAATCATGAAAGGAAACAATAGCAACATGCTTTAAACATACAAGCCAAGTGAATCCTGATGACTGCAGCCATTCGATAGATCACAAGATAAACTGTCAGGAAAATGTGTAGAGTGACTTGGTAAGAATGGGTTAACTATTCCTATTAGTTCTTAGGACCAATAAAAATACCATTCCACCCTGGAACAGTCCTATTTTTTTATATATGATTGTCAGCATGGAACCAGATCTCCTTTCTCAGACTGTGGGGCCGAACCGTGCATCTGAATTCTCTTCAGCTAGGGTCTGGTGGGTACTAAGAGGTCATTTAAGGACAAGTCATACATGTAAAATAATTGTATTTCGGTATTGGAAGGCGTAAAGACAGAAACCAATGTTATATTTGTAAATATAATAATTTGCCCATTAATAGGATACCCAACATGGAGCCCTTATTCCCTTGCCAAGGTGAGATATTAATATCTGGGGAATATGATAACACACAGTCATGTTTTGATTGGAGGAATTGATAATTAATAAAGGAGAGGATATGTGATCAATATCCCAATACAATGTACATATCT
The DNA here is from genome assembly GCA_019447015.1 of Hymenochirus boettgeri. Classification (NCBI taxonomy): domain Eukaryota; kingdom Metazoa; phylum Chordata; class Amphibia; order Anura; family Pipidae; genus Hymenochirus; species Hymenochirus boettgeri. The sequence goes on from CM033470.1 coordinate 240,154,983, forward strand.
ACATTTATATGGAATCTGTCAACTACTGAGGGGGAATGAATGCTTTTGGCTAGTCGTAAATCTGGACATTCCTGGACACTCCCACCTCATGTGGAGGGCGTAGTTCACAAATAGTTTAAAAGTCCTTGTAGTCCAAATAATGTTGTTCATACTTGGGGACATGCTAAAAACGTGTGTATGGACCCAAGTTTTTCATCCTGCCCCAGACACAGGACTTCTTCTGTGATTAGGGTCTTGTGAATAGTTTTTATCCTTTTTATTTTCTTAACTGTTGTACCTATTGTATGTCATTTTATTATCACCATTTTATTTTGTTTTTGATTATATGCACTGTCCACCTTTTGGAATATTAATCTAAAATTTAAATAAGTTTTTTCTTTGATGCTCTAAAGAACTCAGTTAGCCTCTGATAAGTTTTATGTGTTTGAATGGAGTGGCAGTGTAAATGCTAATTAACACTGTGACTGCTTGTGAAGGACTGATGCTAATTAACCAGTTTGTTACTGGAGTGAATGGTGTAGTGTTAACCATTTAGCTGCCGGACAGGGGTGGGCATAGTCATGAGAGTCAAGAGGGTTTTTGGGGCGTCTTTAGGCCTAACTTAAAGTGTTGGCAGCGAATACCGATTAATTAGTCAGATCACGCCCAGCGAACTGGCGTTCGTGACAAATGGGCTGGCAGCGTGTGGGTAAATTATTTTTTATTAGGCATTAGTGCCTGGATTAAGTTATTTAAACCTTGTACTAAGAACTGTATCTTTGCGAGGGTATCAGTCTTCAAAGACAAACTCAGTGCATTTATTTTAAAAGACATACGTACAAACAGTGTTCCCCTCCCTTCTCTTTTTTTTTCTTTCCTATATTTATTTGGCAAGGTTAGCTTAGAATGGAAACCTTTTACAAGAGACAAACCAAGGAGGGTCCTGATCAATCTCTGTGAGGAAAGAGGTATTGATGTCCTAGCAAGTCCAAGGAGCTGCTGATAAGGGCATTGTTGGAAAGTGACCAGGAGCAGCAGAACTACATAACTGAGTCGGGAACGATGTGGATTTAGCTATCCCAGAAAGGACTTTACCCTTGGTTTCTCAGCATGAGATACCACAGTGCAGGAAGACGGTAATCCTTCCCTGCAAAAGGATTTACAATTGTTGGGTTCAGATGACCCCCAGCTACGCTTCAATTGATCTTGCGCATCAGGAGAGGAGGCAGCAGCGCTGAGAGAGCTGAACGGCAAGCCCAGCGTGAAATGGACCCGCAGCAGCTGAACGGCAAGCCCAGCGTGAAATGGAAGCAGCTGCAGCTGAGCGGAAGGCGCAAAGGGAAATAGAGCAGCCGAAAGACAAGCAGACCGTGCATTTCAACTGGAGTTGGCAAAGCTCCAGCACCAGACCCAGTCTCCACAGTCCATGTGAGTCCAGAGAGGGTCCGTTTGCTTTGCATGGTTCACCAAGTTTCCTCCTGTCATGGACATGATAGCATTTTGGACACTTTTTTGTTAAGTTTTGAAAAGTGCTGCAGACAGTATCAGTTGCCACAGGAGCAGTGGGCAGATCTTGACACCTGATTAAAAGGCAAAGCCTTAGATGCCTTTGTTGAACTACCACCAGAGCTTGATGGGGACTATGAGGCTTTGAAAACAGGCTCTGATTAAGAAGTTTAACCTCACGCCAGAGGTGTATCGCAAAAAGTTTCGAGCGTTGCAGAGAGGTCCAACTGACAGCTACTCAGATGTTGTGAGTAATCTGAGAACCATTTTCGCCATTTGGTAAAGGACTGTCGGTTACTAAATTTGAGGAGCTGGAGGATCTATGGTAATGGATCAGTTCCTTAATATCTGTCCTGGAGATGTGCGACAGTTTGTATTGGATCGGGAGCCAAAAACAGCGCAGAAAGCAGCAGAAGTGGCAGACACCTATGCAGCCAACAGGGTGCCACATATCCAAAAGGTCCAACGTTACAAAGATCACCAAGCTGGAAGGATCGTCACCACAGGGAAGCCGCACCGCAGAATGTCAAGGCGGGTGAGAATTTGTCTGAAATGCCCATGTGAGCGTCAAACCATGGAGATCCACGCAGATGTTTTATATGTAACCAGACGGGACATGTAACTTCCTGTCCAGAAAGAAAGGGACCAGTGTCACCAGTCATCCTGTGGTAATGCTCGTATCTGGTACAGAGAATTTATGTCATCATATGCAGACTGTGACTGTGGGAGATAAAGTTACCCAGGGGTACGGGACTCAGGGCTAACTTGTCTCTGGTGCGCCCAGAGATGATTAACTTTGGGGACATTATTCCTGGGAAGACTTTATTGGTAAAGGGAGTGGGTGGGGTCATCCACGGGTGCCTGTGGCTAATGTTTTACTTGGATTGGGGTGTGGGGAGAGGTCTGAGGGAGTGGGGATCATCTAATGAAATTCCTGTCAATGTGTTTGGGGAATGTTTGGGGAGAAGGTCTCTGCTTTTGTGCCAAATGATCCGGTCTCACTAGGTCCACCGCGCTGGAGTGTGACACCCCACTGCAATCAGTAAAGGGAACAGGTAACAAGGGCAAGGTAACTGGAGGGAGGGCTAGACACCAGAGCAGATGTCTGTCAGTGCCAGAACCAGTATTGCCTAACTGTGTGAATGGAAGAGAGAGGGGATCCCCCAGTTCACTCTCTGGTAGAGTCAGTATAGTACCTGTAGGTAGGGATTGTCACAGTAGCTGGGAGGAGGGCTGAGAGACCAGAGAGGGTGTCAGTCAGTGCCAGAACCAGTACTGTCATACATGTGTGTATGGAAGGGGGAGGGAAGGAATCCCCAGGGTGATGTTCTGGGTAAAGTACCCGTTAGAGAGGGATTTCCAGAGTAGGATCCCTGATCCTGTGCCCAATCTGCCTGAGGTCCTGGATAGCAGTCAGGAATTAGCGCAGGAGTGTGTGGGACAGATGGTAAGGACTCAGAGCAGGGTCCCTAATGGATGTTTCCACTCAACTGAGGGAGAAGAGGTAGCTGTGGGCATGCGGTAGCGCCAGTACCAACCTCAGTGGGGGTGGAGAAGGAAGAGTAAGGGTTAAGAGGGACAGCTAACAACCTAGGAGTGTCCCAGGTAAATGGAAAGAGGTAGCTTCCCTGAGGACCAAACCATACCAGTAACAGTCACTGGTTTGTCCCAGTCTAAGAGGGAGCAGGGATATGGTGAGCAGAAAGGCAGTTAAGGGTAGAGTGACCAGTATCTGTCTGAGTTTAGACCCAGGGAATGGGGAACTTTAGACTCACAGGATACAGGTAGCAGTGGGATAAAGGAGATCTGTCCAGCAGGAGAGTGTGTCAGAGGGAGGACAGATGCCTGAGGTTAGGAGTGGCCGGGTACAGTCCCCTACATATCAATGTACTCCAGGTGGTAAATACAGAACTGTACCTGTCAGCGCACAGAGTGGTCACACAATGAGTATGGGGTTTTGCTCTCTATATCAGAGGTGTGTACAGACTGGGCATCAAGAGGTTAACCAGTCTACTTGGGTGAATGACTGTGAACCCAAACCCAGTTCTCATAACCACAGTAAAGAGGATGGTGGTTTTGTAAAAATGGGCAGGTGGAATCATATCATGGAGCAATATGATTTACATTCACCGAACCAAGGGGATGCAGGTGGATATTCGTGTCTATCGAACCACCTGATTATGGACGCAGTAGGAGTGACCTGTGATTCACATCCCGTGCCCAATTTTAAAGAGGGAGGTGTCAGGAAAATGTGTAGAGTGACTTGGTAAGAATGGGTTAACATTCCTATTAGTTCTTAGGACCAATAAAAATACCATTCCCACCCTGGAACATCCTCCTATTGTTTATATTATGATTAGTCAAGCATGGAACCAGATCTCCTTTCTCAGACATGTGGGGCCAACGTGCATCTGGAATTCTCTTCAGCTAGGGGTCTGGTGGGTACAAGAGGTCATTTTAAGGACAAGTCATACATGTAAAATAATTGTATTTCGGTATTGGATGTGTAAGACAGAAACCAATGTTATATTTGTAAATATAATAATAGCCCATTAATAGGATACCCACCATGGAGCCTTATTCCCTTGCCAGATGAGTATTAATATCTGGGGAAATATGGATTACAACACAGGTCATGTTTGGTATTGGAGGATTGATAATTAATAAAGAGAGAATATTGATCAATATCCCAATACAATGTACATATCTACATTTATATGGAATCGGTCTAACTGAGGGGGGAATGAATGCTTTTGGCTAGTCGTAAATCTGGACATTCCTGGACACTCCACCTCATGAGGAGGGCGTAGTTCAACAAATAGTTTAAAAGTCCTGTAGTCCAAAATAATGTTGTTCATACTTGGGGACATGCTAAAACGTGTGTATGGACCCAATGTTTCATCCTGCCCCAGGACACAGGACTTCTTCTAGTGAGTAGGGTCGTGGATAGTTTTATCCTTTTATTTTCTATACTGTTGTACCTATTGTAGTCATTTTATTATAACAACCATTTTTTTTGTTTTTTGTATTATATGCCACTGTCCACCTTTGTAATTTAATCTAAAATTTAATAAGTTTTTGTCTTTGATGCTCTAAAAGAACTCAGTTAGCCTCTGATAAGTTTATTGTGTTTTTGAATGGAGTGTGCAGTGTAAATGCTAATTAACTCTGTGACTGCTTTGAAGACTGAGCTAATTAACCAGTTAGTTGCTGGAGGAAATGGTGTAGTGTTACCCTTAGCAGCCAGGACAGGGGTGTGCATAGTCAGTGAGAGTCAAGAGGGTTTTTGGGGCGTCTTTAAGGCCGAACTTAAAGTGGTGGCAGCGATACCGATTAATTAGTCAGATCACGTGCCAGCGAACTGGCGTTCGTGACATAAACCAAAGTTTTGGTGGCAATTATCTCCTGTACACAACTAATGGCACTATTTGCCTGTTTGAGAGACTGTTTTTTTATTTTTCTTGTTTTCTTCTTTCTGTTTGTGGCCCTTTGACATAACAACACCATTATCCTAAAGATCATTTGAATTAGAAATGAAGATGTAGGTAAGAGGTTGCAGATGAGTCCACGAGAAACTATGTGTCCGCTAGACTTTCTCTGCTTCCTGTCTAAAAAAGATAAATGCTCTCACATATGAATTAAACAAACATAAAGGGCTATTCACCCCCAAAACTATAATTCCCCTCACTACTGGCCCCACTCTATAGTAAATAAAATCCTTAACCTCACATCCTGAAGATAACATATCCTATCTAGTCACGCTCCATATGTTCTCCTGTAATCCCCCACCAAAGTCCCAAAACCTGATTTTTGAACAAAAATCTAATATTAGAATATCGAAAATTCAGAAAATAAGATTGAAAATTGTGTGTTGAAAATAAACAATTCAACACAAATCCAAACTCAACTTCATCTCTATCCAATGCTGAAAAAGTGCCAAAAGTGATCATTGTTCTTCATAATTTAGAAACGGAGAATTTACCGAGACTGGAGTTAAGTAAAGTCACACTCACCCATTTAATATCGCAAAAGACGCCTCAATCTTCTCAAGAAATCACAATTTAATTAGCAATTTATTGTCTAAAATGTCCAGCATAATTTGAAATAAAGATTTCCTTTTAATAAGAACAATATTGAATTCTTAACCACAAAATCCATTTGATTTGTCTTTGTCTGTGTCTTTTGACATGCTCAGCCTCATCAATACCTGTAGCAATATTTTATCTTCAGTTTCATACCGTACCTCTGGCAGATGGTTATTTTATTTGGTGTTTTTTCCTGTGGGGGCGTCCTTTAATTAAACACACCATTCTGTATTTTAGATTTTTTCTTTTCTTTAGATCTAAATCAACATAATTAAAGCCTGTTGGAGTTGGTCGTGTCTGTTAGCCTATTCTACTTACTTAAAGGACTCTTGCAGTATTTGACTGATATGTAGCTATTCTCACAGTAATGTACCTAACACACCACTCTTATCTCTTATAAAAGCAAGCATATTTAAGGGAGAGCAGACTGGGTAAGGAGTGATAACTGCATGGATATAGTATCACTTAAGTATACCTGAAAGAATTCAAAATGTGCTGGGCACACCAGACTTGAAAAACAATATTGTTTATTGTGACGTTTTAGTACCGCAGGTACCTTCCTCAGACAAACTAATAAAAGTGCCATGTGCAGAAATCCCTTTAAAAGGGTAGGCGAGTTAAGTAAATGACCCTCTAGTGGTCAAATTGGTGACCATTCTATAAAAGTGCAATAGTGGCTAGGTGCAATCTGTATGCAGAACTCTTGATATGAACAAACAGCATACTATTGAATAGGAAAACTATATATACATAGACAAAAATAAAAAGTTAAAAAATACCAACATTTATCATCTTCTAGGGAGAAAACAAAATCTGTATTAAGACCTCTAAGTTGTACGAGTTTAGATTATAGATCTAAAGCATTCTCTATGGAGTAACCGTTTTTATCTATCCCCACCTCTTACTGTCTATGGGGATTTAATGACTATAGCACATAAACCAGAAACTTGATTTCTCTTAATTTGAAAGTGTTTCAGCTTCAGGGGCATCACTGTTTTGGGTGTTGCCCTCCTGTCTGATTAGTGCAATTCTAATGTCACTTTTGCGATGCTGCAGTCTACATTTAAAGGGCCCTGTTTGTTTTTCCTACATAGATCAAAGAACAACGACATTAAGCTGTATACACAAAATTTTGTATTGCGTAAAAGAACCCATTAAAATGGCAAATACTTTTCCTGTGTATGGATGGTTAAAATTGTTGCCTAGAATCAGAATTACAAATATTGCAATTAAAACATTTAAAACAGCTTTTATCTGGGAAAACACAAAAGGTTGTTTTTTTGTGTTTGTTAACTGGATCAGCTTACATCAGTTGGTTATATAGGGATTTGCCTTTTTTAAAGATGCACAACAGTTTTCGTCTAGTTTCAATGGCAAGAGTATTATCGCCTTCTATAACCGAACTGAGTTTATTTAAATTAAATTTTCAGGGTTATTCAATAAAAGTTCTTATTGTTTAAAATGGTCTAATTTTGCCCCAACCAATCAGATGTTAGTTTTCAAATGTTAATAACATCTGATTGGTTGGGCAAATTAGCACCATTTAAACGATAAACCTTTATTGAATCTCCCTGTTTATCTTTTTTAGAAATAACTTTGGATAAAGGGTACACCATGTTTTGTTACACTAGGGGACATGTTCCCCGCTTCGGTTTCTCGCCCTTTCTAATGTGCGAGGAAGATGTCCCCTTACCTTGATTATTTCATCATCTGGTCAAGCTGTTTCATCATGTCATCATCATCAGAACAATCCTGTATATTTGCACACAGGTTCTTTTCTAGCCATAGTTGGGTCTAGGTGAAAATTAGGGCGCCATTAAAATGTGGATGGTCCATTCAAAGTTTTTTAATCTTTTGAAAGACAGGTAATCTTTAGCAGCCACGTCTTCAAGAACTACATTCAGCCAGTTGATCTAATTGAATACAACAGATTGCCCAGAAGAGGTGTCAAAACAGCATTGTACATGGCAGACAGTTGGTGTCGAATCCCCCCACCTCTATTTAGCTTGGTTTCTTTTTTATTTCACATAAATGGAACGTCTTCAAGAACTAAAAAGTCCAGTTGATCTAATTGAATACATCAGATATAGAAAATACAGTACATCCTCAGAGTTCACACACAGCCTGTTACACCCGCCCCCATTATCATTGTCGACTCTTTGGAGCATAATAGTTTAATATGGCAGCTAGTGAAATATTGATATAATTTTGCTCCAGATACAATGTAATAAATTTAGCTGACATTGCTCCATAGATCATATGCTGGTATTAAAAATGACTATTTTAAATTCCTTATTTCTTTCAGAACAAAATCATTTATTCTATTTTGGACGGTATCATAAGGAATGGTATGGGAAATAACGGTACCACACCACTGCATGTGGGAGTATAAAATAACCATGTAGTCATACTTTTCTTGTGCATTATCTGTAACTTCCACGTCCACGTAAAAAAAAAAAAGATGCTATGGCAAAGTATGGGGCCTTAATGGTGTATGGCATCTGTATTTTGACCACAGCTGTAGTTTACAATAAGGTTGTTAAACTTCAACTTAGTCACAACATATCAGTATGACGGAGATTTCCTACTCAATACAGAAGCAATCTTCAATTTTTGCCCTTAAAAATCACTGACTTTGGTGTTTACTGTGTCTGCCATAATGCCCACAATTTGATTTAAAGACTGAAAGTACTACCAGCAATTATTAAAACAAAAAAAGAGAAGTATATCAAATATATTATCTGATAAGGGAATATATTTCAATGTGCGCATATGTTTTTGTGGTGCGTTTATTTTTGTTAGGTATAGTATGTTTTAAAATGTAAAGAGAATAAATGATGAGCGTTAATTCTTTGTCTCATGCAAAAGGCAGATACAAGCAATGTGCTTTAGCAGGCTGCTCATAAATGAGGCACTTGTTCAACTGCAAAATTTCCGCATAAATACATATGGGACCAGTCCACAGTCATGGTGACACCACAAAAGGCCAGGAATTAGTCACACTGTGTGCACAAGCTCTGGAACGCCATTGAATGCAAGCCTATTTGCCCTTTATCCAAATGAATAATTATGATAATTATCATGCTGCAGTATTATATGTGGATAACAATATATCCTTAAGGTGAATAAATTCAATCTGCTTTCACAGAGAAACAGCATTTCATAATACTGCAAAATATATTGATAAATTATTTGTATAATGGCAGGGAAGGAAAGCTTTAACAAATGAAATTAATACTGAAAAGTGTAGAAAAATAGGAAAGCCATTCTTTTTTAACATTTAGTAATTGCTTGTCTTGTGGGAATGCTCGTTTAATTACAGAATATCGGCACTGAAATACTGCAAGATCACTGTTCCTCTAGTCCACAGAGAGTAGGAAAATGGCAAGAACTAAAATAGTTTGATCATTTCTGATCCCAGGGGAGTATACAATATAAATAGCCATGTACCTGATTTTTAATGTAGGTAATCAGTATCTAGCATGTATTCTCTGCAACAATACAAATACTGTTCCTTATTTCCTGTGGGCGTTAGTTAAAGGGACTTTTCATTATACTGCTAGTTATATATTTTTATTACTATATAAAATGTATAAACTATTAAACCTTTCTTTTCAATTTTTGAGGACTAAAGGTAAATGTGGTCAAAATAGGCCTAGGTAAATGGTCAGGAATTGCTTTCCTGAGTATTTTTTCAATTTACTATTTATTTATTTACATTTTTACGTGTGATATGGTAGCAGCATTCAAAAGATCTCCTGACTTCCTGCTCCTGAAACCACGTGACAAGCCCTCTTTTCCTGTGTCTCCTCCGGGCCTTCATTGCCCCCCTCCCTTTTTGTTCTTCCCTGAAGCACTACTCTGGGGGGAAATGTTTGAGGCACTGTCAAGAGAAGCAGTAAAAAATTATACTTGTACATATAGTATATTGATCATTATAGTTATTGTTATAGATTTAAAAAAGAGCTAATTCTTCTGTGGCACTTTACAATGACATGATACATACATAACAAACTAGGGAGAAATATAATAAAGTCATGCAGCATTATCGGCAATTACTGTAAATGTACAGCAATGCATGGCACAATAACAGAGAGGATGCCTAAATGTAAGTCAGCCTCCATGAAATATGGGCATGAAATATAAGGCATACATCTCAACTATGGACAAGAACATCCTGGCCCATGCCCCCAGAATATCCCAGTTTGGTTCCACTGGAACATGCTTAGTGTTCTGGGACAGCCCCTTCATACTGAGTCTGTCACTGTCACTCCCCAAACCTGAAATGTTGTAATAATAAAATGGCGAGGAATGGTCCTGCTGGGTCATGCTAGTCAGATACACATTATTTTGTACCACGGACAATATTTTACTAATGGGGGAAATAAGGATGGTATTGTATAATACCAATACTTGGGTATTTTAAGTGTCTAGTTTAGTTCAAATGAAAGCAAGATATTGGAAATCATACCTGTTAAGTGCATTTTTAATTCAAATGCTACTGTATTTGAATCTGTTTTGGATTAAGAAATAGTTAAGTTAAACTAAAATATAATTATTTCCTCAAAATGACATCAAACCTCAATAAGTTTTAATTTTAATTGACACAGTTTAGAGCTGATTTTTATTTAATTCAATTATTTTAACAGATGTTTTTTGTAATTTGCTCCCTTACAATCTGAAACATTTTCATTGTACTGTATAGTTCCTTTCTTTATTCATTTACCCTTTAAAAACTATGTTCACCAGGTCTGTGTTATTCCACCAGAAATAAACTTTGCCCTATCTTTGTGCTGAACCACTATCACTCATTGCGGGAGACTATTCATAAATTATGGTTAACCTTTCTTTTAAGTTGTAACTCACCAAAAGCCTCACTGGGCATCCTCCTAAAAACTCCAATCATTCAGCGACCCTCTTCTAAAACATGTCACAGAAGAAAGAAGAAAAAAGTAGGGTAATAATTAATTAAACAAAATATATAAAACATTTGTCACATTAGGTGCTTATACAAATCACCTCTGCTACACTAATATGAACTTTTCATTCACTCCTATTATAACGTGGATATAATACTGCAGACCATCTATCATTCATGCTAAAAACTCATGTCACTCATGGGCTGCATGCCCATATTATCCAGGCTCTAACGTAACTTATGCTTCAAACGCTGTTACTTATGTTACAAGGCTCTGTCATTCATTTATCACTTTTTTACTTGTGCTAACAGCCTCTGTCCCTCATACTGACAGCTTTCATCACTCAAGCTAGTAATCTCTTATATATAAATATATTGGATAAGTACAGAAATGAGCAAGTCACTGGTAAGAGGAATAAATAAATTGTGTTACAACATAGCAAAGTTATTTTGTTTCTCTTTTTGTAGAGTATATGATAACCCATTAATAATGTTAGTTAACACAGGGTTAACAAAAGACAATAGCCGACCCTTGGACAGTAAAAGGTATTTTTACCTAAAAGGGGGAACTTTAGTTTCCATTAATTAAAAAAGCACACCCCTACTTTACATAGACTTCAGGATCATGCTTCTAGTTGCAGTCTATCCAAGTTTACATCAGTTATAATGGCCACTAAATTCCTAATAATTTTTAAAGCTAGCCATAAGTTCTGAAAGAAAAAAAACTTTAACTTTCTAAGGTGTTCATGTTGCAGGTCTGTATCTAGCTCTCAGAAAATAAAATGTTTGTTTTTTGAGGGTGGGCTTAAGTATAACTTTACAAGCCTATACACTTAAGATCCATAAGCTAGACACATCATTTCTAGGCTTGTTTGAAGGTATGAAAGGGATCTTTTAAATAGAGGACACTTGTATGGATGCCACAGTTACCCTTTAAGCAAACAAATGATTCTTCACTTTGCGAATAATTGTGGAATGCTCTGTCTCATGTTGTGATGGTAGGATCACAAAAACTTCAAACAAGATTGGAAATCTAATTGCAAAGACAAAATAACAAAGGTTTTAGTCTTACTGTACCATTGGGGTAATACATACATAGGTGAAGATTAGAGATGTACTTGGTTCTAATAGAACCCAGTTTCGATTCGATCCGGCGGGCCTTCCGAACTCCCGGATTTTTGGAAACTCGAATTTTCCGAGTTTTGATTTTTATCGCCGTTTTCCGGTAACCCTCAAAAGCATGGATCGATTTTCGTAACCCTCGAAACTGTATCGTAGGTGGGGATCGGTTTCGGTAACCCTCGAAAACCTTGTATCGTAGGTGGGGATCGATTTCGTAACCCTCGATAATTGTACGAATCCTGGTAACCCTCGAAATTGTAAGTCCATCAACCCTCGAAAAGTAGCGAATCGTTTTGGTAACCCCGAATGTTTGTGCCATTTTTCGCCAACCCTCAATGTACAAGCTGATTTTTTTTGAAAATTCGAAAATCCGAAAACGGACGAAACTCATCATTTCGAACATCTCTAGTGAAGATATGCTATTGGTTTTGTCCCATGTGTTGCGGCTAGTAAAGAGTAAAACATGGTCTGTAATGGTGTAGGTTTTCTTTGTTAGAAAAGTGTTTAGGTTTTTCTAATGGAAGGGTTTGAACTTGGATGGATTTTTATAATCTTTCTTCTTTAAAGGAAAACTTTACATCAAATTCTAATATTTTTGGTTTGTTCCTCCCTGTTGAATGACTAATTAGGTGTTATGTTTTAAAAATGGCTAGTAACTTTACTAGAGCACATAATTTGGCATATGTCTTTAATTTACTTCACTGAATTAAACTTAATAGAATATGTCAGCTAATTACAATCTTTCAAACAAGAATGGTAGACATTTTGTGTATGTGTAATTCTTTGTTGAGGTGCTATAAGAAATATGGTTCTGCTGTTACTTTAAACAAAATATACGGGGAGTAATACTCCTTTGCTTGCCTTCTGGGTTTATTGATGCCAGTTTAGCTTGAAAATTAAAAAGGTATAGAGGTAACAAACAGGCACAGGCAGTATAACTGCTAATGGCACCATAAAGTTACCATCAGCAGTTATACTGCCTGTCACCTTTGTGCTACATCTATTACCTTTTTTAAATTTTTTCAATACTTAATGCCATGAGTGTGATGGATGCATAAAATAGAGGTAACCATCCACCATTACCAGTGTTTGACCACTATATTTCACTTAGCTGAGTCACAATACCATTGTGATCTAAAGTTAAAGAATTAAAAATTCCATTTTTTTACAGGCCAGGAACCTTTTATTATCCTTTATTTTAGTAGGTTTTCCATTTTTTTCACACAGTTATAAATAGTCATGTGACACTGATGACACAGCTAAGCACCAGATATAAAAAATATAACCCACCCCCAAATGTCTATGGGTCCAATTGTGACATAATATCCTAATAATCAGTGTGCTACTACATACTACTGAAGTTACCCAAAGTAATGTAAACTTTCAGTGCCCCTCCCGGGTGCATAAACCCATTCCATACCTTCACACAACTATCCTTCGTGGGGTCTCTTTCTCCTGTCAGAGGAAGTGAGAGCAGAAGAGAGGCTGTTCCATCCATTGGTCTGAGAGAGGTAGGAGGGGGAAGTGACTTATAACTCGGGACACCTATGAACTCATGCTCTCTGCTACTGTGGTGCTGCGTGTAACATTTATAATCCAGACCCTCTCCAGACATGTTGCAAAATATCACTTTATTCAACACTAGTTTACTACTAGATTTGGCTATCGCGTAGCATTCCTCCGGCTGTCCTCACATCCTGACACTTAACAATCATGTTTATTTAGTTTCTGCTACAGAGACAGTGTAAAAACCCTTAATGTGGGCAGCACATTAAAAAACCTTTAAAAAAACCCAACAGCACTATTAATAAATATCCTGGAGACTTTCAGGGTAAATATTATCCCTTTATTAGCCCCTAATAGAAGGACTAGTAGCCACAAAGAAGCAATAGAAGAAAAAAGGACATTAGATTCTTTTATGTCCTGGATTTTTCAAATCTAAATGCAGTCCTCTTTTTGAGACACTTATGATGCTTGTATGCATCACTACCTCATTTACTACGCTTACATGACAATACTTTATTAAAGATAATAGCCGCTCTGCATCTAGTTTATGAAAATGTAATGGTGTTATTAACGTGAGGCACTTAGCATCCATGTACTCAGGTGTTTTCATGTTGAGAAATGCTTTCCTACCACTGGTTATGTGCAATGGCAGGAGAGAGCGATGGTTTTATGTACAATATTAGGTACCTTTCTGCATTTTAAAGACATTTCTTCTTTATCTAAATAGTTTTCTCTCTTTTATCATCAGGATTCTTTCTGTCACAATCCTATATATATTTTATTAGAAATCTCATTTAGAAAATATTTCATGTAAATTAATATAGTTTCCTTGATATGTTACTAAAAAAACTAAAACTTTCACAACCTGCCCATACATGGCTTTTTGTGGAATTAGTACCGGAATGTGCATTATTTAGCCCCAAAAAATAAATGTGTAATAAATGTGATTTCCTGGATTATTTAAATGAAGGGACATTAGGCCTTTTATTGCTTTACTTATGAGGTCACAGGTAGATGGAAAGAAGGTAGCTATCCCTGAGACCAAACCATACCAGTACAGTCACGGTTTGTCCAGTCTAAGAGGAGCAGGGATATGGTGAGCAGAAAGGCAGTGTAAGGGGTAAGAGTGACCATATCTGTCTGAGTTTAGGAACCCAGGGAATGGGGAACTTTAGACTCACAGGAACAGGTAGCAGGGAGGATAAAGGAGGATCTGTCCAGCAGGAGAGTGTGTCAGAGGGAGGACAGATGCTGAGGTTAGGATGTGGCCGGGTACAGGCCCCTACATATCAATGTACTCAGGTGGTAAATACAGAACTGTACCTGTCAGCGCACAGAGTGGTCACACAGATGGTAGTATGGGTGGTTTGCTTCTCTATATCAGAGTGTGTACAGACTGGGCATCAAGAGGTTAACCAGTCTACTGGGTGAATGACTGTGAACCCAAACCCAGTTCTCATAACCACAGTAAAGAGATGGTTGGTTTGTAAAAATGTGCAGGTGGAATCATATCATGGGCAATATGATTTACATTCACCGAACCAAGGGGATGCAGGTGATATTCGTGTCTATCGGAACCACCTGATTGGACGCAGTAGGAGTGCCCGTGAGTCACATCCCGTGCGCAATTTTTAAGAGAGGAGGTGTCAGGAAAATGTGTAGAGTGACTTGGTAAGAAGGGGTTAACTATTCCTATTAGTTCTTAGGACCAATAAAAAATACATTCCCACCCTGGAACAGTCCTATTGTTTATATTATGATTAGTCAAGCATGGAACCAGATCTCCTTTCTCAGACAATGTGGGGCCGAACCGTGCATCTGGATTCTCTTCAGCTAGGGGTCTGGTGGGTACTAAGAGGTCATTTTAAGGACAAGTCATACAGGTAAAATATTGTATTTCGGTATTGGGATGTGTAAGACAGAAAACAATGTTTATTTGTAAAATATAATAATATGCCCATTAAAGGATACCCAACATGGAGACCTTATTCCCTTGCCAAGAGAGATATATATCTGGGGAATAGTGGATTACACACAGGTCATGTTTGGTATTGGAGGAATTGATAATTAATAAAGGAAGGATATGTGGATCAATATCCCAATACAATGTACATATCTACATTTATATGGAATCGGTCTAACTGAGGGGGAATGAATGCTTTTGGCTGTCGTAAACTGGACATTCCTGGACACTCCCACCTCATGAGGAGGCGTAGTTCAACAAATAGTTTAAAAGTCCATGTAGTCCAAAATAATAGTTGTTCTACTTCGGGGACATGCTAAAAACGTGTGTATGGACCCAAGTGTTCATCCGCCCCAGGACACAGGACTTCTTCTAGTGAGTAGGGTATGTGAATAGTTTTATCCTTTTTATTTCTATAACTGTTGTACCTATTGTATGTCATTTTATGTAACACCATTTTTATTTTGTTTTGTATTATATGCAATGTCCACCTTTTGGAATATTAAATCTAAAATTTTAATAAGTTTTGCTTTGATGCTCTAAAAGAACTCAGTAGCCTATGATAAGTTTATTGTGTTTGAATGGAGTGTGCAGTGTAAATGCTAATAACTCTGTGATGCTTGTGAAGGACTGATGTAATTAACCAGTTGAGTTGCTGGAGTGAATGGTGTGTGTTACCATTTAGCAGCCAGGACAGGGGTGCTAAGTCAGTGAGAGTCAAGAGGGTTTTTGGGGCGTCTTTAAGGCCGTAACTTAAAGTGGTGGCAGCGAATACCGTTAATTAGCAGATCACGTGCCCAGCGAAAGCGTTCGTGACATAAACCAAAGTTTGGTGGCAATTATTCCTGTACACAACTAATGGCACTATTTGCCTGTTTGAGGACTGTTTTTTATTTTCTTGTTTTCTTGCTTTCTGTTTGTGGCCCTTTGACATAACAACACCATTAATGTCCCTAAAGATCAGTTTGAATTAGGAATAGAGATGTAGGTAAGGGTTGCAGATGAGTCACAGAGAAACTAGTGTCGTACTAGACTTCTTTGCTTCCTGTCTAAAAAAGATAAATGCTCTCACATATGAATTAAACAAACATTAAAGGGTATTCACCCCCAAAAACTATAATTCCCCTCACTACTGGCCCCACTCTATAGTAAATAAAAATCCTTACCTTCACATCCTGAAAGAATAACATATCCTATTCTAGTCCGCTCCATATGGTTCTCCTGTAATCCCCCACCAAAGTCCCAAAAATGATTTGTGAACAAAAATCTAATATTTAGAATATCGAAAAATTCAGAAAATAAGATTGAAAATTGGTGTTGAAAAATAAACAATTCAAACACAAATCCAAACTCAACATTCATCTCATCAATGCTGGAAAAAGTGCAAAAGTGATCTGTCTTCATATATTTAGAAACGGAGAATTTACCGAGAGCTGGAGTTAAAGTCACACTCACCCATTAATATCGCAAAAGACGCCTCAATCTTCTCAAGAAATCACAATTTTAATTAGCAATTTTTGTCTAAAATGTCAGCATAATTTGAAATAAGATTTCCTTTTAATAAAGAACAAATTGAATTTTAACACAAAAAATCCATTTGATTCTGTCTTTGTCTGTGTCTTTTGACATGCTCAGCCTCTCAATACCTGTAGCAATATTTTATCTTCATGGTTTCATACCAGTACCTATTGGCAGATGGTTATTTTTATTTTGTGTTTTTTCCTGTGGGGCTGTCCTTTAATTAAAACACCATTCTGTATTTTAGATTTTTTTTCTTTAGATCTAAATCAACATAATATAAGCTGTTGGAGTTGTGGCTGTGTTGTTTAGCCTATTCTACGTACTTAAAGGGACTCTTGCAGTATTTTGATGATTGTAGCTATTCTCACAGTAATGTACCTAACACACCTCTTATCTCTTATAAAAGCAAGCATATGTTAAAGGGGAGAGCAGACTGGGTAAGGAGTGAATACATTGCATGGATATAGTATCACTTAAGTATACCTGAAGAATTCAAAAGTTGCTGGCACACAGACTGAAAAAAACAATATTGTTTATTGTGACGTTTTAGTACTCGCAGGTACTTCCTCAGACAAAATAATAAAAGTGCCATGTGCAGAAATCCCTTTAAATAGGGTAGGCGACGTTAAGGAAAATGACCCTCTAGTGGTCAAATGTTGTGAACAGTCATATTAAAAGTGCAATAGTGCTAGGTGCAATCTGTATGACGACTCTTGATATGAACAAAAAGCATACTATTGGAATAGGAAAAATATATATACATAGAACAAAAATAAAAAGTTAAAAAATACCAACATTATCATCTTCTAGGGAGAAAACAAATATCTGTATTAAGACCTCTAAGTTGTACAGAGTTTAGATTATAGATCTAAAGGCATCTCCTATGGAGTAACCTGTTATTTTATCCCACCTCTACTGTTATGGGGAGATGGTCAAGACTATAGCCAATAAACCAGAAACTTGATTTCTCTAAGTTGAAAGTGTTTCAGCTTTCAGGGGCATCATGTTTTGGGTGTTGCCCTCCTGTCTGATTAGTGCAATTCTAATGTCACTTTTGCGATGCTGCAGTCTACATTTAAGGGCCCTGTTGTTTTTCCTACATAGATCAAAGAACAACGACTTAAGCATGTATACACAAAATTTTGTATTGCCAGTAAAAGAACCCATTAAATGGCAAAACTTTTCTGTGTTGGATGGTTTAAAAATTGTTGCTAGAATCAGAGAATTACAAATATTGCAATTTAAACACATTTAAAAACAAGTTTTATCTGGGAAAACACAAAAGGTTTTTTTGTGTTTGTTAACTGGATCAGTTACATCAGTTGGTTATATAGGGATTTGCCTTTTTTAAAGATGCACAACAGTTTTCGTCTAGTTTCAATGGCAAGGAGTATTATCGCCTTCTATAACCGAACTGAGTTTATTTAAATTAAATTTTCAGGGTTATTCAATAAAAGTTCTTATGTTTAAAATGGTGCTAATTTTGCCCCAACAATCAGATGTTAGTTTTCCAAATGTTAAATACATCTGATTGGTTGGGGCAAAATTAGCACCATTTAAACGATAAGACCTTTTATTGAATCTCCTGTTTATCTTTTTTAGAATAACTTTGGATAAAGGTACACCATGTTCCTTTGTTACAATAGGGGACATGTTCCCGCTTCGGTTTTCGCCCTTCTAATGTGCGAGGAAGATGTCCCCTTACCTTGAATTATTTCAATCATCTGGTCAAGCTGTTTCATCCTGTCATCATCATCGAAACAAAAAATCCTGTATATTTGACACACAGGTTTTTTCTAGCCATAGGTGGTCTAGGTGAAAAATTAGGGCGCCATTAAAATGGTTGATGGTGCCATTCAAAGTTTTATCTTTTGAAAGACAGGTATCTTTAGCAGCCAACGTCTTCAAGAACTACATTCAAGTCCAGTTGACTAATTGAATACAACAGATATGCCCAGAGTAAGGTGTCAAAACAAGCGTGTACAGGCAGACAAGTTGGTGTCGAATCCCCCCACCTCTATTTAGGCTTGGTTTCGTTATTTTCACATAAATGGAACGTCTTCAAGAACTAAAAAAGTCCAGTTGATCTAATTGAATACATAGATATAAGAAAATACAGTACAATCCTCAGAGTTCAACACAAAGCCTGTTACATCAGCCCCCATTATCATTGTCGACATCTTTTGGAGCATAATAGTTTATATGGCAGCTAGTGAAAATAATGATATAATTTTGCTCCAGATACAATGTAATAAATTTAGCTGACATTTGCCTCCATAGATCAATATGCTGGTATTAAAAAATGACTATTTTAAATTCTTATTTTCTTCAGACAAAATACATTTATTCTATTTTGGACGGGTATTCATAAAGGAATGGTATTGGGAAAATACGGTACCACACCACTGCATGTGGGAGTATAAAATAACCATGTAGTATACATTTTTGTGCAGTATCTGTAACGTTCCACGTCCACGTAAACAAAAAAAAAGTGCTATGCAAAGTATGGGGCTCTTAATGGTGTATGGCATCTGTATTTTGTACACAAGCCTGTAGTTTACAATAAGGTGTTTAAACTTCAACTTAGTCACAACATATCAGTATGAGCGGAGATTTCCTACTGCAATACAGAGCAATCTTTCAATTTTGTGCCCTTAAAAAATACTGACTTTGGTGTGTACTGTGTCTGCCATAATGCCACAATTGATTTTAAAGACTGAAAGTACTACAGCAATTATTAAAACAAAAAAAGAGAAGTATATAACAAATATATTATCTGATAAGGGAATATATTTTCAATGTGGCATATGTTTTTGTGTGTGCGTTTTATTTGTATAGTATAGTATGTTTAAAATGTAAAGAGAATAAATGAAGAAGCGTTAATTCTTTGTCTCATGCAAAGGCAGAATAACAAGCAATGTGCTGTAGCAGGTGCTCATAATGAGGCACTTTGTTCAACTGCAAAATTTCCGCATAAATACATATGGACCAGTCACAAGTCAGTGGGTGACACCAACAAGGCAGGAATTAGTCACACTGGTGCACAAGGCTTGGAACGCCATTGAATGCAAGCCTATTTGCCTCTTAAAAAATGATAATTAATGATAATTATCTGCTGCAGTTATTATATGTTGATAAACAATATATCCTTAAGGTGATAAATTCAATCTCTTTCACAGAGAAACAGCAGTTTCATAATACTGGCAAAATATATTGATATAATTATTTGTATAATGGTCAGGAAGGAAAGCTTTTTAACAAATAGAAATTAATACTGAAAAGTGTAGAAAAATAGGAAAGCCATTCTTTTTAACATTTAGTAATGGCTTTGTCTTGTGGGAATGCTCGTTTAAATTAAGATATCGCACTGAAATACTGCAAGATCACTGTTACCTCTAGTCCACAGAAAGTAGGAAAATGGCAAGAACTAAAATAGTTTGCTCATTCTGAATCCCAGGGGGGAGTTTAACAATATAAATAGCCATGTACCTGATTTTAATGTAGGTACATCAGTATCTAGCATGTATTTCGCTGAAACAATACAATACTGTTCCTATTTCCTGTGGGGCGTTAAGATTAAAGGGACAATTCATTATACTTGCTAGTTATATATTTTTATACTATATAAAATGTAAAACTATTAAACCTTTCTTTTCAATTTTTGAGAGACTAAAGGTAAATGTGGTCAAAATAGGACTAGGTAAATTGTCAGGAATTGCTTTTCCTGAGTATTTTTCAATTTACTATTTATTTTATTTACATTTTACGTGTGATATGGTAAGCAGCATCAAAAGATCTCCTGCACTTTCCGGCTCTAAACCACGTGACAAGCCCTTTTCTGTGTCTCCTCCTGGGCCTTCATTGCCCCTCCCCTTTGTTGTTCTTCCCTGAAGCACTACTTGGGGGGGAATGTTTGAGGCCACTGTCAGAGAGAGCAGTAAAAAAATTATACTTGTACATTATAGTATATGATCATTATAGTTATTGTTATAGATTTAAAAAAGAGCTAATATCTTCTGTGGCACTTTACAATGACCATAGATACATACATAACAAACTAGGGTAGAAATATAATAAAGTCATGCAGCATTATCGGCAATTACTGTAATGTACAGCAATACATGGCACAATCACGAGAGGATGCCTAAATGTAAGTCAGCCTCCATGAAATATGGCATGAAATATAGGCATACATCTTCAACTATGGGACAAGAACATCCGTGGCCATGCCCCAGAATATCCAAGTTTGGTTCCCACTGGACAATGCTTAGTGTTCTGGGACAGGCCCTTCATACTGAGTCGGTCACTGTCACTCCCAAACCTGAAATGTTGTAATAATAAAATGGCAGAGGAATGGGTCCTGCTGGGTCAATGGGCTAGTAGATAACACATTATTTTGTACCACGGACAATATTTTACTAATGGGGGAGAAAATAGGATGGTATTGTATATACCAATACTTATGGGTATTTAAGTGTCAGTTTAGTTCACATGAAAGGAAGATTATGGAAATCATACCTGTTAAAGTGCATTTTTAATTCAAATGCATACTGTATTTGAATCTGTGGTGGATTAAAGAAATAGTTAAGTTAAAACTAAAAATATAATTATTTCCTCTAAAATGACATCATAACCTCAATAAGTTTTTAATTTAATTGATTACAGTTTAGCTGATTTTTATTTAATTCAATTATTTTAACAGATGTTTTTTGTAATTTGTCCCTTTACAATCCTGAAACATATTTCATTGTACTGTATAGTTCATTCTTTATTCATTTACCTTTAAAACCATGTTCACAGGTCTGTGTTATTCCACCAGAAAATAAACTTGCCCTAATACTTTGTGGCATGAACCACTATCACTCATTGCGGGAGACTATTCATAAATTATGGTTAACCTTCTTTTAAGTTGGTAATCACCAAAAAGCCTCAATGGGCATCCTCCTAAAAACTCCAATCATTCAGCGAACCTCTGTCTAAAACATGTCACAAAGAAAGAAGAAAAAAGTAGGGGTAAATATTAATTAAACAAAATATAAAAACATTTGTCACATTAGGTGCTTATACAAATCACTCTGCTACACATAATATGAACATTTTCACTCCCTATTATAAAGTGGATATAATACTGCAGACATCTATCACTTCATGCTAAAACTCATGTCACTCATGGGCTGCATTGCCCTATTATCCAGGCGACTAAACTGTTACCATGCTTCAAACCGCTGTTACTTATGTTACAAGGCTCTGTCATTCATTTTATCACTTTTTATACTTGTGCTTACAAGCTCTGTCCTCATATGACAGCTTTCATCACTCAAGCTAGTAATCTCTTAATATAAAATATATTGGATAGAGTACAGAAATGAGGCAAGTAAGCTGGTAAGAGGCAATAAATAAATTGTGTTACACTAGCAAAGTTGATTTTGTTTCTTTTTGTAAGAGTATATGATAACCCATTTATATGTTAGTTAACACAGGGTTAACAAAAGACAAATAGCCCGACCCTTGGACAGTAAAAAGGTATTTTTACCTAAAAGGGAACTGTAGTTTCCATTAATTAAAAAAAAGCACCCCTACATTTACATAGACTTCAGGATATGCTTCTAGTTTGCAGTCTATCCAAAGTTACATCAGTTATAAAGAGTGGCCACTAAAATTCCCTAATAATTTTTAAGCTAGCCATAAGTCTGAAAGAAAAAAAAATTCTAAGGTGTTCATGATTGCAGGTCTGTATCTAGCTCAGAAAATAAAATGTTTGTTTTTTGAGGGGGGCTTAAGTATAACTTAACAAGCCTATAACTTAGATCCAGAAGCTAGACAATCATTCTAGGCTTGTTTGTAAAGGTATAGAAAGGGATCTTTTACATAGAGGACACTTGTATGGGATGCCACAGGTACCCTTTAAGCAACACAAAATGCTTCTTCACTTTGCGAATAATTGTGGAACTGCCTGTTCATGTTGTGATGGTAGGATCACTAAAACATCAAAACAAGGATGGAAAATCTAATTGCAAAGACAGAATAACAAGGTTTAGTAGTTACTGTATCCATTGGTGTGTATATACTTACATAGGTGAAGATAGAGATGTAGTTTGGGTTCTAATAGAACCCCGATTAATTAGTCAGATCACGTGCCCAGCGAACTGGCGTTCGTGACAAATTGGCTGGCAGCGGGTGGGATAAATTATTTTTTATTAGAGCATTAGTGCTTGGATTAAGTTATTTAAACCTGGTACTAAAGAACTGTATCCTTGCGAGGGTATCAGTCTTCAAAGACAAACTCAGTGCATTTATTTTTAAAAGACATACGTACAAACAGTTGTTCCCTCCCCTTCTCTTTTTTTTTTCTTTCCTATATTTTATTTGGCAAGGTTAGCTTAGAATGGCAACCTTTTACAAGAGACAAACCAAGGAGGTCCTGATCAATCTCTGTGAGGAAAGAGGTATTGATGTCCTGGACAAGTCCAAGGAGCTGCTGATAAGGGCATTGTTGGAAAGTGACCAGGAGCAGCAGAACTACACAACTGAGTCGGGAAGCGATGTGGATTTAGCTATCCCAGAAAGGACTGTTAACCTTGGATTTTCTCAGCATGAGAATACCACAGTGCAGGAAGACGGTAATTCTTCCCTGCAAAAGGATTTACAATTGTTGGGTTCAGATGACCCCCAGCTACGTCTTCAATTGATCTTGCAGCATCAGGAGAGGGAGGCAGCAGCAGCTGAGAGAGCTGAACGGCAAGCCCAGCGTGAAATGGAAGCCGCAGCAGCTGAACGGCAAGCCCAGCGTGAAATGGAAGCAGCTGCAGCTGAGCGGAAGGCGCAAAGGGAAATAGAAGCAGCCGAAAGACAAGCAGACCGTGCATTTCAACTGGAGTTGGCAAAGCTCCAGCACCAGACCCAGTCTCCACAGTCCAGTGAGTCCAGAGAGGGTCCGTTTGCTTTGCATGGTTCACCCAAGTTTCCTGTCATGGACAATGATAGCAATTTGGACACTTTTTTGTTAAGTTTTGAAAAGTGCTGCAGACAGTATCAGTTGCCACTGGAGCAGTGGGCAAGATACTTGACACCTGGATTAAAAGGCAAAGCCTTAGATGCCTTTGTTGAACTACCACCAGAGCTTGATGGGGACTATGAGGCTTTGAAACAGGCTCTGATTAAGAAGTTTAACCTCACGCCAGAGGTGTATCGCAAAAAGTTTAGAGCGTTGCAGAGAGGTCCAACTGACAGCTACTCAGATGTTGTGAGTAATCTGAGAACCAGTTTTCGGCAGTGGATTAAAGGACTGTCGGTTACTAAATTTGAGGAGCTGGAGGATCTTATGGTAATAGACCAGTTCCTTAATATCTGTCCTGGAGATGTGCAACAGTTTGTATTGGATCGGGAGCCAAAAACAGCGCAAAAAGCAGCAGAATTCGCAGACACCTATGCAGCCAACAGGGTGCCAACATATCCAAAAGGTCCAACGTTACAAAGATCACCAAGCTGGAAGGATCGTCACCACAGGGAAGCCGCACCGCAGAATGTCAAGGCGGGTGAGAATTTGTCTGAAAGGCCCAGTGTGAGCGTAAACCATGGAGATCCACGCAGATGTTTTATATGTAACCAGACGGGACATGTAAGAGCTTCCTGTCCAGAAAGAAAGGGACCAGTGTCACCAGTCAATCCTGTGGGTACTGCTCGTATCTGGTAAGACAGAGAATTTATGTCATCATATGCAGACTGTGACTGTGGGAGATAAAGTTACCCAGGGGTTACGGGACTCAGGAGCTAACTTGTCTCTGGTGCGCCCAGAGATGATTAACTTTGGGGACATTATTCCTGGGAAGAACTTTATTGGTAAAGGGAGTGGGTGGGAGTCATCCAGGGTGCCTGTGGCTAATGTTTACTTGGATTGGGGTGTGGGGAGAGGTCTGAGGGAGTGGGGATATTAATGAAATTCCTGTCAATGTGTATTGGGGGAATGATTTGGGGAGAAATGGTCTCTGCTTTTGTGCCAAATGATCCGGTCACTAGGTCCAGCCGCGCTGGAGTGTGACCACCCACTGCAATCAGTAAAGGGACAGGTAACAAGGGGAAGGTAACTGGGAGGGAGGGCTGAGACACCAGAGCAGATGTCTGTCAGTGCCAGAACCAGTATTGCCTAACTGTGTGAATGGAGAGAGAGAGGGGGATCCCCCAGTTCACTCTCTGGTAGAGTCAGGTATAGTACCTGTAGGTAGGGATTGCACAGTAGCTGG
Source organism: Hymenochirus boettgeri (assembly GCA_019447015.1). Classification (NCBI taxonomy): domain Eukaryota; kingdom Metazoa; phylum Chordata; class Amphibia; order Anura; family Pipidae; genus Hymenochirus; species Hymenochirus boettgeri. The sequence goes on from CM033470.1 coordinate 240,179,823, forward strand.
GAGGGAGGGCTGAGAGACCAGAGAGGGTGTCAGTCAGTGCCAGAACCAGTACTGTCTACATGTGTTATGTAGAGGGGGAGGGAAGGTATCCCCAGGGGTGATTGTCTGGGAAAGTACCCGTAGTAGAGAGGGATTTCCAGAGTAGGATCCCTGATCCTGTGCCCAATCTGCTGAGGTCCTGGATAGCAGTCAGGAATTAGGCAGGAGTGTGTGGGACGATGGTAAGGACTCAGAGCAGGGTCCTAATGGATGTTTTCACTCAGACTGAGGGAGAAGAGGGTAGCTGTGGGCATGCGGTGAGCCAGTACCAACCTCAGTGGGTGGTGGAGAAGGAAGAGTAAGGGTAAAGAGGGACAGCTAACAGACCTAGGAGTGTCCAGGTAGATGGAAAGAAGGTAGCTATCCCTGAGGACCAAACCATACCAGTAACAGTCACTGGTTTGTCCCAGTCTAAGAGGGAGCAGGGATATGGTGAGCAGAAAGGCAAGTTAAGGGTAAGAGTGACCATATCTGTCTGAGTTTAGACCCAGGGAATGGGGAACTTTAGACTCACAGGATACAGGTAGCAGGAGGATAAAGGAGGATCTGTCCAGCAGGAGAGTGTGTCAGAGGGAGGACAGATGCTGAGGTTAGGAGTGGCCGGGTACAGTCCCCTACATATCAATGTACTCCAGGTGGTAAATACAGACTGTACCTGTCAGCGCACAGAGTGGTCACACAGATGGTAGTATGGGTGGTTTGCTCTCTATATCAGAGTGTGTACAGACTGGGCATCAAGAGGTTAACCAGTCTACTTGGGTGAATGACTGTGAACCCAAACCCAGTTCTCATAACCACAGTAAAGAGGATGGTGGTTTTGTAAAAATGTGCAGGTGGAATCATATCATGGGCAATATGATTTACATTCACCGAACCAAGGGGATGCAGGTGAGTATTCGTGTCTATCGGAACCACCTGATTGGACGCAGTAGGAGTGACCGGTGGTCACATCCCGTGCGCCAATTTTAAAGAGGAGGTGTCAGGAAAATGTGTAGAGTGACTTGGTAAGAAGGGTTAACTATTCCTATTAGTTCTTAGGACCAATAAAAATACCATTCCACCCTGGAACAGTCCTATTGTTTTATATATGATTAGTCAAGCATGGAACCAGATCTCCTTTCTCAGACAATGTGGGGCCGAACCGTGCATCTGGATTCTCTTCAGCTAGGGGTCTGGTGGGTACTAAGAGGTCATTTTAAGGACAAGTCATACATGTAAAATAATTGTATTTCGGTATTGGGATGTGTAAGACAGAAACCAATGTTATATTTGTAAATATAATAATATGCCCATTAATAGGATACCCAACATGGAGACCTTATTCCCTTGCCAAGATGAGATATTATATCTGGGGAAATATGGATTACACACAGGTCATGTTTGGTATTGGAGGAATTGATAATTAATAAAGGAAGGATATGTGATCAATATCCCAATACAATGTACATATCTACATTTATATGGAATCGGTCTAACTGAGGGGGAATGAATGCTTTTGGCTAGTCGTAAATCTGGACATTCCTGGACACTCCCACCTCATGAGGAGGGCGTAGTTCAACAAATAGTTTAAAAGTCCATGTAGTCCAAAATAATGTTGTTCTAACTTGGGGACATGCTAAAAACGTGTGTATGGACCCAATGTTTCATCCTGCCCCAGGACACAGGACTTCTTCTAGTGAGTAGGGTTGTGAATAGTTTTATCCTTTTTATTTTCTATAACTGTTGTACCTATTGTATGTCATTTTATTAAACACCATTTTATTTTGTTTTTGTATTATATGCAACTGTCCACCTTTTGGAATATTAAATCTAAAATTTAATAAGTTTGTTTTGATGCTCTAAAAGAACTCAGTTAGCCTCTGATAAGTTTATATGTGTTTGAATGGAGTGTGCAGTGTAAATGCTAATTAACTCTGTGACTGCTTGTGAAGGACTGATGCTAATTAACCAGTTAGTTGCTGGAGTGAATGGTGTAGTGTTAACCATTTAGCAGCCAGGACAGGGGTGTGCATAGTCAGTGAGAGTCAAGAGGGTTTTTGGGGCGTCTTTAAGGCCGTAACTTAAAGTGGTGGCAGCGAATACCGATTAATTAGTCAGATCACGTGCCCAGCGAACTGGCGTTCGTGACATAAACCAAAGTTTTGGTGGCAATTATCTCCTGTACACAACTAATGGCACTATTTGCCTGTTTGAGAGACTGTTTTTTATTTTTCTTGTTTTCTTGCTTTCTGTTTGTGGCCCTTTGACATAACAACACCATTAATGTCCTAAAGATCAGTTTGAATTAGAATAGAAGATGTAGGTAAGAGGTTGCAGATGAGTCACAGAGAAACTATGTGTCGCTAGACTTTCTCTGCTTCCTGTCTAAAAAAGATAAATGCTCTCACATATGAATTAAACAAACATTAAAGGGCATATTCACCCCCAAAACTATAATTCCCCTCACTACTGGCCCCACTCTATAGTAAATAAAAATCCTTACCTCACATCCTGAAAGAATAACATATCCTATTCTAGTCACGCTCCATATGGTTCTCCTGTAATCCCCCACCAAAGTCCCAAAAACTGATTTTGTGAACAAAAATCTAATATTAGAATATCGAAAATTCAGAAAATAAGATTGAAAAATTGTGTTTGAAAATAAACAATTCAAACACAAATCCAAAACTCAACATTCATCTCTATCCAATGCTGAAAAAGTGCAAAAGTGATCATTGTTCTTCATATATTTAGAAACGGAGAATTTACCGAGAGCTGGAGTTAAAGTCACACTCACCCATTTAATATCGCAAAAGACGCCTCAATCTTCTCAAGAAATCACAATTTTAATTAGCAATTTATTGTCTAAAATGTCAGCATAATTTGAAATAAAGATTTCCTTTTAATAAAGAACAATATTGAATTCTTAAACACAAAAATCCATTTGATTCTGTCTTTGTCTGTGTCTTTTGACATGCTCAGCCTCATCAATACCCTGTAGCAATATTTTATCTTCATGTTTCATACCGTACCTCTGGCAGATGGTTATTTTATTTTGGTGTTTTTCCTGTGGGGCTGTCCTTTAATTAAACACACCATTCTGTATTTTAGATTTTTCTTTTCTTTAGATCTAAATCAACATAATTAAAGCCTGTTGGAGTTGGTCTGTGTCTGTTAGCCTATTCTACTTACTTAAAGGGACTCTTGCAGTATTTGACTGATATGTAGCTATTCTCACAGTAAATGTACCTAACACACCTCTTATCTCTTATAAAAGCAAGCATATGTTAAAGGGGAGAGCAGACTGGGTAAGGAGTGATAAATCTGCATGGATATAGTATCACTTAAGTATACCTGAAGAATTCAAAAGTGCTGGGCACACCAGACTTGAAAAAAACAATATTGTTTATTGTGACGTTTTAGTACTCGCAGGTACCTTCCTCAGACAAACTAATAAAAGTGCCATGTGCAGAAATCCCTTTAAATAGGGTAGGCGAGTTAAGTAAAATGACCCTCTAGTGGTCAAATTGGTGAACAGTCATATTAAAAGTGCAATAGTGCTAGGTGCAATCTGTATGCAGACTCTTGATATGAACAAACAGCATACTATTGAATAGGAAAACTATATATACATAGAACAAAAATAAAAAGTTAAAAAATACCAACATTTATCATCTTCTAGGGAGAAAACAAAATCTGTATTAAGACCTCTAAGTTGTACAGAGTTTAGATTATAGATCTAAAGCATTCTCTATGGAGTAACCTGTTATTTCTATCCCCACCTCTACTGTCTATGGGGAGATGGTCAATGACTATAGCACATAAACCAGAAACTTGATTTCTCTTAAGTTGAAAGTGTTCAGCTTCAGGGGCATCACTGTTTTGGGTGTTGCCCTCCTGTCTGATTAGTGCAATTCTAATGTCACTTTTGCGATGCTGCAGTCTACATTTAAAGGGCCCTGTTGTTTTTCCTACATAGATCAAAGAACAACGACATTAAGCATGTATACACAAAATTTTGTATTGCAGTAAAAGAACCCATTAAAATGGCAAATACTTTTCCTGTGTATGGATGGTTAAAAATTGTTGCCTAGAATCAGAGAATTACAAATATTGCAATTAAAACATTTAAAACAAGCTTTTATCTGGGAAAACACAAAAGGTTGTTTTTTTGTGTTTGTTAACTGGATCAGCTTACATCAGTTGGTTATATAGGGATTTGCCTTTTTTAAAGATGCACAACAGTTTTCGTCTAGTTTCAATGGCAAGAGTATTATCGCCTTCTATAACCGAACTGAGTTTATTTAAATTAAATTTTCAGGGTTATTCAATAAAAGTTCTTATTGTTTAAAATGGTGCTAATTTTGCCCCAACCAATCAGATGTTAGTTTTCAAATGTTAAATAACATCTGATTGGTTGGGGCAAAATTAGCACCATTTTAAACGATAAGACCTTTTATTGAATCTCCCTGTTTATCTTTTTAGAATAACTTTGGATAAAGGGTACACCATGTTCCTTTGTTACACTAGGGGACATGTTCCCCGCTTCGGTTTTCGCCCTTTCTAATGTGCGAGGAAGATGTCCCCTTACCTTGAATTATTTCATCATCTGGTCAAGCTGTTTCATCCTGTCATCATCATCAGAACAAATCCTGTATATTTGCACACAGGTTCTTTTCTAGCCATAGGTGGTCTAGGTGAAAAATTAGGGCGCCATTAAAATGTGGATGGTGCCATTCAAAGTTTTTATCTTTTGAAAGACAGGTATCTTTAGCAGCCATACGTCTTCAAGAACTACATTTCAAGTCCAGTTGATCTAATTGAATACAACAGATATGCCCAGAGTAAGGTGTCAAAACAGCATTGTACATGGCAGACAGTTGGTGTCGAATCCCCCCACCTCTATTTAGGCTTGGTTTCTTTATTTTCACATAAATGGAACGTCTTCAAGAACTAAAAAAGTCCAGTTGATCTAATTGAATACATCAGATATAAGAAAATACAGTACAATCCTCAGAGTTCAACACAGCCTGTTACATCAGCCCCCATTATCATTGTCGACATCTTTTGGAGCATAATAGTTTATATGGCAGCTAGTGAAATAATTGATATAATTTTGCTCCAGATACAATGTAATAAATTTAGCTGACATTTGCTCCATAGATCAATATGCTGGTATTAAAAATGACTATTTTAAATTCCTTATTTCTTTCAGAACAAAATACATTTATTCTATTTTGGACGGTATTCATAAAGGAATGGTATTGGGAAATAACGGTACCACACCACTGCATGTGGGAGTATAAAATAACCATGTAGTCATACATTTTCTGTGCATTATCTGTAACTTCCACGTCCACGTAAAAAAAAAAAATGCTATGGCAAAGTATGGGGCCTTAATGGTGTATGGCATCTGTATTTTGTACCACAGCCTGTAGTTTACAATAAGGTTGTTAAACTTCAACTTAGTCACAACATATCAGTATGAGCGGAGATTTCCTACTGCAATACAGAAGCAATCTTTCAATTTTGTGCCCTTAAAAATACTGACTTTGGTGTTTACTGTGTCTGCCATAATGCCACAATTTGATTTAAAGACTGAAAGTACTACAGCAATTATTAAAACAAAAAAAGAGAAGTATATAACAAATATATTATCTGATAAGGGAATATATTTCAATGTGCGCATATGTTTTTGTGTGTGCGTTTATTTTGTATAGTATAGTATGTTTAAAATGTAAAGAGAATAAATGAATGAGCGTTAATTCTTTGTCTCATGCAAAAGGCAGAATACAAGCAATGTGCTTAGCAGGCTGCTCATAAATGAGGCACTTGTTCAACTGCAAAATTTCCGCATAAATACATATGGGACCAGTCACAAGTCAGTGGTGACACCAAAAGGCCAGGAATTAGTCACACTGGTGCACAAGGCTCTGGAACGCCATTGAATGCAAGCCTATTTGCCTCTTAATCCAAATGAATAATTAATGATAATTATCATGCTGCAGTTATTATATGTGATAACAATATATCCTTAAGGTGAATAAATTCAATCTGCTTTCACAGAGAAACAGCAGTTCATAATACTGGCAAAATATATTGATATAATTATTTGTAATAATGGTCAGGGAAGGAAAGCTTTAACAAATGAAATTAATACTGAAAAGTGTAGAAAAATAGGAAAGCCATTCTTTTTAACATTTAGTAATGGCTTTGTCTTGTGGGAATGCTCGTTTAAATTACAGAATATCGGCACTGAAATACTGCAAGATCACTGTTACCTCTAGTCCACAGAAAGTAGGAAAATGGCAAGAACTAAAAATAGTTTGATCATTTCTGAATCCCAGGGGGAGTATAACAATATAAATAGCCATGTACCTGATTTTAATGTAGGTACATTCAGTATCTAGCATGTATTCTCTGAAACAATACAAATACTGTTCCTTATTTCCTGTGGGCGTTAAGATTAAAGGGACATTTCATTATACTTGCTAGTTATATATTTTTATTACTATATAAAATGTATAAACTATTAAACCTTTCTTTTCAATTTTTGAGGACTAAAGGTAAATGTGGTCAAAATAGGACTAGGTAAATTGTCAGGAATTGCTTTCCTGAGTATTTTTTCAATTTACTATTTATTTTATTTACATTTTTACGTGTGATATGGTAGCAGCATCAAAAGATCTCCTGCACTTCCTGCTCTGAAACCACGTGACAAGCCCTCTTTCCTGTGTCTCCTCCTGGGCCTTCATTGCCCCTCCCCTTTGTTGTTCTTCCCTGAAGCACTACTCTGGGGGGGAAATGTTTGAGGCACTGTCAAGAGAAGCAGTAAAAAAATTATACTTGTACATTATAGTATATTGATCATTATAGTTATTGTTATAGATTTAAAAAAGAGCTAATATCTTCTGTGGCACTTTACAATGACATAGATACATACATAACAAACTAGGGTAGAAATATAATAAAGTCATGCAGCATTATCGGCAATTACTGTAAATGTACAGCAATAGCATGGCACAATAACAGAGAGGATGCCTAAATGTAAGTCAGCCTCCACATGAAATATGGGCATGAAATATAAGGCATACATCTCAACTATGGGACAAGAACATCCTGGCCATGCCCCCAGAATATCCAAGTTTGGTTCCACTGGACAATGCTTAGTGTTCTGGGACAGGCCCTTCATACTGAGTCTGTCACTGTCACTCCCAAACCTGAAATGTTGTAATAATAAAATGGCAGAGGAATGGGTCCTGCTGGGTCAATGGGCTAGTCAGATAACACATTATTTTGTACCACGGACAATATTTTACTAATGGGGGAAATAAGGATGGTATTGTATAATACCAATACTTATGGGTATTTTAAGTGTCTAGTTTAGTTCACATGAAAGAAGATATTGGAAATCATACCTGTTAAAGTGCATTTTTAATTCAAATGCATACTGTATTTGAATCTGTTTGGATTAAAGAAATAGTTAAGTTAAAACTAAAATATAATTATTTCCTCTAAAATGACATCATAACCTCAATAAGTTTTAATTTAATTGATCACAGTTTAGCTGATTTTTATTTAATTCAATTATTTTAACAGATGTTTTTTGTAATTTGCTCCCTTTACAATCTGAAACATATTTCATTGTACTGTATAGTTCATTTCTTTATTCATTTACCCTTTAAAACTATGTTCACAGGTCTGTGTTATTCCACCAGAAAATAAACTTTGCCCTAATACTTTGTGCATGAACCACTATCACTCATTGCGGGAGACTATTCATAAATTATGGTTAACCTTTCTTTTAAGTTGTAACTCACCAAAAAGCCTCAACTGGGCATCCTCCTAAAAACTCCAATCATTCAGCGAACCTCTGTCTAAAACATGTCACAAAGAAAGAAGAAAAAAGTAGGGTAAATATTAATTAAACAAAATATATAAAACATTTGTCACATTAGGTGCTTATACAAATCACCTCTGCTACACATAATATGAACATTTTCACTCCTATTATAACGTGGATTATAATACTGCAGACATCTATCATTCATGCTAAAAACTCATGTCACTCATGGGCTGCATGCCCATATTATCCAGGCTACTAAACTGTTAACTTATGCTTCAAACCGCTGTTACTTATGTTACAAGGCTCTGTCATTCATTTATCACTTTTTATACTTGTGCTACAAGCCTCTGTCCCTCATACTGACAGCTTTCATCACTCAAGCTAGTAATCTCTTATATATAAATATATTGGATAGAGTACAGAAATGAGCAAGTAAGCTGGTAAGAGGAATAAATAAATTGTGTTACACTAGCAAAGTTGATTTTGTTTCTCTTTTTGTAAGAGTATATGATAACCCATTTATATATGTTAGTTAACACAGGGTTAACAAAAGACAATAGCCCGACCCTTTGGACAGTAAAAAGGTATTTTTACCTAAAAGGGGAACTGTAGTTTCCATTAATTAAAAAAGCACACCCCTACATTTACATAGACTTCAGGATCATGCTTCTAGTTGCAGTCTATCCAAAGTTACATCAGTATAAAGAGTGGCCACTAAAATTCCTAATAATTTTTAAAGCTAGCCATAAGTCTGAAAAGAAAAAAAAATCTTTCTAAGGTGTTCATGATTGCAGGTCTGTATCTAGCTTCAGAAAATAAAATGTTTGTTTTTTGAGGGTGGGGCTTAAGTATAACTTAACAAGCCTATAACTTAAGATCCAGAAGCTAGACACATCATTCTAGGCTTGTTTGAAAGGTATGAAAGGGATCTTTTAAATAGAGGACACTTGTATGGATGCCACAGTTACCCTTTAAGCAACACAAATGATTCTTCACTTTGCGAATAATTGTGGAATGCTCTGTCTCATGTTGTGATGGTAGGATCACAAAAACATTCAAAACAAGATTGGAAATCTAATTGCAAAGACAGAATAACAAAGGTTATAGTCAGTTTACTGTATCCATTGGTGTATATACATACATAGGTGAAGATTAGAGATGTACTTTGGGTTCTAATAGAACCCAGTTTCGATTCGAATCCGGCGGGACTTCCAGAACTCCCGGATTTTTGGAAACTCGAATTTTCCGAGTTTTCGATTTTTATCGCCGTTTTCGGTAACCCTCAAAAGCATGGATCGATTTCGGTAACCCTCGAAAACTTGTATCGTAGGTGGGGATCGGTTTCGGTAACCCTCGAAAACTTGTATCGTAGGTGGGGATCGATTTCGGTAACCCTCGATAATTGTACGAATCCTGGTAACCCTCGAAATTGTAAGTCCATCAACCCTCGAAAAGTAGCGATCGATTTTGGTAACCCTCGAATGTTTGTGCCGATTTCGCCAACCCTCCAATGTACAAGCTGATTTTTTTTTGAAAATTCGAAAATCCGAAAACGGGACGAAACTCATCAGTTTCGAACATCTCTAGTGAAGATATGCTATTGGTTTTGTCCCAGTGTTGCGCGTAGTAAAGAGTTAACATGGTCTGTATAGGTGTAGGTTTTCTTTGTTAGAAAAGTGTTAGGTTTTTCTAATGGAAGGGTTGAACTTGATGGATTTTTATAAATCTTTCTTCTCTTAAAAGGAAAACTTTACATCAAATTCTAAATATTTTGGTTGTTCCCCCTGTTGAATGACTAATTAGGTGTTATGTTTTAAAAATGGCTAGTAACTTTACTAGAGACACATAATTTGCATATGTCTTAATTTACTTCACTGAATTAAACTTAATAGAAATATGTCAGCTAATTACAATCTTTCAAGACAAGAATGGTAGACATTTGTGTATGTGTAATTCTTTGTGAGGTGCTATAAGAAATATGGTTCTGCTGTTACATTTTAAACAAAATATACGGGGAGGTAATACTTCACTTTGCTTGCCTTCTGGGTTTATTGATGCAGTTTAGCTTGAAAATTAAAAAAGGTAATAGAGGTAACAAACAGGCAACAGGCAGTATAACTGCTAATGGCAACATAAAGTTACCATCAGCAGTTATACTGCCTGTCACCTTTGTGCTACATCTATTACCTTTTTAAATTTTTCAATTACTTAATGCATGAGTGGATGGATGCATAAATAGAGGTAACCATCCCAGCCATTACCAGTGTTGTAGACCACTTATATTTCACTTAGCTTGAGTCACAATACCATTGTGATCTAAAAGTTAAAGAAGTTAAAGAAATTCCATTTTTTTCACAGGCCATGGAACCTTTATTATCCTTTATTTTAGTAGGTTTTCCATTTTTTTACACAAGTTATAAATAGTCATGTGACACTGATGACACAGCTAAGCACCAGATATAAAAAAATATAACCCACCCCCTAAATGGTCTATGGGTCCAATTGTGACATAATATCCTAATAATCAGTGTGCTACTACATACTACGAAGTTACCCCAAAGTAATGTAAAACTTTTCAGTGCCCTCCCTAGGGTGCCATAAATCCCATTACATACCTTCACACTATCCTTCGTGGGTCTCTTTCTCCTGTCAGAGGAAGTGAGAGCAGAAGAGAGGCTGTATCCATTGGTCTGAGAGAGGTAGGAAGGGGGTAAGTGACTTATAACTCGGGACACCTATGCACTCATGCTCAATCTGCTACTGTGGTGCTGCTGTGTAACAATTTATAATCCAGAGCCCTCTCCAGACATTGTTGCAAAATATCACTTTATTCAACACTAGTTTATCTACTAGATTTGGCTATCGCGTAGCATTCCTCCGGCTGTCCTCACATCCTGACACATTTAACAATCATGTTTATTTAGTTTCTGCTACAGACAGGTGTAAAAACACCTTTAATGTGGGCAGCACATTAAAAAAACCTTTAAAAAAAACCCAACAGCACTATTAATATAATATCCTGGAGACATTTCAGGGTAAAATATTATCCCTTTATTATGCCCATAAATAGAAGGACTAGTAGCCACAAAGAAGCAATAGAAGGAAAAAAAGGACATTAGATTCATTTTATGTCATGGGATTTTTCAAATCTAAATGCAGTCCTCTTTTTTGAGACACTTTATGATGCTTGTATGCATCACTAACCTCATTTACTACGCTTACATGACAATACTTTATTATAAAGATAATAGCCGCTCTGCATCTAGTTTATGAAAATGTAATGGTGTATTATACGTGAGGCACTTAGCATCCATGTACTCAGGTGTCTTCAATGTTGAGAAATGCTTCCTACCACTGGTTAATGTGCAATGGCAGGAGAGAGCGATGGTTTTATGTACAATATTAGGTACCTTTCTGCATTTTAAAGACATTTCTTCTTTATCTTAAATAGTTTCTCTTCTGTTATCATCAGGATTCTTTCTGTCAAAATCCTTATATATATTTTATTAGGAAATCTCATTTAGAAAATATTTCATGTAAATTAATATAGTTTCCTTGATATTTACTAAAAAAAACTAAAACTTTCAACCTGCCATACATGGCTTTTGGTGAATTAGTACCGGAATTGCATTATTTAGCCCCAAAAAATAAATGTGTAATAAATGTGATTTCCTGGAGTTATTTAAATGAAGGGACATTTAGCACTTTTATTGCTTTACTTATGAGTGTTAACCTTTTTAATTACCTGCTTAGTAATTTGACTTTTTATAATGGGTGTGAGCTTTTTATGAATACATCATTTTAGGTCGTATTTTATAGCATGCAGAAAGGGAAGATTATATGAAACATTCCAACAGTTGCTTAGGGGTTCTTTTGAACAATAAGGGGGCAATGTTTGTTTAATATATTACATAGCCTTTTATGCCAGGGATCAGTTGTGACCTTAGTTAATCAATTTGGTTTGGTTATATTGGTCACGTCTTCATATTTGTAAAGTAGGAGAAAGGCATTTGAGGAAGGTTCAAGACACTAGATATAATGGGAATATAGGAATGATTTATTTCTTCTCAAAATGACAACCAATTGAACACTCCATTACACTGCTCCTGCTTTCTAAGTATTTGTGTGAAGATGCAATAAATAAAGCCAGCTTTCCTTACCTGATTGCAATGCAGTAAGCACTTTGCAGCAGTTACTGCATCACAGAATCGTTGTCAGTTTGTTACAGTGCAAGGCTGTAATGCCAAGACACAATGCTAACGTTTCACACAAATGAGCTCAAGGAGTATTGTATTGAGTGCAAGTCTTGGACATTGTGTGAGCCAAGTAAAATGAACGTTCCACCAACACTAACCAGATGCCATCATGTAGTGTGGCTTTTAATCTCATTTTGTATGTAATTTTATCAGTGTTGCAATATTGTACATTTTATTACAAGATAATGGACACCAATTAAACTGCCTACCTTGAACTACAATTATTATTATTATTATTATTATATATTTACAGTTTGAAAAAATGTTCCTAATTATTTTCTTTCTCTTAGTATAGTATAGTATAGTAGATCTTTCTGCAACTCCCCCAGTTGACTACTTGTTCACATAATTTACTTACTAGGGCCATAACCACTTACCTTCCTTTGCCAACTTATCACTAGAAGCTGGTAAGAGGCTGCACAATGGCTGATTAGTAAATGAACTACACCACCTTGTGCCACTTTGAAATCTGCTCTCAAAATTATGAAGCCACAGATGGATTTATCTGAAAAATGTTTGGTTTGATCAGCTACTGTTCAATAACCTGCCCAATATTGCCAAGCAGTCTAATAAACAGGGTATCTTTAACATATGCACCCTCTGTAATGATTTCATATGATTTCATATTTCAGAACAAAAATACAAAACATCATTTCACATTCCTGTAATATATTTACTAATTTTGTAACGTCGCTTTCCACTATGGACAGTTCTTAATCTACTAACACTGCAGCCACAACCCAGAGGTGAACTGATTTTTTTTTTTAAACCTGGCCATACATTAGGGCGATTTTACTTACCCGACCGTGCAATCCCACGACATTAGACCGATCCTCCCTGAACTGTCTTTCCCATTATTTATTGTGACTGACATGCGACTGCAAATCTCATTCATTCATCCCCCCTCTGATGAAGTGACGATTCCAGGGTCACAAAACGCATCAGGGTTCTTAGATTAGATTAGATTAGAATCATTTATTGTCGCTGAACACATTAAAATAATGACATCAGTAAAATTAATAAATTAATAAATACATAGATGATTCAGATAAAGTTATAAAACGATCATATTTCAAGGAACAGCATTTAACAGATTGATGGCCGATGGATAAAAACTTAGCCCAAAACATTCAGTTTTACATAAGATGTTTCGATAGCGTCTCCCAGAAGGAAGCATGACAAACAAATTTGAATTCGGATGGGAAAGATCCAGACGAATATTCTTTATCCTTCTTAAACATTGAGTCCTGTACAGATCGTTAATAGCTGGTAACTCAATACCTAAAATTTGCTGTGCGTGATTAACTACCTTCTGCATTTAGTTTTTTTCCTCTTATTGCAGTTCCCATACCAGGCCAGGAAATTATTACAAAGTATACTCTCAACTGTGCTACGATAGAAAGTTGCTAAAATTTTAACAGAAAATTGTTCCCTTTTTAACATTCTGACAAAATGTAATCTGGATTGTGCTTTTTTGATCACACTGGTGACATGCCGCTTCCATGTCATCTCAGAGTTAATAACTGTACCTAAAAATTTGAAACTATCCACTAGATCTATTTGATTCCCGTTTACTTTTATAGGATTATAACCCTCCGTGTAGCTTGTTTTTAAATGTTGGCAATAAAGGCTTCATTTTAAATGCTACTTCGGGATTGTGTTTTTTGGTCCACTTTTCTTCTATTATAAATCCCATTCATTTTGTCATCCCATGTTGGTCGCAAAGAAGAATGGAAAAGGCGGTTCCAGCAGGATCGGTCTAATGTCAAGGGATTGCTCGGTCGGGTAAGTAAAATCATCCTAATGTATGGCCACCTTAAGGTTTAATGCATTGAAATTTCCCTGATTTTATAAAATTGTGAAGCCTTACGTTGTTTTTTAAATAATCTGCATGAAAATTACTTGGTAAGCAAAGTCACAACAATAAATCACAGGTATTTTATTGTGTACCAGCCACCTAACTATAAAAATACTTGTTCCAGCAGCCATTCGGCAATATGTTGAATATATACTCTTATAATTTACTCTCTTAATGAATCCCTATGAGACCCAACTGTACAATAATATCCTTATAATCAGTGCACTACTATGTAGTAGTTACTGACCTTTCACCTCTTTTTTCTCCCCCCTGACTGACTTCAGCTCAACTCTCGCACAATCACCTCCACTTCTAATGCAGAAAATCAGCAGCCAGCAGATATTGGGGGGGGGGGGGGCAGTTTCTGTGTGTGTGTGGGGGAGGGGTGAAGGCATAGGCAGTTTCGGAGTTCCGTTATAAAAGCACCTCGGCATGCAGACATCTGCTTCGATATGATCACGGAACTCCTCTGTAAAATGCTTGGGAAGGTTCTCATTCATCCAGGTCATGGTATATCTGTTGTATTCAATTAGATCAACTGGACTTGAAATGTAGTTCTTGAAGACGTTTCGCTAGTCAGATGACTAGCGAAACGTCAGTCGGATCTAGCGAAACGTCTAGCGAAACGGACTAGCGAAACGTCTTCAAGAACTACATTTCAAGTCCAGTTGATCTAATTGAATACAACAGATATATCCTCTGTAAAATCTAATATATTTATAATTTACAATAGGGGATACATTATCTGCTATATTATTGACTTTGTTTCCAGAACTGATCGTATTAGTAGTAGTTAGCATGGATTTATGAGAAATAGATTGTGCCAGACAAATTTACTTAGTTTTTATGAAGAAGTGAATGAATTTAGATTCTGACATAGCAGTATACGTAGTATACTTGGATTTTGCTAAAGCTTTTGATACTGTGCCACATAGGTGACTAATGTATAAACTAAGGTCTGTTGGCCTAGAAAAAAACATTTGTATATGGATAGAGAACTGGTTATTGGATCAAAAACAGAGAGTGGTGGTCAAGGGAGCTAAAGTTCTAAGTACAGTGCCTCAGGTTTTTGTACTGGGGCCACTTCTTTTTAATCTGTTGATAAATGACTTAGAATGGGGGCATTGAGAGCAAGATCTCTGCATTTGCTGATGACACTAAACTATGCAGAGCTATGCAGACGAGATTCAATGTTGATAAATCTAAGGTGATGCATTTGGGGTTTAACAATCCTTGTGCCACCTACACTAAATAAATCTCTAATGGAAAAATATTTGGGGGTTCTGGTAGATAACAGACTTAGCTGTAGCAATAAATGCCAGGAAGCCACTGCTAGAGTTAGCAAGATATTGTTTTGTTAAAAGAGGGGAATAGAGAAAAATATTATTCTCCCTCTTTACAATGCACAGGTAAGGTCTCATTTGTAATATGCGGTGCGGTTTTGGAATCCCATATACAAAAGGGACATCTTGAAAATGGAAGCAGTTCAGAGAAGGGCAACTAAATTAATAAAGGGAATGGAGGGACTTGACTATGCAGGTAGATTAGACAAGTTAGGGCTGTTTACATTGGAGAAGCAACGTTTGCATGGGGATATGATTAATTTATGCAAATATATTAATGGGCCGTACAATAAATTCACCAACAGCAGGGATAGTCAAGACAAGAATAGAATGAAGATACTTCTATACTTGTCTTGACTATCACAGCTGTGGGCGAGTTTTCCGTCTTTTTATCAGGCCTTGCACCCACTTAATAGTGTTTCTGCTGGTACTTTACATATACCCTGTTATTTTCCACTGTTTATCCATACAATAAACTCTCTAATCGGTCATATCAGAGGACTTGTGGACATCCTTTAAGATTAGAAGAAAATAAGTTTCAACTTCAGGTTAGGAAAGGTTTCTTTAGAAAGCAGATGTGGTAACGGCAAGTTCATTGAATAGCTTTAAAAGTGGCCTAGATAAGTTTCTTAAACTAAAAAATTACTGGTATTAATTCATATAATGTAGTTCTGGTTGATCCAAAGATTTTTCCCTCTCTTTTAGCTGTTTTTTTTGCCTTCCTCTAGATCAACTGTTAGGTAGGGTTAAAAAGGAAGTTGAAAAGGTTGGATTTGATGGACGTATGTCTTTATTCAACCTCAATTACTATGTTTCTATGTATGTTTGGCTATTAACCTTTGCAATAAAGCAATATTGCATTTTACTCTTTTGAAAAAACAGCCAAACCTGAGTGAGTTTATACATCTCAAACTCACATTGTACATAGACAAGATTAATACATGTCGTTTTTTAATCCTTGTCACACAATTAAGTTTTACCTTCTGCTTCTTTCCTATATTTTTGAGGATTACACTGATAAACTCTTTTTTTCCATATCACTAGCCACATTGTTATACATTGATTCACTACCTTATGCTTCTTTGATGATTTCTTGCAAAGAAGTGAACTGGAATATATTATTTATAGTATCTGTGTTATCATGCTCTGCTGTCTTATGATAAGATACAGTTGTCATGTGGACTGAGAAACTTGTTCTAGGAGAAGAATTTGAAAGTGTTTCTAACATTCTTTTCTTTATTATCATGGACACCAGATTTACCTGTTATTGTTTGTCATGTCTGAAGACTAAAGGGGCATTTTTATGAAGGCTTGATGTAGGATATAAAAAAACAATGCAGGTAAGTCTCTGGACTTTGCTGGTGTTTTGTTAGATGTTATCATAGTTTATAACATCCTCACAAGAACATCTTTTAGAAAGAATGGCCTCTTTACAATATGTTGATAGATCATAGTTAATCCTATGAATTCATTACTGTATGCCTGCTATGCTTCTGGATGCCTCATGGAAACTGAGCAATTTAGAAACCTGTACTGAGCCTGGGCATGCTCAGAAGAGGCAGACAGAGGATTAACATTCAGTCATTGATGCTGTGATGACAACTGTCAAATCCATAACTGACAGTTGCTAACTGGAAGAACCAGGATGCAGAACAGGGGCAACAGGACATTGTGCAGGATTTCAAGTTAGATTTATATATTTCAGATTTCAAACTATAACCGTTTAGGGTTTTGGGGGGTAATTTACCTGTATGTAAGTTTTCATTTTGGGGCTGGACTTGCCCTTTAAAGACAATTCACCTATTAATATAGCTTTGAATTATTTTGGTCAATGTAGAAAAAGTGCCATCAATATCCAGTTTTATATCCAGAGTTTTGCAATTGAATGTAACACAATTTATTATTGTATTTTAGTATTTAGTATTGATTGATTGTGAGTCTAGGGTCTGCTTATGCATATAACTGTAGGGGCAGGAAAACATGTAGAAAAAGTACCAGTGATCTAGGCCTCACTGTCATCAAAAATCTGAAAATCAATAGTTCATTTAGTACACTATTCTTATTAAAGGAAAACTTAAGTTTGACACTAAATCAGATAGCAGATCAGCTTGATATAAAAACAAAAATCTGTATCTTAGCTCTCATTTTGCTGTGGGTAGTGGGAAATGTACCTTTCTAACATGGGGTTTGTGTTTTATTTCCTAGCATTTTATAATCACACAGTGTGGCCATGACCATGTGTTCTTTAGCTACAGTAGATGAAACCAGAGACCATCATGGATGTTGACTTTTCTTCTGCAGTAGACAGATAAGCTGCAGGATCATTGGTTCTCCTGTAATAACAAATAAAGTAAGTTAGAGAAGCACACTACTGCTGTGATTTCACAATTTATTGTGCAAAAACATCAATAAATTGTGAAATCCCAGCAGTAGTGTGCTCCACTAACTTTCTTTATTCGTTGGATTACCTTAACCCTCTGGGCAGGGGGTTTGGAGGATTGCACCTACCAAGCGTCTGGCTAAAGCCAACACCAGTGTGCTAGAGTGATTCTGAACTACTTTGTATATTGACTAGTGGCGTATCTACGTTAAAACATTCGGGGCACGTGCCCCGGATGTTTGGCAAAGTGCCCCGAATGTTTTCGCCGCCTGTGCCCCTTGCAAGTGCCCCAACTCCGATTCCCGGCTGCGCGAACCTCTGGGAACGTCGCGCAGCCGGCACAGTCGCACACAATGACGTCATGGCGCAATGCCGGCGCCGATGTCACGAGCGGAGCGAGAGAGGCTATCGGAGGGAATCCAGGGACAGGTATGTAGCAGTGCAGTGCCAAGCCGATTAGATAGATAGATAGATCAGTTAGATAGATAGATAGCAGTTAGGTAGATAGATAGATAGATGATAGATAGGAAAATGATATAGATAGATAGATATATGATAAAGATTTTAGGTAGATAGATAGATAGATAGATAGATAGATAGATAGATAGCAGTTAGATCTATCTATCTAACTGCTATCTATCTATCTATCTAACTGCTATCTATCTATCTAACTGCTATCTATCTATCTATCTAACTGCTATCTATCTATCTATCTAACTGCTATCATGCTATCTATCTATCTAAGCTATCTATCTATCTTCTATCGCTATCTATATCTATCTATGCTATCTATCTATCTATCTATCTATCTATCTATCTATTCACTTTCTATCTATCTTTTCTAGCTAACTGCTATCTATCTATCTATCTATCTATCTATTATCTACTAACTGCTATCTATCTACTATCTATCTATCTATCTCTAACTGCTATCTATCTATCTAATCTAACTTCTATCTAGTACTGCTATTATCTATCTATCAACTGCTACTATCTATCTATCTAACTGCTATCTATCTATCTACTAACTGCTATCTATCTTATATCACTATCTATCTAACTGCACTATCTATCTATCTATCTAACTGCTAATCTATCTATCTAATCTATCTACTATCTATCTAACTGCTATCTATTACTATCTATCTATCTATCTAAAACTGCTATCTATCTATCTATCTAACGGCTATCTAATCTATCTATCTAACTGCTATCTATCTATCTATCTATCTATCTAACTGCTATCTATCTATCTACTTATCTATCTAACTTCTATCTATCTTTTCTAGCTAAACGCTATCTATCTATCTATCTATCTATCTAACTGCTATCTATCTATCTATCTATCTATCTAACTGCTATCTATCTACTCTACTGCTATCTATCTATCTACTGCTATCTCCTCTATCTACTACTGCTATCTAATCTATCTATCTAACTGCTTCATCATATCTATCTATCTAACTGCTATCTATCTATCTAAACCTATCTATCTATCTATCTAACTGCTATCTATCTATCTATCTATCTATCTATCTATCTAACTGCTATCTACTACTTCTATCTATCAACTGCTATCTAATCTATCTATCTACAACTGCTATCTATCTACTGCTATCTATTATCTAACTAACTGCTATCTATCTATCTATCTATCTATCTATCTAACTAACTGCTATCTATCTATCTATCTATCTATTTATATATCTATCTATCTAACTGCATCATACATTAGATAGATAGAATAGCGTAGATAGATAGATAGATAGATAGATAGATAGCACTGCTAACCTATCTATCTATCTAACTGCTATCTCTATCTATCTACTATCTATCTATCTATCTAACTAAACTGCTATCTATCTATCTAACTGCTATCATAGCAGTTAGATAGATAGATGATAGCAGTTAGATAGATAGAATAGATAGATAGCTTTAGATAGATATAGTACAGTGCTATCTATCTATCTACTGCTATCTATCTATCTACTCCTATGATAGCATGTTAGATAGATAGATATATACAGATAGATAGATAGTAGCATTGTTAGATAGATAGATAGATACAGATAGTTAGATAGATGATAGATACAGTTAGATAGATAGATACAGTTAGATAGATGATAGATAGATATTAGCTGAATAGCAGTTAGATAGATAGATAGCAGTTAGGTAGATAGATAGATAGCAGTTAGATAGATAGATGATGATAGATAGATGATATCAGATAGATAGATAGATAGATAGCAGTTAGATAGATAGATAGTAGCAGTTAGAAAGATAGATAGATAGATACGCAGTAGATAGATAGATAGATAGAATAGCAGTTAGATAGATAATGATAGATAGAGACAGAGAGATAGACAAGAAGCAGATGACATAGTTAAAATATATAACAAGAGGCAGATAGCAGATATACAGAGAAGAGAGGGACAGATAGAGATAGATATACAGAGAGAGAGAGGGGAGAGATAGATATAACGAGAGAGAGGGACAGACAGAGATAGATAGGGGCAGAGATCCATGAAGAAGTAACAAGAAGATCTCCCTGGCCAGGGTGGTGCAAGCATCTGACTACAACTGAACACAACAGTAAGTTTTAAAATGACCAAATTGCTACCAGTATATAATGAAATTGCCAGTTTACTGTGCCTTTGGGTCATTAATTTGTGTCTCTCTGTCCAACTCTCTGATCTCTATCTCTGTCTGTCTATCTCACTGTCTTTCTGTCTGTTTATCACTATCGGGCTGTGTGTCTATGTTTGTGGTTGTCTATCTGTCTGTATCTTTTTGGTAATCTCTATAAGTACATAGTGGGTGTGGCTTAATTGGGGGCAGAGAAAGGGGCGTGGCCTAAAAAAATTTCGCCGCGCTACGCGCTGCACATGGAGTGCCCGAAAGTGCCCCTGATCTTCTTAGACCCTAGATACGCCCCTGATATTGACTTCTCCTGTAATATACAATCTATTCTTGCACTTTCAGCAATGCTTCTGCACAGCTTCATCAAGTTCCTCGGAAGCCGTTTATTTCCTATATTTAAGCCCCAGACCTGTTTTTCCTTGTGACTGGACAAAAGAACTCCAAATTAAACCACATTTACCTTCTTCATAGCCCTTCAATATCTAACAGAACTAAAGTATAACAAATATCCAGCACTGACAATACAGGAGAGTGCAGACATGCAGACACAGCTATTTGCTATTTTCTACCCACACACACACATATATACATTTCAGACTTAAAGGAATGTCTGTAGAAAAGTTTTCATTTCCTCATTTTCTATTTTCTTCCAAGTGCTGCATCTGCATTATTTGTATTACTTTGCAGCATGTGTTGTCATTTATTAATGTAATGAAAAGAAATGGCGAACAATTCAAACCCATTTGTATAATAAGGCATTCTGTATGCAAATAAAGCAGCCAAATATGGAAAATATTGCATGGGAATAAATACAGATTTGCAATAAAAGACCAGAAGTTTGAACTAGCATGTATCTGTATTTCCCTAATTGCAAGCAAACAAACCTACGTGCTGTTGGGGCAAATTATATTTGATTTGCTTTTTATTCAGTTCAAATTTAAAATTATCACAAGTCACTGCTACCTAGGACAATTTTCATTTGGTTAATTTATCAGCTGTCATACAGCCAAAGGGGCAGAAATATGTGCTGATTAGCCAATGTCTCGCCCAGCAATCTTACATCAACTTTATTTTCTTAATCAGCTTATCTTCGTTAAAGCATGTCTGCTCATGGAAGGAGTCGGGATTTTCTCTGGCTGTAATATTTCTAGGGATTCAACACAAACAAGCTCTATTACAGGATGTAATGGCCACATAATGCATTTCTGGAAATTATAATAAATGTGGAACAAAATGTCCATAGAGTAATAAAATGGTATCTACTTCAGCACAAAAAGACATGGTCTGTGTGCCGTTGCTCAAGCAGTTTGAAAATAATGTACACAATTGAAAGTATACAATGTAACACAGCATATATAACACAAATGTAACACAGCATATGACATCATATCCTATTACCCATCAATTATCCTACATCTTTAAACCTGGTTAATATCACTACATCAAAAAGAAAACAGTACCTAACAGAGCACTCACACGCTATAAAATGACCTGCTATTATAGCCAGAGGATGGCCCAGACAAAATCTAGTATCTGGACTGAAATTTGTAGTCCAGATACTAGATTTTGTCTGGGCCATCCTCTGGCTATTCATAGCAGGTCATTTTAAGTACTGTTTTCTTTTTGATATATTCCATTATCCATATACCGTGAGCACCGCGGCTACTGTCCGTAACGCTGTGGCCACATTATAGGGTGGTGCGGATCTCACAATATATTTATAATATCACTACATGTATGTTACGTATTCAACAATATTTATCACTGACAATAAATTGTCCTTATTACAAGAAACACATTTATGATGATTTATACAAACAAATAATGATTGTAATTTCCATTTAATCTGCGGGGGCTAATGAGACCAATTGTTGAACTGACCAGACTTCCCTTAAAGGGACACTATACTGAAAAAATTACTTTTCCTCATCTTAATCTATAATTGAATACATGTATGTAGCACTTACTCTGATTTGCATATGTTGCTGCATGCCTTCAATCCAGCACACATTTTGTTTAAGAGCAGTGTCCCCCCTCCCTCTTTTAACCACTCCCACCTCCATCTGACCTGACTTTTTTCCCACAAACCAACTGTCAAGCCTGCACACAGCATACAGCATTCCAACTGTCAAAACTCTGTCACATTCCAGCTACAGTAAAACTACTCACAGAAGAGAAATTAACTTGATTGACAGCTGAAATATAAAAAGTTTTAGAATGGATATCTAAAGAAATAGGGGCAGATCAACAAAAAATGATACAGTGGTGGTTGGGAAGAATTATAGTTTCCAGTTGTGGTCAATTTAAAATAACCTATTTTTCGGTATAGATGCCCTTTAATAATTCTTTATTTTCCCCTCCTACCTATATTTACCTGGAACAGATCTAATATCATTATCACGTTGTCCAAATATTAAAGCATTGTAGAACCATGAATCTATTATTCAGCTTCCTTATGGATGAACTATGTTGGGAGATATATAGTTTATTTCAAAAAATAATTTTATTTCTTAGGCAACAATGTATCCACCAAAGCTTCAATTGCTCAATTTCTTTGTTTCTATCCCTACATCTGTTGATGTAGATAGAGCCTCTATGAACATCAATTCTAGCTGTGTCACCTTATGGTGTGGGCTGCCTCAATGAAAAGTATAGATACTAGCAATCATCTTGTCTCCTTACTTTTTTATGGACCTCTGTTGGGAGAACCTTAACGTAAGGTATGTCCACCCGTAGATAAATATTTATCTTTCTTCCATGTAGCAGCAGGCAGTCATAGTCATGATGACTTTTTTCCCAGCCAATGAATCTCTGCTGTGAACCACCTCCTCTGAGCATGTAAATGCTTGTACAGCTTTAAGAGAAGGCAGGAACCTTTGTAGAATAGACTGGAAAATTATCCAGTTATCTTACAGCTGGGTTAGTATTGTGGCCTTGAGGTTTGAGAGATCAAGAAAAGAAGTAGTCATTTTTATATGGGGAGTGGACATGCATACTAACATATCTATGCACATATAGAAAATTTGGTGTTAGAAGTAAAATATGATGCGCTGTTGACTAATGAGAAAATGAAAGGAGCTGTTCTACTAATTAATTACAGCAATTGAAGCTTAATTTTGTGCTACTACTTAGTGCTAAATGTTAAATTCAGTGCTCGTTCCCACAATGTATTATATGTCTCAAAGAGGAATATACATCATGGATATAAGTGCAGCTAATTAGCAATCCTAAAATCTATCCTATTCCCTACTAGAGTTCTACACCACAGAAGATTGGACAGGAGAAGGTGCAAGGAACTAGGAAGATAAACAGGAGCAGTGAATTTGGCCAGAATGTAAGAAATAATTCCAGGGATTTAGCATCAATGGGAAACATTGGTTAACTGTTGAAATTGAAAGCAAATTTTGTTTTACTTTGAGATTATTTGGAAATTGTTCAACATTATTGTAAGGCTGCAGACTGAAGCTGTTACTTCCATGAACTACATATTAAATGCAGCAAGGAGAAGGTACAGGTTCCTCAGCATCATCATCAAAGTCTTTCAGACTCAAGCAACATTTCTATTTTTGTGACAATTGCTTATAGTGTGATTTCTTTTTGTCTCTTTAATAAGGGTAGTGCTTTTCATGTTCCAGTTTGCTCTTAATATTCAACTAGAAGATTGTGATGAATGGACCCCTAATGGCTGTATTTTTATTCTTTGCTCTCTATGGGGAGCTTGTCCAGGATGCAAAGATAGTGTTGCGGATGAAGTTTCAGTGAATTGATGGAGATTGGATGAGATGTTTCTGGATGTATTGTGACATTCTAATGATAATTTAGGTATTCAGTATATGCATCATATATACATTCATTCTGAAATCTATTTGAAATGTATGGTATTGATCCTGAAAGCTGAAAAATCTAAGCTCAATTATGCAATTTTATACCCTTAAGCTTTACCATCTGTGCATGTTGGAAAATCATAATGCAGCTGTATATAACATATTGTTCTTTGTATAATTTCTATTTAATGTATAAAAATCTGTGTTTCCATTAAAAAGAAATGTAATGTTATTTTAATCAATGTTCAATTTGTATTTAATCCTTGTGAATAAGTAATAGATCTGGAAACCTATTGCACCAGAGTGATATTTAGTGTTATTTCAATGTCTTTCTTATTACTATGCACTGATCTGATTAATCTAGAGTTATATATTTGTATTATATGTACAGGGCATTTCAAGAATTAAGAGTGTAAGCAAAATTTCCATGTTTGGCTTAATATTAAAGCCTGCTACTTAACATGTATTGTACTTCTGCAAGAAATCAATTGCATGAGAATGATACTTGCATTGTTAGCTCATCTGGAATAATTAGGTGCTAATAAGACTATAATCTCCCCTCCAAGTAGACACAATAGTGTGTACTTTGACTTGAAGTGTAATGATTTCTCCTAATAGGCCCATCATGTTGTGACAACAAAGCATGCACACTTAATAGTGAATGACACATGAAAATGATTTGCCTGCATTAATATATATTGAGCTATGGGATAAATATGCTAAATTAACCCAATATTTTTGCCACATTCACAAATCTTACATTTTTAAATCAGAAAAGTAAATTTTGTAGTAATTTAAATTGAAATTAAATTGTTTTAGAGGATATAAAAAAAATGTTATATAATTTTTATGGTACCAACAGAGAAAATGACACATACAGTATACCCTTCTATCAGAGTAAGGCTACATACACATGACCAATTTTGCAGATGAGGCCCAATGTCCAAGCGTCCATTTCTGCAGTGGATTGACAGAAGTTGCTTCAGCAAGCACGCGCACAATTATCATCTGAATTGCTGCATGTATGCCAAATTAAACCTGTGCATTGTGCCAACTGTGCAAAGAGGGAAGTTGGGCATGGCCATGGCAGATGCGAAAACACTCCTTTAAAGTGCCCTGTGCAGCCATGGAAAACAGCACAATATGTACTATTACATATGATAGATAGATAGATAGATAGATAGATAGATATAGAGAGACAGACAGACAGACAGACAGACAGATAAAAAAAATGGCAATGTCTTAACTGAAACCAGCCACTAAGTCTGTAAGTTTCGATATCTTATCTAAAATGGTTTTTTTTTTTAAAGAAAAAAATTTAGAATTAAAAGTAACAGCCCCCAAACACATTGCTATGACATAAAAGAATCAATTGTGCGGATCACTCAGTGGATTTGAGAATGAAATGAATAACACTTTGCAACACATTACAATAGCAGTCTCATTATTTCCAGATATACCATTGACAGGCGTTGAAATCTGATTATGCAAATGATCAATTATTGTTGAAGAAAGATAATCCTTTTAGAATTTAATAATTTAATATTTGCTGAAAAACATGGCACGATACAATTATGTAACAATCGCACAATCCTTTTTTCTTTCTTTTATTCAGCATGAACAGTCCCAAACAAGAATAAAACGCTTACTAAGAGAAAAACCTCCCACAATTATACAGCTGGAGAATGTTGCCCAAACTACGCAATAAATGACTATTCGATGATCATGTAGAAATGCTTACTTTAACTAAGCAGACTGAAAAAACTATACTTCTGAGAATCCTTTAATCATACGCATGAGAGAGAAGTCCTATAGAGAATCACAGGATAAATAGTAAAGTGTACATTTTTTTAGTCGCTTTCTGTGCTGCTAGCTATTTTTCTCGTAGGGATGATGCTTATCTGAAATGACATTTGCACCTGTTGTCACCCTCTAATGGTAATTAGCATAGTGCCCTAAGTAGCAACAAGGCCATCAAATCCAAACACAATCCATTAACATATTGCAGCTGTCATCAGTACTGCTAATGGAACCAGTGGATTTGCAGCAGGCTGCTGCATGTCTTGGCTTTTTTACCAGTACTTGTATTAGGGTCATTGGGGATCAGGGAAAAAATGCAAGCTGCAGTCAGTGAGAAAAAAATATATTTTACTAGAGGTTTACTTTCATGTATTATGCATGCCCTTCAAGGTCACTGCTTGATCACTTATAAGATTTTAATGAGATATCAAAGTGAAATGAAGAAAGTGTAATTAATGTAAAAATTAGTATAGGGATTTTTTTTTTTAGTACAAAAATGTCTTCAGTATGTGTTTAATATGGTAAATATAGATTAAATATATATGACAGGCAATGTACTTTGCAAGTCTTTTTCATATATATATATATATATCGTTCATCGATTACAGTATATTTTTACATAATCAAAAATTCCTTTGAAATATTAGAATAAATAATTGTTGAGATGTTACTGTGTCTTGATACACAGTATAATAAAGTAAAGCTTACCAAAGAACTCCTCCATTCCCTATACATTACATCAACATATGTTTGGAATAACATTTACTAAAATCTTCTTAACAACAAGCAAAATGCATTTTAAATGCGGTTCCTTGAAGTAGAAAATAAACCGGACAGCTTTACAATAATAATGTAGAGATAAATGATCATTTAATATTCAGTATTCTAATTAACAAAGGAAGTTGGTGTTTTTAATTGATCACAGATACATATATTTAATACTTACCGGGAAATCAACATTCTCTATATAAATACATGCACACATAGTTTAAGAGTTCTAGCATTTTAGTTTACAATGACAGGATACAGATTGTGGTACTGTGAGATGAAATACTTTAAAATGCATGGGAACACCAGCTTTCCATTTAGAAAAGGTTAAGTTCCCCTAAGCTATGAAAGAAAACACCATCTGAACACCCAGAAAAGCAGTAAACATTGGAGGCAAATGACAGAAATTGATCTTTCTTTTCTTTGCCTGTCATGTCTCCAAATTTTATTTCTACCATTGCTAGAATACCCAGAAAGATAAAGTGTACAAGCAGGACTATGGCCCGAGGGCTATGGTACCTGATTCACTGACTTTTTCTTCAATTAGTGGTTCTCCATGCCTGATTGCAGGAGACATATTTATAACAAGGGACTCTGAGGGCTGCAAGATATTGATTAGCCATAATGTGAAGTCAAATCTTAATAAAAGAGCATTGTGATCAAAAGGTCTTCATTGGAGACAGACTGCCCTTCATGTCAAGGGTCTAACAATTCTGATATGATGCAGGAAGATTGTCTGAAACTCTTGGCCTTTACTGCTAAAGGATTTCTTGATGGAGAGTTGTAGAGGACTTTCTGTAAAAGTGATGGTTCATAATTGACAGGTATCCATTCCATTTCTTTTATTCCACATCAGTCAACATACAACGTAAGCTAAAAAAAAATATACAGAATAATAATATATAAATGTTTACCACTAGAAAATCTATAGTGTGAAACAAATTTATTGAAGAAAAAGTAAGAATGAAAATCTACTTTTAGTGGAAAAACAGCAAGAGCAATTCTTCAAACAACATATACTAGGTAAGTAGGCCCCTAGTTCAAATCACCCCTATCGATATTATGCAAATACGGATTATTTTTTTCCCAGTAATGCTTTTTTCTAAACCTTCCCCCCACCCTCACCCCTTGGAGTTAGCTAAATATATTGTGCACTTTATTATATTTACTATTATTATATAGCACTTTAGCTCCAAAGCCCTTTATATTTGTAGCACTTTAAAGGGCATGTCCACCCCCAAAACTAACTTTTTATATTTATTTGGCCCAAATAAGTGCTCCAAAACAAACTTTACAGCATGTAAATCGGTCCAGTGTTTCAAAAGTTACAGACCTTTGTAGCTGGCTTAATCCTTCAGCATGGACCAATACAGCGATGAACAGAGACAGGTTACATTACCTTGCCTCTGTTCTTTTCATGTTCTTGAGCATGTCTGTTAACATCCAGCAGTGAGAACAGAGGAAGTTGCATCAGTAATGGTCTGACCCCTGGATCCCACCCTCTTTTCCCTCTCAACCAATCACAGCTGTAAAGTTATGTGTACTGAAGAAATCCAGGATCAACAGCTGCAGCCAGCCAGCCCAGAGAGAGAGAGAGAGAGACACACACACACACACAGGCAAGATTTTTTTTTTTTTCCCTAAGCTGCAGCTCGGGGTCATCTAAAGAGGAAGTGGAGAGGAAGTGCAGCCTGATACATATCTCATTAAATATGGGGCAAGGCAAATGATTTTTGGAAAAATGAACATGGCGTTTGAGGTTGGTGCTATTATATAAAGAACATATAAAAAGTTTATTTTTGGGTGGACATACCATTTAAGTATATATGCACTTTGATCATTCTCTTTGATAATAAGAATAATTCTGATACACTTATTTTAGCAGGATCCAGTTTTTAATATATAACTAGCACTAAGTAAATGATACTGCACATATTTTATTATATATGCATATTCCTGGGTATCCAGGGATTAAAGTTTCTTATGTTTTGTTCACAGGAAGTAGTGAATTGTTGATGTCACAGGATATGACACACTATATACCTTATAAAAGTTTGGCACATTTGTGATTGTAGTGATTTGGCTTGACAAAGGCCCGGACTACAGGGCCGAAACGTTGCCTACTGTTTGATGTAGCCAATAAAAGTCATTTTTTGAAAAAATTCCCATGAGTGCACTGGACTGTATCCATCTTTATCTATTTATCTCAGCGTTCTTGATAAAGAAACAAACCATCACCTTTTTATATATATCTATATACAGCTCTATAAGAACTTATAGCGATATAACAAATAATATTAGTTATGGCTCCCAATATATTTCTATGTACAAATAAATGCAAGGTAATGTACAGCTGTAAGAATAAATTGGATGCCCACTACTAAAAATGCAAATCCCTGCAGAGTTGTTGCAACAAGGCCTTACACTGGAGCTCATTCAAATTAAGAATCCAGCAGTGTTAATTGTATCCAAAGGGTAAACGAAGTTCACCAACATCAATGGGCAGGATTATAACAGATGCTATCCAATATACTGGAAAAAAGTAAATGAGGGAGAGCCTAGACCAACATAGCTAGTTGCAGCGGTGCTT
This sequence comes from Hymenochirus boettgeri, assembly GCA_019447015.1. Lineage (NCBI taxonomy): Eukaryota > Metazoa > Chordata > Amphibia > Anura > Pipidae > Hymenochirus > Hymenochirus boettgeri. Next base: position 240,209,146 of record CM033470.1, read on the forward strand.
TAATAGCAGAAGATACACACCATGTTTTGGGTTCAAACACCCTTTTTCCAAGTGTGTCTTCTGCTATTAAAGCACCGCTGCAACTTGCTATTTTGGTCCAGGCTCTCCCTCATTTACTTTTTTCCAGTACTTCTGTTCGGGGACAGAAGCACTAGGAGACCCTGGGACCTGCCTTTCCTTGTGAGTCTAGGAACAATATATACTTGGCTATCCAAGCTTACCTTTGCTTAATGTATGGCAGTGAAAGAGTGTCTTAATAGTTACAAATATAGATTTGGGCCTCTTCTGTGATTTGCAGATGCTAATCACAGTTTGTAGTCACCCTGGATAGCCACACAGGTAAATTCACAGAATACACAGTTTATTACCAGTCTCTCCAGCAGCTTTCCTATGGCAACTTCCTAAAGCTTGCAGTGTCTATCAGTCAACAACAGCAGCAGCTTCTTACAGTCTTTACCCTTCTCAGCACAACGCTTGTTTTCAGGTCCTCCTCCCAGGATCCTTCAGCTTTCCTCCTTAGAGTCACCATTCCTTCCCATAGGTCTGCCTGAGCAGCTACAGCAGTGACCATATTAGAAAAGGCAATATCATCAGATAAATCATTAAGCTGCCTAGTGTTTCTGTACCCAAAAGGACTGCAGGGATCTTTCAAACAGTGAAATGCCACTATAACTCGTGTCCACTGACATACAGGCCCATGATAAACGCTATTACTTAACTTTAAAGAGCAGGACCTTTTTTTAAAAAAACAGCAACTTTTTTTCAGGTTAAAATACACTTCTAATGCATCGTACACACGTTGGATAATTTTCGTACGATACAGCTGACGAACATTCAATGACATTATCGTTAATCCTCATAATTGAAACGACATCTGTACACACAGCAACAATAGTCACCACAATAGTCGTTAGATATAGACGTTCGTACGTAATGTAACGTTCGTATCTTCGCGCAAGCAGAGCATGAAAGCAGAGCATGCGCCTTTTATAGATTTTTCCGTAGAACGTTAACGATAATCTGCCAACCATGTACAAATATACGATAATCGGCAGAGCAAATCAGCCAGACTGATCATCGGAAAAAGCCGGCATTAGTCGACGGTTGTTGGTCTTTGACGATTGTTGATGCTATATTTTCGTACGAATATTTGATTGCTCGTTCGTCGACTGCATCGTGTGACAATTATTCAACGTGTGTACTAGACTTAAGACATTAGGTAGATTGGATTGTCAAATATATGTCATGTTTAAGGCAGTCCCTCTGATGAAGTGACTTCTTAGAGTCACGAAATGTATCAGGGCTTTCACTTACCTCTCTCTCGATCCCCCATACTTCTTCACTCTGCGATGTATCTGATGTTAGAATAACATTGTTGCACACTGGAAGTCCAATCTTTGGTATTTTATTCAGATGTGTATTGGAGGAGCTGGCCCTTGTAGGACAGGATCTACTCATGAGTGACCCGTTCGGTAGTAGCGTAGGTATGGCATATTCCTAATTTTGTTATTATATACTTAAGGCAGACTTACCTCTTATCCTGGCTCATTCATTTTGAGTTGGAATGCCAACTGCAGAATAAGGCAAAGCAGTTGCCCAAATGTCACCGGAACATGTCATGATTAGGATTGACTGGCCTATTTTGGCACTTTTTTAGGGAGAAATAGGCCAGCTCAACTTAAATTCGAAGCTCCCACGGTACTGTGAATGAAAATGGCATCCTCACTGTGATTGCAGTTCTTTTCCTATCCCATCCAGGATTTGAATTTAATGAGATAATTTGCCAAGCTAGTTGTAGTCTTACAAGACTATTGAATGTTCCCTGAAGCCCAGAATAGCTTTACAAAACTAATATATACAGACTGCTTCTTATGGTAAATCTTATTGGGTGATAGTTGGACATCTGCTGATGATGCCACTCGGTGTATGGCTACCATAATATATGGGCAGGAACAAAATAGTGTATTCTGCACTGCTTTTGGTAATAAACTAACCTTACAATATAATGCAAAGCAATATTTTATACCATTTTTGTCTGAAGGTTATTGGATTGTGGTGGCATGAGAGTGGTTAGCAAGGATGCTTTGCAGCACTAAAGTCTTGGTTTAAAATCCTTCCTTGGACACATCTACAAGGAGTTGGTATGTTCTCTGTGTTGGTGTGGGTTTTCTCTGGGCACTTTAGTTCCCCCCCCAGATTGTAAGATCTTTGATATGAATGAATAAAATGAATGTAAAGCGCTGTGGATGTCACTGCTTGTAAGAAAACCAATATATACAGTACATACATACATAATTAGTTACAGGCATGGTCTAAAAACTAAATTAGAACTGTAGTTGATTTCCAATATTTAAGATGGTAAGGGAAATGGTAAAGGGATATTAACCCCCACCCTCCCCTCCCATTAACACTTTTCCCAGTATTAGCTGGTTATCTCGTTTTTAATGGTCACCCAAAAGAAAACCTTTTTCTTCTCACTGCCCTTTTGAAAATAGGAATAGTTGACATTTCTTAACATCGGAAAAGAGGCTCATGCAAGGTGACATAAAAGGAATCAATTTGTTTTAATTAATTGTTGCAACAAGCAGGGACATCACTTGTGTTTGGAAGAGAGACGCTTTCATCTTCAACTTCACAATAAAATGTACTGTAAACATAATCAGTATGTGGAATGCCCTAACAGCAGATGTAATATGTATAGCCTCAGCAAGGAGCTTCAAAAAGCATTGGTTATCTTGACTATGGGCCTGAGAATGATTAGTTTATGAGTTTGTAGGGCACTGATACAATAAATCAAGTTTTGATGCCTTTTTTTATTCACACTAGGCCGTGGGAAACAAAGTCATATGTATTTTTTTTCTGATATATTGAATGTCTTGTATTTGTTAAAGTTTTTGGGTTCAAGAGGTCATGGACAACACTTGACAATGTTTTGCAAAAAGGAAGACAGCTCTTGGGATCTATGAACCTTTTGGGGCATATTTATAAAAAAGCGTTATTCCTGCCAATTCATTACCACAATAGTTTGCATTGGAACGTTTGCTTTTTTTATTATTTACACCTACATTTTTAAATAGGCGAAAATCTATTATTTGCTGCAAAAACAAGTGTTATTAATGCAATTAAAAAAATATTCAATATAAAAAACTTGCTGTATTTATATATAAGAATGAAAAAAGGCATTTCATTATAAATAAACTGATGATCTGCTTAATCCTATTTAAAGGAAAGTTACCATGATGTAATCCTATTCAAAATAGGGATTAAAGACACATACAAACACACACCATTGGGCAGAGAATAGAAAATGAACGGTGGGTTTTATTTTACTTATTATAAAAATGATTTGGGTACAAAACTACCATTATAAAATATTCTAAAACTTCAGCAAGTTTTCAAACGCTAAAAGTTAACAATGTGAATATTAATTAATAATAATATTGTGACATTAAATACTTATGAAATTAACCCCATACTCTGTAGTGCTCAACAGATGAAAACAAGGAAGTTGCAGTCTTGCTTCCTAGAAGGTAACAGCCAATCATATAACAGCACAGAGATTCTCCTTCTGCCTGACACAGATTAGGGATTTTGCAAGGACCAGGGAAGGGGTCCCGGTTTTGAGCTGCAAGACCCCCGAACGTCTGGCCACAGTTAGGAATCCCTGCCCATTCTGGGATTTTTGGAATTGGTCGTTTGAGTTTTACCAAACGTTTGAAAATCCTCTAACCTTTTCAGGAAATAAAATCTGGCGAGTCTGAAAAATCTAGTATGAACTAGTTCGAATAGTTTGAGTTCGTCCGGTTCGAGTTTGGTTTTGTGTCCATCTCTAGCTGGAATATGTGCTGATTAAGATTTTCTCAATATGCCATGAAGTGGCTTCTGTTTGTTCCCCAAATCTGAAGCTGACATTTCCCTTGCCTGCCAGTACTTTTACCTTCATTACATTTTCAGCACCTGTGTGATTTCCACTCCCACCTCTTAACCAATATGATGTAGAAATATATTAAATCATCAATATTCAAATTGGTGGTGCAGCTGATTAACCCTTTCCTAGCAGCAGTGTTGTAGTGTGATGTATATAGGTCTGGGTATCTAGTGTGTCCGGATCTATACTAATGTATGTCTCACCTACGGCTTTCACTCCACCGAATCCGATATATAAATAATAAATTGCAGGTAAAACATACAAAGACACAGGTCTGTAGCTGTGAATATTGTACGTTTATTGCAAAACAAGCGTGCTACATGTTTCAGACTCACTCAAAGCACTTGAGGAAGGACAAGTAGGTCAGAAACATGTAGAATGCATGTTTTGCAATAAACCTGCACCATTAACAGACATCATATATGCAGTGCAGTGCAGTGAAGAATGCTCTGATTTGTATGTGGGGGAGACCAAACAGCAACTGCATCAACGTATGGCCCAGCACAGAAGAGCCAATTCCTCGGGTCAGGACTCAGCCGTGTACCTGCATCTTAAGGATAAAGGACATACCTTTGAAGATTGTAATGTTAACATATTGGCGAAGGAACGTGACTGGTTCAAGAGAGGTGTTAAGGAGGCCATTTATGTGAAAATAAAGAAACCAAGCCTAAATAAAGGTGGGGGGGTTCGACACCAACTGTCTGCCATGTACAATGCTGTTTTAACACCTTACTCTGGGAGTTCCTATAACACCTCTTAGCCACTATCCAATCATGCCCTTAACACCTGGCTGTGATATGCTAATTGGGATTTTCCAGGGTACATAATTGCCACAGATTCTTGTACAAGTCATTCTGAATTGAGAAAGCCAGTCGGATGACTAGCGAAACGTCTTCAAGAACTAAACTTCAAGTCCAGTTGATCTAATTGAATACAACAGATATACCATGACCTGGATGAATGAGAACCTTCACAAGCATATATAAGTGTATGTATTAAAGTTGAATGTTGGAGGGTATGCCATTTGCAGATCTGCACCATGTTGTTTCTATAAATGTACATATTAATACGAAGGTGGCCTTTGCCTTTACACTACTTCCAAAACTACTTCCAGGCTCCAACATTCCCCTTTAAAATGCATTGCACAGAGCTGTGCTAAGACCATGTTCACGTCAATATGCTGCACTTGCAGCTCTGAGCTGTTTTGTTTTTATAAGTGTCCCTTGTAAAGTGGTCTGTTCAATTCTACTGGGGTTGTCAACCTTTCCCTTAAGGCTCAAAACTAGGGTGAGGCACACTACATGAATCAAGTGCGCAACTTTCGTGTGATGGCGCGCTATTTCCAGTTTACGTTTGCGCTTTCGCTATCTTTAAAAGCAAAAAATGCAACGCAATTGCGGAAAAATGCTCGCCGCAAAAAAAAGGCAATCGCTTGCGCATCGGAAATTTCTGGGCGTTGGTGAGGAACGGGGTGGCGGGCTGGGCGTGGGGGGAGCGGGAGTGATAGCCCGATAATGGGGTGTGTGGGTGTGGGGGGGTGGCGAATGGGTCTAGTGTGGTAGGTGGGGGGGCAAAGGGGGAAGCTCATGAGCGGTGTTACGGGGTGGTGGGGGCTTAGAGTCGGGAAGGGGCGCTAAGGTGTGGCCGGTGTGGTGTGTCCCTAGGCGGGATGATCGTTCGGCACGTATCACGGGGTTTGGGGAGGGTTGTTTTTGTGTATCCGATGTGGGGTGCTAGTGGGAGTGCAGGCTTGTAATACCTATTGGGGACCGGGGGGGGGGGGGGGGGGTGGGGGGGGGGCCGCTGGGACTTACAGGTGTCGATGTCGACGGGATAGGTTCCATGTGCGATTGGAGTGTCATGCGATCACCACTTTTTTTGCTGTGTATTCAGGGCTCTCTGCTATGGGGTGGGGTCCAATGTTCCGATCGACTAAAGTGGTGGGCATCGAGGGGCCGGGGGCGTGCGGCTGGGAAATAGTCAAGAAGTTGGGGGCCATTGGCGGTGGGTGGGGGGGGGGGCTGAGATGGGAGTGCTGTGGTGTGGGGGACTGTCACGGACCTGAAAGGCAAGCGCGGGGCTAGTGCGGATGGGGTTACACTGGGGGGGGGGGTGGGGGGACGGAGTGAGGCTAAAGGATCGTACGGGGGGTGCGGTGGGGATGGTCATCGTGGGCTGGTGTTATAAGGGGGCGTGTGGGTTGGGTTGGGGTGGGAAGAGGGTGTCGTGGGTGTGGCGGTGTGGCCGCGATGGGGGTGTATAAGCATAGTTCTTGGGGGCGTGATCAACCAAGTCGCGAAGGGAGCGGGGCAAGGGAGATCAGGGGTGGGTGGGGTGTGGCGAGTCGCTGGCCAGGGGAGCACGGAACGGCTGTGGTGTGGGAAACGGGGTGGCAATGGTCGAGGGGGCGCAGACAAAAAACAATTAGAGAAGGCGGTGGTGGGGGGGGGGGGGGGGGGGGGTTGTGCGATCGCTCGCGGCGGGGCAGGGGGTGTGGCCGGGGGTTGGGGGGTCGCCGGTGGGCGGAATGGTAGCTGGTGGTGTGTAGCAATAGCCACACAGGGGGGGGGGTGGTGTGGGGTGGGTGGGGGGGGGGTGGGCGGGGGGGTGTGGGGGGGGGAGTCGTAAGATACGAGTGGGAAGTGTGGGCTGTGAGGGTGCCAGCAAAGAGGGGCGGGACTGGCAGGGGCGGAGGAAGGAAGCGCCAGGTCGTGTGCATGAAATGCTGCCCAAAGGATGGAAAGGGGTGGGTCGGGGAGCAAGGTCATGTACGGGGGTCTCAATCGTGAACGGTGTGTTAAAGGAGGGGTTTACAGGGCTGTCGGCGACCCGGGCGCAAACAGGGCGGTCGAGTGGGGGCATGGAGCGGAAGCTGCGTGCTGGGTCGTGGAATAGTCGACGTCTGGGATCGGGCGAATGGGGAGGTCTGAAGACACTGGGCGAGAGGGGACTGGAGGGGGTGAGTTTCGCACTGTTACGCGTGCACTGAAGCAGAAGGGGAGGGAACGAACACAAGGTACTGTTACATATCAGAAGGAAGTTTGGGACCGGACCCACCAGAGAAGAAAGAGGCAAACCCAGAACCAGCAAACTGCGACATCATAGATTGGCGGCGAGGAGGACGCAAAATGTTCTAAAAATGATTTCTACATAAGAACGAAGTTCCAGGAGGTGGAGAGACAATGGGTGTTGGTACAAAGGTAGCAGGAGTTAGTAGGTCCTGGTGTGGAGTGGGGCTGCCGTTGGGGTTGTGGGGTTTGGTGTGTGGGTTATGTCGGTCTGCGGGTGTACAAAGGTACAGGGGAGGTGTGGAGGCTTGATGTGTGGGTGCATAACAAAAAAATACTGCCCATTAAAGAAGGTCGTAAGAAACGCAAAAACAGATGTGTGTCTCGGTCTGGTTAGTAATAATGGGTGCAATTACCACTTAACTACAAATATACCCTAAATAAAATTGTCAAAATCAGTATCCCTAATAGGGCTGATAAAGTATTGCTAGAATACTATTTAATCAATAGTAAACATATCCGAATATGAGTAGTGGGATATTGAAACTTCTAGTTTTGCGTTGCCATAGTGTGGGGGGTCGGCGTAACCTAATTGATAATCAAAGGCATTGGGTATAGTCTGGGGGGTTTGTGTTCATTACGGGTCCACTAGACTTGAAATGGTGAGAGATTGATGTCTTCGAATACGCTAACTGGGGGTAGGGGAATGTCCACGTGAGTCTAGGGGGTCGGTGGGGACAGGAGGGGTAGTAAGTCGCATGAACCTGATGGGGGGGGGGTAAATGGAGGGAGGCCGAGCACACATAGTAAAAGAGCCACTCTATCAGATCAACTTCTGCGCAGAATTTTTGATTGTTGTGGGTGGGCTGGGGGGGAGGTACAGGTGTGTACCAAATTGTGTTGGGGTGTGTAGAAAAGTGGCCTGGATAAGAGGGTTCTGAGGGGGGGTGAAGAAGGATTCCTCAACAAAATGTGGAAATTTAATCCAAAGTATTGTGCGAGGGGGGAAGAGGGACAGTGTGTGTGATGTCTGAGGTGGGTGGTCCGGGGAGGAGGGAAGGATGTTGTTGAGACGAACAGGGGGCCAAAGTGTTAGAACCAGTTTTTAGGTAAAATCGGAAAAACAATGGGGGAGTGTGGGGATCACGAAGCATCCGGTTAGATCGGTAAGACCAGACCAGGTGAGGAATAAAAAACCAAATGACGTGGCGTAAAAGGTAATATCAGCACAAAGGTATATAAAAGAAAAACCAAAGGACTAGAGATAAACAGGATACACTTTAAGAGAGCAAAAAATGAAAATTTGTTTGCAGGTAAAATGTGCCATTTGTGCACAAATAAAACAAGAACGAGTAAAAAAAAAAAAAAAAAAAAAAAAAAAAAAGAAGAGACCCAGTGTTGGAAATAATCCAACATGGGTCGTTGTAGACTGGGGGGTTTAAATACTTCCTACTGAGGCAGCAGTGATCTTGCTTTATCTGTTTAATGTTTGTGCTCAAATTTAACACTGCTAGATGCACGGCTACAGCGGGTGTGGTTGTAAAGAAAAACAAAAAACATGTAAATATGTAAATGCAGTTAAATGCCCCCCAAAATGATTATACATGTAGGATGGCGCAACATATCCTCTACATATCCTCCACAAAATGAAATGTAACCCAATACTGGCCCCACTGTGTAGTGTTCAAAAATCCTTACTTTACATCTTAGCTCCTTAAGGTTCTCCTCAGAAAAGTGAGAGAAGGCTCTTTGTGTGTGTCATGCAGTGCCTGCTACTTAATTGTCCTCCTGGAAGACTCGGAGGACAGAGTCCCCCCCCATCCCTCTGCTCCTGTTCTTTTCTTTAGTGTAGAGACCCACCTCACAACCCTAACAGCCATGTTCATTTATTAAAAAAAGACCCACAAATCGACTACTATGCTTTGTTCCCTCATCTCTCTACATAACTGGCAGCAGTATCTGTGATTGGCTGACTCCAACATCACAGATGTGGCTGCTGGCCCGGCCCCTATTGCTACTCCCGTCGACTACTCGACTCTAGCATAGAGTGGAAAGCCGAGGAAACAAAGCATGGTAAGTTGATTTCTGTGATTTTTGAATAGAAATGGGGTGGTGGGTGGTTGGATGCAGGCTGATGCCCTACACTTCAAGCAAAAATAGATTGGGTGGAGAATACCCTTTAAACAAATCATTGAACTTAATTATACATATTATGCTGGAGGTAAGTAGAAGAAAGACAGAAGGGCTTAGCGCACTCCAGAAAATGGGACAGCCGGCACAGCTAATCCTGCGTTGCTGTGCTGTTTTTAAAACTGTTGTTAATAAAAATATGTGAATTTTAAAATTGACTGCTGTGCCGGCTTTCCCATTTTCCGGAGTGCGCTTCTGCATTTCTTACTACTTACCAGTGGATTACCAGAGCGAGGTTTGGGGCAGGCTGCACCCGGACCACCGACGGGAAACGGTAAGTGCCCTATAAAGTTGTTATAGCGGTTGAAGTTTTATTATCATCGATAGATGACGCTGTTTTACACACGTGAGACAACATCAAGCGACAGGCTCAGGGCTACGGTACCTGGGCCACTAGTCCTCAAAGGTGGGGGTTTGAGTAATTTTGATATTACCCCAGTCACCTTACCTGTTATATGGGCTATTGTTTTAGATACTACTACATTAGCCACTAGTGGTGTCTTTACTATTATGCTAGAGTTGCATACACAAGTGGCATGAATAAACAACTGAACCAGGAGTCTGTGTCCTTCAGTTACAACCAGACCCCTCATCCCGGCTAAAACTCACCATGTAAAAACACATACATCTTGTTAAACTGTTAAACTGTGATACATAACAACTGCTGTGATAATGAATATACAGAAATGAAATGAGTACACCAAATAACATACAATAAACATGGAAGAGGCAGTTTAGGAACTTCTTACTGACCCATCACTGATCCGCTAGTTATACTCTACATGCAACTTAATTACAGCTACTGATCTGCTTCACCTTATGTCTCTCCCCATCTCCTCTAGACTGTAAACTTTTGGGCAGGGCCCTCCATCTTCATTGTACCACAAATGCTGTAATTACCACACTGAATGCTGCTGGACCAGCACTCAAATTTTGCACTTTGTATTACTTGCACTACCCTGGTATGTAACATGCATGTTTTCCTTCAGGTATATTATCACCTGTAAAGCCCCACGGAAAGTGTTGCGCTATAAAATCCACAATAATAATAATAATAACTTGACACTAGAGGGGATGGAGACACACTTGCACTGAGCTGACAGAAAAGAGTGCACACTTCCTGCCCAAGGGATTTATATCCCAACCTTCTGAAACAAAGTTGGCAGAGTAGTGCCTACATCATAGATTGCCAGTACTCAGAAATGTTCTATAAATGATTTCTACAGTAAGAAGCTGAATTCAGAGGTGAGAGACAAATGGTTTTACAAAGTGACAGTTATAGAGTCTGTGGAGCTGCCTTTGTATTTTGGGTTTAGTTCTCCTTTAACAATAATACATACTGTGGAGGGTGATTAACAAATACTTTGCCCATTAAAGAACAGCAGAAAAGTTTCCATGTTGTAATATGGGTGCAATTTACCAATTAGACTACAAATTGTAATTTTATAAATATATCCCTATAGCTATAAAATGTATTGCTAAAATAATATTTATCAATATTAAACATATCATTAATATAGATGAATGAAAACTGGCTAGTTTCGTTCCAATAGTGGTTCTGCGTAACCTATTGATATTCAAAAAAATTGGTTATATCTGTTGTATTCAGTTAGATCAACTAGACTTGAAATTTAGATGATGTCTTCAAGAACTAAACTTTATGTCCAATTGATCTAACTGAACAGATATACCATGACCTACATAAATAAGAGCCATCACAAATATAAATCCGATTGAATCCAAATTTTTGATTTTTGATAGAAATTTTAGATTTTTGAATAAAAATATTTAGTTTCGATTGGAATTTTTGAATTTTAATTTTCAATTTTTCTATGAAAAGTACAGTTTTGAGTAATCCGTTGGATGTAAGGATTTTTGAAACCAGCAGTTCCAAATTGAAACCATGTTAATTTCGAAACATGGGATTTATCACTAATCATCAACTGATCTATGAAACATGACCAGTGTAAATACCAATATGTAGTGTCATTTAATATCAGAGCATGTTTATAGACCAAGACTGTAATTATTTAAAGAGCAAAAATGAATTTGTTTCAGTATTGCCATTGTGCACTAAAACATACCCATTGAAAAATGACATGGCTTTATTAAATACTTCCTATGAGCAGCAGTGATCTTGTTTTATCTGTTAGGTTTGCTCAATATTACCTCTTAGTGCACCTGCAATGTTTAAAAAAAACAAAAAAACAGTAAATATGTAAATGCAGGTTAAATGCCCCCCAAATGATTAGTACATGTAGGATGGTGCAACATATCCTCTACATATCCTCCCACAAAATGAAAATTTAACCCAATACTGGCCCCACTGTGTAGTGTTCAAAAATCCTTACTTTACATCTTAGCTCCTTAAGGTTCTCCTGCAGAAAAGTGAAGAGAAGGCTCTTTGTGTGTGTCATGCAGTGCCTGCTACTTAATTGTCCTCCTGGAAGACTCTGGAGGACAGAGTCGTCCCCCCCATCCCTCTGCTCCTGTTCTTTTCTTTAGTGTAGAGACCCACCTCACAACCCTAACAGCCATGTTCATTTATTAAAAAAAGACCCACAAATCGACTTACTATGCTTTGTTCCCTCATCTCTCTACATAACTGGCAGCAGTATCTGTGATTGGCTGACTCTCAACAATCACAGATGTGGCTGCTGGCCCGGCCCCTATTGCTACTCCGCGAACTCTAGCAATAGAGTGGAAAGCCGAGGAAACAAAGCATGGTAAGTTGATTTCTGTGGATTTTTTGAATAAATGAACATGGCGGTTGGGGTGGTCTGGGATGCCAGGCTGGGATGCCCTACACTTCAGCAAAAAATAGATTTAGGGGTGGAGATACCCTTTAAACAAATCATTGAACTTAATTATACATATTATGCTGGAGGTAAGTAGTAAGAAAGACAGAAGGGCTTAGCGCACTCCAGAAAATGGGACAGCCGGCACAGCTAATCCTGCCGTTGCTGTATGCTGTTTTTAAACTGTTGTTAAATAAAATATGTGAATTTTAAAATTGACTGCTGTGCCGGCTGTCCCATTTTCCGGAGTGCGCTTCTGCATTTCTTACTACTTACCAGTGGATTGAACCAGAGCGAGGGGTTTGGGGCAGGCTGCACCCGGACCACCGACGGGAAACGGTAAGTGCCCTATAAAGTTGTTATACGGGTGAAGTTTTATTATCATCGATAGATGACGGCTGTTTTACACACGTGAGACAACATCAAGCGACAGGCTCAGGGCTACGGTACCTGGGCCACTAGTCCTCAAAGGTGGGGGTTTGAGTAATTTTGATATTACCCCAGTCACCTTACCTGTTATATGGGCTATTGTTTTTAGATACTACTACATTAGCCACTAGTGGTGTCTTTACTATTATGCTAGAGGTTGCATAACACAAGTGGCATGAATAAACAACTGAACCAGGAGTCTGTGCCTTCAGTTACAAACCAGACCCCTCATCCCGGCTTAACTCACCATGTTAAAAACACATACATCTTGTTAAACTGTTAAACTGTGATACATAACAACTGCTGTGATAATGAGATATACAGAAAATGAAATGAGTACACCAAATAACATACATAAACATTGGAAGAGGCAGTTTAGGAACTTCTTACTGACCCATCACTGATCCGCTAGTTATACTCTACTGACAACTTAATTACAGCTACTGATCTGCTTCACCTTATGTCTCATCCCCATCTCCTCTAGACTGTAAACTTTTGGGCAGGGCCCTCCATCTTATTGTACCACAGTAATGCTGTAATTTACCACACTGAATGCTGCTGGACCAGCACTCAAATTTTTGCACTTTGTATTACTTGCACTACCCTGGTATGTAACATGCATGTTTTCCTTAGGTATATTAATGCAACTGTAAAGCGCCACTGAAGATGTTGGCGCTATATAAATCCACAATAATAATAATAATAACTTGACACTAGAGGGGATGGAGGAACAAACTTGCACTGAGCTGGACAGAAAAGAGGTGCAGCACTTCCTGCCCAAGGGATTTATATCCCTAACCTTCTGAAACAAAGTTGCAGTCCCTTACCTACACTTGATTGGTCCCAGTGGCCAAGGTACGTTTCTAGCCAATAGGCTTTTACCTTGCTCTGTAGATATACTGAATATAAACACTAAATTCAAAAAGGAAAGAATGTTTTTTACTTTTACAGATATTGCTTTGTTTAGTACAGAATATTTTGTACTTTGTAAGCATAGAGTCACTTCTAAAGTTAGGTACAGATGTGTGATAGTTCACGCAAAGCCCGACCCATGTATGGGTGGCTTTTTATTCACCTGCCTTAATTTTTTTCAATTCTAATTTTTTAATAGCAAGTATAGGGTACAGCTGAATACTGGTTAAAATAGGCAATCTAGAACCCTATCAATACTTACTACTTCCTAGAAAAAGACACTAAACTGCAAAATCTATATTTAACAAAATTCTTCTAATCTTCAGAATATAAACCATGTTTTCTGATTCACCAATAAAGCAAAAGTTCTGATTGCCTCATTACTGAGCTCATTCATCCTTCTTATGCTGTAGTATTACCCAGAAAACAGACACAACTGCTAATGTCCACCTTGGGGAAATGCTGCGGTGTTTATATGTTCTAAATATATTGTTGAGTAAATAAAAACAGAACAGTAGGTGTCAGTATTCAGATGTGTTTGCATGTGGGATTAATTTCATCATTTTCGTTCAGTGTAGTTTATATGTAACGATATTTAGGTTAACTCTGCAATAGACCAAACAGAACATTTTGTATGATCAAAGAAAAAGGAAACAATGGCTGTACTGTTATTGGATTTCCTTTTAAATACAGATTTGTATTAGAAAAAAGAAAACAGACCATGCAACATAGTAGCAGAAACTTGTTATTCTACAGTATATTGCATACATGCAGATAATTGTCATTCCAAAGAAAACCAAAGAGCATGTCCACCCTTAAAACCAAAAAATAGTGATTTGTCAGTTTTCACATCTTACCCAATCACTGTCACGGCTGCCGTTCCAGCCCCCTCTGCTTGCTTGCATGCACAGAAGACAGCCTAGGGAATGAGGGCTGGTAAGTATATTTAGATGCCTAATTAAGCACTTTAGCCCTTGTGAGGTCTATGTATTGTGGGGGGTTCTGTCAGTGGGTCAGTGGTAACATTTATGTTTGGGGGCAGACATAACCTTTAATGATATGTTATCTTCTGTCTTGTCCCTCTGCTCAGTTAGCTGCCTCTTCTACACATACTCAAGTTTATAAAAAGCTCAATGAGCAGAGGGAGGAGGCAGATACCATTCCCAGAAAGGAATAGAACATATTATTATATATTTGGTTACAAATGCATATAAAAATAGCAGTTGTGGGCTGCAGGCAGATAACTGGCTAGTCACCAGTTTTTTGTTAGTAAGGATGGAGATACCCTTTAACTATAGATTTTTGTTCTGACAGGCTGTTGGTAACTAGGCAGCCTACTCTGTTTCAGTGGAGAAGGGAATAATCTGGAGAACTTCCTCAATGTGGGAGAAAAATAGAGGTTGCTAAATAGAATTGCTCCCCAATAGAGATGGACTAGAACTCGAACTCGAACCTGAGTTTTGACACAAAGTTTAATAGTTCCAATGTGCCTGAACTTTTTGAAAATACAAATTCAAAAAATTTGTCTTTAAAGGAAAATATCATTATTTTTAAAATAATGCACAGATCTCTACTGAGCAACTGAATTAACCCAGGCGCTAGGTCAAGGGCAAGACCATAGTAGTCTCTATTAGGGGTCCTGCAAACAGGAAGTCAGTATTTTGGAAGCATTTATTTATAAACAGACAAAATGCTAAATGGACAGGTTATGGTCATTAGAATAGAAAAATACTGCCCTTTTTTCTTAAAAGTATATGTACTTGCACTTAACTTCCCCTTTAAACTTTATTTTTGTAATTTACATCATATTTGTACCATAAAGGGAAAAGCAAACAAAAGGGTTTACAGCAGCAGAAGAACCATTGAGTTAGAGAAGGCTCACTGCAGTTTTCCCCAGTCTGTTGAGGAGTCGGGCAGGCTTGGCCCCAATGGACATACATCGATTTAAAACAGGTTTGTGGAGTCCAAACAGGTAGGTTATGAGGTGCATATATACTTTCGAAGGGAGGCACACTCAAGTAATACTTCAATATTAAATTTTTTCAAGTGCTGTAACCAAGTACACAACGTTTCGGAAGGCTGAGGAAGGGGGTCTCCCGAAACCCCTCACCACATTGGCTTATATCCCACAGAGTATGCTTTGTGCAAGAGAAACATAGCTGGCTGAAACTGTCATTTAAATTAGCTGCCTGCTAGATTACTAGGAGAATTATTTATCTAAAGTGGTTTTATGAAATTTGTATCATTAAATTATTAATGCTTTGAATTAAATCTAAAGGTTAAAGAAGAACTAAACCCAAAAAATCAAAGTTTAGAAAGTTAGAAAGTACTTCCCTCAACATCCTTCTCAGCATGGAAGATTCCACTCAGGGGCCTTTTCTTTACCTCTATGAGCTCATTTTAGGTTCTGTTTGTTCCCCGAATCTGAAGCTGACATGTTCCCTTGCCTGCCAGTACTTTTACCTTAATTACATTTTCAGCACAGCACCTGTGTGATTTCCACTCCCACCTTTTAACCCCCATGATGTAAGAATATATTACATCATCAATATTCAAATTGGTGGTGCAGCTGATTATCACTTTCCTAGTAGCAGTGTTGTAGTGTGATGCATATAGATCTGGGTATTTAGTGTGTCCAGATCTGAAATAATGTGCGTCTCACCTACAGCGTTCATGCTTCAGACCTACTCAAGCACTTGGGGAAGGACAAGTGGGTCAGAAACATGTAGCAAGCATGTTTTGCAATAAACCTGCACTATTCACAGTTACAGACCTGTGTCTTTGTATGTTTCACCTGCAATGTATTGTTTTTTTGTTGGAGGGTCATATTTAAAAACTTGCGATACCGTGGGTTTTCGTTACTGTACGACCGCGGCAATAGTATACCATGCTGTAAACTACCGTAATGATATTCTATGGGCGGTCGTAGATTAACGTTTGCTATCATCCATTTAGAAGATTTCCAATAGCGATCATAAATTGACGATCGCCATAACGATCGCTAAAGAAGGCGATACCACACCTTTATAAATATAGCCTGTAGTGTGAAGGTCTCTAGCTCTCCCTGTCAGCTGCAGCAATATTAGTGGAAAGTGTAGCTTCTTAAAGGGGAATGTTGGAGGGTAGGAAGAGTGTGTTTTTATAGAAACCACATGGTGCAGAATAGTGAAGTGAACCTGATATTAGCACAGCTCTGTGCAATGCATTTCTCATCAGTGTACCTTATTAAAGGGAGTGTTGGAGGGTAGGAAGAGTGCTTTTTATAGAAACCACATGGTGCAGAACTGTAGGGGGAGGATAGTGAAGTGAACATGATCTTAGCACAGCTCTGTGCAATGCATTTCTCATCGGTGTACCTTAAAGATTTATGTCAGAGGGTAGGAAGAGTGTGTTTTTATAGAAACCACAGGGTGCAGAACTGTAGGGGAGGATAGTGAAGTGAACCTGATTTTAGCACAGCTCTGTGCAATGCATTTCTCCTCAGTGTACCTTATTAAAGGTAATGTTGGAGGGTAGGAAGATCAGGGTCATTATATTATCCTCCACCTGCAGCACTGCACCATGTTCTATAAGTGTACGTATTTTAGGGGAATGTTGGAGTGTATGCCACTTGCAGCTTGCACCATGTTGCTTCTATAAATCTACATGTTAATAGGAATTATTGGAGGGAATACTGTTAGAGGGATGCAAACATGTTATATAAAATTAATGCAGCATGTGGGATGCCTGTGGGAAGTTTTGCATAAACAAAAACCCTCTTCCAACTAGGGTTCCCACCTTTGTCTTTAACACATATACAGGCCTATGTATTAAAAGTTCTTATTGTTAAAAATCGTGCAAATTTTTCCTCAACCAATCAGATTCTAAGAACTTTTATTACATAGGCCTGATAATATCTACACGACAAAAGGTGGTTGGTATTTTCTTTAGAAGCATGATGCAGGCTGATACAGTTTGTATTTAATGCAATGGTACTTAGCACTGCAACACGTAGATTTAATACGTGTTTGTGTCTTAAAGGCAAAGGTGGCCAGTAAAATGCATTGCACAGAGCTGTGTTAAGACCATGTTCAAGTCAATATGCTGAATATACCTGAATCTCTGAGCTGTTTTGTTTTTATAAGTATACCTTGTAAAGTGGTCAGTTCAATTCTACTGGGGTTGCCACCTTTCCCTTTAAGACTCAATTAGGGCTACTCCCACTAGTGCATTTTGGATTGCGGTTTGCGATCCGATTGTGCTAGTGGGATGCAATTATAGGCATTTAATAGCCTATGGGATTGGCCCCACTACATGCAATGTGTTTCAGTGTGCTATTGGAGTGCATGCGATTATAATTTTTGGTCTGTATTGCATGCACTCCACTAGGGTCCAATTGTGGAAGCACAACACCCATGCACGGAAGCGAGCACGATCGGCTAAGCTGAAATCAATGCAGCTTGCATTACACTTCTGAGGGCTAGGCCATACAAGTGCTTTTTATCAGACGATTTTTATCAGACGATTGCGATTTTTATTGAAATTACAGCAACACACCAAAAACTTGCAATCTTGCAATCGCATTCGTTTTTAGAATGAAAATGGACAAATCGCAAGCACATGTAAAGGGCTTGTTTGTGCGATTTAGGTGTGTTTCAGTGTGGCTGTGCCCTAAATGTACATTGCAGCAATACACACACTAATATAATTGGTAGAGTGCAGAAATAAACACATACAAAGACACAGTCTCATTTTCCCAGATCTGATATCGCTGTGGGTAAATGCCCTGTTCGTGATTTAATATCACCTTACCGGGATTTACCCACTACAGGATTTTACTGCCAGCTATTTGCTGGCTTTTAAATTAAGCACTAAAACTAGCGCTAATGCGATATTGAATTGCGAGTGTCGGCTGCGCGGGGGATTTTTGCATAACCCCCACATCCAACGCTAATATGGAGTTGAAGTCGCGCTAACCGGTAGCGAACCGGCTAGCACTACTTTAACTATACCTGCCCAGCGAGTCTGGATAAATGAGCCTGACAGTCTCTTGCAGAAATGCACACAAATATAAAGGGTTAACAAGTTGCTTCTTATAAAGGGTTAACACCTTCCCTTATTCTTTTTGAGCAGGAAAATCTGCTAATAATATTCACTGCTATCTCTGATGATTGGCTGGGAGATACTGGCAGGTGGGAACTCTGAAGTTCAACTGTTACATGCAGCTTAGCATAAGGGGAGTGGGAAGGTAGCTAGTTACCATATTCAGAAGGGGTTTTGGTACCTGGACTACCAGGAAGAGGCAACACTAAAAGCCAGCTTTGACATCATAGATTGCCAGTACTCAGAAATGTTCTATGACGGCAGACTGCGGGGTCCTGCAGCTTAAAAACCGGACCACCCTGTCCGGGTCCTTACAATGACCATTGTGTCCCTGAAAAGGGCCCTTTGGGGCTTAAGAGATCCCCGCGCTTGAATCGGGACCCCCCTCCCCGGCACTTTATAGCCCGTGTGCCCTGACAAGGCCCTTCAGAGCTTAAGGGGTCCTGCAGCTCGAACCAGGACCCCCCTCCATTGCACTTATAAGTGCCTTTGCGACACATCTTCGAGCTGCGGGACCCCTTAAGCCCCAATGGGCCCTTCTCAGGGCCACAATGGTCCTTGCAAGGACCAGGGAAGGGGTCCCGGTTTTGAGCTGCGAGACCCCCAAACGTCTGGCCACAGTTAGGAATCCCTGGCCATTCTGGGATTTTTGATATGGTCGTTTGAGTTTTACCAAACGTTTGAAAATCCTCTAACCTTTTCAGGAATAAAATCTGGCGATCTGAAAATCTAGTAATGAACTAGTTCGAAAGTTTGAGTTCGTCCGAGTTTGGTTTTTGTGTCCATCTCTAGCTGGAATATGTGCTGATTAAGATTTTCAATATGCCATGAAGTGCTTCTGTTTGTTCCCCAAATCTGAAGCTGACATTTCCCTTGCCTGCCATACTTTTACCTTCATTACATTTTCAGCACCTGTGTAATTTCACTCCCACCTCTTAAAACCAATATGATGTAGAAATATATTAAGGAGAACTAACCCAACCCATTTTTTTTTATACTCCAGAATCTGAAACAACCCCCCAAAAACACACCAATAACCTATAAAATTCCACTTTAGTAAACTTGTTAAAGTAAATCAAAGCCTGTTGAACTGGATGAAGTAATCTGTGAGTATGTGCAGTGTCTGACCACACCTCCTGACCTCAGTCACATGCTTCCTTGCTTTATCTGTCCTGTAAAAGGATTCGCTAGAGATTATTAATGGGTGTGACCAACTTAACAATTGTGTCCATAGAAGGACTGAGCATGAGCAAACATAATGGTCGTTGACCAAACTGTGTGATACTAAATGCTGAGAAGTAAAGCACAAACCTAAGATATTTAGGTCAATTCCCCACCCTGTATCAAAATGAGAGGTAAGATACAGATTACTGTTTTATATCAAGTGTTCTGCCTTCTGGTTCAGTGTTGTTATGTGGCTTTAGTTGCCCTTTAAATCATCAATATTCAAATTTGGGGTGCAGCTGATTAACCCTTTCCTAGCAGCAGTGTTTATGTGATGTATATAGGTCTGGGTATCTAGTGTGTCCGGATCTAAAATATGATGTCTCACCTACGGCTTTCACTCCACCAATCCGATATATAATAATAATTGCAGGTAAACATACAAAGCACAGGTCTGTAGCTGTGAATTTTGTACGTTTATTGCAAAACAAGCGTGCTACATGTTTCAGACTCACTCAAAGCACTTGAGAAGGACAAGTGGTCAGAAACTTGTAGAATGCATGTTTTGCAATAAACCTGCACCATTAACAAGACATCATATATGCAGTGCAGTGCAGTGAAGAATGCTCTGATTTGTATGGTGGGGAGACCAAACAGCAACTGCATCAACGTATGGCCCAGCACAGAAAGCCAATTCCTCGGGTCAGACTCAGCCGTGTACCTGCATCTTAAGGATAAAGGACATACCTTTGAAGATTGTAATGTTAACATATTGGCGAAGGAACGTGACTGGTTCAAGAGGTGTTAAGGAGGCCATTTATGTGAAAATAAAGAAACCAAGCCTAAATAGAGGTGGGGGGGTTCGACACCAACTGTCTGCCATGTACAATGCTGTTTTAACACCTTACTCTGGGATTCCTATAACACCTCTTAGCCCACTATCCAATCACCCCTTAACACCTGGCTGTGATATGCTAATTGGGATTTCCAGGGTACATAATTGCCACAGATTCTTGTACAAGTCATTCTGAATTGAGAAAGCCAGTCGGATGACTAGCGAAACGTCTTCAAGAACTAAACTTCAAGTCCAGTTGATCTAATTGATACAACAGATTACCATGTCCTGGATGAATGAGAACCTTCACAAGCATATTAAGTGTATGTATTAAGTTGAATGTTGGAGGGTATGCCATTTGCAGATCTGCACCATGTTGTTTCTATAAATGTACATATTAATACGAAGGTGGCCTTTGCCTTTACACTACTTCCAAAACTACTTCCAGGCTCCAACATTCCCCTTTAAAATGCATTGCACAGAGCTGTGCTAAGACCATGTTCACGTCAATATGCTGCACTTGCAGCTCTGAGCTGTTTTGTTTTTATAAGTGTCCCTTGTAAAGTGGTCTGTTCAATTCTACTGGGGTTGTCACCTTTCCCTTTAAGGCTCAAACACTTAGGGTGAGGCCACACTACAACGCACCAAGTGCGCACGCTTTCGTGTGCATGCGCACGCTATTTTCACGTTAGCATTCGCGCTTTCGCTATCTTTAAAGGGCATGTCCACCCCAAAATTTAACTTTTGATATGTGGTAGGGCATGCTCCCCCAGCCCCAACCGCATTAATTTAATTGTTAGAAAGTCCCCTGATTCTTACTTACCTGATCTCTCTCCCCTGCTGCAGTGTTCAGGCCCTCTGCTTGCATGGAATTGAAAGCAGGGGGCGGGACCGGCAGCCGCGTCCGTGATTGGCTGAGAAGCAGGGAGGGCTGCACTGAGCATGCCTCAACCTTGATGAGGTTGAGGAAGTCTCAGGCACAGCATGAGTCACACACTGCTCCTACACAGCAGTTTCCTGGACTTTGGAGGGGCACAGCAGGGGAACTATTTTGAGCAGGAATGTAAGGTAAGGATTGTTTTAAACTACTTGATGTGGCCAGTAAGGGGTTAAATTTTAGTTTTGGGGGTGGACATGCCCTTTAAAGCAAAAACGCAAGCAATTGCGCGAAAAATGCTCGCCGCAAAAGGCAATCGCTTGCGCATCGGAAATCGCAGGAACATCCGCGTTCCCGCGAATTCTATGTTAGCGAAAACGCGTACGTGAACGCGCGAAAAATGCGCTAGTGTAGCTTCCACTAGCACGTTTTGGATTGTGGTTTGTGATCCGATTGTGCTAGTGGGAGTGCGGGCTTGTAATAGCCTATGGGACCGGCCCCACTACATGCGATGCATTTCCGTGTGCTATTGGAGTGCATGCGATCACCATTTTTTGTCTGTATTGCATGCTCTCTGCTAGGGTCCAATTGCACTAAAGTGGGGCCACAGCCTCAGGAAATTGCGAAGTTCCATTGCATTAAATACATGCTGTATGGCTAAACTGAAATCAATGCAGCTTGCATTACACTTCTAAGGGCTAGGCCACACAAGCGTTTTTAAGGCAATTTCTATTTTCCAATTGTATTAAAATTGCAGCAACGCACCAAAATCTTGCAATTTCGGGTGTGTTATTCACGCATGTGTCAGCAATTTGGTAACGCATGCGTTTTTTGTGCAATTGCATGTATTTTCATAATGACAATGGACAAATCGCAAGCGCAAACACATGTAAATCGTGTGCGATTCATTTGCGTTGCAGTGTGGCCGTGCCCTAAATGTACTTTTCAGCAATACACACACTAATATAAATGGTAGAGTGCAGAAATAAACACATACAAAGACACAGTCTTGCAGAAATGCTCCCAAATATAAAGGGTTAACAAGTTGCTTCCTAAATACATATGAAAAGGGTTAACACCTTCCCCCACTCTGTTTGAGCAGGAAAACCAGCTAATAATATTCACTGATCTCTCTAATGATTGGCTGGGAGACACTGGCAGGTGGGGACTCTGAAGTTCAACTGTTACATGCAGCTTAGCATAAGGGGAGTGGGAAACAAACACAAGGTAGCAAGTTAGCATGTGCAGAAGGAGTTTTGGTACCCAGACCACCAGGAAGAGGCAACACTAGAAGCCAGCTTTGACATCATAGATTGCCAGTACTCAGAAATGTTCTATTTATAAGTGTCCCTTGTAAAGTGGTCTGTTCAATTCTACTGGGGTTGCCACCTTTCCCTTTAAGGCTCAAACACTTAGGGTGAGGCCACACTACAACGCACCAAGTGCGCACGCTTTCGTGTGCATGCGCACGCTATTTTCACGTTAGCATTCGCGCTTTCGCTATCTTTAAAGGGCATGTCCACCCCAAAATTTAACTTTTGATATGTGGTAGGGCATGCTCCCCCAGCCCCAACCGCATTAATTTAATTGTTAGAAAGTCCCCTGATTCTTACTTACCTGATCTCTCTCCCCTGCTGCAGTGTTCAGGCCCTCTGCTTGCATGGAATTGAAAGCAGGGGGCGGGACCGGCAGCCGCGTCCGTGATTGGCTGAGAAGCAGGGAGGGCTGCACTGAGCATGCCTCAACCTTGATGAGGTTGAGGAAGTCTCAGGCACAGCATGAGTCACACACTGCTCCTACACAGCAGTTTCCTGGACTTTGGAGGGGCACAGCAGGGGAACTATTTTGAGCAGGAATGTAAGGTAAGGATTGTTTTAAACTACTTGATGTGGCCAGTAAGGGGTTAAATTTTAGTTTTGGGGGTGGACATGCCCTTTAAAGCAAAAACGCAAGCAATTGCGCGAAAAATGCTCGCCGCAAAAGGCAATCGCTTGCGCATCGGAAATCGCAGGAACATCCGCGTTCCCGCGAATTCTATGTTAGCGAAAACGCGTACGTGAACGCGCGAAAAATGCGCTAGTGTAGCTTCCACTAGCACGTTTTGGATTGTGGTTTGTGATCCGATTGTGCTAGTGGGAGTGCGGGCTTGTAATAGCCTATGGGACCGGCCCCACTACATGCGATGCATTTCCGTGTGCTATTGGAGTGCATGCGATCACCATTTTTTGTCTGTATTGCATGCTCTCTGCTAGGGTCCAATTGCACTAAAGTGGGGCCACAGCCTCAGGAAATTGCGAAGTTCCATTGCATTAAATACATGCTGTATGGCTAAACTGAAATCAATGCAGCTTGCATTACACTTCTAAGGGCTAGGCCACACAAGCGTTTTTAAGGCAATTTCTATTTTCCAATTGTATTAAAATTGCAGCAACGCACCAAAATCTTGCAATTTCGGGTGTGTTATTCACGCATGTGTCAGCAATTTGGTAACGCATGCGTTTTTTGTGCAATTGCATGTATTTTCATAATGACAATGGACAAATCGCAAGCGCAAACACATGTAAATCGTGTGCGATTCATTTGCGTTGCAGTGTGGCCGTGCCCTAAATGTACTTTTCAGCAATACACACACTAATATAAATGGTAGAGTGCAGAAATAAACACATACAAAGACACAGTCTTGCAGAAATGCTCCCAAATATAAAGGGTTAACAAGTTGCTTCCTAAATACATATGAAAAGGGTTAACACCTTCCCCCACTCTGTTTGAGCAGGAAAACCAGCTAATAATATTCACTGATCTCTCTAATGATTGGCTGGGAGACACTGGCAGGTGGGGACTCTGAAGTTCAACTGTTACATGCAGCTTAGCATAAGGGGAGTGGGAAACAAACACAAGGTAGCAAGTTAGCATGTGCAGAAGGAGTTTTGGTACCCAGACCACCAGGAAGAGGCAACACTAGAAGCCAGCTTTGACATCATAGATTGCCAGTACTCAGAAATGTTCTATAAATGATTTCTACAGTAAGAAGCTGAATTCAGAGGTGAGAGACAAATGGTTTTACAAAGTGACAGTTATAGAGTCTGTGGAGCTGCCTTTGTATTTTGGGTTTAGTTCTCCTTTAACAATAATACATACTGTGGAGGGTGATTAACAAATACTTTGCCCATTAAAGAACAGCAGAAAAGTTTCCATGTTGTAATATGGGTGCAATTTACCAATTAGACTACAAATTGCAATTTTATAAATATATCCCTATAGCTATAAAATGTATTGCTAAAATAATATTTATCAATATTAAACATATCATCAATATAGATGAATGAAAACTGGCTAGTTTCGTTCCAATAGTGGTTCTGCGTAACCTATTGATATTCAAAAAAATTGGTTATATCTGTTGTATTCAGTTAGATCAACTAGACTTGAAATTTAGATGATGTCTTCAAGAACTAAACTTTATGTCCAATTGATCTAACTGAACAGATATACCATGACCTACATAAATAAGAGCCATCACAAATATAAATCCGATTGAATCCAAATTTTTGATTTTTGATAGAAATTTTAGATTTTTGAATAAAAATATTTAGTTTCGATTGGAATTTTTGAATTTTAATTTTCAATTTTTCTATGAAAAGTACAGTTTTGAGTAATCCGTTGGATGTAAGGATTTTTGAAACCAGCAGTTCCAAATTGAAACCATGTTAATTTCGAAACATGGGATTTATCACTAATCATCAACTGATCTATGAAACATGACCAGTGTAAATACCAATATGTAGTGTCATTTAATATCAGAGCATGTTTATAGACCAAGACTGTAATTATTTAAAGAGCAAAAATGAATTTGTTTCAGTATTGCCATTGTGCACTAAAACATACCCATTGAAAAATGACATGGCTTTATTAAATACTTCCTATGAGCAGCAGTGATCTTGTTTTATCTGTTAGGTTTGCTCAATATTACCTCTTAGTGCACCTGCAATGTTTAAAAAAAACAAAAAAACAGTAAATATGTAAATGCAGGTTAAATGCCCCCCAAATGATTAGTACATGTAGGATGGTGCAACATATCCTCTACATATCCTCCCACAAAATGAAAATTTAACCCAATACTGGCCCCACTGTGTAGTGTTCAAAAATCCTTACTTTACATCTTAGCTCCTTAAGGTTCTCCTGCAGAAAAGTGAAGAGAAGGCTCTTTGTGTGTGTCATGCAGTGCCTGCTACTTAATTGTCCTCCTGGAAGACTCTGGAGGACAGAGTCGTCCCCCCCATCCCTCTGCTCCTGTTCTTTTCTTTAGTGTAGAGACCCACCTCACAACCCTAACAGCCATGTTCATTTATTAAAAAAAGACCCACAAATCGACTTACTATGCTTTGTTCCCTCATCTCTCTACATAACTGGCAGCAGTATCTGTGATTGGCTGACTCTCAACAATCACAGATGTGGCTGCTGGCCCGGCCCCTATTGCTACTCCGGGAACTCTAGCAATAGAGTGGAAAGCCGAGGAAACAAAGCATGGTAAGTTGATTTCTGTGGATTTTTTGAATAAAGGAACATGGCGGTTGGGGTGGTCTGGGATGCCAGGCTGGGATGCCCTACACTTCAGCAAAAATAGATTTGGGGGTGGAGATACCCTTTAAACAAATCATTGAACTTAATTATACATATTATGCTGGAGGTAAGTAGTAAGAAAGACAGAAGGGCTTAGCGCACTCCAGAAAATGGGACAGCCGGCACAGCTAATCCTGCCGTTGCTGTATGCTGTTTTTAAACTGTTGTTAAATAAAATATGTGAATTTTAAAATTGACTGCTGTGCCGGCTGTCCCATTTTCCGGAGTGCGCTTCTGCATTTCTTACTACTTACCAGTGGATTGAACCAGAGCGAGGGGTTTGGGGCAGGCTGCACCCGGACCACCGACGGGAAACGGTAAGTGCCCTATAAAGTTGTTATACGGGTGAAGTTTTATTATCATCGATAGATGACGGCTGTTTTACACACGTGAGACAACATCAAGCGACAGGCTCAGGGCTACGGTACCTGGGCCACTAGTCCTCAAAGGTGGGGGTTTGAGTAATTTTGATATTACCCCAGTCACCTTACCTGTTATATGGGCTATTGTTTTTAGATACTACTACATTAGCCACTAGTGGTGTCTTTACTATTATGCTAGAGGTTGCATAACACAAGTGGCATGAATAAACAACTGAACCAGGAGTCTGTGCCTTCAGTTACAAACCAGACCCCTCATCCCGGCTTAACTCACCATGTTAAAAACACATACATCTTGTTAAACTGTTAAACTGTGATACATAACAACTGCTGTGATAATGAGATATACAGAAAATGAAATGAGTACACCAAATAACATACATAAACATTGGAAGAGGCAGTTTAGGAACTTCTTACTGACCCATCACTGATCCGCTAGTTATACTCTACTGACAACTTAATTACAGCTACTGATCTGCTTCACCTTATGTCTCATCCCCATCTCCTCTAGACTGTAAACTTTTGGGCAGGGCCCTCCATCTTATTGTACCACAGTAATGCTGTAATTTACCACACTGAATGCTGCTGGACCAGCACTCAAATTTTTGCACTTTGTATTACTTGCACTACCCTGGTATGTAACATGCATGTTTTCCTTAGGTATATTAATGCAACTGTAAAGCGCCACTGAAGATGTTGGCGCTATATAAATCCACAATAATAATAATAATAACTTGACACTAGAGGGGATGGAGGAACAAACTTGCACTGAGCTGGACAGAAAAGAGGTGCAGCACTTCCTGCCCAAGGGATTTATATCCCTAACCTTCTGAAACAAAGTTGCAGTCCCTTACCTACACTTGATTGGTCCCAGTGGCCAAGGTACGTTTCTAGCCAATAGGCTTTTACCTTGCTCTGTAGATATACTGAATATAAACACTAAATTCAAAAAGGAAAGAATGTTTTTTACTTTTACAGATATTGCTTTGTTTAGTACAGAATATTTTGTACTTTGTAAGCATAGAGTCACTTCTAAAGTTAGGTACAGATGTGTGATAGTTCACGCAAAGCCCGACCCATGTATGGGTGGCTTTTTATTCACCTGCCTTAATTTTTTTCAATTCTAATTTTTTAATAGCAAGTATAGGGTACAGCTGAATACTGGTTAAAATAGGCAATCTAGAACCCTATCAATACTTACTACTTCCTAGAAAAAGACACTAAACTGCAAAATCTATATTTAACAAAATTCTTCTAATCTTCAGAATATAAACCATGTTTTCTGATTCACCAATAAAGCAAAAGTTCTGATTGCCTCATTACTGAGCTCATTCATCCTTCTTATGCTGTAGTATTACCCAGAAAACAGACACAACTGCTAATGTCCACCTTGGGGAAATGCTGCGGTGTTTATATGTTCTAAATATATTGTTGAGTAAATAAAAACAGAACAGTAGGTGTCAGTATTCAGATGTGTTTGCATGTGGGATTAATTTCATCATTTTCGTTCAGTGTAGTTTATATGTAACGATATTTAGGTTAACTCTGCAATAGACCAAACAGAACATTTTGTATGATCAAAGAAAAAGGAAACAATGGCTGTACTGTTATTGGATTTCCTTTTAAATACAGATTTGTATTAGAAAAAAGAAAACAGACCATGCAACATAGTAGCAGAAACTTGTTATTCTACAGTATATTGCATACATGCAGATAATTGTCATTCCAAAGAAAACCAAAGAGCATGTCCACCCTTAAAACCAAAAAATAGTGATTTGTCAGTTTTCACATCTTACCCAATCACTGTCACGGCTGCCGTTCCAGCCCCCTCTGCTTGCTTGCATGCACAGAAGACAGCCTAGGGAATGAGGGCTGGTAAGTATATTTAGATGCCTAATTAAGCACTTTAGCCCTTGTGAGGTCTATGTATTGTGGGGGGTTCTGTCAGTGGGTCAGTGGTAACATTTATGTTTGGGGGCAGACATAACCTTTAATGATATGTTATCTTCTGTCTTGTCCCTCTGCTCAGTTAGCTGCCTCTTCTACACATACTCAAGTTTATAAAAAGCTCAATGAGCAGAGGGAGGAGGCAGATACCATTCCCAGAAAGGAATAGAACATATTATTATATATTTGGTTACAAATGCATATAAAAATAGCAGTTGTGGGCTGCAGGCAGATAACTGGCTAGTCACCAGTTTTTTGTTAGTAAGGATGGAGATACCCTTTAACTATAGATTTTTGTTCTGACAGGCTGTTGGTAACTAGGCAGCCTACTCTGTTTCAGTGGAGAAGGGAATAATCTGGAGAACTTCCTCAATGTGGGAGAAAAATAGAGGTTGCTAAATAGAATTGCTCCCCAATAGAGATGGACTAGAACTCGAACTCGAACCTGAGTTTTGACACAAAGTTTAATAGTTCCAATGTGCCTGAACTTTTTGAAAATACAAATTCAAAAAATTTGTCTTTAAAGGAAAATATCATTATTTTTAAAATAATGCACAGATCTCTACTGAGCAACTGAATTAACCCAGGCGCTAGGTCAAGGGCAAGACCATAGTAGTCTCTATTAGGGGTCCTGCAAACAGGAAGTCAGTATTTTGGAAGCATTTATTTATAAACAGACAAAATGCTAAATGGACAGGTTATGGTCATTAGAATAGAAAAATACTGCCCTTTTTTCTTAAAAGTATATGTACTTGCACTTAACTTCCCCTTTAAACTTTATTTTTGTAATTTACATCATATTTGTACCATAAAGGGAAAAGCAAACAAAAGGGTTTACAGCAGCAGAAGAACCATTGAGTTAGAGAAGGCTCACTGCAGTTTTCCCCAGTCTGTTGAGGAGTCGGGCAGGCTTGGCCCCAATGGACATACATCGATTTAAAACAGGTTTGTGGAGTCCAAACAGGTAGGTTATGAGGTGCATATATACTTTCGAAGGGAGGCACACTCAAGTAATACTTCAATATTAAATTTTTTCAAGTGCTGTAACCAAGTACACAACGTTTCGGAAGGCTGAGGAAGGGGGTCTCCCGAAACCCCTCACCACATTGGCTTATATCCCACAGAGTATGCTTTGTGCAAGAGAAACATAGCTGGCTGAAACTGTCATTTAAATTAGCTGCCTGCTAGATTACTAGGAGAATTATTTATCTAAAGTGGTTTTATGAAATTTGTATCATTAAATTATTAATGCTTTGAATTAAATCTAAAGGTTAAAGAAGAACTAAACCCAAAAAATCAAAGTTTAGAAAGTTAGAAAGTACTTCCCTCAACATCCTTCTCAGCATGGAAGATTCCACTCAGGGGCCTTTTCTTTACCTCTATGAGCTCATTTTAGGTTCTGTTTGTTCCCCGAATCTGAAGCTGACATGTTCCCTTGCCTGCCAGTACTTTTACCTTAATTACATTTTCAGCACAGCACCTGTGTGATTTCCACTCCCACCTTTTAACCCCCATGATGTAAGAATATATTACATCATCAATATTCAAATTGGTGGTGCAGCTGATTATCACTTTCCTAGTAGCAGTGTTGTAGTGTGATGCATATAGATCTGGGTATTTAGTGTGTCCAGATCTGAAATAATGTGCGTCTCACCTACAGCGTTCATGCTTCAGACCTACTCAAGCACTTGGGGAAGGACAAGTGGGTCAGAAACATGTAGCAAGCATGTTTTGCAATAAACCTGCACTATTCACAGTTACAGACCTGTGTCTTTGTATGTTTCACCTGCAATGTATTGTTTTTTTGTTGGAGGGTCATATTTAAAAACTTGCGATACCGTGGGTTTTCGTTACTGTACGACCGCGGCAATAGTATACCATGCTGTAAACTACCGTAATGATATTCTATGGGCGGTCGTAGATTAACGTTTGCTATCATCCATTTAGAAGATTTCCAATAGCGATCATAAATTGACGATCGCCATAACGATCGCTAAAGAAGGCGATACCACACCTTTATAAATATAGCCTGTAGTGTGAAGGTCTCTAGCTCTCCCTGTCAGCTGCAGCAATATTAGTGGAAAGTGTAGCTTCTTAAAGGGGAATGTTGGAGGGTAGGAAGAGTGTGTTTTTATAGAAACCACATGGTGCAGAATAGTGAAGTGAACCTGATATTAGCACAGCTCTGTGCAATGCATTTCTCATCAGTGTACCTTATTAAAGGGAGTGTTGGAGGGTAGGAAGAGTGCTTTTTATAGAAACCACATGGTGCAGAACTGTAGGGGGAGGATAGTGAAGTGAACATGATCTTAGCACAGCTCTGTGCAATGCATTTCTCATCGGTGTACCTTAAAGATTTATGTCAGAGGGTAGGAAGAGTGTGTTTTTATAGAAACCACAGGGTGCAGAACTGTAGGGGAGGATAGTGAAGTGAACCTGATTTTAGCACAGCTCTGTGCAATGCATTTCTCCTCAGTGTACCTTATTAAAGGTAATGTTGGAGGGTAGGAAGATCAGGGTCATTATATTATCCTCCACCTGCAGCACTGCACCATGTTCTATAAGTGTACGTATTTTAGGGGAATGTTGGAGTGTATGCCACTTGCAGCTTGCACCATGTTGCTTCTATAAATCTACATGTTAATAGGAATTATTGGAGGGAATACTGTTAGAGGGATGCAAACATGTTATATAAAATTAATGCAGCATGTGGGATGCCTGTGGGAAGTTTTGCATAAACAAAAACCCTCTTCCAACTAGGGTTCCCACCTTTGTCTTTAACACATATACAGGCCTATGTATTAAAAGTTCTTATTGTTAAAAATCGTGCAAATTTTTCCTCAACCAATCAGATTCTAAGAACTTTTATTACATAGGCCTGATAATATCTACACGACAAAAGGTGGTTGGTATTTTCTTTAGAAGCATGATGCAGGCTGATACAGTTTGTATTTAATGCAATGGTACTTAGCACTGCAACACGTAGATTTAATACGTGTTTGTGTCTTAAAGGCAAAGGTGGCCAGTAAAATGCATTGCACAGAGCTGTGTTAAGACCATGTTCAAGTCAATATGCTGAATATACCTGAATCTCTGAGCTGTTTTGTTTTTATAAGTATACCTTGTAAAGTGGTCAGTTCAATTCTACTGGGGTTGCCACCTTTCCCTTTAAGACTCAATTAGGGCTACTCCCACTAGTGCATTTTGGATTGCGGTTTGCGATCCGATTGTGCTAGTGGGATGCAATTATAGGCATTTAATAGCCTATGGGATTGGCCCCACTACATGCAATGTGTTTCAGTGTGCTATTGGAGTGCATGCGATTATAATTTTTGGTCTGTATTGCATGCACTCCACTAGGGTCCAATTGTGGAAGCACAACACCCATGCACGGAAGCGAGCACGATCGGCTAAGCTGAAATCAATGCAGCTTGCATTACACTTCTGAGGGCTAGGCCATACAAGTGCTTTTTATCAGACGATTTTTATCAGACGATTGCGATTTTTATTGAAATTACAGCAACACACCAAAAACTTGCAATCTTGCAATCGCATTCGTTTTTAGAATGAAAATGGACAAATCGCAAGCACATGTAAAGGGCTTGTTTGTGCGATTTAGGTGTGTTTCAGTGTGGCTGTGCCCTAAATGTACATTGCAGCAATACACACACTAATATAATTGGTAGAGTGCAGAAATAAACACATACAAAGACACAGTCTCATTTTCCCAGATCTGATATCGCTGTGGGTAAATGCCCTGTTCGTGATTTAATATCACCTTACCGGGATTTACCCACTACAGGATTTTACTGCCAGCTATTTGCTGGCTTTTAAATTAAGCACTAAAACTAGCGCTAATGCGATATTGAATTGCGAGTGTCGGCTGCGCGGGGGATTTTTGCATAACCCCCACATCCAACGCTAATATGGAGTTGAAGTCGCGCTAACCGGTAGCGAACCGGCTAGCACTACTTTAACTATACCTGCCCAGCGAGTCTGGATAAATGAGCCTGACAGTCTCTTGCAGAAATGCACACAAATATAAAGGGTTAACAAGTTGCTTCTTATAAAGGGTTAACACCTTCCCTTATTCTTTTTGAGCAGGAAAATCTGCTAATAATATTCACTGCTATCTCTGATGATTGGCTGGGAGATACTGGCAGGTGGGGACTCTGAAGTTCAACTGTTACATGCAGCTTAGCATAAGGGGAGTGGGAAGGTAGCTAGTTACCATATTCAGAAGGGGTTTTGGTACCTGGACCACCAGGAAGAGGCAACACTAGAAGCC
Source organism: Hymenochirus boettgeri (assembly GCA_019447015.1). Taxonomy (NCBI): domain Eukaryota; kingdom Metazoa; phylum Chordata; class Amphibia; order Anura; family Pipidae; genus Hymenochirus; species Hymenochirus boettgeri. Next base: position 240,241,601 of record CM033470.1, read on the forward strand.
AGCTTTGACATCATAGATTGCCAGTACTCAGAAATGTTCTATAAATGGTTTTTACACTAAGGGGCTGAATTCAGAGGTGAGAAACAAATGGTTTTACAAAGTGACTGTTATAGAGTCTGTGGAGCTGCCTTTGTATTTTGGGTTTAGTTCTCCTTTAAACACAGTATAATGTTACACATATAAGTTAACGTAAATAGAATAGGGTGTCCTCTAGACAGACAAACTTGTCGGCCACCTCACTGCCACACATATATTCCAACAGTATAAGAAGATAAGGCTGTCCAGTCGTCAGATTGTATGCAATAGGGGGAATCCTTTCATTATTAGTGCAAAAATTCAAGTACAACACGTTACCAACCACGTTTGAGTGAATAAACGTTTTTGCTTATCTCATGAAGACCCGTGAGTGCGTCTCTTAACTATATATATATATATTTGTATTTGTATTTTTTTATTCATGGTTTCTTCTGGCTATCCGCTCAGGGCACTTAGGTTACTTTAAACATATACGGTTATATTGATACCTCATATATAGAAGGGTGCACAGTGTGGAAGTAATCTTTATTACATTGATGAATCAAATTATGTATTTAATTAAAGAGGCCTAATCAAGAGTCATGAGAGAAAGTGTACTGATCTATTTCTGCCTATGAGAATAAAGAATAAGTCAAGAAAATGTGGTTAAAGGTGGCCATAATTATGATCAATACAACATGGCATTTCAAGTAGTCATTTCCATTGATTGGCCAAAAAACATTGTCCTGTTCCTGTTATGTCGATTGTAATTATGATCGGAAAAGTTGATTGGTTAAATGATCGTAGTATTATCTGAAGCCCTGATTAAATGTAAATGTAATGTAACCTCATAATAGACGACATTAGACATTTATCGCCAAACAAATTGAATGTTGCACAATATGTATGGCACATCTACGTACAACTTTGTACATCTGTCTATCAAAGTATTGGTCGGTGTTAGGATCGCAATTATGATTGCAATAACCTTTTGTAGTGTATGGCCAATAATTGTGGATTAAGGCCACAATCAGTGGGGGTAGATGAGCTCACTAATGTATAGATCTGGGCATTAGCGTATGCCACAGTACCACCCAGAGTTTAGAGAAGCCAGGCTCCTACTCTTCACTATCCTGGACTTTGGTTAAGCACTGCAAGAGGAAACTTTTGGAGCAGAAAGTTATGGTTTTCTTTAACACTACACAGTAGGGCCAGCATGGGGTTTAAATTTCGTTTTTGGGGTGGACATGCCCTTTAAAAGCTGTACAATATGTCAGATTTTGGACTTGACTGTTTCGATGGGAAGTGTTCCAAGGACAGTTACTGTGTTTTTGCCTCGTTACTTTTTATATCTTGATCTTTTCACATCTAAATAATTCATTTAGTAGTGTATCTGAATTGAAATGTTTATAAATAAAAACAGTAATGGTTGGTATAATCTGATGGAACAATAAAAATATGCATACACAATTCAGCTATAATTATCTGACCTCTTTTCAAAAGAAACTGTAATATTTTAAAAGCAGCTGTTCACAACGTAATAACATAAATGCCGGCTTGCAAAACCTTTAGTGTTACTATTATCAGAAATAACAGTATGAAACTTGTTTTGCATACTAATGTCTCCTTACTGTATGAAACGTACTGACATTGGGAGGCTTGTGGATCTTAATATGGAAACCAAGAGCAAAAAGTTTGAGATGTCATTCACTGGGATCCTGTATTATGCACATAACGGTGAAATAAATATATTTATTTTGCTACTGTTTATGGGAAACAACATTTTGTTTATAAATCTGGGATTAATAAACATATTTACTAACTTCACTGTGTAAAAAAAACAAAAAAACGAATAGAGGGTTGGGACAAACAGGGAGATTTCCCAGGGCCCTTACCTCACCTATATTACTGTAATTAATCCTTTCCTCAACTAAAATTATTTATCTTTTCTTTTAATCTTAAATGGCAAGTTTACCCTTTAAATGAAAAATCATAAATAGGTTAATCACCTTTTAATAACCTGTTATGCAGCAAAATGTTCTTATCCCTTTCCTATGCCTCTTTTCCACCTCCCCTCCAAACTCTACAATCTCTTGTGCTTGCTATGAGGAGGTAGCTAGGGAAATAGCATTCAGTCATTGGCTGTAATAATATCCCATCCATGACTGACAGCTACTAACAGTTATAACCAGGAAGCAGAAAGAGGAAAACAGAATGTTTTAGGCTAGACTTGCATCTCTCACATTTCTAAATATTGCAGTTTTGGGGTGATTCACCTATGTGCATTTTTTATTTAGAGGGAGATCTTTAATTAATACCCACGTACTCCATGTAACAATATATTGGTGAACAGTCCACATATCTTCTTAGAAACCCTTTTATGTGATTGTACAAAGTGAATATTTTCTCAAATGTAAATAAACCCCAACTTAATCGATCTTACTTGATAGCTGAACTCTTTAATTCCCTTAATAATTTAGTTGTCCTTCTTATAGGGCAAGCTGTCATTTTTAATACTGGATTCTTCTACATTGGGATTACCATATATAATAATATTCTCCCTTCAATCAAGGCCCCCTTTTATACAAAACAATATCTTGTTAGGTGCCCACATTAATAAACAAAACTGTCAGCTGTGGATTAACAGAAATGAATATTCCAATTATACGTCCAGGTCTGAACACCAAGTACCTTTCCAGACAGATTTTTAAAATCAACAAGGAAAAACTGCAGGCACCCCCTTCAAATGCTCACTTACAGGTGCCTGTTGCTTTAAAAATTGTGTATTTAGACTTCAGCTCTCAAAGAAATACAACTACCACTCCTAATAGTGATTTTGCTTTTTATGCAATCCGCAGTTATTATATGGACAGTTATATATATGATATCAGTGAACCATGGTGCTCTTTTGAGGTTAAAACCAAAGTAACATTTTGAAACAATTTAAAATGAAACATGACCCTCCAGAAAGTAAGTTAAAGGGATAGTTCAGTGGAAATTATCAATATTTGTTAAATTGTTAGTTTGTGTAATGCCTTCTTAGTTATTCTACATATTCTCTCCCATTTTGAAAAATCAGTTGATTTCATACCCTTTTCTGTTCCCTGCTGTTGACATTAGTGAGCTGACATTTCAGGCTCTAATGCTCCTTCTTCTTGTTCCTAACAGTAATTTCTACTGATTGGCTGTTGGATGGGTCAAAGATGCTCAGATCTCTACTGAGCAACTGAATCAACCCAGGCGCTGGGTCAAGGGCAAAACCATAACGGTCTCTATTAGGGGTCCTGCAAATAGGAAGTCAGTATTTCGGTTGCATTTATTTATACACAGACACAATGCTGCACAATGGTAGATTAAGGTCATTGGGATGGAAAAATACTGCTCTTTTTTCTGAAAAGCATATGTATTTGCACTGAACCTCCCCTTTAACATTTGCTGATTTATTTGACAAAAAATTGATAAACCCATTTGTGTTTTTTATATAGGGTCTTGCAAGCTTACTGATATTCTTATCAATAAACAAGTTTAAAGGAGAACTAAACCAAAAAAATCAAAGTTAAAGTTAGAAAGTACTTCCCTCAACATCCTTCTCAGCATGGAAGATTCCACTCAGGGGCCTTTTCTTAACCTCTATGAGCTCATTTTAGGATCTGTTTGTTCCCCAACTCTGAAGCTGACATTTTCCCTTGCCTGCCAGTACTTTTACCTTGTGTGATTTCCACTCCCACTCCCATACCCCTATGATGTATGAATATATTAAATCATCAATATTCAAATTGGTGGTGCAGCTGATTAACCCTTTCCTAGCAGCAGTGTTGTAGTGTGATGCATATAGGTCTGGGTATCTAGTGTGTCCGGATCTGAAATAATGTATGTCTCACCTACGGCTTTCACTCCACCAAATCCGATATATAAACAATAAATTGCAGGTGAAACATACAAAGACACAGGTCTGTAACTGTGAATATTGCAAGTTTATTGCAGAACATACGTGTTACAAGTTTCAGACCCACTCAAGTCCAAGTGGGTCAAAACATGTAGCACGCATGTTTTGCAATTAACCTGCACTATTCACAGTTACAGACCTGTGTCTTTGTATGTTTTACCTGCAATGTATTGTTTAAGTGTTAGAGAGCCATAATTAAAAACTTGTGATACCATGGGTTTTCGTTACTGTATGACCGTGGCAGTAGTATACCATGCTGTAAACTACCGTAATGATATTCTACGGGCGGTCTTAGATTTGCGTTCGCTATTGTACATTTACAAGATTTCCGATAGCGATCATAAATTAACGATAACCACACCTTTATAAATATAGCCTGTAGTGTGAAAGTCTCTAGCTCTCCCTGTCAGCTGCAGCAATATTAGTGGAAAGTGTAGCTTCTTAAAGAAACCACATCGTGCAGAACTGTAGGGGGAGGATAGTGAAGTGAACCTGATCTTAGCACAGCTCTGTGCAGCATTTCTCATCAGTGAACATTCTTTAAGAGGAATGTTGGTACGGTAGTAGAAGTGTGTTTTTATAGGAACCACATGGTGCAGAACTGTAGGGGAGGATAGTGAAGTGAACCTGATCTTAGCACAGCTCTGTGTAATGCATTTCTCAGCAGTGTACCTTCTTAAAGGGGAATGTTGGAGGGTAGGAAGAGTGTGTTTTTATAGAAACCACACGGTGCAGAACTGTAGGGGGACGATAGTGTTGTGAACTTTATTTTAGCACAGCTCTGTGCAATGCATTTCTCATCAGTGTACCTTATTAAAAGGAATATTGGAGGGTAGGAAAAGTGTGTTCCTGGCCATCCCCAGCAGCATAATAAATATTATAGGTTTCCCTGTCATTGGACAGAAGTTTTACTCACTCTTTAAAGGATCCTCCTCTCCCTCCCCAGTCTTTTTTCTTATGTCCTTGGACAAGAGCTGAGTGTTCCCTTGTTCTGGCTGTGGTCAGGCCAGCCTAAGCATACGCTGGTGTGAGTGCCATGGCGCCTCTCAGGCTAGGTAGGCAGCCTCCTCTCCCCCTTCTCTGTTCGTGAGCGGCCGGATTCGTGACTTCCGGGTTCGGCGCTCTGCGGTGATGTCATCAGCCCGCGACTCCGCGGGAAATTCAAATTCGCCGGTAGTTTGGCGTTCTTCCCTGCAGTCTGTGTGTGAGCTCTCAGGAGGATGGAGCAGGCTGCATCCAGGGAAAGCGAGTCTTGGGGGAGGTGGTGAGTGCTTTGCCTTAGTGGATGCCCTGCATCACTGAATTCTATTGGAAAGCTGTCTTACTATTGCCTGTCTTATATTTTGCAGCCCATCTGATCGTTCTGGAGAACACCAAGGCATCAAAGAGGAAGAAAATCAGTTCAAGCTCTGAGGAGGAGGAGACAAGCTGCAAAGCATGCAGTAGGAGGGCTGAGAAAGGCAAAAAGCTCTGCAGGAGATGTATGGAGGAGCTGGACGATAGATATGCTGATCGTTCTAAAGCAGAAATCTAAGAGACATATGGCAGTCTTGGAAGGACAAGCCCAGCCGATATTCTCCATGGATCTCGCAGGCAGTGTCCCAAGGGATTAGGGAGGCGCGAGAGAAGGATCAAGGTCTCCCATCCACCTCAGCAGCAGCTAGGGAGCCACAGCTGAAGACTTTAGAAGCGGGGAAGTTGAGTCCTCAGAGGAGTCTGGGTAGGAGGAGAGCGTGTTTAACTTCAAACAAGTATCAAGTCTGATCAGACTAGTCAAACCACATGCTAACCATTGGGACGGAGCAACCAACAACATCATCTGTGTTGTTTCACAGGAAAAGGAAACCTATTTTCCTGTCCATGAGGAAGTCAGGGGTATAATTAACTCAGAATGGCAGAGGTCCAAGGAAAGTTCCGGTGGAGACTAAGATTGCTAAATTATACCCCTCCCAACAGGATTTCTCAGAACTTTTGGATAAGCCCCCGGCAGTCGATGCTCCGTAGCTCGGCTTTCAAAGAAAACAGCACTCCCTTTGGATGATGCTTCATCATTGAAGCACCCTATGGAAAGAAGTTGGAGACGGAGTTAAAGAAAGTTTTTTTAATGACTGGGGCTACCTGTAGGTGGCAGTAGCCATGATTTCAGTAATGAAATCAATGTTAATATTGGTCGACAGACTAGAGGATGCCATTATAAACGGCATTGAGAGGAAGGTCTTGTTAGAGGCCGTACCGGACTTCAGACTGGCCTCATCATTCATGTTGGAGGCAGCAAGAAATCTGATAGCTGGGAGCCAGAGGCATTGGCCTGTCAGTCTCTGCCAGTAGAGCCTTATGGCTCAAAGCCTGGTATGCGGACCGCAGTCTAAGAATTCTGCCATCCCTTGGGGGAGCTGTGGGGTCTGGAAGGCAGAGATCTCTCTCGGGGGTGCGTTCGTTCCCCAGGGGAATAGAGACAGGTGAATTTACTAGGACCCAAAGAATAGATTTCACAGTAGGAGAAAGGAGGATAGTAGGAGCTATAGACCGAAAAGAATTCTCTAGAGCAACCGCCTGAAGGGAAGACATTTCAGCCTTTTCGAAGGAAGCAGTCCAATCCAAAGCGAACAAGGACCCCAGTCCTTTGAAGCGAGGCCTGGCCAAGCCCTTCAAGTGGGGGCCAGATTATTGAATTTCAGAAAGGTTTGGGCAGAGAAACTATGGATGCCTGGTAAGGGCAGTAGTCGACAGGGGTTACAGGATAGAGTTCCTGAGAACCCCCAAAAAGAATTTTTTTGTCCGGACCTCCAAACCAACAAGTCAGGAAAAGTTGGAGGTTCTGCATACATATACGCAGAAGCTTCGGACAAGAAGGCCATTGTTCAGGTACCAACGAACAGGAGAGGACAGGTTTTATTCAACACTGTTCTTAATAGCGAAGTCTTCTGGGGATTTAAGGCCGATCCTGGACCTCAGAAGATTGAACAGGTTCATAAAGAATCGAAGCTTCAATATCCACGTTGAAGAGGTTAGCTATGCAGGACCCTGTTTATCTCCCTCCCATAAAGGATTTGCTCCATCAGGAGACCATTTCTCCACCCAAACCCGGAAATTCTCAGTTTGACAGCGTGGAGATTGATCGGGGAAGGTTAAGCAGTCAGGGCTGTTTTAGTCAGGTGGTGCAAACCCTACTGCAGGCGAGAGGGCCGTCCACCTTGTCTAGATATGCCAGCATCTGGGAGGCCTTCAAGGTGTGGGCCCAATCTAGTGAAAATCCTTTCTTACAGCTGTCAATTCCTCAAATTCGGGAGTTTTTGCAGGTTGGCTTTGATAGAGGCTTGAGTCTCAGTCATTAAGGTGCAAGCATCAGCCTTGTCAGTGGCATTAGACAAGAGGCTTCTTCAGGAGGATCTAGTCAGAAGTTCCTGCAATGGGTGCGTATTAGACCACCCAGGAAACGTGTATTACCCCAATGGGACTTGCCTACTGTACTAAGATCACTAGTCAAACCACCGTTTGAGCCAAATAATTCATCAATATCTGGGATTTAACACGAAGACCGTGTTTACTAGTAGCCTTAACATCAGGTAGAAGGGCGAGTGAAATAACAGCCCTTTCATTAAGAGCCTAACATAAAGATTCTCCAGAAGCAATCATTAGTGCACCACTCTGAAAATATTTTGCCTAAGGTCATTTCAAGTTTTCATATTAATGACCAATTATTCTTCCAGCCTTCTCAGCTAAGATCTGGAGTCTAATCTCGACCTAAGAAATTTGGATGTACGAGAATGCATCTTCTTACTTAAGAAAACTCCAGACTTCAGGAAAGCCGACAACAGTTTGTGTTACCTATAGGTCCGAAAAAAGGCAGAGCGGCAACTGTCTCTACAATAAAAGATGGATCGTTAGAGCGATCAACAGGGCATACAAAGTCATTAGTTGGCACCTCCCCAAGGATAACAGCTCATTCCACACGGGAAAATAGCAACGTCTTGGTCAGCAGAAGAGGGAGCCACACAGAAGCTGTATGCCTTGCAGCTACATGGCAACGCCCAATACCTTTGTTAAGCATTATAAGCTGAATTTTAAGTTTGCCTCAGGGGCATTGTTTGGACGCAGAGTTCTGCAGTCCATATCCGATGAGTAAACAGTTTCATTCTGCAGTTTGGACAATATTTATTCCCGTCCCATGATTGCTTGGGTATGACCCATAAGTATTTATTATGCTGCCGGGGATGGCCAGGAAAGCTGAAACTCCTATCATACTTACCGAGAGTTTCCTTTCCTGGCCATCCCCAGGGCAGCATCCCTCCCATATATATATTGGCTTTAAAACTAACTTGGGGAGGAGAGAGCGGATCCCTTTAAAGAGTGAGTAAAACTTTGTCCAATGACAGGGAAACCCATAAGTATTTATTATGCTGCCCTGGGGATGGCGAGGAAAGAAAAATCTCGGTAAGTATGATAGGAGTTTCAGCTTTTTTAATTCAGCTGTCTGTATAAAAACAACAAACTGTAGTCCAGAGCTAAGCTAAGAAATGCATTACACAGAGAAATGCATTGCACAGAGCTGTGTTAAGATCAGGGTCATTATATTATCCTCCACCTGCAGCACTGCACCATGTTCTATAAGTGTACGCATTAAAGGGGAATGTTGGAGGGTATGCCACGTGCAGCTCTGCACCATGTTGTTTATATAAATGTACATATTAATTGGAATTATTGGAGGGAATGCCAATTAAAGGGGCACTGTTAGAGGGATGCAAACATGTTACCGTATATACTCGAGTATAAACCGACCCGAGTATAAACCGAGGTACCCAATTTCAGCTAAAATCCTAATAAGTTGTTGACTCGGTATAAACCGAGGGTAGAAACTTGGCATCAAGATGTTTGGAAACTACAACTCCCAGCTAATAAAGCATGCTGGGAGTTGTAGTTTCCAAACATCTTGAATGCCACCCTCACTTGGCATTCAGATGTTTGGAACTACAACTCCCACATGCTTTATTAGCTGGGAGTTGTAGTTTCCAAACATCTTGAATCCCAAGTGAGGGTGGCATTCAAGATGTTTGGAAACTACAACTCCCAGCATGCTTTATTAGCTGGGAGTTGTAGTTTCAAACATCTTGAATGCCACCCTCACTTGGCATTCAAGATGTTTGGAAACTACAACTCCCAGCTAATAAGCATGCTGGGAGTTGTAGTTCCCAAACATCTTGAATGCCCCCCTCACCCTCCCACCCAGTTTGTACCTGTGGTCTCTTCTCCCTGTGTCTCTTCTCCCTGTGGTCTCTTCTCCCTGTGTCTCTTCTCCCTGTGGGCTCTCCTCCATCCAAGGGCTTCCTGGCAGGTACAGTGCGGTATCCTGAGCATTCCGCAGCCGCGCGATCTTTCTGTGTACTGGCGCGCCGGCTGACTCACTGCCGGCGCCGGCGCCGGGCAGTGACGTCAGGCCGGCGCGCCAGTACACAGAAATTCGTGCGGCTGCCGGAATGCTCAGGTAAGCTACTGACTCGAGTATAAACCGAGTCCGAGTTTTCAGGCTGATTTTTCAGCCTGAAAAACTCGGTTTATACTCGAGTATATACGGTATTAAAATTAATGCAGCAGGTGGACTGCCTGTGGAAGTTTTGCATAAACAAAAACCCTCTTCCAACTAGGGTTCCCACCTTTGCCTTTAAGACCCGAACACATATACAGCCTATGTATTAAAATTCTTATCTTTAAAAATGATGCAATTTTTTTATTACATAGGCCTGATAATATCTACACACACAAAGGTTGTTAGTATTTCTTTTAGAAGCATGATGCAGGCTGATACAGTTTGTATTAATGCAATGGTACTTAGCACTGCAACATGTATATTTAATACATTTGGATTTAAAAGGCAAAGGTGGCCTGCAAAATGCATTGCACAGAGCTGTGCTAAGACCATGTTCAAGTCAATATGCTGCACCTGCAGCTTTAAACTGTTGTAAACTGTTGTAAAGTGGTCAGTTCAATTCTACTGGGGTTGCCATCTTTCCCTTTAAGACTCAAACTCTTAGGGCTACTCCCTCTAGCGTGTTTTAGGTTTGCGATCTGATTGTGCGAGTGGGAGTGCAGTCATGTAATAGCCTATGGGACCGGCCCCACTACATGAGATGTGTTTAAGTGTGCTATTGGAGTGCATGCGATCACCATTTTTGGCCTGTATTGCATGCGCTCTGCTAGCGCATGATGTTAGCCAGTAGCAAACTGGCTAGAACAAATTTAACTCCATATACGTGCCCAGCAAGTCTGGGTAAATGAGCCTGAAAGTCTCTTGCAGAAATGCTCACAAAAATAAAGGGTTAACAAGTTGCTTCCTAAATACAAATACAAAAGGGTTAACACCTTCCCCCACTCTGTTTGAGCAGGAAAATCTGCTAATAATATTCACTGCTATCTCTGATGATTGGCTGGGAGACACTGGCAGGTGGGGACTCTAAGTTTAACTGTTACATGCAGCTTAGCATAAGGGGAGTGGGAAACAAACACAAGGTAGCTAGTTAGCATGTGCAGAAGGAGTTTTGGTACCTGGACCGCCAGGAAGAGGCAACACTAGAAGCCAGCCGTGACATCATAGATTGCCAGTTCTCAGAAATGTTCTATAAATGATTTCTACACTAAGAGGCTGAATTCAGAGGTGAGAGACAGATGGTTTTACTAAGTTACAGTTATAGAGTCTGTGGAGCTGCCTTTGTATTTTTAGTTTAGTTCTCCTTTAAATCTAGCCTGCCAAGCTATCTCTCTGAGCACAGCATAGGACTGTTGATACTGCACCAGTTATTACAATAGCACTTCCACCCTTTCCTATGTATCTGTATATTATCCACCTAAGTAGATTGTAAGCTCTAAGGGGCAGGGACCTCTTTCCTCATGTTACATGTTTTAAGCACTTGTATATTTAGTGATGCTCATAATTATTTATAAATTTATGTATTTATTTACTGTCCCTCTTGTACTACTTTTTGTATTCGATATTGTTCAGCGCTGCATCCCCTAGTGGCGCTATATAAATAAACATATACATACATACATTATTGTGTAGTATTTTGTATTAGAGGACCCTGACAGGAAACAGGTTAATGTAATCTAGGTTGTATTATTATCACAGTGTTCCAGTACAGGTAGCAGTGATGTTTGTTTTATAAAGGAATTCTGCACAGAATAAAGTCAGACGTAGGATAACTCAATCTGAAGCTCGGTTTTTATTGGAACTTTTCTGCAGGATGTACAGAATTGTAAATAATTCCTTGTGGGTTTCCAATGTAGCCCTTATGCTCTAGTTGATAAAGCATGATAACAATGGAGATAAAATCAATTTCGCTAAGGCATATGGATTACACAATTAGCTATATTCTCCCAGAGCCACTAGGACAGGGTAAAGTAATGCTAACCGATTCACTACCCATGACTTTAACCCCTTGCCTGCGATGAGTGCCCGATCCGAACTGTAACACAAAACCCCACTTTTCTTGCATAGTGTCAACATGATCATTTAACCTGAATACATAGTTTTTAGTTTAGAAAAAACAACTCAAATAGACACAGAAAATACTGTAGATAACTTCTCGAACTATCCCGGACCCAGATTTCTCATACTTTCGAACTTTCGATAATTATCGAATTCGAAAATCGAACGATTTTCGAATAATTTATGGGATAATTATCGAATGTTCAAATCGTTTATGGGATAATTATTGAAAATTGAACGAGGGAGCTCGGAAGTACCCGGGTTAAAATAAAATCGAAGTTCTGGATATTCTAACATGTTCCCCAGACCATTTTCCAGGTCCCAGAGCCATTTACATTAAGTTACCATTGATATTTTAATTGTATTTCATTCAAACTTTTTGAACTATTTGACTCCCATTGACTTTAATGGGTCTGTTTAAAGGGACTGAACTTTTGAAAGTTCACCATCTCTAATTATAGATTTCCTATTAACCTCTACATTACCACACAGTGACTATTAACCCCTTCATTATTAGGCAGGAGTTTAAGATCCAAAACAGGGACAGAATCAGAGCTGAATATAATAGCATGTGACCTCTCTCTGCTACAGATATCAGCTACACTTTCACTCTGGCTTTCTGGTAGCAAACTCTGGTGAACTCTGCTGTGTATGAGTGCCCACAGAGGGGGCTCCGAGTGCTACCTCTGGCACGCGTGCCATAGCTTCGCCACCACTGGTATAGCAAAAGACACCTGCGCAGCTGCCGTCAGCTGTGTGGCTCAAAATCCTTACATTTTTACCACAATATACTCATGTAAGGGTAAAAAGTTATTTACCCAGAGCCACACACCCACTGGTAAATCTTCGTAAGGAATATCTACCCAGTGCGTATGTGGCTCTGGGTAAATCTCTTTAATTGTGTATTTCTGTACCAGAAGTGATACCAAGAACCACTAAGCTGACAACTTTCAAGTTCAGAAAAGCATAGTGTGTATAAAAATCATTTTATTGACATTTTGCTTACTGATATCTTACATACAGTATCTGGCGTACACTATTAGACGCACCCTGTGATGTTACTGCAACATTCAGCCAACTCCCATGGCCGTTATTTTGACATCTCGAAGATCTAAAATCTAAAATCGAATTTCCAAACGTATTTTCGAAGATTATCGAACGTTCAAGGCTATTTTCGTTAATCCTCAAACGTTCGATAATTATAGAAAATAGGCTCCGAAGTCTGGATTCAGACGGATCATTCGGATTTTGGAACCGAGGGGTTCCATGTCGGACCAGGATCCCATCTTTAGAAAAGGATGAACTCCGGTTTCTGCCTCCATTTAATAAGAAGCACAAAACTTTACTTAGCTTTACTTTACCTATATGGCATAGGCTACGCCACATTACTTTTGGTTAGTGGCAATTAATGCATAGCCCACTATCAGGGAGATTCAATAAACCTTCTTATTGTTAAAAATGGTGCTAATTTTGCCCCAACCAATCAGATTTTATTTAACATTTGAAAGCTAACAACTGATTGGTTGGGGCAAAATTAGCACCATTTTTAACGATAAGAACTTTTATTGAATAACCCTGTATGTTTGCAAATTAATATTCCAGGATGAGAAATGTTGGATGGCTGATTTTTTACTTTTACAACAGGTCAAATTTCAACTTGATGAAATTAATCAGGTCATTATACAGACAGCATTGGAAGCCATATTACACAAGATACAAACTTATTTGTAAAGATTATACAATGAGAATAAGACTTGATCATTCCTTTAATAATTTAAAAGATTTGTGACAATGTTTTTTGTCATTTTCCAATATTTTTTTAACAGAAAATCCCCAACCTTACTCCTAAGTAATTGACTTGAATTATCTGGAGCCTGTCGTGTGGTTTCTTCTATCCTAATAAATGCTTTCTATGTTATAACCTCCACTGGGGATTGTCAAGAATTTCCAGTGTTTTTGCTAGTCTGTGAACATAGAGGACTTCCATGTATTCCTATGGGCATTCAAACAGAAACCATAAGATAAGTATTAGTATGCTCCTGAGGAGTCTGAAAGGAAAGTACAAATTTGTTTCACTGAAATAAATACAAAAGGAAATACGTAGATTCTTCTGTATCTTGTAGTATCACAAGGGTAACATGATAAGAAGTTAAGATTCTGAGAACTTGGTTAGACTCTTGACATTATTCAGTGAATTAAAAGAAAACATTTTATTATAACATATTCTAGGATTAAAAATAAAGAGTAAATGACACCACAGATTGTTAAAATCATAAAATAATAGTCTTCAATAATCTGGAGTACCAGCAGTGTACAGCATAACCAAGAGGGTCCTCTTGGTATGTAGACCAGTGTAGACGCACAATCATTCCCCCTTAGGATCGTTCAGCGCCAAAGTAAATCTATATAGAAATAGGCAGGGTGTGTCATATACATTATAAACAGACCCAAGATTCTTCCAGATAGAAAATAGTAATCTCTATTCTGTACTATATATGTGCCATGAAAATACCAATCACCCAGGGAGCCACAAGGATTGGCTAGGCATGAAATGTTTTGTGGAACAGGTCAGTTCCTCAGGCATATATCTGATCTGTTTTTTTACTACAGCAGCAGCAGTTTATATCTTGCACCAATGTGGCTCCTAAAAGCCCTTGTAGCTCTTAAAGAGTTTGATCTACAGTTACTCTTTATACTGTCAAGGTAGCAGTACAGCTCCACCATAGCCCTTGTCATCCAGTAGCTGTATTAAACTTTGCTGACATTATTAACACTACTGAGCTGCATTTAACTACTGTTGTGGTGGTGCCATTTATCCAGTGTCACTGTGGCAAGAATATATTCACTTCCATTATAATACTTATAATAATCCCACAGGGGATTTTAGGTCTGACATTTCTCTGCAGTCTTCTAATTTCCATTAGGCATGCTCCTCTATTATACTTGTCTAAAATTGGGGCAAAATTGGGGCAGCTAAAACAGTGGTTTTGCTTTAAATCAACTTTTGCCATCTCTAGTCTTTAAAGGGCATGTCCACCCAAAAAAATGATGACTTATTTTCCCCCATCCCCAACTGATATATTCAGCACTTAATTAGATGCATTACTACCATATATTTAAGGATAATTATTGCCTCCATTCTGGCAGAGATATGCCCTGAATGCAGTCAATTAAGACTGTGACAACTGACATTACATCCAATAAACTGCTGTTTTCTTTGATGCCTCTTCTGCACATGTTCAAGCTTATAAAAAAGCTCATTGAGCATTAGGAGGAGGCAGATAAATTTGTCAGAAAGGAATAGAACTTATTATTAAATATTTGGTTACAAATGCATATAGTAAACTGGTAAAAATAGCAGTTGGGGTTGCAGGCAGATACCTGACAAGTCACCAGTTTTTTGTTTTAAAGGATAAGTACACTGTAATAGCAAGTTCAGTTAAATTGGAAGCAACAGCTGATAAAAATCTTTCCCCACCCTCTTTTTTTCCCCTAGGTCCCTCCTGAGCCTACATTTGCTGGTCTAAAGTTGTTGACATCTTGGATGTGATGTGAAGACTGTTTAGCTCCTCCCCTCTGAGACTTGCTGGATTCTCTTCTTCATAAGCCTCCAAAAGCAGGGATTGTGTGGACCGTGTGCGTGTGCGTGACGTCACGCACAATGTAAATTGTTCCAATGGAGAAACTTTTTACTAGGTCTTCTAATTAGCGCCATCCAGATCAAAGATAATTTTTTATTGGCGTCTATGGCTCACTGTAGCAACTTTTACATTAGTTAGTAAAGGGCCATAACATTTTTACATATGCCATGAGGTAAAATCTGAGTTTCACTGAGTTCGTTTTTACTAATAGGCTCATGGTGCCAGGAGTGCCTGTTCCTTCTGGCCGACGCAGTCCTAGCAGATAGAATATATATGTAGCTCTCCAACTGGCAGAAATATCCATGTTTGTGTGAAAACATTATGTTTTTGCCCCCTTAAAAAATCCCTTAGATCCAACACATTCCTATAAAAAAATTCAAAAAATGCTATTGAATACTCTAAATTTGCAATTGAAAATTCAAACAATTCTGATTTAATTTGGTCCAAATCAGCTTTTTGGAACCTCAACTTGCCAGTTTCCTTCATGTCTAGTCTTGACATAAAAGCAGAATTTCAGTTTTGAATGACAAAAATCTGTGTCGAAACTTGTGTCTGTTCTACAGATCCTCCAGCAGAATAAACCCCAGTGGATTTGTGCATCCATATGCAAGGTTCCTCACAGTGTACAGCTTCATTTCTTAGGTCAGGTTAACAAAACTAACACATTCACTGATCAAGTCTGCCCACATTCAAATGTCATATTTAGACTTGGTTTGAATAAAACTTAGACTTTATAACTGGAATATAGGAAATTATTTCAACGATCAGGGCTGTATATTGCCAACAAATGAGTTGCAGGGAATAGTTTAATACCATGATTGGGGTTTCTACTAATACTTTTTAGGGGCGAAATATCTATTTAAAATATTTTATCTGATCAGGTAAGGCTAAATGGTTGTATGTTTTTGTTGCGTAAAACGAATGTATTCTCACTTCATATAGAATAATTACCTTTTATGTTATGTTGTACAGGAAGGGATATCATTGGCATAAAGAAAAACAGGTTGTTGCTTTTTTTGCACAACAACTGGTACTGAGATATTTTATTATTATTATGGATTTATATATCACCAATATCTTCTGTGGGGCTTCACAATTACAAATAGAAAATTAAAGTTTAAGTATAAACTTTGAATTTGGCTTGAAGTGCAGCATTTTAAAAAGGGAAGATTTTAAAATTCGGTTATCTTGCTATGGTAATTAAAGAGGACATTTAAATTTCATAATCCATTCTGATTAAATACATATACAGTATTTTAATTATTGTGTGTATGGTTGCCATGGCAACAGAAAGGTGAGGTGGGTGTTGGAGTATATCAGTAGGTGTGTTTACCTCTGTCTGTGTGGTGTTAGGGGGTATGTTGCCATGGAACAGGATAGGTTGTGTTGTGATAGTGTATCAGTAGGAGTGTGTACTTGCGTCTCTGCAATGTTAGGGGGTATGTTTTGTATTTGTGACTTTAAAAAAGAGTTGTATTTTCTGTGGCTATGCAGATGTTTTAAAACTACAATTCTCAGCATTCACCAAGAGCAGATGACAGCAGAGAATTCTTGTAGTTGTAGTTTTCAAACACCTTGAGTACCACAGGATGGACATCCCTTCTAAAAAAATCAGGGGCCGCACATGAGGCCCTTGAGGTCAAATAGGTTGGGCATCACTGCCTTACCAAGATTGCATGCCTTTCTTTTGTGTCCTGCATGTCTCTATTTTGTGTCTCTAGCTTGAAAACTTTGGGAGAAGATACAGTCCAAAATGTGAAAAAATAAAAGAGAAGAAGAAGAAAAAGAAGATATATAAAGAACAGTTATTTGGCTCTTCAAGTCAAACTAATCATACATTAACATCAGGCCCTTTAATTTATACATACAACAATGTTTCAATGTGTCTATGATTGGGGGGAAAACTGGAGTACCCTGAGGAAACCCACGCATGCACAAGGAGATCATATGTGTCCAAGGGAGCATTTTAACTCAACTTCAGCGCTGCAAGGCAACCGTGCTAACCACTGAGCCGCTAAACCTTTGCAGAAAAATAAAATATAAATATTATCTATTTTAATATACGGTAGTATCTTCATATGCTGCAAAGCCATAAAGAAAATATGAATCATGTTTTCTTTTTGTAAATAATTTTATAGGCTTAATTAAAGCTTTATTGAAAATAATTTACGTATGAGAAGTAAGTTTCTCTAGTGGAATGGGATGTTTTACTTTGAAATGTCCTACAGCTTGGACCAAAGACAGATTAGCCCCATATCCAACTGGAGAAGGAGCTGTGGCCTCCATCCTCCTGACTTAAGCAGGATTAACAAAGAAGAAGCTTCCTGATCTTGCCACAGCTGTGATTATCTACCAGTCTTTAAAGGACAACTAAAGCCTCAGAACAACACTGAACCAGAAGGCAGAACACCTTGATATAAAGCCAGTAATCAGTGTCTTACCTCTCATTTTGATATGAGTGCTGGGAAATTTACCTAAATAACATATGGTTTTTGCTTAACATCACAGCATTCTAATGTCACACAGTCTGGTCAACGACCATTATGTTCTGCCCATGCTCAGTCTTTAGCTATGGCAGAAACTTGTTACAGTTGGTCACACTCATTAATAATCTCTAGCCAATACTTTTACAGGACAGATAAAGCAAGAAAGCATGTGACTGAGGTAAGGAGGTGTGGCCTGGCACTGCACAAACACACAGATACTTCATCCAATTCTTAACAGGCTTACATTTACTATAATACGATTTACTGAAATGGTATTTTATAGCTTATTGATGTTCTTAGGTGGTTATTTTCAGATTCTGGAGTATTGAAAATTGGGTTTAGTTTTCCTTTAAGTTCATGTAATCCTCCATGGAGGTGTGGGTCTGCTAAAAAATCAAACAATTGACTTATTCATGATCCTTCATTGTATTGTGCCATTTGCAGTGTTTGAAACATATTTGTTGTGTATTGTTTTATGCATTGGCCATGTGACAATGGTTGCTGTCCATGGGTAACAACAATCACACATATGCCAATGATTGGTCTACTTGATCTGTTCCATGAAAAAAGTTGCACAGCAACATCATATTTCCTTAAATATGGTACAGGGGGTTTTACATCTGAAAATCCTGTAATTTATAGTTTAAAAGAAGAAATGGACCGGATCACGGATCCAAACCCAGTTCTGAGGGGGATTTCTGAGATCCGCGGATCGCGAATTTAGCAGATTTTTCTGAATTTTCCAAAATTTTCAAAAATTTCGTAAATTTTCAATTTCGGAAATTCAAACTTTTTAAAAATTCCCAAAATTTTTAAAAATACAACGTGGAATGCTAAAAAAAAGAAACGTATAAAGTTTACGATACTTGATGGTGTTTGTGGGCATTGAGACATGTCCCCCAGACCATTTCCCAGGACCCTGAGTCATTTACAGTTAGTGACCATTGCTATTTACACCTTTAGATTTAGATGGAAATTTTCTGGGTTTTTTTTACATTGACTTTAAATTTTTTGAAAATCCATGAATCCTCAAGCGGAACGGATTTTCGCAAGTTCGCCCATCTCTATAGCCCTGTAAAGGTTAGACATGCTGGACTTGGCAAACAACATATAAAAGCAAATATAATTGATGTGGGTGGATTTAACTTGTATGGGAATATATTTAACTTGTTACCTATTGAGTTCTTGTAGTTTATTCTTTAATACAACATCTGCAGTGTATTGATTTGAAATATTCCTATATTGTTAGGAACAGAGGCACATTTAAAGTATTCATAAAATAAATGAGCAAAATGTGCCCATATCTTGCTGTAAGTAAAAATGACACAGAAGAAACATTCGACAAAACGTAAAAGACTCCAAAAAACATAACAAATGACAGATATTTTCTTTTAAAAAATCCTCCTTCTTGTTTAGTAACTTCCACTGTCAGGAATCGTATCTGCATTAAACAAGACTTTCCCGGTATCAAAAGGTTTGTTCCTTAGCAACTCTGTCAGCAAATTTAAATTGCTGCATTTCACAGTAACACTGCTATTTACATTCTGCATTTGTAAACATCAGAATGAATTTCAGATATTTTCTATGGCACCAATTGGGAAAAAAACACATAATTAAAGGGCAGAAATATGTTTAACAGATATAAAAAGTATTTGAAAGTCAAATGTGATACATTTATATTGGTCGCACATAAATAGCTGCCTGAAAAAGTTAGATGATCCGAGTTATCAAAAATATCAGTGATATCCTGCTACGGTCTTTTCAAAAGGAAAGTGCGTGTAACGTGATGTCTTTCCAAATAGGAATTCTCTATGATTTTAAATTCAAATAGCAATTTATCCTGACTTACAGGCAATGTTTATTATTCAGTATCTGAAATGAATTATGTTTTACCTGTATTAAAGGACAACTCTTCCCTCATAAGAACATCTTTTAGAAAGAATGGCCTCTTTAAAATATGTTGATATATTATACTTTGTCCTATGAATTCATTACTGTATGCCTGCTATGCTTCTGGATGCCTCATGGAGCAATTTATAAACCAGTTTTATTTGCATTTCCTATTGGCCATCAAAGCTCTCTGTGCAGCTTTTTATCTCAATCTGTTGGCTTTTTTTTGGTCATCACTTGGTACTACTACCACTATTAAGATATACAAGCAAAATTGTAACTCTCAGTATGCTCGGATCACATTGTGCATTTTTGTGTAACTTTAAAGGGCAACTGTGGTCTCAAAACAAGTTAGGGTTAAATGAAAGCCTGCAGTATTTCCTTTAAAATGAGATGACAATCACATCTCTGGCTATAGCCTGTGAGACATTACATTGGGGTGAATGTTCAAACTTCCTGCTTCCAGTAGGTTGAGTTGATCAATGCACATTCCTGGGCCCCATATATCATAATATTTATGCTAGTGCAAACAGTAAAAACATGGGGGTTTTTAGTTACAATTTTATGCATAAAAGTGAAAAGCCTTCCAACCACGTCAAGGTAACCCCAGTATCTAATCTAATAACCCCATTGTTCTAATGTTTTGGTCAGATCAGTAGCACTTCCACTATTTGTTATAAAGTAATTTTGCCACAGGAGTACTCCCACAGCCCCCCTTTTGTGTCCAGTAGATTGAGAGACATCACCTGACCTCTGCCCCGCCCATCTGCCCTGGGAGAGAAGAATGCTCAGCTAAGACTTAATGCTGGGGAAATCAGGAAGTACTTGGTGAAAAAATTGACAGTTGTGGAGGAGAGCCTATTAATGCAGGCAGAGGCTGGTCATGTGTCTACAAGCTGGTCACATGGCTGAAAACAGGAAGTGTTCAAGCAGGAAGTAATATTACTGAACCTTTCCAGCAATAACTTCTCACAAATTTTATCTAGAGATGTGATTTAGGTTTTATTTTGAAGGTACAATGGAAGGCTTTTTTATATAATCCTTACTAGTTTGGTTAGAATTCAGGACCACAGTTACCCTATAACACCAGATATTTGCTGGTGTTTAAAAACTAAATTCAAATTCAAATAGTCTCAATCACTTGTGTAAAGCGGAACATGTGGAAATTGGTGCATTGCAGCCCTCTGTGCATTGTCCTGATAATATGTCAAAATATCCTGTGCTCATCCTGTACTTTCATTCAGTTTTTAGCTTATTTCAACCAATGCTACCCATGGGTGGGGTGAAGATTAACCATGCTTTTATTGTATTACTAGCATTAAAATATATTTTAACTTAAGTTTTACTTCGTATCGCGAAACTTAATGGGATGAGTTGTCGAGCGTTTAAGTCACGCTTCTTCAACTTAACCCAATCCCGCGATGCAATACCTGAGCCCTAAGCTTGATATTTTTGCCAACTGTAAAGTATATTTTTGGGAGTTAGTTTTACATTCATTTATACAAGTGTTTAATTCACAATTCATACTAACTTTATCATTTACTCTCTATTAACTTTACAAATACATGTAGCTAGATATAATATAATTGATATAATGTGCTTCTTTCTGGGAAATACTTCCCTTAATGGGTATGTCCAGCAAAATAGTAAGTATGTTTCTAAATGATTTACTGAAGAACAGGAGGTTAATGCACTATCTCTTACCTGCAAATGAGGATATTGCTAGATGGGTTGGACTGGATGGACGTATGTCTTTATTCAACCTCAAATACTATACTATACTATACCTCCCGTTCTTCAGTAAATCTTCCAGGAGAGGAGGAGACACTTACCCGTGGACCCGCTCCAGCGCCGAAATCCCCAACGCCTCCGACGCATCTCCAGTGCGAAGGAGTGAGGACACGTCGGAGACTGTCAGTGAAGTCGGCGCTGGAGCGGATCCGCCTCTCCTGGAATATTTACTGAAGAACGGGAGGTAAGAGATAGTGCATTTACCTCCTGTTCTTCAGTAAATCATTTAGAAACATACTTACTTTTTTGCTGGACATACCCTTTAACCTATATATGTTGATCTTTCATAATCATTACCTTAAAGGATATGTACACTGTAAAAATAAAGGGTTTTTGGGGTTTTTTTTTTGTTCTAATAGTCTCCCATACCCTACCTTTACTGCATTAACCTTACTGGCTTCCTGCTCCACTTTAATCAAGTTTTTGGGACTGCCCACCATGAGATTGTCCAAATGTACATCATTTCCTTCGGCAGGTAACACACAGCCGTTTCACTCACGAATGCATCCAGGGACGTTAGCACATGCACACCAATGACATAATCATGTGCACCGGCTTTAAGAATGAGAAATCTCACACCTTACTCTCACATTTTTTGAAGGAAGGCGAGAGATTTGTCTTTCTCATAGCGAGAGTGACATGGCTGTGTTACCTGGCAAAGGAAGTTATGTACATTTGGACAATCTCATGGGGGCAGTCCCAAGTTGAGCAGGAAGCCAGCAAGATTCATGTAGTAAAGGTAAGGTGTGGGAGGCTATTATAAAAAAAAAAAAAAAAAAATTACATTTAAAGGATAAGTATACTGTAAAATCAAGTTATGCTCACTTGGAAGCTGCAGCTTTAAAATTACTTTTGCCTTGTACGCACGTAGCGAGATGACATCACGCACGCACACAGGCCATGCACGCACTGCCGTCACATCGCGTGCGCCGTGACGCACAAGCACACGGAGCACAAAGACCTTACCAATTGAGGCTGACGAATCAGGAGGTAGCTGAAAATCTCGGAAGGGCGGAGCTAACCTTTCACCTAAGGAGAAACAAGATGTCAGCAACTTTGAATCTATAAAAGTAGGCTCTGGAGGGTCTTAGGGAAAAAAAATATGGCAACAGTATTTTTAAAGCTGCAGCTTCCAATTGAGCATAACTTGATTTTACAGTGTACTTTAACAGTTACTATGAATTTACCTCAGACCTATGATACATATACCATATGATATATCTATAATATGCCTTGGTCTGCCCTACTTGAACAGCCCTGGTGCATCAAATGGTATATGAAATTTAAATGGATTTCTGTAGTAGTTTAGGAGGTTAAATGGGAAGTAAACTGAAAACAAAATACTTTTCAGGGAGGTAGGAGACTTAAGGTTCATACACATGTGTGATTGCGGGTTCCGACCCGTGACGCAAAATGTGTACGAACGTCTGTTTCGGCCGATAAAGGCCCTACAGACGGGACGATTATTGGCCAAAACGTACATTTGTACAGATCGTGCGTCGCGGGTATAAACCTTTATCTCCTACCTCCCATTCTTGTTTAAGAGCTTGTTCAATTAAAAATAGCTGCAACAGTGTAAGTAACAACTCTTGGTTCCTCCCCCCATCCTTTGTTTTGTGACACGGTAATGTTTGCACCATTCTCAAGACTGAGATTTGAGAAAGGAAACTTCTCAAGGTGTGAAACATGCAGTAGACATGTTAACTTAATAAACCTAGCATTTTTACAGCTTAAATTCTGTCCAGCTTGCATCTTCATCACAATATATCTTTGATAGGTAAAGGTTCGTACACACGTGCGATCGCAGGTACCGTCCTGTGACACATGATGTGTACGAACGGCGATAATCAGTCCGTGTATTGGCACTTTATTGGCCGAAAGCCTGCTCGTTTGGGGACCATTGCCAATCTCTGAAAGAGCGGCCGTTCCGGACGATAAAGTGCCCATACACGGGCCGATTGTCGGTTGAAACGGCTGTTTGTACACATCATGCATCGGCACCTGCGATCACACGTGTGTACGAACCTTAAGAGCTATGTCTCCAACCTAACCGAAAGATATATTTTCTTTTTTTATGTTAATTTTAACAGTTCAGTGCCCCTTTTAAATTCCTGTACATTACTGTCCAAAACCTAAAACAATCACTTGGATGTTATAAATGTGCTGTCTCTGATTGACTTTAATGATTTCTTCATAACTGTGTGTACATTAGGAATATACTAAGAAGCCCTGATTAATGCCAGGCATAAAGAAGACTAACATAAAGCAAATAGATCCTGACAAACACTGTATCTTCTTCCCAAAAAGTTTGTTTTATGTATAGCCTGCACTTCTTATACCACAAATTGTAACACATGGCAGAAGCAGCTAAAAGTGTAAATGTAAATCAGCCAGATTAACAATAATTTTGTAAAAAATTACCATATTTTAAATCATTTTTTTTAAAATTGCATTGGTAATTCAAATGATATTCTCCTGTCTATCCCAAGAAGAAGAACTGTGCGTTTTTACATTTTTTTTTTATGATCTTGTAGAAGAACATTAGAATCTGCAAGACTAAATGGGAAAATAATGCTAGTGCCTAATATACAGCTATACCATGTTAATAAAAGCCACTAGATTAATTTAAATGTATTGCTCTAAATATAAGTAGTAGCTGTCATTATGAGCTTGCTTCTTAGTCTAGTAAAAGACATTAATTAGCTAAAACAATAGAGCGTTGAGCTTCACTATGGATTTTATTTTATTGTTGTACAAGTTACAGTAAGTACTTTTAGAAGAGAAAGAAACCTGATAATTATCCATCTAGTCAATTTACTGCAATGCAACCATCATTATGATAATGTTGAAGATTTGTTTTCCTTTATTTTGTCTCTATTAAGGATTACTGGAAAGTGAATTTGAATTTGTATG
The DNA here is from genome assembly GCA_019447015.1 of Hymenochirus boettgeri. NCBI lineage: Eukaryota > Metazoa > Chordata > Amphibia > Anura > Pipidae > Hymenochirus > Hymenochirus boettgeri. The sequence goes on from CM033470.1 coordinate 240,265,763, forward strand.
GCTATGGTAAAATGGTATTGCTTTTCAAAACAGTGTCTCTGTTTGTGAGATTCTGGGAGTTGCAGTTTTTAAATCTCTAGTATAAAGGCTGAAATTAGTTAGAATTGGCTTCTAATGTATTATTAATATAAAATGAATAATATTATCCAAGATATTTTTGTGAGCAATGACCCTTCTCAGGTCAGAGACTACTTCAGGCAAATTCATTTTCGGCATATTTTGCCCTTGGAAAAAATAAACAACTTTACCCATCTATTAGACCAGCTACAGGTTAGAACGGATTTCCGTTATGTGTAGGGTTGTCAAAAAATTACAATTCAGAGGGCACATTAAGACACAATCAGGCTCATTTACACTGAACTGCTAATGCTCTGGGGAAATGCTCCGTTTGCAATTAAATATCGCGTTTGCGAATCTGGGTAAATCCCTTACAGACCCTTATTTACCCACTGCGAGATTTTAATGCCAGCTATTTGCTGTTGTTAAAATCCAGCGTTAAAACTAGCGCCAATGCGATATTGAATTGAGAGCATCAGATGTGCATATGGAGTTAAAGTTGCATCCGATGCTAATATGGAGTTAAAGTCATGCTAACCAGTAGCAAACCGGTTAGCGTGACTTTAACTCCATATATTTGCCCAGCGAGTCTGGGTAAATCAGCCTGAACGAGTATGTATAAACTAGCTCCAATGCAGTTAGTGTGAACTGCAGCCCCACTAAGAGTTTCTAAGAATCTCCATATGATCTGGAAATCCTACATTTACTTAACAGCAGTATTTATTAAGGCAACATTTTGAATATCCCACCTGTAAAAAATGATCTTGTGCTGGCTGCTGGAACATTTGCAACTCCTGTCTTAAAGTCACACTTAACATTAGTAGGTTTGCATGTCTTTAAGGCTACAATTGGTAAATGAGGCCTAAAGTTTATAAGTTGCTATTTACAATGGTTCAATCCCCCATGTAGTGTTGTTTTATATTCCATCATGTAGATGTAAACAACAAACAACAAAGCACCATATCTTGTTGGTATGGCGAGGTTCAGAGTCTGACATTGAATAATAATTCTTTGATTCTTACGGTAAATTCACCTGGCATAATAGCAATAGAGAGGTTAATTTCCTTGATTTATCTATCAACATAGATACGACATGCCCAGACTCTGCCCGTGGGCACGCACACCCGGTCATCCTGCAGGCTGAAATTTTCACCAGTTGGGCTGTTGGTTGCTGAACAATGTTATAAATAATCTAAAACCTAAAATCTTTCATTGATAAGTACTGTTAGTAAGGTGCAAATGTATTCTAGGAGGAACTTGCAAAAATAAATCCAATGCCATTTAAAAGATATTATTGCATGTGTGAATGGGACCATGGGAGGTAATGTATGGAGAGCTGCTATGGTATAGAATGGGCAAAGTTGTATCTACTTTTCATATTTAAAAGCAGATACAAAAAAAATGTTTGGAAGAGATATTACATTTGAGTTTTCATTTGCGTGTGTTTTTATACATCTCACCATACTTTTACGACATACAGGGAGATTCAATAAAAGTTCTTCAGGGTGATTCAATAAAAGTTCTTATCGTTTAAAATGGTGCTAGTTTTGCCAGAGCCAATCAGATGTTATTTAACATTTGAAAGCTAACATTGATTACTGATCAGTCCCCAACCAATCAGTTAAACTAACTGATTGGTTGGGGCAAAATTAGCACCATTTTAAACGGTAAGAACTTTTATTGAATAACCCTGATAATTTCCTAATATTTATTTACATATTCTTATTGCCATAGATATCTGTAATAGAAACTCAAAAGGCCTGTTTATGCCTGTTGTACTTATATTTCATTGCCACCATCATATTTACTGGCCTATTCTTTATATTTATCTTGTATATTTACTATTAAGCAATGAATCAAGTTGCTACTGTACTAAGCAACTGATTTAAGCCTGGAACTAAGACTATAATGGACCCTATAAGGGGTTATGCAAACAGGAAGTCAGCATTTTGGAATCTTTTGGTATGAACAGAGAAATCACTGGAATATTTTAAAAAGACACTTTTTTTATTTTATATATAATAAACGAGCATGAGCTGGTAATTGATTTATTTAATATATTGATAAATGTATTTCATCCAGCTATTTTTTTTTATAAACATTATTTTTTATTGAAGATTAATATAACAATGTTCAACAACCCTTAGTCACTTTTTAACATCTAAGTTACATTTTAGATTAATTAAATTAACAAAAATTAAAATGGTAGGGTAAAATGGGACCCATATACATAGGTCTACATACTGTATATATACTGTATTCTGTTAACCTATAGAGTGGTATTATATTCATACCAACAAAAAAAGGGGGGAAAGTTAAAAGTACTTAGATACTCTGAATAAAACATTAATTTAATTTAACTATCAGCAAGTTCAATTAAACTTAACTAAGAAATATTGATATAACATTATCATGAGACATCATCTTAAAGAATTTTTACTATACTAGAATTTTTGTAAGATTTGGGTTTTATGAATAAGCTATTAGTGTCAGGATTAATTTTAATGATTGTTTGCTGCATATAAATTTATATATATTTAGTTATATATTTACCCAAATATACTTTCAATCATCGGCATACAAATCAAACCCGTGTTAAAGAGCATATCCTCCCCCAAAACTATAATTTCACCCACTACTGGCCCCACTCTGTAGTGTAATAAAATCCTTACCTTACATTCCAGCACCAAATGGTTCCCCTGTAAAGTCCCTCCAAAGTCCCCAAAACTGACCACCAGGAGCCTAATAGAGGGGGGAATTGTTTCCTCCTCTGAGGCTTCCTCTGAGAGGTTTGTGGCATGCCCTGAACAGACCTCCCCCTTCCCTCTCCCATCTGTTTCTTTCTCCCCCCACCTAGTGTGTAACCCTTTACATGTGTTATAGGTATTGCTCCCCCAGCCCCAAACGCATTAATCTTATTTGCAGAAACTCCCCCGATAGATACTTACCTTCCCTCTATCCTCCACCATTCTGAACCACCAGCAGCCGCATCCGTGATTGGCCTCTCAGCCAATCACAGACGCGGCTGCCGGTCCCACCCCCCTGCTTGCAGTTCCATGCAAGCAGAGGGCTGGGACGTGAGGCTGAAGGATTAAGGGAATCGGGGGAGTTTCTTCAAATAAGATTAATGCGTTTGGGGCTGGGTGAGCAATACCTATAACATGTCAGTTTTCAAAGGGTGAACATGCCCTTTAAATATTAAAGCTTATTCCACTGTTTTAAATAACTCTCATGATTACCTTGTACTATTGAGTAATGCTCTTCATATAAGTAGATTTGCATTAATTGGTCTTTCAGTTTCTGAATTGTGGGTATTAGGTTAGATAAACTATTTCTTAACCATTGTGCAGATAGACAAAATATTAATTCATCCATTCATCCAATTTTCTTATAATCAAGACAACAAACTTTTTTAAAAACTGTTTTATTATATGGAGCTTCTGATCACATGATCACAGCATTTCGATCACGTGACATGAAAATAAATTAAATATCATGTTAGGATCATGCATTTTTGAAAACATTTGGTACTCTACTTGTGCTTTCTAGATGCACTAACTTAAAGGAGAATTACACTCATTCAGTAACTAACTACTTTCTGGTGCCTCCCATGGTCATCGTCACAATTTTCCTGTCTCTGACACTGGAAAACACAACACAAGACATATAGTCTTGTGAGCGTAAAAAAAATCCTTTATTATAGCAGGGATAATATCATAAAATCACTTAAAAATATGGGCAGGATGGTCTGTCATGGTGGCTATAAATAGAAATCATTGAAGTCAATGGACGAAACACGTCTTACATTCTGGTGTATGGCGGTGGTCTGAAATTAATGGGATACATCCCTTGGGTGCTATGGTACTGTTTGGTTACCTTGTGTTATTATTCATGTGCTGATTACTTTCTTAATATGTATATCTATTTATGTACATTTTGATACTTTATTCACAAAAGCACTAGCACTTTATTTATAGCCACCATGACAGACCATCCTGCCCATGTTTTTAAGTAATTTTAATGATATTATCCCTGTTATAATAAAGGATTTTTTATGTTCACAATACTATATGGGTGCATTTGAATCTTTTTTTATTCTTTTGTGTTATTATGTTTTTTAGATTGCACCTGCCTTTTTAACTAGTAACTAGTGCCCTACAATCTGTTTGCTGTACAAGTTGTTGAAGGAGGGTATGGAGCTTAAAAACTGTCAGTTACTGTATCAGTAGCCTTCTATGATACAGAAGGTATCTTGCAGTCTCATGCTATATGAATAGCATTGCCCACAAAATCTAAGAAACAAGAAGTCATTTCTTACTCCCAGGTTCCCCAGAGTAAGGGGCAGAGATATGCAAAAGAACCTTTATGTCCTATATCTAATGCATGTGTCCAGAACCGCTGGCTTATTAACATGCAATACAGCCTATGGTATAGAGCAAATCATATCTCCTGCAGACATGACATGTTTCGATCTTGTTAGATCTTGTCAGTGCAAGATACAGATTCGTGGCTCTATGGGGTAGGACTTGGGAAGCACAATAGGCAAGGCAGCTTAAAAGCTTAATTAGAGGTGGGCCAAAAGGAGCAAAAAGCCCTATATTACTGTATGAGTATAATTCTCCTTTAAAGGGCATGTCCACCCCAAAAATCAATTTTTAACAGAGTTCTGCATACCTTACTGACCCTAAATTCATGGTCAAGAAAATAAAAAGATTTTATGTGCAAGTTCTTTCTCCCGTTACCTGCTCTCCCCCCCCCCCCCCCCCTAAAACATCTACCTTTTGTTAAAATAGCAATAAGCAAATGTTAGTTTATCCAAAATGCAGCCACCAACAATAAAGTCCAGCTTCCTTCTAGTAGATTACTGTTTGTACTGTCTGTGGAGGAGTTCTTCTGTAAGTCCCAAAATAGAGCATTCTGATTGGTTGCTAATGAAAGTTACCCGATTGTTCTAAAATGTAAAGCTTCTGATTGACTGAAAGTTCGCAACAGGCTCAAAACAGAGGAGGAGGGGAATGTGCTTGTGGTGACTAGTCAGTGAAAAGGTGGAACTACACAGGAATGAAATGGCAGTTACACAGAAATTATAGAAGTCAGGGTAAGAGATTTAAACTTATTTATAATAAGTTTTATTTCAAACTATAATTTTTTAGACTCTCCCTTTAACACCAGTATCGCATGCATTGCAAATGCCACCTTATTAAATCCCCATTAACACATTAATGTAACTTTAAGACACGGCTTTGTGTCCTTGGTATATCTCCCCTAAGGACATTTAACAGGGAATTGGAAGAGTTTACATTCTATTTCTTACATTAAAAAAGCTGCTAATTTGAAAAGGACAAAAATACCTCATAATAGATAAGTTTAGGCACTGGTATGTCAAAGAGCAACTACAGTGAAAATATAATTTTCCCCATCTAAATCTATAAATATATATATGTGTAAGTAGCACTTGGTGTGCATGTTGCTGCATGCCTTCGAACTGCTCACAACAGAAGAGTTTATGATAATAAGGCATTTGATTGACAGCTGACATGTAAGACTGGATATCTAAAGAAATAGGGGGAGATAAAAAAAATTATGCAGTGGTGGTTAGGAAGAAATATACAGGGGGATGCACCGAGCGCCGCTATCGGCAACCTGGTGCAAACAGCCCGGCAATGTTATATGCCGATAGCAGCGCTCAGAACATCACTACCTGGCGATTTTCTATTCCGGCATTTTTAACGCCAGCTATTAGCTGGCGTTGAAAGTGCCGCAATAAAATGCCGATTTCGGCATATAACTTCGCTTGCGGCAGCTGCGCTGTTAACTTTCGCGTTAGCCACGCAGCCGCCGCAAGGAAGGAGTTAAAGTCACGCTAACCGATATAACATCGGTTAGCGTTACTTAAACTCCAAATCAGGAGCGATGCGCCCGTTGGTGCATCGCCCTGATAGTTTCCTTTAATGGTCAAATTTAAGCTTTTTGTCTATAAGGAAGATGTTATTATTATTATTATTATTATTATTATTATTATTTAGTGTGTAATTTATTTGCACTTAAAGGGAGAAAATTATAGAGTAATTATATTATCACTTATTATCTCTAATTTTAGTTAGTATGCAGTATTAAAAACTATACTATTAGTGCAAGTTCAAGATTTTGAGATGTATATAGTTAATAATAGACGTTAATTAGTTGGTCATTGTGGGTTGGGTGACCATGGAACTTGTTATTAGACTAATGGTCTCTATTTTGTGCCTGCTGTGTGTGACACCTTAGTTTACAAGAGAGGAATGTATTTGTATGTAATTATGTATGTATTTGTATTGAATGACATTAAAGGGTATCTCCACTCATATGAGATATTTTTATATATAATAATTTTGATTGTAAGCTCTCTGGGGACCTCTTTCCTCATGTTACATGGTTTAAGCACTTGTATACTTTATGATGCACATACTGATTTATATATTTATGTATTCATTTATATTTTTTGTCCCCCTTGTACGACTTTTTGTATTCTAATATTGTACATGGCTGCGTACACACACACATATATATTAATATTTATGTATAATAATGTTATGGAAAAAAACACTACTACTGGATAAGTGCATATTCTAACATCCTTTTATTCCTTTGTTGTGAAATGTTGCTATTTTTCTTTGTCTTTAGTGTAATTTTATTAAATGATTTGTAACCATTATGCATCCTACAGCTCATTGACACAAAAGCAACCATTTTCTTCAGTATGTACGAATAAATACAAGGTAAAATACTAATGCACCTCACATATAAAAACCTTTTTAAAAGAGTCCAAGTGACATTGCATTTTACATTTCTTACTCTTAAGTTAATTTGCTAGAGCCAGTGTAAGAGCACTTTAGTATAGAACAGGAGCAATTTCAATGCATCAAAGTTAGGTGGAAACGAGGTTATCACTCCGTGAAAATCACATAAGCATTCAAACTATGAAATATTATTTATCACAGAAGATCCCCTGGAGGCTGCAAATATGACAATGGTGCCGGTAAGGGTTCTTTTTGAAAAATCTGGAACATATCTTTCAGTTAAGATTGATTCTGTGGAAACGTACCAGCCAATCCAATAAGGTGAAGATTGGACATAATTGAGAAGAGAAATATCAAACCTTTAAATATCTAGTAATCCAAAGTCATTACCCATAAACTTGCCCTTCTTCCACCTCTTTATTCCCAGAAGACCTGTCTACCAGACCTGTTAAGAGGTAGACTGCTTGCATTTGGACAGCTAAATCAGTATCGTTTCACATGAGCAGTGCTGAATGGTGTGGTTGACTGGTTTCATGAAAAACTAATAAGGTATTCATCATTGAGATCAAACAGTTCTCAAATAACAATTATCAAAACCAATCTGACAAACCATAACAATCACCATTTCTGGTACAATTTGTGGGCTTCCTCTATTCTGTAAATAGATATGTTTCTTAAATTTTATTATCGGATTTTGCCAAGTAAAATTGTCATTAAGGAATAAATGCAAGCAGGCAAGTGGAACAAATAGCTTTGCATAGTATTTTATTTACATGAAAAAAACATTCATTTTTATTTTTTAAATACATTTAGACTCATGGCAACAAGGAATTTAGAAAATTTTAGCATTTAAGCTGTAGCAATTGATTATTGGACACTTGAAACATCTACTATTTCCTTTATATGTTTTATCATCGGTAATCCATGAATTAAAAAAAATGAAAACATAACGAGCAATATCAAATATTATATCTAAAACCTAGTAAGATTCCCATCAAAGCATTTATAAAGTACATGCTGGATGACACTAAACCAACAGATGATACAAACAAGACAATGTTTCATTTTTTTTGGGCCCTGGAGGAAAAAAAGAAGAATTGAAGCTTTAACAGAATTTCCATTTTAGACTAGTCAGCAAAGATGCCCTGTAGTAAGGTGGAACTTCTTTTAGTTATATTAGTAAGCCCAGGATAAATGGGGGCACTGTCAGGGCTATGTATACAAATATATTGCATAGTAAAAGGATAGAAGGTTACATTTCCTTTTGTTTTATTAGTAAGCCAAGGAGATATATATATATATACAATATATATATAATATATATATATATATAATATACAATAAACAATAAAATAAGAGATACAATAAACAGATTCAGATGTCGGGTCACACGTGGGATTTTTCTCAAAAGATACAAACTTTTTATTCAACACGAACGTTACAGGAATCAACACGTTTCAGCCATTTTAGGTCAGGCCATTATCAGGATCAGGATATATATATATATATATATATATATATGTGTATAAACATTTCCACCTGGATCTTTAGTGTAAAATAATTTTTTTAGCAATATATTATATATACTGTATATATATTATATATTATAATATATATATATATTATATATATATATATATATTATAACACAAGAAAGGGCCACTTGTTCATTCAGGCCCATCAGGGTCTGTGTACCAAGTCTCCTAATCCATCGGACCTCCCTCTGCAGGAGGGCTTATTTACAATCTTTGCCTTCCTTCGGGGGTTCCCAGTCAATGGCCATCCACTTAAGGGTTGCTGGTGGGTGGCCTTTTTCCCTAAAATGTCTCACCACAGATTGTTCACCGAATTTGTCACTTCCTTTGTGTGCTGCTTCCCCTTTCAATGTTGTCAATGTGTCGCTCATCCAAATGGCCTGTCTGTGGTTCGCCATCCGTTCACGTAAAGTGGTTGTGGTTTTGCCCACATAATATTGTCCGCATGGACATGTGATGAAATATATGGTGTAGCTGCTCAAGCAGCTTAACCTATACTTGAGTTTAATCCTCCGGCCACTGTGAGGGTGCGGGAAGTCAGGACCCGTCAGGGCACTTCTGCATGCCAGGCATCCTTGGCACTTGTAAAATCCCAATTTGGCAGTAGGTAACCACGATGGAATGGTCCCCACGGTTAGTTCCTTGAAGTCAGTCCTGACTAGGATATCCTTAAGATTTTTTCCCCTCTTATATGCAAACAGGGGGTTAGACTGGTTCAGTGGCAGTTTGGGGTCTCCCCTAAGGATCTTCCATCTGTTTTTAATGCTATTTCTTAAGCAGCTACTGTAAGGTGAGTATGAGCTTATGAGGGAAATTAATTCGCCCCCATTTCTCCTGATATTACAACTTGTCACTACTGGCTCCCAAGTTGTTCTGACAGCTCGTTCAAGTTCTTTTTGGACTAAGTTTCTTTTATAACCCCTGTCAGCAAACCTCTGTGCAAGTTCAAGGAGCTGGGTAACTGCATTTTCCTTGATGGTATTGTTTCTTATCACCCTTAACCCCTGTGAGTAGATAATGCCCCAAAACTTGAGGCATGCATTAAAGTGTTGCGGTCTGTAGGTTTTGTGAATAAGGTTGAACATATCTTAATACCTTCCTTGAAAATCCTGAGGTCCAAATAGTCCATCATGTCGGTATGTGTCGTCATGGTAAGTTGTACAGGGGTGCCTAGTTTATTTAGGGACCCTCTTCTGCGGTGCCCCCCCACAGGAAGAACAGATCGTCAATAAACCTTCTGTACATGACAATGTTTTTACCCCCCCATAGGGATAATATATTTGGTTTCAAAATCCTCCATGTACAGGTTAGCAAATGCCGGACCTATATTAGACCCCATGGCTGTACCAGCTGTTTGGAGATAGAACTTATTCTCAAAGCGAAAGTAATTTTTTTCAAGTGAAAATTGTAAAAGGTCAATTAAGAACTCAATAGGTGGGCATTTATGCCCCGATTTGATTAACTCCCTTCTACAAATCTCAACTCCCTCTAGTTGGAGGATAATAGTGTAGAGGTTTTTAACGTCACAGGACATAAAAATGACCTCAGCAGTAGAGCCCTCAAACTTGTCCAAGATGTTGAGTAAATGTTGGCTATCCAGTAGGTAGGATGCCATTCCCTTTACCAGGGGCTGAATGAAGGAGTCCTGAATGAAGGAGTCAAGGGTTAGCGAACGCTACATTCGAGGGTTATCGATTCAGAAATTCGACAATCATGAATAATCGATAATTATCAAAAATACCTCCACAAATTTGAAAATTCTGAAAGTTCTTAGATCGAAGAGTTGGTAAAGTCCGAATTCATACAAACTCATAAAATCTGGCTCAAACTCGGGTTCCAGTTCTAGTCCATCCCTACTGAGAAGAAGAAAGTCTGTTGCAAAAACTTAAATGGCAGCTCACTACTGACCACAGCATGGCTAATTAAACTAAAAATTATGTGTAGATTAGAATATAAATATACAGAACAAATGCTGTGAAAAATTAACCACAAATATAATGTTGCACAAATAAATAATGATCTTATGTAGACTATTTTAAACAGGAATTAAAGTCTACAGACATTGCCCCAATAGACAGAGCACATTCAAAAACATATGACAAGCTGTGTCTCACCTCTCGCTTTGTTGTGGCTGCTGGGTGATTTCTGAAATTAACCTGTGTGTACTAGAGATGGACTAGAACTCGAACCCGAGTTCGAGCCTAACTATTCGAATTCAAATGAATTCGGACTTCTCGAACTATCCCGGACCCGGATTTTCGATATTTTTGACTGTTCGAATATGCGATTAAAATGGCTATTATACCTATATGCGAGCATCGAATCCGCGAGTAAAGGGTCAATTAAAACCTCTACGTGAGCATCGAATCCGTAAGTAAAATGTCCATGGTATCTAGGCGCAAACGCGAGCATCGAATCCGCGAGTAAAGTGTCCATTAAAACCTATATGCGAGCATTGAATCCGCGAGTAAAATGTACATGGTATCTAGGCGCCAACACGAGCATCGAATCCGCGAGTAAAGTGTTCATTAAAACCTATATGCAAGCATCGAATCCGCGAGTAAAATGTCCATGTATCTAGGTGCGAACATCGAATCTACGAGTAAAGTGTCCATTAAAGCCTATACGTGAGCATCGAATCCGCGAGTAAAATGTACATGGTATATTCGAACATGTTCCCCAGACCATTTCCCAGGTCCCACAGCCACTTTTTGAACTATTTGACTCCCATTGACTTTAATGGGTTCGTTTTCGAACTTTCGAAATTTCGAACTTTCCATATAGTTCGAAAGTTCGGAAACGGACTGAACTTTCGAAAGTTCGGCCATCTCTAGTGTGTACTAGGTCAGATCCCATAATCCAGATTTGCTGAGTGACACCCAGCTAAGTGTATGCTGCATCGCTGCAGCCTTGCTTCCTAGAAGCTGACAGACAATCATATAACAGCAGAGAGATCCTACCTCTCTGGGGAATTGAGCAGAACTTTATACCACTATTCCAACAGAGGTACTTTATAAGAAATCAGTACATATGAAAACTGTGGGGGAGATTTACCCAGAGCCGCAATCACTCGCAATCACGCAATCACTAAAAAAACTGCAGTAAAATCAGTTGACTATTTAGTATTGTTCTGAAAGGCTTTCAGAAATTCACGCTGGCTGGAAAATAAAATGCAGGGTAACAAGAAGCTTTCAAAGTCTTATAAGGGACTTACTTCTATGTTGGTGTGGAGACATTTGTATAGACAATATATGCATAGATTGTCATACCCATATTGTTATGGGGTGAGGTCAAATGATCACAATGCTCTTTGAAGGATCCAGCTGTACTGGCAACAAAATGGAAGACTTTTTAGTTAGAAATAAATGGTATCTGAAGTTGCATTCCAAGGTGAGTTAGTGATTTATTATAAACCAACCATCAGAAACAGAGAAAAATCTTACAATATATAGGTGTTCTGGGTAGCAAAGCTTTCACATTAGGATTAAAAAAAAAAAAAAAAACAAGTTTAGTTCTCTTTTAAGTGTTTATCCACAAGTAACTAAAACTTTTATCAAAACTGGATAATATTTACCTATTTTTTTTATAACATACTGTAGGGATAAAATAGACTTACTGTAAATTTGGTCATTGTGGTAGGAACACAAATAAAAGTCCCTTCAATATTTTAGTATTTATCTTGTTACAGTGTAAAATGAGCAGGTGCAATGAATGGGAACAGATTGGTGCAATTTGCTTAGATGCCCTAGGGAGACTAGTAAACAAAAAAAGGCCATGTTCAGAAAAAAAAGAATTTTAGATATGTCAAGTACCTCAACTGATTTAGGTGGTCAAAGGAAACATTCTGGCTTTGAAGGAATTTTTGAATATTTGATGCACTTCTTAGAGAATAAACTGACTAATATCTTATATGTTGATTAGTTAACTTCGTGTAGTATTTTCTTATGTACAGCAGTATGACACTTAACAAACAGTCTAGAAATGAGCTCTATTTGCATATGATTTCTGTCACAGCAAGAATTAAAGAGGCAAAGGCTTTCATCTGCCTTCCTTCTTTATGCATTTATAAGTAACTGCTCATCTATGTAGATGTACTGAAAGATTCCTTTAGGAGTCTGTCTATTGACATTTGGAAATCTGTTGTCAACAGACACCCATGTTTATGTTTCCAGAATCCGTAACAAATGCACTGCTAATTTGAAATGCTTAAACATGAATGAATTTCTAGATATTGGAAGTTAGCTTGATAACAGAATTGATGCTAAAATATTAAAAACAAAATAGCACCCCAAAAAATGTAATTAGTTGGGATTGTAGAGCTTTCTCCAGCTGGAGGTACCCTTCTGTGCTGCTGACATTAGTCTCCTAGTTTGTCTGGTGTTAACTATACCAATGTTCTGAGTGTCCCAAAACCAGTTCTATTGGCTGACAGTAAGGAATTCCATGGAAATCAGATTAGATCTGTGCAGCTTTAAAAGGCAAGTCCAGCCCTAAAATGAAAACTTACATACAGGTAAATCACCCCCCAAAACCTTAAACTGTAATAGTTTCAAATCTGAATATATAAGTCTAACTTGACATCCTGCACAATTTCCTGTTGCCTGGTTTCTGCTTCCTGGTTCTTCCAGTTATCAACTATCAGTTATGGATTTGACAGTTGACAATCACAGCCAATGACTGAATGTTAACCCCCTGTCTGCCTCTTCTGAGCATGCCCAGGCTCAGTACTGGTTTCTAAATTGCTCAGTTTCCATGAGGCCTCCAGAAGCATAGCAGGCATACAGTAATGAATTCATAGGACAAAGTATGATATATCAACATATTTTAAAGAGGCCATTCTTTCTAAAAGATGTTCTTATGAGGGGGGGGGGTTGCCCTTTAACTGTGTATCCTGTATGTGCAAACATCATTCCATGGGCAGGAGGTTCCTTTCTACTATATTTTCAGTACATTTTAAACATTTAACAGTTTCTCTACTTCTCCTTTGAAAAAGCGAATGCATTATATGACTACCCACAAAAGAGGGTAGAATTATATCAGACATACAGCAAGGTATTTTTTCCAACAATGCATAAACTAAAGACCCATATATATATAATAATAGCCATTCTTATGTAGGGGGTTTTACTACTTGGTCATCCTGCCTTTCTATAGGTCTGTAAGGTGTCTACAAGGAAAAAGCTCAAAGGAAAATGAAAACACTTTAATGAATGAATTAAATGTTTCCCCAAATAGCACAATCTAAATGAGTATATCTGCACAGAGATATCACTAGCTAAATCTGCTGGAAAATGTAAATACAATAAAAATCACTTTTAACTCTAAATTTTATTTGTTTTTATTTAGTAGATATTGTATACACTGTAATAGACATTGATATTGTATAGAAAACTTTATGCATGTGAAGATAAGATCTTATATATTCTAATTGTATTAGATGCCAATGTTTCCTTAGAGATTATTATTGAAAGATTATAGTAAGACTCATATTTTAGATGGAGCCTTACCAGTGCTTTGTAAAGAAGAAAGTTAGAATGTGAATTCTTTAGAATTTTATTAATTTTACAGGCCCCTTAAAACACTAGGTCCTTACCCCTATGGATACATTAGATCACAAGAAATACTGGCACCACCCCCTGCTTGAGTCTGGGGCTTGGCCCATGGAAATATGTGCTATGTATAAAATACATCTTTCTGCCACAGGTCACAGGTCTGTATTTACCAAACTTTATTGATTAAATGGCATTTTTAAATATTGAAATAACATCAGCTATTTTCCAGTTTATAGACTTTTCTTTGCGCTAAAGTGAATTTGAAAAACAACAGCAAGGGTAAAACTGAGCTAATTTCTCTTGTGACTCTTGAACATATTTTCACTTAGCTTTATTAATGTTACTTTGTCAAATTTTTTGCTGACATTGGACTGGGTTATTACTTTGTAAAAAAAAAAATATTCCCTAAGATTAAACATGTAAAGGCATAATAGGTAATGTTAAACTAATGTCTTAATTTAAATGTTGTCTATCTTTCTTCAAAAGAAAATAATACCTCTAGACCTTTATGCTTGCCTTGTTTTTTGAAGAAAAACCCCCCAAAAAACCCAAACCACTGACACAAGAGCCTATATCACCCTATGTCACAGAGATCAATACAAATATAGATATTACACAAAGCTTTACTAGAACATTTTGCTGATACAGTTTCTAAATGGCTTTGGCTGTTTGCAGGGTAGAGAAAAAGGTTTATTGTATTGTCTACAGTAGTATTTATAAAGCTCCCTTAATAATAGTTGTTCTAAATTTCATCAAAAAATGTAAAAACATCATGTTTTCCAGTGCTGTATCTGATCAGCGCTTTAATTTGTATCTGTATATTTGTCACTTGACAAAGATCCATTTGGGGATCGAAACATGTTGGAATAAACACTTCTTGTTTAAAGCAGTTATACTGTGTTCCTTTTATCTTTCTATATTGTATATCTAAATTTGTATATGTGCTATGAAATGCAGCAAACAAGATCACAATGTTAAATGATGTGATGATCTTTATTTTATTAATATATTTCATTGGGTTATATCTGTGTTATGCTCACGTGCATTTCCATCTATTTATTTTTTACTGAATAAAAAAAGAAGCAGTGAAAGAAAAACTGAATTCATGTATCCTCTGCCTACTCTTCTTCCGATACTGCTGGTAAAAAGACTTCAACACAGATTCTTCTGTGTAAATCGTCTGATAATAATGTAAACGGATGATGTTATACAAGTAATTTTAATGCTTCCAACGGCTTTTTTGCAAGATTTATTGAAGTCATTGAGCTTCCTGTAAAGTCAGGTTAAGTGGGAGGGAGTCAGTAAATCATCTTGAATAAGTTTAGCTTTTAAGGCCTGCTTTCTTCACAACAATTTTAAATGCCAGCAGCCACAAAAGGTTTTTCTAAGGAGCACAAAATGATAAAATAGATAATGTAGGGCAGATCCACATAGAATAGAAATGTCTTAAGGAAATTAGCTAAAGAAAACCAAGATATTTTTTGCTCCTTTAACACAGTAAGGTTGGTTGCTGGTTTATATATTTTAGTAGTTCTTTCCATGAGCTAAACAACATAACCCTACATCATATTGATTTATCAACTAATGTTTAAATAAAGATATTAAAAATATACAACTAGCTATAAAGATGTGCACAGAATTCTAATACATACTGAAATAGATACTTTCAAGGATTACTGTCTACTCCCAGACACACAATATTGTAAAAAAGCAATAACATGTGCACTTAATTAAAACTATATTTAACTATGATGATATTTCATTAGGATTCTGCAAAGACATCTTCGGTGCTCTTGAAACATTGACATTTTGAATAACAGATGAACATGTTTTTTTTTCTAAAAACATACTTCTACGGACACAACTATAGAAGAATAATACATTGGATAGAAAACACCCCTGCAAAAAAAGTTTTTAATTAATAAAAAAGATTTGAAGATAAATTCTGTCTGAAATTATTCCCACTTCATCGCAAAATTACCATAAAAAACAAATCAGTTTGGCAAAAAAATGGGAAAAAGTAATCATACCCAAAAAAATGGATTGATTATTCCTTTTGGTGTTGCACTTTAAAAGTCATGGCCCGCAAAGAACTTTTAAAGGGAGTTCATCATTGAAAGTTTTCAATCTGCAAAGCATTAAATATTCCATGTAGCATGGTGATGACAATCATATGAAAGTGAAGAAAAATATGGCTCAACAGTGACTGGACATCCATCCATTGATTGATGAGTAGTGAAAACCAAACCCAGGATTTAGCCGAACTTTATGAGTTCTAACGAACTAAAAATATCTGAACTCTATCCCAACTTTGAAGTAGTTTAGGCTTTCCAAATAATTATCAAATTCATGTATCAGTAAACCTAGAATGTAACGTTCAAATTCAGTAACCCTTGAATATATCCTTCGATTTTGTTAACCCTCAAATGTATCATTCAATTTTGGCAACCCTCGCAAGTAGTCTTCGATTTTGGTAACCCTTGAATGCAGCAGTGTATTTTGTTAACTCTCGAATGTATCATTCTGTACCCCTTGAATGTAGCAAATGATTTTGGTAACCCTTGAATGTAACCTTCGATTTCGGTAACCCTCGAATGTAGACTTCGATTTTGGTAACCCTTGAATATAGCCTTCGATTTCGGTAACACTCAAATGTAGCGTTCGAGTTCGGTAACCCTTGAATCTGGTGGATAATTTCGGTAACCCTCTAATGCATTGTTCAGTAACATTGGAATGTAGCATTCGTGTTTGGTAACCTTTGAATGTAGCAGTCGATTTCGGTAACCCTCGAATGTAGCAGTCGATTTCGGTAACCCTCAAAAGTTTTGTTCAGTAACCCTCGAATTAGCCATAACCCTTGAATGTAGTGTGCAGAAACCTGACAATTGCCCGATCATGGGGAAAAAAGGGTTTAAACGAGTTTTGGTGATATATACATGTTCCCCAGAAAATTTCCCAGGTGCCACAACCATTTACAGTAAGTTGCCATTGCTAATTTACTTTTTTCGAACTTTTTGAACAATTTTCTCCCATTGACTTTGATGGGTTTGTTTCCGAACTTCAGAACTTTGACTGAAGTTCAGAAACTAAACAAACAGGAAGTTCGTCAATCTCTATTGATGAGAAGACAAGGAGAAAACTGTACAGACAGGGCACCAAGAGGAATATAGCAACATGCAGAATTTCTTGGCCAGTACAGGTTGCTCTTTACATGTGACAACAATCACTTGCATTTTTTTAAATGTCAGGTAAGGAAACAAAATCAAAAAGATCCAAGCCAAGCGTGAAACAACCAAGCTCAACTAAACTTTACAAAAAGGTATATTCAGCCTCACACAAACATGTGTAAAATGTTATATGGCTTGATAAGTCCAAGGCTGAACTGTTTGTCCATAATGTAAAAAGATATGTCTCACGCAAAAATAACACAGCACATTATTAAAAGAACACAATATCCGCAGTATAGTAGCAGAAGTGTCATGATTTGGAGCTGTTTTTCAGATTTCATGAATAGCTCCAAGTATCAGTGTACTTAAGCTGGGTACACACAGGATATATTTTTGAAAAATGACAGATAGGATCTGCAAGAACCTGTCTGTAATTTTTCAAAGATCAGGATACACACAGTCCCGAGCATTCTCCCTATGCACAGGACCTTTGGATCCAATGGTATTGGGGCTTTAGCGGTACTGTGTGTATCTACAGCATATTAAGTCACAAAAAAAAAAAAAAAATTCACCTTTTAGTATGGTAACAAGCCAAACCATACATCTAAATTAACAAAGCAACAGCTTCAACAATGAAGGATCAATGTTCTGGAATGGCCCAGCCAGAGCTTAGAACCCAATTAAAAATCTGTGGGGTGGCCTGAAGAGAGCACAGGAGATACTGTTTCTGTGGTTTTTCACTACTTTGTATATAGTTAAGGTGGAATAAGTTCACCCAGAATTTATTTTGTTGGTATATGTATACTTTGTCTATCCTCTGTACATCCTCTGTATATATTTACTTTTGTTATGATGCGTTTACAGTCCTTTATTCCCCCGGCGTTCTGCATTGCCGGCAGCCACATCTGTCAATGCCGGTCCAACCCCCTGCTTGCAGTTCCAGCAAGCAGTGGGCCAAGATCAGATAGACATTTGTCCTGACTGAACACTTGCTAGGGCCCTCGACTGGAAAAAAACTCGTCTGGTGTGTACTCAGCCTTACTGGCACCATAAATTTTGAATAGATTTCAAAGAAATTATGCAGCTGTCAATGGGATCAGCAGAACATTTTCTGATTGGTCCGATCAGCAGTTCCATAAACTGCCCAGGATCGCATTGCCCTCTATCAAACACAAGGTATACATTTTTTTTGTCAGATTCAGTTGAATCGGATGAATCAGTCAAAAGGAATCAACATGTATCACTAGCCAAAGATGTATATTTGTTTTCCTTGCCATATTTAACCATCCAGTTAAGCTGATACTGTATCTGTAAGTGTAATTGGGAGTTCTGTTCCATTTGACTTAACAATATGAAATAAAATAACCACTTGAAATCAACTAAAAACACAAAAAAGGGTGTCAAAATGTATTACAACAATGTGTTAGAAATGCATTTTCCCTTTGTGAATATTTGCCCTGCAAATTCACTGCTATTTTATCAAATCGAACTGTTCTCTAAATAGACATTCCAAATCACTTCTGCCTCTTCCCAGTATCTTATTTTAGACTCTTATTGCAAAATAAAAACAAGAGTTATTGAGTGTTAAGTTCCCAATGCAAAGTACTGCATGACCTTTACTGTCTGCTGGTATACATTTACTACCCCTAATTAGTGAATAAATACATTCTCTATAACTAATAGTGATGTGTTTTGCTTTGTTATGTATTTTAAAGGCCAGGTCTGCATTGTGGCTTGTTGACCATTTCCTGTTTCTTATGCAGAGTTACAATGACTGGAGTTACACAGATTGTTTTGAAAACACTGACTTTTTTAGGGTATTGTCAGCCAAATGTATTTAAGGATGAAACTATTAGGAACACAATTGGTGAATTAATGTCATGAGGACTGCTGCTGGCAGCTCATCAATTTTTTATATGCCACTCAGACAAATGAAACATAAGCCACCCTGAACAAGGGGACCTTTTGACACTTCAAAGGAAACCCCTATGGGTGGTTTCCTCTTGAAGCCTAACTAAACTGGCTCGATCTCCCCAGCTGGAAACTGCCAATGTCTCATTAACCCCTAAACAGGCCCTGCATGAGATTTTCTTTTCAGCTATAATTATGCCACGCACTCCTGTTATGCTGTACTGAATTGTAACACTGACACCGACACATAATAAACATCAACCTTAATTGAAAAGCAGATTAGACTCTTGTGTTAATTAGCTAAAATCCCGCCTACTCGCATGCATTATGATTGCCTCTTAAATACTGGAGATGTGGAAATCCCTCAGAAAGACAAGACAGACTTAATTGCAATAACCTGCAAATTAAGTTTAATTTACTTTAAATTTACTGGTTTAGTGGGCTCATTTGATGGTGTTAATGTTCCAGCAAATTAATTATCTAAATTAGTCATGCCTGGTGGATGTTTTCAGCAGAATATGTTTTGTATAGCCTATTAATACAAATAAGTTAATAGTGATTAACAAGTTGAGATGGAAACTTAACTATTAACTGAGATAATAAACCGATTCATTACACTCAGTTGTGGAAATGACATGACAATGTATGGATTTTAGTATGACAAGCTGCTGTATAAGGTACATCAAGCAGCAGATTTTGTTACACATGGAATATCTGACAATGAAACACCCAGTAATGAGGGTTTTTTTCCATGAAACTCTAATAGCATTAATACAAATATGATAAAGGGTCGGAAAGCAAATCTCTTTGCTCAATTTGCCCAAACTGTGGTTTAAAATAAGCCAGACAGAGAGACTGGTTTCCTTAACCACTGTCTGTGTCCTCATCTTGAAAGTTATCAGAGAATTGATACAAGGTAGCATCGCCTTAAGATAAATCCAGCCAATTTAAAGGAAAAGTAAAGGCTACAAACTGCTTTTACTTTGTATATTGTTTACTTTCAACTGAATCGAAATTGCTTGCCAGCTGCCTTTATACTCTATGTGGTTCTTGAGATACAGCATCTGTATTGGCTATTTCAGAGTAGTTGAATGAGAGCATGATATTGTGCTAGATACTTTAAGTGATGCAGGTGCAGCCATGTCTCTATTACTAAAGTATGAAAGAGAACACGTGGCGGCACGTTAACCCGGAGCTGCAACCGATTGTCCACCTAAAAAATAAAAAAATTCTGTTGTGTAGCCACCCCCTTCCCAACCCTAACCACATGGTTTAAATTTAAAAAAAGTCCTCAGTCACTTGAATTCCTTTGTTCCCATGACCACGTCTCTAATGATACTTCCGGGAACAGAGTGTCATTAGGGGCCGGACAGGCAGTTGCGTCTGTGATTGGCTGAGAGACAGCCAATCATAGACGTGGCTGGTGGCTATTGAGAAAGCCAAAGCAACGTGGACATGTAAGTAAGTTTCTGTCCATTAAAAAGAGATATGAACCATACGGTTAGGGTAGGGATGGGGGGTGACTTCAATACAGAAATTATAATTAATTAATTATATTAATTATATTCATTTAAAGGGAAGTGAAGAGACTAGGGATCTGTAGGGTGGGAGGAAAGGGGGAAAGGGCTCCCCTGCCCATGCCAGAGTCCTTCAGGAGGAGAGAAGAAGCATATACATTTTCACACACAGCAAGGCTCCTACTCTTCTTTTTCCTGAACTTTGGATAGGCACTGCAGGACATCTATTTGGAGCATAAATGTAAGATAATGATTTTTTAGCACTACACAGTGGGGCCAGCAGTGGGTTAAATTTTAGTTTTGGGGGTGGACATGCCCTTTAAAGTCACGCTTGCCGATTCATGAACACTTGTGCTGGCTGTGCGAGTATCACAAGAGACACTCACTTACCAGCTGCACTATGTACGTGAGTATTTAATACCAGCGGAAAGAGGCCATGCACTTGTAAGACATTAGATAGATTTGACATTTGTTTTATTGAATATATCCATTGTCTTAAAAGTATATTTTTAACCCAGCGGTTTTCAGTTTCCAATGTTCCAGCCTGGCCCACTCATTTTGCAGTCACGTGACAATTGCAAAAAAGAATGTGTCAGGTACATGTTGAAGGTGAGCCTGTTGTGTATGGGCTGCTTGTTGACTATAGTTAACATACAATCTAAACATAAGAGATTTTTACAAAAAGGGACATTTGTACAAAAATCTCTATGGGATCTATTGTATAAATAGACAGTGCAGGTTGTCATTACATCATATACAATTACCTTTTGTGGGGGCACAATCAGGACCTCTTTAGAAAATAAACATCTTGCTTATCCAAGCTTCCTTCCTTGCGGTGAAGGAAGGAAACTAAGCAGTATTATTAAGCTGGCTCGGCACTGAGTAATAGCAGACACTAGCACAGGAAAGAAGCAACAGAGATAGGGAACAGTGCTCAAAAACCTTTACTGCATGTAAAGGGAATGGTGCCCTATGTTCTTCTTGGCACAGAGACCAAGATTTATGTCCCTGGATGTTAAAAAATCACTATATAAAAGGACGTTGCAGAGCTCTTAAACAAATTCAATACACATGACGTTTAATCTTAAGATTAAAATACAATGATTTGTAGAAAAATACTGATAGACATGAAAATATGATAACATTTTTATTATTATTGCAGATTTATATAGTGCTAACATCTTCCGTAGTGCTTTACAATTGCATGTATACATTCACATCAGGCCCTGCCTCAAAGAGCTTACAATCTAAGCACATTTATTTGACACATACAACCTATCAGTATGTCTTTATGATTGTGGGGGAAATCAGAGTGCCCAGAGGAAACCACACAAGCACGGGGAGAACATACAAACTCCTTGCAGATGTGTCCAAGGGTGGAATTGAACTCAGGACTTTAGCGCTGCAAGGCATCAGTGTTAACCACTGAGCCACCGTGATTTATTATATTAAATAAGTGCAGGCAAAATATACCAGTCAATACTGCCCTCAAGAAAAAGCAATGAGAAAAATTCTTGATCTGGAATGTATAACTATAATAAAATGTAGGTAAATGTTGGTCAAGAAATCTATCACATTTGATATGTTATTAGTGCATGTACTGTAAACGATCCAAATATAGTAACTGAGGCTGAATAAATACTTGAATACTTGAAGGCTTTAATATATTTGAGTATACAATATACTTGAGTCAGTAGCTGACTAAACTCAGCATTATAGCTGCTTGACTGATATATGAACGGTATATAAATAAAACAATGAATATAAAATAAGACCAACAGGTATAGTATATATTTAGAATCTGTGTAATGCTACAAATGATTGCATATTATATAGAATATGAATCTATGTAGAAAGACATGGATTATAACTCCAAAGTTCAAACTATTAAGTTTCTTATTACCAGTATGATAAAAAGACAAAAACGTGTTCTGAAATCCAATCTGGATTGATAAAACCCTCCCACCTTTCTGCAGCCTGAATAAATAAAAATGTAAAAGGTATCAGCGTGATCTCAACTGTTTCCCTTCTCAGAACCTTAATTAAGAAAAACAACCTAAGACAAGTCCAAGAAGCTCAATGTTAAGGATGCTTTTAAACAATAAAATGCATTTTCTTGCTAAACTCAGAACTGTCAGGCTTCATTCAAGCTAACGGCCCCTGACAGCTTTGATGCTCTTTAAAACTTGGGCATAGCTTTTGTGGTTGCGAACTTGTGTGTTAAAGCATGAAAGTGCTGTATTTTATTCTGGTAAAGTGAAAAATGCTGTTCAGCACTATCACTGTATTGTGCACCACGTGATCTCCTACTATATAAATGATCCTTAATATGACACATATGCAGCCAATGTAATCAAAAAAATTGTATGTTTAGACAGATTTTGTGTTCTTTGTTTGGGGAAAAGGCTTTTTCAACCTTCATTCTCTCAGATTTCACATACTGCTGAAGAAATGAACATTTATGAGCAAATGGTTAAAGGTACAGTACTGCTACGCTTTCCATATGAAACATAGCACAATAGAACTGTAGAGTAGATGCAAGAAAGGTAAGAAATGAGAAATGATTCTGCTCCTTGATGGTGTCCCAAAATAAAGACTGTAAATTCAGAATAAGAAATAAAAATGAGGATGAGAACTGAGAATCAGGTATGAAAAATGAGAAATGATGACTGTAAATGGACAACATTTGTAAGAGTTAACTTCAGTAATCTTAACTGAAGTTTACACAAAGTTTTATCTAAAATTCAGTGTCTTCTGTCCTGCTGGTAAGGTGATTGTTATTATTATTGTAAGAATATTTACAATATATAAAAAAACATTTTATTCCTCATGAACGCTTGTATAACAATACATGTAATAATTTACTTAAACCATATCATTTCCTGAGGTATATTGCTGTTAAAGTTTATTATCACCGTGCTAGGTTGGAACTGATTAAACCACAGTGTTAGAATAGATTCCTTGAATAAGGAAATAATGTTGTTTTAAGAATTATACGTAATTGTAGTTTATGTTAGGGTCTCGGTTTCCTATATAGGACAGTGTGCACCACCCTCTCTGGCAGCTTACTCAACAGACATTGGAAATTACTAGCAGGAGCGAAGACAGTATGTCTGGAACATCTATGGTAATGTGCATAGGAGACATGTGTCTGTGCATAATGGTATTACAGTATGTATAGAAAGTCACAGGTTTAACAGGCTAATTAGGTCGTCAAGAATATAATACATTGCAAGGTAATCAAACATATAAAGTTGGAAAAAAGGAAGAACCAAAAAAGGAAATTGGTCATAATAATTATAATAGTAATAATAATGATAACAACAATAATGCTATATAATAAGGCCATATAAATGTTACATAAAGAACTGCATAGCTTTATATTTGAATTCCATTAAATCGGTGTTGTATTTACATATATAAAAAGGGAAGCTGAGGTTATTGTATCATTACGAGATTTTGCAGGTTCTTAATATTTTTACAATTTTAACTTCTATCCTTAGCTTACACTAACACCTTAAAATAAACAGTGATTGATAGAATTTGACTCTTTTTTAGTCAAAAAAAAAATTCATTCATTGTATGTGTCTACCACCTTTAGCTACATAACACCTTAGTTCATTCATTCATACCATCAATAGTGTGGGCGCAGTTCTTCAAAGAATTTCGCACTTTTCTGAAAAAAAAGAACAAAAAACTTCAAAGGTAGAAATCATGCCAAAACCCCATGTAATATAAAAAAAGTTACCAAATATCAATCCCCCAAATGTCCTGAATCAAATGTTATGCCATATGTATGGTTACACACGCGGAAGTGGAATTGACTAGCCACAAAGTGAGCAAATGCACAATTGCCCAATTACAGCAACTTTTCAGATTTGTCAGACTAAACACCCCAATACATTAGAAATTAGAAAACGAAAATTCAGCGCACCGAAAACGGCTACCTCCATACAGGGTGATATGGGGTGAATCAGGGTGAATTAGGAGATTTTGTGAAAAAATAAAATAAGATGATTCAAAGGTTGAAATCCTAACTATACCCACTTGACAAGTAAAAACACACACTCAATTTCAATCTCCCACATGTCCTGAATCAAACGATATGCCATACGCATGGGTGCACACAGAGACATGGCCACCCATCTCAAATGGGAGGCATGTACAAGTGCAATTACAAGAAAAAATTTAAAAAACGCCACAACCCCCCCCCCCCTGCACACACACACTTCCCCTTTTATTGGTATTTTAGTGAAATCCGATTGGAAAATTCACTTCCCAGAATTTTTTTGAAAATGAAATGAAATAAAAGTGATTTTTCATTCATTGGCAAAGATCAATAATTAGTTGATCAGAACTGATCACGTAATATTGATCTCTGCCCCTATTTTTTTCTAGGTTTTTGCTAAGTAGCAAAGACTTAGAAAAAATCCTATTTGCGAATGGAACTCTAAGTTCAAATACTATAGTAAGCTGTCACACTCTGACAGCTTAGTATAGCCTGTACTGCACTGCGATCTGAATGGAGATTGCAGTGCAGTACCCCATCTAGACCACCAGGCATACAGGAGGAAGCCAAAGGGAAGACCCTGGTGAAGCAGGAAATCCTGTGATGTCACCAGGTTCTCCCTTACTGCACAGACCCGAACTCCTTCGTGGGACCCGCTGCTACTGTAAGGTCCACCCATCGGATTTGGACAAAACCGAGGGGGGATCGAGGGGGCTATGGGGGGCACTTGAATGCTAACCTCCGATCGCCCCTAGCACAAACTTTTTTTTAAAGGTACGGCCACAGAATGTATATATGAAAAAATGTGCAAAAATTTGCCAATAACGCTGTAAACTTTTTGACAATTCCTTTGCTAGGTAATCACACACTTCTCCTATATGCCCCGCAATAGTTGCATGTGTGTATGTATTCGATTGGGCCTTGCTTGTAGATCTGCCACAGCAGTTTTAAAGACACATAATCAGTTCCTTTTCTGTGATGTTATTGCTTGTTGCATTGGAGGGTGGGGTCAATAGTGTTGGACCAAATTAAATTCAATTAGTACAATGTTATGTTAATGGAATCTACTATACTTATAATATTATATAATAATAGCTTTAAAGGAAAGGTATGATGTAGTTGGAATAGCAGAATCAAGATGGAATAGATGGGGGAGTAAACGATACGGCAGAAACAATATGGGTGGAACTGTGTACAGGAAGCAAGAAGGTAGGGAAATTAATTGTTGGAGTATGTTATAAGCCACCAAATGCTGGGGAGGAGGTGGAAATGAATCTCCATATGCAGTTGGCAAAGGCTGCTGGTATGGGGCATGTTCTGGTTATGGGGGATATTAACTACCCTGACATAGATTGGAGTAAGGGAACTGCCAGCACCTCAAAAGGTATAAAGTTTTTAAATTTCCTATACAAGCATTTTCTTTCACAGATAGTAGAAGTTCCTACTAGACAGAATGCGTTGTTGGATCTGGTGATATCTAACAACCCTGAGCTCATTTTGGAGATGAAGGTAATGGGAAGCTTAGGGAATAGTGACCATAATATAGTGTCATTTAATATAGGTTGCAAAAAACTAAAGTGCACTGGGTTAACAAAAACTTTTAACTTTAGGAAAGCTAATTTTATGCTGTTAAAGGAATCGCTCTGCTCATAGACTGGGGGAACTGTTTCTAGGTAAAGATACTGAGCAGATGTGGACCACTTTTAAAGGGATATTAAACTATTAAATTTCTAAATCTGTACCTTTAGGGAACAAGTGTAAAAAAATTAGGTCCACTCCTGCATGGCTTAATGCTCAGGTAAAAAGGGAAATGGAAAAAAAGAAAAAGGCTTTTAAAATTTTGAAAACAGAGGGCACAGAACAGGCTTACAGGGAGTACAAAAGCTGTAATAAAGAGTGCAAGAAAGCAATTAAACTAGCTAAAATAGAAAATGAAATACGGATTGCCGAACAAAGCAAGTCCAACCCCAAAATGTTTTTTAAGTATATAAATGGTAAAAAGATGAGGACTGAGAATGTGGGACCATTAAATAATGGAGCTGAGGTGGTTGTAGAGGATGCCAAAAAGGCTAATCTGCTAAACTGTTTTTTTACATCGGTTTTTACTGTTGAGAATCCTTGTCCTTACAGCAGGGATTGTAATAATATGCAGGGAAGAAATGAAGAGTATTCACATTGGCTAACAGAGGATATGGTATGGAAACAATTAGACAAGGTTAATATCAATAAAGCACCAGGACCAGATGGATTGCATCCTCGGATTTTAAAAGAGCTTAGTTCAGTTCTATCTAGACCACTGTTTCTCATCTTTTCAGATTCGCTATGGTCTGGGGATGTGCCGCTGGATTGAAAAAAAGCCAATGTAATACCAATATTCAAAAAAGGTAGTCGTTCACAGCCTGGAAACTATAGACCTGTAAGCCTAACATCAGTGGTAGGGAAGGTGATGGAAACTTTGTTACGGGATCATATCCTTGACTTTGTCTCCAGAGACCATCTTATTAGTAGTAGTCAGCATGGATTTATGAGAAATAGATCCTGCCAGACAAATTTAATTGGTTTTTATGAAGAAGTGAGTAAGAAGTTAGATTCAGGTACAGCAGTGGATGTGGTATATTTGGATTTTGCGAAAGCTTTTGATACTGTGCCACATAGGCGACTAATGTATAAACTGAGGACTGTTGGCCTTGAAGAAAACATTTGTTCATGGATAGAGAACTGGTTATTGGATCGCAAACAGAGAGTGGTGGTTAATGGAGCTACATCTATATGGGTTAAAGTTCTAAGCGGCTAGAGCTAGCAAGATATTGTCTTGTATAAAAAGGGGAATAGATTCAAGAGAGAAAAATATTATTCTCCCTCTTAACAAGTCACTGGTAAGGCCTCATTTGGAATATGCGGTGCAGTTTTGGAATCCCATTTACAAAAGGGACACCTTAGAAATTGAGGAAGTTCAGAGAAGGGCAACTAAAATAATAAGGGAAATGGAGGGGCTTGAATATGCAGGCATATTAGACAAATTAGGGCTGTTTACATTGGAGAAGCGATGTTTGCGGGGGTACATGATAACCTTATACAAATATATTAATGGGCCATACAATGAACTCTCTGGTGCATTGTTTACTAATAGGTCATATCAGAGGACTCGTGGACATCCTTTAAGGTTGGAAGAAAAGAAGTTTCATCTTCAGGTTAGGAAAGGTTTCTTTACAGTGAGAACGGTGAAACTGTGGAACTGTCTTCCAGCAGATGTGGTAATGGCAAGTTCATTGAATAGCTTTAAAAAAGGCCTGGATAAGTTTCTAAAACTAAAAAATATTGAGAATTACTGGTATTAATGCATATAGATCTAGTTGATCCAGGGATACTTTCCGATTGCCGTTTGGAGTCAGGAAGGAATTTTCCCCCCCTTTTTAGCTGGGTTTTTTTGCCTTCCTCTGGATCAACTGTTAGGTAGGGTTAAAAAAAAAAGAGGAGGGTGAATAGGTTGGACTTGATGGACGTATGTCTTTATTCAACCTTAATTACTATGTTACTATGTTACTATGTTACTATACTAAAGCTTCATACAGATGTACGATTCTGTCCACAACCCGCGCCCCCGAGCGTGTTCAGGGGGTCGCGGATCATGGACAGAATCGTACGTTTGTACGAAGCTTAAGAGGGTATAAAAATAGCCTGTGTTATATATGGTCATAAAAAAAAAAGTGAATAGATGTAAATAAATTGCAGAATCTAATGTCCCACTCATAAAACATTCTAGTGTAGTTTTTCTATTTTAAACACAATTAGCCCTTAAATGATAAGTAAACTGTAATAACAAGTTAAGTTTAACTGTAAGCTGCTGCTTTAAAAAATCCTTCCACCCCTTTTTTTCCCTAGGTCCCTCCTGAGCCTACCTGTGTTGCTGTAAAGTTGCTGACATCTTGGATGTGAAGGTAGGGCTGGTGAGCTCCTCCCCTCTGAGACTTGCTGGCTCCCCCTTCTTCCTTGAGCCTCTGAAAGCTGCAATCCTGTGGTCCCTGCTGTGATGTCATTGCCCCATGCTGTACAAGCACAAGCGTGGCAGCGTCTCGTGTGCACGCACTGACGTCATACGCGTGCACTCACATGCACACGGACCACACGATTGCGGCTTTTTGAGGCTTAATGAAGAAGGGAAAGCCAGCAAGATGTCAGCTACATTACAGCAACCCAGGTAGGTTCAGGAGTGACCATGGGGGGGAGGGGAAAGATTTTTTAAAGCTGCAGCTTACAATTAAACTTAATTTGTTATTACAGTGTACTTATCCTTTAAGTATCTAGTGGAAACATAGAAATCTTTGCAAGTGACTGTACCCAAGTTGGTGTCTTTTCTTGTGTTGGTATATCCTAGAGGGAATCTGCAGACATGGTTGCATATATGACAATCCTAGATCCCCTCCTAAAAAAGGAAAAACAGAGCATTTAGTAAAGCTTAAGAAAGCGTTAAGTAAAGCTTACCCCATCTACCCTGGGGGATAGAATGTTTACAGTGGGTAAGCTTTTCTTATTGCTTCTGTTAATTTTATCATTTTTTTCAGATTTTTTGTCTCTTCCCTGGATTTTTGCTCCTAAATCATTGTGGCTTGCTATACATACATTTGATCTATGTTTAATTCAGGCCCTTAGTGGACCTTTTAATGGGTTCAAAAGGTTTCTCAGTACAATGGGCCCCTCTAAAACTAGTGACTGATTAATCCAGTGCAAAGTATGGAGCTCTTGATTCCCCTTCACTGACTCCCAAGATTTTCCAACTTGCCTGATCAGGATTGCTATTAGAAAAGTGACTGAAATTATACAGTTTATCAACCAAAAATTTAAGAGAATAAAAGTAATTAAACTTTTTCCTTATTGAAAAAATAACAAAATAATAGGGACCTGGGAAGTGGGTCTGGGGAACATTAATCAGAAAAAATCATCTAATAATGGAATTTTCACACACAACTGTATTTGCCATTTCACATTATTTAATGATATTTATGATTTATCTCAAAAAATACAGTAAAACCTCAAATTTCAACTGGGAAAATTGAAACCGGGTTGGTTTTGAATCCAAAACCCAGCTTAGAATCCCTCAATCCCTGAGTATTCCTTCAGCATAAATACCAACATTTACAACCACTTGCTTCCTCAATAGACAAGTCCCTGTTGCTGAGAGGCTTAACCCACATCACGGAGGACGATTGACCCCTGGATTTAGAGTGCAGGGTATCAGAGTTGAGGTCAGGAATAGTTGAGGAAACCAAAGTGCATCTGGCGGACAGGGCACTACCAGTTGGAGAACTGGACCAAAGCGTAGTACAGGAGGGGTGAGCAGAAACCAGGGTCAGGATAGAGCCAAGGTTTAGAACATAGTAGGTCAACCAGCAGAGCGCAAGGTACCAGGGATCAAGAATAAATCTGAGTCATAAAGTGAGCAGAGGTAAAGACAGGCAGCGAACAATTGCAAAAAGATAAGACTAACGAGGATTGGCATTTGGAAAATAGACAAGAAAATCACACCACGAGCAAAGGTAAACCATGAGCTATAATGGGTAAAATGGTGAGTGAGCCCAGAAGATTTAAACCCAAGGGAGCCAAAAGGAGAAAAGAAAGGCAGAAACTGATTGACCAATAAAAGCACACCACAAGCTATACTGTAAGATGCAGTGCTAGCAAGCGTAGGAGCTATTTCTACATTTTTCTTTCATAAACAGTTTTGCAATTTAATGGGTTTGTTGTTCGGAAACAAACCCATAAAAATCAATGGGAGAAAATAGTTTGAAAAGTTCTAGTTAATTACAGTAAAAATAGCAATGGGTTATCAAGGGTTATCGCCAAAACAGTAAATTCAAGGGTTATCGAAGAATGGTGAATGGTATGCTAATCCAATGATTATAAAATGTATTTAAATTTTCAATAATTAGCATAAATACATCCGCAAGTTCAGAAAACCCGAACTAGTTTGTAGTTCGGCAAGTTGTAAAATCTTTTCAGTCCAGGTGCCATTATCTTTCGCAGAACCACTGTGCATGAGGGTGCTGGGTTGCTGGTTTATCTTCCCTAAATTTATGTTTTCTGGATTTAATTCTGTTTCAATTGCCTGAAATGAACACTAAACTGTTATTTTTAACATTGTTTTACAGACCTCTTTGATGCCCAGGGAGGTAGAAGTCAATATTCCTACCTCCTGTTTAACTGGTAATTCACAAACAAACCTTTAGTGACAATCACAACTCTGGATTTCTAAAGGTGGATATAAATAGCACAGATCTTTAAAAGATGACAGACAAAACTTTAAGACTCTGTCTATCGTTTTTTAAAGATTAGACTACACACAGTCCCGAGCGTTCTCCCTATTTAAAGCATATGGAAAATGTTTGGGAGTGCACATCTCCTTCAGCCACAGCCAACAATATATTTTAGTACAGGGAGGCGACCGCAGCCAAGGGAAATTTTGGGACAATTTCGCGCAATTCCGAGGTTGATGGTGAATGTTCGTTGGCCCCGAGAACGCTCAGAACTGCAGTACACACGGTACAGATAAAGGGCCAATCCTGCCAGTACTGACAAGATCGGGCCTTTATCGGTAATGTGTGTACCCAGGTTAAGTAATTATATGGATAATAAATGCCATTGTATTCCTTAATCTCTTAAAGATATGCAGGAAAAGAATTAGAGTTTACTACTGTATATTAATGCATTTGGATTTTGCCACACTTAGCCATTCATTTTCAAAAAGCCAACAAAGATATTCATTTCTGGGTGAATTTTAAACTAGTAAACCATAAAATCTGTGCAGGGAGACTTGCTTGTTTGGAGATATTGAAAAGAGAATCAGACAGCTGAAACATCAACTAACTGGGCAAACTCATGTCAAGATGAGTAAAATCTTATGCTTGGGAACTTTATATTAGCAGCTGAGAAATTCAGGTTCTGTTGAAAGAAAATGCTAATGCTAAATTTTCCTGGTCAGAAAATGATACATTGCAGCCAGTTGGTTTGCAGTTTCCTAGGGTTGTGAGCTATTTTGAATGAACAGTTAAAGGTAATTTTAGTTATGCAAGTGTAAAAACAAGAGAGTTCATATTTATATATAAAAATGGATAAATAAAAAATATGTTGAAAAACATTTTGTTGTTTCAAGCCCTACCCACATATACACACAGTTCCACTCTCAGGTTTGCTTAACCCAAGATGTGTCACAATAACTGCTTTTTCCCCTTAGGTAGGCCAAAAGGAAATGGCAATCTTTTGACGATTTGATACGCGCCAACAAAGGTTTTAATAGATTCTTATCATCTATGTTGGGACACTTCTATTCAATTTGTTGTGGAAACCAAGTTTATATGAGAAACTGTTGAGTTTTGTTCCGTGACTGCGATTTTCGACTTTCAATTGCTGCTACTGAATTTTGTCCTCAATAACTACATACCCACTTTTAAATTTTAACATCTCACAGGTAATTAGGGTAAAAGGCTTGAATTTCATGTGCACATCAGTATTCAACTTTGACAACTATGGGGGAGATCCAAAGCCGGGCACCGCGTTACTTAAAGGTTTAGGAGCGTTAAGGACGCGCTCCTTACCTTTGCGACGAGATTAAGTCAGTTATTGCATCGCGGGATCGGGCTAAGGTAAGGAGCGCATCCATAACGCTCCTAAACCTTTACCGTTAAGTTTCGCGCTACGAGGTAGCGCAAACCTTAATGGCAGAGGTTTTGGATCGTTAGCACAGCGCTGTTTCCAAAAACATTTGGAAACGGCGCTGTGCTCTAAATTTCGTCTAAAACCCACATTAACCCGAAATTTTTTCGGGTTAACGTGGGTTTTTAGACGAAAAAGGCCTAAGTTGGATCTCCCTGCCAGTTTCTACATTTTCTATGTTACCATGAAAGTGATGTATCAGCATAAATTAGAAAATCTGTTTTAGCATTTGCAATAAATATGACCCTAAACCACTTTGGAGTAGTATCTTACAATGCATAATTGTTTTGGGGAAGGAAAGCTTTCACGTTGAGGGTGAAATAATATTTACAATGTAAATATTAGCAGAATCTTTGTTTTCTACATGTACAAAAACTGTAGATAATTTATCAGTCACCTTACATGTTTATATATGAAAAACACAAACTCACTTACAGTATTTGGACACATATTGAAAAAGAAAGCACATGCACTGACTGAGCAAAGGTTTATTTATCAATAAAGGCTGATCCTTGAAATTAACTTTGTAAAAACTATTCTGGTAACATTTGTATTTTCTATAAATCTTTTTCTTGTTTTACCCACTATGCATTTGTTTTGTATTTCATTGGTTCTGATTTGTCCATAGACAACCTTCAGAATGCCTACCCGAAGCTGAAAATTCTTTATGATTTCCCAGATCATCTGTAAGAGAGCCTTTGCTTTTACATGCTTGTTTCCAACTTCAGTTTCTTTACAGATGTTATTCTGCAATATATTTTAGTTGTTTCTCCTGGCAGCTTTCTGGGATTCACTGTTCAGTTCAGTTAGTTTAAAAGATCCTCATTCCTCTTGATTTTGGCATCTTTTCACTTTTATGCTATTTCCACTGAGCCTTTTATTATTCACCTTGATTTCTTGATTTCTACAACTCTAACAATCAAGTTTAGTATATGAACAGCTTTCTTTAAAGTCAGTGGGTTTGTTCTCCATGTCATATCTTAAAAGTCTGATGGCCTTGTGGCTCTTCTTTCAGCCTCAGTTGGAGTTTGCATATTAGATGTTAATGATCTCGTAACCACTCTGCTCAAGGCCATCTTTTTCATTGGATTTCTCTCTTGCTTAGGACATAGAGAGGGATATTTCTATAAATGTGGCATTCTAAAATACTGTCCATGATACTAATAGAAATAGAACCCACGGGTAAAGAGATTTTTAGAATGGTGGGTATTTCCCTTGTTATTTTAGAAAATACCCTATTGCTACTGGTTTCAAACAAGCACACAATTTATGTCATTATTTTAGAACATTTCCATTTGTAAAATGATTTTAAATTTATTTAATAATGGCCGTATTGTTTTCATGTTTTTTCTACATCAGGCATGATTTTAATATTTATTTTAAATGGCAAAATATTTCCATCATCAATTTAGCATAGCGTTCTTCCCAATATAATCTAATTCATTTATATTTACTACATCTAGTGAAACTGAATAGTCTTTGGTTCATTTCTGGTTCTTCACCCACAAATCAAGCTAATATCAATCAACCATACATAGTATTCAGCTGTAGTAGAGAATTGTACCATGTTAGCCATTGATGAAAGCGAAACTGGCCAGTTTTGATCCGAAAACAGTTCCCCTGAACCTATTGATAGGATTTTTTAATGCAATGTTTGATTTTTCCATCTAATTTTCACATTTCCAGTTTTCTATTATTCGTTTTTCATCTATTTTTCAACATTTTTTTGAATCTACAGAATTTTGAAACCAGCAGTTCCGAATTAAAGCCAGGTTTGTTTTGAAACCGGGACTCATCACTAATCATAAATTCCAAACATCAGTAGTCTCAGTTTTAACTTGTGACGACCATACACTAGAGATCTAACCTACCGATGTTCCTGCTAGGAGGAACTGTATTTAGATATTAGACAGACATTTAGAGATCTAGATTAGAGATTTGGAAATCAAACATCTACCTGATATCTAACAAGTGTATGGCCAGCATCAGGGGTCCATATTTTGGCACAAAATTCACCCAATTTCATCTACTTATCCAAATGATTTTTATGATGAATGTTATAGCACATATATGATAGCACATATAAAGTAATATTTTCTCCATCTAAGTATTATGAATTGATGTATTTTCCACAATTGCTATTATATAACACTTTTATTTTCCAATAGTAATACTATGAAACAGCAATATTTTCAGCTATACAACATTTTGAGTAAACCTTAAAGGGCATGTCCACCCCCAAATGTATAATTTAACCCACTACTCGCCCCATTGTGTAGTGTTGAAAAATCCTTACCTGACCTTGCATGACCTCGGGTGAAGAGTGTGATCTGTGCCGAAATATGTAATAGGTGGGTCCTGGCTTCTCACATAAAGGCCCGACCTGTACTTTCTATGTTTTACTTTTATGCAGGTATCGAGTGGAACTTGATTTGGAACAGGAACATATTCGGCGGTTTTGAAGAAACAACAACCTGGTATCTACCAGTTAGATATGATTGATCTTGTAACTGTTCGTAGTGTGATATTATTAGAATATCTTACTATACTTACCACTCTGATAGTGATCTTCAATTTGGTTTCGGTGCTGGACATATTTTAGATGGTCCGGGGACACCCAGAATCACCTTTATTTATTCTCATTAGGTTTTTATTGTAACTAAGTGGTGCTTTATATGTTGCACTTTATGCAATAGGTACTGTATAGGGGTATTTATATGTGTGGCTTTTTGTATTGGGATGTGAATAAAAGGTGTTTAGAATTTTGACCGTACAGTGGAAATGCCTTTTTTATGAGGGTCTCCCTTGTAGCCCTCCTGGCATTTTTCGTAAAAGGAGGCTGGGCCCCCTGCTTGCAGTTCCAGCAAGCAGAGGGCCGAGTTTATAGCACCGGGAGAATGAAGCAAAGTAAGTAATGTTAGAAGCGTTTTCTTTACATATAAATTTAGCATTTGGGGGTGGGATAGGGAGAACTAGCCAATAGAAAAAAGTTGTTCTGGGGGGTGAACATGCCCTTTAACCCAAAGTGCATTACAATGGAAATGCCATAGATAGTCAGATAAAATATACCATGCTTTTATAAATATACTTTTGTTTATGGTAACCCTTAATACCAAGACATTTCAATGGAGAAATAAGGCTTGAAAGTGTGTTAATTTCAACAGGTTTTTCTTATTCCATTAACTCCATCCTTTAAATCCCAAACTATGATAGTTAGATAGATATAAGACTAAGTTAGTATACTTCAGTATTATACTATATTAAATTGGTCACTAGTTTCACTTGATATCCCATTTTTATATATTTTGTGTGTTACAATGGGGGGGGGGGTTGACCAAACCTCTGGGATTGGGATTGTGTACTCCACACAAGTTTAGATCATGTACTGATAGAGTAGAACCCAGCTGAAAAAGCAAACCTCGGCAAGTTATTGAACAAACTGAATTTGGTGTGCACTATGCTTCTATTGTGTATGTATCCAATGAATGTCATGTGCCTAACAGATAAACTTCAAATGTGAAAAACAGAGACCCAGGTGGCAATTAACCTAAATAACAGTCCCTAATTAGCATTACATGCAACTCACATAAATTAATAGGAGACCCAGGTGTCACAAACCCCGGGTCGGTCGCTTGACCACTTGCATATCGGGATAATCGTTACATACAATTAATCCAGGGAATGGTTACTCACTGCTTTCCCATGGTGGTCCAGGTGCTGCCAGCCCGGACCCTTCACCTAGGTCCATGCACAATCACCGTTCAGATGGCAGTATCAAAGTTGCGTACACCAGAATATTAGATCGGTCAGGCTTAAAAGCAGTAATCTTTACTTAATCAAATACAGCACAAACAACGAGCGTGCCTGCCTTACGCGTTTCGAGCCATGTACGGTTCTTATTCTTAGGCTAAGAGTTCTGTGCTGAAAACCAAACGCCTATCAAAAGGGGATGGTCCACACAGAAACCGAGCTATGATAGGGCATATCAGGAAAGATACAAATGACATAGTTGCAACAAACTTTAAAAAGGCACACACATGGTTACTATATATGTATCTGGATATTGGGTAAACTTAGACCACTCCCCCTGGGTAGGGTAGGAGTGGCCTATCACAGTGTGGTCTTTAAAAGAGTGTTTGGTTGTATGTGGGTTACACCTGATGAAGGGGACAGTGTGAGCCCTGAAACATTGTGTGCTGATGTGATTTAAGAAACTTGAATCCACTCAAGAGTGCCCCTTGCATAATCTTTTTGCTTGTGCTATAGCCGAGGATCCGTGGTAGAGGACCTGGTGAGGGAGCACCTTGGAAGATATTGGCTAATAGCCACAAGAGGAGGGCCTGGACCCAACATCCAGGAGTGCAGACTCCTGTTCCAGCAGCAAGAAAAACATCCACATTGTGCAGATGTGACACATTGAATTCCTTAATACGTTATTTGATAATATCATAATTCTGAATGTAAAATGTTCCATATGTTAAATTATAATTGCAAAAAGAGAAGAAATATTCTATTGTTTACATATCAGTGTGATCTACCTGTAATCTGCTTGTTTAGCCTTGCTCCTTATTGATTAGTTCTGCCTGCAGAGGCTAGCAATGGGGAGCACTAGACCATGATGCCTCATTCTCAGTAAAGTTTCCAGAGGAAAAGCATCATACATGAGTCATGTTTACT
Organism: Hymenochirus boettgeri; assembly: GCA_019447015.1. NCBI lineage: Eukaryota > Metazoa > Chordata > Amphibia > Anura > Pipidae > Hymenochirus > Hymenochirus boettgeri. The sequence continues at coordinate 240,302,674 of CM033470.1, forward strand.
TTATCCTCTTTTCAGGTATGACACACGTGTCTAAATCAGATTAATATAGTTATGTATATATGTATATATGTGTGTTTGAAAGTATGGATTTCCCTTTTGTTGTATGTGTTCTTATATATTTTGCTATATTTCTGCTAGACCTGTGTTTAGTGTTTAGCACAAGGAATCTAAAATATTGAGAGACACGTGTTGTGTTTTTACACACATACAATCAACCTTGTTTGTGAATTCAGATATACAATTATGGATTAATGGATAATTCTATGGTTATACAGTCATGAGGTTTATCTGCTATATGGAAAATAAGAAATGTTAATTACATTTATATATCAGAGAATGTCTAGTATTGTTAAAGTAATTTTGATTATAAAAGAACGTATTTTTAAACATTTCATTCTCGGTAAAGTTTCCAAAGGAGAAGCATCATGCCTTAAACTCATTATTTACTTTATCCTCTTTGAGGGTGTAACAGACCCCCTTTCCTGGAGCCAAAAGAGCATTCCAAGAGTGCAGACCACTATCCCGGGATCCAGAACGTAGTCCCAAAAATGTAGACCCCCCAGTCCAGCAACCAGAACAGAATCTCAAGTGTGCAGGCCTCCATTACGTGGGTGCCTCCATTAAGGGAACAATCCCCAGTTCCAGCAGCAAGAATGATGCCCCAATGGTGCAGACCCCCATTGCAGCAGTCATAACAGCATCCAAAAGTGGCAGACCCCCGTTTCGGCAGCAAAAACAGCTTTCCAAAGATGCAGATCTCCATTCCGTCAGCCAGAACAGCATCTCAAGTGTACAAACCTCTGCTTCGGCAGCCAAACCACAGTCCTAAGGGTGCAGACCCCAATCTGGCAGCCAGGACAGTATCCCAAGAGTTCAGACCCACGTTCCGCCAGCCAGAACATAAAACCAAAGGTGCATTACAATGATGTAGCCCCCTCCCCGTTCTACAGCCAAACCACAGTCCTAAGGGTGCAGACCCCCATTCTGGCAGCCAGAACAGAGTCCTAAGGGTGAAACCAGTCTTCCAGAAACCAATACAGTATCCTGAGGGTGTAGATCCCCATTCCAGCAGATGGGACACAGAGCAGAGTTCCAAGGGTGCAGACCCATATTCCTGCAAACAGAACAGTTTCCCAAGAGTGGAAAAGCATCACATGGATGCAGACTTCTGTTTTGGCAGCCAGATTAGAGTTCCTGGGGTGTAGACATTAATTTCAGCAACTTTTAAGCAAATTTAAAAAGTACGTAGTGCAATTTTGCAATCTTTCAGTAATTTTTTGTTCCGATGACTGTTCCATTTTTATCTAGTCCCTCAAAAGATGGATATTATATAGTGCATTGACCTGAGAATTTGGCATTTTTATAAAAATGATCAAACACAACAAAAATGTTTGTTTTATTTTCTGCAATTATTATAGGGCTAGTATAATTTTTAAACATCCAAGTAAAACCATATAGAAAATTATATTTAATTCAGTGGAAAAATAAGGACAAAATCCAGGCTAAACAATGTAATATTGGGTTAGTGAGGGTTTCGAACTCATTTTGCATTGCCTGTGCCATTTCCAAAGACTTATAGCACAGTGGAACCGATGTAAAGACATGCAAATTATCTCAACTTATCGCTCGCATTCACAGGATGCAATAACAGTCGCCAGGCAAGTAACTACCGGGCACAAAGGGTTTTAACTACCAGACTTTTAAATAGCTGATTGCGAATATCATAGGCGCAATCAGCTGTATAATCAGCCTCTGTCTGGGGGAGGGGTGTTGGGTGCGACGGGCTGCTAGTCCAGTTGATCTAACTGCATACAACAGAAATCAGAGTTCATTCGAACTCGTATAATCCGATTTGAACTCGGGTCCTTCTTTAGTTTTCACATGTGATCTGATATTGTGTTAAAGGGCATGTCCACCCCATTTACTAAGTTTTTCTGTAGTGTAGGGCTCCCTCTCCCAGTACCAACCGCCATATTAGTTTTTGCAGAAACTCCCCCGATCATTACTTACCTTACCTCTTTCCTTCGACAATCTGTCCCTGCCCTCTGCTTGCATGAAACTGCAAACAGGGGGCTGGACCGGCAGTCGCGTCCGTGACTGGTTGAAAGGCAGCCAATCACAGACACAGCTTCCGGCTATCCAGAATGCCGGGTGAAAGAGGTAAGGTAAGTACAATTCGGGGGAGTTTCTGCAAAAACTAATATGGCGGAGGGAGCCCTACACTACAGCAAAAGGGATTTGTGCTAGGGGGAGGGAGAGCAAAACGGGTGGGAAAAGGGAGGGGGGGGAGGCTGCAGTGCGCATGTCAAAATTCTCCCGGGAGGAGAGACAGGAGGCAGAGTCCTATATGGATTTTATTACAGTAGGGGACAGTAGTGGGTTAAATTCTAGTTTTGGGGGTGGACATGCCCTTTAAAAAGTGTACAATAGCCAATTGGTCTGGCCACACTAGGTGTGCTGCTGTCCATATATAAGCCTGAATCAATTATATCATTTCTAATTAGCAAAATGCTACATTTCTCTACTATAAAATAAATCAGCATTGTGGAGAAATCATCTATAATGCAGAAGGTTTCTGGCATTTGCAACCCTCCTTCCAGAGTGAGTCCTGGACCCAGGTAAATAGTTTGCACATGCTCCATGAATTTCTCCCCCTCTGCCAGAGATTTTTAAAAAAAAAAAAATGCTAGGTGACTTGACTGTTACCTTTTGTATAACATTGTGACAGTTATTAAACTATCTGAAAACCAATGTTATGTAGAAATCAGCAAATGCCAGAATCCTGCTGAATTACAGATGCTTTCTCCACAGTGCTGCTTTTTTTGAAGTAAAGAAATACAGCAATGTTATTATTATTATTATTATTATGATGCATTTATATAGCTCCAACATCTTCAGTGGTGCTTTACAATTATATAGTCATACATTACATACAGGGTAATACATGTTATACAAAGTCATACATATTACATACACATGTAGTACAAATATAAGTAAACAGAGTGATGCGTTTCTTACAGCAATACTGTAATACAATAGGAGAGGGGACCCTGCCCAAAGAGCTTATAGTTTAGAGGAAATGGGGTTGAGACATAAGGTTGCTGTAGGCTGTAAATAGATTGGCAGTGGAGTGTGAAAGGCGGGTTGGATCATTTTGGGTAGTAAGAGAGGTAATGTCTAGGCCAGGTTATATGCTTGCTTGAAAAGGTGGGTTTTAAGGTTATGTTTTAAGGTATTAAGGGACAGTGAGTAACGGACAGAAAGAGGAAGGGAATTCCAGAGCTGAGGGGCAGCACGAGCAAAGTCCTGAATACGGGCATGGGAAGAGGTGACAAGGGTAGATGAGAGGAGGAGATTGTGAGTGGAGGTTGTGCCTGGGACGATATCGTGGATCAGCTCTGAAACATATGAAAGGGCTGTGTTGGATAGTGCTTTATAGGATAGGGCAGGCAGCTTGAACTGGATCCTTTGCATGATGAGCAACCAGTGGAGGGACTGACAGAGAGGAGAGGCATTAGAGAAGAGAAATGAATGAGCCAGGCAGCAGAGTTGAGGATGGATTGAAGCGGTGCCAGGCAGTTGTTTGGTAAACCACACACAAGTGTTTTGCAGTAGTCTAGCCAGGATATGATTAGGGCATGGACTAGGATTTTTGTAGCTTCATTCGAGAGTAAGGGTCTAATGCAGGATATGTTTTTAAATTGGAGCCAACAGGAATTGGCAAGCGAATTGACATGGCATTTGAAGTAAAGATCAGAATCTAGCGTTATTCCCAGGCAGTGGAGATGAGGATATAGGTGTATTGTTAATATTAATAGTAAGACTAGGGAGGGGAACAGATCATGAGGGTGGGAAAAGGACAAGTTCAGTCTTGTCCATGTTGAGTTTCAGGAAGCGGGAGGACATAAAGGCAGATATGGCACTAAGGCAGTCGGGGAACTTGGGATGTCAGTGTAGGGAGGTCGGGGGCAGAGATGTAAATTTGGGTATCATCCGCATACAGGTGATACTGGAATCCAAATGAACTAATGAGTTGTCCAAGGCCATAGGTGTAGATGGAGAAAAGAAGAGGGCCGAGTACTGAGCCTTGTGGGACCCCCAGAGGGAGGAGGCGAGGGGTGGAGCTAATTCCAGAGTGGAAAACACTAAAGGTCCTACCAGAGAGATAGGAGGATAGCCAAGAAAGTGCAGTGTCCTGGATACCCAAGGAGGCCAGGATTTGAAGAAGTAGAGGGTGATCAACAGAATCAAAAGCAGAGGACAGATCAAGAAGAATGAGCAAAGAGTAGTGACCTTTAGATTTATGCAGTAGATCATTGGTCACTTTAGTGAGGGCAGTTTCCGTGGAGTGGTTAGGACGGAAGCCTGACTGGAAGTGGTCAAAGAGAGAGTTAGCAGACAGGTGACTGATCAGTTCAGCATAGACATGTCTTTCCAGCAGTTAGGAAGCAAATAGAAGAAGGGAGACAGGCCGGTAGCTGGAAAGAGAGGGAGGGTTTTTTTAAGTATAGGGGATACCACAGCATGTTTAAATGAAGAGAGAAAAATACCAGTGGAGTGGGACAAGTTAAAGAGAGAGGTTAGGGCTGGTATGAATGAAGAGGAGAGAGGGGGAATAAGATGAAAGGGAATGGGGTCAAGGGGGCTGGTGGTGAGACATGTCCTGCATAGGAGAGATAAGAGTCAAATAGGTAAGTCCAGGTCCACTTTGCTTTATAGCTGCCTTTGCTGTAACCTCATATGTTCTGCCCCACAACATTGATATAGTGCAAAGAAATAAAGTATTGTTTGAGGTTCGCCAACAGGGCTTAAATGCAATTCACACGGGATACTGCTTTTAGTGATAATTTTATTTGTGACAGCACAACTGTTTCGGATGGAGTCCTTTATCAAGTGTGAGGGAAAAATACCAGTGGAGTGGGACAAGTTAAAGAGAGAGGTTAGGGCTGGTATGAATGAAGAGGAGAGAGGGGGAATAAAATGAGAGGGAATGGGGTCAAGGGGCTGGTGGTGAGACATGTCCTGGATAGGAGAGATAAGAGTCCCTGTTCTGTAATAGTTGTGAAGCTTGTTATGGTACAATTAAAGGGATTAACCAATGAAGGGAGGTAAGCTAGTGCAGTGGTAGGAGTTGGAAGCTGTAGGGAGGAGGTAGGGTGTACAGGAAAACCATTTCGGATTTTAGATTTTTCTGTGAAATATGAGGCTATTTCATAATCCGATAAACAGGGGGTAGGTGGAAGAGGTGGCAAACAGAGCAGGGAGTTGAATACTTTAAAGAGCTTTTTGGGGTTATGGGATTGGGAGGATATGAGTAAAGAGAAATAGTTTTGTTTGGTAAAGGATAAAGCACCTCTGATCCAATAAAGGGCACTTTTAAATTCAAGAAAGTCTCTATTTTTGTTACCCTTGCGCCAGCATCATTCGGCTATACGGGATTGCCTTTTCAACTTTTTAATCTGACTCGTAAGCCATGGTTGTGGGTTCTTGTGACTAAGGTGACGGGTGGATAAGGGAGCAACAGAGTCCAGGGCATAGGAAATTGTGGTATGGTAGTGGACGGCTGCAAGGTCAGAGAAGGAGGGCATAGAGATAAGTTGTTGGAGGGGGACAGAGTGAATGGGGGTCGAGATTACACAGGTCCCTGCATCTGTACGCTTGTTTGATAGGGGTTACGGCCGGGACAGATGACACAAGATTAAATTTGAGATGATGATCGGATAGAGAAAAGGGAGAGTTGGAAAAATTAGATACAGGGCAGAGGCGGGAAAAGACCAGATCCAGTGTGTGTCTGTTACAATGGGTCTGAGCAGAGGACCATTGAGTAAGGCCAAGGGAGGAGGTAAGAGAGAGACGTTTAGTGGCAGCAGAGGTGTTGGTATCAATGGAGATATTGAAATCCCCTAAGATAATTGAGGGGATGTCAGTGGATAGAAAGTGGGATAACCAAGCAGAGAAGTGGTCAAAGAAAGTGGTGGTTGGGCCGGGTGGTCGATAAATAACTGCAATCTGTAGGGATGTGGGAGGGTAAACACGGACTAAAACTAAAAAACTGGAACTAAAAAGAAAGACCAGAGAGAGCTGGTAAGGGTGTGATGGTTTTGAAAGTACAGCGCTCAGAGAGAAGAATACCAACTCCCCCACCACATTTATTATCGGGCCTAGTGGTGTGGCTGAAGTGAAAGCCACCATATGAAAGCGTGGCAGGCGCAACAGAGTCAAAGGGTGCTATGTTTCGGTAAGAGCAAGAAAAGTAAAGCAGTTAGAGGTAAATAGGTTGTGTACGTGTGCAAGTTTATTACAAATAGACCATGCGTTCACCAGGGCCCCAGATATAGGAACAGGGGGAAGGGAAAGAAGAGGTAGATTAGTGATATTGTGTGTGTTTAAGGTACGAGTGGATGAAAGAGCATTACGGGCAGTAGACATTGGGATGGGGATGGGTTGATCATATGGGAGAGGGGCTGGGATTAGGGGAGATATAAACAGCTGCAACTAGAAGCAGGAGAGAGAACAAGAGGAGATGAGAGTGGGATTTAAATGGACAATGTGTTTGTCTTGTAGTGGAGGAGGCTGGGGTTTTTTTGACTGTAAATACACTTACCAACAGTGAGGAGTTGCAGTGAGGTGGCAGAGCTTAGTATGTAGGTAACCAGGCAGATAAGGAGTAGAGATGGCCAAACTTTCGAAAGTTCGGTCCGTTTTCGAACTTTCGAACTTCTAAAAAAGTCCGAAAGTCCGAAAACAGACCCATTATAGTCAATAGGGGGTAAATAGTTATTGCAGTGTGAACTTACCTTACAGGCCCCTGGGACCTGGGAGATGGTCTGGGGAACATGTCTGTGCACGGGGAACAGCATAAAAAACGGACGTATCGCACACGTGCGCCACTTCCGGTTTCCGCATGCCGCTTCTGGTGATCATCGAAAGTTCAAGGATTTTCAAACGTTCGGCAAAACCCGAACGCCCAGAGAATCCCAAAATCGGCTGTTCGCGGATTGCGAATGGCCGACAACCCAGCCGGACGTTCGGGGGTACGTCAACAAGGCCGATGTTACCGGCGTCTTGATCTGAAGCGACATCTTTGGGCTAGCGACACCAACACCACTGAGGTTGCTGATGCCAGGCAGGCTCACTGCGGCCAACAGTTAGCCCGCTGGCACCGCCGGCCTAAGCGGAGCCGATGTTGGTAGCCGCTTCTTTCTTCTGCCATCTACTGCGATGACTTCTGAGCTCCACGAAGGATTGCACCTCTTTATATAGGTTTGCAGAAAACCCTAATCCGTTTCTGATTGGTAAATTTTTCAATGCTTGGTTTACATGGTTTACATTAACCAATCAGATTATCCGATTTTCTGAAATCCTTCGCGGAGCTCAGATGTCATCGCAGTAGATGGCAGAAAAAAGAAGAGGCTAGTAACATCAGCTCCACTGAGGCCAGCGGTGCCAGCAGGCTCACTGTCGGCCGCAGTGAGCCTGACTGGCATCGGCGAGCTAAGGGGTGTTGGTGTCGCTAGCCCGAAGACGTTGCGAAGATGCCATTGACATCTGCCTCGTTGAGGGCGCCGGAGGTACCCCTGGCGGCCGCAGGGGTACTTCTCAGGGTCGGGGGGCTTCAGCGGAGCTGGTGTCACCAGATGGAAGACAGAAGACACCACCCAAGGGCTCTTTTAAGTCCGAGTTTGAGCTGCGGAACCCCCAACAAAGGCACTTATCAGTGCCACATGGGCCCTTACAAGGGCCAGGGAGGGGGGTCCCGGTTCGACCTGCTGGACCCCTTAAGCCCCTAAGGGCCCTTGTTAGGGCCACAAGGGCACTTATAAGTGCCAGGGAGGGGGGTCCCGGTTCGAGCTGCAGGACCCCTTATGCCCCAAAGGGCCCTTGTCAGGGCTGCAATGGTCCTTGTAACAACCCGGGAGAGGGTTACGGTTTTGAGCTGCGTGACCCCCGAACGTCCGGCTGGCAATCCTCGAGCGGCCATTTTCGGGAATCTCTGCCCATTCTAGGATTTTTGGAAGCGGCTGTTCGAGGCCTGCCAAATGTTCGAAAATCCTCGTAAATTCGAATGTTCGAGGATTTTCTAAAATAGTCCTGCGAGTCTGTAAAATCGAACTAGTTCGAATAGTTCAAGTTTGTCCGAACTCATAAAGTTTGGCTCGAACTAGGGTTCGAGTTCTAGTCCATCCCTAATAAGGAGCAAGGTTATATGGAACATGATGATGGGTTAACAATACAATGGGAAGGGTTCAATGGTCTGATTCAAATGAGCAGAGTTCAGTGTCAGGGCACTTCATGTTACTTCTGGTTTAATTCTAGTGTTAATTCAGCCCTACACTTGCCCTACACAAATGCTGCACTTGGAAAAAGGCTGCAGAATCTGACCAAGGCCAGAATGTGACTAGGGCTCTTACAGATATAACTGGCCTGATTACACCTACAATTAGTTATACTATTCTGCTGGGGTGTGGGAGGGGCTAAGGGGGAGACAGACAAATTAAATGAAAACAGAGTGAGGATCAAATAAAATGGTGAAAGTCCCAATAAACAACCAGACAAGACTGAGAAAAGATAGCAGATCATACCAGGCAAAAATTCCAATGAAGCACAGAAAGGGATGCACAGTAGAGAGAGATGAATAGGGTAGTACAGCAGATCATACCAGGCAAAAATTACAATGAAGCACAGGAAGGGATGCACAGTGGAGATTGATGATTAGGGTAGTACAGCAGATCATACCAGGCAAAAATTACAATGAAGCACAGGAAGGGATGCACAGTGGAGAGTGATGAATAAGGTAGTACAGCAGATCATACCAGGCAAAAATTACAATGAAGCACAGGAAGGGATGCACAGTGGAGAGTGATGAATAAGGTAGTACAGCAGATCATACCAGGTAAAAATTACAATGAAGCACAGAAAGGGATGCACAGTAGAGAGTGATGAATAGGGTAGTCCAGCAGATCATACCAGGCAAAAATTACAATAAGCACAGGAAGGGATGCACAGTGGAGATTGATGAATAGGTAGTACAGCAACATACCAGGCAAAAATTACAATGAAGACAGGAAGGGATGCACAGTGGAGAGTGATGAATAAGGTAGTACAGCAGATCATACCAGGCAAAAATTACAATGAAGCACAGGAGGGATCACAGTGGAGAGTGATGAATAGGGTAGTACAGCAGATCATACCAGGCAAAAATTCAATGAAGCACAAGAAGAGATGCACAGTGGAGAGTGATGAATAGGGTAGAACAGCAGATCATACCTGTAATGACAATAAGAAGGTGTCAGGAAAGATGGAGAGTGATCCTGATGGTGCCCTAGTTAATTCTGGCGTTAATTCAGCCCTACACTTAAAACATGCTGCACACACAGAAAAATGAATAGTACCAAGACTATGGACCTAAACAGCTTGTCTGTGTTCATAGTAATTACATCACTTCAAGCTGTCAAAGTTCCTGTTGATCTTGCCCTGCCCCCTCTCTCATTCTGGGACTGTTCTCACACTGACTTATTTAAAGTTGAGAAACACAGCTATTGGTTAGTTGTCATGATAAAAACCCATTGTTTTGTTTTTAGCTTTAATTTTCTTTAATGTAATAAAGAAATGTAACAAATGTTTAAACACGAAATGTGAAAAAAGTTTTTTCATTCCATGATGTTTTATCTGGTTTGCCCTTACACAACCATAAGCACATTTTCATACATTGAATCTTATTATAACCACTTCTCTAGTTCATTTCTATGGTCACCAGGGAAGTTCATTTAAAGCTCCCCAAATAGACATGCCTGCATTATATTAAAAAAGGGGAAAAATCAAGGTGGTTTCCAATTGGCAGCCTAGCATGCTTTAGTGGTTTGATATGGATACTAAAGAGTTTATGATGTGACAGATGTTTCACTGCACTATTGTGAAATGAATAGATTATGAGAAGTAATTAGATGTACATTGAAATCAATGCTGTTATCATTGAGGCCTTCAGGCTATGCAGTAGATGAGAGTCATGGCAGCAGGTGGTCCAATGGCTCAGAGACAGGAAGACACACCGCAGGAGACTGAGTGACAGGTTTCACAGATCCAGGGGGTGAGAGATCTGAGCTAGTGCCTGCATTTGTAATCTTTACTCATGTATAAATAATAACAACTACACTATGACTTAGTATGCAATGTCATAGACCCTGCAATCTTTCCCCAGCAAATGTAAAACTTGCCTTGTTTCTTTTTTGAGAAACTAATGGCTATATGAAGGTGAAAGTGTTGGTTTCTAGATACTATATAACAATAGAAATTAAAATATACAAGGAATTTCAATAGTTAAACAATAGTGAAATTCTTACTGCGACTGATATATTTATAAGGGACACATTCATGCCCTTTGGAGAAACAAAAATAGTTAATTTAATAAAACATCTCGCTTGCCCTCAGTGGGATTGTTTGTCCTCAATTTCAGGCACTTTGAAATAATCCTCTATGGGTAAAGTGTTGGGTACTGACATCTAACTGTACAGATATAGTTAAGCTTTTAACCTTTCCCTTTTTCACAAAGAACATCCACTAATTAGCCTTGTTTAAATACTGTGTATTTCCCTGCAGGGGATACTTGAATAGCAACATTGGCTTAAGGTTTAGTCTTGCAGTAAAACTAAGCATGTTATTATTTGAAAGGATACCGTAGGTGTTCATGGCAATGTTTTGTAAGATATTTTTAGAAAGACAGTAAGACAGAGTTAATATCACAAACATCCAATGGGTATTTCTAAAAAGTAATCATTTACTGCAATATATTTTTGTAGGAAAAAGCAAATGTCTTACATTTTCGAAATAGGAAACATTTATTGTTTCTAATATAAAACTGTAGAACATTAAGCCAAATGGTAGCATCAACACATGAAAATGGAGACAAACACTGAAACCTTTATTGCCATGACATTGTCCTTGAGGGACTAAATCTATAAATCACAGAAATAATCTTTTCTATTTAGGAAGCTGATATTTTTTCAAATGTATCATTATTATTAAATTATAATTTACATACACAAAATTTTACTTTATAATAAAGTGGGTTTTTTTTCATATCTATTTTTTGATATGGCTGTTGAGAATTTTATTTAGTCAATATATTGACTTTTCTTAAGGGTGGGTTGTGGAGTGGAAGACCACAGTAGTGTTTCTTTTACCCAAATATTTTAATTCAATGTCTCATTTACCAACATACCCCCCCCTTTGAAAGAGAATAGGGGAGATGTAATAACTGCTGTTATCACCAAAATCAGTGTAAATCCCACAATATCTGACATTCATTATTGTTGCCAGGCACCTGATGCAATAGGGAAAAGTTAAAGGACATTTTCATCCCTCAAAAAAAAAAAATTATAATCACACCCCCCTAACTACAATAATAAGAAAGCCGAGAGATGTAGGGCTAATCTGTTATAAAATGTTTAATTCTAATGGAGATAGGAGAGACACCACACAGGATCTCAGCAGTTTGGGGTAAGTATCTCATCTTAGAGGGCAATTGCTCCTGTCTCCATCACAATGCTACAATTTATTAAACAAGGGCCATTTAGGGTTTTAGCGTACCTTTATTGAAGTAAAAAGCTAACATCCAATTGGTTGCTTCAAATTAATAGCACAGGTAGTCCTTTACACTTCTTATTGCATCAGCCACAAAGTCTTAAAGAAAAAGTGTGCCATTTACTAACTTCTTACAATGCAATGTCTTAAAGGGAAAGTATTCTCTTGGGTGTCATGCCAAAGTGTGTCTTTTACCATTTACCAGCAACCTTTAAGGCAGAGTTTATAAAGAAAGTGTGTAATTTATTAAAATATTTTAAAACAGAACTTCTTCAGGGAAATGTCTTTAAGGGAAAGTGGTCCATTTTACCAACTTTATTGCAATGGCTTAAAAAGTAACACCAATGGGGCATATTTATAAAGGAACTTTATTTTCGCTATTTTTTGTCCACCAGACTTCGCCACAATTTTTTCAACTTTACATTTGTTTTTTCAACATATTTGTGAAACGGCAAATTTTCGTGAAATGGGAAAAAAAGTGGCAAAAAGTAGCGAACATTGGCGAAAAGTCAGGTTAACGCAGTGAATTAGACAAGTGAAAGCAGTACATTTTATATTTCAAGATCAGGTGACAATAAATATGTAACACTCCCTGATGGCCCTTTAAAATAGGGAGAAATAGGTTAATACACATTAAACATCTTTGTAATTTAAAAATTATCAACACATGAAAAAAAGTAGTAAAGCTCACTCAATGTAAAAGTGTAAAATTCACCCAGGCAAGTGTTTCCTGTTTTGCTAATAGGGTAACACATCATGGCTAATTTTTCATGTTAATGGCACCTTCTAGTAAATAAAAGAACCTGTTTCCAAACATAGATGCATTATCGCCACCTCAGACTTGGAGATCATTTTCTGCCAAAAAATACACTTTTTACCACTTTATAAATATATAAATGTGATTCATGTGAAACGCCCAAAAATTCAGCAAAAGGTGAAAGAAGTATCAAAAAGGTGGAATTTCACATCTTTAGAAATAGCGTTAAATAAAAAACTATTGTATAGTTGGGATTTAATTGTTTATGCCTCAACTAAAAGTCCCCTTTACGAATTAACACTTGTATTCAATTGTTCATATTATAAGATAATGATAATTTATATGTTCTAAAGTTTTTTCGTATTATAAGATAATGCTAATGTATATGTTCTAAGGTTTATTCAGCTAAGTGCTAGAAGAGGTATCATACTACTCTGCAATCCCTTATATAACAGAAGATCAAAGCGAAATCATCATGTCATAAAATTTTAAAATCACTGCCTGCATTCCAGAAAAGAGGTTGCCCAACTCATCAGCAATTATTATGACCCATGTAATCAGAATCCTCATTAACAAAAACTCACTATATTGTCTATTAGGAGTGAAATTTGAATTGCTGATTTACAGAATGTGAACATTAATTGAGCTCTACCCAACATTCTTAGAGCTCTTGCCAACCAATGCTAAGCCGCCCAACACCTGCCCTGAATTTTCCCTCCAGCAGAATGTTTCATTCTATTTCAGACTAGCACTAGCATTCTAATTGACCTGCTCATGATCTCTGCCACAATTAACATATGCTTTTCAGTAATGGTTGGTTAAAGATCTCAGAGTGACACAACTGACAAATTCTAATTGAGATGGTACACCATGGGAGAGAGACACTAATAATTTCTTTGCTGTGGCACTTTATTGTAATTTGATCATATAGTCTACAACAAATGTGTCTTTAGTAAATGAATAAACATCTTCAAACAGTAAAGATCAGCACATACCATATATTTCTATTTACACTTAAATTTAATATAAACATTTTTATTTGTGATTGGGACAAATAAACAAAGAAAGCATAAATATATAGAAATTAAAATTAAAAAATTTGTTACTGGATTATAATGGAAACATTAAAAAAAAAAAAAAGTATTGCTAAATATGTATATTTAATGATTCAAAAGCTTAGGTAAGCAGAGGGATTATCAGCTACGTAAACGATTGAATTACTGCTTTTTTGCCAAAGATGATCATTTTTATGTTAGTATCTTATGTTGTTTTATGCCAACAAGTAAATCATAAGCACAAGATGACAGTCTTTTTTTTTTTTTTTTGCATGTTTGTGCTAAAATTCTTCCCAGTGGCGTAAATAGGAATCACTGGGCCCCCAGCAAAACTATGATGGAACCCCTATCCATGCTTTATGCACAGTTGTTTTCTGGGAGGAGGCTATATCTGTCATAGAAAAATAAGAACATTTCCGCCCCCCTGTGGTTGCTCCTCCTGGGTAGCCATTTTGTAAGTAGAAACATTGTCCAACAATCAGGATTTCATTGTAGACTCAAGTGAGGAAAAGGGAAACAGAACTAATGATATAACCAGCATTTACACCTTGCTTAAAGGAGGAGTAAAGACTGGAAATTACTTAATCAGTACAGTATGTGCTGTCTGTGTTTAGCTAATTGAAATTGTGTAATAATTTTTGTTTATATTTCATTTGGTTCCTCAGATAAAGTTTATTGGTTTTCTTTCCGTATGACAATTGATACATATATAATATATTAAGTAACTTAATGTAAGTAACAGACCCACATTATATAAAAAGATACTGTCCCTCACAATGTAACAAAATCACTCACATATATAAAAAAAAGAGGTTCTTGTGTAACAAACCCCGAACCTTTCATTTAGAAGGTAATGTATTAGATGAAACAGTGTATCAGCTTATTCACAAAGAAGCACAACTTCCCCTCAGTGGTCAATAAATTTTAACCTACAATAAATTTTATTCAGCATTTTGGTCACAAGCAGTAGACGTTCGCGCCTTACGCGTTTCAAGCTACAAACAGCTCTTTCGCATAGAGCCATAAGAGCTGTAGCTTGAAACGCATAAGGCATGAACGTCTATTGTTTGTGACCAAAATGCTAAATAAAATGTATTGCTTGTAAACTATCTGAAGTGAGATCACCTGTGTTCACATTGGAAGCTCCATTTGGATTTGTGGTGATATTGGTCCAGTTTGTGTTATATGTATAAAAAACATTTAGTTTAAGGAAAATCAAAATTGAAATTCCATTACTAATGCATTGAACATGACAGAAATATAGGCTTTTAAGCCAAATGCAAATGTATTTTTTTTTAGTTGCCATTCAATAAAAGAAACATTCTTTTGACAGTAGTCAGAGTAGTTGCTGCATATATCCCCAGTACCACAGTATTCCTATTGTTGCATGATGTGGGTCAACAATATGGAGGATGTGTCCTTCAATCTGCTTAATAAAGTTATTTTACTAGCCCCTTTTCCAATTAACAGCCTAAGGGATTTTAGACAGTTTTGATGCATGGTACCTATATTCCATGCATATTTGTGGTGAATGGGACCAATCACAGCCTCTTCCTCTGTGCCTACAGAAAGGGGCATGGCTAAATCCCATGGCCATGGCTGCAAGGGACAATGAGTCAGTGGGACCTTCAGAAACCCGTAGCTCTTTGTCCTTTATCAAAAATGACAAAAAGAATTATTGTGTATGAAAGGCTTCATTAACAATCTATAACTGTATGACTAATTAGAGAGTGGCTTGAACATGGGCTACAACTCCACCCCTTCAGCTTGAGAACCTGGAAGTTTTCCTCCCATTGGTCCAACTGCCATTCCTTGACTTCTCCCTCTCCCTCCCTCTCCCTTTCCCTGAAATGTTATTTGATGGGTGTAAAAGAGCTATATATGTACTGTATATAGGTATAAATTTAAATGCTCTCTGAACAGATTTGCCTGTCTGTACTTCACCATTCGATTTCTCAATCGCATAATAGCATATATAAATAAAAAATAAATAAATAAAAACTAAGTAAAAATATATGGCAAACCTGTAGGCAATACATTTCCATAATATCCTGCACATAGTACCATTGTTCACAAGGGACATTCAGGGTTATTCAATAAAAGTTCTTATCGTTTAAAATGGTGCTAATTTTGCCCCAACCAATCAGATGTTAGCTTTCAAATGTTAAATGATATCTGATTGGTTGGGGCAAAATTAGCACCATTTTAAACGATAAGAACTTTTATTGAATCTCCCTGATTGTTTTTGTTGTTGTTGTTTTTATAACATCTGGACATTGGAGTATTTTATTTATTTATATTGATCCTCATTTGGGGATCTGTGCCAGAGAAAAACATGCATGAAAAGCCTAAATCATTTTGTTATCCATGCTTATCTCTTCCTCTCTTTAAATGTAAATGTAAATATTAGTAGGTGAGTTAAACAAATGTTGAAATGTGAAAAAAACATTTTTAATTTGAATTGAAAAATAATCCATTTATGATTACAAGTACAAATCCAAGATCACAAGCAAAGTTTCATACGAACAGATTGTGGACAAAAGTCCTGTAGATCAAAGTTGAGCCAAAGGCAAAAAGGCATTTCAGAAGATTAGACAATCCTTGCAGCCCTAAAGCAACTAAATTGATGTGGTAGAATGAACGCCAAAGCCATCAGCATGCCTGTGAAGACAACCAGCTAAGCAACAAAATGCTAGTATTTCTGAAATGTTCTCTGTGCCATCTGGGCATTATAATGACCAGACTTACCCACTACAGATATGTTCAGTGCCATATGGGTCTTTTATAACCTAGATCTACCTAACACCATTGCATGAGGGAAAAAATATATTTAATTTATATCCTGATGGAAAATGTAATTGTGTAGATATTGCAATTCGATATGTTTCAGAATAATGTAAGGAACAAACATTTTATTGCTAAACTTCTATATATTAAAACATACATTTTATTAACTAATTAAAGTAAACAATTCAAATAAATGCCATAAAGAGACATTGCTGGGTATCACAGGGGTCAAAGTTAACGTTAAATCTAACAAAATTATCATTAGAAACCTTCCAAAGCAGTGAGAGTCTGGAAAGAAGAAGGGCAAATGAAAATAAAATTAATTGATTTTTTATATAAAATGAAGAGAATATGTAGACTAACTGCGGTATGTGTTATATAAGTAAATAATCTTACATCATTAAGCACTATACATCTCAAAATCTTACAGTATGCAAAATGAACTTATGTGAAAGCAGTTAGCAATATTGCAAATGCCAAAACAATATGTTGGTTCTTCCTTCTTGCCAATCTTGTATCAAATGCTCCAGCATCTAACATTAAACATCTGAGCCAGTCTAAGCTGATGGCACCAATGGAAAAATGGAATACAGGATATTTTACAAAGCCTATATATGTAGATTTGAATTAAATGCCATAAATCCTAATTTTAGCACACAATTGATTATGCATACAATTCTCTTTCAAAAGTTCCCGAAATACCCAGGGAAATTTAGATCTGAAATTTAAACTAGATTCGCGAGTCACAGAAAGCAAAGAACTACTGAATATACTATGGAAATCATGTGTTGCATATAATAAGATGTTGTTTGCTGTAGAGTCTAGATAATCCTTCCCCATTTATTGGAGGGTCATTTCAGCTGAACTGTCAACAGCAAGAGGTGAGCATAGCAAATGAGCTAAGCCAATCAAATAGGTAAGGATTGCGAAAGCATTTACCCATAAGAATTGCATCTATCCCTCTCCTATTTATGAAGGCACAATAACAAATATACTCGCTCAGCAGACAAACACATTTTTGGTTTGTTTATTATTGACTATTTTTTATTTGTAAAAGGACAGTTGGATTTTCATGTTTTCAGACTTAATATATCGTTTGTTTTCCTTTTTTAAATATATTATTAGATCGATTTATGTGTCACAATGGTGTTAATTTAATTAAATAGAATTTTCTTTTCTTTTTTTCTAGAAGACGAACTGCACCAAATCATATTTACTTCTGGATTAATCTGCATCTTTTGGCACAGAAAGGAAAATTAGCTACAGAACAGAAGCTTAAATGCAACAGAACATCCATTTTTTTACATTAATTTACCAACTCACACTTGCTGAATGTAGCGTAAGAAATTGGTTGTGGCAGCCAGTTGGCAAATGTACGAAAATTACATTTTAAATGCTTATGTTAATTATCAAATATTCAAATCATCAAAGACCGCAGAACAAAAAGCACTTGCTGTCTTCAAAATGGAGAAGTGAGCACACAGTAGAACTTACAGTAAGTAGCAGTTCTGATTTCATTTTTTTTAAAAATGTTATGGGGTTCAGTCATGGACAGAAATGGAAATCTGTATACAACCTGTATTAAAGGCCCTCCACCAGATCATATTGGTATATTTAAAATGTGTAAAAAAGGCAGGTAGAACAAACTAATACAAGTGAATAATTTATTGTAATACCTTACATAGATATATACGTACATCGTAATTGAGGTTGAAATAAGACTTCCATGCAGTTAACCTTTATATCCTACTCATGGGCCCTACCTAACATTTGATTCAGAGGAAGGCAAAAAAAAAAAAAAAACACAACTGGAAAGAGGAAAAAATCCTTCCTAGCTACAAACAGAGATTGGAAAGGATCCCTGGAGCAACAAGAGCTCTATGTATATTTTTGAATTTTAGAAACTTATCTAGCCCACTTTTAAAGCTATTCAATGAACTTGCCATTACCACATCTGCTGGAAGACAGTTCCACAGTTTCACGATTCTCGCTGTAATAATTTTGCTGGGGGGCCCAGTGATTCCTAGTTAAGCCACTGCTCTCTGTAAAGAAACATTTCCGAACCCGAAGATTAAACTTCTTTTTTTCTTATTTTATAGGGCCATTAGTATTTTTGCTTAAAGTGGCCATATCCCTGTGCAATCGCCACTTCCTCAGTGTAGACAGCCCTAACATGACTATTTTGTCAGCATCATCAAGTCTCTCCATTCCCCTTATTAATTAAGTTGCTCTTCTCTGAAGCAAAGGCTAAGGTATAATATCAGTGGCATAACTTGGAATCATTGGGGCCCCTAGCAAAACTAGGATAGGGCCCCTATCCCTGCTTAATCTTTAGTGGTTTTCTGGGAAGAGGCTATATCTGTCATAGGGAAAATTAAAAGATGGGGCCACCCTGTCTCACTTTTAAGTGATTTTATATTGTACAGCCCATGTTTAATCACAATGAAGGGTTTTTATATACTTTTTGACTAAGTATTGAGTGCCACGGGTTTTTTCTTTCTTTTTGTTGATTATTCTAATATTTCAGGTATAATACCTGTAGAGCACCATTATTACCTCTCTTTTTTCGACTAGTGCCCTAACAATTTGCTATGTTATAACACCCTGTCTCCCAGGCCTCCCTGTGGTTGCTGGGTGTGCTCCCTTGGTAGTTATACCCCTGTATTATATTAACATTTTTAGAGGGATGCTCATGTTACGTAGTCTGGAATGTTGTTAACTTTAACAAATCCTGCGAATATATTCCTTAAAAGCAATCTAATCAGCAATGCTGCTTCTATTCTGGATTCCAGTAATCTTTAGCTGGTAATATTAGAACCAAACCAGTGTATTTG
This sequence comes from Hymenochirus boettgeri, assembly GCA_019447015.1. Classification (NCBI taxonomy): domain Eukaryota; kingdom Metazoa; phylum Chordata; class Amphibia; order Anura; family Pipidae; genus Hymenochirus; species Hymenochirus boettgeri. The sequence continues at coordinate 240,321,687 of CM033470.1, forward strand.
GTTGGTGCCAAGTGCAGAGACATCTGGGAAGTCTTAGGAAGACTATTGCCCAAGATTTCATTCATCATTTGGTTGGTATTATTTTTAGAGGTATCCTCTAAACTTAAATTCATTATTAGACCATTTCTCCATTAAACTTTTGTCAGACACTGCATTTCAGATTCTGTACCGTTTAATATTGTGGGATTCATAAGAGTGGGCTAGATACACTGAAATATAACTATTGCCACGACTAAAGGTTCGTACACATGTGCGATCGCGGATCCCGACCCACAACACACAATGTGTTCGTTTCGGGAGTGTATGGGCACTTTATCGGCCGAAACTGCTGTTCGGTCGGGGATCGTTGCTGGGCAGATCTCCGAACGACTGGCCATTTCATCCGATTAAGGGCCCATACACGGGCCGATAATGAGCCGAATGATCGTTCATACACATTGTGCGTCACGGGTCGGGAACCGCGATCGCATGTGTGTACGAGGCTTTATTCAATCTGAGATAAGGATCTTTCAATGTCCTAGGAGCCTGGCATTTACAGCAATTGCTGAGCATTTACTTTTTATTTGCCCAAGCCTTAAAAAGTGTCAAGAAATGCATTCAAAATAACAATATGTAACAACTTGTTGTCTGAGTGTTTACATATATCCCGTGTCTAATGTTATATTTTGTTTTTAAGTTTAAAAAAATCTATGTAGCATACAAAGTTTAGTAACGATCTTGTCTCATTTAATAGAAATTCCCTAAACTTTTTGCTGTTACTAGAATTTCTTCTTAAAAATGATTTTGCCTCCTTCATGTTTAATGCCGATGTGCTCTTGCACAGATACTCACCTTCCTATACTGGCTGCCTCATCTGAGGAATACATGCCAGTGATCAACAGAAAAAACTGACAGGGTATAAAGATTCACATCCTTGTGGATTTATTTAGTTTACAACTGAAATATTGTGAAATACTTCTATCGGGTTGGCCTGTCAAAATACCGCCAGACAAGACATCTATGCTATTTGCCTTCACTACATACCACTCTGTGAGTGAATATCGATGCCTTGCATTTCCAACTGTAATTATTGTACACTGCCTAAATATTTTATAGATTCAAAGATGTTTAAAGCAGACGTGCCCTCTGAAAACGGTCCTTTCATCATGCGGACTGTCTTTTTTTCATACTTTTGTTATGTTTCCTTTTTTCCCATTTTCCTTTAACTATTTTTGCTTTTGTAGAGAAGCTTTTCCTGGATTGCAGACTTCAATAAACAGTAAGCTACAATATATCTTTCAGGGAAACAATACTAGGAGTTTTTTTGCATTACATTCTAGTCATGCAACATCTCCAAGTTATTTTAGTTAAAGGGTAACTGGTCTCAAATTCTTCCAAACTAGTAAGGATTATATAAAAAGCCTTCCATCGTACCTTCAAAATAAAACCTAAATCACATCTCTAGATAAAATTTGTGAGAAGTTATTGCTGGAAAGGTTCAGCAACGTAACTTCCTGGTTGATCTCTTCCTGTTTTTAGCCATGTGAGCAGCTTGTAGTCATGTGACCAGCCTGTCTGCATTAATAAGCTCCCCTTCTCAACTGTCAATTTTTTCCTCAGGTACTTCCTGATTTCCTCAGCAATAAGTCTCAACTGAGCATGCTTCTCCCCCGGGGGAAAAGGGCTGGCAGAGGTCAGGTGATGTCACTCAACCTACTGGAAGTGGGAAGTTTGAACATTCACCCCAATGTAATTTCTCACAGGCTCCAGCCAGAGATGTGATTGTTGGCTAGTGTAAAGGATATACTGCAGGCTTTCATTTAACCCTAAATTGTTTTGAGACCACAGTTGCCCTTTAATTTATATTTCAATCGACTTGTTAATGCTTGTTAATAAGATCAAACAAAAATCTAAATTTCCCAAAAACCTCTCAGATATTTGTACAATCAACAAAACTATAAAAATGTAATTGATTTCACACTCACTATTGAGTGGTATTAGCTAGTGTTAAAAATACACCCAAAAATTGGCACACACACAGTATTAAATTGATTGGCAAAAGCAAGGGGGCAAAGTCGCCCTAACATTGAGTCAGTAATTGTGACTTTAACTACAAAAAAAGGGCAGCACCTCTTACCCTAATGTATTATTTAGAAACGATGGGCCCTATTTATAAAAGATCGTTATCGTTATTGAAAAAAATAAAGATCGCTATCATAAAATAACGACCGTTATTTTCCGATAACGTCCGGTATTTTCCGATAACGCCCGGTATTTTCCGATAACGACCGGTATTTCCCGATATCGGAAAATACCGGTCATTATCGGAAAATACCGGGCGTTATCGGAAAATAACGGGCATTATTGGAAAATAACGGTCGTCATTTTACGATAGTGATCGTTATTTTTTCGATAACGATGTCTTGGTTAGGCTGAACCTTATTATAAATAGACATATACAGACTAGTTGTGGTAGCTCCGGGTTGCACTAGGTATAATAGGTCGGTCCCACAACATTTTGGTTTGTGAAAAGACACAAGTTCTTCCCTCCCTCCCTAAAAGAAGGCAGTTAGGGTTAAGGCAGTTGATTTGTAAGGTTAGAAAAGTAGGGCTATTTTGGAGTTACTGCTGGCAGATACATCCTTGTGAAGGATATGGTTATTGGAACTGTTACATTCACTCTGGCATTCAAGCTTTGTCTATGGCTGGGGTCACTTTTAAAACAAACTATTAATATGTCTTTATGATTGTGTTATCCAAATAATCAACTAACAAACCCTGATCCTGTGCTTAAAAACAGAAAGGGGGAGTGTGAAGACTCTAACCAGTTGTATTTCCAAAAAGGTACAATAGACATTTACTTCAAATAGGAGAGGTTATACTCTTAGGCTGGGTACATACCTTTTGATGCTTCGTCCCGACCAATGGTTCGTCACTTCTAACCGGTCGGCCAGGATGAAGAACTGTCAGTCACGACAAGTAGCTGCGGCAACAGTTCCCCGTAACCGGCTGTGGTTTTTGGACATTTTTGGACCTTTAATCAGCGTTTCACTGGAATGTTTGGGGCCTCTAGTAAGTCTATGACTTAACTTATTTACATATCTGGCTCATTTCTCCTAATACCTTATGTTTTTTAGCTTGCCATTCAAATAGCCACTTTATTTTAATTTTAGCAATTGTCTCCGTTTTTATGGGTGGATAATGACTGTGGGTCATTCGGGGGCTTCCCCTGTATCCTGGTAGGCCAGATCAAACCTGCTCTTAATAGCCCCATATAAAATCTTTTTAAAATTCTTTGTTATTAGATTTGTAACCCCACTGTATAGCTCTAATTCAGGGTAGGCAGTTATAGACACCAGGTAAGTAACGCATTACATTATTTGAACTCTGCAAATAGTTAATGCTGGCCATACAGTAAGAAAATTACTTCTTGACATTCCAATAATGTTCCAGTGGTATTTGGACATAAAAGACTTATGTCATTTTTGTAGTAGTGTTGGTGTGCTGTACACAGATCTGTGTTTATTCCTGGGTCTGTCCAAGGAACATAAGTTTATGGTTTTTGGAGAACTGCCTGGCCTTATCGACAGTCAATCACATATTGAATGGGAAGGTAAAATCAACAGATAGAATTGAATGTCAAATCTATCTAATATCTAACATGTGTAAAGGTGCCCATACACTGGGCCAATATTACCATCAATTTGACATGCAAGTTAGACATTTCCATTGATTGGATTTAATTAGATTTAAGTTGTTTTATTTAGTTGATTGGTTAACTGATTGTAGTATTTTATCTGAAGTTCCAATTAAGTGTAATTGTAATGAAACCTCACAATTACATTTTTGGGTTTGGGAAATTTGGGTTAGATCAAACTTCAAATTGATGTAACACCAGGTCAGCATAAGTGGTTCAGGACCCCTCTTGGTCCCCAAGCCACCTTATTGATGCAGAAGCTGGTAGTTATGTCTCTGATGAAATGTGCCTAAAACAAAACTTATATAAAATAAAAATAAGCAGACCTATTATTCAAGCTCTTTAAAGTCAGCCCTATCATATATTCAGTATGTTATTAAGATTAAATTCTAAATTAAAAAAGTATTAATCATAAATAAGTACCACTAACATTACTACATCCCTTCTTTCGAAATGCAGGTTTCTTTTCTTGATTCAGCAATTATTGATTAAAACAGAAGATGTATCCCAGGCTTCCTAATATTAAGGAGAGGGGAAAAAACAGGAATGCATTGCTATTGCTTCATTTGCCAAATAGTTTACTCTGTTAATCCTCTTAACAATCTTGCTTTGAATTTTGAAAGTGAGGATTATTATTATTATTTAATCATTTAAACAAACATTAATGCTGAAAAACAACATCATTTTGTTGTATAAATATTTATATGGAATTTGTTTTGTGATTTATATTTAACTGAAAACCACGTTACAAAAGTACATAAAAACAAACTGAAATAATCTAGTTGTGATGCACTGAGAATTTTACTCCATTTATTTTTAGCCTTTATTCAGAATGCAAAACTTTTTGTCAGCTTTAGAATTTGTTAATGTGTTTTCCTGAAATACAGGTAAAAACAGAGGCAAAATGATAGACCCCTTTGTGGTTAATTTGTTATGGCCTTCCTAATGGTCTTCCACAAAAACTTCTCCTAGAACAGTAGGTACTGTAGCAGTTTCATAGAAAACATCATACTGTAATCTGCAGCCTTTACTATAAGACATAAACAAAATAACTTCAGCTAATTTAGCTACAGATGTGGTTTTTAATGGAAATTACCTGCTTCAACAACATAATTTTGCCATACAAACTTCTGACTTCCAAAGCTTTAGCTTGAAACTGGCAAAAAATTTGTCCCCAAAAAGATGTTTTTTTCACAAAATAGAAATTTTGCTACGAAATTTCCATTAATCATCAAAGTTGCCAACAAAACCCAGGTTTTGGAGCGGAATTTCCAGTTTCTATATAAAATACCAGTGTCACTAGAGATGTCCGAAACTTACCAGTTTTGTTCCGTTTTCGGATTTACGGATCTTGGGAAAATCCCGAAGATCCAAAAATAGAACATACTTTCGGGACTACGTACACTTTGCTGGGTGTTCCCAGATAAGGTGAATTATGGGAGCTGACCCCTAGTACCCCAAGGTTATTTTCATAAATCACCCAGCATCCACAGCAAAGGGATAGATGAGACACACCTTGTGTGTTTGTGAATGTGCTCTGTCTATTGGGACAATGTTGTCTGGGGACTTTAGTTCTCCTTTAATTCTGTTATACAGATTTTATTTATACAAATATATATACAAAACAATAGAATGGATAATCAAATTATTATATTTTAGTTTTAGCCCAACTAAAGGGCTAAATGTAAAGCAAGAGGTCAAGAGAAATCTGTACTTACTTGTATAACAATGCTTTTACATTGTATATTTATTTTATTATGAACAGAATTATGACAACACATCTAATCAATCTATACATGTAATCATTATGTTTAGGTTTTCATGCCAGATTTTCTCTAAGTACATTTTCCTTTTAAGAATCAGTAATTCATTGATGTAGCTTGGGAAACAAAAATAGCAACCTGCCCTAAAAGAAACACACATTCTATTACTCAGTAAGCACTTATCTTCAAAGTTAGAACCAAAGGCAAAATGTCAATGTTAAGTGCTTCACCAAGCTGATTTCGCATATAGCCTGTAGGTGAATTTACAAAAGACTTTGCAGATTTACTGTTTTAAAATCAAAGAAAAGGACCAAAGTGCAAGTCCTAAATTTGAAAAAATAGAAAAATGAAAAAGACTCTGAACCAACAAAATACATCACCTAGACATATTTGAAATTTACTCACTAAACTGAAAAGGTAATTGACTAAATTAAAAAGAGATTTGCCTAATTTTACTAATAAACCCAGAGTAAAAATATGTATTTCACCTCTCTGTTTATTTGCCAGGCAACTTAAGCTAATATATTTAAGATTGTTTTCTCTCTAAGTTACAATGTGTAGCCAAACAACATTTTGTTCTAACAAAAATCATGGGCAGGGGGGAAGAAGAATAACATCTTTTTGAACATTCTTTTGGAACCATGAAAGCTGTGGTACTAACTTTACTTTTAATACTAGATAGTTATTGAGGTTGAATAAAGACATATGTCCATCAAGTCCAACGTATTCGCTATTTTTTAGTTTTAGAAACTTATCCAGGCCATTTTTAAAGCTATTCGATGAACTTGCCATTACCACATCTGCTGGAAGACAGTTCCACAGTTTCACCGTTCTCACGGTAAAGAAACCTTTCCTAACCTGAAGATGAAACTTCTTTTCCTTCAACCTAAAAGGATGTCCACAAGTCCTCTGATATGACCTATTCGTAAAAAATGCACCAGAGAGTTTATTGTATGGCCCATTAATATATATAATGTATACGGTTATTATATCCCCATCCAAACGTTGCTTCTCCAATGTAAACAGCCCTAACTTGTCTAATCTGCCTGCATATTTAAGCCCCTCCATTCACCTTATTAATTAAGTTGCCCTTCTCTGAACTGCTTCCAAGATGTCCCTTTTGTATATGGGATTCAAAAACTGCACCGCATATTCCAAATAAGGCCTTGTAAAGAGGGAGAATAGTTTTTTAACTACCAGTTTGTTAACTTCCAGAACCCCAAATCTTTTTCCATTACAGATGCACTTAACACAGAGTTATTTATGGTGTAGGTGGCACAGGGATTATTAAATCCCAAATGCATTACCTTACATTTATCAACATTGAATCTCATCTGCCATTCTGCTGCCCATTTTGATAATCTATCTAGGTCTGCATGCAGCACTTGCACATCATTTGAAGTTTCCAAAGCTCTGCATAGTTTAGTGTCATCAGCAAACACAGAGACCTTGCTCTCAATGCCCCCTTCTGAGTCATTTATAAACAGATTAAAAAGAAGCAGCCCCAGTACAGAACCCTGAGGCACTCCACTTAGAACTTTAGCCCACATAGATGTAGCTCCATTTATCACCAGTGTCTGTTTGCGATCCAATAACCAATTCTCTATCCATGAGCAAATGTATTCTTCTAGGCCAACAGTCCTCAGTTTATACATTAGTCACCTATGTGGCACAGTATCAAAAGCTTTTGCAAAATCCAAGTATACCACATCCACTGCTGTGCCTGAATCTTATTTCTTACTAGCTTCTTCATAAAAACCAATTAAATTTGTCTGGCATGATCTATTTCTCATAAATCCATGCTGACTACTACTAGTAAGTTGAGCTCTGGAGACAAAGTCAAGGATATGATCCCGTAACAACAGCACCTTCCTTACCACTGATGTTAGGCTTACAGGTCTATAGTTACCAGGCTGTGAACAACTACCTTTTTAAAATATTGCTATTAGATTGGCTTTTTTTTTCAATCCAGCGGCACATCCCCAGACCAAAGTGAATCTGAAAAGATGAGAAAAAGTGGTCTAGATAGAACTGAACTAAGCTCTTTTAAAATCCAGGGATGCAATCCATCTGGTTCTGGGGCTTTATTGATATTTACTTTGTCAAATTGTTTCCGTACCATATCCTCCGTCAGCCAATGTGAATACTCCTCATTTCCCCCCTACATATTATTACAATCCCCGCTGTAAGGACTAAGATTCTTTATTGTGAAAACTGATGTAAAAATAAAAGTTTAGCAGATTAGCCTTTTTGGCATCCTCTACAACCATCTCAGCCCCACTGTTTAATGGTCCCACATTCTCAGTCCTCATCTTTTTACAATTTATATACTTAAAAAACATTTTGGGGTAGGACTTTCTTTGTTCGGCAATACGTATTTCATTTTCTATTTTAGCTAGTCTAATTGCTTTCTTGCACTCTTTATTACAGATATTATACTCCCTGTAAGACTGTTCTGTTCCCTCTGATTCTAAAAGCCTTTTTCTTTTTTCCATTTCCCTTTTTACCTAAGCATTAAGCCATGCAGGAGTGGAACACATTTTTTTACACTTGTTCCCTAAAGGTACAAATTTAGAAATTTAATAGTTTAATATCCCTTTAAAAGTGGTCCACATCTGCTTAGTATCTTTACTTAGAAACAATTTCCCCCAGTCTATGAGCAGGAGTGATTCCTTTAACAGCATAAAATTTGCTTTCCTAAAGTTAAAGGTTTTTGTTAACCCAGTTGCAACCTATGTTAAATGACACTATATCATGGTCACTATTCCCTTAGATTCCCATTACCTTCATCTCCAAAATGAGCTCAGGGTTATTAGACATCACCAGATCCAACAACGCATTCTGTCTAGTAGGAACTTCTATCATCTGTAAAAGAAAATGCTCATATAGGAAATTTAAGAACTTTATACCTTTTAAAGGTGCTGGCAGTTCCTTTACTCCAGTCTATGTCAGGGTAGTTAATATCCCCCATAGACCATGCTCCATACAGCAGCCCTCGCCAACTGCATATGGAGATTCATTTCCACTTCCTCCCTGGCATTTGGCAGCTTATAACATACTCCAACAATTAATTTACCCAACTTCTTGCTTCCTGTACACAGCACTACCCATTTTGTTTCTGCCATATCGTTTATACCCCCATCTATTCCATCTTTTATATTTGGCTTCAATTCCTGTTTAACATACATACATACTCCCCCTCCCTTCTTATTAACTCTGTCATGTCTAAATAAGGAGTATACTTCAATATTTACTGTCCAGTCATGTGAATCATTTAGTCATGTATCTGCTATACCGATCACACCATACCTTTCCTTTAAAGCTATTAGTTCTAGTTCCCTAGTTTTTCCAGCCAGACTTCTTGCATTTGTAAACATACATTTTAGATTATCAATTGATTTACTTCCATACTTGGACGTACATGCCTCCTTATCCTCTATGCTGTCCCATCCCCCGTCTCCTCCCTCCATTGTGTCATTAGCCCCCTGATCCCTAATCTTCTACCCCTGTGTAGTTCAACGTACCCACCCACCCGTACCTAATTTAAAATCTCCTCCAACCCCCTAGCCATCTTCTCCCCCAAAACAGCTGCACCATCATCATTGATGTGCAATCTGTCCCTACTAAAGAGCCTGTAGCCAACAGAAATGTCAGCCCAGTCCTCTAAAAACCCAAACCCCATCTCCTTACACCACACTCTTAGCCATGCATTTATACTCCTAAGCTCCCATTGCCTCCCTAGCATAGCATGTGGCTGCGGTAGTCTTTCTGAAATCACTACCCTTGAGGTCCTTACTTTTAACTTGGCCCCTAACTCTCAGAAATCATTTTTAAGGACCTCAGCTTTGTCATTGGCACCAATGTGAACCAAGACCGCTGGGTTACTCCCAGTCCCACCCAATAATCTGTCTACACGATGCACCACATGTCAAACCATAGCACCAGGCAGGCAACACACTATTCAGCATGTAAGGTCTTGGCGACAGACTACCTTATCTACCCTTCTAATAATGGAGTCCCCTACCAGTACCACCTGCCTATCCTTCCTAGCCTCCAGTTCTCCCTCCCTTGTATTGGAGATGGCACCCCCTTTGTGCTCAAGGGAAAGGCCCGCTACATACATGCTACTTCCGAGCCATCATCCGCCACATCTTCGCCTAAAATGTCAAATCTGTTGGGATCAACCAGCTGGAAAGAAGCGTCTCTATCCTTCCGTCCCCTACTTCCCCTGGTAACAGTTACAAATCTATCTTCCTTTACCACCCTATCTGCCCCATTTCCACCCTCCAGTTTACTGGCCCCTGCCTGTACCTGCAATTCCCCCAGATTTGTCACTGAAATGTCCCTCATGTATTACTCATCATGTTTACAACCATGCAAAGAGTTTAAAAACTTAAGTCTTTAAAGTCTTTACCTTTCATTTATTTGGCTTGAAAAAGACTAATCACACTTCTTTCTTCTTGTTCACCTTGTCATTTATTAAAAAAAGTATTTCCCCCCCCGCAATTTTCAAGTTAGAGACATGACACATAGGAGACTTAGGTTGTCTTCTAGCTATGGATGCATTCCCAAGTTATCTTCTAATTTCTGGACATTTGTCACCCATTCACTTTAAAAGGGCCTGTAATAAAAGCCCACCTGCCATTTGTTACATAAAATGCACCTGACTTGGAGACATAATTAAAGCTTGATTTCCATTTTCTTCATTAAATGCACCTGCATCAGAAAGGTAATGAAAGCCTGATTACTAGAGATGGACTTTAACAGTTCGGACGAACCCAAACTTCTCAAACTATTCCAAACTTTTGCTAAATATCGAACATTCGAGAATTAACGAATTATCAATCAAATGTTCGAGAATTATGTAAAGTATGTACGCGAGTTCCCCCAATCATACCGTGATCAGCAGTTTTTTAATAGCTGTTTGTGTGTATGTAAGTAAAGATTCATGCAATCATTTGTTTAAAAATACTGTCGGTACGGTGATCGCACACACCTTTACTTACTATGCCTTGGAAGGAGAATTGTGGACCTGGGAAGGGCCTTTTGGGGCTTAAGGGATCTCACAGCTCAAACTGGGAACCCCCTCCCAGCACTTGTAAGTGCCCTTGTGGCACTTAGAAGTTCCCTTTTGTCCTGAGTCTTCTTTGTTTTGTTATTATTCCAATGACATGTAAGCTCTGCATGGGTTTGCACCTCTTTATATAGGTTTACTGAAGGACCAAATCCAATTGGGATTGATTAACATTACAATGCTAGCAATCATATGATCACACATTAACCAATCATACATTAATATTTTATTCAAATATACTTCTAAGTGCCACGGAGGGGGGGTCCTGGTTCAAGCTGGGGGACCCCCATATCAGAAAGGCTCTTATTAGAGCCTCATGGGCTCTTCTAAGAGCCAATGGGGTCTTGGTTTCGAGCTGCAGGACCACCAACAAAGGCACTTATAATGGCCGGGGAGAGGGGGTCCTGGTTTGAGCTGTGGGACCCCTTAAGCCCCAAAAGGCCCTTGTCAGGGCCACAAGGGCACTTCTAAGTGCTGCAAAGGCACTTCTAAGTGCTGGGGAGGGGATCCAGTTCAAGCTGTGGGGCCCTTTAAGCCCCAAAAGGCCCTACCTAGGGCCACAATGGTCCTATCAAGGGTCCAGGGTTGAGCTGTGGGACCCCTGAACAGCCAGCTGACAAATTATTGGGTGTTCAGCAATTTATGGGGATTACTGAATGTTCCAGGATTCCCAAACTCAAACAGAAGCCAAAGTCCGAAAGTACCGCGTGTGTGCTACGTCTGTTTTTTTCCTGAACTTTCCATATGTACTTGTTGCCCAGACCATTTCCCAGGTTTCGGAGCCATTTACAGTAATTTACCATTGCAATTTATACAGTTTTGAATCCAAACTTTCCAAACTATTGAACTCCCAATCAACACTTACTATATTAAAGTTATATAACAATATCTATTTTTACAGTAAAACGTGAAAATGAGTTTGTCAGAAAAAAAGATCAGGACCAAGATTTAGTGGCACATCTCCAGCTCTGTTGAACACGCAGACTTTGCTATTATACTAGAGCACATCTGCCACAAGTTGAACAGAGGTGGTCAGCTCAGCTAAGATTTCCCCTTCATTAAAGGGCCCCTGTATAAGACTATAGGAATGCCCACAGAACTGCACCAGACTATAATGTTCTCTTTTATGATATTCTCTCCTGTTGAATTCCATGTACTGTTCTTTCATAGGATAGCCTAATAAAGAAAAACTAACAGATATTTATAAAACCACAAGGTAGTAAATGTTTATTAACACATCAGCTGGTATTTTTCTGAAGGTATATGATAGTGTTTGGTCGAAAATCTCTAAATCCTTATTTTTATATTGTATTCCTCACTAAAGTTAAGGAAAATCCTTGATATGTAAAAATAAAAGCCAAGAATGATCTTCAAAGTGTGGCTTTTGCTGATATGCAATTCCCAACATGCTAAGATAGCCTGTGGCTGCCAAGATGTGCTAGCAGTTTTAGTTTAACATCAGCTAGGGAGCCACTTGTTGAGGTTTTTTTTTATCAGAAAGTGTAGCTGCATTTGCATCTATAGGGAAGCAGTTTTCTTGAAACTTTTACAGAAAAACTTCATTAGGTATGTGCTACTAGTCACCTTTATTATGGAGAAATTGCTTATGGCCATGCCGAGAGAGGGTTAAACAAGATTTTTTAGATTTCTAGAACTACATGGAGAAAACAAAGGAATTGAATGGAGAATACAAAAGAATGAAAGCATATAATAGCTCAAAGTGTAAGCAGCAGCTTTAGGCTTAACACTTTCATTGACAGGATGCCGATATAAGAGACAGCTGAGGTAAATGTATTTTTAAAGCTGAGAATAGGAATGAAGAATTTTAAAGGGTATGTCCACCGCCCCGCCCTCAACAAAACTGTCTCTATCCATAGAAAAAAAAAACACGATGTCTCAGCCAATTCATGAAGCAGATGCTGGTCCAGCCCCATCTGCTGCTTCAGTTCATGAAAAAGGCAGCCGAGGAAACAAGGGCTGTTAAGTATCTTTAGAAGTCAATTTCAACACTTTAAATCTTGCAAGGTCTAGGTTTTGCGTGGTTTAATGTTGATAGTGAATGTTTTATTGGGGGGATGGACATACCCTTTAAGTCGAAAGAAGTTAACTGTATGTGATAAATATTATGCCTATTAGGCATAATATACATCTAGTGATAATTATACATCTAGTGATATTATCCCACATTATTGATAATTTGCTCAGACATTCATTTGGCCATATCCAATGGACCAAAGGACTGATCTTTTTGGCCCACTTAGGTCAGTGTTTTGTTTCAGAACTGTTGGAATTTTTGGAAATTTCGAAAGTTGGAAAAATTCAAATATTGAAGATTCAGAAGTGGCATCAGAAATTAGAACTTTGAAATCGAAAATTCCATTTGATAATTGAAAACTTGAAATTGAAAAGTCAAAAATTGCTTTGAAAACTCGAAAATAGCTTTAATTGGGTTCAAATCGGATTTTCAGAATTTCAGTACATTTTGAGTTACTTACTAGCAAATTTCATTCATCTCTATTATTCAATAATTATCGTACAAGTATATTGTAGTATGTATGGCCTACTTAAAATAGATAGCATTATATGATTAACAAACCACTGATTTTCTTTATTTTTGAATAATTACAGAATGAAGGTAGGTTGAATTATTACTTATGATTAAAAATCCTATAAAAAAATAAAATAAAAATAACTAATAATTACATAAAGTTTTACACGTCTTGTCATAAATATACCATGTCATTATTTTTCTATTTCTACTTTTAAACTTTCATTGGCAAATATGGTAAACAAAGTTAAAGGTGTTAATTGTTCTTATATCTGTGATGTGCATGGTAGGTGGGTTTTAAAATCACATAATTAACGTTCTTTACTGGATGATATTGTCAGAAGTGCTAGAAAGTCCTTCAGATCTAGACATTATAAACACTCTTCAAAAAACAGAATCCTATTTAATTGTCTGTCTTCCTCTGAGAAATAATAATCATTATAATTATAATGCACAATCTATTATTCATATGTAAAGGCCTACTAAACCGTCAAAGGAGAAGGAAGGAATTTTCAGGAAGGATTTCTTTTCCCCCTTATTCTGGGTTTGTTGGGATTTTTTTTACTTCCTCTGGATCAACTGATGGGCAGGAAATGTGGGTATTGCTGAGTAGGTTGGATGAGCGTATGTCTTCATTCTATCTCAAATACTATACTATACTAGCAGTAGGTAGGAGAAAGATTCTGCAATATGCAACATGCAATAAATAAAATGAAAGGGTCAGGTCAGTAAAAAAGTTTAAAAAAGAAGCATTGTCTTAAAAAAAGATGCAGAGCTCCATGATTAATTAAGCCATTATCAACTGTAAGTAAGAAGTTCCACATTACCTCCACTCCATTTTCATCAGTTTACATTGCTGCACATAAATAAATTACCTAAAGATTACAGCCCAGACCAATTGTTAAAGATTTTATTTTATAGAAATAAATATATAATTTTAATTCCCCACCCACCCTATCACATACTCTAACTTATCTAAATCACTGTTTCTTATCTTTTCAGATTCACTTTTGTCTGGTGATGTGCCGCTGGTTTGGAGAAAAAAAAGTAAAAATGTAAATACCAATATTCAAAAAAGGTAATTCCCAGCCTGGTAACTAAGGACCTGTAAGCCTAACATCAGTGGTAGGGAAGGTGCTGGAAACTTTGTTACTTGATCATTTCCTTGACTTAACTTTGTCTCCAGGACTGATCTTATTAGTAGTAGTCAGCATGGATTTATGAGAAATAGATTGTGCCAGACAAATTTACTTTTTAATAATTAATTAGTTTTAATGATGAAGTAAGACTTTAGATTTTGGCAAAGCAGTGGGTGTAATAAAATGGAGATTCAGCGTGCACAGTCTCTTAAGGGCCTGTGTTGTCCAGCTTATGGACGGTATCTTATGGTGCTCAGGTCATATAACTTATATCTAAAACTAAATTAGGGAAAACTCCTAGTACCTTAAAAGCACTCACACACTTGCTGCCAAATAATTAAACAGGCTTTTAATTTATACAGATACCCATATATCACCAATTGAAGTTGCAGCTAAAAATAAGTAGCATAAAGTGCATCAGTGCTAGAGACACATAATAGCAAATATAAATCAAACTCAAATATTTGGCTAATTAAAAGCCCATTTAATTATTTGGCTGCAAGTGTGTGAGTGCTTTTAAAGTACTATGGGTTTTCCCTAATTTAGTTTAGTTTAGCAGTGGATATAGTATACTTGGATTTTGCTATTGTGCCACATAGGCGACGAATGTATAAAATGAGGACTGTTTGTACATTGATAAAGAATGACATGTTTGTGTGTTAATTCCTTGAAAATAGAACACTGTTCCGACTCTCAACTCAAGTAGGGACAGACAGACAGTGCTGCATTTTGTTCTTGTGTGTTAAAGGGTATGTCCACCACCCCCGAACAAAAATTGTGTTGCAGGAAATGGCTGAAATCCACAACCTCACAAGGTTTGTTTAACTGAAAGCTGTCCCCAAATGTACCTACCAGCCTTTGTTCCCTCTTCAGTGTCTTTTCCATGCACAGAAGCAAACAGAAGGGGCTCAACTGGCATCCGCTCCTGCTATTGGCTAATACATCGCACAATAGGTTTTTTTACCCATTTCCTGCAATATATTACATTTTTGTTTGGGAGGTGGACATACCCTTTCATTTTAATTTTAAATCTCTATGCAGCCGGTCTACTAGCCAACATTGCCTCTCTATATCTATTTTTGTATTTATACAAAAGGAAAAGGTGTCCATTAGAGATGTCCGAACTTCGAAAAATCCGGTCCGCGCGAGGATCCGCGGATTTTCGAAAAAATCCGTAAATTCGAAAATCCGCGAGCGGACCCGTTAAAACGTATTAAAATGAAAGTTCGCAAAATCCGCATTAAAAGTGGTCTAATAGCCTTGGTAATGTTAACTTAATCACTCAGGGACCTGGGTAATGTCCTTAGAAACACGTATCAATGCCTACAATACCTAAAAATTACAGTCCGCTACGGAGAACAGTATTTTTCGAAAATACGAGGATTTCCGTAAAAACGAGGATCTCCGTAAAACCGAGGATTTCCGTAAGTCCGCGAATCTCCGTAAAACGAGGATTTCCGTAAAAACGAGGATTTTCGTAAAAACGAGGATTTCCGTAAGAACGAGGATTTTCGTAAAAACGAGGAACCGGAACTTCCTTCCTGCAAAATGGCATCTTCTGTTAGGAGCTGTATGCCATGAGGTACTCCTGTCCAGGGGGTATGATGACTTCCCCCCTGGAACGTATCGTGTGCAGCGCAAAAAGCGCAGGATCATGGAGGGCTGCAGCGACGGATCCTGGTAGCCAAAGCGCCGCTTTGGCTACCAGACCACTGCTCTACCCTCCAGAGACAGTGGTCGGATCTCAAGAGGCAGAGGCCTCAATATGTGGCAGCGTACGGCAGATGATGGAAGGCAAGTATACTTTTTATTATATTACTGTATTGTAATAAGTAGTAAAATATTTTAATTCACTTAATCATTCTGACAAAAAACACATATTATATATATGTTTTTAAAACATCAATAATCCTTAAATTTGGCTTGAGAGAGAGAGAGATCCAAGTTCTTGTATTTTTCTTTCACTGGTTATTATTACATTATTATTCTTCTTATATTATTCAATATCAGCCCTATTTAAAGGGTAAGTAAAGTCAAAAAATAAATCACTGAAAAGTGACTTTATTTAACATAACAATATAAATTCAAATGATACCCACACATAGACACAGGTAAACCACTTGGTGGCCCACCCTTCCATTTCCATGGCAGCCTTATTTAAAGGCTAAGTAAAGTTAAAAATGAAATCGACATTAAAAATTGATTTCTTTTTATCTTATAAATACACACTGATACCCACACATAGACACCAGTTAACACACTTTACTGGCCCACCCTTTTAGTTACATGGCAGCCCTATTTGAAGGGAAAGTAAAGTCAAAAATAAATGTTGATTTTTACACTCCAAAATTAAAAATGTTGTGTTACCCACAAAATCTAACAGATACAAGTACACACAGCTACTGATGCTCCCCTACACCCAACCAACTTTCCCTTTCCGTGGCTACAATACACACAATAAAAATATAAGTACTTAGCCAGAATAAGGTATGAAATCATTGCCATAGAAATATGATTGACTTTTAAAGAAACTATAACATATTGCCTTATTTAATCTGTATTTTCAAGCAGAATTCAAAGTATATAATTAAATATATCCTTTAGATATATCATTCATTATGTATTTTTTTTATTTTAATTTGCAGGGGATCTTCCTCGGATACCCCACCCCCACCACCGTCCCCGCCAGAGAAGAATGTAAGCGCAGCCTATTGAAAAAATGTTTTTTTTCTAAATCTTTCATTTGTCCAAGGCCACATTACAGCGCACACCAGTGCGAGCGCTCCAGAAACAAGCATACAAGCGCGTGTTTCCGGTGCGCTCATGTGTATTGCCGTGCGAGTGCAGTACGATAGCATAATTGTGCAAAAATTGAGGATCACATTAATTGTGCCACACTATTGTGTGCTTTTTAACACGTTGATATGTCCAACCCCTTTATCCAAATGTTTGCATAATTTTTGACAACTTCTCCGAGAATTGTTTTAGTAAATGTATACGAACATTTAATGACAGTGAGAGTTAAAATAAATTTCCTTTTTTTTTTTAGCACTACCACCAACTAGCCCCCCGGGCTCTCCATTGCCCCCACCGGGCAGTCCATCGCCCGAAGTGGAGGCACCTGGCACCAGCCAGACACGTAAGTGCATCCTAAGCAATTTTTTTATCTTTTTATTGACCTTGATTGTCAGCAAATAATTAGTGAAATTATCAGTCATAATTAAGTGAATTTTATTATTTCACTGATAAAAATTTTTGTTAAAAAAAATGCAACAAATCCATTAATTTGGTTTGAGAGACAGATCACAGTTCTTCTCATTTCTCATTCCCATTTATTGTCCCCGACTCTGGGCTGTATCTTGTCCCTCAGTTTTTGAGCTTAAGTTACGAAATTCAGTCCAAACATCCAAAATTGTCCAAGAAATGTTCACTACATAGCCTTTTAGGAAATGTTCTTATACATGTAATATATTACTAATGGATTGGACGGTGATTGTTGAAATAAAACATTTTTTTTTCTACAGGCCCTCCACCTTCTCCATGCCCTCCACCCTCTCCAGCCCCTCCACCCTCTCCAGCCCCTCCAGACTCTCCACCCTCTCCAGCCCCTCCAGCACCTCCAGCCTCTCCAGTCCCTCTGGCGGCCATGCTTGAGAATCGTAAGTAAATCATATGCAACGTTAATGAAATGTTATGTACAAGACTATTAATATCTGTATTTTCCCAGTGTAAAATCCACGCTACTTGATGCAACATTGGGTACTGTGGGTTTGACAATGCTTTTATGGGGGGTGCACCACTTCCAAAAAATTTGTATGTAGCACAGTCCTAGTGATACAAAACCAAGAATGTTCTGATAAAATTTAGCAATAAACGTAATGTTTTATGCCAGCATTACCTACTGCTGTTTATCAGTGATCCCCCATGATGCAATAATATCGCTTTAAGTGGAAGTTCAGTGATAATATATATACTTTTAAGAAAAAAAGAGCAGTATTTATCCATCCCAATGACCTTAATCTGCCCATTCATCAATCAGCATTGTGTCTGTGTATAAATAAATGCAACGGAAATAATGACTTCGTGTTTGCAGGACCCCTAATAGAGACCGTTATGGTCTTGCCCTTGACCCAGTCCCTGGGTTGATTCAGTTGGTCAGTAGAGATCTGAGCATGTGTAACCCATCCAACAGCCAATCAGTAGAAATCACTGTTACCATAACTAGGTATGCATAATATAAACTAAGAATTTTAGAAATAATGATGTCTTATACTGAGCTTTCCTTTTTATGACATACCGCAACATTATAGCATTGCAGTACCATGTATGTGTAAGTAGTTATCAGGTGCAAAATTGCATCTACCGCATGGTGCTTTAGGAAATGTGCTCAAACATCTTCAACACAATTCTCTCAATATCTTCCTCCACAGAACTACAGAGCATGCGGCGGGAGATGCGCCACATGGTGCGGCGCCTGGACCGCCGCCTGGACCGCCGCCTGACCAGACTGGAGAGGAGGGTACCCCAGTAACCCCAGTGTTTTTTTTGTTTGTGTTTTTTTGTATATAGTTGTAAAAAAAAGAAAAATTATATATATATATATAAAAACTGTTAAAAAAAATGTTTTTGGGCTTTATTTTTTGATATATCAAATTATTCAGATAGATTCATAATCAATTTTTATTTGAAAAATTAAAATACACATATCTTTTTAGCTAGCTATATGTCTGGTACTTATAATTGTATATACCTTACCATTAATGCAATTACACACACCACATTGGCCACATTCCCCTATATAGTAGTTTGCACACAACAAGGGAAAGAAGGCGATGGGGGTACTGGGTTACATAATGTCCACTGCGGTTTGCCACCATTGTTGTGGGGCCAGGCAGGCTTAGCCCCACTGGACATACCCCTCACCCCATTGGCTACTCTCCCTCAGAGTATGCTTCATGCAAGGGAAAGCAGGTGAAAGGGTAAGGCTTCATAGGAAAAGCACCATTGAGTTACAGCAGGCACACTGCAGTTTGCCACCATTGTTGTGGGGCCAGGCAGGCTTGGCCCCACTGGACATACCCCTCATCCCATTGGCTACTCTCCCTCAAGGTATGCTTCGTGCAAGGGAAAGCAGGTGAAAGGGTAAGTAAGGCTTCGTAGGAACAGCAACCATTGAGTTACAGCAGGCCAACTGCAGTTTGCCACCATTGTTGTGGGGCCAGGCAGGCTTGGCCCCACTGGACATACCCCTCACCCCATTGGCTCTTCCCTCAAGGTATGCTTCGTGCAAGGAAAGCAGGTGAAGGGTAAGGCTTCGTAGGAACAGCCATTGAGTTACAGCAGGCCAAACAGTTTGCCACCATTGTTGTGGGGCCAGGCAGGCTTGGCCCTACTGGACATACCCCTCACCCCATTGGCTTCTCTCCCTCAGAGTATGCTTCGTGCAAGGGAAAGCAGGTGAATGTGTAGGAACAGCACCATTTAGTTACAGCAGGCCCACACTTTGTAATATGGAGTACTGCTCTTGGGCTAGGCAGGATTGACCCAGAGCTGAAAACATTAGCCACAGAGTAGCACTGTCAGCTACACAAAACACACAGACACGGACACAAGCTCAAAAAGCGCAAAAATCTCTCTCCAACTCCTACACTGTCAGGTCTCCACTAAACACACTCCAACACACTGACAAAATGTCGCCTGTGAAGCAGCCTTTTATACCCAGGGGGCTGGCAATAATCATGTTAGCTGCCATTGGCTAATTTTAGTCATGTGGCTTGCTCCGTCTTGAAAATAATCCCCAAAATGCGAATTTACAAGAATTTCTCGTTTTTACGAAAATTCTCGTAATTACGAGAATCCGCGTAATTACGAGGATCTTCGGTTTTTCCGGGTCCTGAAAGATCGTAGATTCTCGTAATTACGGGGATACTCGTATTTTCGAAAATTTTTGGGAAAAAAAAAAATCCGCGGTTCGGAAGTTCGGAAGGCGGAAAATCCGGAAAATCCGGAATAGTCCGCCGTTCGCGGACGTGATAAATCCGCGGCGGACCCAGGTTCGGGTCCGCGAACCGGCCATCTCTAGTGTCCATAGACAGAGGAAAGGACAGATAATGGGTGTAGTTCTGTAAATCCCCCCATAAACGGGCTCAATATTTTGAGTGATTCTGTAAATTTGATCAAATTTCTCAAATATCAAAAACTTTTTTTCAATACCGCTCAAGAATATCAAGTAGTTTATCTGGAAAAAGGAAGATCGGGCCAGGTGGCAAATTTTCCGCCAATCCCATCTTCAAGTCCTCATCCCTCCACAGATTTCAAGGGGAAATTTGCAGAAAGATCGGAAGCGCAAGATGGAAAACTTTGAGTAGTTCTCCCAATCATTTTCAAGTTTCCAATCATATTTTCAAAGATTTTCAAATGTTCGAGGCTATTTTCGAAAATTATCGAAAATAGCCTTGAATGTTCAATTTTCGAAAATACCGTCGGAAACTCGAAAATGGTCTCCAAACGTATTTTCGCTAATTTTCGAATGTTCGAAAATAGCCCCGTACTTTCGAAAATTATCAAAAATGTCTTCCGAATTCCCGAAATCTGGAGGATCCATCCAGATTCGAACAGATCTTTCGGATTTCAGAATCTAGGGGTTCCGCGTCGGATCTCGGTTCTTGTCAAACCCGAGTCCCATCTCTAGTTTGAATAGTGCGAGTTCGTCCAAATTTATAAAGTTCGGCTCGAACTCGGGTTCAAGGTCAGTTTTGTGCCCATCTCTATATATCCCATGCAATTTAAGTAGAAGTTTATACTGTTAAAAAATTCAGTACATGAAACCAAAAAAAAAAAATTAGTGCAATGCAGTTATTTCAATAAATAAAGATCAGAAAATATGTGCAGGATGGCAAAGAGTTAAAGTCTCAGTGAGAGCGTATATATATATATATATATATATTTTTTTTTTTTTAAAGATGTTTGATAATGTACAATAGGAAGCAGACTGAAAATACTGGAGATATAAACTGGCTCCAGCCATCTGTGGATGTCAGACTAGGAAGGATCCTGTTCAATTAGTGTTGTAAAATAAAATACATTTTAAAGGAAATAAACACTGCAAGAGATAAGATTCATGCTTTCAAATATATACAAGGTTTGAATTTTTAATTAGCATTGCTAATTACAGTCATCAGAAAACAGAATAGATTTTTACCTTGTATTTTGCAGACAAGCCTTCAACCCAAGTGTATTTTTCAGTTTCATTAATATTTTATGAAAATGGCCCTTGCAACTTCAGCCTATTCTGTGCCTTCAAGAAAACTGCCCTACATTATAGATTCCAATGCCTCTAAGCCATGTACATTAGGAAGATGACAAAATGCAAAACAGCATCTTGTCAGCCATTGCATCAATTGATTCTATTACATAGTGTAAAAACAGTTGGGTGTGAGTTATAATCTTACTGACACTAATGATGAAACAAGACACTGGCTCGGAGCAGTCATTAGCTGTGTGCCAGAAATTAATGATTCTAATATTTTTGGACAAATTAACCTTAATGAACTGACCTAGTGTGTAATGCTGATGTAATACACAGAAGGACAGTAAATTATGAAGTTACTTTACCCAAATGCACAAATGTGAGCCATAGGAGAATATTAATGGAAAATCTGAAAAGCAAATTATGAACATTGATTATTTAACTGCTATTGATATAATTAATTTGTTTTGGTGACAAAAAGACTGTTGTGTGTTTCCTCCTCTGCTCTACGTCTTTGTAGACGTACAATCACTTATTCAGCATTTCTAAATTTTTCCATTAATTAATTGGCAGGTGTATTTTGCGTTGCTTAGCAGCAAAGCTAGGCCGAAGTGAGGCTGGCTATATGTTATAGAGCTAAAGAAGTAACCAAACAGTAATTTTAAAAAAAAAATGTTTTTTACTGAAATCAAATATAGCTAAATTGAGCTAAAATTAGCAAAATGTAACATGCAATGAAATAATGACCGTAAAAACAGAACCATTTAGCTAGTCAAAAAATGTATTTTCCAAATTTTATTCAAAAAAACACCTAAATCTCAATATTACTTTTACACAGGGGCATATCTGCCCTGAGATAACCCAAGGCAGTCACCACAGGCGCAGGCTACCTCCCCTATATAAATCAGTGGAGCGTGTTTTTTCATTGGTGCAGGCGCTCTATAGTAGGAAGAGGGCAAGGAATAATAGGCATCAGACTGCACCGCCCCCAAAAATTTCATTTTTACATAACTTACAGTAAATAAGAATATGACTGGCTATCTCCATGCATGATTTTGTTGACAAATATGCACATCATTAATAGACTTAAAAGAAAAGAAAGAATCAAAGCAAAATATTTGCAACAGGTAAACTATGGAGCAACTGATAATATAATTTTCCTCTTGTGGCAAGGCTCTAGTACTTATATTTATTTATATCATTTATATATATATGTACTGAACTATTTATGTACTTGTAAGACTTGAATTATGTTAATGTACAGTGCAGCGTTCCCAAATGGTGTATAAAAATAAACTATATATACATACATACATTTCTTTTAATAGTGTTCAAATGTGTCTGGATGCATTTTTGGTGATGTCACAGTGACATCATAATTTTGTACAGAATTGAATTTTGACCTTAAAAAACATTGCACTTGGTGTAATTTCTTATTCTATATCAATAGTGTCCAAATGTGTCTATGTGCATTTTCACTATGACATCAGCATGATGTCATAATTTTGCACAGATATGGATATTGACACAAAAAGGTTGAAACTTCTTATTCTATTAGGGAGATTCACTCCGCAACTGCTCTGGGCAAATACCTGCACGGGATTTACCAGAAGCTGCGCGGCTCTGGGTGGACCTCACCCTGAAGTAAGTATTTAACGCCAGCTATTTAACGCCAGCTATTAGTGGTGTAAAATACTTATGTGTTAAGAGCCGCACAGCCTCTGGTAAATAGGTTTGCGATGCATCCTCAGGTTCCTGTTCCGGATCTTGTGCAACCGCCGCAAAGCAAGCCTTACCATCACGCTAACTGAGCATAAATTAGTTAGCACAACATTATGAAGGGGCAGGAGCGCTGCATGCCGGCACAGCTCCTGGATATATATATATATATATATATATATTAATAGTGTTCAAATTTGTCTGGGTGCATTTTTTAGTGATGCTCATATGGCTCTCCACGGTACCATAAAAGATATATACACCTTAAAAAAAACATTAGGTTATTGGCAAGCTGTTGCTTTAAAACTTAAGTTGGTTAAACCATTTTTCTTCTCCCCCTCCCCTAAGAGCCTACCTTTATTGCTTCAAACTTACTGGCTTCCTCCTCATGGATAATGGAATCTGCAGCGCCCCGACAAGATCTCCTGGCTCATCCTGCCTGGTCTCCACAGGTAAGTTCCAGTTGCACCAAGTGCATGCCACATAATATCAATGCCCTCGCGCGCATGTGTGACATCATTGCGCAGCGTCCAAACACAGCGACGTCACACCTGCGCACGGTTGCCTGCATTGACGTCATGTCACGTGTGCACTGACGTCACACGCGCGTGTGGTGCAACTGGAACTTACCTTTGGAGGCCAAGGAGGCAGGATGAGATCTCGTCGGGGCGGAGCTGCAAATGCCATTATCCAGGAGTAGGAAGCCAGCAAGATTGAAGCAATAAAGGTGGGCTCTGGTGGGGGGGGAGGATAGAAAAAAAAATGTTTTAGTCAGCTTAAGTTTTAAACAACAGCTTGCCACTAAAGTAATGTTTTATTTTTTACGTGTACATATTCTTTAAATATTTTTCCTTTACTACAATATTTCTACAAATGTCATGCTGTCTCTAAGATACAAACTGTAGGGAAAAGAAAACACTGTCTTATGAATCATAGTTAAATGTTTAACATTTGTTCTGTTTTAATTAAAATACGTATTACTGCAATGTATATTTCTTGTCTAGTTTTGAATATACAAGGGAATCACCAAATATATTTAAAACATTTACTTAATGTTAAGGTGAAAACTTACAATGTGCAGTATTTCTAGTTGGTGCTGCTTTAGGCCTTTTCTCTTTACCCTAATCCTCCCTGGTTTCTTTGTTTGATTGTTGACTGCCTGGGGATTATCGAAAACAACTTTTATTGCAATGCTATTGAAAGTATATTCTTCATGCCAACCACCTCAGCACACTGCCCTAGGCCCAAGCCATACTGGCCTCTTTTATGTTTTATTGACCTAAAATAAAGTTAAAGTAATAGGGAAATAAAGGCTTTTTCTCTATGCCCATGTTTAGCTAAATCTAACGTCATGATTGCCTCCTTGCTACCTGTAAACAGCCCTCAAACTCCAAAAACCCTTATGCTCCCAACACACCTATGCGAACACAGAGAAACCAGTAGTGGATATAAAATGGGCACACCGCCAAAATTCCCAACACACCTATGCACATTCCCTCATATTCTTCTACTGCATGCGATGTATGCCGATGTCAGATAATTTTTGCATTTTTTTTAGAGATTGTTCAAATGTCTTCATCTACCACTTCATTTATATATACTACATTAGATGAACTAGAAACACATATTATTTTTCATTTTAAATAATTTTAGGCGGCCACAAAGAGCAAACACCAAGGGGATTCACTTCTATGGTTAGATGGATCATCAACATCAGTGCCGGTAAATTCTAGTGCTATTTCTTAAATATTGTGTCAGCTTTGTTAAGTAATGTTATGCTCTTGTAACAATCTGCCTACACTGTATAGTTTTCATTCCACTGTGTTTTAGTCTTTATTCATACTGTGGTATCATGTTATGTAAGTTCTGGCAAAAACACCTTTTTTCTACAGGCACACTCCACACAAAAGAAAAATCTCCTACCAAAGCATTCAGTGCTTTTGGATGATAAATGATTTAAGAAAAACTTGCATTATGCAGAGAATAATGTGGATCTCTTCAGATAAATGCAGGGAGAATGCCTCATACCTACTGCTATACATTTATGTTCTGCAAAGGTTTTGCATAAAATGTTAAGCTCTATGTTCTACAGCCTGTCTATTTGAAAATAAATCGGGGAATATTTTACTATGCACACACAGGGAGATTCAAAAAACGTTCTTATCATTAAAAACTGTGCTAATTTTGCCCCAACCAATCAGATGTTAGCTTTCAAATGTTAAAAAGATCTGATTGGTTGGGGCAAAATTAGCACCACTTTAAACGATAAGAACTTTTATTGAATAACCCTGAAAGTTTATAGTGCCCGTGCAGAAGGTTACACACCTAATATCCCATTTAATAATTCTTGGAAGCAAGTAGGTTTACATTTTAAAGTTTGCTATGTTTTTTTTTAATCTAAAATCAAATAAACAAACATACAATCCCTTCAATTAGGAGAAAATATAAAAGAAGCAAACTCTGATTTCAGTGATTTTCAGGAATAGTTTGTTAGTTTAACTTTGACTTCCTTTTATGATAAGGCCATAAAACTGAATTTTCAATAGGAACTGTCAACTTTATTTATGACAGAGACATACTAGTTATAAATTCAGAGTGACTGGTGCATTGGCAATGTGATATATTGAAAATAGACAAATAAAATTCTTTCAAGTTTCTTCTACAACTCAACTTAAATAATTTAGGTTTTACTTTCCTCAAACTTGCTGACAGTTTTGTTGATAAGTGCACTTTTTCCGTTGTTGATCAACTTTGCAACCGTCAGGAAAATATAAAAATGTCTATTTTTAGCTAGATAAATTATTAGGTATAGGCTGTTCCCTATAACTATCTATCTATAGATATTGTAACATAGTAACAGAGGTTGATTCAAGACATCCATCCATCTAGTCCAAACTTTAAACCATACTTATTAACCCTACCTAACAATTGATCCAGAGGAAGGCAAAAAAAAAAAAAAGCAGCTTAAAGAGAAAAAAAATCCATCCTAACTCCGAATGGCAATTGGAAAGGATCCTTGGATCCTTTTCCAGCTATTCAATGAACTTTCCATTGTCACATCTTCTGGAAAACAGTTCCACAGTTTCACCGTTCTCACTATAATAAAAAACTTTTCTAACCTGAAGATGAACCTTCTTTTCTTCAAATCTTAAAGGGCATGTCCACCCCAAAACTAAAATTTAACCCACTACTCACCCCACTGTGTAGTTTAAAAAAAATCCTTACCTTACACCTCTGCTCCTTATGGTTCTCCTGCAATGCTTGTCCAAGGTCCAGGAAACTGAAAATAGGAGCTATCTTCATGTGAGAAAGGTTTCTGCCTCCTCCTTTTCCTCTAAGAGGACAGTGGCATGTGCAGGGAAGCCCTTTACCCCCTCCCACCCTCTTGATCCCTCCCTCCCACCCACCTGATGGGATGTCAACAAGTTATATTGTTTGTGCTTTTATGCATCTTTGTTGTTTTAAATCCTGTAACTAATAAAGTGATTTTGTAATGCACAGCCACCTCACCTATTTGTAATCATTTAGCTGTGTTTCTGCTATAATGATCACATAATACTTGCTACTAGTTCTAGTTCCCCAGTTTTTTCATCCAGACTTCTTGCATTTGTAAACATCTTTGATTATCATTTATTTCCAGACTTTCACATACATGCCTTTCTTCTCTGTGCTCTTCCTTCCCCCTCTTCTCCCTCCATTATCTTATTAGCCCCCAGTTTCCTTATTCCTCTGTTTGCCCCTGTGTAGTCCTAAATACCCTCTCCCATACCTAGATTAAGGTATCCTCCAATCCTCTAGCAAACTTCCCCCTCAAAACAGCTTCACTATTATCAGTAAGGTGTAGCCCATTCCTACTAAATCACCTGTAGCTGACAGAAAAGTCAGCCCCGTTCTCTAAAAACTTAAACCTCATCCTTCCTAGTGTAGCATGTAGCTGCAGTAGTATTCCTGTAAATATGACCCTGGAAGTCCTTACTTTTAACTTGGACCCTAACTCTCAGTCATTGTAGGCATGTAGGGTCTTGACAGCAGATAATCCTATCCACCTTTCTAATAATTGAGTCCCCTTATACTACCAACTGCCTAGCTTATTTGTCTCTAAATTCTCCCTCTCTTGTATTAGAGATGGCTATCCCCTGGGTGCTTAAGGGATCAGCACACTCCATGCATGCTACTTTTGAGCTGTCCTCCTCCGCTTCTTCACCAAAAATGGCAAATCTGTTGGGATGGATTAGCTGGTAAGAAGCAACTATCCTCTTCTGAGACCCACTTCCCCTGGCAACCCTTACAAAACCACCTTTCTCCAAAACACTATCTGCTTCATTTCCACCCTCCAGTTTACTGGCCCCTGCCAGTAGCTGCACTTTCCATTTGAAGCCTAAGCTATCTAGTAATAGTAAAATGGATTTACAGTTTACATACCCTTTAAGTTGCTTTCCTTGTTTCTTGTTTGGCTTAAAAGAGCCAACATTTTTTTCTTTTTTCAGTAAGGTGTAGCCCATTCCTACTTAAGCGCCTGTAGACTCTAATGGACATGTGTTTCATGCCTGATCAAGACTGATTGTATTCAGCTGTGTTCAGCTGTCCCTTAATTGCATTCATCTGTGTCGCAGTCCTCATTTCTCTTGGTTGCATTCAGCTGTGTAGCAGACACAGACCTTAAAGTTCCCAGAACACCCAGACATTAACAGAGCTTTGTGGAACCTTTTTGAGACTTAAAGGATAACCTCAAAGCCTCAAAATAACTTTACATATTTATTATATTTATATATTTAAAATTATCCCCCCCCCCAAATCCCCACTTTGTTTTATTCTTACCTTCATCTGACGCTTCCACGCTGAGTTATTAGAACTCTCCTTTTCCTGGAAATGACTGTCAGTCATGGACATGATGGTGATGTCATTATGTATGTTTATTTTTTTTTAATCTCTACTCCTAATATTTAAATGATTGTATCGTCCTATGGTATGTTTCTGTCATCTTTCTTCTTTAATAGGTATACCTATTTGAATAGGCTTACATTATGATGATTAGAATTGTCCTCCTTGCCAAGAATTTCCTTTTTGCATTCTTTTTTTATATTGTTCTATTGACTATCTTTTGATCATTTTCTATGCAAAGAATACATCCTCCCCCCTCTCTATAAATGTAGCGGTTAAATAATTCAGCACACCAAAATATTGTGGTAATGAAGTAAAAAAAAATTATTGTTCATTAAAAGGCCCCTAGGAGATAAGTAAGTGAGTTTGATTTTGCCTGATATGCTTTATTGTCCTGCAGAAATCTGGTAAATGAGGTGTAACTAACAGGGGAGCAGACTCTGCAAACCCAAGGGGGCCTGGGAGCAGGGTTGCCAGATCTCAGCCTGACCAGGATGGGGACGGGGCCTTGACGTCCCAGTGCTGCCACAGGGGGGTGGGTTGGAGGTGTGGCTAAGGACTGGGGTGTGGTGAAAGTCAGAGGTGGAGTTAGGGGCATAACTGGGTGGGGAGTGGGTGGGGTGGTCTCTGTATAGGATTTCAGCCCTGACTGCAGGACTCAGGGTTTTGTCCCTGCAGTTTGGGGCAATCCTGTCCAAATAGGGACGCCTGGCGAACCCTTCCTAGGACCCATCTTCTAATTTTCTCTGTGGTAGATATACAGAAGCCTTTCCAGAAGACCAATGTAAATGAAGCACGCATAGGGGCCCCATCATAGTTTTGCTGGGGGGGGGGAAGTGATTCCTAGTTATACCACTGCTGGTAAAATAGTAGCTTTTAATAGCTGTGTTTCTAGAGTTCATTAAATAGTTTGTTTAGAAAAGGGGGTTATGCGTTTACTCCCATTTGAGTTTGTTTGCTGGCAGTTTTTCTGCATAAATGTGTATGAACGAAGGAATGCACTATGCAGCTGAAGCTTTTTAATTTACAAAAATATAGATTTTGTTATTGGTTATTTTAGAAGTAAATTGGTGGCTAGATTAAAAAGTTGGAAATAGTTGGAATGTAATGACTGGTTAGGTTTTGCGAAGATCACTAGGTAACTGCAAAAGCATGGGCTAAACTTCTCTGACTTCTGTTTTACTAGCAGTGTCAGAGCCATCAAAGTAACAATCTCCCACAGAACAAAGTAACAAACCCTGTAACTTCTATCTGCACCAATGCATGAGCAGACCAGAGCAAGTTTCTGCATGGAAACAGATGGCATATGATTTTTCTGGTCTTTGTAAGACAAAAAAAAGGAAACAAAATGAAATTAAAATCCTTCTGACCATAATGATCTAGGATGTGGACTCTAGTGATGATAAGAACAATCTACCATTTGATGAGGATCAGCTAATTACAGCAGGTAAGTTGACCTCCATATGATTAACATTTAAAACGTCCAAGCATTGAACAACAGCAGAGTGCAGACAGGGAATGCTGGGAGTTTCGAAATTTCGAAAATCTAAAAAATGGAACACCAGTCTCGAACATCTCTACTTGTGCACATATGAATGAATGAATTGCAACATTATATAGCTATATATTCCAAAAAATATATAATTTGCAAGGCCTTTTTTTGAGATATAGGGGATGTTTGTTTGTATGTTATAGTTTTGATATGTCCCATGCTTGTGAAGGTTCTCATTCATCCAGGTCATGTTATATCTGTTGTATCCAGTTAGATTAACTGGACTTTAGTTTTAGGGTTTAGTTCTTCGCTAGTAACAAACTGGCTTTCTCAATTCAGAATGACTTGTACAAGAATTTGTTGCCCATTGTGTAGAGTTTAAAAATCCTTACCATACATCTCTGCTCCAAATGTTTCTCCTATAATGTCAGCCCAAAGTCCTAGAAAGTAAAGACCAGAAGCCTGGCTGGGAGGAAAACATTTCCGCCTCTTCGGTGTCCTCTGAGAGTTTTCTGGCTTGCTCAGTGCAGCGCCACCCCTCCAGATCCCTGTTAGGTTCCCTGTTCCCCTAGCGTGATATCTGTAGTGTAGGGAACCTACCCTCTCCCACCCCCAACTGCTGTATTTGTAAAAAAAATAACCCGAACTCTACTTACACAGCTTCGTTCCCCTGGCGTTCTGTACTGCCTCTCAGCCAATCATGGATGCGGCTGCCGGTCCAGCCATGTCTGAACGCCTGTGGAACAAGGCTGTGTAAAAGTAAAGTTCGGGTTAGTTTTTTTACAAACTAATACAGCGGTTGGGGGTGGGAGAGGGTGCCCTACACTACAGAAATTTTTAAAAAGAGTTGTGTGCTATCAAAACTGCCCAGGGGAAGGTGTCAAAACAACATTGTACATGGCAAACAGTTGGTGTTGAACCCCCCCCCCCCCCCACACACACACACACTTCTATTCAGGCTTGGTTTCTATATTTTCGCATAAATTGCCTTCTTGACACCTCTCTTGAACCAGTCACGTTCCTTTGCCAAGATGTTGACATTACAATCTTCAAAGGTATGACCCGAGGAATTGGCTATTCTGTGCTGGGACACATATGTTGGTGCAGTTGCGGTTTGGTCTCTCCCACATACAAATTAGAGCACTCTTTACTGCACTGCGTATATGATGTCGCTTTCCTTGTATTTCGGTATTGAGTCTTTTGGATGTACCAATTGCTGCCTCAGTTTATTGTTTGGTTTATAACAGACAGGGATACAGTGTGTTTTTTGAAAATTTTTCTTAATATCCCATTGTCATGGAAAAGTCAGTAAGATGTCTGGTATCATTGAAGGAGAATTAGTGCTTTTAAAATAGACAAGCATAAATGTTTCTACAAATAAAAAAAAAGGGTTATGTATATAGTTTCTCTCTTCTTATGGGTTTTCCTACTGTAGAAATCATGTAAATCCTTCTGGCACAGAATGGCTGGCACTGAAAGGGTTAAGTTCTTGAATATGTGTATATAACTATTTAAGATTAAATTGGATTGTTTCATTCTGAATGTTAAATCCTTGGTGTGTACAAAAATGATGTTTTTTGGGTTTTTTTTGGGGGGGGGGTGTTGTAAACTGTTTCTTTCTCATTTTGACTTAGATGACAATTTTACAATAAATTAATTGTTAGATTTATTAGAATGCTTAGAAAATAGCATGCATTGGTATATTATAATTATTAGAACTAAAAGGAGTAGGTAATAAAACACATGTTTATGTTTTGCAATTGGGAAATTAGTTTCTTTTGCAGATGTTCTAGATTCGGGAATCTAACTTCTCTATTCATGTTTTTAAGGCAGTCGACTATGTTATGTTCATTTTCTGTGCATGTCATATCTTATTATTGCTGTCATTCTTCATGGGAAAGCCACCAAACTGCAGGGAGTTTTATATAATTTCAGAGCCACCTCTCCCATGAGGCAGAGTGAGCCTTTTGGCTCAGACTGCATTCCTGCCATGGGCGGTCAACAGAAAAAAGAACTGCGTGGGCGTGCAACCACAAAAAGCACAGACAGTGTGCCTCCTGCCTCCACCTCATTTTGCCTCTGCCTACCTTCTACCACAGAAAGTGGGCAAACTTGTATGTGCCAGTCACAGTGGGCACCATGTGCCAGTCACAGTGGGCAAACTTGTATTTGCCAGTCACAGTGGGCAAACTTGTATGTACCAATCACAGTGGGTAAAATTGTATGTACCAGTTACAGTGTGCAAACTTGTATGTACCAGTCATAGTGCGCAAACTTGTATGTACCAGTCACAGTGGGAAAACAAGCATAAACCAGTCACACAGTGGGCAGACTTGCACGAACCAATTACATAGTGGGCAGACTTGCATGCACCAGCAACATGGTGGGCAGACTTGCATAGACCAGCTACACAGTGGGCAAACTTGTATGTGCCAGTCACAGTTGCCAAACTTGTATGTACCAGTCACAGTGGGCAAACTTGTATGTACCAGTCACAATGGGAAAACTTTAAGGTACAAGTCACACGGTGGGCAGACGTGCATGAACAAGTCACATGATGTGCATACTTGTATGTGCCAGTCATAGTAGGAAAACTTGTATGTGCAGTCACAGTGGGTAAACTTGTATGTAACAGTCATAGTGGGAAAACTTGCATATACCAGGGCTGCCCTAACAGTGTCTGCTAAACTGGAGAGCAACTGGAGGGCTGACTTAACAGTGGCTGGTAAACTAGAGGTCTGAACTAACCTGTTGTTCCAGCTCTCCAGTTCACCAGACACTGCTAGCTAGTCCACCAAGCCCACATCCACAGGCCATGCCCCTTCTGTTATTGGAAAATGTATAGGGGGCTTGAAAAGTTTGTTGCCAAAAGGTCTAGAACCCCCCCTCCCTGCATTTCAGGTTTAAAAAAAACCTTTGCTAACTCCCAATCATGTATTCATAAACCTGCATTATTGGTTGTCATTATGAGGGCAAAAGATAACATCTGTATAACGTCAGAACGTCTTTGTTCTAGTATGTATAAAATATACAGGGTTATTCAATAGCAGTTCTTATCGTTTAAAATGGTGCTAATTTTGCCCCAACCAATCAGATCTTATTTAACATTTGAAAGCAACATCTGATTGGTTGTAGCAAAATTAGCACCATTTTAAAAGATAAGAACTTTTATTGAATAACCCTGATTGTGCTTTAAATCATTCAGTACTGTATCATGCCTGAAGAAGAAGCCTAAGTGCTTTGAAAGCTTGCATTTTTAATCATTTTAGTGAGGTAAAAGGTATAATTCTATATCCAAGTTGTTATTATGAATTTAAAAGAGTTTGACCCAAACCTGGTTTCTGATTGAAACTTTGTCAATTGAAAAATGCTTGTTCTGTTTTCTCCTAAATTCTGAGTCAAAACTGAGGGCTGTTCTGCAAACCTACTGTGTTTAGTTATTATCTATCTAGTTATTATTTATACTGCAGGTTGCTGCCATACCATCCGAGTCAGGAATAAACAACATACATAGCTGTAAAATATTTATTGGTAGTTTATGGATACATAAAATAATGTATATGTATAGTGGTCTGTATCCATATTTTGCAGGATGGATGGTGTAGAACACCATCGCAATTGTAAAATATCAAACTGGCATGATGTTCCAATAGTTATTTTATTTATAAATATGCTCCAAATTGTTATTGCCAAATTAAGTAGAATGTAGACAAGTAGACAAAGACGCTGGATTACTGCTTCAAACTCTGTGACTTTTTATTTGGCACATACAGCACAACATGTTTTGAGCACAAATTGATAAAGAGCAGTTTGTGATTGCCTACCTGTCTATATTATTGGTTTGTATGACTTAGGCATATGAACTTGTATGAGGGAACAGGATTGATGCCTTTTGTCAGAATAGATGCAATCCCAATATTGCAACTTTTCCATATAAATTCTGTGCAAATTCTAGTTTATTCAATTACAGTAACTTCTTCGTCAACTCCTTTTGTGTACAAGTCACACTGTATATCAGGCTAGACAAATGTTGAAACCAATTGGCTTTTAAAGATACCATTTTGTGCAAATACCCGGGGGAAGAAATCACGGGTATTTTCTTCTTTTAGTTCTCCATTCCCACAATCTGTTTATCTCTTTATAAGAAATTTATTTATGCTCTTCGTATGCCCTTCTTCTTCCCTAAAGCACCTTCTGTAGCTCCTTTTTGTTTGAGCTGCATCATGTTCCAACAAGCAGCCTCTGGTCATTTTTATGCTAATAGATCCCTACTCATTTATCTTTAGATTATCTAGGAATTTCTACATTAAGTCTCAACTAATTGTATGGCTACCAGGAAATCAATGCTGCAGGACAAGGGAGCAGTTACTGGAATGTTGAGAGTACAAACTGTCAGATTTATAGGCCTTTCAGAAATAGAAAAAATTTGTATTCAGTAATGGGTACCAACTTCAATAATATATATTTAAAAATGCGAAATATTTGTTTGTAAAAAGTACCTCAAAAAAACAGTTACATTTTGTAATTCGTTGTCATATGAACAATTCTTTAAAGTTCTGTTGCAATAACTAGCTGTGTTTCAGAGGATTTGCACAATGTTTAAAAGAAAACATGACAGTTACAGTAACAGTTTCTCCAAATTAGGGTTGCATTGGGGTAAACTTTTATTGGTATTTTCATTTTTGAAACTCATCTCCTGACTCCAAGTGGCAATTACAAAGGATCCCTGGATCAGCTAGAACTATAGGGGGGATGCACCGAGCACCGCTATCGGCAACCCGGTGCAAACAGCCCGGCGATGTTATATGCCGATTGCGGCGCTCGGAACATCGCTACCTGGCGATTTTCTATTCCGGCATTTTTAACGCCAGCTATTAGCTGGCGTTGAAAGTGCCGCAATAAAATGCCGATTTCGGCATATAACATCGCTTGCGGCAGCTGCGCTGTTAACTTTTGCGTTAGCCACGCTGCCGCCGCAAGGAAGGAGTTAAAGTCACGCTAACCAATATAACATCGGTTAGCGTGACTTAAACTCCAAATCAGGTGCGATGCGCCCGTTGGTGCATCGCCCTGTATATGTATTGATACCAGTAATTTTCACAATTCTTTCACTTTAGAAACTTATCCAGCCCCCTCTTAAAGCTAATTAATGAACTCAACACCAATTGTTTGCCATGTAAAATGATGTTGAAATCTTTCAAATTCTGTTATTCATCTGTTTAAAATTGGTACACTGCGCACCCAGTGTGTACCCAGCTTTACCCTGGGCAGTTTTGATAACACCTCGTAACTACAATGCAATCAACACTTTGCATTTATTAGGTCCTTGACACCTTGCTGTTGGGACACATTCCAGGGTATTTATTATCAACACATTATTGTACAGGTCTTTTTGAATTGAGAAAGGCGTTTGGCTGACTAGCGAAACATCTTTAAGAACTAAACTGATTACCACAAACTGAATACCACAGTTATTGTAAATTATATTACATGTTCCTTGATATGTTCTGTGATATTATCTGTAGTAACACCTGATAATATTGAAAATGTTGACAGATTTTGTCCAATAGTTGCCAGTGTACTAACTATTCAGTTTTATTTTGACACGTTTATTCTGCATCTTATCAGGTCACATATTCAAAATGAATTCCAGCTTCAAAGAAATCAATAGACTTTATGCTGACTGGACTGTGTAGATCCAAGCGTTCGTTTAACTGCAAAAGGTCTGAAGCAAGGCAATTACATTTAGAGTTGCAACACCTAGTGGGCTGTATTAAAGGAACACTAAACTGAAAAAAATTACTTTTTTTTTGCTCTCAGTGCTCCCTGTCACTAGATCTCCTCATGTCCTGTTCATCTCACTCAGCCAATAGAATTCACCCAGTGATTTTGTGTTATAGTGAAAGTGAAAGTAAAACTGCTTTGCTAATCACTGCTTGAATCATGTAAGATTTTCTTTTAGCTGTAGGAGTTTGAAGGTGTGTGTGTAGGGGGGCTTTGTAATTGATTTCTTTAGCTACACTGCTACATTGGGACTTAAATAACACAAACAGCAGCTAACTGCAGAATTGGGTTTATCTGCACAGAAAGAGCACAGAGAAACAGATGATGCTTATTCATTTTTTCATCTTAATGCTGAATCAATTAGCCATACAGTGACAGAGAAATAAGCTTTACTTTTATAGAATGGATAGTTTGTACATGTAGTGGGCCAGAGGGAGGGGTTGGGTGATTGACAGTTCTTTACTAACTAGCTGTGCCCCGCCCTCTTTAAAAAGTAAACCTCCCAGAGCTAAAAAAAACAAGGGATAGGAAGGTCAGAGAAGAAAAATAAAAAGCAGATTTAGATTGGTGGTAATTAATTCTAATTACTGTGTGATTAGTTAAAAAATTATTTGCCCCAGTTTACATGTTCTTTAAGGGTCATTCTCTTTTTATGCTTAACCAGAATAGGATGTGCACAATGTGTTATTTGTTAATTTTGTTACATTTAAAGGACTCAGGGATATTGGGGCTGGTGTAATAAATATTTATTATTTTAAAAGTAGCAATATGTAGAAATAATACAAATAAAAAAACTACATGATTAAAATCAAGCACCACCACAGCTCCTGCCAGGAAGAAAGAAGAGGGAACTAGGCTAAAATTCTGGAGACACTATCGCTTTTTTTAACCTTCTAGCAGGATGAAAAGCTAGAAATCTAATCCCTAGCAGGTATGTGGTATCCACAGGCCAAGTTAACTTTCATTGCAAGTACACTAAGACCAATTAGTAATGGTAGACAAATACCTTACCTAAATCAGTATAAAACCCAAGTTACCTGATGTAATATGGGGTTAGTATGTGTTTTGGAAATTTCACAGAGGAACCCTCCCAGTCAATACACTCTTGTAGGAGATTAACCAGACATAAGTATTCGCTGGGTGATTTATAAAATGAACCTGTGGGTACTAGAGTTCAGCTCCCATAATCCACATTAGTTGGGGTATACCCAGCTAATTGTATTCTGTACATGCACAGGCTCTGTGCAACTTAAAGGGCATGTCCACCCCCAAAACTGAAATTTAACCCCATACTGGCCCCACTCTGTTGTGTATAAAAATCCTTATCTTACATCCTGCTATGCCCCTCCAAAGTCCGGAAAACTGCAGTGTAGTAGGTCCCAGAGATCCTGTGCCGGTCTCAGCCTCAACCTCGTCAAGGTTTGAGGCATGCGCAGGAGAGCTCTCCCCCCCTCCCTCTCCCTCCCCCTAGCTCCAAACCCCTTCGGAATATTCTAGGTATTGGTCCCCCAGCCCCAACCGCCATAATATAATTTTGAGAAAGTTCCCCGATAGTTACTTACCTTACTTACCGCGTCCCTGATTGGCTGCCTCTCAGCCAATCAGGGACGCGGCTGCCGGTCCCGCCTCCTGCTTGCAGTTCTGTGCAAGCAGAGGGCCGGGCAGTGCGGTGGAGGATAGAGGTAAGGAAAGTAACTATCGGGGGACTTTCTCAAATTTCTATTATGGCGGTTGGGGCTGGGGGGCCAATACCTACAATATATAAAAACTTGAAAAAAGGGGTGGACATGCTCTTTAAGGTACACTGAAAAAACTTCTTATTTGATATTAGTTTTTCCATTTCTACACTTCTACTGAGTATTAGGGGCTTTGACAGCTAAACTTTTATATTCTATGGCAACCCTCTAGTAGTTTCTTATTTAATAAGACACTAAAAGAACATCAACATAAAAAAAATGTTCATTTATATTTGAGCTTGAAACCAGTAAGTCCTGTTTATTAAGTTGAAAGAGCTGAATCATTTCAAGTAAGTTAAATATTATAAAAGTTTATTTAGGCAGTTTATTTTCTGGTTTAATTTGTACGTTTATTGCTTTTCCGTAAAATCATAAACTCACAACTGCTCAATATAGTAAAGTTTAACTGTCTGTATATCAGAGAATCTTCCCATTTTGTGCAGAAATTTAAAAAACCTGTTTGTTAAGGAAGAACATGTGTTCCACCTACTAGAATTCTATTTATAGTGTATAAGGTGAGGAACTCCAATGACTCTTTAAAGCAAACTCCTTTATTGGTACACCGGGAAAAAAAAGTGAGCTCAGACGTGAGCAATGGTATTACATAGTCTTATGCGTTTTGGGATGGAGTGCTTTTGCTCATACAGGGAGATGTAATAAAAGTTCACATCATTTAAAATGGTTCTAATTTTTATTACATCTCCCTGATAGACTCAAATTCTGAACATCCCTCCACCTATTTAAAAGCAATCCTTAATTGGTTAATATCTGTCAAAATTAACCTATTGTTAACTCTTCATAATTAAAGGGATATTTTGCCATTCAAGATTTAGAGTGACACAACCTTCAAAACTTAAAGAAAAGGGAGGAGATATTACGGTTAAAGGAATACAAAAATATTCCTTTTCCCATTTCCATTATTAATAGATATTTTCTATCTTTGGAAATCATTTTATATATTATATTACCCATTTATGCCTCATTTAGGTATCAGAGGCAGATTAGGGGTTAGAATAGTTCTAATAAATATAAGAGATTTCCCATTTTAGGTTTAAACCTTTTGGGGACCGCGTCTGAAGGTTTAATATCCAAAATGCTTCTCTCTTATTAATTAAGGGCAATAAATCACCTCCCCTTAGATTTTTCTTAATTTTCTCTATTCCTTGGACCTGGCATTTCTCAACATCTTCTCCATAACACTCAACAAAAAGTGTCTCCCAACAGAGGATATTGTTATGCTGTTCAATGCTCCCTGATTCAATCTTTTAAAAGAGTAATTGGAGTTCCGCACCTGTCTAGGGTGGTGTGGAGATAATCTACTGATTGAAATATTGCTGCAAGAGACGAACACTCTGACTCCTCCAGAACACAGACCATGTGACTGCCATCTGCCAATAGTAGAGGGCTAAGACTGGAGCTGCAATGTTTGTTGGTATACTGTATAAAGCCCTGGCTCTACTACCTTGTTTGTTGCAAGATGCAGTGCATCACGCATAGGGCCAAATCAAAAAAAAGTTAGCATACCATGGGTTATCTTAAAAATACGGCCACGGCCGTACATTTACATCCACGTTCATATATTTACAACGGTTCAGCCATACAATACCATGCGGTAGTAGAATAACACAATGGTATTGTATAGGTGATTGTACAGTTCTGATGTCAAACTATGATTGTAGGACCACGATCACAATTTTACAAGTGCGGTCTTAAAATTGTGGTCTTGGGTGCAGTATTGCAAAATAGCGATAACACGCCTCTATAAATATGGCCCATAGCAGGGCAAGGACACCACATTTCCTTTGTTAATACTTGCTTGTCCTTGCTGCAAATAAACAGACTGCACCGCGAAAAGCACATTCTTAGCTCTCAAAACTGCACATATCTTATAATCCATAATATAGTAAAGAAGAATGCGGAAAAGTAGCAGGGGGTTAGAAAAAACTTTAAAGTTATCAACTACTTGATATTATTATATATATAATTTTCATAAAAGAAACCAATGCAGAAAATGCAGAGAATTTCAGAAAATGCTGCCAAACAATATTTCTTTCTTTACATGTAATCCTTAACAAACTAACTTTTTGAGCAGGACATGTTCATTATTTTACATGCTCAGTATTTTACATGCTCAGTATTTTACATGCTCAGTATTTTTCACCAAGGTAGCTAAGAGAGAGAGAGATTTACATATGTATAATTATTTTCAATTCCTCAAATTTTATTGTTGTTAAAATGTACAGGTGGATGAAGGCAACAAAAAAATATCCTTACTTTTTAGTATTAGTTTATCATGTTATTTAATGCTTAGTTGAGGCAGTGTTTTGGTTAAGGAAACTACTGCCATTCATTCTGCACATTCTCTCACATTTTTAAAGCTTTCTATTAATGTTTTCAGTTCATAAAAATCCTTGCTTTCAGCTAGGATAGTTGGGATATAGTAGTTGCAACTTAGAAATGTCTTACTTTACTTAGGGGATCCTAATAAACAGACACAAGTTCCTTTAAAATCAAATGTATTTTACATTTTGTGTACACACATTTGCATAAATGTCTTTTGTTGTATTTTAAGCATTTATGTTAATCCAATTTTTAATAAAGGGAAAAATCGAAAATTTGCCCCAATGTTGACCCCTCTGTATAGTTTTTAAAAAATCCTTACCGTACATCCCTACACCTTATGGTTCTCCTGCAGTCCATGTCCAAAGTCCAGATATGTCCACAATATCAGTGCACGCCAAACTTAATCATAAGCAATGTTTTTTAACATGTCAATAAAACATTGCTTATGATTAGGTCTGGTGTGCACTGATATTGTAGACATATCTGGATATATACACCTGTGGCTTTGGTGGATCAGTAGCACTCAGCATTAAGACTCAAAAGTGGATGTTGATAGTGTGCGGGACAGCCAACGAATACAATTGTATGTCCAAAGTCTAGGAAACTGAAGAGTAGTGGCTGTCTTCCTGTCCAATGGTCTCTGCCTCCAGTCTTGCCCCCGGGAGGCATGCTGACATGCGCAGGGGAGCCCTTTCCCCCCCCTCCCTTCCACCATCCAGATCACGCCCTTCCTCCTAGCATGAAACTCAATTAATGTAATGATAATAATCCTTAGGCTTGCCAACCCCCAACCGCCGTTTTAACACTTAAAAAAAGTTTCCAATTAATAATTACAGCCCTTCGCTCCCGTGCCTATCTTCACACAGACTGCTGGTCTGGCCCCTCTCTGCTGTTTCAGGTTAGCAGAGAGGGGAGAACATAGCCGCAGGAGTGAAGGGTCTGTAAGTAACGATCTGAAACTTTTTTTTAGTATTAACATGGAGGTTGGGGTGGGCAAGTAAGCAACATTATATTAAAAGTTTGTTTTTTCGGTGGACATGCCTTTCATGTTTTCACTTTCCCAATGTTAAAGAATCTGTTACACCAAAGCAAAGAGCGTGTTGATGTTTAACCTGTGACTTAAAAAAACACTATTGTGACAGCTGGAGGGTTAAGTTGGGTTCTCCAATCTCCCTGAGTTGAGTAGAAGACAAGCGGTGAAGAAGTAAAGTTCTACTGAATTCAAGGAGGTATGAGAACTCTTTCCTACCTCCCTCACCCTGACAGCTGTCCCACCAGAACCTTCACTCTAATAACTCTCATTTTTACAATAGGCACAGCATGCAAGCATGGAGAAAATGGGAAAGCTGTCAGCACGAGTGAGCACAAACACTTGCCTGTTACTGATCTTTTACTGCACACAGTGAGGTAGAAATACTCAATCCTATTATCCTGTGTATAATAGGCTATAGAAAGTATTTTTTTAAATGATCCATTAAAGTGTTGTTTTAAATACAAAGAATATAATGGGAAACAGAATGTCAAGTATTATTATTTTTTGATTTGTAATTTCCTTTTAAGTATACTATATTTCAAAACTCCACTTTATATTCTATATGTGTCTATACTAGCGCCCTACATTCCACTTTCTATAAGACCTTGCTGTCTCATGCATGGAATCGTTTGCTATGATTTTTAAGTTGTTGGCTTTGCTTTGTTCATCTACAATTTTTTCACATTAAATTTATTTTGTTTGGAACTACAGCATCATTTAATATTTTTTACTATATTTACCTCTGACTCCCTAGATCTGAAGTTACCGAATTGCATATCGACCTGTAAAGCCATCACTGAGCTGTGGTAATAACTGAATGTGGCCATAGATAGTAGAATCCAATCCAGTTTATATTTTGCCCTATATTAAAATGTAATTGCATTGAGAAATTTTCTGTGTCAAGTTCCACAAAATGTTTTAATGTTTCCAATTAATATTGGACTGTTTGGAATAAACAGTAAGAAAACACATTTTTGTTTGTTTTAAAAATCTTTGAATGTTATGATTCGTTATAATTTTCATGAAAAACAACTTGTGTTAATTTATTTACAGCAGGAGAAAAATATAATGACAGGAAGTTATGTTTGCCTTTTATTTTTTACAGGTAAATAGAACTAAGACAGGTATAGGCATTCAGATAAGAAAGAAAAAGTGTAACTGTTAACTGGATCTGTAAAGCCTTCACAGATAGGCACATTCAATTCATTCTTCTTTAAAAGAAAACACATTTTAATTTTGGGGTTTCCCTAAAATTGATTGAATGATAAAAAGAATTCTATTGCGTAAAGATACTGTTACGTCAGTATGGCCAAGACTCAGAAGTCAGCTTCACAAACAGAAAGGTAGTGTTAGGGCAATCCTTTTTTAGATGATAGAGAATGTTAACTGAAGGTGCGACATAAACTCTAAAAATTCAATAAATATTGACTCACCTTTAAGTCAGTGGATATATTGTATCTTTGCCAAGGTTTGGGGGAAAGAAAACATTTACTGAAAACGCGTTCTGGGGGGTTTCTCTGTCTCTAGTAATCAGCAATGTGTTTTACTCTTGTTAACCTAGTTTGAGCTCTTCAAAATTTGACACTTACAATAGACACTTTCTAATCGTTTACTTCCCCCTGCACCAGGAGAGCAATGTAAATTATAAGAAACCTTTAGGACTGCTTTTCATTTTACACAGCACGTGTAGGTAAATTTAGGACTTTTAATGTAATTTACTATGACTGGCACAAATATAACAATTTATGTTCCTCGTTACTTCCAAATTTTATCTGATTTAATTCACATGCTTTTCATTTAAATACAAACATGACAATGCTTAAGGCAAAACTATTCCCTTTATTATTTTGAAAGTTAAAACAAAGTTCCTAATTTTGTGTTTTTTAATACATTTTATTTTGAATTTAGGACACAAATGTAGTGAAAAAGTATTGCTTTATAGGAATATCGCACCTTAAATGATTGCAAACTTGACCACCACTATCATACAGAACCATTGCGGTAGTTGAACAAATGAACGTTCCTAAATGTACTTTTACTATAACTTCCAATACCATGGGTTATTGAGGTTTCTGCATTACAGCCCTACCATACTGCATAGATCAGGGAGGTGCAATCAGAAGATCTTCAGATTGCAACTACAAGTAACCAGAGAGTGCTGGAATTGTGGTATCTAAAGGGCTGATATTTACAGTCATTGGCACTCTGGCACAGATCAATGCTTATAAACCCTATTAATTAAAATAACTTTTCTTTTTATTCCAATTTATCATTCTACAAACCCAGGATCAGTAAAAACATCCCCAAGTTGCGCAGACGAGCTTGTGTCTCTACCAAATGAATACAAAATCCACTATACAATATATCCTTTACCTAATGCCACCCTCTGTATTGGCAGTTTAACCTGTTCCATATTTGATAAACTTAGAACTGAGCTGCACAGTATTATAAATACAACCAATAACACAGCACTGTCTGCTCATTCCATATTGTTAAAATTAATAGATATTTACACCATCTTTTCTGTATTTGTAATATTTATTAATATGATTTTTCAGGTTACTACACATCCAAACCTTTTGCAAGTAAGCACACTATTATATAGTGTATTACTTATCCATTATATCAATGGGGTTGCATGTATGAACGGCAAGAAGCAATATTAGAAAAATAAAGTGTTTCTTTGCTCCAATAAAAAGGAGACAATGCTATTCCATCTGTTTTTTCTTACTAGTAATGTCTAATGTAGGAAGACAGGAATAAGCAGAGTAGAAAGCGCCTGTCAGCTCTGTTTGCCACTCTCCTTGAT
This sequence comes from Hymenochirus boettgeri, assembly GCA_019447015.1. Classification (NCBI taxonomy): domain Eukaryota; kingdom Metazoa; phylum Chordata; class Amphibia; order Anura; family Pipidae; genus Hymenochirus; species Hymenochirus boettgeri. The sequence continues at coordinate 240,364,933 of CM033470.1, forward strand.
TAGCATGAAACATTAATAGGGAGCTCAGGAACCTGGACAGAAATGGGCTTTGCCTGAAAATGGAGCATGTCTGGCCTCAAAAATGGCTTTTTTTTCCTAAACCAGAGCCAGATCATAAGAAATAGTTTTTAGCAAGTGTACTGTATTTCATGCAGAGAAAAATGATTTTAATAACAGCAAATGCAAAGCCATTTGTATAATGCCCCAAAACAATGTTGTGTTATCTCTCTAAGGGAGTCTCACTCCGAAAAATAACTACACACCTCTTGTATAATATATTTTTTTCTGCTGTACCAGTAACAGGAAAAAAATCAGTGTGTGTGAGTATATATGTGTGTATGTGTGTTTGTGTGTGTGTAAATATATACTTCAGATATTATATTTAGGTATATACACTGTGTTTTGGAGACATCTGCAAGGATTTCCTATGTTTTCCCTGTGCTTGTGTGGGTTGCGTGTGTAAGATAAAGTGATTAGATTGTAAGCTCTTTAGGGAGATAGTGTGATGTGAATGAATAAATAATTATAATGCATAATATGTAGCTATACAATATATTTGTGTGTTTATTTCTTGGGAAAAAGAACATTAATTGCCATATCTAGCATAGGAGTGGGACAGACAGACAGACAGACAGACAGACAGACAGACAGACAGACAGGCAGACAGACAGATAGATAGATAGATAGATAGATAGATGGATTGATAAATAGATCTCAAGAAAGGGATAGTAAATATGCACTATTTACATTTCTTTCAGTAATAGAACATATCCTCTAGGCTATGCTCAAGGATAAACTAAAATCAGACAATTTTGTAAAGTAAATAAAATGTGTAAATAAAGATTAATGTAACACCTGTATAAAAGATATTTGTCAATGCAGATGTGATTCATGTATATCCAAAAAGTTACTAAAATGTGATTTTAAATAAGTATGATTTCATTATTTTAGATTCAGTTGCATCTAACTGCTTGGACATCAACAATTAAGGTAACCTAGACATATTTATCAGTAAATAATTAAGTTTTGTGACATTTCCTAGGAAGCATGTTATTTATTTTGTGGTTCTCTTAAAATGTCTGCCTTCTGTACCTTTCAATTTTTTGCAAGTTAACTACTTAAAGGACAGTAGCTTTGAAGATTTTTTTGTATTGTGAGGACAAGTCACCGCTATTATAGACGATAATGACACTGACTTAGTTTAACCTAATATATGAAATCTCAGCATTAGTATATATGCAAATCCCTTACTGCTCCATTTGCATCTAAACAATGACTATAAAACATTGCAAGTTCATTGGATGATAGACAGCATAATAACGATGACTATATTTGCAATCAGACACAGAACAGTTGTATTAATGCTACTATTGAAAGTTTGAAGTTTAGTTTAACTAGAATAATGCATTTTCTCAGTGTGCCTTCCATTTAAATAAAATGCAGTCATGGAGTTTAAAAATAATTAGTAACACATCATTTGCAGGGCAAAAAAAAATGTTATTAATAAGTATATTTCTACAGTTAAGGATAGGGGGGTTTAAAGCATACACCATGTAGACCCTAGAGACAATTGCTATGTCTATATTATAATCATTTATATTTTTCATAAGAGAAAACATAATGTACCTTGGCAAGCAGTATAAAAATGTCTACATAAAATGTATGTTAAAAAAGACATAAAAATCGTTACCCATCAAATCCAAGCAGTCTCAGATTGTTATTAAAGCCCAAACCTCCCTCTTTATAATACAAAGATAGTTTTAAATGAAACACTGACCCTGCATGTTTGTATATAATACATTATTTGGAAGTATCTAGAAGTCTCTCCTTGACCTTAAGCATCTCCTAGCAGACATTCTCACGCACTGCACATCAGAAATGCACCAGCAGAGACCATTCATGAGGGACACAGCAAAGCCAGTCACATTTCTCCAAACTACAAATGCTACAAAACCTTGACCCACTGCCTGAGTCAACTGCACAGAGCCACCACAAGCTGCAAAATGCACAGAGCGAAGTTTCATTCAGCCTTTTCTAGAAATTAGCCATGAAGCAAAGCGATGCTAACTGCACGCAGAACTCCCATTAACAAATAACAACAGATTTCAGCATCTACAGCACAGAAGAGATGACAGACTTACTGTAATGTCCCATGGAGTAGAGTTCACATCTAGACAGAGGCTCTTTGCATTCCACATACTGCAAAGGGTTAACCACCATGAAGAAAAGAATATACCAGACATTAGCAAGCAGCCTATTTAGAAAATACATATTTCCACTTATGATAAATCCTGGATAAACCTGTATTTCTATTTAAACACCTTGCAGAGTAAAGCCTAGCACTGCATCTGGTTGCCAAAGCACAATCAATATAGAAGGAGCAGTATTTTATGATTGGAGAAGTTGTTGTGTTTTTGGTGGTGAAATTCATTATTTAGTATCTGAACCCTCAGCATTTCAGTATCATTTATTCATAAAGTCCCTTTTTGCCAGGAGGAAATGGATACAGCTATAGAGAGAGAGAGCAAGTGTAAGAGAGAGAGAGGGAGTGAGAGAAGGGAAGGGAATGAAGCGGATTGATGATATTGATCAGGTACCATCTTGAAACAAAGGCTAGGTGCTCTATTTTAGTTGACAACTGTGACAGATAAAAAAAACAAGCAAGAGAGGGGGAAGGCTAAGGCCTTGAACATCACAAGCTTTAAAGAGCGTTTGAAGAAACCATTATGACAAGCAGGTCTAGGCAAGCTGCTGCAAAAGATGTATTCAGAAGAATCATTAAAAAATGATGCTTTGTTTGCCTTGTGAATATGAGGATTCAAGCAAGCTGCAGTATACTTTCTGTCAATGAAATAGGATTTTTTTATTTTGTCGAGTGGTGTTAAGAACTTTGCAAAAAATAAAACAGAGAAGATAAATAAACTAACATTGAGTTTGTTAGGTCATGTAATGTGGATACTGTATACAGTTTCTGTCACTGTTTATTTACGTGTACAACTGTTTCACACATATAAATAAAAGGAGGGGGTTGATTAAATTATATGGTGATCTTAGGGAATTGAAATACTATTGTCAGTAAACTACTGTTATTTTAATATTTGTTATATAGCATAGTATAATACACAAGTCTCTGTATTTTCAATGGAGAGCTGCAGTGGCGAGAATCCTTATTAGAATCACTCAGTGATGTCACTGAGTGATTAGTTCAATTATTAGTGCCACTGCAGCTCTCCATTCCTAATATAACATAAAAATCATTGTCCTACCTCTTATCCAGCCACCCCGGAATCGAACATTTCACAAAACGACAAATCCAAGTGCTGGACAGGAACGGATCAGCCGTGTATACACGGCACAGAACAGCCTGGCGCGCATGCGCATCACTGTCCATTATGGCACATGAGGAAATCAATACCAACACACACGCATTATGCAAACAAAAAAGAGGCGCGAACAAAAACGGAATAAACCAAAATTAACAAACAGGGGTAAACATAAAGCCTAAAAAACAAGTGAAATAAACCTAAAACAAACATCTGATTCTGACTAAATTACTATTAACATTTGAACAATGAAACATATATAACATAATCATATATCTAAGATAAAGATTTTAAATAATAGTTAAAATGTTTAACAATGTTTTTTTAATGTTATGTATAAAAAAGAAGAAAACATTACATGCAACATGCAATTGAAAAACTAAACAAACCTTGGGGGAAAAAAAGTTAAATAAATTCTTTTCACCAGCTATTATCACTGTACTTATTTAAAATAAAAACTTGTGTATTATAAGAAATAATTCGCCCCTTACAGGTCGGAGTTTCCTGACCTGTATAAAAGCACTCGGCCTACGGCCTCGTGCTTTTATATGGTCAGGGAACTCCTCGGTGGCATAATAGCCTTATATTACACTGTAAGGGGCGCATTATCCCTTATATAATACACAAGTCTCTGCACTTTCAATGGAGAGCTGCAGTGGCGAGAATCCTTATTAGAATCACTCAGTGATGTCACTAAGTGACTAGTTCAATTATTAGTGCCACTGCAGCTCTCCATTCCTAATATAACTAGAATTTCCGAAACTTCGCAAAATCCGGTCCGCTCGAGGCCGGCTCGAGTGGACCCATTAAAATGAAAAAATCCTCGAAAATACGAAATCCTCGTGATTTCGAAATTTTCGAAAATACGTATTTCAGCATTTTCGAAAATACGAGAAATCCTTGTAATTTCGAAATTTTTTGAAAATATGTATTTTCACACATTTTCGAAATTACGAGAATTCCTCGTAATTTTGAAATTTTTTCGAAAATACGTATTTCACCGCATTTTCAAAAGTACGAGAAATTACTCGTGAATTTTGAAAATTTTAATTTTCGAAAACGCGGTTTGGAAAACCCGCCATATCCGCAGTTCGCGAACGTGGAAATCCGCCGCGGATCCGTGTTCGGATCCGCAAACTGTGGCCATCACTATATATTACATAAAAATCAGTGTCCTACCTCTTATCCAACCACCCCGGAATCGAACATTTCACAAAATCAATGTCCACAAAGAGCTGGACAGGAACGGATCAGCCGTGCATACACGGCACAGAACAGCCTGGCGCGCATGCGCTTACCATCGATTACGGCCATGAGAAATCATACAAAGTAATAGGCGGGCGTGCTCGGAGCAGCCGGGCGTGCACACGCATTATGCAAACAAAAAAGAGGCGCGAACAAATGGAATAACCAAATTAACAACGGGTAAACATAAGCCTATAAAACTAAAACAAGTGAAATAAACCTAAAACAAACATCTGGTTCTGACTAATTACTATTAACATTTGAACAATGAATGAATCTAAGATAAAGATTTAAATAGTTTAAATGTTTAACAATGTTTTTTTAATGTTTATGAGTTCCAAACTTTGGGGAAAAAAAAGTTAAATAAATTCTTTTCACCAGCTATTATCACTGTACTTATTTAAAATAAAAACTTGTGTATTATAAGAAATAATTCGCCCCTTACAGTGTAATATACGGCTATTATGCCACCTCGGAGTTCCCTGACCTATATATCCCTGACCTATATGGTCAGGGAACTCCTCTGTGGCATAATAGCCTTATATTACACTGTAAGGGGCGCATTATCCCTTGTATAATATATATAGCTAGTAGCCTATAATTGGATTTCAGAACTGTGATTCATGAGAAAAGTGCTTATTTACATTTTATATTAACACAAGAGGGTCTACGGACATACATCTCTAGTTAGTTATTAAGTGACTTAACCACACACCTGATGAAGGTTCTACCTGGATCATTGTGCTGTTGAGTCACTAAATAAATCCTTATAATTCATCATAGAGGTGTGCTTCCATGGATATTCTTGTCTTGACTATTGGGGTTTCGATTGTGTGGAGCATGGCCCCATGAGCCGGCCCCTTTGTGAATTATAAATGGAGTTCGGGACGAACTTTATAAGTTCAGATGAACTCGAACTATCTGAACTCTATCCGAACTAGTTCAGTTTTCCGAACTCGCTGACTTATTTTCGATAATTATCGATAGCCCTTGAATATATCGTTCGGTAACCCTTTAATATAGCAGTTGATTTCTGTAACCCCCAAATGTAGCGGTTGATGTCAGTAACCCTCGAATGTATTGTTCGGTTTCGGTAACACTTGAATGTATCATTCAGTAACCCTCGAATGTACTGGTCGATTTCAGTAACCCTCAAATGTATTGCACAATTTTGGTAACCCTGGAATGTATCGTTCGGTAACCCTCTAATGTAGTGTTCGATTTTGGTAACCCTCCAATGTAGCATGTGGAAACCCGACAATTGCCCGATTGTGGGGAAAGAATTAAAGGGCATGTCCAGCCCTTTCAATAACTTTTTGCCAAATAATAGTTTACCTTCCCCCAGCCCCAACCGCTATAAATGATTTGTTAAAAAGTGCCCCCATAGTTATTTACTTCCCTCTATCCTCCGCCGTACAGTCCCGGCCCTCTGCTTGCATAGAACTGCAAGCAGGGGGTGCGACCAGCATCCCCGTCCGTGATTGGCTGAGAAGCAGCCAATCATGGACGCGGCTGCCAGCTGCACACAATGCCGGAGGATAGAGGGAAGGTAAGTAACTATCAGGACATTTATAGCGGTTGGGGCTGGGGGAAGGTAAACTATTATTTGGCAAAGGGAAATTACACTAGGGGGAGGGATCGCAAAACGGGAGGGACGGGGAGAATGGCTGCAGTGCACTTTGTGGGACTTTGGGGGGGGTAACTGGAGAACCATTTGGAGCTGGGATGTAAGGTAAGGATTTTTATTCACTACAGAGTGGGACCAGTAGTGGGGGGAATTATAGGTTTGGGGGTGGACATGCCCTTTAAATGAATTTTGGTGATATGTACATGCTCCCCAGTCTATTTCACAGCCACATTTACTGTAAATGCCACAGCCATTTACAGTAAGTTACCATTGTTATTTTATCTGTTATTTATCCAAACTTTTCAAACTATTATCTCCCCATTAAATGTGTTTGTTTCCGAACTTCTGAACTTTTACTTAAGTTTGGAAGATCGAAAATGAACCAAACTTCAGGAAGTTCGGCCATCTCTACTGGTATTATATCACTGATTTGTAGGAAGTGTATCAATGCTCATGGAACCAGGGCCACCATCAGACTTTTCTGCGCCCCATACTGGGTACATTTCTGGGAGGGCCCTAAACACGCAGACTAGAACACATATTAAACAGACACATTTTGCACACACATGTACAATAATGTATTGAGCTGACAAGTACATACAAAATGTCATGTCCGGAAACAAACACTGACTTGTATATATAAAGTGTCATGTGCAGCATAACACACTGACCCCAATATCCAGTCAACACACTGACATCCTGTATATATAAAATTCCCCCAATGTCCAGTCCACACACTGACCTGTATATTATATAAAATGCCCCAATGCCCAGTACACACACTGACCTCCTGTATATATAAAATGCCTCCAATGTCCATTACACACACTGACCTCTATGAATAAAATGCCTCAATGTCCCATACACACACTGACCTGTGTATTTATAATGCCCCAATGTCCAGTACACACACTGACCTCTATGAATAAAATGCCCCAATGTCCAGTACACACACTGACCATTATATATAAAATGCCCCCAATGTCCAGTCCACGCATTGACCTGTATATATAAAATGCCCCCAAATTCCATTACACACACTGACCTCTATGAATAAAATGCCCCAATGTCCAGTACACACATTGACCTGTATATATAAAATGCCCCGAAATGTCCAGTACACACATTGCCCAGTATATTATATAATAAAGCAAAGTCCGAATAACTGCATGTACCAGCCACTGGAGTGTGTAAATAGGTGTGTTTGGTGGTTTGGGGAGAGATAATGGTATCTAGGGGACATTACATGTATATTGGGCTATTTTTGCTTCTTGGTTTAAAAAATCTGGTTGGAGTGATGATACTGTGCCAATATATGTTATGGGCAAAAACATAGGCACTACACAGACTGACACGGTTAATGTGTTGTAGGGTAAGAGATCTGACTCGACCTGTAATAAGATTGGGTATTGAGCGGTGCCATTCCTGTGATCAATTTATGTGGGACTGAGTTGGTCAAATTTTGTGTGATATATATTATATAAAATGCCCCCAATGTCCAGTACATACATTGCCCAGTATATTATATAAAATACCCCCAATGTCCAGTACACACATTATCCAGTATATTATATAAAATGCCCCCAATGTCCAGTACACACATTATCCGTATATTAATAAAATGCCCCCAATGTCCAGTACACACATTGCCCAGTATATTACAAAAATGTCCAGTATACACATTGCCCATATATTATATAAAATGCCCCCAATGTCCGTACACACTTAGCCAGTATGCTTGTGAAGGTTCTCATTCAATCCAGGTCGTGGTATAATCTTGTTGTATTCAATTAGATCAACTGGACTTTGAAATGTAGTTCTTGAAGACGTTTTCGCTAGTCATCCGACTGGCTTTCTCAATTCAGAATGACTTGTACAAGAATCTGTGGCAATTATGTACCCTGGAAAATCCCAATTAGCATATCACAGCCAGGTGTTAAGGTGTGATTAGATAGTGGGCTAAGAGGTGTTATAGGAACGCCCCAGAGTAAGGTGTTAAAAACATGGAGGAGGTAGAAACACAGGCGCTTAATACCTTTTAAGGGCTTAGCACCCAGCCACTGGTTCAGATATGTTTGATGACACCTGGGTTAAAATCCACCAGAAGGAAGTACAACTTTCACAGAACACATTAATGCCGGTGGACCAAAACATTAAATTCACAAGGGAGAGTACAAAAACAACAAACTGGCTTTCTTGGACTGCTTGGTAGAAGTTTAAGGAAAATGGTAAACTGGAAGTAGAGTTTACAGAAAACCAACACCACACAGATCAGTATTTGATGTTTGACTCCCACCACCCTTTAGATCACAAGCTGGGGGTCATCAGAACCCTGCAACACAGAGCCGAGAACATCCCCACTAGGCACAGAGGCGAAGGCTAAGAAATGAAACATCTCATAGAGCCCTTAAAACTTGTGGATATCCAGACTGGCCTTTGTCAAAAGAAGTAGAAGGAAGAAAAACAACAGTACCAACAGTGAAGGGACAAACAAGACAGGAGAAGAACATGGTCATCCCTATGTAGCAGGGGTTCTCCGAGAATTAAGAAGAATTTTTCAAAAACATCGTATCCCTGTCTGCTTTAAACCGACACACACTGAGGTCAGCAATTGGTACATCCGAAAGACCCAATACCAAAACACAAGAAAAGCGACATCATATATGCAGTGCAGTGCATGAAAATGCTCTGATTTGTATGTGGGGGAGACCAACAGCAACTGCCATCAACGTATGGCCCAGCACGAAGAGACAAATTCCTTGGTCAGGACTCAGCCGTGTATCTGCATCTTAGGTAAAGGACATACCTTTGTAATGTTAACATACTGGCGAAGGAACGTGACTGGTTCAAGAGAGGTGGTTAAGGAGGGCCATTTATGTGAAAATAAGAAAACCAAGCCTAAATAGAGTGGGGGGGTTCGACACCAACTGTCTGCCATGTACAATGCTGTTTTAACACACCTTACTCTATAACCCTCTTAGCCACTATCTATCACATCCAAACCCTTAACACCTGGCTGTGATATGCTAATTGGGATTTTCCAGGGTACATAATTGCCACAGATTCGTGTACAAGTCATTCTGAATTGAGAAAGCCATCGGATGACTAGCAAACACGTCTTCAAGAACTACATTTCAAGTCCAGTTGATCTAATTGAATCACACGATATTAGCCAGTATATTATATAAATGTCTACAATGTCCAGTACAAACATTGCCCAGTATATTATATAAAATGCCCCCAATGTCCAGTACACACATTGCCCAGTATATTATAAAATGTCTACAATGTCCAGTACACACATTATCCAGTATATTATATAAAATGCCCCAATGTCCAGTCCACACGCTGACCAGTAATATAAAGCCAGCATTGTTAAGTAAACAAATTGACTGTATATATAAATGCCCTCCAGAGCCTACCTTTCCAGCTTCAAAGTTGCTGACATCTTTAATCTGGATAGTTGGATGTGTAGCTCGCCCCTCCGAGATTTCCTGCTTCATTAGTCTCAAAACGGAATGATTGATCCAAGAAGCGCGCATGACATCGCTGCTCATGCGGCATGATGGCAGTGTGTGCATGGACATGTGCGCGCGCGTAACATCATCTCCCCTTGACAGCAGCAACAGTCATGTGAAGGGGAGCTTCTTTGTTCAAATCTGGTCTCTTTCCGTCTATTCTGCTTTCCTATTGGCTCTTGTACCCTTTTTTAGGTTTTTCTGGTTACAGTCCTTGATTGACCCCTTATAGTTTTTTATAGTGGGATTAAAGTGCATCAGCACTTTAGCTAGTTGAAACAGTGGACGACAACACGTCTAGCGTTCTGTTGTGTAGCGGGGTCTGGACCTGGTGGGATACTCTCCTTGGTGCTTAAGGTACTGTTTGCTTACCTCCCTTTTACCTTGTGTTTTGAAAAATGCGCTGATCACTGAGTTTGTGCAATAATTTACGATGTATACTTACCTTTGTATATACATACTTTAAGATACTACTTTTATAGCACTAGCACTTTATTAATTTGGCTTGAAAAAGCCAAATTACTGTTCTATCTTTTCTTTTTCTTCTTCTTCCGTTTTATTCTTCCGCTTTTTTTGGACCGTATCTCCTCCCACAGTTTTTGAGCTAGAGACATGAATTCGGTACAGACGTGCGAAGCATAGGAGAAATGTGCTTTCTCTGCTAGGAATCCCAGAAGCGTTACGGCGTTATCTGTGAATTTCGGTCATTTTTTCCCATAGACTATAATGGTAACAATCCTCAAAGTGGATTTTCAAAACAGTTTTTTTTCATGGTCATAAATACAAATGGTGATACCCCCAACCCCCCACACAGACCCAGGTACACCCACCAACTGACCTACCTTTCCATTCCCATGATAGCCATATTTAAAGGGTAACTAAAGTCAAAAAAACTAATTAGATTTATTCTCATAAAAAATTGTTTTTATGGTTGTAAACACAAAAAGACATACCCCCTCAACCAGACCCCAGGTACACACACCTACTGATCTACTTTCTCCATTACGGTGCAGCCATATTTAAAGGTAACTAAAGTCAAAAAAACTAATTTAGATTTTCCTCAATAAATATAGTTTTATGGTTGTAAACACAAAAAAACATACCCCCTCAACCAGACCCAGGTACACACACCTACGATTTATCTACTGTGGCAGCCATACTTAAAGGGTAACTAAGTCAAAAATTAATTTTGATTATAATAAAAAGGTAGTTTTTTTTAACCCCCATGTGGCACATTTACATACACCTACTGACCTACCCCTCCATTACTGTTGCAGCCATACCTAAAGGTGTAACAAAACAATTTTTGACCAATCATCAAAAAGTTTGTTTTTTAATCCCCAACCGCACACAGGACACACACCTACGATCTACTTATCCATTACTGTGGCAGGGCCTACTTAAAGGGTAACTAAAAGTCACAAAAACAATTTTTGACCAATCATCAAAAGTTGTTTTTTTAACCCCCAACCCGACACAGGTACACACACCTACTGATCTACTTATCCATTACTGTGGCAGCCATACTTAAAGGGTAACTAAAAGTCACAAAAACAAATTTTGACCAATCATCAAAAAGAGAGATTCAATAAAAGTTCTTATCATTGAAATGGTACTAATTTTGCCCTAACCAATCAGTGTTGCTTGTGAAGGTTTCTCATTCATCCAGGTCATGGTTATCTGTTGTATTCAATTAATCACACTGGACTTTGAAATGTAGTTCTTCAGAACTACATTTCAAGTCCAGTTGATCTAATTGAATACAACCATATACATCATAATGGTTAGCTTTTCTGATTGATTGGATCAAAATTAGCACCACTTTGGGCTAGGTACACACAAAAGTTTTTTTTGTCCCAAACAAACGTTCACTACAAACTCATCATTCCCATTATTAAGTTTTAAAATCTGCAGCAAACATATATATTCCCTTCCAAAATGCAGCCCTTCAAGCCAAATTCAAAGTTTATACTTAAACTTTCCCTTTCTAGTTTGCACTTGTAATCATCATGTTAGACCACTTTGCTCTTGCTTTTAAATGTTTTTATTGATTAGTATCCCTGTATTAATAAAGGAATTTCAATTTTTTTTTATTATATTTTGAGTGCATCTGCATCTTTTTTCTCTCTCTCCTTTATTCTACTATATATTTTTCAGATTGCATCTGCCCACCTGGGTCTAAGCAGCTAGTGCCCTACACCTCCTTCTATATAATAGTTTAGGATTTAGCCCTTACTTGTGGTTGGTGTATTCTTGTCTAATTTATTCCTGGTTTCCGACTCATCGGACTGTTTGCCACTTGCCCTGATCCCGGATATAGCCACTGACTGATTCCTTGTGTACTGACCTTGGCTCTGTCCCTGACTACAATTTCTACTGTTCCTCCTGTACCACGCTTTGGCTAGCATGCCAGATAGTTGTGCCCAGTCCACCAGTGGCAGGTTTTCTCGATTATCCCAGGCCCCAGCACAGATATCTTAAATTTTTAGTCCAGGGGCAACTGTGTCTGGCAACCTTTCTCCTGATCCATAACCCCCAGACACTTTATCTAATCTTCCATTTTCAGCATTGTGATATAAGCATTGTCTGTACACAGACCGGTGTCCTGACAGTAAGGAAGTTTAATGCAAGGCAGCAAGGCAGAAGTAAAGATTTAATAAATATTGTCTGGGTCTGTGATATAGATATTTCACATTGTGAATTTAAAAATATATTTATTGGGAAAGCTTAAGGGAAAAGGTTATATGGGCCTTTTCTCCGGGCCCCATAGCAGCTGCTATTGTAATCCTTACACCACTGTATGAGTGCACTTGTCAGGGACTAGGTAAAAACCGGAACAGTCGCCGGAACCGGAACAGAAAATGAACAGCGCCACCTATCGTAAGACATTAAAATTACACCACTTTATTATAGATGCTGGAATAAGGTTTTACACCCTTTTAGATCTGTTTTGGCCGCAGGAAGAGGGGTCTGGATACTTTTGGCTCTATTCTGGCTGCCGGAACGGGGGTCCAGATACTTTTGGCACTGTTGTGGCTGCCGGAACGTGGGTCTGGATGCTTTTGGCTCTGTTCTGGCTGCCGGAACGGGGGTCTGGATGCTTTTGGCTCTGTTCTGGCCGCCGGACAGGGGTCTGGATGCTTTTGGCTCTGTTCTGGCCACCGGAATGGAGTCTGGACCCCTTTTGGCTCTGTTCCGGCTGCCGAATGGAGTCTGGATGCTTTGGATCTGTTCTGGCTGCCGGAACAGGGGTCCTGGATGTCGTCTGGCTCTGTTCTGGCCGCCGGAACAGGGTCTGGATGCTTTTGGCTCTGTTCTGGCCACCGGAATGGGAGTCTGGACCCCTTTGGCTCTGTTCCGGCTGCCGGAATGGGCGGGTCTGTGACCTTTGGCTCGTGCCGGCTGCCGGAATGGGGTCTGCTTTTGGCTCTGTTTCTGGCCGCTGGAACGGGGTCTGGCCCCTTTGGCTCTGTTCCTGGCCTGCTGGATGGGGGTCTGGATGCTTTTGGCTCTGCTCTGACTGCCGAACGGGGGTCTGGACCCCTTTGGCTCTGTTCCGGCTGCCGGAACGGGGTCTGGATGCTTTTGGCTCTGTTCTGGCCACCGGAATGGGAGTCTGGACCCCTTTGGCTCTGTTCTGGCTGCCGGAACGGGGGTCTGGATGGTTTTGGCTTTGTTCTGCGTGCCGGAACGGGGTCTGGACCCCTTTTGCTCTGTTCTGGCCACCGGAATGGGAGTCTGGACCCCTTTGGCTCTGTTCCGGCTGCCGGAATGGGGGTCTGGATGCTTTTGGCTCTGTTCTGGCTGCCGGAACGGGGGTCTGGACCCCTTTGGCTCTGTTCTGGCTGCCGAACGTGGGTCTGGATGCTTTTGGCTCTGTTCTGGCGCCGGAACAGGGGTCTGGATGCTTTTGGCTCTGTTTCTGGCCACCGGATGGGAGTCTGGACCCCTTTGGCTCTGTTTCCGGGCTGCCGGAATGGGAGTCTGGATGCTTTTGGCTCTGTTCTTGCCACCGGAATGGGAGTCTGGACCCCTTTGGCTCTGTTCCCGGCTGCCGGAATGGGGGTCTGGATGCTTTGGCTCTGTTCTGGCTGCGGAACGGGGTCTGGACCCCTGTTGGCTCTGTTCTGGCTGCCGGAACGGGGTCTGGACCCCTTTGGCTCTGTTCTGGCTGCGCGGAACTTGGGTCTGGATGCTTTTGGCTCTGTTTCTGGCCGCCGGAACAGGGGTCTGGAATGCTTTTTGGCTCTGTTCTGGCCTCCGAATGGAGTCTTGACCCTTTGGCTCTGTTCCGGCTGCCGGAATGGGGGTCTGAATGCTTTTTGGCTTTGTTCTGCTGCCGGGAAACGGGGGTCTGGATGGTTTTGGCTTTGTTCTGCGGTCGCGAACGGGGGTCTGGACCCTTTGGCTCTGTTTTGGCTGCCGAACGTGGTTCTGGATGCTTTTGGCTCTGTTCTGCCACCGGAATGGGAGTCTGGACCCCTTTGGCTCTTTTTCCGCTGCCGAATGGGTGGTCTGGATGCTTTTGGCTCTGTTCGGCCGCCGTAACAGGGTCCTGGAACCCCTTTGGCTCATCCGGCTGCCGGAATGGGGGTCTGGATGCTTTTGGCTCTGTTCTGCCCCCGGAAGGGAGTCGGACTTTTGGCACTGTGTGCCTGCCGGAACGTGGGTCTGGATGCTTTTGGCTCTGTTCTAGCTCCTGGAACGGGGTCTGGATGCTTTTTGGCTCTGTTCTGCTGCCGGAACGGGGTTTGAACCCCTTTGGCTCTGTTTCCGGCTGCGGAATGGGGTCTGGATGCTTTTGGGCTCTGTTCTGGCCGCCGAACGAAGGTGAACCCCTTGGCTCTGTTCCGGCTTGCCGGAACAGGGGGTCTGGATGCTTTTGGCTCTGTTCTACTGCTGGAACGGGAGTCTGGACCCCTTTGGCTCATTTCTGGCCACTGGAACGGGTTTTACACCCTGGGAACTCTTCTCTGGCTGCCGGAATGGGGTTCTGAACCCATGGGAACTCGTGTTCTGACCACCATAACAGGGTTTTGCACCCCGAAAACTCTGCTCTGGCTGCCAGAATGGGTTTTGTTCTGGTGGCCGGAACAGGGGACTGATTTCTGGGAACTCTGTTCTAGCGGCTGTAACAGGGTTTTGCACCCTAAAAACACTGGAATAGGGGTTTTCACCCTGGGAATTCTGTTCTGGTGGCTGGAACAGGGTCTGAACCCTGGGAACTCTGCTCTGGTTGCCGGAACAGGGCTCTGCACCCTGGAAACCCTGTTTTGGCTGTTTGAATAGGGGTTTGCACCCTGGGAACTCTGTTCTGGTGGCTGGAACAGGGTTTGCACCCTGGGAACTCTGTTCTTGTTGCCGGAACAGGGCTCTGCAACCTGGAAACTCTGTTCTAGGGGACAAAACGGGGCTGCACCCTGGGAACTCTGTTCTGGCTGCTTGAATAGGGGTTTGAACCCTGAGAATTCTGTTCTGGTGGCTGGAACAGGGGTCTGCACCCTGGGAACTCTGTTCTGGCTGCTTGAATAGGGGTTTTCACCCTGGGAATTCTGTTCTGGTGGCTGGAACAGGGTCTGCACCCTGGGAACTCTGCTCTGGTTATCGGAACAGGGCTCTGCACCCTGGGAACCCTGTTCTAGGGGCCAGAACAGGGCTCTGCACCCTGGAAACCCTGTTTTGGCTGTTTGAATAGGGGTTTGCACCCTGGGAATTCTGTTCTGGTGGCTGGAACAGGGTCTGCACCCTG